>OZ023305.1:2874290-4144375 GCA_964007245.1 Hypomecis atomaria
GATCCTTAGGGATAGCCAAAATTAATCAGTTTAGGCTACAACCCAATCCACTAAAGATAGATACTTGAAATTTCGAACATAGGTACAATGTACAACGTAATGAAGCACAAAGGACGAAAATTTCGAAAAATCGACCTCTAACGGGGTAAAACGGGCCCTTTTTGTTTGCATTTAATTTTTATTACCTTTTCCGATTGACTTAAAACTTTGTATTTATGCTTTACAAATAAAATAAAAGTTACGTTTCTTCCTGTTTTTCCGAATTTTCCTTATCTAACGGGTCAGATAAGTTCCCAAAGTTGGTGAAAAAAGCATCAATAATTACATCAGACATGCTGAACGGTTATAAATGAAATCTGGTAGGTATGTAGAAAGCACACAACATGTTTCAATACAGTAACTATTTTATCCCGGAAAATCTATTGGGTTTCTTAGCAATAGCCAAAATAATCAATTATAAAGCTAAGATAAAAGGGGTAGATAAATGAATTCTAACGAAATTTGGTACGACGCTAGACAATAACACAAATTACCACTTGGGGTACTGCTATCCCGGAAAATTTCAGTGGGTCCTTCAGGATATCAATTTCCTAAAAAAGTACTAAATGACTGTTCGAAAACCGATGCAATATTGTTTGAAAATATCTCACCCTTTTAACTAATATATGACTATTAACGTCCTGGGAAAAGTCCCGGATTCCTTGTCTAACGCTAGACCAAACATCCTATATAAGCGTGAAAAATAACTTGATCGCGTTTTTTTTTAAACGTAGTGAAATATCTAGAATTAAATTGAGATAATTTAGATCCTTCAATCGGGGCAAAATGGGCCCCTAATTGTTTATGAACGATTTAATTTTGTGAGCCAATAGACTTAAACTAAGGGTACATACGGATCAATAACTACTTACTTTACTATGGGAACTACCCTGAAGAAGCGAAAATTACCTATTCTTTACATTTTGTCGCGGGTCGATGAATTTTTTGTGTTGAACAGCTAATTTTATTTACGTGATTTCTGGGTTGGTACCATAGTAAAAGTTAGTCAAATGATGAGTATAATGGAATCCTAGAACATGCCTGTCGTCTAGATGTAGGTGCGCTATGTATTTTTCAAATAAAATGTACCTTCTGGTGTGCTACTTTTTCGTCTGTACTTGGTCAGAGAATGTCTGAAAGTCCTACAAGTGTCTCGATCACTTTTGACCGCGTAAACGGTTATGGGCGAGATTGTCATTGAGTTCAGAATAATCGAAATTAAATTTCTAATGACTTAATGAAACATGATGAATCCCTTCGGCCACATATGATACCAGAGTTTGGTAACCAGTATCACACGAACAAAAAATGATCGTCTTAGGATACTGGTATCCAAGTGATAGGGATTTTTCGTTTTATGTAACCGAGTATCAGCTCAGGAAAATTAAATTTCTGAAAATGTTTTGTTTACTACCAGACAAGACACAGCAAACTTACGAAGTACTATTTTACATGATAAATTACCGATTCAAGCAATGGCTACCAGAAACAATTACTGTTGACTTCGAGTTGGCTTCAATGAAAGCTGTTCAAAAAGTTTTCCCCAACATTGATGTTAAGGGATGTTATTATCATCTGAATAGGTGTTTATTTAGAAAAGCTGGCCTTGCACGTTTACCCAAAGCCTATTTTCGAAAGGGGTATGAATATGTTATGTCAAAGAGTCCGTCTGGAGAAGAGATAACAAAATTTAACAAATATTTTAAAAACCAATGGATGGCAAAGACTGACTTCGAAAAAATTTGCTTTTGTTCATCATCAAAAATACGTACTACCAATAATATAGAAGGTTGGCACAGTCGCCTAAACAGATATATTGGACGTAAAAGACCGACATTGGCTCAACTCTTAGATATTTTAAGAAAAGAAACCACCGTAGTGGATATATACAAAAGAAAATTGGAACTAAGCCGAGAGTACAAGGAAATTGATGCAGAAATAAATGACGCCATATCTCAGCTAAATGAAAACGAAATTAGTGTTGGACATTGTATCGAAATCATTACGCCATTTTATTCCAATGGGTTGTAGGTAGTAAACGATTCACAGTTGAACTATTTTCTTGTTTTCTTGTATGTTTTCAATAAAGCCAGGGTTTTACAATAAGCGTAGGTACAGAATGCGATCTTCACAGTTTTTCCGAGTTGGTTTCATAAGCAGAATGTTATATTCCATGGATACTGGTTACCAAACATGATGAAGGGTATCAGAAGAGTAATAAATCCTATCACTTGGATACCAGTATCCTACGACGATCATTTTTTCTTCGTATGATACTGGTTACCAAACTCTGGTATCATACGTAGCCGAAGGGTGATGAATACCTGTACTGGCCTTTTTTAGGGTTCCTTACCCAAAGGGTAAAACCGGGACCCTATTACTAAGACTTCGATGTCCGTCTGTCTGTCTGTCACCGTAGGTACCGTAATAGTTGGGCAGCTGGAATATTCACAAATGATGTATTTCTGTTGTCGCTATAACAAAAAATACTAAAAATAGAATAAAATAAATATTTAAGGGACATGCAACAAACGTGATTTTTAGGATTTTTTTGCTCGCTATTAATAACGGCAAGAGGAATGGGCTCCCATACGGTACGGAACCCTGCGTGCGCGAGTCCAACTCGCACTGGGCCGACCATGACGTGCGAATGGAGTTGGATAAAATTTGGTATACGAGTGGGAAACTACATGGCTCAACTCATGATCGTCATATATCTCATCATAAATCGAAAAATATTCTTTTCTCGCTATAAAAAAAATCAGTAGGTATATTAAAATATAACTTTATCAAGTATTTATTTTATGACAAGTTATAAAATAACGCGGTCCAAACCCTGGGCTATTAAAGTCAAAGAACATTTATTGTTGAACTGTGTTACATTGAGATCTTACTACTAATCACAAAAATATTGAATTATCAGTTAGGTCCAATATGGCCATAAAATTATCATTAGAACCTGAAAAAATTATACAATCATTATTATTAGATTTAATTCGAATATTTTGCAATTAATCAACTAAAAATTGTTGTACTCCATAATAAGCTTTAGATACAAGTAAATTTAAGCAAATACTGAGACAAAGCAGGCCAATCCGTGGGCTAATTATTATCCTTGCAAGTAATACGACAACGTGGGCTAAACCAAGAGCTATTACTTTAAGCAAAAAAAGTACTAAGACAACGCGGGCCAAACTGTGGGAAATTACCATTTAAAGTAAGTACTAAGAAAATGCGGACCAAACCGTGCGCCATTATCATTTTAAGCAAATACTATAACGACGCGGGCCAGACCATGGGCTATTATCATTGCAAGCAATACGACAACGCAAGCCATACGGCAGGCTATTGTAATTTTAAGCAAGTACTTAGACAACGCGAGCCAAGCTACGTACTATAAATTACCATATTAAGCAAGTACTAAGAATGCGCAGGCCAAACCGCGACCTATTATCATTCTAGCTAAACACTGGGGCAATTAAGGCCAAACCGTAGGCAATGCCTATTACTCGAAAAGATAATGCCTACTAAGCATTATCTTTTCAAGTTATACGTTATACGACAATGCAGGCGAAACCACGAAGTATTATTATTTTAAGCAAGTTCCAAGACAGCGCGGGTCAAACTGTGGCTTATTAACATTTTAAGCAGTTACTCGAACAAAGCGGCCAGACCGTAGGCTATTATCATTGCAAGTAATACGACAACGCGTGCCAAACGGTAGGCTATTACAATTTTGAGGAAGTATTAAGACAACGCAGGCTAAGCTGCGTGCTATAAATTACTATCTTAAGCGAGTACTTAGAATACGCAGGCCAAACCGCGACCTATTATCATTTTAGCCAAATACTATGACAATTCAGGCCAAACCATAGGCATTATCCTTGCAAGTAATACGTTATACGATAATGCTTTGCTAAACCACGACCTATTATTATTTTAAGGAAGTGCCAAGACAACGCAAGCCAACCGGCAGCCTTTTATAATTTTAAGCAAGTACTAAGACAAACGTGGGTCAAACCACGGGCTATTTTCATAAGCCAGTACCTGTCTACTAAGACAATGCGGGCGAAGCCGCGGGTTTTAAGCTAGTGTAGTATATTAGTCTCTGGCAGCCATATCACAAGCTATGCTTAGTTTGGGGTCAGAAACCGTGTGTAAGATGTCCCCTAATATTTATTTATTTTAATAAATTAAAACATACTTGTGTGCTACTTTTTCATCTGTCTTGGGTCAGATGGCGCCTGAATGTCCTACAACTACTTCGATTACTTTCAGCTGGCTGAACGGTTTTGGGTAAGATTGTCTTATTGTCCTGGGAAAAATATGGGTTCCTTCAGTCAGGATAATCGAAATGACTGATGGCTTAATCAAACATGCCGTATACCTGTACCGACCTTTTTAATAGTCCACTACTGAACGTAGACCTATCCAGGACGGGCGATTAGGCCATGTCCAGCACGCTACCTCAGTGCGGGTTGGTGTGTTCACAAGTGCCTTTTTTTTTTTCTACGGGCGTACTTATAAAACCTCAAAGTTTTCCTTCACTAAAAAGTCAGTAGCGTAAAATCCCGTACATAAGTTTCAAAGAGCTCACTGTTACGACACTAGAATTTGAACCCAGGACCTCACTATTGTAAAGCGGGTGTTAATACCACTAGACCATGACATAAGAATGCATTTGAATAAAATTTGATATACAAGATACAAGTGTGAAACGACATGGGACATGTGTGAGTATACTGAAAAATATTCTTTCACGACACAAAAAAACATTATTTTAAAATGTGCTGATGTTTTATTTAATTTATTTAATTCAGACAAAGTCCATATTATTATTACATTTACAATACTTAAGAGTTAAATACAATTCAAAACAAATATCCATTAGTCTAAATTCTAAATAATAATATAAATCCTGCGAAATGTCGATCCCACTAAAAAAAATAACTGTTTAAACATATATTATGAATGTCAATCAAACCAGAGCTGAAATGTGTTTATTTACATGCTGCTGGACTGCGTGGTTGATAAAAGGGCAGTCAAAACGATCAGCTATAACGCTGATGTAAAAACTTGGTTTGATTTTAATGAGTTTCTGGAAAACTAATTATAACCTTACTAACCATTTATGTTATTTATTTTTTAACATTGTAAGATAGATATGGGAGTAGACAAGGATTAGTTTTCCATAATCAAGTAAAGTATAAACAGTTTCCACAGGAAATAGTAAAAAAGTTAAGTCAAATGTCTGATTTGGCGGGGCACCGCCCGCTGTGCTCCCAGATTAATCAAGTACTCGTAGGTGCTATAATGGTGCGGGACAAACTGCGGCCATTATTATTTTAAGCAAGTACTAAGATAATACGGACCAAAGCGCGGGCTACAAAATATCATCTTAAGCAAGTACTATGACAACGCGAGCCAAACCGCGGGATATTATATATCATCTTAGGCATAAATACCTACTAAGAGAGCACGGATCAAACTTCAAGTTATTATCAAGTAAAGCGAAATAGTGGCTTATTATTTAAAAGCAATTCATCATATATAACCTTTTTTACCAATATGACAATTTTTGGCATCTTATAAATCAGTAATATTCTTAATATACAATTATATTATTTTAACATGTTGCTTATAATGTTTTTAAAGTGTAATTATGCCTTTTACATTTGTACGCCACAATGAGCACAAGCATGCATTTTCTACTCTCCGAAAATCTGTATGCTACTTTGTATGTTAACGCTACCATGTTTCTGACAAATAAAGTATCTTGAATCTTGAAACAAGTGCTAAGACAACAAGACTAAGTGCCAAATTGCGGGCTATTATAATTTTAAGCAAGTACTAGGACAACGCGGGCGAAGCCGCGGGTTTTAAGCTAGTAATATTATAAATAAGTAAGGATAATGCAAAAATGCACAGGCTTGATATTCTTTATTTATTATACCTATCTTCCGGAGTCAGTATTATTTTAAATCATTTATGTAGTTATCTAAAAAAAATATTAATTTTTATATTTATTTCAAATTTGGCGCTCGCATCAGTTCATAGAAAACGTAGATAATGAAACTCTTTTGCTGTTTATCAATTCAATATATTAACATCGATATTATACTTTATCGATATTACAATGCAGTGTGTATCCCGTGTCCCTTCCCTAGCGTCCTGCAACGGAAGTACAATAATTGTGAGTCGTCTTCCCCTCTCTGACCACTGCACTTTCTTATTATTACAACTTTGTTTCTTTTTATAATCCTTTTCTTGAAGAATTATATTTTGATATATACCTAGGTACCTCTATATATAAATATAATGCTTAGCAGATCACATTTTATTTTAAATTTTTGAGTAACTGAATCAAAAACGGAAACATGATCTAGAATCGAACGCCTCCGTTTGTAAAATAATGTTTTTTTTGACGTGACAACGTCTTATAAATTGGTTTGCCGGGTGACACTTCAAGAAACTGCGTTACGCTCCGCTCACACTTTTCTCGAACTACCCCCTACTTAAGATTTAATCAGTTATTGTCAATAATAATTACTAACACCTAAGTAGCCTAAGTAAGTTATGGAACAAATAAAATTATTATTTATTTTATTTTTATTTATTATTATGATGTAACTTTTAAAAGGCGACTTTAGCCTGCAATACGAATTATTATTATTAAGATAAATTGTTATTTACTCACTCCGTTTTGACGTGACAACGCTCCGCTCACACTTCATGCGCTCACAATGAGAGCGAGTGAGAGGCACGTACAATTTTTTCGTACACGTTTCATACAAAAATTCCGTCAACGCGAGGCAAAATGTATGAAGAAGCTAATTTTTCTTAAGAATTTTCATAAGTCGTATTGTTTGTCTAGATGTACTGGACCAGCTCTTAAAAGGTTTTGCGCTTAATACCTATGACTCTGTATTTAACATAAAAAGTATTTACAAGTACTGTTTCGAAAACTAAATTATATTCGATTTGTCCTAGGGTACTATCAAAGTTCTAATACGGTTTTCATGGTATGTTTTTAAATATTAATACCTTATGGTTTCCATTTAGCCATCCCTTCTGCAATAGTGCCTTACCTATTGCCAGTCCAACTTCATAATTCGTTGGGCTATGTTGGTATTTTTTTACCGACATCCAAAAAGGAGGAGGCTTCTATGTTCGTCTGTATTCGTATTCTTTTTTTTTTTTTCTGTATGTTCGTCGATATTTTCGCCAATTTTGAACCAATTTAGAAAAATCTTTTTTATTTTGGTAGGTCCTCGCGATTTCCCATTTAAATTTTAATTAACAATAATGTACATGGATTTCACATACTATTATGTACATGAATTTCACATACAATTGTGCAAACTATTAAAATTCTGGACGCGGTAAAAGTCGGTGGTACCATCTTTTGCTGAAAATTACTATCAATTAATTATAAAGTTACCTAAAATTGAAGCACCTAAACTAAGTTAACCCGTTCCCGTGGGAATTTCGGGAATTTTTATACATATAAACCTTCCTCTTGAATCACTCTATCCATTAAAAAAACCGCATCAAAATCCGTTGCGTAGTTTTAAAGATTTAAGCATACAGACAAACAAACAAACAAACAAACGAAAATAGCGACTTTATTTTATACTATGTAAGGAAACCTTCCTCTTGAATTACTATATCTATTTAAAAAAATCGCATCAAAATCCGTTGCGTAGTTTTAAAGATTCATGTGGATAGACAGCGATGTAATAATTTTTTTATTATTACTGGGGCTTACAATTTAACGTGTCATCCGAGCCACGGTAACGCTCAGTTAGAAAATGCCACCCGCGGTCACCCATCGAAATACTAACCGTGTGGAACGTTGCTTAATGAAACAAGTGAACTTTATAAAATATTCACACACTAAACTATCACACCCGTAATAACTACTCTATTAATTATAGCCCAATCACCATAACAGTCATTACAATAAAGAGGGTAGTTCACAAGGGCAGTGAGGGGTGCACTGCTGGAATTCAGAGGTAACGACTGCAGTACGACGGGGCCTACTATTTGTTTTTAGGAAGATGGGTGAAGTTTTTCATAGTTAACCAGTTTATTTATTAAAGTGTTGCATTAAATAAATAAATAAATAATAGAGGATATTTTGCACAGTTGCACATGGTCTCTGACTGACCCCAAACTGAGCAAAGCTTGTGATATGGCTGCCATAATATACATTACTCTGAGCAAACACCTACATTCATCACAAAAATGCTAGCCGTGGGTGGAAATCGAACCCACGCTTCCTTAGCCCAGGATTCAGGGTCAGCTAACACAGAATATAAATAAATCGGCCCAGTACGAGTCCGACTCGCGCACGGAGGGTTCCGTACTGTATAGTAAAAATTATTTAAATTAAATAATTTTTATTACTATATAAATAACTTAAATATTTATTTTATTTTAATTTTACGTTTTATAATTAAAGTGAATATACAACTAAATATTCTGTGAATATTTCAAACATCTACCTGTTACCATTATTAATATAGAGCGAAAAACGTCTAAAAATTCAGGTTTGATGTATGGGATTAATTATTAATTTTATTATATTTTTATTATTATTTGTTGTTATAGCGGCAACAGAAATACATAATCTGTGAAAATTTCAGCTTTCTAGCTATAACGGTTCATGATATACAGACTGACAGCCAGGACAGACAGACAGACGGACAGCGGAGTCATAGTAATAGGGTCCCGTTTTTCCCCTTTGGGTACGGAACCCTAAAAACAGCTGTCTCATGCAATATTGGCGTCACATAATATTATTATTTATCGCGAATAAGTCCGTGCTTGACCGCCAACTTACGTGAATAAGATTGATGAATCACACAGACTTGGAAAATACATATTCACTATGACTTTTAAAAGCTACAGATTATTTTAAAAAAAATCTCAGGAAACAGGAAAACCAACAGTCAAACTTATTCCCTGGCTATCCATCCATCCATCCATCAGCCATAGGACGTCCACTGCTGGACATAGGCCTCCCCTATGAATCTCCAATAAGACCGGTTGGTAGCGGCTTGCATCCAGCGTGATCCTGCGGTCTTAATGAGGTCATCCGTCCACCTTGTGGGTGGACGTCCTACGCTATATTATATTCCCTGGCTATACGGATCAGAAACAATTTTGATAATTTATACTACACCTGCTCGGAAAGTACCTTGATACTTTATCAAATTTACGGTAGAAAGTAGGTACGTCATTGCATATCGAACAAATATGCGGGGAGAAAACGCATCTGAGCGGGAGAGAAAAGTGTATGAAAATCCATTTCTTACGTGGTTTTTCTTTTTTAATTTTGGGTAAGACTATGCGCTGGTAACCTAAATATCAAAAGCCAAAAAGTTTTTACAGTGAGTTTTTATCTCCAAGTTCGCAAAATGACACTGGCCACTAGCTGTGTGTTGGATGGTGTCAAACAATTTGAAAAAAGAACATGTGAAAATTGCAGACGCCATTGGCGCCATTTTCAAGTGTTACATTAAGTTTCACTAACTGCAACAATTTCAATATAAATTTCAATTAGTAAAGATTTAGTTTTTTATTTTCCTCGTAGGTGTAGTATAAAGCACTATGTATCACTCGAGAGAAAGTGCGATTCCCGATCTCGGGCGTTTTAAAGCCCTCGCCTACGGCTCGGGCTTCAAACGACACCCTCGACGGTAATCGGTCACTTTCTCCTCTCGGTGAACAATGTACTATTTCGGTCACTTCAAAAAGTATTCATAAGTACAGCAAAAACAAAAATAAAATATTGAAATTCCTGCACATTAATATTCCAATAGTAGTCCCCTTCAAAGGTGGGTAAATTCCCAATTATCGTACTTGCGCGCTTACGCAGGGTTATTTTGTTAAATTTACCGTAAAATTGGTATTGTTTACCAAATAAGTAATTTTTACATTTTCAGTCACGGTTCGAGACGCATTGAAGGGTTGCAATAGTACAGTTATTTTGTTGCTTCCTTACATAGTACAAAATAAAGTCGCTATTTTTGTCTGTTTGTTTGTCTGTATGCTTAAATCTTTAAAACTACGCAACGGATTTTGATGCGGTTTTTTTTAATGGATAGAGTGATTCAAGAGGAAGGTTTATATGTATAATACACCTGTGCGAAGCCGGGGCGGGTCGTCTAGTTTATACTATGACCGAGTTGACTGCTTCGGTGGCTCAGTGGTTAGTGACCCTGACTACTAGGTCAAAGAGGCTTGGGTTCGATTCCCACCCAGGGCAAGCATTTATGTGATGAACATAGGTGTTTTTTCTGTGTCAGTGTGTTATTTAGGTAATATCTACCTCTATATAAGTATGTATTTAAAAAATATGTTGAAGTAGTACATCAGTCTCTGTCAGCCATATCACAAGCTTTGCTTAGTTTGGGGTCAGAGACCGTGTGTAAGATGTCCACTAATATTTAAAAAAAAAGAGTTCTGATCTAGCCTGCAACAATCTCAGGATTATCTCCATCTTTTTCAGTCATATGATAATTCTAATATGCAAAACTATTAACTGTACTTAAAAATATCCTTAAATTTTCATGAACCATATCTTAAGACAACAATGTTGCACGTCGATTATATTATTTAAAATGCTCAATGTACCTACCTACCTATTTAACAGCTTCCTGATGCAGCATCTGAATAAAATGTAGTAATGTCGTACTGCATTTTTTGTATTGTACATCTGCGCCCATCGACTAAGAAAAATACTATGGCTGCGACGTACAATAAAAAAATGCAGTACGAAAAAGGACAGGGGCCATTGGCATATACAAAGGGTGGCCTATGCCCAGCAGTTACCACGTGCTGATAATGAATGCACAACACCACTATATCTTAAATTAGCCTGTAACGTGAGCCTATACCTAATACGGACAGCGGCTACATATCTGAAACTCTCTGCCCCCCTGAAACTAGTTAAATGTGCATCAAATATAGGCCGTACCAAAATTAATGCGAATTCCCACTCCTCAACACTACCGACGTAGGTATGAATTTGCCATACGCATTACGCAACGACTCGCCGCGTACTTATTCACAGACGTCTCCTATTTCTATGCTTTATTTATACGTAAATGTTAAGTTTTCTTTTGTAGTTTTTTAGCAATTTTTAGTGATTAAACTTTAAAAATCCGCTTGATTGTACGAAGTTATAATATAAAAATACAGTAACGACTATTTTAATTTTTATAAAATCACACATTATCACTGTTCACTCACGTCATCCGCTGCGTGCAAGATGGCCGCCAAAATGGCGTCGAATATATTAAATGGACAAAAAACGATGACATTGAACAGATAATTGTTCGCAGACAGCCAAAATGTTAGACAAAGGCGTTATTTAATTATGGTTAGGGTGTCTGTGCTATTTGGAAATGTGGAGATATATTTACATTTTCAATCATAGACATTTATACCTAAAAAGTTTTTATTGTGACAAAAATACATAGGTAGGTAACTAAAACACGTAACATACAGTACAACATAGATTAAAATAAATAATAAAACTAATTATACTAAAGTAATTTAATCTATATTTCTGTCACAAACTTCATTCATCATTCATTTTATTTTTTTAGACAGGATTGAAAATGGGTAGACAGGTACAAATATTATATATTATTTTCTATATAAATGTTTGAAAATTTCTTGAATAATACCTACTATTTTAACATATTTTTTTTTTACATTAGTAATATCTATTTATAAAATATCATAAGTCCACTTAGTTAGTGAACGTCTTCCGCTGCGCTTACTGGTTCGTGGTCTGCATTCGAGAACTTTACAGCCCTATAATATAGGATAGGCCATCCGTTCTTCAAATTACGGAGTATTCTACGTTATGAACTTTTGAGTAGTCGTCTTTTGTCGTTTTTTAACAATTTTAATTAACACGTAAAAGACAAAAAGACGGACTAACAAATTTTAATTAGTTTCAAAAATACTTTGAGTTTTAATAATAAGGCAACTTGTCCTCTTCTTTTTAACAATAACTACGTTTCTTTTCTTTGATTTTTTCTGTATATTGCTAAGTTATTGTTATCTATTTTTATAGCAAATCGTGGTCACTCTACAATTAACACTACAAATCCGTCAACTAGTTTCAGAACTAGTTTGGACCTGACTAACATAGGTATTATGTCTAAATTAATGATACTACCGTACATAAATGACACATAAAGCATTTTATGCGCTGGATTTTAATAGGATATGAACTCACAAAATAGATTGATATCTCAATTCCAGGTATTTCTTTTTTTACTTTTTGAATCGATGAATCATATAGTGATATACAACCCGGTCAGAATATCTGTGCACCTCGCTGGAATGCGGCGCCTCTCCCGCTTCCCCTGTAACCTCTCCGCGCACTCCCCGGTGCGACAGTACGGTTAGCATCTTCGTTGCCGATACACGTCCCGATAATAATTTACGTCCGGACGGTATACTATATACTACGTCCGGTAAAGTATATACGTCCCGATAATTCGATTTGACGTCACGAAGTCAGGTGCACAGATATTGTGACCGGGTTGTAATTATCTACCTACTCGTAACATACTTATTTGAATCAGAAATTCAGAACTATGAACGGGACTTGGGGCTCATATAATTTAATACTAGTAGTTCTTCAAACAGTATACCTCGTACGTATCTGTTTAACTAAATCTTCAAGTACCTACATATCCCGTGATCTATGAGCCGTGGTGGTCTAGTGGTAATGACACCCGCCTTACAATCGTGAGGCCGTGGGTTCAACCCCGGTCCCGTACCAATGAATTCCTTGGAGTTTCTGTACGGAATTTCACACCACTGGCTTTTCGGTGAAGGAAAACATCGTGAGGCAACCTGCATATGTCCAAGGAAGAAATTCCATGGCGTATGTGAATCCACCAACCACTAGGCTAGCTAGTAGCCATGGTGGCCTAGTGGTAATTACACCGGCCTTACAATCGTGAGGCCGTGGGTTAAATCCCAGTCCCGTACCAATGCACTTATTACGAATTTATGTACAGAATTTCACACCACTGGCTTTTCGGTGAAGCATCGTGAGGCAACCTGCATTTTTTATTTTATTTTTTTTTATTCAATATAGGTTTGCGTTTGACTACATACTGCCTGATGTTGAGCAGATATGCGGTCTAGGATGTAGCACGCTTACCTAGAAGATACCTATTTACTCTGGATTTGAAGACACCCACGTCGTACTTTAGCGGGAAGACAGACCCAGGCAAAGCGTTCCACATTCCGGCTGTTCGTATGAGGAATGAGGACTCGAAACGCTTGGTTCTAACGCGCGGAATGTCCACCATAAAAGGGTGGCGCTTTGGTCGCGTCTGTCTAGCCGTACGATAGAAGAAAGGGGCAGGTGGGACCAGATTGTGCAACTCCTGAGCGCACTCTCCGAAGTGTATCCGATAAAAGGCCGACAAACACGCCACCTTACGTCGATGCTCAAGACTTTGCAGCTGCGACTTAGTCAAGGTGTCGTTGTCAATCAGCCTCCTGGCTCGCCTCTCAATCGACTCCAGAGCCTCCAGTTGATATTTGGCAGAGCCATCCCAAAGGTGAGAGCAGTATTCCATACAAGACCTGACTTGTGCTTTATAAAGACTAAGCAGTTGCTCAGGTGTGAAATACCGTCTCACCTTAGCGAGAACACCAAGTTTTTTGGAGGCTAATTGAGCTTTTGACTCTATATAAGAGCCAAAGTTAAGAGTCGATGAGAGTGAAACGCCCAGTAGTTCCAAGCTGTCAGTTACCGGAACGGAGACACCGCGGAAAGCGGGAGACAATTGAAAGGGTCTCTTTTTGGCCGAGAACAAACAGCCTTGAGTCTTCGTGGCATTAAACTTGACCAGGTTAGCATCGCTCCAGTCAGATACCGCCTCCAGACTCAAGTTGAGCCGTTCAACCATAGCCTCTCTGTGTGACTCGATCTGTGGCCCGCTGGTTCTTGCATCGGATGTGTAGCTCTCCACGACTGTACTGTCGTCTGCGTACCCAAAGATCCCGGGCTTTAGCAGATCGTTGATATGCAGTAGACCTCGAGCATTTAACCATAAATGCTCGATGCCGATTTGATACATTCCTTTAATAGGCATGGTGACTGGGTTAAAAATTCAATAATATAATGGGTCCGTGAGTTAGACTATCAAAAAATATTGGACACGGTTTTCTTTTGTCAATCAAACAATAAATGACAAAGATACACCTTGTCAAAGTTTGGGAGTGGGGCGTGACGTCACCTCTCTTACAGAAGTCTATACATTTGTGTGGCACTTGTGACGTCAGGCGGAACTTTGACTGGCTATATCTTCATCAATTTTGGTTTCATTGACAAAAGAAAAAATACGTGTCTATGATTTTTTGATAGTCTATCTGACGGACTAATTATATTTTTTTGGTCATCATGCATAATCTTGCTAAGATTCAGGCATTAAGTCGAAATTGGCAGACAAATAGTGTGACAGCTCATTTCCCCTTTTTAGTGGACTTTTTAATATTTGAGTTTTCCCCCTTTTACTTGACTTTACTACCCTTTTATTTTGACTTTTAAATATCTTACTTTTCCTCTTTTTAGAGAATATTTTGAATATTTTACTTAAACTACCTAAAAATAACTACATACATTTTAAAATGCTTATGTTTATATACAAGAGATACAGATCAACGGATACGTCTGAATACGTGGGAACGACCGCTACACACGGCGTTATAATCCATGATCATGTCTTAAGATAAACAGCTGTCCGTAGTTAATTAGAGATTTCAAAAAGTATACAATCCGAATAACTTTTCATTCACCTATACACCACTACTTTTTATGAAAATCTAAAAAAAAAATGTAGGTATCAGTACACGATGTAAAACATTTGTGTACAGTTAAAATTTAAAAAAGATCTTAGGTAGCCTATTTATTTAGGTTTTATTTTATCCGAAAATTAGACTAAAATTATGCACATAATGTCAATTTCATTCATGTATCGCCATTATGAATGGTGATAAGTACCTACGGTCTTGTTTACGCAAAACAGATGTAGTTGGAGTCTAATGGATTAGAATAACCAATTATTTCAATTTTTAAGGGATAATTTTAGGAAATTGATTTATTAACTTTTTATTGCATTGTTTAGTATCGTGCACTGATACCCCCAATTTTTTTTTAGATGTTCATAAAAAGTAGTGGTGTATAGAGTTTAAAAAATTTAGTTATGGAATAATGTGACGACTATTTTAGATATTTTTGATGGATATTTTAAACGGTAAACCCACGTGTGGCTTTAGGTCTAAAATTTTGTTTTGTTTTTACAATTTTTCTCTTACTTAATACAGTTTTAATGTTAATTTAGATGAATTCGGTGTTTCCTCGTGGTCATACTAGTTTGTCATATCAGTATGACCACGTGGATATACCTACATGTCTTCGTGGTCATAGCTACTCTCGTTTCTGCACACTCTGTGAGAAAGCCCAACCAACTATATAATTTGCCTAATAGGTACAAACCAAGTAGAGTTATGTCATTTCGGGTTGATATCGATTCCATAGCAATTTCTTGTACTGTACATACTATAGTATTTTTATATAGTTTTAGTTTTTATGCTGACGATGATCGACCGATTGCTGGCCCGGTACGGGTTGGTGGATTTCACATACTTATAACTACAATCGAATTTCTTCTACGGACATATGCAGGTTGCTTTTCGTCGTTTTTCTTCAACAAAAAACTAATTTAAACTTCGGACAAAAAATAGCTAATCAAAATTGAGCCAACTATTTTATATGTATCCTCCTATATATCTTTTACGCATACAAGGACAATTGGGCCACCATGCTGGCCCCGTGCCGGTGGGTGGATTCACATACTTATACCCACGATCAAATTAGTTCTACCTTATTTTTGCACTTAGTTCTTATTTTTTTTTTGCTGAAAAACCAATTTAAATTTAGAAAAAAATTACACATCAAGATTGAGCCAACTATTTTTACTTTTTTACTTATCCTCAGAAATATCTCTAGACCGTACTCCTTTCGCTACCGACGCGTATTGTATTGTCAAACTGTTCCCACAGCCTTGCGCGGGCGCTTCGGACTAACCTTTGTACGGACGGACAGTCCTACCGTGTGTTTATATGTGATAATGATAATGTTGGGGTTTATACTACTTGTGTTATAGGGGAAAGATAAAAATTGATGGTTATTTTTGTAAAATACTCGTACGTAGGTATTAAAATAAGAAAAGATAATAAATTCATGACTTAGAGAGTAATTTTTGTGAAATATAAATAATGATAGTAAAAGTAATTAGCTAATTAGTATCGAGCTAGAAACCTAATCAAATAACCCGCCCCTCCTCGTTCCTGGTGCAAAGGTGCCCATAACGCTTGCCGCATTGTATGGCGATGGGCAAATACCTAAATAAGATTCATCGGTTCTTTGGACAATAAAAAAAATGTTGGACACCTATTTTCTCTTTTGTCACTAACATTTTGTACAACTATAAAGATATAGCCCGATAAGTTCCGCATGACGTCACTGTGTTACAGTTTTTACTACGGAGTGACGTCACGAGACTTTAGATGTACCTATATGTCAGATGCTTGCAGGCGGTCTAAAAACGTTGACTCTATAACCACCTGGTATATACAAACTTGCTGTGCTTTACCACCATTTTTAATAGTTCACTACTGAACATATGCCTGCCCACGAAGGGTGATTGATCCATATTCAAAACGCTGCTGGGCTAAGTAGTGTTGTAGGCATTTTGTTGTTATAGTTACAAATACACACATTTTGTTAATAAAACCACACTTACTAAAGAAACTTACCCGAAAAAAGAGATAAATGTTAAACCTGTACCGTACAGAGCGGGATAGTGGATTCACATACGCCATCGAATTTCTTATACATATGTATTTCATTATTTTATATAATATATATTTCATTATGGACACTATAGTCTTTTTATATAGTTTTAGTTTTTTATGCTGACGATGATCGATCGATTGCTGGCCCGGTACGGGTTGGTGGATTTACATACTTATAACTACAATCTAATTTCTTCTACGGACGTATGCAGGTTGCTTTTCGTTGTTTTTCTTCAACAAAAAACTAATTTAAACTTCGGACAAAAAATAGCACATCAAAATTGAGCCAACTATTTTATAATTATCCTCAGATATATGTTTTACGCATACAAGGAAGATTGGGCCACCATGCTGGCCCGGTGCGGGCGGGTGGATTCACATACTTATACCCACAATCAAATTTGTTCTACGGATGTTCTGCCTCACTATGTTTTTCAATTGTATTAAACCGTTATACTATAGGAAAACATGTCCCACACTATGTTTTCCAGCTCACAATTAATTTTAAAAAATTAAACATGAATCAACGCGTTTCTTTAATGCGTGATTCAATCTCTGACTCAGTTACTGGGCGTTTCACACGGTCAAATCGTTTTGGATCGTCCGTCTGCGTCGCGGCACTGTGTGGTTACGCGGGACTATTGACCTTACTTAGGTCTTATTGTATGCATTTTCAAGTGATTTTGTGTACAGAAATCACTACATTTTATAAAGCATAAAAAGCAAATAACGCAAAGGTTTCTTTTTGTGTGGTTCTGTCTGTGTTATTATACCTATACAAGGCAGGTATATCTTTTATATTACACACTATATTGCTATGTGAATTTTTAATTTCATTAGGATTTTTTTTTCGAAAGGTCCATATATCCAATCGAAACCTGATGAAACCAGGACGGACAACTAGTATATAACAAATGCATGCTGTGTTTTTTGACCGACGAACCAAACCGGAGGAGGTACTCAATTCGACGCGCATATTATATATATTTGTCGGGGACTGAGACTAATCGTGTAAATCACCCGCAATCGTTATTTGTGGGTCATCCATTAGTACGGCTTGCCGGCGGTCTCCTGTTGTCCATCTCACCAAAATAAACACTCTGTACTACTGCAACGGGTGGTTTTATTGCCCTAGTATCACTTTGTAATCAATTTAAAAAGAATTTTCGAAGATGAAAACGGATTTTAAAGTCAATAGGTTGGCACGGGTGCAATGCCGCCTTGCGCTCGGAATAGAATGAAGTTTCTCGCCCATCTGTCATTTCATTCCGACACAAGCATGCAGTGTTGCCACGTGCGACCCCATTCAGGTGATACCCACTTTAAAATCATCACTATTGCTATCAACTAAATGCAACTATGCTGTCTCGCTCCGTCATATTTTTCTTTTATGTATAACCACGCATAACTTTTTTCGTAGTAGTCCGATTTCAATAACTCTTTTTTATTGGAAAGAGTATACTCCGAAAAAGCCCGGCAGCCGACCTATACAAACTTACTTTGTATCAAAATAGTAATAAGTAATTTTATAAACAATGAGTTAGCGAAACTAGAATATAAATCAAACTTGGTTTCCGTTTCACAAATAAAATATGTATGAATGTATGAAAATGTGTATGTATTATTTAACGAAGAACGGGCAAAAGTTCGTGGCGGGAACTCCTATTGTTTTGTAGGAGGTCTGGGATGTCGGAAAAATGTTCTGGATACGGTAGTTTTAAAATACTGACTAATAAATAATTAATTTTGCAAAACACGGTATGACCGCCTTCAACCGTGTACAGAATTCGCAAATATTTCGTACGGATTGATGTAGCATTTTTCATATTATTGTTGAATTGTTAAAATTGGCTCTGCCGATTACAATAAAATTTAAATGGGACCAATTACGAAGTATACTTTTTCCAATAAAAAAGAAATTATTTAAATTGGACTACTACGTACAGTGATGCGTGGTTATACATAAAAAAAACATTCACGTCGAATTGAGTAGGTACCTCTTCTGTTTCGTCGGTCAAAAAGTTAGAAAGATCGGCCAAGTACGAGTCGGACTCGCGCACGGAGGGTTCCGTACTGTATGGGAGCCCCCCTTAATTATTTATTTTATTATAATTTTGTTATTGAAGTGAATATAAAATTAAATATTCTGTGAAAATTTCAAGCATCTACCTGTTACCATTATTAATATAGAGCAAAAACGTCTGATAAATCAGGTTTGTTGTATGGGAGCCCCCCTTAAATATTTATTTTATTTTCTTTTTGTTATAGCGGCAACAGAAATACATCATCTGTGAAAATTTCAGCTACCTAGCTATCATGGTTCATGAGATACAGCCCGGTGACAGACGGACAGACGGACATCGAAGTCTTAGTAATAGGGGCCCGTTTTTCCCTTTGGGTACGGAACCCTAAAAACGACTCACTATTGTGCACACTAAGAAAAAAGTATATTTATACAGGTACCTAAAACAACAGCTGGATTTATGACTAACAGCAAAAAAAGTTAAGTTCTGATTTTAACCGACTTCCAAAAAGGAGGAGGTTCGTATGTATGAATTTTTTTTGTGTATGTTCATTGATAATTTCGCCAATTGTGAACTGAATCGAAAAATTCATTTTTAGTTCATTTTAGTTTTACAGAAGTAGGCTGAGCCGTTTTTGGTGAATAAACAATAATGTAAACAATTCGAGCGAAATATTCGAATTTTGTACACGATGGAAGGCGGTTTTGCCATTTTTTGCGAAAATAGTTCTTAATTAGCAGAAAGTATATTCTAACTATCTTTTGCACCTTTTCGCTGAAAAATATAAAATGAATTTACTTTGAAGTATATCAACAACTTGAACTTTTTTCTTGGACAATCCATATTGATGGTGTATCTGTTGGGTTGCTTAGTTTTTCGCTGGTAAAGCAATCGTCTTAGCGAAGCGGCGTGCTGTTATACAGGGTTATTTCTAACCAATTAGCATCAATAGTTGTTAGTTTTGATGAGCATAATAAGCCCCTGAAAGGATGCTAATTGATTAAAAGTAACCCTGTATGATAGACTACTGAACTCTACTCTTACCTACTTAGAGTTACCTAAATCTAAATGTTATTGTCTATAATGTGTAACTGGCGTAATTTTTATAAATTGTGTACCTATAGGAGAGTCCATCGGCTCCTAAAATACAGTTGCTAACTAGTTTAGGAGCCTTTGGGTAAATTATTCAGACTATTGTAAACTTATGCCCAAATAAACAATTTTTTTTTTTACCTATCAAGTCAAGAAGATAGAAATAATAAACACATCCATTTTGAACTAACTTGGCTCCATGTAATAAGTCCCGTATCGCAAGCCACAAAGGGTGTCCTTTGTTCACATATTCAAATATTTTGCATTTATTTAAATTTTCATATTTTCAACCTAAATAAGTACAATCTCTTAGCATCATCATCATTTTAAATGAAGCCTGGAAGAAATCACTTTCAGTGATAAGGCCGCCGGTTGCTTCACATATTGTAGCATCTAATTTTCTCTATTTTTTTGTTTTATGTGTGTGTGAATCAATAAAGAGTTTATCTATCTATTTTAGCTGATGGCAATCAACTGCTAGACATTGCTTTTCCCTTGAAATTCTTTTAAGACTATTTCGATGACTTTTTAGCTATTTTAACCGACTTTCAAAAAGGAGGAGGTTCTATGATTGTCTGTATGTATTTTTTTGGGTATGTTCATCGATTATTCCGCCAATTGTGCACCGAATCGAAATATTTTTTTTAGTTCAAAAGGGTATACTCCCGAAATGGTCCCATTTAAATTTTACAAAAATCAGCTGTGCCGTTTTTGAAAAATCAACAATAATGTAAACAATTCGAGCGAAACATTCAAATTTTGTACACGATGAAAGGCGGTTTTGCCATTATTTGCGAAAAAAAAAATAGTGTTATTATTTGTTAATAAATTAATACTACTTTGACTTTAAGACCACCGTACATTGTGAAAACATGGTGAATGGCCAATTATGGGTAGATCTATACTTAAAGTAATCCGCCTTCAAAAGCCGGTATTTATTATTCAACCTGGCTTATTCGAGTATGGGCTGAATCATAGAAGTTGGCGGATCATCTACAACCTGCACAATATTCAATCGTGACTTAAGCTCACATAAAGCTGCGCGTTTATTGAATATCGCGCATCTTGTTGCTAACTTCACATCCGCCGACTTGTATGATTTGGCATATACAGGTCGCGGCATATAAGTCTAGCGCTGAGCGAAGTGTGGAGGGGGTGGCTGCGCATGAGTTTAGTATGGCGATCAACATGCGCAGCCATCCCCTCCACAGCACCTTCAGCGCTAGATTTACGTGCCGCTACTTGTACCTGCTTTCCACCTTGCTGCTACATGTCTGATCCTATGTTTGCCTGGCCGTGGTCATCATCACAAAACTTATGAAGTTTCGTAGATTTGCTTAGAAATTACTTACCATTTTTTTTTCTATTTCAGGTACAAAAATGCTGAAATTCCAGAAAATCCGGAAGAAACTTCGGTGACGTCTCTCAACTAGAATACAACACTACAATGTAAACAGAAAAAAGTTCCATTTCCACTCAAAATACTCCTAAAATTCTCCTCCATAGTTATTAGAAGATTAGAAGTGCCACTAGAACCAATTTACAAACTCAAAGTGTCAAAAAGAACTGTCAAAAAAAGTGTCAAACTGTAGTGTAAAAATCATAGACCTACAAACGAATAGAAGTGTCAACGAACATACCTAATCAACGATTATAATCACTAGTGCCACAAAAATCCGTCCAAATTGTATTAATTTTAAGTGATCAAAATTATTAGTGTCTAAAAGCTTTTTTGATTCTGAGACAGTCCAAGTTACAGACAGTGACAGTTAAACTTTTTGGTTGTGAGACAGTTTTAAGTGATTCCAATTTTAAAGTGACTGACGTATGTCATGTGCTAGTGTTCTACGATGGATTTGCACGCTCCTCCATTGGTCGTGCATTCGTACGAGCATCATGCCCCGCTCCTGGAAGTTGAAGGTCTGGACCCTCACAGTCCTCAGCAGAAAGTGCTGATACATGCTCCAACGCTTCAGAGCCAGGAGTTGATGAGCAGTGATCATCGAAATGGAGGTAATTTAAAAAAATGTCGTTTTATATTGAAAACAAATTCGATAAAATTTCTGAAAAGATTTTTTAAATAGCTTTTTTTTTAAAACGAGATGGTGGAATGAGAACTAATTCTAAATTAAAAAAAGTAGGAAATAAAATTTCAAATGATAAAAAACCGAAATTTCCGATTTATTTCAAGAGATTATTAAAAACATGTTGGGCATTTTATTTATAGGTAGCTTATTGCTTGATTTTTTTAAATAATATAGGAATTGGTGCTATAAGTATGTCATTTTGCAAATTACGTATTTTTCTTACGACATTCAAAACTGAAGAATGATCATAATCAGGATAAGACAGCAATATTATAGCACTTCCTTCACGAAACGAGTGTGAACGAGATACAAACATGACGCCTCAGTTAGAATCGAGCGCACTATGTAATTTTTAGGGTTCCGTACCCAAAGGGTAAAAACGGGACTCTATTACTAAGACTTCCATGTTCGTCTGTCCGTCTGTCTGTCTGTCACCGGGCTGTATCTCATGAACCATGATAGCTAGGCAGCTGAAATTTTCACAGATGATGTATTTCTGTTGCCGCTATAACAACAAATACTAAAAACAGAATATAATAAATATTTAAGGGTGGCTCCCATACAACAAACGTGATTTTTATGAGTTTTTTGCTCGCTATTAATAACGGCAAGAGGGCTCATATACGGTACGGCACCCTTCGTGCGCGAGTCCGACTCGCACTTGGCTGATTTTTTTTCTTTGCCATAACACTTCTACTGTTGGACATAGACCTCGCCTATATCTATAGGAGAGGCCTATGTCCAAGTGGACCGTTTTAAACTATGGAAAAAACTATAGAAATATTAAGAAATCAATCTGGGTATTGAGAGCAGATGTGCTTATCTGACGCAGAGTACGATTTTTCAGATGACCAGTACCACGCGCACAGCAGCAACCAAAGCGGAGATGGTAAGTTTTTTATATACATTATAGTTTACTGTGCTGTACCAGCCTTTTTAATAAACCACTAATTGTGCCATATCCACCACACTGGCCAGTGCGGATTGGTAGAATCACATACGCCATCGAATTTCTTCTACGGACGTATGCATATGCAAGTCGCATGTCGAATTCACGATGTTTATCTTCACCGAAATGCCAGTGGTATGAAATTCCGTATAGAAATTCGAAAGAACTCAATGGTAAGGATCGGCGAACTAACATTTGAACCTAGGACCTCACTTTGATTATGATTTATTTGTAGCAAATTTTTCGTATCGGTGCGGTGCTCCGTATGATAGTGTTTTATATTTTATGTTAGGTCTAAGCATTGTTTTTTCTATGTTATTTGATAACATTCATTTTTAGGGTTCCGTACCCAAAGGGTAAAATTGGGACCCTATTACTAAGACTCCGCTGTCCGTCTGTCTGTGTCCAGGCTGTATCTCATGAACCCTTATAGCTAAAAAGCTGAAATTTTCAC
Organism: Hypomecis atomaria; assembly: GCA_964007245.1. Taxonomy (NCBI): domain Eukaryota; kingdom Metazoa; phylum Arthropoda; class Insecta; order Lepidoptera; family Geometridae; genus Hypomecis; species Hypomecis atomaria. The sequence goes on from OZ023305.1 coordinate 2,897,841, forward strand.
AGATGATGTATTTCTGTTGCCGCTATAACAAAAAATAAAAACAAAATAAAATACATTTTTGGGGAGCTCCCATACAACAAACCTAAATTTTTAATCGTTCCGCTCGATATTAACAATGGTAACAGGTAGATGCTAGAAATATTCACATAATCATAATCATAATCATAATCAATTTATTGATAACATTTTGTTACAAGTCATTTAAACATGTCAACAATGTATAATTACTAATCAATAATACAATTGCAATAATTCAAAAATAAATAAGCAATAGCTCAATCTACAATAATAAATCAATAAAAAATTACAATTTTAAATTAATGAATTCGTCGTAAGTATAGAAGGCGTGCTCGATAAGCCAGCGCTTGAGCCGTGACTTGAAGCTGCCTATCGTTGGCGCAGTGGTGATATGAGGTGGCAGCTTGTTGTACACCGTCGGACCCATCACATGCGTCGACCTGGCCGATTTCTCTAACGCGCGGGGCACCTCCGCTAGCTTATTTCTATAGCGGGCGCTGACACGCGTTTCATAGGAGGCTTGGTTTAATCGGACATACACCGCTACCTGAAATATGATCAGAGCTGGCAACGTCATGATCCCGAGCCTCTTGAAATGCGGACGTACAGAGGAATCCTGCGGTATCCCGACAATCGCACGTACTGCACGCTTTTGAAGTATGAATACTCTGCACCAGTCCGCCGCTCTACCGTACAAATCTACACCATACAGTAGAATCGAGTGGACCGTTGCAAAATAGCATGATCGTACTGTTTCACTCGAAACTACTTTGGCTACGCGCCTCAAGGCAAAACAAGCGCTTCCTAATCTGCCGCAAAGTTTATTAATATGGGTTTCCCATGACAAGCCTCTATCAATCTCGAATCCGAGAAAAGTAGTAGAAGGTACTTGATTAATGGTTTTTCCATCAATCCTGACAACCAAAGACTTTGTCTGGTGACCCGAGAGACAAAAATGCACAAAGTGGGTTTTGGAGAGATTGAGCGCTAGCCCATTCACTCTAAACCATGCCGCTAGCTGACTGCTAGTCTCATTCAATCTCTGCTCCAACAGACTCACCGTGGGTGCTGTAACTATAGCGGCCACGTCGTCAGCATACATAAATATGTCTGCTGCTGTTACAGCGTCTGGCAGGTCGTTGAGAAGCAGAGAGAACTCTATATTAGAGACGGAAGAGCCTTGTGCAACTCCCATCACAGAGCTCAGCGGTTCGGATTTCTCCATTCCGCCGCATGCGACTACTGTCTGGGATCTATTTTGCATAAGATCAGTGAATACAGCAAACGAGACGCCTCTCACGCCATAATGCTGAAGTTTTATAGCGAGGACTGCGTGATCGGCGACATCAAAAGCCTTCGATAGATCACAGCAAAGGAGAGCCACATGCTTCTTGCTCTCCCGAGCTCGCAACACCCTATGAACTACCTCCCGGGTCAGTGACGTAGTGGACCGTCCCTGTCGGTACGCATACTGTCGGTCTGAGAGAGCATCCGTTGATGTCAGAAAATCGACTAATCGGCTACTCAATCCATTCTCGAAGATCTTTGCGACAGCGGGAATTATCGAAACTGGCCTGTAGCAATCAATACTTTCCCGCTTGCCTTTACCTTTGTAGAGCGGAGATATTTTACTGATTTTTAACGCGGCAGGATATTTTCCCTCTCTTACGCACCTATTAAAACACTCAGCTAACACTGGGGCGAGCAAGTGTATTGCGTTCCTTATAATTTTCATGGAAACACCATAAATGTCTTTGGACTTTTTTGCAGGTATACGAGTAGTTACTATTCGAGTAACTTCGTCAGCGCTAAACAGTCGTATCCGCATAGAACAGTCGGCAGGCGGGCGCGCCGCTCGCAGTATTTCGCTCACGCGAGCGACGTCTGCGCGAGGCGAATCGCACGCCTCCGCTGCGTTAAGAAAACGAGAGTTCATAGCGTCTATTGCGTCTTTCTTTGTCGGAAATGGAGAGCCATTACAGTCTTTCACGATATCTGTAAAATCGACAAATGGAACATTATATTTTCCTCTTTCTTTATTCACTATTGTCCACATGGCTCTAGCAGCATTTTTCCCATTCTTTAGAGAGTTAGTATAGTGAAAAGCTTTACTGTCTCTTACTAATTTATCATAATGATAATTCATTTCCGAAATCAAAGTATTATTGGAACTATTATCTGGATCCAATTTAGCAATTTCTATGATATCAAACAATAATGTTTTATAATTTTTAACATCTAGAGTAATCCACGAGTCAGAGTTTTCCTCATTACAAATCCTTTTAAGAGGGAAGCAGATTTCATATTTATTTTTAATAATATTTATAACTGACATTACTAGTTTAGCCGCAGATTTGTTAGCCTCTTGGATTTCTCCCCAGTTGACACTATCCAACGCTAATACAAAATTAGTCAGGTTGGCCCGTGAAAAACTTCTCCCGTATTGAAGCTCTTTCGAACGTTTCTGGACAGCGCATACCACCTCGCCCCTGATAGCGACATGGTCACTGAGGTTGGTTACAATAGGAGAGACACTCACAAATCCCGCGGGCAGGTTCGTATATACGTGGTCTAGGTTAGTGGATGTAGTGTCAGTGATGCGCGTGGGAAAGTCCACCTCGTTCGTCATACTATGGTCCATCAGCAACTTATTGAGCCGAGTGACGTTGCTGTTTACGTCTCCTATCGTATTAACATTCGTATCACCGATTATAATACAGTCCACACCCAATTCGCAGATCTTATCGAGCAAGCATTCCAACCTATCAAAAAATATACTAGCGCTAACTAGGTTTGTCCTATATATACAGACAACTGTTACGTCGTAGTCCAATAAATCTACGGCAGAGATTTCACAAAATTGTTCTCTAGATAGTGTGCTTAACGATAGATTTTCTAAACACTTAATATTGTTGCGTACGTATATGCAAGACCCACCATGCTGCAATGACTTTCTACAATAGCTAGAAGCTAGCACGTAACCGTCAATTTGTACACATTTAAGCTTTTCATCAGTGAGCCAATGCTCCGACATAGCAAGAACGTCACATTTCAATTCACTATGAAGCAAAACTTCTAATTTTTGTGTCTTCGAATTAGCAGATAGAGACCTTATATTTTGGTAGCAAATAACAATAGATTTTTTCGCACTATTTCGACTACATATTTTTTGGCAATTGTTGTTTTGTGTCAAACAGTTCTGTCTTTTGTAAGCCACGCTGCTAAATGTCGTTTTTATGCTCGATCCCGGCGCTCCTACTGCTGATGCATCAATAGAGACTTGATGTCTACGCATATCGTTTGACTCTACTTTTGTGGTGGCTGAGTGTTTTTGCGTGATCGAAAAAACCAATTGGCGAATCGAATCCCCTGCGGCCAAACATTGGGAGTAACCACTTGATGTTTTATGCTCTCTGGCAATCCTATCACAAATGAAGCGTGCCTAGTAGACTTGATTCTTCGCTTTTCAACGTAGTATTCAGCTTTCACGATACCGTTTAAAAACTGTGTGACTTGCTCTACTGTTGTCTCGGCCTTAAATTGCCATGCCTGAATGTAAGTCAATTTTTCAGCTGCCTGGATACCGCACTCATTCTCCTTAACTCCAACAGCTACTTGCTGATGCCTATTGCTACGGCGTCGCTTGCTGACCGTCTGCCACTCACCAGTGTTGTCAGTGCTTTCGTCACAATTTACACTTTTTAATGCTTGTTTTGAAGAACCGTACGACGTATTTTCATGGTCTGCTATTTCTATTCCAGATATCTGAGTATTCATTTTTGGCTCCGAAACGTCTAGTGCGGCTCTGATATTAACATCACCAGAAACTTGGCTCAGCGCTTTGTTGGTTCCTCGATTCCGCATCACTTGCTTTGACACAACGCCTTTATTACGCAGTGGTTTAGTAGTTTTTGGAGCTTTTTTTACATCTTGTGGCTCTACATTCTTGGTTAGACTTTGAGGACTACAGAGTGAATGCTTTAAACTTTCATTCCCAACATGTTTTTCACACAATTCCATTCGTAGAGCTTTCAATTCAAACTCTAAAGTTTCCAATTTAATAATGATGTATAGTTAATGTTTAGTTGTAAATACAATTCAATAATAAATAATTAAATTAAAATAAAAAATATTTAAGGGGGACTCCCATACAGTACGGAATCCTTCGTGCGGGAGTCCTACTCGTACTTGGCCGATTATTAAATTTTGTAAGTCCCGCTGTCATCCCTTAAATTCTTCATTTTTCGAAATTATTTTCAGCTAGGTCTAAACATTGTTAATTCTACATAATTTATAACTTTAATCAGTAAGTCGCTAGTGTCGGCGCCGTTTTGTTAATGAATGTTTTATTTTTGTGTTACGTAATTCTACTGAAAAAGTAGATAACTACTAATGTTAAATACTCTACTCTAGAAACTGGTTGGGTACCTATTTGCTTTTATTTATTTACTTCCTCTTTTTTCTTCTATTGCGATTATAAGATTAGCTTCTTCAATAGTTAAATATGTCCAAGTGCTATGGCATTCGTAATAAAAAAAAAAAAAACGTCTCTACGTACGTACGTACGGTCTGTACAGGCGAAATTAAACTTTTTGGTGTATGACAACCTATATGAACACGAGAGTAGTCATTGTGTAATAGCAATAAATTTCATCCGACCTTGAGGTAGTGACACCTGCCTTACAATCGTGAGGTTGTGGGTTCAAATCCCGGTCCCGTACCAATGAGTTCTTTGGAATTTATGTACGAAATTTCACACCACTGGGATCTCAGTGAATGAAAACATCGTGGGGCAACCTGCATACGTCCGTAGAAGAAATTCGATGGCGTATGTGAATCCACCAACCAACACTGGGACAGCGTGGTGGATATGGCTCAATCACCCTGCCTGGGTAGGCCTACGTCCTGCAGTGGACTATTAAAGGCTAGTACAGGTGTAACTTGCTTTGTATTCTATGGATAAGTTTGTCGGTTTGTCACACCTCCGCTGATATTATTCATCGATGGTATTAAGTTTCATTCTAAGTTAAAACATGAACCAGTAGTCTACTGATTACCATCCAAATATGTTTTTAAAGTGACTGTCATCAGTTCATCAAGAAGAAAAAGTGTGAAAGATCTGGGCCTTTTTCAATGGGATGCACACAAATGCATCGTGTGTTGTTAGGATGCTGTCTGTGTGTGTGCACGTATTGATATCGGTGGGTTAGGTTAGTGTGAGAGCGGTTGAATGAGCGGAAGCGATTCGATTGTTAGCAGCGTTTTAAATGTATGATATTTTTAGTAATAACTTAGATGTTTACAATTGCTTGATTCCATCAATTTATCCATCCATAAACCCTAGGACGCCTACTGCCGGACATAAGCCTCTCCCACGGATTGCAAATTTACTTAAGCAGGTAGCATAGCACGTTCCTGCGGTCATAGAATAGTGAACAGCGAGGCGTTATATAGACGAGATATGTTTTTTTTTGCGCCCAGAAGAAATAGTGTACAAATTATTTGGTTGAGAAATATGTAGTGATTTTTACTAAAATGTAGATATTTGCTAATTTCTGACTTGTAAGCTAACAAATGTCAACGTTTAATTTTTTTTATTGTGTGTCAATAATTCAATGCTCAATATTTTTTAAGCACTATTACAATTATTTATTCAAATTCTGAATGCTACGAGTAACATAACATAAATTTACTTCGATATTCAACATAAAATATTTGTAGTGAAAGTTGTTATGCTGGTTGTATAGTATACCGATAGAAATTATTTGTATGTTAATTTAAATTTCATTAATAAACAAATTCAGATAAGTGGTTTTGGAGACAATCGGCAACATTAATTTGCACATTGAACATGCAAAAATACTTTCTGCAGCGCCCCCTGGTGAGTTATCAACGTATTACCTATCTTTAAACATTCACCAATTAAACTCAAAACCATAACTGAAAACTGCATCAGTAGTTGTGGAGGAAAACGGCACATAAGTTTGTACAAACAGCCTCTCACCACAAACGCATATATCGACTCTGTTCCGTCGTGGACTGTGGGTCAAAAATAAAGTAAGTGCTGAATCAATCGCACAGTGTAGTCGCTCTCAAAATGGCCACGCCCGCCAACATCGCCAGCCAAACTAATTTCACACCGATTTGGGCAAGTGTACTCGCACAAAAAACGTCCCATTCACTCGGCGAGCTACTCGACCGGTCTGGACGTGGGCTAGTGAAACCCACTATGAATGGGCCACAAATTGTCTCTGGTGTACACCAACCAACTTATCTTACACTTGGACAAAACTCTGAACTATTTTTTTCCATAGTCGGTTGTCCGGTTTTGTTTCCGATATGCGACTGTACTGGCTTCGTTCAAGTTTAAAACTAAGTTGGTATTGATGACGTGTTATTTTTTGGGAAGTAGCTATTCATCTCAGACTTGGAGAAATATCTGAACTTTATTTTTCTGTAGTGGATGGTTTGGTTTTTCTTTCTAAAATGCGATAGTGGCGGCCCCGTGTAAGGTTATGAATAAGTTGGTTGATATATTGATGACGTGTCGTTTTTTGGAAGTAGCTACTGATGGTGTGAAAATGTCGTAGGGTATTATTTTGGAGTAAATTACGGGAATCATGGATTTGGTAACAAGGTCGTTTTGTTTTATGTCACATGAGTAAATTGGTAAATTAGTGTGATACTCGTAGAGCAAGCTTTCGTATTTTTTGAATGTATGATTATGATTATGACTTCTTAGATATGTAGGTATGTACTTAAGATTTCATGTATTAATCAACATCATGATATCAACGTCATAAGAATTTCAATTGCTGGACATCCCATGGAGTTCCCACAACATGGTTTTTGAATAAAATGGACCAAGTGCGAGTCGTATTCGCGTACGAAGGGTTCCGTACCGTGTCGGAGCCCCCTTAACCCCATTTCTCCCGTCGTTATTAATAGGGAGCAAAACACTCCTGAAAATTCACAGTTATGGGAAATTAAATATTTATTTTATTCTTTTTTAGTATTTGTTGTTATAGCGGCAACAGAAATACATCATCTGTGACAATTTCAGCTGTCTAGCGATCACGGTTCATGAGATAAAGCCTGGTGACAGACAGACAGGCGGACAGACGGACATCGGGGTCTTAGTAATAGGGTCCCGTTTTACCCTTTGGGTACAAATGGCAAAACCGCCTTCCACCGTGTACAAAATTCGAATATTTCGCTGGAACTGTTCACATTATTGTTGATTTTTCAAAAACAGCTCAGCCGATTTCTATAAAATTTAACTGGAACCATTTCGAGAATATATTGAACTAAAAAGAATTTTATGATTCGGTTCTCAATTGCCGAAATTATCGATGTTCATCGTGTTCAAAATTCGGATATTTCTCTTGACTTGCTTACTTATATTATTGTTGGTTTCTTCAAAAACGGTTCAGCTGATTTCTGTAAAATTTAAATGGGACCATCTCGAGAGTATACCCTTTCGAAAGAATAAATAATTTTTCGATTAGGTTCGCAATTGGCGAAATTATCGATAATATACACAAAAAAACATACAGACGAACATTTTTCATTTCATTTCATTTATTTCCACAATACACATATTATCTTTACAGACTTAACATAAAACCTTCTCCTTTTTTAAGTCAGTTAAAAATGAATGTCCGTCCGTGTATCTGCGTGCGTCTGCGCCTCAGTTTTTGTACTTCCAGCTGCGAGTTTCGCTTTCGACGCGCGTGACCGTCGTGCCCTGTGATCTGGTGCGCCTGTGTGCGTGTAGCTTGTGTAGGTACCTATGTGTGTCAGTTACTGATAACTGTTGCCGATGGGGCTTTTTTATGGGGGAGAAATCTCCTCAAGATTATGAGGATTGATAATAAAGATCGCAGGAACGCGCTGGATGCAGGCCGCTTCCAACCGGCCATATTGGAAATCCATTGGGGAGGCCTATGTCCATCAGTGGACGTCTTACGGCTGATGTATGGATGATGGATGGATGCACCCATTAAAACCCTCTCTCTGTTCTGAAGCGGTAGAAAATAAAAAATCATAACAATTTCAACCGGGAAGATGGATTTAAGTTATCGGCGTCGTGGAATCCTGTTGTCAACAAATGTAAATCGCGTAGTGTGGGTAGCAAGACATTCTTAGATACCGTCAGTGTTGTGTGTCGGAGTGACAATTTTGCAAGTTCAAGTTGAATTGGCGGTACCAGTTGTTTCATATTCCTGTCTACCCGTGACCACGACAAATGAAACTCGATTGAAACGTCGGGATGATGAGGTATTTATTTATCTCGTAATTTGTGTACGCGATTAGTCCCGTAGTTCATAGTAATAATGTGTTCAAATCGCGAAAGTTTAAAACAACATAATATTCGTAATACAAGTATGAAAGATCGGATGCTATTGGAAAGGTACAAAGGTGAATACCTAGTAAGGACAGTAGGCGAATTTCCAGGAAAAGGTAATCAAAAGCTGTAGACAAAGATATACAGGGTTATTTCTAATCGATTAGCATTCTTTTAGGGGCTTATTCTGTACATCAAAACTAACAACTTTTGGTCTGCGGCTTTTGTCAAAACTCAAAAAAAATATCTGTTCCATACATTTTGTCGAGAGTGAACGATATTTTTCTATGGAACAACAACTTTTTTGAGAATTGATAAAAGTCTTAGAACAAAAGTTGTTAGTTTTGATGTAGGTATAGAATAAGCCCCTAAAAGGATGCTTATTGATTAGAAATAACCTTGTTTACTAGTTATATAGGTACGTATATTTTGGCAAAAGTAAGATACTTATCTAGCTCTTATGTTAGTGGCTCCATGGCATTTTTACTTCTAGCACCCCTCGGCTGCCCAAAATTTTTTTTTTTCACAAAAAATGGCAAAACCGCCTTCCATTGTGTACAAAGTTCGAATATGTCGCTTTAATTGTTTACATTATTGTTGATTTATCAAAAACGGTTTAGCCGATTGCTGTAAAATTTAAATGGGACCATTTTGGGAATATACCCTTTCGAATTAAAAATAATTTTATTGATTCGGTTTACAATTGGCGAAATTATCGATGTTCATCATGTACAAAATTTGGATAATTCGCTCGAATTGCTTACATTATTGTTGGTTTTTTCAAAAACGGCTCAGCCGATTTCTGTAAAATTTAAATGGGACTACCTCGGGAGTATACTTTTGAACTAAAAAAGAATTTTTCGATTCGGTTCACAATTGGCGAAATTATCGATGAACATACACAAAACAAAAACATACACACGAACATAGAACCTCCTCCTTTTTGGAAGTCGGTTAAAAACTTGCAAGTGCCAAGGCCTAGCAAGGGATTAAACTACTTCTTCAACTTCTAGGTTTTCTCAGTTGTCCATATCAATGTATATTTTATTATATCTTCAACGGCACAAATTGATGGAAAAACAGTTTGTCTATTCGCCAGGATAGGGATGCAATTGTAAAATATCACTGAAAACATTACCCAAAGCCATTTTCGTTCCGTACCCAAAGGATAAAAACGGGACCCTATTATTAAGACTCCGCTGTCCGTCTATCCGTCTGTCCGTCTGTCTCCAAGCTATATCTCATGAACCGCTATAGCTAGAAAGCTGAAATTTTCACAGATGATTTTCACAGTTACCGCTATAACAAGAAATACTAAAAATAGAACAAAAAAATATTTAAGGGGGGCTTACAGCAAATCTAAATTTTTTGCCGTTTTTCGCTCGATAAGTATTAATAATGGTAACCGGTAGATGCTTGAAATATTCACAGAATATTTAGCTGCATGCCTACTTTAATAATAAATAGTTAAATTAAAAAAAATAAGGGGGGCTCCCATACAATACAGAACCCTTCGTGCGCGAGTCCGACTCGTACTTGGCAAATATTTTTTTTGGGTAAGGTATTGAAAGAAGGAGCACGATTTTAGGGGGCGGGGGGGCGTTGAGGGGGGGGGTAGGTGGAGGGGGAGTCACCCCCCCACTACCATCCCCCCCGGCGAAGCGTAGTTTTTTTTAAATTAATTTTTAAAATTTATGAAATTTTAACGGTTAAACTATAGCCGCCCGGTACCCGCGGGGAGGGGTGAAGGGGGTAGGGTTGGGGGGAGGGGGGAAGCCCCTCCCTGCAACTCCCCCCAGCCGCAGGCCCTTAGTTTTTGAGTAATATTTTTTTTAGTACTTAACCTCACTTTCGGCTATATCAGAATTTTTAACCTGTTTTTTGTTTCACACCTAATCTATCAAGGCAGTTTACTTCTGGCACTTCGCCGGCCGCTGCCGCGGCACGCTCGCTTCGCTCGCTCGGCTCGTGCGTTGTTTGTCATGTTCTAACCTAACCTAACCTATTTTTTGTTTCACACCTAATCTATCAAGGCAGTTTACTTCTGGCACTTCGCCGGCCGCTGCCGCGGCACGCTCGCTTCGCTCGCTCGGCTCGTGCGTTGTTTGTCATGTTCTAACCTAACCTAACCTATTTTTTGTTTCACACCTAATCTATCAAGGCGGTTTGGGGCGGTACGCTACGGAGGTCGCCGGGCGAAGTGTTTTGTTAACCTCTAAATCGAATTTTTCAACATTTTGTAAAATTAACTAAATATACTTCGGCGCAACTCCGGCAGCCAGAATGCATAGGAACGATTGAAAAACACCCCCGTGACTCCCCCATAGTGTCGCAATCCTTAGGTTTGTGCTCCTCGTTTTAATACCCAACCCTTTTTTTTGTTTATATACTAAATCATTGAAAAATATGGATGTTTCTTTATTTTTGTGTGAGTCCACGTCCACAAGAGGTCCCAGTCCCATCGTAATGCGATTGTAATGGACACCCGACCGCAACATCCCTGGGAAACGGCCCGGACACACGGTGCCATGGATAGCTCGTTTTGCTCTTGGTGTATCAACATCTTAGATCTTCAATTCCAAACTAATCTAAAATGAACGAAATGAAATTTATTTGTGACAAATGCTATTTGATTCTGACTTTTTAACTGACTTCCAAAAATGAGGTTTTTATATGTTCATCTGTGTACCTATGTTCATCGATATTTAATCTCGCCAATTCACTTTCCAAACGTCGCTTACCATCAGGCGAGTTTGTGGTCAAAGGCAGACTTATTTGCGTAAAAAAAAATTGTGAACCGAATAAAAAAAAATTAGTTCGAAAGGGTATAGGTACTTCCGAGGTGATCCAATTTAATATTTAAAGAAATCGGCTGAGCCGTGTTTGAAAAATCAGCAAAAATATAATCAATTCGAGCGAAATATCCGAATTTTGAAAAACCCGTGGTGTGAAATTCCGTGCATAAATTCCAAGACATTCATTGGTACGGGACCGGGATTTGAACCCATTACTTCACGACTGTAAACGCCACGCTGGCCAAATGCACCCGCACTGAGCCAGCGTGGTGAAAATGGTCCAATCACCCTTCGTGGGTAGGCCTACGCCTACGTCCTGCAGTGGACTATTAAAAAGTCTGGTACAGGTACAGTACAGTTTCTCGTAACAAAAAAAAAACATTAAAATCCGCAGTTATCGCGTAACATGCATACAAAAAAAAGTAGGTACTTATCTACACAGTGTAAATAAGAACCTCCTTTTTTTGAAGTCGGTTAATTAAACTGAATCAAGCAATAAAATTCCTATACAAAAATATCCAACTCATTAATATCCACCCCAAAATATGATAATGAAACTGTGACTGTAAATAGTTCCGGCGGTAGCGGGTTCTGTTCCCGGAGCGGAACTAATTGCGATGACTGGCGGACAGGTTGATGGTGAGAAATGCTGTCCTTTGTGTCTGTCGGTTATGGCTTTGTGCGATAAGACCGCCAGTTGGTGTGCACTTCTTTGAATCTTACATCCTTAATGACAGCTAGTGCTTAGGTTGGTATATGGCTAGTACACAGAGCTAGTAGGTATAGGTGATATAGGTCACGTATAGGTACACATAAGTATGACTAGCGGCGCCCCGCGGTTTTACCCGCGTTGTGCCCGTTCCCGTGGGAATTTCGGAAATTTTTATACATATAAACCTTCCTCTTGAATTACTCCATACATTAAAAAAAACCGCATCAAAATCCGTTGCGTAGTTTTAAAGATTTAAGCATACAGACAAACAAACAAATAAATAAACATACGAAAATAGCGAATTTATTTTATACTATGTAAGGATTTGCAATTTTGATTGTATTTAGCTATTTTGACGGTTCGCCATTTTGACGGTTTGCTATTTTGACGCATTCTTATTTTGACTGATTGCGATTTAATGAATGCTCAGAAACGGCTCAGAATAATGATAATCAGTCAAGTGAGAGTCGGACTCACGCACGTAGAATTCCGTACCTACTGTATGGGAGCCCCCCTTACATATTTATTTTATTTTAATTTTATTATTTATAGATATAGAAGGGAATATAAAACTAAATATTCTGTGAAAATTTCAAGCATCTAAGTATCTGGCACCATTATTAATATAGAGCTAAACAAAAAAACGTCTACAAATTCAGGTTTGTTGTATGGGAGCCCCCCTTCAATATTTATTTTATTTTGTTTTTAGTATTTTTTGTTATAGCGGCAACCGAAATACATCATCTGTGAAAATTTCAGCTGCCTAGCTATCATGGTTCATGAGATACAGCTCGGTGACAGACAGACAGACAGACAGACGGACATCGAAGTCTTAGTAATAGGGTACCGTTTTTAACTTTGGGTACGGAACCCTAAAAAGTAGAAGTGGTATAAAGTAAATAATTGGCCAAGTGCGAGTTGGACTCGCGCACGAAGAGTTCCGTACCCTATCGGGACCCCCTTAGCCCCATTTAAAGCATCTACCTGTTGCAGTTATTAAAATCGAGCAAAAAACGTCAAAAAATTACGTTTGTTGTATGGGAGCCCCCCTTAAATATTTATTTTATTCTGTTTTTAGTATTTGTTGTTATAGCGGCAACCGAAATACATCATCTGTGAAAATTTCAGCTGTCTAGCTATCACGGTTCATGAGATACAGCCTGGTGAAAGACAGACGGACAGCGGGGTCTTAGTAATAAGGTGGGCATACACGATGCGATGATTTGATCAAATTTTCGCTTCATGTCAACTGGGAGCTCATTCAGTTAATTCGAAGGTAGGAATTGGTAGTTAACGGTTTGTACTACTACCTGAAACTGGGCGCACAGAACGCGATGATCGCATCAATTCATCAGATCAGTCCAGTGGAGGCCAAATATAGGTAGTTAACTATAGCTGGTTAGTAGTTATTGAGGAAACAAAATGGTACACCTCCTACCTTTGAATTAATTGAATGAGCTCCCAGTTGAATTGAAGCGAAAATTTGATCAAATCATCGCATCGTGTATGCCCACCTTTAGGATCCCGTTTTTACCCTTTGGGTACTGAACCCTAAAAAGTCATGATGCATGATCTCAGAAACATGGCGTTGAAAACGTATAGAAACTGCTTAATACAAAGCAGTTTCTATGCGTTTACGAAGTCCAATCTTGACACAAAATGACACTTGAACTAGTGATCAAATGTCAAATTCGAAATTCGATCAGATGATAATGAAAGTGAGTAAGCGTGCAGTTCCGGCGGTAGTGGGTTCTGTTCCCGGCGCGGAACTAATTTCGATGACTGGCGGACAGGTTGGTGGTGAGAAATGCTGCACTATGACTGACGGTTAAGGGTTAGGCGATAAGACCGCCAGTTTCTGTGTTAATTTTTTAACCTTACATCCCAGTGATGGTCTCGATACGGCTTTTGCAGTACTTACTTACTTGAAAAAAAATGAAAAAAAAATGAAAATAAACTTAGATATGTGGTTTTCAGTCCCTAAATAAGAATAAAAGAATAATATGAAAAAAATGCAAGTGGAGTCCCTCCGAGCGAAAGAAGTGAAATTTCGACGCAACAATATTTTCATACCCCCTCCATGGTAGCGTTAAACGTTTAACACAACCTTTTTGGAAGTTGCATCAGAAGTTTCACTTCAAAAATACTGTGGTTTGACTTGGTTAAACTTCACACTTGTTAAATTCACACATACAAAAATTAAAATATATGTTGTAATAGGTATAAATTAACACCACAAGAAGGAATAAAATAAAAATAAATAAGAAATGAAATGAATAAGAATATTGGAATAAATGAATAACTTATAATATAACTGTGATTTAACTTGGTTAAATTTTACTCTTAATAAATTTGTACATACAAAAATAAAATATATTATAATTTAGTAACACTACAAGGAGGGATAAAATAAAAATAAAAAGGTAAGTAATGAAATAGATAAGAACATATAGGATTAAAAGGATTAAAATACTGTGACTTAACTTGGTTAAATTTCACTTTTGTTAAATTTGTACATACAAAAATAAGATATCTACGGAACCCTAACTCACAGTTCAACACGCAGTACCCTAAAACGAGTAAGAAAGAGACAGCTCCTGTCAAAACGTTCCACTCCATTAGACACGCCTTGATTGTCATTTTGACAATTGGACAGCCAATCAGAGCCGCTAATAAACAGTAGTAGCACGACGAAAAACGTCGTAAGTGACAATTGCGTTGTAATGAAAACTAAGACTTAATATGAATCGAATGTTGCTTTTCATACAATTTTTATCATTTTTTGAAAAAAAAAGAACCTCGGACGATTCTATAGAATATTAAGATATTATTATCTACTTATGTCTAGGGTTTAGTGGTCGGCGTGTCTTGTGACACATAATGTGAAATTCCGATGTGTTAGATTAGTACTAGGTTAAGTTTCATATTATGGTTTAGTTTGGCAATAAAGGCTTAAATATCTACTTATGTCACTAACATATACATAGTCTATAATATTAGAGTCACATTTTTGTTTCGTCAGTTTTGTCAATTTGATTGTTTTAAAACATTGTTTTACTTTTCTTGGAACAACTGCTTTTTTCTGCGTTTTCAATGTTGACCCAGTAGAATATTTGGGGAATATTCGGCGGAGCGGCAAGTGAAACGAAGAGGTCGGTGACAGAACTGATTCATTTTATAATTTATCTAACTACCTACATACAATGTAAAGAAACAAGTCTACCTACATTTACCACATACAGCACAGACCCCATAGTAATAGGTCGTAATGATGAGTACACCGGTATTCTGAGCGAAACACGCTACGCAATTTAAATGGGTAAGTGTCTGATCAATATAACACAGGAATTTTTAATGATCATACACGAAAGCTGGTCATCGATCGTTTACACGATGGCAATGCGTTAGTTGTCCTCTAACACTATAAACGCGCCCACTTTTTTACATGAGTAAGTACACGCGTGGCCTTTAGTAGGCCTTTTAATGGCTGTAAGTTTTTATAGTAAAAGTGAATTAAAATTCAATTGAAATCAGAATACAAATACAATACAAATACAAAATACAAAATAACTTTATTTGCCTTAAAACACTTTTAACCATATTCACTTGTCCATTGACTCTGAACTAGTTAATAACTGTATCTCAGAGCCAATGGCTTCAGAATAATAAACAATTTAGCAAACTGATACAAAAATGTAACTTAAATGGCACCTTTGAGATAAATATTCCAAAATATGCATTTTTAGTTAGATTACATCGATGTACTTTTTTATCATCATCATCATTAGTTGCCATCAGCCACATTTCCAATAGTACCATCCTAGATTCATACATGACAAGATTGGTGATAAATTTACAAAAAAATATCAATGAAAATAAATAGTCCTATAAGTAACTCGTTCTATATTAAATATGGGATAGAAACCTAAAAAACTTAAAATTAAAACAAAATACTAGCTAATTTTGGTACACCAGTACACGCGCGGACTACTATGGTAGGCCCGCGGCTTTGGCGCTAAATTGCACAAATATTACTCACATACGCCTTGTGGGCTACCAATCTGTTGACAAATTTCAAGGAGGCTTTCCTGGAATTTTACCTTTGTAACCCGGAAACCCTAAAAGATATAACCAATAATATAACCCTGGTCTACAATAGTACGCCACGCGTGTACTCTAGTGTTAAAACGCACAAAATGGGGAAAATATTTTTTTATTTTACTTGTTTAAATCGAAAGTCACATGTCATGGAAATAATTAAAAACTGCTATGGTTGTTGCTTTTGTAAGTAAAGTTCTTTCATATGATACTCCACATGATACGATTAACTCCCTTTAAAATTTGGACCCTTTATCTCTAGAATTTAGGCATTAGGCCCTATATTTTCGTGGTTTCACTGAAAATGTGCTGTGCAGCTCTCAGAGTTATTTCTATATTGGTACCTAATCTTTCCATTATGACGATGCGTCATAATAACCAAGTCCCAACACTTACCTATTACTTCTCTATGGGTTCAAATTGGTTGTTACGTTGTTTCGACACTTAGCGAGGGGCTTTGTCTCGGTGACGAAATGACGTAAGTGATTTGAGGCGGCGATTTTATTATAACTTTTGTTCCTTAGAAATAAGGATTGGGTTAGAATAACGTTGTTTGTGATGATACGTAATTTTATTATAACATTTTAGGTACTTGAAATTTAAAAACAATTTGACTGAAACTAATAACTGCGTGGTGCATAATGTAGATACAGCAGAGATATCTATAAAGAACAGATTGATGCTGTTGTCACATGAGGCAATTTTAAACCACAAAAATGCGTGGAAAATCTTCCGACCTGCTGTCAAAACTGTCAAATAAATAATAGGATTTGACGTTCGTTGTCTAAAAATCCGATAACAGTCACCGAATCGAAATATTTTTCATATCTCTTTCTAACTCAAGTAAATAGGTTTTTTCAAATCCCGAGTAAATAGGTATCTTCTAGGTAAGCGTGCAACACCCTAGACCGCATATCTGCTCAACATCAGGCAGTATGTAGTCAAACGCAAACCAGTACGAAATAAAATAAAAAGATCAAAATTTCGAAATACAAATATTTTTTTAAATCGGTTCACGATTGGCGAAAATATCGATGAACATATACTTACAAAAAAAACATACAGACTAATATAACACCTCCTTTTTGGAAATCGGTAGAAAGCGAGAATTAGGTAGGTATATACCTCTATAAGTAGATATTATATTGCGATGAGAATTATAGGTAAGTAGATACTATATTGCGATGCTCTAACATCATTAATCTGTTTGCTCCAGTTATTGAATCAGCGTTGATAAGATCAATCAATTTGGGAGTGCATTAGTGATGTCTTTGATGAGTTGATTAATTACTACATTAGGATTATTAATTACTGATAATTGATAGTAATAATATCTACCTTTGGGGTGTAATATTATGGGCGCTTTTGTAGATGTAAACAGAATTTGAATACCTAACCTACTTACTAAGTCCTTTGCTACCAGGCTGTCCAACTCTGGAACTCTTTGTCTGTTTCTATAAGACGAGCTCCATCGCAAGACGTTTTTAGGGAACAGGTAAAAAGTTTATACTTGTCACAGTTGCTAAACCGCAGTTGATAGTGTTTGTTTTGTTGCTTCGTTATTATTTCTATTTATGTAGTATATATTTAGCTATGTACGAGTATTAGTATATTTCTATCTTTTTTTTCTTTTTTTAGTATTTCGAGTATTCGTGTGTAGGTACTATTTTTTGTATGTATGTTTATTTGCCTATTATAACTTCGTCATTGTCCTTTCATTCTTTTTAAAGCACACCCCGTCGTTTTTTATCTTCAAATACGTTTCTCCATAATAAGGTTGCCGGGAAGAAATCGCTTTAAGTGACAAGGCCGCCTATTGTTGCCACTAGTATATTTTTTAAGTTGTTCTTTCTTTGTTTATATTTTCTGATGTGAACAATAAAGAATTTATCTATCTACTTACCTACGTCTAATAAGTGTACAATAAAAAATTAGTTCATTTTAAATTGTTGAAGCAAAATGGAGTGTCGCATGGCAATTTGTATTGATCAATTAAAGCTCTATGTCACATTCCGATTAAGTTAGAGCGTGTTAAATCGCGGATCGTGTGTAACGTTATTGGGCCCACTTTGTAACTGAATAACATTATTAATAATTTTAATATATACTGGTTGTAGGCGGTTGGGTTCAATTACCAAACTGCACATCGGCACATTGTCGGGACATCTGTAGCATTCTCGATTTACATACACATCGGCGACGACATTCAACATACTTAGCTAAGGCAATAGAATAGGACAATAGAATATTCTCAATAGAATAGGACTTGATTCCGAAGACCTGATGATCATGAAAAATCTGTATTGGCAACAAACGGCCCGTGTGCGTGTGGATCAGGAGCTTACAGATGATATTGACATCATGCGTGAAGTGCGGCAAGGATGTATACTCTCTCCTTTGCTATTCAACATATATGCAGTGCAGAGGCAATCTTTGCAGAAGCCTTAGAAAACGCCAAGGAAGGTATCTTAGTAAATGGCCATGCACTGAATAATTTAAGATATGCAGATGATACTATATTACTGGCATCTAATTTTGACGACTTGCAAAGTTTGCTGAATCGTGTTGACAGCATAAGCGCTAGTTACGGCCGCAACATAAATCTTAAAAAGACAAAAGTTATGATAGTAGGCAAGTCACAGCCTCTTACAGCGGCCGATATAGTCGTCAGAAATCAAATTGTGCAAAGGGTTCACTCGTACAAATATCTTGGGTGTATAGTAAATGACCAATGTGACCACAGCGTTGAAATTAAGTGCCGAATAGAGCAAGCGCGGAACGCATTTTTCAAAATAAGTCATCTCCTCTGCAATCGCTCTCTCAGAATAGCTACAAGAGTGCGTTTGGCACGGTGTTATGTTTTTTCGGTTCTTTTGTACGGTGTCGAGTCATGGACCTTAACCCAGACTATGAGTAAGCGTTTGGAAGCTTTTGAAATGTGGGTTTACAGAAGAATTTTGAAAATATCATGGACAGACAGAGTGTCGAATGAGAGAGTTTTGCAGATGGTCAACAAGAAGGTAGAAGTTTTGAACACAATTAAAGCGCAAGCTACAGTACCTTGGGCACATATTGCGTAATGACAAATATGGCTTGCTCCAATTAATCATGCAAGGGAAGATCCAGGGAAAACGACCACCCGGAAGAAGACGAACTTCGTGGCTCAAAAATCTTCGTACGTGGTTCAATCTGAGCACAAGATCACTATTCCGCGCAGCGGTTTCCAAAGTCCGCATAGCCCTAATGATAGCCGACCTCCGGTAGGAGCTGGCACCTCAAGAAGAAGAAGAAGCTAAGGCAAAACGTAAAAATGAAAATAAAGTAATAAATTGACCAAGGTGAATAATTAAAACTTTCAATAGGTTTATTTTACGCAAAAAATGGCTAAACCGCCTTCCACCGTGTACAAGATTTAAATATTTTGCTCGAATTGTTTACATTATTGTTGATTTTTCACAAACGGCTCAGCAGATTTCTATAAAATTTAAATACTTCGGTATACCCTTTCGAACTAAGAAAGATTTTTTTGATTCGGTTCACATTGGCGAAATTATCGATAAACTTACACAAAAAAATACATACAAACAAACATAGAACCTTCTCCTTTTGGAAGTCAGTTGTAAAAAATTAAATGCACATGGGTATTTAAAAGTATTCAAAGACGGTATTTTTCTGCGGAGTTTTCATTTGCAGATTAGGTAGAGTATAAGACGATGAGGTAGGTATACTTTCTTATGTCCGGCTGAGTGGTGATTCAAAGAACATATTCAAGTGTGTCATTGTACTCACTTTATAAACGTTTTTTTTTACTGTGGAGTCTATCCTGAAACTGAAAAACAAGGTGGAGTGTGAAGGATGGAAAAATAATGTCATGAAAGAGTCTATACTCTTTCAAAGTCTATACTCTATCCTATGGATAGGTAGATACCTGATACCTCATCTGCTTATGGTATCTGTCTCTGTATGATATATCTGTATATTTTGAAAAAAAAATATAGTGTTAAAAGGCTAAAATAGGCATGATGACTGGCTAAAAAAATCGTTACTATAATTAGTCCGTGAGTTTGATTATCAAAAAAATAATGAACACGTTTTTTTTCTTTTGTCAATCGAACAAAAAATTACAAAGATAAATCTTGTCAAAGTTTGAGAGTGGGGGTCGTGATGTCACCTCGCTTATAGAAGTCTATACATTTTTTATTACATAAACATTTGTATGGCACTTGTGACGTCACGCGGAACTTTGATGGACTATATCTTCATCAACTTTTGTTTAATTGACTAAAGAAAAAATACGTGTCTAATATTTTTTGATAGTCTATCTGACGGACTAGGTAATTATTTATTTTTTCAGTCATGATGCCTATTTTAGCCTTTTAACACTATATTTTTAATTAAATAAATTATAAGTAAGTATGTTCTGATTTGAACTTTCAAATATCTGGATCGATTTTCCTGAATTATTTTTCACTCCAAGTACGTATTTAAGTAATTAAACCTATTGGAATAAATTACGAAAAAATTAATTATTATACCTATTGTATTTAGGCTCTGAGGCAGTACAAGGGCACAACGTTAGTCAGCAAGAAAATTCTTCAATATCAAAATAATTAACAGCATGTTGCTCCCCAAATGTAGGTAAGTAGGTGTACAACCTATGTGTAGGTGTACCAACTTTTCAACAATGTTCAAAGTTCAATTACAGACATAGGTATATGTAATTATTTGTATTGTACCTATACTTATTTCAACACTACAAAAAACATCAACGAGAATGTAACAAAAACGAACTCAAAAGAGGATCTATCCAAAAATGACATTACTCATCCTATCCTATTAAAAAAAAACAGCGCAATCTCCCGCGGGTGGCGAATCCGAACGCACCCTCGCACGTGCCGGTAGAGAGCATTTTGGCGCCGCGCCGCGCGGTCGAGCGAAACGCGCGGGAAACCCGTTCCACGTTCGAATTTGGATTTGACGTTCCAATATTTGAATTTTCGATTGCGTTTTTGTACGTTCGATTTGCAAATTTTGACGTTTGTTTTTTAATTGTGGATTGTGAGTAATAGAGATTAGAAAATTTGTATCTGCTTTTGTGTTTGAAAATAAACGTTCGAAATAGTGTTTTTAATTTAGATTTTTAGAAGGTTATTGTGATGTTGAATAAAAAATAAATCGTCAGTAAAATTACTTCAATTTCTTACGCGTGTAAATCATATACCTAGGTATAACAACTAATCCGATCAATTTAACAAATTAAGTTACATTCAGGGAAACAGTTTATCTTATAGTGACAGTGAAATGGAAAATGTGATGTGCAATATTGATATCGATAAATTTACTTACCGCAACTAGTTTCCTAAATTATCATGCTATCATTTTAACATTTTTTATTTTTACATATCGGTAAAACAATTTCTTGACAAATAAATTGAGATCATTTTTATTTACACACATACACGAATAATGTTTGCTTAATAAAAATAATTATATAACAGTAAATAAAATATATAGCTAGAAAATTAATCAAATAACTCGCACCTAATCGTATATACCTGGTACAGACATATTGAAAACAAGATCAATTTTATTATGTAAATTTTAATACAAAGTAATGTCATATCATAATATCTAACAAATTAAAATATATTAAACCTAGGTATTACAATTTTCTGTGCATCTCAAATAATAAAATATAAAAATTCCTAAAAATGTAGGAATTAAATAATATATTTACTTTTACGAACTTTTTATGAAATGAAATTTAATTAGGTATATTTAGGGGGCTTGGATGACAAATTAAATTGTAGTTCCCGGTTATTTTAACCGTTTGTCCAGAGGCCTGCAGGTGGCTTAAAAACTCTGACACCAGGACTAACCATCCGACTCAGGTATACGAACTTACCGTAGTATTAATGTAGTTCTTTTTTATCTAAGTACGTAGGTATGTACACTTGACAACGTAAATCAATACGGCATGTAATTCTGATACCCGTCTAAATAAGAGCCGATAGTATTGTATTACTATAACTTATCGTGTGAATGTACATAGTAAATAACTACATATTATATTAATTCAAGCTAGGTAGAGACTAGAGACACGGAAAAAATATAAAATAACAAAGAAAAACCGACAACGTATCAGTCAAATACGATCTGTTTATACGCAAAAAGTATATACGTTAGATACATAACATAACACATCACAAATATTTGACTTCCTTCATGATTCTAAAAGTATTGAAATTGGTGATTGAGGAAAATTATAATTTAATCTTAAAATTCAATGTTTACGTAAAAATATGTCGTAATAAAATGTTTAAGGAGATACTAGGTATTTCAAAAACATTTATCGTTATAAAGCCTCTGAAAACACCTTAGAATTATTTCTACTTAAATCTCAAAACTTACATAACCGTTATAAATAAAATCTGTAATCTAATTATCAAAAATTTTACCAATCTGTAACGATTCAGACCTAAATACACTTCTATAAATTTTTATGTAATACTGTAAACTCAACAAACATATTAGTAAAAATTTATACTTACTTAGTCTTCATTGGTGCTTAAATCTTTGTTATAACATTTGCAGTTTTGCATCATATTGTCAAGAAAACCTTTGATAAAGACAAAACTAAAAGTAACAAAACTCTACACCTACTTATACCTACTTGTAGTCCAATGTAACTGGCAACAAAAAGTTACGTAATTAAAAAGAAATAAACATTGTCAAAACGCCAATCCCACGGTCGCGTCGCAGCATCTGATATCTGAAACCGAACCCCTTCACAATCCATCGATTCTGCCTACCCACCGTAAAATATACCTCAAAATCAACGCTAGTCATCTGTAGACTATAGTCGATTGGACGATTAAGACGTATTTATTCGATTGCTAATTAGTTTATTCAAATCGTTTTGAAAATGGAACTAAATGTTCGGTGAAAGTTTGAAAATTTCCGTTCGGAAATAGTGTTGTGACCAGTGACAGTGATGTGCTTGAATCGATAGTTATAATGCCAATAATATATTATATGAACTGTTTTAATGCCAATAGTCTTAAAAGTTAGCCGTGGTGGTCTAGTGGTTGTAACGCTGGCCTGCTGAGGTCATGGGTTCAATCCCGGTCCCGTACCAATGAGTTTCTTTAGAACTTATGTAGGTACGGAATTTCACACCACTGGCTTTTCGGTGAAGGAAAACATCGTGAGGCAACCTGCATACGTCCGTAGAAAAAATTCGATGGCGTGTGTGAATCCACCAACCCGCACTGGGCCAGCGTGGTGGATTTGGCCCAAACACCCATCGTGGGTAGGCCTACGTCCTGCAGTGGACTATTAAAAAGGCTGGTACAGTAGTCTAAAAAGTAACGAATTTGTTTGTAGCTGAGAAAGTGTTCTACATCGTTTTCAAATTACATACCCGAAGCGTAGTTTGTGTATCATTGAGTACAAATACTATATGGAGATCAATGAATACCTATTTAGGTTGAAGCTAGAGAGCATAACTTTAATTTAAGACCTTTGTATTTCACCTAGTTTTACAGACAAATAAATCATTCATTCATTCATCCATTCAAGAATTTTAGCTAAATAATATAATTGGACTCTTGTGTGTGTAGGACAGACACAAGCGATCAATTCAAAAGTACTTAATATGTCCTTTTTTATTTATAAATACAGACTCTAATAATATCTGAGTAGTGTAAAGTCTACCTTCATGATTTTCTGCCTTATTTACCTATCTTAAGTATTTATAGGAACCATTGTCGTTACCATCTTTTTTTTTGCACAACCAAGTACAATTATCACAAATAATTATTTATTGCACTTCGAGTACCTAATGAATGTAGAGACAATATTTTTTTTAAACTCGAATAGGATATTATACTTAACATCAAATGTCACTGTGACAGCTTAATGCATTTCCGCGATTAGTTTTGTTTGATGGTGACAACAATAATTTTCAGACATCAAACTAAAGTACTTGATCAATTATTACAAACAAGATTATTTAGTCAAAAGAAAATTAAAATGACACGAAAACTAAGTAGAGGTACGAGTACAATATTAAATCGCAATTTATCAAAACAATAGACAAAACTAAACGCTATAATTTCTTCTTCCTTGTTTCATCCTCATCGTCATTAAAGTCTCTATTCTCGTGAGAAAAGCCCACTACGTACCACCTGCCACCATCCGACCGGAAAAGCAGTACTCAAACAGCGGAAAATCGCCCAAAAACCGGTAAAATCGGTCAAAACCCGGCATTTTTTCTATAACTATTTAATCGGTCTAAGCCTTACGCTGGCCAATCGTAGCCACTCCGATTTTATGCTACTTTCACGGTGTCAAAACGTTTTTTCGTGGAAATCATTAGTGCATTGAAATTAACAACCAAATCGTTGGCTTTTGACAAATAAGTGTTGTTTTTTTTACCGGATAAAGATTTTCTTTTTGTTGAAGATTTGATCTGGGATTGGTTGATGCTTTTCTTCTTATCCATTAGTCGAAAAGAATGACAGGGTATCGTTGGTCGTGGTTTCATTAATAAATCGTCTTGTTCTCAATTATATACTTTAATTTCAATTTAAAACAACAGTTTCTTTTCATTAACTTTGTGCAGATTCTATAGGTAATATATTTTGATGCACATTTTAATCTTGTGAAAATCTTACAGCGTTAGATAAATATGGAGAAACAGTGTGTGGACACAAAATCTTAAAAATATCGATAATATTTATCAACCACTAGCCATCACTAACATGTAAAAAGAAAATGTATTCCACATTTTGAATATCGCAATGAGTGTTTAAAAAAGGAACGCAACTTTTTTAAAACAATGTTCTCGTGATAGTTCATTATAGTGCAGAAACGGACAAGTGGTTTTGATACTTTTCGAGTGAGAGTGAAGTGTTAGTGTTCAAGCTGGAGGGGCAAAGTAAGGCCACTTTTGCGGCCCTTTTTGGGCTAAGGGCCGGAGGCGGCGTGGATTTGTCCGCCGCATACAGATACAACCAGAATATGATGGAATATTACACATGTGAGTAAAACAATTTGTTTAAACAGTTTTCGACGTGATAGGTAACGTCTTATCTTATAAATCGATGAACGTTGGCTGCACGCACGAAAAAATGACACGTTTCGCCTGAGCCAAACGATAGAGAGGCACAAGGCCCAATTATGAAGGCACCATCGTAAATTTAATAGCAACGTAAAAAGTGCTCTCTCTATCGAATGCCTAAAGTGAAAAAAAAAAACAGAAATATTCTAAATGGTTATTATAATTCGATGGCGCTCTCATAATTGGGTCTACTATCAGCTTAAGCGTCCAATTTGTTTCAGTTATTGATTCAATAATGTTTTCATACACCTATAAATGAGTATACTTATGATGAACTGTATAGATCATGTTTGTAGTTTCTATTTTTGTAAATTATTAGCTATCGGTATAATATCAACATCTTTCAATGATCTCGATGTTTTCCTTAATGAATGAGAGATACCTATTATGGTACTTATCAAGGTAGGTACATAGATTTAATATAAGTACCTACTTGCTATTAAATAACTTTTACATTTGAGTAAAATGTTTAGGTGTAATTAGTAGAAAAGTAGATGCTTATTACCAAAGCACTAAGGCAGATATAGGCAGGCAGTATGTGGTCAAACGCAAACCTATTCAAAAAAAAAAAAAAGATAATACATGGTTTTTAATTTATGAATAAAGTTCTTAGTTGTTTCAACATCTAGTGACAAGTGTAAGATTTCGCACTGTGCTCTTAGTGCGAAATACCTAATTGTACTATTTAAACAGTTATGTTTGATAAGGAATTGGAAAATTATGCAAGTTAAATAATAAAAAAACGGTTAATATGTTCATATCCATTACTTAGGTGTATAAATTTGTAGAGTCAATAAATCTACAACCTTGCAATATCAACTTTTAAGTACAATACCATCAAGCACTCATTATTCCAATAAAGTAGGTGTTTTAGAAAAAAAGTTTTCTTCCCACCTGCACCGTTACATATCATAAAGGCCGCTTATCTATACAAAACTAACAACTGTACAAAAAAAATCTGCCATCCCCATTACGCAAAAATAACGACCTGTATTAATTTGTAGGGTCAATAAATCTACAACCTTGCAATATCAACTTTTAAGTACAATACCGTCAAACACTCTTTATTCCAATAAGTAGGTATTTTAGAAAAAGAGTTTTCTCCCCACCTGGAACGTTATCATAAATGCCACTTATCCATATAAAAAAATCTGCCATCCCCATTACGCAAAAACAACGACCGCATCATCCATAACCGTATTATCATAACGACAAACATAAACCCGCACAATCGCGCCTCAATAAAGAACCGAAACGAGTTTGGGCTTTTACAAACGCGAATGTGTGCTTTTAACCGACTTCCAAAAAGTAGGAGATTCCATGTTCGTTGTATGTAATTTTTTATGTGTGTTCATTGATATTTTCGCCTATAGTGAACCGAATCAAAAAAAATCTTTTAAGTTCGAAAGAGTATAGACTGGAGACTGAAATACAAAAAGTGTGGCCATTTATACTGAAAATACCTACTTAAATACTATTATAAGTATGCGTTTAGGTTGTGATTTGGGAATTGGTAAGATAGGTATGTTCAAATTAGCCATTTAGATTTACCAAAACAAAAGACTAAAAAGCCTTTGTTTAGCACTGATCATCTTAGTGATAAAAAAATGTATTTTGATTTGCGTTCGATTGGTAGGTAACTACTTACCTACCTTATTATTATTGTTTCTTCAGAAACATAATTTCTTATATACCTACTTACCTTACTGCTTACTTTGCTTTGTTTTAGCAAATGTCGTTTTAACTAATACCTAGGTATTCTAAAAAAACACAGATTTCATATAAAACAGTGAAAAAATTTAGATTCTGTATAAGTAGGTAACCAGTGCTTTGTCTTTAAAAATTCTAATAGTTATTGTCAATATAAGTTCGAGTCTAAAAACGACTAAGAATTTAACATTCGCAGTTATGATTGCCCAACAAAGAATAGTACCAAAACCGTCGCATCGCCGTATAATATAGCCCGAGATTTCATAAAACACCCGAAATTTCCCTCCGAGTAAAGATCGTTACTGAACCGGCCAATGGTAAGGCCGCGAATGCGCAGGAGGGTTGACATCGCGCTCTGATTGGTCCGTTCAGCTGGGCGGAGCGTGGTTTACTTGTGTGCGTAGGTGCGTTTAGAACTTTACTCCGTTTAATTGGGAGGCTCGGAGGCTGTATGGGTTCGAGTGACTCTTACGCCCTTAGCACATCGTCGCGATTGCTTCCATTTTGCATTGGATTTTTGCTCTATGTTATCGCTCTATATCCGATTTTAACTAGCTGCCCGTCCCGGCTTCGCCCGGGTACGATTGGCAAAAGATTTCTATTTTTTTTTGAAAATATAGCCTTTGTTCACCGGGGCTAGCGTAGCTTTCCAACAGTGAAAGCATTTTTCAAATCGGTTCAGTAGTTTCGGAGCCTATTCGATGCAAACAAACAAACAATCAAATCTTTCCTCTTTATAATATTGATGATGATGTTGCGTTATACAATAGTCTATTCCAATTAAAAAGTAACTAAATAGGAAGAGACCATCTGTATGTAAGTAGGTGCTTTTCATATTGAATTAGGTACTAGGTAGGTAGTAAGTTATAACTACCTATGACTAATCAAATTCAAGCGAAGTGAACAGTCTCTGAATGGATCACTACCTATGATAAGAAATAGCAAATGAGTGCTGAATAATATGCGAATCGTTGTAAAACAACAATAAGCACGTAGATGCTCTATTAGGTACTTCAATTTATTTATTCTTTAGCACATTGTTGGTTTAGGTATGATCTATTAATAACACACTCTATTTTGAGGAATTACCTTACTCTACCTGACTTCTAAACATGAAAACTCTCTACTGATGTTAATTTTTAGTTACGTGCTTAGTACGTATGTTTAAGTTTAAGAAATAAAAGAATAAAAAAATTTTGAACGATGATACCTAGCAAATGTGTTGATGCTTAAACAAAAAACTTCTGCTACGACTGCCATACCTATTTAGATTTCGGATTATGCTGGCTTGAGACATAAGTAGATGCAGTTCACGCCCAAATAAAACTTCGATCTTTGTTTTAAAAAAGGTGAACTGATAAATTAAACATAATACAGGGCTATCCAGGGTTATTTATGTACGGAATTTCAAACCACGGGCTTTTCGGTGGAGAAAAACATCGTGACGAAACCTGTATGAGTCCGTGGAAGAAATCTGATGGCGTACTTAAGTGAATCCACCAACCCGCACTGGGCCAGTACGTATCCACCACGGATATGGCCTCATCAATCACCCTTCGTGGGTAGGCCTACGTCCTGCAGTGGACTTTCGAGAAAAAAAAACGGATTTTTATACTTACGTTTTGTCGATTCCAAGTTGCAATTTTGTATTGTTTAAGTTGGCCCTGTAGTAAAAGTTGTTCATAATGATAGTCTGAAAACCCCTCTCTTGTCTTAGTACATGGTAAGCAGATAATCCTGTATAAATATTCTCCATACTTAATTAAAAAGCAATTTCTTTCTCGCAATCAAATCGCGTTCGCCCAAAACTGCCAACAGCCGCGACGGTGTGCTAACACGAGTGGGAGGTTGTATGAGTATGTGTTCGCTTGCCTTACATGTGTAGCATGTGTGTAGCAAATTGAACCGGTTTCGGAACTCCGTGAGATGATCTCTGTATTTTACGATGTTCAATGCGATATTGACAAATTGTGGCTTCCTGGGCTCAATATTGTAGCATAGAAATCGCAAAATTGTGTAGCGTAGGTAGGTATCTCGTAGTACTTATTTTATACATTTTATACGAAAGAACTTTTTGAATAAACCTTTATAAAACAAATTAATTAATTATTTATCTAAAACTTGTCACTGGCAAATGCATAAGAATGCGACGTCATAAAATCTAAGAAATAAGAAAAAATATTTTTCACTAATTGCCTATCTAAGATAGATAATAGAATTATAATCGTTTTCACGTGTCATTACTAGAATAGGTATTGAATAATCTGAGTTTTGAATATCTAAGTGTTATTCTTTTTAAAATATAACAGAAGTATGTATCTGTGAGATGATCTCTATAATTTTACGATGTTCAATGCGACAATGACAAATTGTGGCATCCTTGGCTCTATATTGTAGCGTACCTACCTACCTACGTAATTATAGGTGTCGTATTTATTTTATTTTATAATTCAAGGATCACTTATACTAACATATACACACACACGCACACACACACAAAACACGAGTAACGCTGCAAACCTTGACTCTCAAGAGATCTCGCGTATTGCAGTGTTACTCTCTCTCATACACACACACACACACACACACACACACACATTATAATTATTTTGTCACATATGGTCAATCCAGTCCACGTAAAATAAGAAGCTGATACAGGTTTTTAACCTAGCACAAGAGTCAGAAAACTTGTTGTTGTGTTAACTTCATTTTGTTGGTCAAATAAATGTTTTATTTTTTTATGATAATATTACAAAACTTGAATATTGAATCCCCTTGTCGCTGGATCAACAGCTACGCGAGAATTGGGTTTGATACAGCTTGGAGCTAACTTCACAGCCGCCGAAAAGTTTGATTCGTACTATAGGTATTTTGAGTCAATAAATGAATTTTGATTAAATATTGGCCCTACTTACGAGCGCCAGCCAGTTTCATAATTATTATAGGTACCCAAGCAATAACATTGCCAAAATAAACTATTTAAAAAAGCAATTGTTTAATTTAAGACATGTACCTACTCGTATCTAAAAAGAAATTGAGTTCGCACAAAACCGGCAAAAGCTGCGACAGTGTGCTAACACCTACCCTACTAATTATTTTATCTAACGGCCGACATTATTCTGATCGATTGATTAACTCCTAATTGATTCACACACACACACACACACACACATAATTATAGATACTTATTACAGACAGAGAGAAATACAAAAGCTTTAATATTAGTGAAACAACTAGAGACCTTATTATTAAAAGTGATATCATCCAAGCAACTTTAGGATGGAGAAAGATGCTGAAGGACACTCAAAAAGATGATAAAAGATTATTATGACGTTATGTCATTTTTGGTTTTATTATATTTTTTAAAACATCGTTTTAAGCCCGATAAGTACTTACAATATCATTAGGTAGGTAGGTAAGTAGAGTACGTAAAAATGTTGATTTTCATAATAAGAATAATAACAGTTCAGAAACAAATAAAACCAGGCACGCATTACAAATAAATTTCCGTATAACACAATCGTAACACACAGCCATTACATAAACATATAGTTAGGTAAATAGGAAGCAATATACTTAACGACGCAAGAACCAACCATTTAAATCCTCATAAGCCACAGCCTACAAAACTTACAAACAATGTCGTTTGAAAACAATGAAATTATAACAAACAAAAAAAGTCTAAAATTTACGTTTCCTGTCACATACGAAATGACTCATCCATAGTTCACGTGAAACATATAAGACACAATAGGAGTGAATGACATCAGAAAACATAATAACATTAAAAAAACTGCATCTCTAAATTTATGACTACACAGTTCAAAATCCAACGACAGGAAAATTGTTCAAGTATCAAGTTATGTGAGACTGCGCGTGCTGTATCATATATCACACGGATAGTGTACGCGTATGAGGCACGCACACACGCGTCCGGAGCTCGTGATTGGCCGGCGCGTGCGCATATAATCGTTCAAATCTGACGCTCGAAACGGGTTTTGCCAGTAAATTGTGGAGATTTTTAGAAAGGTGCTTGGAAAATTAGGTCTTTTGTAACAAAACCGGTCGAGTTGCGTGTCCGCCTTTGCGATGGCCAATTAGAATAGCTGGGGCTTGTTATGTAAATATTATTGCAAAATATCTGGGTAACAATATGAGAAATACTTTTTAATTTATTGCGTTACTGTGTTATGCTTTTATTAAATCAAAA
The DNA here is from genome assembly GCA_964007245.1 of Hypomecis atomaria. Classification (NCBI taxonomy): domain Eukaryota; kingdom Metazoa; phylum Arthropoda; class Insecta; order Lepidoptera; family Geometridae; genus Hypomecis; species Hypomecis atomaria. Next base: position 2,928,855 of record OZ023305.1, read on the forward strand.
CCTGTCTCAATTGTACCTATATAAAAAAAAATATAAGATATAAGCAGGCTGCATCACTTGTGTCAGTTTGCATTTCAAGCTTTTATAATTTTCTGTCACACAATTACTCAGAAATGAAGAATGAGAAAATGATGGGGTCATAAAGTTCTCGACTATGAGAAGACCTATGTCCAGAAGTAGACGTCATATGACTGTAACAATGGGTTTATTACCAGTGTTACTACCAATCTTACTACCAGTAGTACTGTAAATGAATGACGTCGAAAAGTAAGTTGATACTCTTAGATTAAGATGTAACCAAATTCTTTTTGTGTGATTATATACTTAAATATTACCTTGCAGAGTTAGAAAATACTGGCCACTAAATTGAGTGAGAATTTTCCCGATAAAAAGTAAAGAAAATCTTTCCATAGACAAAAAACAAGCTTTTCCCGCGACCAAGATGGCGGCAGCAATGGCTGGCCCGCTTCCGGTCGGCGTATGGTAATGCGCTTCCTCTGACCACGCGGATGTGCTGGGAATTCGCCGCTTGTTTTATAGAAGAGTTATGATTATTTAAATTACTGTGACTAGTGACTAGATGAAGCCACTGTAGGTAATAAATTCTATTTAGGATTTTCACATCCTTACTCAGTTATTTTAGAACGAGTAATACCGCGAGGAAATTTTAAACGACAGATAATTTTGTTTGTTTGTGTTTATGAGTAAAGTATCTCACTACAAATATCTTCTACAGGTAAGTACCAAAAAGGTTCAATCGTCGCAGTCTTTCAATTTTTCCTAGGCCATGTAAAAAATCAAGATCCAAGATAATTTATTTGTTTAAAACTTAAAAAAAAATATACCTACAGTCCTTAACAAACAAAAAAATAAACAAAACGCCCAATAATCAAGCATATTCCGTATTCAAGACGGTGGATAAGCTTTTCCCGCGTCCAAGATGGCGGAAAATATTTTCCCGCGTCTAAGATGGCGGGCCCGCTTCCGGTCGGCGTATGATAATGCGTTTCTTCTGAAGTTCTGACCAAGCGCATGTACTAGGATTTGCCGCTTGTTATAGTAGAGATATAATTACTTAAATTACTGTTACCAGGCGTTTTGTAAGATTTTTCAGTCTGCAAGGATATTATCAAATCTGTTAAGGAATCTGTTGTTAGTAGCCTGTAGGTCAATAAAACAAATTCTGTAACCACAATATCAATGTGCATCATTTTACCAATTCACAAAAGTAGGTACCATAAATCTAGAGAAGAAAAAATATAGAGGTTAGCACTGTTAGCAGGACTAGCTATGGATAGGTACCTGTATATGTGATAATTACTTATTATTCACTCACACTAGCAAATACTTAAATCACGTTAAGCCAAATAATCAACGATTTTGATAGAAAATTAATCTTATAGGTACATGGTAACCCTAAACATATGGGAACTTTTAGTCCTGAGATTCCCAGGATCGTTAAAGCCTGGTATCCCATTCGCGTCACGGTTTGACAAGCACTTAGGTACTTTATACTTCTTCCTTCCATACCTATTAAGTTTTATTAGATCCTTTCTACATATACGATACTATCCTTTTATTAGACAAAAGCTACTGCCATTAGCAAATTAGCAAGTTCAAATGGCAGTGGACTGTGCTTGACTGCAACCAGTTTCCATCTGCTCTTAATGAAAGAAATCCGCACACCTCGCACACATAAATATCAGTCAACTTAAGAGGGAAAGTACAATTCCGATTATTAGATATAATAAGGTTTAAGAGTATTGATAATTACAGATCAGGTATGAAATTGTCCCGGAGGGGTCAAGTGCGAGTCGCAGGTTAACGCTTTCGTTTATAGCCGAGGGCGTGCGCCCGCGCATGACGTCCTTGCACCTGCGTACAGGGTGTACGGAAATTACCATTGATGTTTTAAATACACATTCGTACATAGATATGTTGTTATTTGTTTATGAGAAATCTATCAAGTAGTTTGGATACTGCCAATTGACCGTTGCTCTAGATCAAGTCGATTTCATCAAATCTTATTAAAAAAAGAATAGGCATGATGACTGCGTAAAAATCATTATTAAAAGTAATTAGTGCGGACTAGATTATCAAAAAATATTGGCACGTATTTTTTCTTTTGTCAATCAAACAACAATAGGCAAAGAAGTGGAGTCGTGACGTCACGTCTCTCACGAAAGTCTTATACTCTATACATTTGTATGACACTCGTGACGTCACGCGGAATTTTAACGGGCTATATCTTCGCTAATTTTTGTTCAATTGACAAAATAAAAAATACGTGCCTACTATTTTTTATAAATCTATCTGACTGACTAATTATATTTTTTTAGTCATCATGCCTTTAAAGGAGTCCAGCAGTGAACTTGTACGCTGGTGAATATGGTAGTGAAGAATAGCTTTTAACTCTACATCTTGTTTGACGATATGCAGAATATTATAATGGATTAGCAAGTTAAAGAAGCAGTGTACAGGGCCGAGAATTGAGACCACGTACCTGCAGCGCAGCGTAGGACATTCACCGACTAGATGGACAGACAAACAATTTCAAATCATAGGTACGCGCTGCGCGCGAGTCGCTTTCAAGAGGACTTGTTAGAAATCTATAGGGCAGGCCTCTGTCCAGCAGTAAATGCGCCACTGCTGGTATGATAAAGCAGAATATAAAAACTACATGCTGAACTAGTTTCGTCTGGATTTGGGTTCATTAAACACTGTCAATCGTGCAAATAATTTATCCTACCCCTCTTTGCATGCAAATGGTATGGCCAGATGTTAGATGGTAAGCACTAGAGTCAAAGTTTGGCTTGACATGTCTAAACGTTTAAACAACCGGCACCTATAATTTAACAGATCATCCAAGCTACCGTAGCACTCAATTTTAAATACGTGGCCGAGCTCTATAAAATATCCGATCTCACAATCAAATGTAATTGTAAAATGTACGGTAATTGGCAATCCCATTTATTTTTACGAGTATTATAAAATGAGCCCACCGTATATCGAGCGCAGTTATCGGGGGAGTCGCATCCGGTCGCGTTTCCCCTCAATCTGTTGGAATCTGGACACTGCAGTTCTATAGGTATTTAATTTTTATACATACAGATTAAATATTTTTACAGTCTTCTTTTTAGAAGCTCTTAGGAAACAGGAAAGTAGAAAGACTGTTCCATTCCCTGGCGGTACGAATCGGAAATGTAGAGTTCAGATTTCTCATTAATCATTGAAAAAATTGATACGATGATTCAATAGTTTTTAATACTTACTTAGCAAAAATAATTGTTTGACACATAAAATTAAATTGTTGGTCCCGGCTGTTTTAACCGTTTAGCCAAGTCAGAGGCCTTCAGGCGGCCTAAAAACTCTGGCATCAGGGCTAGCCACCCGGCCTATACGAACTTACTTTTTTATTAATTTGTTTTGGATGAATTGTGTGAATCATGAGTAAGGACGTATGATAGAGTGGCGAAAAGAAATGTGCTGTGCCGACCCTATCTAGTGGGATGATGGCAAGAAGTTGACAATTAAATGGTATTTAAATTTTATGTTTTTTTTTATTTCGTATAGGTTTGCGTTTGACTACACGCTGCCTGATGTTAAGCAGATAGAAGGTACTCGTGATTTGAGACACCTACATTGTACTTTAGCGGAAAGACAGACTCAGGAGTGTTCCACATTTCATTTAAAGACACAGCAACGGATACTTAATAATCTAGGCTGTTAAGCGTTAATCAAGGACTCGAAAATCCATCCTCTTTTTGTAAACTTGTGTAGATAAAAACAATAAAGTCCTCTAGAAAGCAGGAAAATTAGTAAAAAGGCTCATTCTTCATTAACTCTGAGCATATTTCCAGAAGAGGAAAACAGAGTAACGACCATGTTGGACACCTGTAGGGAGCAACTACAGAAAGTACACTCAGCTACACAAATAACACAAACATTCGGCATTGACTAAAACTCATGCAAATGCATACAAAAATGTTTATTAGTCTTATTAAATGTATGTGATTGATTTCGTTATTCACTAGCGCTTCTTATATATTACATATTAGGTAAATGACCTGTATTATAAGATCTGCGGCCGTATTGTGTACACATTTTGACGTTCGGCTTTGCTTTTCCTCCCGCTTGCTCTCGTGGCACGAGTAACTGGTGCGAGCAGGAGAAAAATCAAATCCAAACATCAGAACGCGTACACAATAAGGTCTCTGGATCACACAGAGCCCAATGAATGAATGAAGCTTTGTCATACTTACTTGGTACCAGTTTAGTCCTACCAAATAACAGCATTTGCCTTTTGCCTGGAAAATATTGCTGTTATAGATAAAACCGCCAATTGTTAGATTAGTTTTAAGTTTTCTTCTGTGTTTTTGGTTATCATATTAACGACGAAAACTGTATGTTTGTATCCAAGTTAGTTTGTTTATAACGTGCTTATGCAGCGTAGCTAGCTCCTAAGCAATTGGTATATCCATTCGTTTCATTTTTGTTTTGGCAACCGATACGATAAGCAATAAAATAAATAGCAACCTTTGAATAAAATAAAATCCACACAGATGCTTTTCGATTCCTCGTTAAATCAACTCCCTAGATTCTACAGTAAACTAAACGCATACGCTATGCATACTTGGCGGATAATTTTGCGATTAGTGGTTTCGTCGCAACTGATTTAGAAGTTCAGTTTATACTGCACCTGAGTGTACAGCATTTCAGCCCCCCATCCGGTCCGCCATCTTGTCCCCTATTAAGGTTAATTACTCCCAAAACCAGGGGCGGTTTACTTTAGTTTCAGGTTTATTTTTAGTTTTTCCTTGTATGGGAAACATTTGAAGTGTACCAAGGTCTTATACAGAATACAGAATATACAGAATTTTTATTTGCAACAAAAATAAGAGGTACAATACATAACGACAAAACAAATGATAAAACACAAAAAAAAACAACAGTATTTTACCTAGTATTTCTGTCACAAAACTGGTCCCAACTCAGCGTAATGCTGGTTGCGCTTACGAGCAACCAGCGCTGATATTCTGTTGGAACCAGCAAGTGACATTACGACCGATAAAAATGCGTGGACAGAAATAAAAAAAATTACAAACAGAACAAAGAAAAGAAACAAACAAAGTCTAAACAATGAACAAATGACAAATTATACATAATAAGACATAAATATAAATGAAAAATTCAAACAACAACGAATAACCTCGCCAGACCTATCGGCATACACGCTACACGCGCTGAAATATTTTTATTATATTAAATAATTTAATATTGGTATATATTTGAAATAACTATACTTATAAACGGCACTTTTAAATAACACTGGTGTCAGTTTTCAGGCTTTCCTCACTTTTTTGATGGGCAAGAAGAAAACTTTTAAGTTTACATCTAAAACCATGAATACTTTGCAGGTTCCTAATGGGTGGTGGTATATTGTTCCAGCATTTCGTTGCTGCATATCTGAAGCTGCCCCTAAACACAGTTTTGCTGTGGCGCTCTGTTCTGAGCAAAGACAACTTCTGACATGCACGTACTGAGTGAGGATTGCGACCTTTCTTCCATGATAACTTATCAAATAGATAACGCGGAGTTTCGTATTTTACTACACCGAACAGGAGACACGCTAAATGCATCTTACGCCTATGCATCATCTTCAAGAGGCAATGCTTATTTAAATATGGAGTCACGTGAGACCTGTACGGAATATCAAAACAAAAACGTGCGCATGCATTTTGTACCCTTTGTATTAGCCGTTTTGTCTTAGATAGTAACCTGGGTCCGTATACCGCATCCATATAGTTTAGCTTAGATAACACTAAAGACTCCACTAACTGGACTCTCAACTCCTCTTTTAGAAAACGTCTAGTCCTGTACAGCACCTTCAATTTATAAAAACAACTTCTTACGCAATTTATAATGTGTTTCTCGAAACGAAGTTCACAGTCCATATGAAGTCCAAGATTTCGAGCTTCATATACTCTTTCAACGGGTTCACCCATAAGTGATACATTTATAGATGGATGTACTTTAGCAAGTTGGTGCCTACTACCGAAAATAATATACTTAGTTTTAAGTGGATTAAGTACAAGACAGTTATCTGTCGCCCACGCAGCTATTCTGACGAGGTCATCGTTCAACTTGCTAATAGCTGTATCAATGTTAGACGGATTGCAAGAAATGTAAACTTGAATGTCGTCTGCGTATATATGGTACTTGCAGTATTTAATATGTTGCGTGACATCAGCAGAATACAAGGAAAAGAGGACCGGACCGGCAATGGAACCCTGCGGTACTCCTCTATTTACATACTCCGAATCAGATTCCATTGACAGTCCACTTATCCTTACCGATTGTGAACGATTTGAATGGAAACTATTAAACCACTGAACAGCATCAACATCAAATCCATAATAGCTATACTTAGACAGAAGGAGGTCAATATTTAGGGAATCGAATGCTCTAGAAAAATCGAGCAACACGAGAACCGTACACATTCCGTCATCTTGCGCACAAAGAATGCTATCTGTAACGTCCAGTAAGGCGGTAGTAGTACTACGGCCTTTTCTGAAACCTGACTGAACATCCGGTAAAATTTTGTTTTTCTCGAGAAACTCTGTAAGCTGGATACAAACTGCTTTCTCTAACATCTTTGACAAACAAGGCAAAATACTTACAGGTTACTTTATAAGTGCTGTTTCAATCGGTTTCCTTCTATTATAGGAATGAAAACTGGCAGATAAAGTAGGTTAACACACGTAATGTAATCTAGTATATCCGCTGCTATCCGGATTATAGTATAGGTATTTCTTATCCGGGTATGGTGACATAGCAGGACTTTTCTGAATTGGAGACTAGTAACCGGCTAGCGCAGCGTAAAACGTCCACCTACAACGTGGAAAGATGATCAGACAGCAAGACTATGCTGAACGATTACGATCGGTTGTACTAGTAATTGAAAAATATATAAAGGAGTTGATTTCTAACGGATGAAATGATGATGTTGACAAATTTGGCTATCATATTTTTTTTATGCAGAATAGGACACTGATGGAAAGGGAAGTTGTAAGCGAAGATGGAGTATGTAGACCTAGAAGATACCTATTTACTCTCGACTTGAAAATATCCAAATTGTAATTGTCAGGAAACAATGACGGAAGCAGGGCATTTCAATCCCTGGCGGTCCGCATTATGAAGGAAGAAGCGAATCGCTTTGAACGAGCTGGTAGTACGTCGACTGATAAGAATAAGAAATGCATTGGACCAGGTAGCTACTAGGGCTGATTGCTGACTATCTTAAAAATGTACCTAACAGACGAAAGTCGCAGAATTTTTGTTATTACTAAAGGGCCTACGTAGAGCCTGAATAATTTATAATTATTCTTAGAACACTAGTTAAGTATCAGCACATAATTATTATTTTGATTTTTGATCATGATATTAATATGATATGGCGTGCTTGTCACTACTTTAAATCAATGGATTGCACTATTTTATTATAGTATTTATGACGTGTGAGTTATTTGTGCTAGTCGCAGTTTTATCATCACAAACTGGTAAGTAAGAAACATTTTCGGTCAGTCCTGCGAGTGCACTCAAAAATCTATCCATGAATAAATTGAAGATTAAAAAAAAACAATTACAGCATACCCGGATAAGGCACTTTTCTACAAAAATCATTAGCTGGTATTTGTGTGAAAGTTAAGATTTTCATAATATTTACGAAATGTTCGTGAGGTTCGTCAGTACACCCGGATAAGAAACACTTTTGCCCGGGCGGCACCGGGCGTGACGATCGATCGGTTACGCCCTGTGGGCAGGTCGATACCCGGGTCTCCCCGGTTTGTTTTGATACCATCGTTGTATCGGTATTCGCAAGTTCCAACTATTGCATTGTGGTTTGACGACGGTTGTTCTATAACAAGTCTTGGAAGAAGAGTGTTTTCTTTTGCAAGCCTAACTATTAATAGTAAAAGCAAGACAATAAGAAAGAAGATTTTCAACCTTAGAGAGGTTTACTTAAACAGTTATAGTTAATTATTTGTTTTTTTGTTAAATCTAATAACGTACCTACTATAAAAATAAATAACATACCTACCATAGTTAGTAAAAAACAAGAACGGCAGCTCCGTTAGTAAATTTTATAGAAAAAATAGAGAAAGAACCGTGATTGTTATTAATTGTAAAATTCGAAAAGCGCTCAAATCCGGATGAAAAGATATGAGCGCTCTTCAAAGAAGGATGCAGCGAATGGACCTGTCGTTTTTTTTTTTTTACAAGTAGGTAGAAAACAAAACATCATTCATAATAATGATATGTGCTTCAAAAATTTAGTGATTTTTTGCTGTTTTCATATCACTAATTAAAATTAATATTAGACCACCAGAAAAATTACAATGATTTTTTATTGTTTTAACATTATAGATTACGTATACATATGAAGTGGCGGTATGAGCTTAAAGGCTTTAGCCTGTCCAAAAATGGGCTCATTATTTAAAAAAATCACTATTTTATTACTGTTGCTGTCAAAAAAAAAGGAAATGTCAAATTCAGTCGATCAGATGATGTATTCAGTATTGCCAGATTTCGTTTTCGGTATTCCGACTTAGCAATTTTTTGGAGGGGTTGATATAATTATTTTCTTTTTCAACAGTTGGTACATGCTCCTTCCTTAACTCGTTTTAAGTGTTTCAACTAGTAATTTTACGAACTGAGGTGTCTTTTTACATATTTTATAGAAACATACATTTTTGTATACTAAAAGATTATCAAAAAGAAAGAATACTTATATTTTTAGGTTTCACTCACTTTACTACTAACAAAAAGCTGCAGTTGAAATTATCCGAGATATTCCTGATTATTTTGATATTGCTCGTAATAATCCTTAAAGGTGCTATTCGAATCTCGGCAGCAGGCTACAGCTACAAACAGCACTTGCAGCAGCTGCGCGAAGCCGGCTGTGGCTGCACAACTGAGGGGTTAATCCAGGTTTACACGTAAATTGAAACTACAGCTGTTTCGGTATGGCCCTATACATTTTTGTACAGCGCCCCTAGCAGAAACGAGGAAGAACTAACCAAAATCTATGGAGCCACACGCGAACGCGAAAGTTTGAGTAAACTTCGCAAAGCCTGGACTACGAGTAAGGGCTCTGGTTATCTATGTAGTAGTATGAATTTCTGCAAAAAAGATTCCGATTGCGGCTCCGGCAGCACGTGCTACCGAGCCTCAGCTGCGAGTGTTGTTCACCTGTTTAGACAAGTCCGACGTGCTGCCTGTCGCAGCACGTGTAGCCAACCTCGGAATCACTCTCGACTGCGGAAGCAGGCAGTGGCTGCATTTCAGATGTGTGTTACCTGCAATCGCGACCTGCATCCGCAGGCTGCGGCCGAAGTTCGAATAGCAGCAAGTTGTGGTTCTTATACTATTGCTAATGAAGTGGATGAATACCGAAATTCATTATCATTCATTTTTTCGTAGTAGGTACCAGTCGTCGTAGTTACCATTTAGCGCTTCTAGCGCGTTTTTGACGTGCTGATAGCGAATTTTTGCCAAAAGGAGTTGGCAGCACTGCTATGGTCTATAATTCTATAGATCAAAGTAGGTACCTATAGCTTGAAAATTGTTTTCGGTTTTTCTTATTTTAACTTCATTTTAAACAAACTTGTACATATCAGAACAGTTTTAGAAGCGTCATAAATTACTCTGGTGAAGATAACATTTTTATAAATGAGCTTGGGAGAAACTGAGTGTATTCGTACACAACAGGTATTCGTATGTATGAGCTGTCGACATCCTTCTTTACTAACAAACTTATATGTACCTACTTTATCATTTTACTTATTCAAAGGTAAATAAAGTTGTAACTTCTGTCAATTGTTTCAAGACAATGACAACACTTTTTTAGATTTTGTAACATCTAAAATCAAACTAATATTGTAGTACGTTGTAATGTTGTAACGAATACTTTGGATTCATTTAATCTGGCTTAACTTTGCATTACCTAATGAATTGCTTTTTTAAGTATTAGGAGTGAACACCTCGCGTTTTCACCTACATCACTCAACCAACCTTATCAATAATTATCACGATTTATTTCGAGATAACACTAACTTTTTGTATAAATACAGGATATAATTATCCTGCTTTTAATCCAGATGTATCTTCTTTATTGGCTAATTCTGCGGTAATTTTTAGGGTTCCGTACCCAAAGGGAAAAACGGGACCCTATTACTAAGACTTCGATGTCCGTCTGTCTGTCTGTCACCGGGCTGTATCTCATGAACCATGATAGCTAAGCAGCTGAATTTTTTACCGATGATGTATTTCGGTTGCCGCGATAACAACAAATACTAAAAACAAAATAAAATAAATAGTTAAGGGGGCTCCCATACAACAAACCTGAAATTTTAGACGTTTTTCGCTCTATATTAATAATGGTAACAGGTAGATGCTTGAAATTTTCACAGAATATTTAGTTGCATATTCACTTCAATAGTAAATAATAAAATTAAAATAAAATAAATATTTAAAGGGGGCTCCCATACAATACGGAACCCTCTGTGCGCGAGTCCGACTCGTACTTGGCCGATTATTGAAATACTTATCACCTATCATAGTTCATGGATACTAGTAGGTAACCCAAAATTACTTCTAAGCCAGTATAGTCGACATGCTTGTGTGACCCAACAAAGTTTTGGGCAAGCATATCCAGGCTGGTGGGTATAGGCCAGCCTGGATATCTATATTATCTAATTTAAACTTTAAATGATGACTATTTTTAAACATTTACTGTACATATTATTCTAACAATGACATCAATAATGACAAACCAATGTATTTAATGATGAGATGAGAAATTAAAGGCTTTTTTATTTTTATTTATTTTATTATATCCAGGCTAGATTCATACAAGGTGTTAGCTGTTAAATTCGTAGTTGAATAACCATGTCTTGTCTTGGTCAACTACACGGTTCGCTCAGTACATTCCGGTCGATACCCGGTTTATGACCGGATAATCCAGATTTGTTCATGAATAAAATATATTACTCAATGTTGAAGACTGGAGTAACTCTCACTCAATTTAACAACAAAATCTTTATACAACAAGTTCATTAAAACCACTTACTACTACGTCTTACTACTACTTACTATCTAGGTAGGTACTAGGTATCTTAAAAATATTTAAAAGCTAACCGTAGCTTGTCCCTTAATGAATGAATTAACATATCCTTAATTGATGTTATTTTAAAGTCTCGTTTTGAGCACATTATTCTTATACTACTGGACTAATCACATACTAAAAATATCTCCTAAAAGTATTCATTTGTGTCAATGATACTTCAATGAGTTATTCTGTTATCTCGTATTTTCAGTGCGCATTTAGTCCAGTAGTATGAGAATAATTGTATAATGATTTTTATTTACACTAATGTTGTAACATTCTACTTATGTTTCCAATACTTGACTTATAATGACTACTGTTATAGCGCAGACAACAAAACACTCAATTTAAGCAATTTCACATGATGTTATAATATCCACATCGATATCGTAAAATCTCATTATAACATCGCGCGCTCGCTCCTGATTGGCCCTGCGCGCGCAGCTGCGCTCTCATTGGTTAGATTTTAATGGCGCCTAGTTCACTGTGACAATATGTACACGTACGCGTGAATTTAATGTTTCGCAATATGTTTTTATTTTTATTTTTATTAGTGAAGATGAAGTAGTGTATGCAACTGCATATAACACGGGTATTAAAACACTCGTTACTATTATGAAACTCGCTACGCTCGTTTCATAAACTCACACTCGTGTTTTCATGTTATTGCTTCATTATATGACAGTTGCATAAACTACTATTATAGTATAGTTTTTTTTTTTTAGAAAATAAGAGTAATTTAACTTTAAGCTCTGTCTCTCTCTGATCCCTCCACATATGATTGTAATTTTATGTGTATTTATTATAATAGTGGGTAAAACTAAAAAAGGCGATTTGGGTTCCTATATCAGACTGATTTTTTTATTGATGCTGTTAATAAATTTTAGTTTATAATTGATAAAATATACTTTTATTTATATAATTTTATAAAATACAATCAATATTTACAAAAACTTTCTTTTTTCGGATTTAGATTTTGTCCAGTATACTGTACGTGAAACAAACACTCAATTTTCTCCGTATTTAGAAACGTCCAGCATACTTCCCGCTCGTCATCACAAAACCTTTTGATAAGGGATTTTTCAAATTATTTTTTCCATCTCTACCTATTACCTAATACCCCTAAAATCGATAGAACTTATTTAAATTCGCAAAAATACGGTCTGGGCAAATTAAGGGTTAAACAAATTTCCTTTGTCCTCAGGCCACGGAGGAGTCAACCAATTGGGCGGCGTCTTCGTGAACGGGCGACCGTTGCCCGATGTCGTACGACAAAGGATCGTCGAACTAGCGCATAGCGGAGTGCGGCCGTGCGACATCAGTCGACAGCTGCGCGTGTCGCATGGGTGCGTCTCTAAGATACTATCTAGGTAAGTTTGCCTAATGTTTAGGGATTGTTGAGCAATGTCGCACGACTAAAGATAATCAAGCTACTAGTCAACAGCAGTTGTGTGACATTAGCCGATAGCTTAGTCTTATACTGACAACTTAGCGTTTCGCATGGGTGCGTCTCTAAGATACTATCTAGGTAAGTTTGCCTAATGTTTAGGGATTGTTGAGCAATGTCACACGACTAAAGATAATCAAGCTACTAGTCAACAGCAGTTGTGTGACATTAGCCGATAGCTTAGTCTTATACTGACAACTTAGCGTTTCGCATGGGTGCGTCTCTAAGATACTATCTAGGTAAGTTTGCCTAATGTTTAGGGATTGTTGAGCAATGTCACACGACTAAAGATAATCAAGCTACTAGTCAACAGCAGTTGTGTGACATTAGCCGATAGCTTAGTCTTATACTGACAACTTAGCGTTTCGCATGGGTGCGTCTCTAAGATACTATCTAGGTAAGTTTGCCTAATGTTTAGGGATTGTTGAGCAATGTCACACGACTAAAGATAATCAAGCTACTAGTCAACAGCAGTTGTGTGACATTAGCCGATAGCTTAGTCTTATACTGACAACTTAGCGTTTCGCATGGGTGCGTGTCTAAGATACTATCTAGGTAAGTTTGCCTAATGTTTAGGGATTGTTGAGCAATGTCGCACGACTAAAGATAATCAAGCTACTAGACAACAGCAGTTGTGTGACATTAGCCGATAGCTTAGTCTTATACTGACAACTTAGCGTTTCGCATGGGTGCGTCTCTAAGATACTATCTAGGTAAGTTGGCCTAATGTTTAGGGATTGTTGAGCAATGTCGCACAACTAAAGATAATCAAGCTACTAGTCAACAGCAGTTGTGTGACATTAGCCGATAGCTTAGTCTTATACTGACAACTTAGCGTTTCGCATGGGTGCGTCTCTAAGATACTATCTAGGTAATTTTGTTTAATGTTTCGGAATGCGTCTCTGGGACCTATAATAGACCAGTGACAATTTCGGTTATTTCACCTATAGGTATTTAGCGTTATATTTTATTTTCTGCCTTGATGATTGGTAATTTTATTTCTAAGTAATATTTCGCAGTTTAGGGTTAATAATCACATATTTTAAAAAAAAAACACGGTCGAACCTGGATATTGGCACATAACCGAGGTGTAGGCCGAATCCTGCTAGCTTTTGCTTTTTTTATTTTTGTGCTATCCCATAGGAACCTCTTATTTTTTTCGGGCTAAAAGTAGCCTGTGTCACTTTCCATCTTTTAAACCAGGTATGCCCATGCTAAAATTCAAGTCGATCCGTTGCTCCGTTGCCGCGTAAAAGAGGAACAAATCAACAAACCAACAAACTCACTTTCGGATTTATAATATTAGTAAGGTATGCATATAGTAAGAAAAGGAAGTAAAGACTAGTTAGTAACTTCAAGCAGATAGAGTCACAATTGTGCAAAAAAGTGTCCAAACCAAAACTCTGCTCAAGCTACGTAGTGGACAGGCTTTTTAGTTAGTCGTAAGGCGATCGCAAGCCGACTACAACATCGCGCGATGCCAAAGTGCTCGGTTACAACTACTTATTAGGTGACAAAACGTCGAGATTCGAGAGAACGGGTCATTGTGAATTATTTATTGTAAATATCTAAGTCGGTATGTATGACGGCGCTCGGACATTTTTTACTACTATCACTTACGGTGCATATGAATTTTCTTATTTTCTATTTTATGAATTGTTTTGTTTTTTACACTATCGCATTGGTTTTTCACTGTAATGGTAGGTGTAATTAATGATAAAATAAATGAAATGAAATGATAACACGCGTACTCGCCATTTGATGCCTTTTCGTCATTATTTCGCGGGAATTTTAAAAAGCACGTTTTAATGACTGGGAAATGGGATTTGGATACCACAGCGAAGTTTATGCACGTGTTTAAATGCATTACAGTTGTGTTTGTGGAATTTCTGTTCAACAGATTACAGGAAGTAAAAAGAAACGAGCTGCAGCTTGTTTGTAACTCAGGTCTTTTTAGGGTTCCGTACCCAAAGGGAAAAACGAGACCCTATTACTAAGACTTCGATGTCCGTCTGTCCGTCTGTCCGTCTGTCTGTCTGTCCGTCCGTCTGTCACCGGGCTGTATCTCATGAACCATGATAGCTAGGCAGCTGAAATTTTCACAGATGATGTATTTCTGTAGCCGCTATAACAACAAATACTAAAAATAAAATAAATATTTAAGTTTTGTTGTATGGGAGCCCCCCATACAACAAAACTGAATTTTTAGACGCGTTTTTCGCTCTATATTAATAATGGTAATAGGTAGATGCTTGAAATTTTCACAGAATATTTAGTTTTATATTCCCTTTAATAATAAACAATAAAATTAATCTTTAAGGGGGGCTCCCATACAGTACGGAACCCTCCGTGTGCGAGTCCGACTGGTACTTGGTCGATTATTTAAATACGTCTCGTCCAAATGCGAGATTTATCTTCTGCTAACAATGCAGGTAGTTCTTCTACTAGGAGAGGTGTAAGTAATTTTTAAATCGTTTCTAGCCATTTTTTCCTGCCCATAAAAACGTTTAAACTGAACTGACTGACACTCGCCGCTACTTCAAAAATTAGATGTAGGTAAACAGCCAGCCGTGTCACTGTCTCAGCCCAGCGACGTTTTACTGTCTCGCCACTACTCGGTAGGTGTAATCTGGCCTTTAGGGACTGTGGCTCTGTAGATATTTGCTCGAAGGCTGTGGATGATGATATAGAAACCCATATAGTCCAAACAGTACAGACATTGCCGTACAGTACCGTTCGCGGCACCGTTCCGCGGCACGCGCGCGCGCGTCCGGTACAATGCTACCACTTATGTCATTTTCTTTTGTTCTCGCGAGCCAGACGGGCTTGGGGTTCCGCGGTTCATATGTAGAGCTAGAGACTGTTGGTTCAAAGCCAACTACATTTAGTATATCAAAGAGTTACTTTTTATGATAAACATTTCAAAACTTCGTCGCGGATGCAGGATTCGAACCTTGCGTCTTCGGATCACTAGCTCGACGCTCTGGACCACTGAGCTAACCCGCTATACTGACTCGCGACGAATTTTGTGAAGTGTTTATCATTTTAACCAACTTATAGCGTTGGGCGTTAAAGTAACTCTTTGAGATAAACCTAGTGTGGGATGCACTATAAAATTAAAATCATTACATTTAGTATGTTTATTTTCTATGGAATATTTTTTCTGAGTTTTATCTTGGTTCTTAAAACTGAAAAATCCAAGTAAGTAAGTTTCTGTTTGATTACATTAGTTTTTCATAAGCGACGGTGTCGTCCACGAAGTCGTGGTGGTCTAGAGGTAGTGACCCGCCCTACAATCGTGAGGTCGTGGGTTCAAATCAAGGTCCCGTACCAATGAGTTCTTTGAAATTTATGTACGGAATTTCACACCACTGGCTTTTCGGTGAAGGAAAACATCGTGAGGCAACTTGCATACGTTCGTAGAAGAAATTTGATGGCGTATGTGAATCCACCAATCCGTATTGGGCCAATTGGGAAATGGCCCAATGACCTTCCTGGGTAGGCCTACGTCCTGCAGTGGAGTGCTATTAAAAAAGCTGGTACAGTACAGTATAAGCGACGGTGATGACCAACAGGAGACCAGTCTGCTTGTTATACTACACTTTTTTAAATAAAAAAGGTTGAACCAGAACTTTAGAACCTAATAGCAATTGCACCAGCAAAGGCTTTCTGTGCTCGCTCCCGCTTCAATCCAGTCTCCTGACCATTTACGCATGCGTTTAGCCATTCTAATGATTCAATTATAAAGCTCCAGATCTTTGCGTACCTATGACATATTTGCAAATACTTATTAATGTACGGAACCCCACGCTCATTTTACATCTCACACACGTCCACGTATTAACAAGCAGACGATAACGGCGATAGGATCTCCTATTTTATGATTATAATTAACTTGATTACAGTTATATTGCTTAAATGCTCGCATTTTATGTGTTAACAACGATTGCAAGACGTTAAGCAAGACTCAATTTGGCGTACAGGGTTGCATACAGTAGCTATCTCTAGACGACTAATATATTCTATACTCCCAACCAAGTGTAAAATATATTCTAGCTAGAGTATCATCGAATGTATGATTATGATCAACTTTTAACATAAGGTCGACCATCAAAACCATAAAAATTGGGATCAACTCTGAATTAATAGCAAAAAAATCAGCTTATAACATAAGTAGATATAGTATGTTTAAATTAGATGGATATCTATACCAATATTATAAAGAGGTAAAATTTTATTGATTGTTTGTTTGCATCGAATAGGCTCCGAAACTACTTAGCCTATTTGAAAAAATATTTCATTTTTGGAAAGCTACGCTATCCCCAGTGAACATAGGCTATATATTATTATATTTAAAAAAAATTGGTAACCTTACTATTTGTCTTCTTTAGCCAATCGTACCTAGGCAAAGCCGGAACGTGTAGCTGGTAAAAGATAAATTGGTATTTTCCTATACGCCAACCATGTCTGTAGCCTGGAGACCGCGGATGGCATTTCCAACTTTTCAGACACACCATAGAGACTTATATGGCCTAAAAACATTAACAGCAAGGCTACCCGAACAATAAAATTTTTTTTTTATTTAATAGGTCTGTCGAAGCATTAACACATTAACTTAAAGCCAACTTAATTCTAACTTAACAGTGAAACCGCGTCACAAATCTTAGCTCCAAGCTAAGCGGCTTTCATTTGTGGTGAACCAATGCTTAACTGCTGTAATCCAGTGCTTAGTTAACTTAACCGCAGGCTAAGCACGCCTGCCGGAATGTATGTTAAGCTAGCATATCTATGTAGATTTTCACAGCCAAGTTAGAATTAAGACACAATTTCAAGTTTACGCTACAATAAGCGCAAAGAATAAAAATCTGTAAAACCTGACCATAGATTTTTTAGCAACAATCAGTACGGTCAGTCTCCGGATGGGTGACCGTGGGTGGCATTTACAACTGAGCGCTACCGTGGCTCGGAAATATCTAAAAAGTCACCTTTTTCCAAATTCCAAATAAAGTTCATTGACTCTGGAGAAAATGTGTAAATATGTACTTATACTTACTGAAATGTGTGAGAGTATTGATTTCTACTCGTATTTCGACAATTTGCCATTTGCCGGGCTGGTTTGTGAAACTAAACCATCCAAGGCGCCACCCAAGCGCATACAAAAAGAAGCATTCAAATCGCCGTTTACTAGGAGTTCAGTGACATACTCACGTATAGTAGAATTATATTTATAAAGATATCTTTCTTGTATATTAGACTAGTATAAAAATGAATCGTAAGTTAAAACTCAAGAACGGATGGACTGATTTGGATAATTTTGTTCTTGAAATATTTGTGCAAGCTAAACAGTGAGAAAACATAAAGAAGTTACCGAAAAAAGAATGCAGCAATTTAATTTTCCCATACAGAATGTCCTACGCTCAGAACAATAACTAAACCATCTTATTCCGAGGTCTTCCATGTCAAAGTTTCCGTATTTGATCGTTGGTGGCACTAAACGCCATGAAGGTGATATGAAATTCATCGGGTCAGCTCTCAGAATAAGGACTTAATTAATAGAAACCGTACTAAAATAGCAATATCACTTTGTCCCATTTTAAATATGAAATTTATAAGCTTTTAGAATAAGATCACATACACTCGAACTTACGTAATTTCGAAGGGTTTCACAAACTACCATTGCGCTTTCTTGGCTGTCCAATTTAAAAAAAGTAGAGACATGGAATAGAGGAAGGTAAAATGTTCAGAGATTTGAACCTTCTGATGGAACTAGATGGTATAAATTTCCAATCATTTTGCAAGAGACAAAGTGGACGAAATTGCAACCATTTTGACATTTCAACTTGTTATTTTGTCGTATGCCGACAGACAATGATTTTTTTTGTTTCACTCTTGCGTATGCTGCTGTATAACCAGATATGAATAAAACAGCTGTAACGTAGTTTTGTTTCAGTAAAATTTAGCAAGGTTTCTATTGCTTGTCATAATTCTGAAGTTCAGCTAGTCTGTACAATAATATTATGTTTAATTTCCACTTAAAACTCTACCGACATAATATTATCCTTGGGTCGTATTTGACCCACGTGTATCATTCAAAAGTGATTTCCAAATCAAACTGCAGCCATACAGAGCATTATTTCGATGAAACACAACAACTGTAGGAAGGGGGCGTACCATTGTCTGTTTTAAATTGAAAACTGACCCGCGCTAGTGATGGGAAAAGTGTACGGACGCTGTCATTGTTTTTATACGATTGATCGATTAACTACGAGTAATAGGCATGATGAATGGGTAAAAGAAATATAACTATTTATAAATCCGTTACTTAGATTTCAAAAAATATACTTTATAAGACATGTTGCAATAAATGATTTCGTATGCCTATTGCTTCTTTTTGTGCTCGTGATAATAAGCATCAACATTCGGGAATGGGGGCTTGTGACGTCATTACTATGTAATGAGTGTGTAGCTAAGCATGACATTGGGCGAAAATCTTGAGTTATGTCGACTTTATTTTACATTTAAGTTAAAAAATAAAAATAACGTGAAGAATGTCGTTCCATCCAATACTTTTGGCCGAAAAGTTAATTTTTAAAGGAAATGATTGAGTCTTTATTGTCACACAAAAACTTAAATAAACTAGGAAAACAAGTTTAGTGGAACTCATGGCTAGTGTTACAACCGGCGACCTTATCGCTAAAAGCAATTTCTTCCAGGCAAATGATTATAAGTAGATTGATTCAAGAATTCAGATGTTGTTTTGCACTCCATCTTTCTTTTTAAAGTGCGGAGCCCATCCCTATTCCCCCGGGCAGCCTGAGTACGTCCACCCGCAATATTCAATTTATTTGCCCCACGCCGAGTGCCACTTTGTTCCTATCCTGATTGTCACTTCTATTAATCGAATGTTTGTTTCACAATGCGTAGTGGACAATGTTGTATCGACCTTTAAAGTTTTGATGAGATATGTCTCTTATGAAGAACTCTATAATCCGTTTTGATCAAAACGACTGTGGATCAGATCATTTAATGGTAGGGGAGCCCACGATGCTAAATGTGGATTTACTCGAGCGTCGTAGAGACCTATTGGGATGCAAAGCTTAGATGATAAGAAGAAAAAAATGTTAAATGTATATACCTTTACATCGGTGGGGGAAGCGGCTATAGATTTTTAAATATGTAAAAAAAAACTGTTGCATGGACATCCTCGAGCGCGTCAGATATTGCTAGCATCAATGCCCTACGTATTTTTAATAATGTACGTATGTTAATCTGATCGTTTGCATGATGCGGGTGGTTGTATTTAAGGGTAGAAAATAAATAAATAAATAAATTTATCGAGCGCGTCAGATTTTCTAAGGGAGTGTTAAGTACACCAAAAAAAATCTCTCATTCACTAATCTGACGATTTCGATGGGACGCAAACTCGCGGCCATTTTTTTAATGTGCAAAAAAAAATCGCCATTTTGAAATACTCAAGCGCGTCAGATTAAGATATATATGGTTCATCTTTATGTTCTAAACATACTGTCTCATAATCTGACGATTATCTAGAGGGATTCGCCTGATCTGACAAAAAAAAAAAATTAGAAAAACGGTTCACCTTTAAGGCCATCCCTGCAACTTCCCGCTAATTCCATTCCTAGGCGCTTAAAATTGTATTTTGAGCTCGCTGAGTTCAAAGAAATAATATTTCTATGCATTT
Organism: Hypomecis atomaria; assembly: GCA_964007245.1. NCBI lineage: Eukaryota > Metazoa > Arthropoda > Insecta > Lepidoptera > Geometridae > Hypomecis > Hypomecis atomaria. The sequence continues at coordinate 2,949,171 of OZ023305.1, forward strand.
GAGCTCTCCCAGCTCGAAAGTCTGATAGAAGTTTCATAGAACACTATTTTTGGAATTTTCAAACCGCAATAACTTTTGAATGGATCAAGCAATTTTCACGCGGTTGGCGGCATTCGACGCAGTTTTATCATCCTCATAAGTAATTTTGCAATTTTAATTGATCGAACCACAAATTTTGGAGTAATCCCGAAAAAACACTTTTTCGGGTTTCTTTCGTTCACGATATCTCTCGAACGGATCAACCGATTTTGACCAGCTTGGTGGCGATCGACGTGGTTTTTCAAGCTCAAAGGCGGATTAGTTTTTGAAGTTAATCGATAAAGCCGGTTAAAAGTTGTTAATATCACTCATATTAAATGTTTATAAACTTTAATTCACACAAATAATATTAAAATAGCAAAAAAAGCCAAAACGTTGGAAACACGTTGTAAACAGTATGCCACGAACGAGTCTTTATGACCAGCTGTGATCGTGATGGCGTCATGGCAGCAGAAACCAGAGTGGGGACGGAGTGAGAGAGTAATAGATAGAGAAAGATTAAGAGAGGAATAGAAACGCGGAGAAGGAAATGTAGGCATCACGCAGCTGCACGCATTTAACTTTATAGACGAATTTTTGTTATTCCGGCTTGCGGAAATCGTCAGATTATATATTTTTCATTATTCTTGAATCATTTCCTTCAAAATAAAATAAAATTTAGCTACGCTCGAGAATGTCGAGATGACGTTTTTTTTTTACAACTTTGTTGCCCTCCCCTTTTTTTACGTCACTCTCAAATTGTCAGATTAGTGGAATATACACTTTTTAGGATGTAATTAACTCACCCTACCTTAATCTGACGCGCTCGAGAATTTCTGATGGTCAATTTTTTTTTACTAATCTGATCCTATATCCTTCACGGGCGGCCTTATATATGGGCCTCATGTTTTGTGGAGGTACTTAACCGGGTACAAGGTATCCTCCTGTATATTAATCTGCCGCGCTTTGGTAAATCCCGAAATCCCCTCTTGGGCTCCCCTACTATAAGCGCGACTCTATGCAATCTTCACTAAAATTAGAGAGTCCACAAACAAACGGCAGGATCACGTTGGAAACAAACCGCTTCCGGTCTTATTAGATACCTACTATCTACAATCTGCAAGCCGAAACGGGGTGATCAAGACCAGGGGCCTGATTGCGTAAGTGTTAAGTATTATAAACAAATTTACTTTACCGACTTGGTAAAGTCGGAATCTGAGAAAAAAATCAGGTAAAATCGACAAATTGTAGAAAATAGCGGAATTTTTTTTCACGAATTCCGGGTTGGCGCCAAGAAAAAGTTGTTCATAATGATTGATGGTCCGAATCACTTCCTTTCGGCTTAGTACACCAGTTATGGATAATCCTATATAATCTATTCAAATTATTTATTGATCTAAACGTAATGCTTTACAAAAATGTTCCACTTAAATGCCGATACTCGTACTTAGTCCATCCACAAAATGGACGGATGACCTATCGCTAAGACCGCAGTATCGCGCTGGATGCAAGCTACCAACCGGTCTTATTGGAGACCTAGGTAAATAGGGAGGTCTATGTCCAGCAGTGGTCGTCTTACGGCTGATATTGATGATGTACAAATCATAGGTGATGTGACATAGATACTACATTGTCAGATGATCATAAGCGAGATCCCTACCCCTTCCAAAACGCGAGCGGCGGAAGCGCACGGTCACGCTTTCTGCATGCGCCGGGCTACGTCGGGACAGCGCCACAGATTCACTGTTTATTTCTAATTAATATACACGAACTCATATGAATAATGAGACCAATAACCACGATCAAAATAAAAAAAAGTGTGCAAAACTCACACATGTCATGGGTCCAATTGTGTACAAAAAATTACCAGGCTCAATAATTTCAGCTCCAACGCTGAACAGCTTCAAATTCCGCCTCCAGCGCTGGCTTATTCAGCACTCTTTTTACGATGTAAATGAATTCTTTGATGATAATTGTTGTTGATTGATTTATTTAATTAATGTGAATAATAAAATTATTTCTAGTGATTATTTTTTAATCGTTAATTTTTATTTTAATTTTATGAATTGTGTTTGACATGTAAAATATTTTTTACCAAATAAATGAGTATGAGTATAGCCAATGTGTTGTAAAGTCAACGGTATAACTCTCTGGATTGTCAAGTTAAAATTGCTGTGGATAAGGCACTCATATCTAGGCAGGTTTGCGACAAAACATAAGATAATATGTGAGTTATAATTAACCGACTTCCAAAATGGGGAGGTTCTTTGTTCTTGCGTATGTTTTTTTTGTGTATGTTCACCGATAATTTTACCAATTGTGAAACGAATCGAAAAAAAAAATAATTCGAAAGGGTATACTTCCGAGGTGGTCACATTTAAATTTAAAAGAAATCGGTTGAGCCGTTTTCGAAAAATCAACAATAATGTAAACAATTCGAGCGAAATATTCGAATTTTGTACACGATGGAAGCCGGTTTTGCCATTTTATACGAAAAATTAAAATTTGATTGGCATGTCCATTGTCATGGCTCAATCAATACAATTTAATTTTACATGAGCTGAATTTTTAGTATATTTTTAGTATCAGTGGTCTCTCACTATGGGCCTTATTAGTAAGCTCCAAGTAGCCCAACGAGCTATGGAGAGGGCTATGCTCGGAGTCTCTCTCCAAGATCGAATCAGAAATGAGGAGATCTGTAGAAGAACCAAAGTTACCGACATAGCCCAACGGATTGGCAAATAGAAATGGCAATGGGCAGGGCACATAGCGCGGAGGACTGATGACCGATGGGGTCGAAAAGTTCTCGAGTGGAGGCCACGTACCGGCAAGCGCAGCGTAGGACATCCACCCACAAGGTGGACGGATGATCTCATTAAGACCGCAGGATCGCGCTGGATGCAAGCCGCTTCCAACCGGTCTTATTGGAGATCCATAGGGGAGGCCTATGTCCAGCAGTGGACTTCTTATGGCTGATGGATGGATGGATGAATTTTTAGTAGGTAGGTATTACGTTGCATTAACGGTGTACAACAGGACCCTGAAATCAGTCAGCTGGGTTCAGTAGCATTTGGTGTGGGAAACGTGACTGACTAACTAAAGGGTATTGTTATAAACCACCAATATATCACAGAAAGAAACAGTACAAATTTCAAAATCATCAAAACAGTTGCAAGTAAAATTAAAAATTAAAATCCATTTATTTCGACCTTTAATAAGTCAGAGTAAATACACAATACAACGCCAATTATTTTAAAAACATTTTGTAAAAAGTTTGCTGATTAATATATGAACCACATCAAAAAATGCCGAGTCAATGATGAACTATTAGACAAATTGAATTTATCAAACACTTCTTTATAATAGCAACATATACGTATAATCAATACAAAAGTAAAATCAATTTACTATATCGTACTCGTATATTCGACATATTGGCGATCTAGATAAGCTCGGAACGGCGGGGGAGTGTAATCGGCTCATAAGTGGCTTATCACAGCTTACCGCGGCTCACGACGGCTTATTGTGGCTCAATTGGCTTAAAATTAGCTCAAGGGCGGTTTTGTTTTTCATAGATGTTTTCATAGATTAGTTGCTGTTGATGATAGGCTTTGTCATTCTTTTGAACAGTATAACGAACACTAAGTATGTTTTTTTGTGTAACTGAATCACAAAATAAGTAAATCATTTTTTAGGGTTCCGTACCCAAAGGGTAAAAACGGGACCCTATTACTAAGACTGCGATGTCCGTCTGTCCGTCTGTCACCGGGCTGTATCTCATGAACCATGATAGCTAGGCAGCTGAAATTTTCACAGATGATGTATTTCTGTTGCCGCTATAACAACAAATACTAAAAAGAGAATTAAATAAATATTTAAGGGGGGCTCCCATACAACAAACCTGAATTTTCAGACGATTTTCGCTCTATATTAATAATGGTAACAATTTTCACAGAATATTTAGTTTTATATTCACTTCAATAATAAGTAATAAAATTAAAATAAAATAAATATTTAAGGGGGGCTCCGATACAGTACGGAACCCTCCGTGCGCGAGTCCGACTCGTACTTGGCCGATTATTGGATAACTGACGTCGCACTTGACGATAACATGCATAGTTATGTGCATAAAGAAATACTCTCAATTATTTAGAACTATATTGAAATCAAATATATAGGTTATCTTAAAACTAGTGCAACAATTGACGGTTTTATTGCTAATCATATTTTCTTCCAGAAAACTTAAATTTATACCTACCTACAGATAACAAATATTAGTTCTTCGTTTATCCAGTCGATTCCAGATTTTACAGGGCCAGCAATTTAGCGTATCACCCGAGGTGCGGTAGCGTTCAGTTGTAAATACTACTCGCGATGACCCCGTCGTTCCAGCCATAGGACGTCGACTGCTGGACATAGGCCTCCCCTTAGGTATAGATCTCCGATAAGACCGCGGAAGCGGCTGGTATCCAGCGTGGTTCTGCGGTCTTGATGTCTTGTGAGGTTGAAAAGGTGATCCTTATGTCCGCTCCAGATTCTCGCGAGAAGCATCCGCGAGGCTCTTGGCACGAGTCTTGACGAGCGGAGTCAGCACGCCTCCATCCACACAAACAGAGCGGCAGTTAGGCGAGGCGAAGGAAGACGAGGCGACACGAGCGCACCGTTCTCACTCTCATACTCACTTTGCCTCGTGTAGCCTCGTGGAGAGTCTGGATGGGGCATCACCAATCACTAATGTTATAGCAACAAGTTAAAGCAGCTACAAATAAACCACCGAAACAAGATGAAAGCCACCTAACTTAAGTTAATTTAAACCCAGAATTAGAGTAATCCGTAAACATCATACGATAGCGGCGCACTTAACCAATTTGGTGTAAGGGCTTGTACACACGTTTGAGGGAGTATCGAGATAAGTCAATTATAAGTGTGATCACACCCTAAGTGAGGGTGTATTGATGTACAGTTGGGCATAAAAGTGCATCTATTTTTTACTTTTCTGATATCGACAGTCTTAATATTAATAAAATACCTATGCACAATAAAAATACAAATAATAAAATCAGCCAAATGCGAGTCGGACTTGCGCACGAAGGGTTCCGTACCGTGTTGGAGCCCCCTGAGCCCCATACCTCTTACCATTATTAATAGCGAGCAAAAAATGTCCTAAAAATCACGTTTATTGTATGGGAGCCCTCCTTAAATATTTATTTTATTCTATTTTTAGTATTTGTTGTTATAGCGGCAATTGAAATACATAATGTGTGAAGATTTCAGCTGTCTACCCTATGGGTACGGAACCCTAAAAAGGAAACTTGATTATAACGTACCTATATGACGTTAAGTATGTAAGCAGGTCAGATTAAAGAGCTACCCTTTTGTAGTAGGTGTATGTATTATAATGTGTATAGTAAGTACTTGAGTGAGGCTTGTCAGTCTGTGGCATAGCTCATACATGAATAGATCGATGGCGTATATCAATTCTTTTTTATTTTTTTTGAAAAACTGTTCCAATCAAAACAGTTCTTAGTCGGGTAAGTACAACGATTGCCGATGTTTTTGAAACGATTATTGCCGTATTATACGGTTTTGGGGCTCTCAAAAATCCAATATTCGGCTTACGGAAGCCGTATTTTCATAAAAATATATCAAGAATTCTTACAATAAATTAATTATTTTCCATCCATGATGATTGTAGTTTATAAATTTTCGCGATTTGAACGCACTACGAGTATTAGACTACCCGTAAGATATTAGGTAGACTACCCGTGACCACGATCGATGCAACTCGGTCGAATCGTCGGGATGATGAGGTATTTATTTATCTCGTAATTTTAGTGCTCGATTATTCCCGTAATATAGAAATAAATAAAATAAATATTTTTTTTTTCGACCTAAACAATGTTTACTACATTTCTTAAATAAGCTAGAATATGAACACAAAATAATAATAGGTTTCTGTTGCCGAACTAGGCCGAAGCCTGTGTTTCAGCTTACAGCGCCCTCCCCCCAATTTGCACTTTTCCAACTATAGCAGATTTAAAATCGTAAGTTACAAAAACAAGACGAATAAAATCTAAATAAACTAGTAGGTATAATAATAGTGATGATGTTACCAAAATATCAAGTTTTCTCTGGTAATTGTGTAACTTTAAATATCAATTGTGTGCTGACTTGTACATTGCACTTTAGGGGTGTGAAACAAGGGTGCTAGTGGCGTCCGCCGGGACACGGCCATTGTTGTAATGCAGTGTACGTTTGCTTGATACGTTATTGTTTTCTAGATAACACTATATTGTGAATAAGTTTTGAATTTGGGATTAAATGAGGTGTTGAGAGACGAATTAAATCTCTTTTATTATTTTAACTAACAATTATATTATAGCATGATTTTTACTAATATGTACCTATTATAAATCGAGTAGCGTATTGGTTGATTTGTTACTGTTGGTAACAACGGAAAGACTGATTGAATTGAATTTTGCACTGATATATTTACAAAATTGGAAATTAACCTCACTTACTTTATATTTCGAAAATGTTAAATGTTTTTGTGGGATGAAACTAAAACTAAAAAATCACGCGAGCGAACCCACGGGTAAAGCTAGTTAACTAATAATTTAAATACTTACGAAGATTTGAAACTCTACAGTAATCTGGATTCCTGTAAAATATTATTTAAGTAGGTACATTTGTGGTTTCAAATTAAATAAATAAATATTAGGGGACATCTTACACACGGTCTCTGACCCCAAACTAAGCAAAGCTTGTGATATGGCTGCCAGAGACTGATATACTACATATACATATTTTTTAAATGCATACTTATATAGATAGTACCTAAATAACACCCAGACACAGAGCAAACACCTATGTTCATCACACAAATGTTTGCCCTGGGTGGGGGGATCGAACTCACGCCTCTTTGACCCAGAAGTCAGGCTCACTAACGATTGAGCCACCGAGGCAGTCGACAAAAAGTTCGTAATCGAAATTATTTCTATACCTAGCATGTTTTCATCATAAATCACTTACATAGCGAAAAATAAACCGAAAATTGGCACTTTTTGGCAGTAAATCTCTAACGTATATATTCGGTATGTACATTGCGTACCGACCTAAATATTTAGACTAAGTATTATAATATAAATATATGTGTATATTCTTTGCAAAGTTTTCATTAATTGGGTTAATTATTTGGACCAATGCATTTATCTGAAATGCAGAATTTTCAATACATTTTTAATTCATGTCTTGTCTTGTCTTTATGGGTCTGAAATTATTTTTATAAAATTGAATTGAAAATCTAAATCAGCACCGAAGAAATCACACCATATTGCTATCACAGTCGAAATCCCTGATCAGCTATAATCACCCCTTCACCAAAACGGGACTCACAAAACAGGACAGCGAGACAAAAGTCCCACTTGTTCCCAGTGTACTCACGCCCTTACTCTGGGGACTTGGCATTAGGACCGAAATTAAATTTCTGATCAATAAAATAATGGACGGGTTTTATGACAATGATAATTAGATTATTAAACTACCCCGGCCCCTAGTTGTAGGTGATTTATGTTGCTCTTTTTGTGTGGTAGCTATTTATGATTGCATTTTTAAATTGATGTGTGCGTTTTTTAGGGTTCCGTACCCAAAGGGAAAAACGGGACCCTATTACTAAGACTTCGATGTCCGTCTGTCTGTCCGTCTGTCACCGGGCTGTATCTCATGAACCATGATATCTAGGCAGCTGAAATTTTCACAGATGATGTATTTCTGTTGCTGCTATAACAACAAATACTAAAAATAAAATAAAATAAATATTTAAGGGGGGCTCCCATACAACAAACCTGATTTATCAGACGTTTTTCGCTCTATTTTAATAATGGTGACAGGTAGATGCTTGAATTTTTTACAGAATATTTAGTTTTATATTCACTTCAGTAATAAATGATAAAATTAAAATAAAATAAATAATTAAGGGGGGCTCCCATACAGTACGGAACACTCCGTGAGCGAGTCCAACTCGTATTTGGCCGATTTTTTCTAAGATACTTAGACATAAAATTTTACAAGTAGAATTTATTGGCAAGTGTATCCAATTAGCGTATTTTTTGAAGTGAAAACTTCTTTAGCAGTGCTGTGCACATTTTGAGATGGGTAAAAAATGTTAAAAAAGTTAAACATGCGTCAGGACACGTGACCTATCCGAAAATTCGTAAGACGATAGTGACGAGAGTGTGAAAGTGTATTTCACAAATGATAATACTTTATAGGTTCAAGTTTACACCTCTGCCGGCAGTCGCGGAGTGCAATCCGTTGTTTTTTTTGCTTAGCTTGTTACAAATTTTTTTTTCGCATCCATAAAGTGACCACTTTTGGACATAGGCCTCCCCTATAGATCTCCAATAAAACTGGTTGCATCCAAAGCAATTATATCCTGGATTGCGTTGGATGCAAGCTGCTCTTAATAAGGTCATAATTGTGTCCACCATGTAGGTGGACGGACCATGCTGCACTTGCCGGTACATAGTCTCCACTTAATAAATAAATATTAGTGGACATCTTACACACGGTCTCTGACCCCAAACTAAGCAAAGCTTGTGATATGGCTGCCAGAGACTGATATACTACATATACATATTTTAAATACATACTTATATAGATAGTACCTAAATAACATCCAGACACTGTAGAGAAACTAACCTTTTTGTTAGCTTCTCTACATTCAGACTCTTTCAACGATAACACTGCCAACTTACAATTCTAGTTATGAAATTCAAATTTTTGAAATGTTTTTGATCCTGTTAGTTTCTCTACAACACAGAGCAAACACCTATGTTCATCACACAAATGTTTGCCCTGGGTGGGGATCGAAACCACGCCTCTTGACCCAGAAGTCAGGGTCACTAACCACTGAGCCACCGAGGCAGTCGCTACAATTTCATCGGTCGTCCATTACCTGTGATTACGCCGTTTCAACTTGCCAATATGCTGGGTTATTATTACAAAATTTATTCATCATCTGCTCTGTTTTCCCAGGTACTACGAAACGGGTAGCTTCAAAGCCGGCGTGATAGGAGGCTCGAAGCCGAAGGTTGCCACGCCTCCAGTGGTAGACGCCATCGCGGCGTACAAGAGAGAGAACCCGACCATGTTCGCGTGGGAGATCCGGGACAGACTGCTGAGTGAGGGGATCTGCAGCCAGGATAACGTGCCTTCCGTGTCTAGCATCAATAGGTGAGTTCATCAGCCGGGCCGGGACATAGGCTTCTTGTTTGTAAATTTACAAATGGATCGGTTGTAAATCGCTTGCTTTCAGGGCGTTCCTGCAATTTTTTACCGTCTTACAAAAAGGAGCCTCCTCCTTTTTGGAAGTCTGTTAAAAACCGCAGGAATTTTCTATGTTCTATGTACTTTCTATGTTCGTCTATGTATTTTTTTTGTGTATGTTAATCGATAATTCCACCAATTGGGAACCGAATCGAAAAATTCTTCAATTCAAATTTTATGGAAGTCGGCTGAGCCGTTTTTGAAAAATCAACAATAGTATAAACGATTCGATCGTAATATTCGAATTTTGTACACGATGGAAGGTGGTTTTGCCATTTTTGCGATAAATATTTATTTGTTTACCTTGTATAACACCTTCGATAGACACGTGACGACTGTCCCGTGTCCATCTTATACTCTATCTGATACGTATTATATGTCAATACAATACAATAGACACAATGTCCCCCCACTAAGTCATTACCTCCCACCAATATCAGCGACTTAACGTCATTCTCAACTCGCCCGAAATACTCAGAAACCGTCCCCCCGACCGCCTAAGCAATAGCAATCGTAATAGCAATCGTTTATGACTTCATTTTAGACATTTGGCACCGCCTATGTGACGTTAGCCATCAAAATTGTTCATTCAACGATTGCTTTCGCAATCCGCGCAAAGCAATTGATGGCTAACGTCACATAGGCGGTGCCAAATGTCTAAAATGAAGTCATAAACGATTGCTATTACGATTGCTATTGCTTAGGCGGTCGGGGGGCGTCTTACCACAAAAGTTTTTAGACAATGTTTTATAGTACAAATTGCATAATTAAACAGTTTAAGGGTGTTTAAATCTTGTGCGGTAAGGCGGAAAGTGTTCAACAGTTTTAGGAGTCCGTGTTTTCATCCATTTGTTCAGAATATCCGGGTGTTATGAAAATATTAATCCTGACTTGACACATTAATTTTTTAATATCACTTGTCTACATTGATTGTGTCTAAAAATTACTCAATATTTGTATAAACTTTATACCTACCTTAATATAATTGTTATATTGTGATTCCCGGTTATTTTAACCGTTTAGCTATGTCAGTCACCTTTGGACGGCTTCAAAGCTCTGAAATCAAGGCTTTATTGAGGTAAGTTCGGGACTTACGTCAATATAGAGACTACTCATGTATTTATGACATAAACATTATTTGTATCTATTGTTACAGCTCCATCTCGAATAAAATACCAATATTTCATACGTGAATAACCACTCCCGAATTTCCTATTCCATTATTATGATGTCTCCATCAAGGATACAATAAATCTATCAATATTCCAACAATATCCACGATCGTTAGCTAATTGAAAAACCTTGTCATATCCAACCCAAATCACAAATAGTAGGACGAAAGAATGTGGTACAATGGGAAAGTATTTTGACAGAGGCCATCACGCTACAATATAAATGCTTGAGTTTGTGTGTATATTTTAGTATATGTTGGGTACTTACGTTTTGTGAATTAAAGTTGATATTCTATACTTTGTTTGAAGGGTCTTGGTGTGGACCGGAGGTTTTTTCGGGATTTCATGATTGATCCAATGAAACTGTATGTTTAAGCAAAATCAAACCACTAACTTGGCGTTTGTGAAAACACGAGACAAGTGGTTGCGCAGTAGCTATAATTATGTTTATCTACACTAATGTTGTAACATTCTACTTATGTTTCCAATACTTGACTTATAATGACTACTGTTGTAGCGCAGACAACAAAACACTCAATTTAAGCAATTTCACATGATGTTATAATATCCACATCGATATCGTAAAATCTCATTATAACATCGCGCGCTCGCTCCTGATTGGCCCTGCGCGCGCAGCTGCGCTCTCATTGGTTAGATTTTAATGGCGCCAAGTTCACTGTGACAATACACGTACGCGTGAATTTAATGTTTCGCAATATGTTTTATTTTTTTATTTTTTTTTATTAGTGAAGATAAAGTAGTGTATGCAACTGCATATAACACGTGTATTAAAACACGAGTGTGAGTTTATGAAACGAGCGCAGCGAGTTTCATAATAGTAACTTCATTATATGACAGTTGCATAAACTACTATTATTATGTTAGCGGCGCAAGAAATGGAATTTGCAAAGCTAGGTAATAGTCTAGCTGATTTCACAGACGCCTAGAAGTTTGATTCAAGTCATGTACATATATGTATAGGTAATCATATATGAAACATAAGCTTAGAGTAAATAAGTGCTCTGAGCCAGTCCTTTGCTCAGTTTTCGTGCTTGGTTCATCACCATGGTTTATTAGCATTACCTATTATGCACCCCTAGCTTCGAGCAAATATCTATAGAGTCACAATCGTGCAAAAAAGTATCCGAGGCAAATACCAGCCCAAGCTACGTAGTGGGCAGGCTTTTTAGTTTGTCGTGAGGCGATTGCAAGCCGACTACAACGCCGCGCGATGCCAAAGTGCTCGGTTACAAGCACTAATGTGACATTACGTCGAGATTCGAGAAAACAGGTCATTGTAAATTATATAATGTAAATATATAAGCCAGTATGTATGACGACGCTTATATTTTTTACTACTTTTACTTAGGGACTGTGGCTTTCTAGATAATATTTGCTCGAAGACCGCAAGTTATAAGCCTGCTTTTAAAATTGGAAAAAAATAATCCTAAATCAGTTCTACTTATAATAACGCATTATACTTCAACTATTCGGCTTTATTGTCGAGTAATAATTCAATGGAAGGTAGGTAGGATGTCCGGCGCGCGGGAGCACGTGTCTGCTTCCGGCGCCGCCATCTTGTTTCCCCGCGTTTCCGGCGCGTCGTTCCGACACGCAACCCATTGACGGTAGAGTGCGCGGATGGCGGGAAAACTTGGCTTTTGTTCTTTAGATGCATTTTCTTAACTATGAGCCTTATTAGTACCTACCTAAGCAACTCAAAGCTAAACAACGTTCAGCACGGTCAGAGCCCTTTGTCCAGGTTTTGCGCAGTTTGCTTAAACTTTGTGGCTTCATACATTTTGGTTAGTGCTTCCGCGTTTCCGCCAGGGGCACCGTACAAAAATGTATAGAGCCACACGGAAACAGCTGTAGTTTAAATTTCCGTGTAAACCTGGACTACCTCCTCAGACTTCAGATAAGTGACCGCGGGTGGCATTTACAACTGAGCTCTACCGTGATTCGGATCACATGTTAAATTGTAGGCCCCGGTTGTCTCAACCGTTTAGCCATGTCAAAGGTCTTCAGGCGACTTTAAAACTCTGACACCAGGGCTAGCTACCTGGCCTAGACGAACTTACTTATTAGTACCTAAGCTCCAAGTAACTCAACGAGCTATGGTGAGGTGAGGGCTATGCTCGAAGACTCTTTGCGAGATTGAATCAGAAATGAGGAGATAGAAGAACTAAAGTTACCGACATTGCGCAGTGAATTGGCAAGTTGAAATGGCAGTGGGCAGGACACCTAGCATAAATGCCTTTTTGTTAGAGTTTAAAGTTCTCGAGTGGAGTGGAGGTTACGTACATAAATATAGCTCTACAAATTCTTCGCCTTACTCTCAATCAAACAAACCGTAGCCGTGGTAGAGTCTGGCGTCAATATTGGCTATTTCCTCGGGGTCCGCGATGCCTTCAAATAGCATAAATTAGTGTAGGTACTCGTAGTACTAATTTGTTAATGTTTAAAAATACTGCTAGGTATGTTATGAAACAAGACATCAAACTACAACTTTTGCATGTCCAAAATCAATAAATTAAAACAAAAACAAACGCATAGCAAGATATCGTGCGCAAGTTGCAGACAATCCGACACAAGTTGATTATATTTTCACGCCAATCACCCCGTCGACAATCTCAATAATTACATCTGATAACAGATATCTAGCCCTAAATTAATAAACGGTAGCATGTCAGATTACCATCGTTAAACATTGACACACGTCGGGAAACTAATAACCCACAACTCCCCATAAAGTGGGAGTTTTATCTTATCTATGAACACGCAATTAGCCGCGTGGATTTGTGAGCTGGCAACACTTGAGATGAGTAAGAGGAAATTAGTTATCAAGGTGATAATGCTGATCCTGTCTTATTTTTATTTTCCGACAAGGCGAATTCAGTATCAGGTAGTCCGAGAAGTAATCATTAAAATAATAATGTATCATACCTAGTATTTGTTATGTTTGTAATAAAGTGTATTGTGATGATATAAACATACAAAGTAGCCCAGTAGTATGTAAACGTATTTACGCCTAATCAATTTACTAAGTACCCGCAATTTCATGTTTTAATGAGTAGTCTAATTCCTAACAGCAATTGTTAGCTTAAAGTTTTAAAAAGGCGTCACTAGCCTATAAAACAATGAAACTTATTAAGTTAAATGTTATTTAAGCTATGTAATGCTAAATGCACATTGTATCATGTATTATTGTAAATAAAGAATTTACAAAATCAAAATCAGTCTGAGATCCCACCGCAAGATTGCTCTGTGTTTAGGTGTTCTTTAGGTACTATCTATATAAGTATGTATTTAAAATATGTATATGTAGTATATCAGTCTTTGGCAGCCATATCACAAGCTTTGCTTAGTTTGGGGTCTGAGGCCGTGTGTAAGATGTCCCCTAATATTTATTATTATTATATACCTCTTATAAATGTAAGTAAGTAAATTTTACATTTTGATATTATCCTAATCGTTAAATACTCATGACTCTATCCAACATATCCATCCCATATCCTCCGACCTCACAAGTTCCTTAATACATTAACTGCACACTACTTGTTTCCAAACTTGGAAACCAAGCAATAAATAACACAAATTATGAAAAAAAAATACCCAGAACTTCCAAAATTAAGAAATCATCAAGTATTGCTTAGCAATTTATCATTATTTCCTTTGATTTATTAGATTCCTTTATTAATATTCAATAAGCCTGGTTGAGAGAGACTTGCATCTAGCGTCTTTCATCGGTTTACGCTGCACTTGCTTGCACTTGATTTATAAATAAGCTGCCAAGTACGAGTCGGACTCGCGCACGAAGCCTAAGCGAAGGTATGGGAGCCCCCCTTAAATATTGATTTTATTTTAATATAATTATTCATTATTAAAGTAAGCATGCAGCTAAATATTCTGTGAATATTTCAAGCATCCACCTGTTACCGTTATTAATATCGAGCGAAAAACGGCTAAAAAATCAGGTTTGTTGTATGGGAGCCCCCTTTAATGTTATTTTTATTCTATTTTTAGTATTTGTTGTTATAGCGGCAACAGAAATACATCATCTATGAAAATTTCAGCTTTCTAGCTATAACGGTTCGTGATCTACAGCCTGGAGACAGACAGACAGACGGACAGGCGGACAGCGGAGTCTTAGTAATAGGGCCCTGTTTTTACCCTTTGGGTACGGAACTCTAAAAAATGCATCTTATTTGGACCTAGTTTCTTTTGCAAAATATCGTATTCATACTGACCGGATTAACCTTCTTGGGGGCTATGAAGTTAGCTACAAACTGCGCAAAATCCCAACCGAATCCTGACTGAAGCTTACAAGGTTTGGCGAGGATTGGGTTTGCGCAGCTTGTAGCTATAACTTCACAGTCAACAAGAAATTTGGTTCGACTTTACCAAACGTTAAACACTCGTGGCATCACCCTCACTTTCACCCAACGTTTCCATTGCACATCATCTGACCTCACGAGTTCCGTAACACATTAGCTGCACACTCCTTGCTTCGAAACGCGTCGTACAAACCCGGTCACTTCTTCCCCGTCCCGTGCCGGTCTCGTGCCGGTCACGTGTCGGCCACGTGTCGGGCACTTAGGGCTGCAATCGTCATCGTATTGAGAGGGAAATGGTTTTAGAATAGAGTATTTTGGTTTTTGTCAAGTTTGATTGTTGCGTCTGCAGTTTTTAATTCGATTATTTAGGTCATTGCAGTAGTCGAATGTCGATCAACATTTCAAAGGTTGGTTTTGACGTTTGGGTCATTTAGTAGGTCATTATCTTTAACTTAATGAATAAATTAGATACTATCAAAGTTTCATAATTATCTTAAACCTTAACTTTTAGTAATCTTAATAGAGTCTTTCAGAAGTTTCAAACACTGTTCCTCGAATAAAAACTCTTAAGGAATATTATTACCTTATAATAATTCATAACAAAACAGATTTTGATTTACAGACAAAAAGATTATGAAAGAATAAAAATGTTGACAAGAAATTTTGAAAATGTAACCAAACCAAACGCTCCAAACTCAAAAATTGTCAGAGTCAAAGTAATACGATTTAAAGTAACCCCTGATGCTAGTGATCCCGGTTTATTGTTCAATAATGGACTTGCACCCCTCAGAGTGATTTGAAATGGACCAGAGTACTGTAGCCATTGAGATGTGAAGGGTGGTGAAACGTAGCAAATTCTCTTACGTATACAACTTTGACTTCCTGAACCTTGAAATCATTAAGAATATGGAAGTATTTATAAACAAGTTCATTGTATCACCTCAGACCAAATAAAAAAATCAAGACTGAATGTTGAGAAACAAACAAGTGAGGCCGGCAAAAATAAGCCTCACCGTGTACATACACAATTACACACACAAACACGTATAAACAATGAAACTACGCCTTGGATCGTCAGTCGAACTATGGCGGCGCAACACCAACGCACTCATGTATTGACAGCGATCACCGAAATTAAGCAACGTTCCGCACGGTCAGTATTTGGATGGGTGACCGCGGGTGGCATTTTCCAACTGAGCGCTAGCGTGGCTCGGATGACACGTTAAATTGTAAGTCCCGGTTGTTTTAACCGCTTAGCCATATCAGAGGCCTTCTAGCGGCTTAAAAACTCTGACACCAGGGCTAGCCACCCGGCCTATACGAACTTACTTTTACCACATGTATAAAAAACTGGCCTCACTTGTCTGTTCACGACGTTTTGTCTTGTTTTTTTTTTTTATTTGGTCTGAGTGTATCACACAACTTTTTAGATACCAATTAATTATTTAGTTATTGATAAGTGAAAAGCATAAAATCAGCAAAAAATCATTGTAATTTTTTTGGTGGTCTAATATTAATTTTAACTAGTGATATGAAAACAGCAAAAAATCACTATATTTTTGAAGCACATATCATTTTTAGAAATGATGTTTTGTTTTCTACCTACTTGCAAAAAAAAAAAAACGACAGGTCCATTCGCTGCATCCTTCTTTGAATATTGTGACATTATTGAATTTATTTATTTTTTTGCATATGTATTCTTTTTTTTATTTTATTATTTTAGTTTATTGGACACTTGATTTGTATATTTCATTATTAAGACATTATTGTATATTTCAAATGCCAAGGAATGGCAAAATAGATTGGACAAATACTACAAATAACACCTTGATTGTACTCTATTTTTTGTGAAATAAATATCATTTCATTTCATTTCATAATCTGACAGGCCCATACCTACCTACTTATCATGCAGTGTCGAAAAATAGTTAAAATTGTCCATTCATCCGACAAGATTTGTCTTTTTTAACACAGTGGCTCAATTTCTTCTTGAGAGATCAATTAGTCTATTTTCTAATATGTAAGCACTCAAGCGACAACAGCGCTATCTCTCTAATTGTAATAGCTCTGTGTATGTAAGTAATATACAATCACCGTCATCATCATTGTAATCTAGTGTCAATGTTAACATTTTTTTACAATCACTATTAGTCCTTAGGTTTCAAAACCTCCACAGAAGGACAAGACTGCCCTCTTCAAGATTTCTAATAAAAAAGGTTCAGCAAATTGCACACTAGAAAAAATGTTGTTCGTAGGTACAAAAAAGGTACACATGATATAAATAATTGATATGTACAAAAAAGAAACAATTACTTAGGCTGCGAAGAATAAAAAAATAGTAATTTAAAACTGACTGCAAGCTCCAGTCAGCAAAAGCAATCCAGTCATAACCATAAAAAGTCCCGTCTAAAAAACGCAAAAAGCCAACTTGCAAAACGCCAAGACATTTTAATCGAGTCCCGCGGTAATTGAAGCTATAACTCTGGCAGCCCCCGTTTGACATTTGGATTTTTTGCACTGACAAGCTGAATAATTTGTTAGCGTGCATTTTAGGTTAGATTTGTGGGGTGTTGGGTGTCAACGCGTGTTTTGATTCGCTTTTTTGGGGAGCTTTACTACATTTTTGACGCAATATGCAACGTGTTATTTTTGAAAAATTTGGAGTTAAAATTGATTATCTTTAATAGATGTATGATGTGTAAACAATAGAGAAACATATAAGTATCGCGAAAGCTATTGTCTATCAATTGTTTCAACTCTTTCAATTGCTGTAATGAAATTCTCTGACATTCAAATATCTCGTAAAAAAAAAACCTGTTGGAGCATCAAATCTTGCTAGCGTATTGATGTAGTAGACAGGTTTCATTGGGTATTTTGATGACAGGTTACCTACATCCGTAACCGATCAAGTACTTAAACCAATTTAGCTTTATCCATCAGATTTGAAAAATATTCAAATTACTTTGTCTATAGAAAACAGACGACAGATAAACAGAAGCCGTAGTGGTCTAGAGGTAGTGACAACCGCCTTACAATCGTGAGTTCGTGATTTCAAATCCCAGGCCCAATCCCGTACCAATGAGTTCTTTGGAAATTATGTACGGAATTTCACACCACTGGCTTTTCGGTAAAGGAAAACATCATGAGACAACCTGCATACGTCCGTAGAAGAAATTCAATGGCGTATGCAGATGACCGTGCGGCAACAGACTGGCTCTGTGAAGTGTACCTTAACCGTGTCGTTGTGTTATGCAATAAATTATAGATAAGCGTATGTGAATCCACCAACCCGCACTGGGCCAGCGTGGTGGATATGGCCCAATCACCCTTCGTGGGTAGGCTACGTTCTGCAGTGGACTATTAAAAAGGCTGGTACATAAAACAGAAAAAAAAAATTTGCAATTCTAGCGAAAAAACTAAAATCATCCAACTATCCGCCATTTTGATTTTACCATTATCCCGCGCAGCGTGACAGTTCATTCCGCCATGATAGATAGCGGCGCGCTCTCGCTGAATTATTGGCTGGGCCTCGAGGGTTGACATATGCAAAAATTGTCTCGCAAACTCATCAAAAAGGTCAGATTAGGGTGTGTAATAGAGTCTTTGCGGAGATTGATGATCGTTCTGTAATTGTTATTATTTGTTTATGACTGGGGATTTATGTAGTCCTACTTATATTTAAGACTGATCATTTCAGACAGCAAAGTTTTTTTTGGGTATTTTTTTGCCTTTTACAGATATACTACTCATTGTGATGCCGTGGTGGTCTAGTGGTAGTGATAATTTTTATAGCGTTGTTAATGATCTTTTCTTTTATAAGGTGTAAAAAAAAAAAAAAACTCTTGGAAATATTTCGCAGTTCCAAACTTAGCTGATAAAGAAACAAACCATAATAATAACTCATTCTTAATATCAAATGATTTCTACTTGCTAAAGCTAAACAATAACGAACATTGACAACTATAAATTGTACCAGCCTTTTTGATAGTCCACTGCAGGACGTAGGCCTACCCACGAAGGGTGATTGGGCTATTATCCACCACGCTGGCCCAGTGCGGGTTGGACAACTATAACTTACAACCTTAAAATAACTAAATACCTAGTTGCTAAACTTAATTTTATGATACTAAATAACTTTGAAATAAGCATAATTTTCTTCTAGACAGTAGACAGTATTCTGAAATTATTTGTTTTCGTTTGATCCTAAAGAGCCGTGAAAAGAAATTTGTTTTTGTCCATAAAAGCACATTACCTACTATGTTTGCTCGTCTGTCTTTATATACATGATTTATATAAATGAGAATAAATACAAATATAGTAAAACTAGCTTTTGGCTGCAACTTCACCCGCGTTATTTGATTTTTATGCTATCCCACAGAAACCTTTTTATTTTTTCGGGATAAAAAGTAGCTTACGTCACTTTTCAACCTTTGAACTATATCCATGGCAAAAACAACGTCTATCCGTTGCTCCGTTGCTGAGTGAAAGCGTAACAAACAAACTTACATTCACATTTATAATATTAGTGGGGATAGACAAAATTTATTTTTACCCGCAAAAATTTGAAATAGCGAGTGTCAACAACACCGCAAAAAGCACGATGATCATATCCGTTTCCGGAAAGGGTTACCAGTCGCGGTCATGTTTTAACCCTAACGTTTTAATGGTATCCTTTACAGCCTGTT
Organism: Hypomecis atomaria; assembly: GCA_964007245.1. NCBI lineage: Eukaryota > Metazoa > Arthropoda > Insecta > Lepidoptera > Geometridae > Hypomecis > Hypomecis atomaria. The sequence goes on from OZ023305.1 coordinate 2,968,710, forward strand.
TGAAACTAGAATCGGCGTACATCTTCAAAAAGAAGATGCGTTGTCAAATGCAATTTTCTGTTTTGATAAGGTCAAAAAGAAGGTATTAAAAAGAAGGTATTTAAAAAACGCATTTCTGAAAAAAAGTCAGGGTGAAAAACTGCTCGGAATTATTGACAACATTGTAACTAAGGCATATAATTATGTAACGTCTCCATATGTATCTGAAAACCTGGGCTCTATGTACCTACATTGTACCTATATATTAAATCTACTGTATTATTTATAAGTTCTTTATGTATAGTTTTATTTAAAGTAATATTGTACCTACATACGGCATTTATTAACTGAACATCTGAATCTATCTAATTAATAAAATGAAATCTGCCTTGGTATCACTGTTTATATAATTGGTGTTTTGTCTAAGTGGTTTATCAAAATATGATTTAATTAGGAGTTTTTTTGCTAATTTTGCTTTTTCCCCAGGGCAGTGGTAGCCATTTTGGAAAGTAGTGAGACGAGACCCGTATTCAGCAGTGCGACAATTTGGCTTCCGACATATTTTTAACAATTTTTATTTCCAATATTCATGATTTTGATGCTGGTCGTAGTTTGAGACAGCTCATAATGCAAGTGCTTTTATTGTTGGCAAATATTCGTGATTTATGAAAGGAAGCGTGCGGGTGCGCCGGCTTTTTGTAATTTTATTTATATTTCAATGTAAATGTCATTACGCTGTTGAAGTATTGCCCTTTATAAATTGGCTTTTCCCTACAATTTATTGTATTGAAATGTTGGATGAATTGTAAAGGCATTTTGCAGTTATGTTGGTTATTTTTCGCCAATAGTTTTTATTTTTTCTTACCCTACCTACTAATATCGATGCTTTTTTTTATTTTTGTGATATTGGTACCTAGTGCTGATTTATTTGTTTGTAAGATATTTTTATGTAAAAGAATAAGCACTAGGTACCAATATCGCAAAAATAAAAAAAATCAATCTGCAAAAAAAATACCGTATGTTCCGTGTGACCATAATTTATAAAATTGCCATTTATGGTGTCAATAAAATGTGTACTTGTATTTGTATCACGTATTGATACGATACAAATATAAACTTGACAGCCTCAGGAGCTCAGTGGTTAGCGAACCTGACTTCTGGATCAAAGAGGCGTGAGTTCAATCCCTACCCAAGGCAAGCATTTATATTTATGATAAACATTGGTGTTTGCTCTGTGTCTGGGTGTCATTTAGGTACTATCTATATAAGTATGTATTTAAAAAATATGTAATCAGAGACTGATATATTAAGTCTCTGGCATCCATATCACAAGCTTTGCTTAGTTTGGGGTCTGAGACCGTGTGTAAGATGTCCCCTCATATGTATTTATTTAAATATTTTACAAATCCAAAATATTATTAGGACTCTACTCGCATTTTATACTAGGACACCATCATAGCGGCGCACCCTTAGATGGTGTAGTAGGATACCTCTATACTGTACATACAGGCTGTATCTTTACAAAGTTCAGGAACGTTCAGAATTCCAAACACTCATAATTATGGATAACTTTTACTACGAAACCAACCACTAAATCACGAAACAATAATCAACAGAAAATCCATACAAAACGTTCAGTACCTCACTCAGCATAAAATGGATAAAGTAAGTTCATATGGACCAGGTGGCTAGCCCTAGTATAAGATGTTTTAAATACGTACTTAGCTATAATTTCTTCACAATAAAATATATTTATACATATTTTTTGTCCAATTTCAAAATTTCGAAGTCCCCCAAAACTGTCAACGTTATAAAATAAAGCCGATCGCACACCCACGTTTTTTTGCCGCGGTCGGAAGCGAAACAAATCGCAACCGCAGTTCGGTATATTGCAGAAGGATGTCGCGACACGTGGCGCTTGATTCATTGCGGTATTGAAATTATAACATTTAAAGTAAGGATGGGAAAATTGTATAACAACACTGCGCTACATTCAAGACTGCAGTCTGACTGATATTTTCTTGAACTTCCTACCTCGCAGGTTAGAGAAACTTGGAAAAAAGATGCAATAGAGTTTAGTTTTTATAAACCTGCTATGTTCTATTGTTGGACAAAGCCCTCCCCTCAATCTATCCAGTTTCGTCATTTTTGTGTTGACGCTTGAATTTAATACACAGTAGTAGTAATTTTTTTCTTAAGTTTTCTTGAAAATAAATTGTTGCTTTCGTATGTATGTATAGTCCCATATTAGCTTGCATGTTGTATTTACAGTAATATACAAAAAACATTGAATAAGAAAGTTGCTCAAAAGTGACAGTTGGAGGATGTTCTAGTCTAGCAATTTTTAATATTTGCCTTCACAAGCCATCTTTACCTATCCTTTTCTATGCTCTTGTGAAGTTAGGTAACATCTAGACAACGTGAAACATAGGTAGCTAACAATTATTCTAAAAATACATTAAAAAATATATTCCATATAAAATGTTCAAAATTTTAAACGTTTTCATGTAGAGTCCATCAACTCTATAAAATAAAGATTAAATTTTAAAAAAGACGAAACGTCTTTCGTCTTTAAAATTAAAATAAGTGAATCTTGAAAGTCTTGAATATTTTACAAATCTTCAAGTCTACAGTCTTGAAAAATCAATCTTCAACGAGCACATCACTACTTTTTCCCGCGGTTCTTTACAGACGAACTGCATTTTTTGACCCTCTGCTCTAGAGTAATGGATTATTCATGTCATTGCGCCTAATTGCACGCTTTGTATAATCGTAACTTGGAAATTACACTCATTATTTATGTCATTTTCGAATAATTATATCTTCGTTTAATAAGAACAAAATCTTTAGGTATCGACTCATACAATAAGTGGATTTTGATTTCATGTTATTGTTTAAAACTCAAAACAACACAACACAACTAAGTTTGCTTATTAGTTATAAGTGGTTTCTGCTTCTCAATTAACCTAATCGGTATTAAATTATGGAAATGATTTTTTTATAAAATTAAACTACATGGCTTTGTTATTTGTCCCAGTTCCTGGTAAAATACTGATTTCCTCGGTGGCCCAGTGGTTATAGAACTTGAATCCTGGGCCTGATTTCCACCCTGGGCAACCATTTTTGTGATGAACATGGATGTTTACTCTCTGTCTAGGTGTTATGTTTATTTTCTACTTACATAAATATTTAAAAATAGATATATGTGTATATCAGTGTGTAAGTATTAGATTCTACAGTCCATGTGATTTTAGAGACAGAGACCAACTTCATTTGTGTACTTATTTTTATAGCTGATATTATGTACCTATGACAATGATGTATTTGGGATTTTATTATCTAACTAGAAACGTGTTTGTCCTTAGGATCGTAAGGAACAAGGCGGCGGAGAAGGCGAAGCACGCGCACAACCAGCAGCAGCAGCAACAACAGGAGCAAGAGATCAGCTCGGCGCAAGGAAGCGTCGTATCTGTAAGTACTTTACTTATTTATTTCTCTTCTCAACCAAGAAAATCTGATACTTTAAGCATGTTTATATAAGGAGGTCGGTAGACGACGTTCAGAAGTCCGCTAAGTGCAAGTCACTTCCAATCATTCTTATCGACCGACACAAGCTTAAGGCAATTGTGAAGTGCCAACTTGGCCAAAACATTAAGCTGTTATCTACCTCTCATAGGCCTTCAGGCGGCCTAAAATGCTGACGCCAGGGCTAGCCACCCGGCTCATTTTAGGCCTACACGAACTTTTACTTTACCTCTAAATTTTAGAATCATCTGATGGTGATTCAAATCGGATAAAATTGAGAGTACAGATACGAGTACAGTCTTAGATTTTACAGTTGTTAAAAGCCTCTAAAACTAAAAAAAAGGGACGAGCGTGTAATATTTCTGACTCAAGCGATTGAAACCAAAAACATAAATCATTTGTTACAAGTGAAAATTGTTTTCTCCCAGAACCTAAATTTTATCAAAAATGTATCTTGATTTTTATCGACCTTAACCATGTTTCAGCCCCCTCTCAAGTCTGACTAACTCCAAACGTTATTTTTCCATCCAGGTGATAACCCACGCGGGCAACGCGCCCGGCACCAATACCGTCCTGTCCCCCTCGACGGAGCAGCATGTCCCCAACTCTGGCAGCTACAGCATCAACGGGATCCTGGGGATCGAACAGGTCGACGCATTACACAACGGAACCACAGCGGGACTCAAGAGGAAAAGACATGAAGACCAAGGTGAGTCTTAAAATACTTATTTAAGTATAAGTAAAAATCACATCTTTCTGAGGCTCAGAGTAGGGCTGGAGCTGCGGCCAATTCGGCGGAGCAGCACAAGCGGCGCAAATATGCTAACCTCGGTAGTGGTTACATATTTGAGCCATTTGGAGTTGAGACATTGGGTCCGTGGGGGCCGGGAGCTCATATCATTTTCAAAAGTCTTTCTGAGCGTCTGGTGGACGCGACGCGTGACCAAAATGCTGGTGTTTATTTAGCTCAACGTATAAGCATTGCCATTCATCGTGGCAATGCAGCCAGCATGCTGGGCACGCTGCCAACTAGCAGTGGGCTTAAGCATTTGGATTATCTTTAGACCTTTAAAGATCTGAGGATGATCCAATGCTTTTTATGTAATAGTAGTGTAGTTTTGTTGTAGTTAATAAAGGCACTTTTGCTCGATAATAAAAAAATAGTAAAAAGCAAATTCAATTTAATAGTACAAAGGTTAGGGTCAAACCTAAGAGAAAAAAATTGACACGAAAAGTAGAAACCGTGAAGTGAAAAGGACAGAAGGAAGAACACGTAGAAACAGAATGACCTTTCCTTCTTGACGTTGCAGTACGTCCCCAACTCAGGTAGCCTAGGGATCGAGTAGGTCGACGCAAAGATAACGAGACCTCCGACCGGACTGAAGAGGAAAAGACATGAAGAATATAAATAAGAACCTCATCTTCCCAAAGCTATGACAACAACTTAATACAAAAGTTATTACAGTCAGAATCACGATCAGTAAACTAGAAAAACAAACTTAAAATGGACGAGAAACTAACAATATATTGTATAGGTACACAGAAAGAAAATCAGTCTACTTACTAGATGATATTTTTAAGCTATGGGAAACATGGACTTTATAAGCCATTTGAATTCAGTGATGTAGGTAATGCAGTAGTTGATAGTATATTGGAATACAGTCTCTTCATTTTTTTTGCATTGAAATACCTTTGAAAATAAACCCAATTAAAAATGTTACGTCTTACCATTATAGGTACAACATAGGATATACATTATTATCTAAAACTTTTCAAGTTGCATATTTCAAATGTATTTGTCGCGATGAGTCGCATGGGCCCACTTGCGCGAACTCTGCTCAGAAAACTTGGAGTTATGTTACAGGAGCTTAGCTTACTTGCCGGAGATGTTCTTTTTGGATATAAAAGCTAGTGTTGTGCCAGACATTTATCGATACTTGAGCTACCATTTTTATAGACTCTTTATAAAAGGTAGATTATATGAAAGAGAAAATTGATACAATACAACACAGTAGAAAGTAAAGGAACAGGGAGGTAAGAATGCTTACCGAAAGTCTTAAAGTCTGAACATCGTTCAACAGACAAAAGCTTTGCTCATAAACTTTGATTGAATGATATTTTAGATGTACATGTGGCATTCGATGGTAAATTCTCTCTTTTATCCCAGATCTGAGGGGTTAGTCCAGGTTTACACGTGAATTAAAACTATAGCTGTTTCCGTATGGCTCTATACATTTTTAACCCCCGACGCAAAAGAGGGGTGTTATAAGTTTGACGTGTCTGTTTGTCTGTGTGTCTGTATGTCTGTATGTCTGTCTGTGGCATCATAGCGCCCGAACCACTGAACCGATTTCAGTTTAGTTTTTTTTGGATGAAAGGAGACTTAATCGAGAGTGTTCTTAGCTATGTTTTATAAAAATCAATTGAGCCGTTTAAGAGTTATGGTGGGTTAAAGTGGGGATGGAAGAACCAAAATTCTACAAATGTGCCCAAAATGGTTGTCAAATGAAAGATAAGATATTTTATCAATGGTAGGACTCTGTCTAGTCTGTCGGGGGTTTTTTAAATTTTTAATTTAAGTTTTTATTGTATAACAGCGCTCCTGGCGGAAACGAGGAAAAACTAACCAAAATGTATGAAGCCACGAATGTTTAAGTAAACTACGGAACACCCTGGACTCTGTAATTTATCTTTTTCTATCGAGATTTTTTTTAACTTTAAGTATTCCTATGCATCTTTATTTATCGTTATTTTTCATTAGCAATGATTAGTATAGTCATTCATTGATAAAATTGTTCGTTAGTCAAGTAAAGATAGTAACTAGTAACATTTAAAATGTAGTCGTTTTCATACAGCTTTGAAATAAAATTAAATATATTCGACATGACATTACACAGATACACATAAATAACAATAGAAATGCAACAAAATTACAAAAATTCCGAAAGGCTTTAAGCTTTAATGAACATAAAATAGGTAGAGATATATTTTGCAGTTTACCATGAAAAACACTGTAACTATAGGGTTACTCGTAATTCTAATCAATTAGCATCCTTTTAAGAGCTTATTCTGCACATCAATACTAACAACATTTGTTTTACGACTTTTATTAATTCTCAAAAAGAAAGTGGTTGTTTCATAGAAAAATACCGTTCACCCTCGACAAAATGTATGGAACAGCTATATTTTTTTTTGAGTTTTGACAAAGGTCGCAGAACAAAAGTTGTTAGTTTTGATGTACAGAATAAACCCCTAAAAGGATGCTAATTGACTAGAAATAACCCTGTATACACTATATACGGTACAAGCTGCTGTATCTATCGACATATCGATAGATTTCAAAGCACATCACTAGTACAGCCACGCCTGTACTCACCAACCGAGACGGCCAAGATTTACTGTGCTATTAAATTTACTGCTTAACTGTGGCCTTATTATTAAAACTTCTAAATTCTACTCCTTTGCGGCTTCGAGTTTGAATTAAAATGAAATATTGTAACGTTGGACAGTTAAAAGTTTCTCTCTCATTTAACGCTAATAATTTTACTGACACACCCGTACCTTAATAATGGACCTTAATAATGAAGATGTATTTTTATAAAATAAATTTGTATATGAGGTATAAAGTTTGTATGAAGACGACAATCGTTTCTTTGTACATGTTATTGATCGGAAAGTGAATTGACAAAAATGGATATGGAAATGGTAGATTTTGTACTTGATGTAGTGAGCGAAACTAGTTCCTACACCTACAACCTTCTTAGTTCAGTCCGAATCAAAGTTGTTGGCTCAGAAGAATTACAAGTAGTAGAAGTATTGCTTAATTTTACTCAAATAAAAACTACGTTATAGCTGTCTTATTCATATCTGGTTATACAGAAAACACGAGAGTGAGTGGGAAAAAAACGCCATGTTTGTCGCATACGTCAAAAACACGTAAAAAAAAAAAAAAAAAAGTTCTTGGCTCAGAAGAATTACAAGTAATAGAAGTATTGCAAAATTTTACTCAAATAAAAGCTACGTTATAGCTGTCTTATTCATATCTGGTTATACAGAATACACGAGAGTGAGTGGAAAAAAAACGCCATGTTTGTCGCATACGTCAAAATCACGTAAAAAAAAAAAAAGTTCTTGGCTCAGAAGAATTACAAGTAATAGAAGTATTATTCATTTGTCTTTTTCGGAAATTTGAACCCTCTAGTTCCAGTAAGAAGGTTCAAATCACTGATCATTTTACCTTCCTACTTTTTACCTTTTTGAATTTGGATACTCGAGATAGCTCAATGCTAGTTTGTAAAACCCTACGAAATTTCGTAAGTTCGGGAGTATGTGCATCTTTATCTAACACCTTTTAAATTTCAAATTTGTAATGGGACAAAGTGATGTAAATCTCTTGCTATTTTAGTACTGTTTCTAGTACTTTGATCTTATTCTATGGCTCTTGGCAAAGGTAGCTACAAGGTGCGCACATTCCAGCTGCTCGCGTAGCTGATATAACGAATTTGTTATTGCGCATCGTGCTCATAGTAACCAAGAAGTTCTCTTCGGCCTACGCAAGCAATATTTTGTGTTAAAATATGTTGTCTTTGTTTGCAGATGAGAATAGAGACTTCAATAGCCACTCAGAAGACGACGTGAAGAGACAAAGAAGTCATTATAATGGAGATCAAATATACTCAAACGTAAGTAGAGTTAAATAGAAATTATTTACTTTATGTAAAGTTGTATAGTAGTGGTAGTCGAGGCAAAGCAAGCGGAGCGTTGGTCGTCCGGCTGCAAGATGGGTCGACGAATTATAGTGAAAATCGCGGGCCGAACTTGGACACGATTACCTAGCTCAGGACCGAGACAAATGACACTGTAAGAGAGATACCTATATCCAGCAGTGGGAAAGAGAAGGCTGCGGATGATGATGATGATTTTGTAAAGTTGATAAGATAAAATAACGTTTATTTTTTGCTCAAATAAGTTACATGTTTTGGAGTTAGTAAATGTCGATAATTCTTGAAGTAGTGTTAGTAGGTACTTAGATTAAATTTACAAACTTCCAGAGTGGAACCCTAAATCTCACACTGGGGTGGTCCTGTGTTGTGAGATTAAGTCTCTTCCGCTTCTAAATAAGACATCTCATAATTCGCCTAATAATTAGTAATTTACTTAAATACGAGTACAAGTAATTTCCATTTTTCGATTGCGTAATGTGTGTGTAGGGTGCATTTTATATCAACGATCTGCTAAAGCCCGGGATCTTTGGGTACGCAGACGACAGTACAGTCGTGGAGAGCTACACATCCGATGCAAGAACCAGCGGGCCACAGATCGAGTCACACAGAGAGGCTATGGTTGAACGGCTCAACTTGAGTCTGGAGGCGGTATCTGACTGGGGCGATGCTAACCTGGTCAAGTTTAATGCCACGAAGACTCAAGGCTGTTTGTTCTCGGCCAAAAAGAGACCCTTCCAATTGTCTCCCGCTTTCCGCGGTGTCTCCGTTCCGGTAACAGACAGCTTGGAACTACTGGGCGTTTCACTCTCATCGACTCTTAACTTTGGCTCTTATATAGAGTCAAAAGCTCAATTAGCCTCCAAAAAACTTGGTGTTCTCGCTAAGGTGAGACGGTATTTCACACCTGAGCAACTGCTTAGTCTTTATAAAGCACAAGTCAGGTCTTGTATGGAATACTGCTCTCACCTTTGGGATGGCTCTGCCAAATATCAACTGGAGGCTCTGGAGTCGATTGAGAGGCGAGCCAGGAGGCTGATTGACAACGACACCTTGACTAAGTCGCAGCTGCAAAGTCTTGAGCATCGACGTAAGGTGGCGTGTTTGTCGGCTTTTTATCGGATACACTTCGGAGAGTGCGCTCAGGAGTTGCACAATCTGGTCCCACCTGCCCCTTTCTTCTATCTTACGGCTAGACAGACGCGACCAAAGCGCCACCCTTTTATGGTGGACATTCCGCGCGTTAGAACCAAGCGTTTCGAGTCCTCATTCCTCATACGAACAGCCAGAATGTGTTTGCCTGGGTCTGTCTTCCCGCTAAAGTACGACGTGGGTGTCTTCAAATCCCGAGTAAATAGGTATCTTCTAGGTAAGCGTGCTACATCCTAGACCGCATATCTGCTCAACATCAGGCAGTATGTAGTCAAACGCAAACCTATATGGAATAAAAAAAAAAAAAAAAAAAAAATGTTGGTGAGTGAGTGGATGTATGTTTGCGGGTGTGTCTGTACAGTGAGGGCTACGTATGCTTCATTTTACACTTTGAAGCAGCTGACATGTTTACTTTTTCTTTTTTATTTTAATAACTCTAGATAAGGATAAAGTGGGATGATCATGAATGATTTGTGTACCTTACCTTTGTCGCTACATTATAGGTAATTTGCAAGAAGTGGGAAAGTCACAAAGGATACTTATTTCCTTTCTCCTTCTTTTAAAAACATCTTTCAAATTATTCTAAGAATGAGGATAGATTTTTTTTTGGATCGTCGCTTATGCTTAACCGTGGTTTTAGAAAGAAAATTACTTCAACCAAACAAATAATATTTTAGGCAAACTCACTTTTTTGCCGAAGATATTGTGACTACACAGCTGATTGCCGCAACAAACAAGCACTCTCTGTAATGAAGCGCGAATTGGCGCGTAAACAGCAGCCATCTTGTGACGGATGGCGTGACGTCACATCCGGGCGCCATTGACGCGATGAGCCGTGATTGTGCTTTCATTTTGTGGTTTACTGATTCGTTATGGATGTCGGGTTCGATTCCCAGCTCGGTAAATAAAAAGTTCTGTGTCTGGTTGTTAGTTTTCTTAGAGTTTAATGTTTTTCGTTGCAGTCTTGATACAGGGAATCCTAGTAGTGTGTGTGAAACGTTATGTATTTGTGTTAACTGATTATAATATTAATATACCTACTTACTTACTTCTATGAAAATGAAAATGAAAAATGAAAATATTTATTTAACACAAACATAGAAAAAAATTACACACATGCTACAAATGATAAAAACAATATTACTTATGTTTATGACAGTTGTATCCAAACAAAACGTGGTACCGTGATTTCCACACTAGGCTAGGCCTGTGTCACGGAAATCTAATACGAATTTTCCATGTGATTTGGAACCTCTATAAGTAGACAATTTTTTCTTTGCGTTTAAATTTCTGAGTAATAAATTCCGAATAATGAATAATAAATAATAAATAACGGTAGCCTTCTGTTCAGACACAATATTTCAATGCTTTCCCAGTGATTTTCAGTATTGTTAAGTTCGTAATTTTATAAACTAATTAGCGCGTAAACAGCAGCCATCTTGTGACGGATAGCGTGACGTCACATCCGGGCGCCATTGGCGTGCCGATGAGCCGTGATTGAGCTTTCAGTTTGTGGTTTGCTGATTCGTGATGGATTTCGGGTTCGATTCCTGAATGATATTTGGGCTGATGAATTTAGTGACCAAAGCGAAGCGAAGGTCTTTGCTTCAATACCACGACGAGTCTACAGGTCGCATTTTTCAACAATTCTCGACGAAACTTTTGATGTTTTTTTTTTGTCGTCGGCATTTTTTGTTTCAGGGGTATTTCCCTCAAATAGGGGGAAATTTGCTGTCGCGCTATTTATCAGCCGATTTCAATAACATTCGGCAAAATTGCTTAGTATCTAAATCCTGATTCGATGAAATTCAATCTCGGAGAACCTCTTGGTCACTATATTATAAAATAATTGGCGCGTTAACAACCCGCCATCTTGTGACGGATGGCGTCTCGTGACGTCATGTCCGCCTGCCCTTAGCGCGACTCCATGAGCATTGATTGAGCTTTCAGTTTGTGGTTTTTAGACTTGAAATGAATATTGTTTACAAATTAAAGATCAATAACCTTTTTGCGGGTTGGTGTATTCACATACGCCATCGAAAATTCTTCTACGGACGTATGCAGGTTACCTAACGATATTTTCCTTCAAATAAAATGAAAAACAAATATGGGGAAGAGTGCTTTTTGATAAATAATGTGCTGTTTTTACAACAATGTAAAAGATACTTAAATAACTTTAATAAATATTTTGAAATCTACCGTCTTACCACAAAAGTTTTACGCACGCTTTAGACATTGTTTAGCAGTACAAATTGCACGGTTAAACAGTGTTTAATGCGTGTTTAAATATTTTGTGGTAAGGCGGTTATCGTTTAAAGAATACCTAATTGTATGCGCATACGTTTGCTCGGCTATGTGGCGGCATAAGCGGGCTGCAGTAGTCCTCGACACGGGTTTTCCTAGTGGGGGCTGCTTCGCAAGGCTTACTATTTTGCATTACTATTTAATATGTTTATTGCCAATATTAATCATGAATATCTTTAAGATTGAATTTCTAAGTACCCACATCTTTAAATTTATCAATCTTTAAACTCTGTATGAAAATAGGTTTAGCGTGTTATGTGTAGATACTCGTACTTATATGTATGTAATGTATGATAAATAAATGAAATGATTTTTTTTCTTCAGCTCTGGTCCTCATCAAAATGGAGTCTCAAGGACGAGTACAAGCTGCTAACAGAGCTTGGTGGCGCCGCCGGCGGCGCGACCGGGTACTACGGCGAGCTGTTCGACGCGCCCTACGAGCACGCTGCGCATCCGCACTACACGCCACATTCCGGTAAGTTTTTTTTCTCAACCTATGCTGTCCCACTTCTGGGCAAAGGTCTCCCCCACTTCCTTCCATTTATCGCCGAATCCTGCCAACCTTCCCGGAAAGTGTCAAGATCGTCACGCCAGCATCTTTTAGGCCTTCCCTGTGTTCGTCTGCCCTCCGGTATCCACTGCGTGACGATCCTGGCCGATCTCTCGGAGTGCATACGAACCACATGCTCATGTTATTTGTACGCATGCTGTGCGACAGACGCGTTCGTGACGTCACCTATCGGTCCTATCGGAAGTCCAGCATCGGCTGTCACGGTCGGCATTATGCTGAGATGGGACCGATTTGTAACAGAGACGAAACATAATGCATAACATGCTATTCATGTGTACGTTAGTTGTTTATGTATTTTTATGTGGTTGTTTTGTATGCGTATTTGTTTGGTTTCTGTAACAAATAAAATTATGTCCATTGTCTACATGACCCGCCCAATCCCATTTTAGTTTAGCAGCTTTTTGGCCTACGTCAACTACACATGTGATAGAACGCAGTGTTGCGTTTTGAACTCTGTCCGTGCTTTTATATGCCTATAATACAGCGCTCCATTGTCCTTTGGCAAACCGCAAACTTGAGCCTCCGGTAAGTAAATGATGATAAAAATTAATTTTATTAGGTTATTCAGAAAGTGTACCTACTAAGCCAAAAAAGGGCTCATGCCATAATTATATTAATTATGAACAACTTTTAGTATGCGGCCGACGCGGAATTCGAGAAAAAAGTCAGGTGTTTCATACTTTGTTGTGTCGATTCCGAGTTGCAATTATTATTAGTCGATTTGCATTTATTATTAGTTAGGACAGCTTTTTTTTTTCATAAATTTCATACTCTGAACTCTGATATTACAGATCAGTTACAATTATCTGTCATGGATGCAGATGTAATTGATATATTTATTGCATAATTAGGTAATTTAAAATAAATTGATTAGGTACACTAATTAATTGTTCTATCTATCTCACATTTTATTTATTTATTTAATACTAGCGACCCGCCCGGCTTCGCACAGGTGTATTATACATATAAACCTTCCTCTTGAATCACTCTATCTATTAAAAAAAAACCGCATCAAAACCCGTTGCGTAGGGAAATAGGGACAGAGAAGATAAGATAGATAAGATAATCATTTATTTCCACAAACACAAATTACAAGGGAATTTTAAGTATCGCATGCAGACAAAATAAAAGAAAGCAAGAAAAACAATTCCTTATTACTATTTCCAGCGGTCCCAAACTAGGCTCGAGGACCCGTGTTGTGGAGACCAAAAATACGAAATATTCTAGTTTTTTGATAAGTTGTGGAGGAATTTCGTAACATTAAAAGCATAACCCTGACTTTACACAAAAATAGTTTTAGATATTCATTTTTGATTATTATACTTATAAGTTATACAGTAAATATGTATAGATAAAAAATTTGTAGTTAGAAAGCGACTTTGTTTTATACTATGTTGTGATAGTGAAGAGCAAAGAATATTAGGTGGTTCCGTTTTGAAAGATGACTCTAGAATCGAGGTCACCAACGTTTATATTGAAGCTTTACACAATTTTTATCGTAACATATAGATTAAACTACAAAACCAATATTCCCATATGATAACAAAACAACGAAAATCAATATGATTGTCGGTAAGCGCGAGATGACTTGCGGTTAGCGCGGCATGGGAATGTTCCATTCAGGCATTCATTCATGGCTCCCATCAATGGCTATGGCTACTACGGAATTGTATGGAATAAACGTAGGTAGGTATTTTGGTTTATTGACTAATAAAAAAAAAACAAAATAGGGGAAAATAGTCTAGACATGTTTTTTTTTATCGCGAATAAGTCCGCTCTTGACCACCAACTCGCCTGATGGTAAGCGACGTTGTGGTGAAAAATGAAGCACGCAGACCTTGACCATGTGATTTGGACCTAGTACGACCAATACTAGTATCATTGACCAAAATCGTCTATTTATTAATAGAAAATGACGATGAACTTCTAAAGCAATGGTCTTTAGTTCACCTCCATTGATTTTGTGCCTATTCCCATTTTTCTTTCTATTTGTGGGATGATTCATATTTTTCAATCCCTGCAGGAATTTAGCGAAACAGTTATGTTAGTTCAGTAGTTTCACAACAGCTCTGAAATATTTGTAGCGCCTAAAATGGCTCCAATAAGATAATTCAAGCGATTTGATAGTAACACCCAGGAAATTGAACTTGCTCTATTATGGGAAAAATGGCGTAGGTAGTTTGACTAGGAGTTTATCAGTGATCACCAGAGTTAAGCAACGTTTGGCACGGTCATTTTTTGATGGGTGACCGCGGGTGGCATTTTCAACTAAGCGCTACCCTGGCTCGAATGATACGTTAAATTGTAGGTAGGTCACGGTTGTCTTAACCGTTTAGTCATGTCAGAGGCCTTCAGTCGGCTTAAAAAGTCTGACACCAGGGCTATTTAGCCACCCGGCCTATACGAACTTAATACTTACTTTTAAGCGAATAACTAAAAAAAAAAAAACAAAACAGATATATCCAAGGTGCTCTCAGCTTTCAGACTAGATTGCCTCATCCAAAACCTCGAAATAGTTATACCATTTCACAGTCATTCACTTTATACTTTCTACTCACAATGCCAACCACAATCCATTGAAGGAAGCGACAATGGAGCAGGTGTCGCGTGGTAGGTGTCGGGTTACCATCTTGTGTTACTGAGAGGGATGGTCCACGGGCATTCACAGGAAGATGCGGTCAAGACTGGTTTGATACTACCAGCTGAGATGAGAAGCGTTTTCTATTGAGTGATTGTGAGATACTATGATAAAAGTAAGTTCCTATTTATGCCAGCTGGTGACAGAGTTTTCCGCTTGAAGGCCTCTGACATAGCTAAATGGTTAGAACAATCTGACTTTAAATTTAACGTGTCATTCAAGCCAGGGTTGAGCTCAGTTGTAAATGCCACCTGCGGTCACCCAAACGAAAACTGACCGTGAGGAACTTTGCTTAATTTCGGTGATCGCTGACAAACATCTTGTCAAAATACGCTATGAGCGTTATGAGATGTGATTGTTCAGATAGTCGTCTATATAACGGTAAATGCAGGAATAGGTACCTACCAAAGTAAAAATGGCGCAATGATATTCAAAACGCATTGATAAGATTGAGAAACGTAGGTATTCATGAGACTGGTACAAGAAATGAATGAAAGCTTAACGAAAATGAGAAGAGACTAACTTACAGTGGCTGAACTAAAACTACCTATGATGATGTTGATTTAATGATTAGTTTAGCTATAAGCAAAAGTAACAAACCTTATGTTACAAAACCAGAAACAGCTGTGTTTTTAGTTCAGTTTCGCTCAAAATATGTCATAAAATCTTTTGCCACGAATTCATTAGCAACTAAGATGGATTGTTTCATACATTTTTCTATTGTTACACTAAGTTTATGTAATAAGTAAACTTTATTCTACTCGTACTTCTGGGTATTTCACTTTATGTGTAAATTAAACTCAATACTTCTAGATATGATTCTTAAACTTTGTTGAATGAATTTAAATAAAATGAAATTGAATGTACAGTAAAGTTGTAGCAAAAGAGGCCCTTCCAAACCAATACCGTACCGTCCTAAATTCCCTACTTACACCACAAAAATGTATGCCATCAAAACAATCGGAAGACCCGTTAATTCTAAGACACCGCAAATTTTCAGGGCGTGACTTGGGTACAGCCATGGATAAACAGAATAAACAATAGTGGCTAATCATGGTGTTTATAGAAAACGAGGAAGAAAACCGTTAGTTTTGTCATCACAATTCCCTAGCTGGAGGGGGGATAGGCAGAAATTAATATTGTTGAACAAAACATCTGGAATCTTTTTTTGGAGAAAAAGTTCTAGCAATCAAGTATTAAAACCATTCGAAGACTTTGTCGGCTCGAAGTAACTTTATTAGAAGATTGAGGATTGCTTGCTTACTTAACAATATACCTAGGTAATAATAGACAGATATTTATTTGAATAAAACAAAACACAGGACAAACGGTATGTACTTACAAAAAAAGGAGTAGAAATAAATTAGAAACTACACTGCCCTGTGCTTTGTATTCATCAGCATTATTTGGGTTCAGATGTTTAAAATTTTCTACAAACTCACATTTTATGAAGAGAAAAGGACGCAAATGTCTTTGGCATTAGAAAAAAATTAGAGTAGACGATTTTGGATCAAAAATGTGTCTAACTTAGTTCAAAATGACACTAGTGAATAACATCGAAATTGAGCCCATAAAAAAACAATATTACTCTGATTTGAACCATAACATATGTAGGTATTCGATCTGTATGAAGGGGCTAATTCATTGATAACAAACAAACAAAACAAACAAACAACAACACTTTATTAGACAACCACATTACATAAAAAACAGATTATAAGGACAAAAACAAAACAATAGCTATCTAATTGGCGGCTTTATCGCTTTAAGCGATTTCTTCCAGGCAACCAAGTAACTTCATTTTTATTTCCAACAAAACAATAATATCAACTGCGTTTAAAACAATAATCACATACAGCGTTACATTGAATTAAATAAGCAAATACTTTTCATTCACAGAATTACTTTATCTTTCTTTAATTTAAAAGCCACCGACACTTACCTATAGACTTTAGTCACATGCGTTAAAGAAACAAAATGCATCGTGCTAATTTTCCACATTAGTATTATCTGGATCATAATTATGATTTGACACTAAACATCGTGTTGAAGAATTTTATGAACGTGATTTACCACTAGATTCTTATCAAGATGAAACAGCTATAACAGTAGTAGTAAAGCTCCTAATAGGTTTTTTAGAATAATTTATTGGCTTCCACGTCTCGTCTGGTCACACGTCGCTGGACACACCACAACGACTGTAAATCTAAACCGTTTTTACAATATGTCTGGAAATTTATTAGTCTAGTGTTAGAGCCAGTATAGGTGTTTTATAATTAGCAAAGCTCGGGACATTCACCCACAAATAGTTAAAACTTCAAATGCTTCTGAATATTTAATGTTGTACCAAGAAACATTCTTTTGCATTCATAATATTAGTAACGATGTTGAATATTAGTTAACATCTAGTCATAACGAGCCACAATGAACACGGCGGTTTTTTTATTGAAACAGGGATTTTGGCAATTTAGGGTAAAATTGATCTAGGCAATGTTCTGGCACGCCGAATCCCCAAAAACAACCATCGTCGAGCTCCGAGGGCCCCTTTTAGTCGGCTCTTACGAAAACGACGACTATACCAAAACCGTATTCTAAGACCCCGGTTCCTGATGCCGTTGTCTTCTTTCAAGGCCAGCTCGCTCGCGTTCGCGGTCGTTCACTATATACCTAGAAGAAGATAGCGTAGACGTATAGGAACTTATTTCTTTCCTCCTTGCTTGAAGTAAATCAATCAATCAAAAATTTTTATTGACATAAAATAAGGTACAGGTAAAGTAATGAAGCCTCTGATTCCCGAACTAGCCAGGGGCTGTACTTCGAGAACCAGCGTCTTCTCCTATATTAACGACAAGTTATGTCAATTTACTTAAACTTTCTAATATTATTTATTTAAATTTAATTAATACTATGATACGTATTATTTAAACGAAGTGTCTTTTAACAAATCATGACTCTCTTCTCCAGGTACAAACGACTCGACAGGGTCGAATGGTGGCGCGGGTGGCGAGCCCCCGTCGGCGGCCGCCAGTCCTGACGCGGCGGCGCTGGTGGTCCTCCAACCCCCCGCACCGCCCTACCCTCCGTACGCTCATTATGATGGTAAGTACCTTGTATGTTAGCCTATTCTGTATTATCACTGTGCTCATCATTATGTATAACTTTTATGTGCTCATCATTATGTATAACATTTACTAAAGGACCAATTCCAAAATCGCTAAACAGTATCAACTGTTTTATACTTGTTTTCCAGAGTGAATGAAGTTGTTATATGGGTGTTTTTTCGATTTTGAGATTGGTCGAAATCCTGTGTTATCGTACAGATTTTTTTGCACTACATCGTGTAATCGTAGAGCTTTTTTTTAATACATCGTGTTCGTGAAACATAGTTAAATATGCTCTAGTAATATCAGATCAAAATTCTAAACCTACTAGGAAACTGAATAAAATTAGGGTCAATAAATAGTTTAAAGATTTCCAGGGTTTTTTTACCTATATATTTGATTTAAGTGTTTTTTTTTTAAATATACCTATATTCCTGCCTCGTAGCAATTTGAACCCGCGTACGAGGTATGTCAAAATTGACAAACATTGACAACCAGGCTACAAATACCTAAGCATACGTGTGAAAACACAAAGGAAAAAATAACGTATGTTTACTTTCGAAGTTGGATTCTTCCAAATATTTTATAAAGTACCGCATTATTACAAACAAGGGAAATAAACCGTTCCCCGAAATATGTTCGAAAATGTTAAAAGGGAAAAGCACAAAAATATCATTCCCGCCCCTATCCGCCACTTACAGACTACAATAAAGATTCACGCACCAAAATAAAACAATGAGAAAAAGCTAAAACAAAAGTGGCCAAACAGAAAAACAGTTCAAGAATCACGGTGAAAAAAACTCGACTAAAGCTTTCGACAAAGTTGAGTACTCCACTCCGAACCACTCCGAGGAAAATCTAATTTTCTCGTCGGACCGCCCGACTCTCTGTGTTATAACATCATAAAATATCATAGAGAACCACCGAGTTTTAGCACTTATGCATATTAAAGGGAGGTTTCAAAATGGAGTGCCACAGGGCGCTCGTCTGGGGACCGCACTTCTCTTTATGCTTTTGGTCTTTAATCTACCGCAATCTGCTTATCCCGAGTGGAGGGCGGCGGGTGGGGAGGTAGACATCTTTAATAGCTCATTCGGGGTTCTATGCAAATAATTTTAGAGGGGGGAATCGTATGGCTTTGTCTGGAACGGTTAACGAACCTTGTCACGAGTTTGCGATGCGACAGAAGTGGATCTGAGAGTTGTGAGTACGTCGGTAGGCTTCGGTTATAAATATTAAACTGTCACTTTTGGGAGGTGGTGGGGGAGTGGTTACGCATATAAAGCTCGTTACGCGAGGGTGGTAACATATTTGTTGCGGGCGGGGCGTTATGAGCTAATATTGTACTTGTGCGGATTATACGCTATGGGCTAAGACATTTGAAGTAGGTGCGTGCGCAAACATTTGAGAAAATAAATGTTTAAATAGTCAATTATGCGAAGATAACTCAGTTGTCTTGGTCATAATATTTACGTGTATCTAAGTGCACAGTTATGAAATACTTTTTAATATTATCTTTGTTTTGTTTAGGACTGTTTCGTAGGCCTGGTTCGTATCTTATTTTGAAAAATTGCTTGAAATACCTTTTTTTTCGAAAAGTTCTAATAACTAAATAAAACAGTAATTGTTTACCTAAAATTACAAATAGCCTATAAATTTCATTTAAATTTAAGTTCCTGCGTCTGCAGCAAATTAAATTTTAGTTCCACTATTGTTAAACCTTTGCCCAGAAGTGGGACAGCATAGGTTGAGAAAAAAAAGTAAAACTAAGCATGAAAACTGTGACTAGACAAACAAAATTGCTTACAATTAACTTTTTTTATCTCGAATATTCGCGTTTGAGCACCCTCTCATTATACTCAGAAAACATCTGCTGTCTTTTTGTGTTGTACTGTATACTAAGTACATACTTCAAGTTTGGAGATCTCTTAGACTACGCTCTAGCTAAGCCGATTTCTATGATCCGTTCCAGGCACAACGACCTTGGCAAGTGAGTACGCGTACGCGGCGCCCTACTCCCAGTACTCCCCCTACGGAGGACCCTACTCACATTCAGCAGCCACCGGCCTGCTCACCAAGTGGTAAGTCATCAGAGTCTTTCTCTTGTCTACCTCATACCAGTTACTAGTTAAGTTCAATCATTTAGAAATCAAATTAATTGCTCCCGATAAACACACGAGTTTGTTTCTTGTGTTCTTTACGCAAATTCATCGAATTTTCGCAAACTGTTACATGGTCTAAGAAGGAAAAACAAACAAACACAATCTAGGTACACATATAATATGCCTACGATGGACAGGTACAGCTGACAATCAATCAAAGTAATAATTTTGACCGCATTGCTACTTATTATCAATTAATATTTGATAACTTGAAAAACCCCCATAACATACTATTTTCATTTCTTGCGTTGATCTAAAATTAATAAACGTTGCCCTTTAAAAGCAAGTTTCTTGTCGGTTGTATACTGTGCACGTTTTATGGTCTTCTTTTAATATTTTTACCTTTTTTAAAGATCTGCTATCTCATTTAACTCTATGGTATAGTAGGTAATATAAAGACGTGAGATATGGAGTACTTGGAGTAGGTGATTTTATCATTTTTGAAAATGTACCTACAGGTGATATAGGATTGGCTGATTTTATCAACCTGTTTATCCGTGGTGATTTGATATTCTTCACGAAGCAAAGAATAACTAATGAGAAGTTTGAACGTTGAACAAATAGTGGTAGGTATTGTATCACAGATATTTATAGTATTTGTATTTGTAAAAGAAGATATCGGAACTTATAAAGAACAGTTTTGAATGATGTGGTAGGCCATTTAGAATATTTCTAATACTAAAAAGTTAATAAGAGGTTTAGTAAACAATTTACATGAATAAGTAAGTACTATCAACAAAAGTAACAATTTACGGTAGCTTACAGGGCACAAGAACACGCTTCAATAATGACATTTACCGTAGATACACATTTCAAAAAACTCCTAAATTTTTGCGAAACAAGGTATTAAATCACAAGAAATTAACATTGCTAAAGATTTAATGGTTCTAAAAGCACAAAATGACCACAAGCACTTAAGTGTTCGCAGATTTTACTGCCTTTTAACTGTTCGCCCGTTAAATAACCACTGAAAAACAAATGGCCGCCCGTGCAGAATAAATCTAGGACGGTTTATCACTCGGAACCGCGGCCGGCACAGGTGTGCCGCAGGGACGTATGTTCGCACCTGTGCCATTTGTTGTCCATTGGAAGATGGATTTTGCTAAGGCTTACGATTTGGTTTACTCTTTCAATTTCAAAGTAGAAATCAAATATCCACTGACAGTAAAATCCTTACTTATATTTTTGCTCCTCTTTCACGCAGCAACGGAACAACGAATTGACTTGATTTTTGACATGGACATACTTAGTTACAAAGATGGAAAGTGACATGTGCTACTTTTTATCACGAAAAAATAAAAGTTTCAAATGGGTTACCACAAAATCTAAATATAACGAGGGCCAAGCCGCGGGTAAAAACTAGTTATTTATAAATGATATCACAACTTTAGAGTAATCTAAAAACGTCTTCAAGTCTTAACATGCAAATTGTATTAGTAACTCGGCAAACTTACGATAGTGCAGATGTGCTCAGACCAATTACACAAATAATCTCTTTATCAATTGTAGGATATTAATTAAAAACAATTAAGCATTTCGTATGGGTTTCAACAAGACATTCAACGCTAGATGATCGATCCAAAAAAATTACATCTGTAAATCAATCAGTTTTTTTTTTTTTAAACTTGCTCTATTTTACACAATTTTAGAATCTATCGAAACTTAAACTTCAAAATATATACCAATAAAAAAAACAAGCAATCACTTACTCACGACTTGTTTACGACAGATAAAAAGAGTTATTTCCAGCAAAAGATTCCAATCAATAAAGCTCTATCGAGTAGCAAATTCGGCATCAACTATTCATCAAACACTACTTTTAGGATAAAGAATCACTCTCACAGTGCTCTGTTTTGATCCCACCATCAAATTAGATGTGAATTCCCTGTCCCCTGGGTGATACATCAAAGCTACAGAAAAATAACATTTGGATGGCATAGTATTTTGAACTTTAACATGCTGAAAATAATACAAAAGAAATTAATTTTATGAATGTGATAAGGAGTTTCTAGAGAATTTCAAGTTATGGATAAAATATTATCTACTATGAAATATTTTAATTGCAAAGCTCTGTGCGACGTAGCGAAATTCGAATCAAATCAAAGTAATAAATCCGGAGTAGGTAAACAGGTATCTACTTGGTTAGTGTGCTATATCTTTGTTAAACATGAGGCAAATTATGGTCAAACACAGGCCAGTCACCAAAAAAAACTAACAAATCTACAAGTAGATTCATAAATACCAGCATAATCGAATGCTGAATATTATTTACCTTTGCAATTATACAGTTGGTTAATTTTCAAAATGCAGTGTTTATGCACAACTTTAATAACGGTTTCATTGCAAAATAGTGAAAAAAATTAATTTACCTATCACATACAAACATTTCATTAACTCTCAACAAAATGCGTGGAGCAGCTGATCTTTTTTGCTATTACGCTGTTAATTCCTTAATAACAACTTTAAGCTTGCTTTTGCCATTTTTTAGAAATCACAATCTACAATGTCATGTAAATAGTACGCGTACCTTCCTAATTTATAGTCCTAAAGAAACAATTCAGTGCCCCTATCCCTTTCATTAGAGAACTTTTAAAGTGTTCGCTGAGGAATCACTTAAATTTAATGCCCCCCGTAACTTATTCCAGGGCCCTTGGGAGGGCCCCGGCCCTTTGTTGGGCCCCTTGGCCCCGTAGGGACCAATACGAGGCAGGTCGACAAATGTGCGAAAGAATGTATTGTACTCCTGATTTTTTGGATTAATGCATTTGTTATTATTTTAATGGGGTCCCATGATTGAAATGTCAGGAATGTTAGATTGGTCTTTTGGTGTTATTTTTTTTTTATGATAGGTGCTATGTTTTATTACTTTAATAGATTCAATATGACCCTAAATTATATTTTTACGGGAAACTGTCATTATTAAATACAATAAAATACCTATTTTATCCGACTAAATAAGGTACTCCTACATAAGCGGACCAATAGAAAATTGTACCCTGCTTATACAGGCTCTGACGAGATCTAGATCTATTCCTCACATGAAAAATTGTACGCTGATACAAAATGTAATTGAGAAAAAAATATTTTTTTTGGTAGGTAATTAGCACGTAGCTCAGAACAATTCATTTTTATTTTACTATTAAAGAGCCCTTACGGTACCTTTAATTTACAGTATATTGAGTAATATAATTATAATTTACATTATCAAGTAAAGTTTATTAAAACATGTGTTTGTTTATTTGCAGATATCAACGGACGCCGTGCGAGTAGCCGTCGGCGACCAACAACGAACAAAACTAAAGTGATTTTGGACACTTACTATAAAATCGGTACATTTGTGAGAATTTTAGTTAAATCCTTATTCATTCCTTTAGAAAATCTCATGTGTATATAGATTAATATAATGTTATGTACAATTCGGTTAATTCTTTTACATTTAAGGTCAGTAGCTATTTGCTTTTTCATATGTTGCCTTCTGCTATCGTTTATACTCATTATATTTATAATTTATATTATATTATTAGTACGTGAGAGCCAAAGTATTGACAAAATCTTTGTGTAATGTAAATATAGTTATATATACGTTAATAAGTACGTCATTGTCATTGTAGGGTTATGAATGTTTCTCGTTATTTTTACCTCATGTTGTGGAAATAGGTTATACTTTTTTTTTAATTTTTATGAGCTGATACTTCCATGAGCTGTCCAAAATGCACAATTTAATTACTTTCCTATCGTTATGTATATTTACTGCCTAAATTAAGTTATTATTGTAATTTATTTTTTTATATTGTTGTAAAAAGCTCCGTTGACTGGGGTTTACAAAGTAAACAAATGTGCAAGTCAATTGCTTAATTATTTAGATTATTTTG
The DNA here is from genome assembly GCA_964007245.1 of Hypomecis atomaria. NCBI lineage: Eukaryota > Metazoa > Arthropoda > Insecta > Lepidoptera > Geometridae > Hypomecis > Hypomecis atomaria. The sequence goes on from OZ023305.1 coordinate 2,992,735, forward strand.
AAATTACTATTGAGATTATTTGTGTTTTTTACTTTTTATATAAAATGATAGTTTTAAATGTGTACGAAAACTTATCAAATGGCATAATATATACAATTCGATGTAACTATGTTCAAAACTGTTTTAAGGTGTTATATTAATGTATAATTTTTCAGTGATGAAAAATTTTAGTTGCAATTCTTATCATTTCCGTCCATTTTTCTTAGTTATTATTTCTCAGTTTATATTTGTATAAATTGAGATTAAAGTATGTAAATATGGCCTTAGTACTTCATTATGTTTTTTATCGTATCAAATTATAGGCTGGACGACTAAGACATTTAATTAGTCCGTTAATTAGATTATCAAAACATATTGGACATGTATTTTTTTCGTTTTTAAACAAAAACTTAAAGATGATGAAATTATTCCGTCAAAGTTTCATGATAAGGTCATTATTTTGCAGACTTTTTACTACAAAGTCGAACTCCTACTCCTGAATTTTGACTCGCTTTATCTTTGCTATTTGTTGTTTGATTGACAAAATAATATTATTATTTTATAAAAATACAACTTTTTAAATACAAGCTTTTGAGGTACTGGATATCATGTAGCAGCAGAGTGCTAGCCGTGTCACATAAATCCTTTGTTTACTTTGAATACACTGTTTAGTACAGGAGTTCCTATAGCCACTTTCCGACTCCATCATCAGTTATACGCGATATACACATGCATGCAAAATTTCAGCTCAATCGAAAACCGGGAAGTTGCTCAAATTTAACTTGTAAAATTCTACCCGAACTTACATACCTGCCTACATAGGTACCATCCATTGCAAGTTAAATAAAAGCTTGTAAAAAATAAATGTCAAATATTTTTTTGTAATCTAACTGACGGACTATTATTTAATAATATTTCTTCTACCCAGTCGTCATGCCTATTCTTTAACTCTACTAGTGAAAATGTAAAACAATATGATTTATTTGAAAATCATACAGTTTAGAGGAGCGCCAAAGACTTGAACTAACATCCCAGTGAAGAATAATAAATAATGTTACTTTTTTATGTGTACCAGAAGCAATAATTTATCACCAAAGACGTACATTCTAACCTTTTTCTGGTAAAAATATGTATAGATATTAATAATACTTTTAAGCATATAATACATACGCATAAGCATTACCATTCAGCGTGGCAATGCAGCCAGCATGCTGGGCACGCTGCCAACTGGCAGTGGGTGCAAGTATTTAGATTATCTTTAGACCTTCAAAGGTCTGTGGATGATCCAATGCTTTTTATGTAGTAGTAGTGTAGTTTTGTTGTAGTTAATAAAGGCACTTTTGCCCCTACGAAAAAAAAGCATATTAGATATTTGTAACATGCATACATGAAGAAATACGATGACGTATGTGAATCTACTAACCTGCAACCAGACTAGACTCGTATTTTGAAAGGAGATTAATATGTAAAAATAATAATTAATTAAAGTTGATACGGAGCGGGGTGCTAGGTATGTTTATTTTTACATTTCCAATTGTATTTCGATTTACTCGATCCTTTAACAAAAAAAATTACCCAGCTGTCCAAAAAAAGAGAAATGACAAAAGTGTTTCATTTATTTAAAATGCGCCAACAGTAAGTATAACACGAGTTTAATTCAACTACGTATAACTTTACGGTTTTTTTACCCGACTACGCAAAGAAGTGGTAATGTGTTTAATTATTATTATTAGAATTGAAATAATTATGATCACTTTTGTTTATAAATTGTTAAGTATTATTGATATGTTATTAAATTATTACCAGAAAAAGGTAACAAAGTATATAAAAAATAACAATTAATCAATGAGTATTTAATGTTGTCCTCGCATAACCTTTGTCTATTATTTATTTATTGAGCATTTTGCTTTTAATTTCTGAAAGCATATCGATTTAAGTGATAAACGTATGTCATTGTAATAATAATAGATCAAAATAATATGAATTTTGTTTAATTTTTACTAAGTATACATAATTTGTAAGAAAAACGCACCAGTACGAAATAAAGGCATATGAGTTTATAAAAATGTATTTCATTTGATTAATATTATTATACTTACTCGTTCGTTTTATTTGTAGTACGGAGCCGATGGGGCCGTGCAAATGTCAAATGGAGACCAAAAATAGGATTCAAACACCTCGTAGTCAGTGAAACAATATAATTTATTACATGTTTCTCCATAATTCAAAATACAAATTCATAACAAATACAAATTCATAATTCAAATAGCATGATCGACTTCAACCGTTTCGCACGGATCGATGTAGCATTTTTCACATCATTGATGATTTATCAAAACGGCTCAGCTAATTTCGATAAAATTTAAATGAGACAAACTTCGAAGTATAATCTTTTTTGTAAAAAGAATGATCATCGAAATCAGACTACTATGAAAAAAGTTAAACGTGGTTATAAATAAAAAAATACGAGTACTACCTCCGTTTTTTTGTCGGTCGAAAAAATCACTATCACTACATAGTATAAAACAAAGTCGCTTCCCGCTGTCCCTATGTCCCCATGTATGCTTTATATCTTTAAAACTACGCAACGGATTTTGATGCGGTTTTTTTAATATATGTATAATACACTTGTGCAAAGCCGGGGCGGGTTGCTAGTATAATTATAACATAGTGTCCGATAGGTACAATCCATTGGATAAGGTAAACATAAGTGTTTATTTATGCCTCATGCCGAGACGACAAATTGGCTAAAGTCTGGCCAACAAAATCTGTCCAAGAAACACTTTCTTGGACAGATTTTGTTGGCCAGACTCTATGTTGACAACAATTTGTGGTCTTGGTTCCAACGCTTCAACGCAATAAATAAATTGTAGGCCCCGGTTGTTTTTACTATTTAACCATGTAAGAGGCCTTCAGGCGCTTCAAAAACTCTGATACCAGCTAGCCACCCGGCCTATACGAACTTACCTACTTATGCAATGTGTGGATCGCTTTTGGACTAATATTAATCGTCAAATATCAATTCAAGACAGATTCACACATAGAATAATAACAAATTACTAGAAACAGTACTAAAATGGCAAGAGATATATACATCACTCTGTCCCATTTTAAATTTGAAATTTAAAAGGTGTTAGATAAAGATCCCCCGAACTTACGTAATTTCGTAGGGTTTTACAAACTAGCATTGAGCTATCTCGGGTGTCCAAATTTAAAAAGGTAAAAAGTAGGAAGGCAAAATGATCAGAGATTTGAACCTTCTTACTGGAACTAGAGGGTTCAAATTTCCAAAAAATACAAATGACCTAATCTAAACATTTTGACATTCTAACTGGTGATATTGACGTATGCGACAGACATTGCGTTTTTTTTTTGTTTCACTCATTTTCGCGTATGCTGGATAACCAGATACGAATAAGACAGCTGTAACGTAGTTTTTATTTGAGTAAAATTTAGCAATACTTCTATTACTTGTAATTCTTCTGAGGATTCACACTGTAAACCGTTGGAACCAAGGATGTAATTTATAGCCAACAATCCAATGTGTGACCCCGACATTAGAGCCACTAACATCATCGTTACCTTTAATAATAATTAATTGTACCTCTTAATAAACTCCTGTTCTAATCTTTTTACACAACCCTAAAAAAAAGACTAAATACTCTATGACAAGAATAATCTTCTATCTATCAATCATTCTTTTTTCTGTGATATTATTTTGTGAAAATAGAACTATTTATGTAAAATGTAGCAAGTAAATCTTTTTAGCTAAAGCAGAAAGCTCCAAAACATTGTTTACAGGTTCAAACAATGACTGCACTGTATCTAGCCACGTTAATATCTACAAAGATTTAGCTGTAAATCTCGCTGCCAATAAATCAAAGCTTTGGAATTTCTTCTTCCTTCTAATAAAGGTAAATACTAGACTACTAATTATTACCGATTAGTAGTGATAAATAAAATAGTAAAGTAATAATAAAGTCTCATATACTTTGTCTGGACCAAAGGAAGTCTAACTGTACAATATAGAAAACTCATCATATACTTTTAGAGGGTGTAATATAGGATGATGTACATCACAGTATTGGGCTGTAATGTAGCCAACAGGGTGCAACAAAGTTGAAAGTGTAAGAAATTATAACCTATTCACATTCACAATCAGGGTGCAACATCTTAAACATTACAGAAGAAATAAAGGCAAATCAAAAACAGACTGAAACCTTAAAACAGTTATCCTGCATCCAAACAAAATGTCAGCCAAAGACGTTAGTTCCAATGAAACAAAGAAAAGTAAAACAGATTCAAATAATCCTTGCACTATCGTACCAGAACGATTACAAGGACTCCCAAATCCAGAACCACCGGTTTGCAAAAAAGGCAAGGATCCCTGTACTTACAAAAAGAAAGACAAAGATGGAAAGACGGAAACAGAAGAGGTTGAAAAACCAGAAAAAGAAAAAAGGAAATATACGTGCAGCCCTGATGCAGGAATAGACAAGAAAAATCCATGTGGAACTACCAAGAAGAAGACCTCTTGATAATCATTCGAGAATAGTTTTTGATTTTGAGAATATTACTAACTACATATTTAATTAGTAAATCAACTTTAATTATTACAGGTACCTACAAACAATCAATTAATTAAATAAAGAAGAGCTTTGTTACGGCTCCAGGATTATTAAAGGAAAATGGATACAATTGACAACAAACCAAACACATTACATATAATGAGAGAGGCATAGATGTAAATGACTAAGGCATAAAGAATTAAAGAACTAATAAAATTGGCTGCGAAATATCTAATATGACAAACAAAGATAAATTTCCTTGCTCCGAAGAAGAAAAGAAGAATCAAGAAAAGTCACCTTGTAATAAAGCACAAGGAACTTCAAGTGGGTCAGAAACTTGTGACATTCCAAGTCCTTGTAAAAAAGAGAAAACGAGTGAAGCAAAGCAACAGAATACCCAAAAAAATGAGATATGTGTTTCTGATAAAGACAAAGGCAATCCTTGCGATAAACCAAAGGAAAAGTAGTTTTCGGAGTATTTATATATGGTGAATAGCTCACAACACAAGGCAATAGCTTTGTGACAAATTGTAGCAAGTTATTGTAGCCAACAAGTCATTTTTAACTAATCAATCAGTTTGTACCGAGGTCATTGAAGTACAATTGTACAAATTTTTGAATGATTTTGAAAACTCATCCATTAGAAAAATATTAAGTCAGTAAATTTTTCGACTAAAATTTCTGGTTTTATTGATATTTTAAGTAAACGTTTCATAGTATAATAGTATGGTAGGTTTGGCAGTAAAGATAAGAAACAACAAGTGGCAGATATTTTGTAATCCTTGGTAATTTTTTAGGGTTCCGTACCCAAAGGGTAAAAACGGAACCCTATTACTAAGACTCCGCTCTCCGTCCGTCTGTCCATCTGTCTGTCTGTCTGTCTGTCACCAGGCTGTATCGTGAACTGTGATAGCTAGACAGTTGAAATTTTCACAGAATATGCTGTATTTCTGTTGCCGCTATAACAACTAATACTAAAAACAAAATAAAATGAATATTTAAGGGAGGCTCCCATACAACAAACCTGAATTCTTAGCCGTTTTTCGCTCGATATTATTAACGGTAACAGTCAGACGCTTGAAATAATCACAGAACATTAATTTGTATGTTTACTTCAATAATTGATTATTAAATTAAAATAAAATAAATATTTAAAGGGGGCTCCCTTACAGTACGGAACCCTTCGTGCGCGAGTTCGACTCGCCCTTGGCAGATTATTTGTGTATGTAATCATCAATCATAACCATCATTCATCCTGTAATGCTTCTACAGGTAAAATAACAGTAGAAATAGAAACCTAATAAGTGTGATGATATTAACATGCGAATAGCTAAAAATGGCGTATTTGAATCCACCATCCCGCACTGGGTCATTGTGGTGGACATCATTCGTGGCAAGGCCTACGACCTGCAATGAACTATTAAAAAGGCTGACACAAGTAGGTACCTACGAGTATATGCCAGCCTTTTTAATAGTCCAAACAAGTTACAACCAAAACTAACACAGATTAACTATTTTTGAGTGATATTAGAAGTGAGCGGTGAATATTCCAATATTACAATTATATTATTTTCTGTTACTAAGCTGGAGCCAGCAGAATCATAGTGGACTTTATTACACCCAAACCTTTTAGTCCAGCAGCCCTCTCGATCTTAAAGTGATTAATAACGGGATGAATCTTCGTGAGCAGGTTAAGTTAGAAGAGACGCCCATATTAGTCTTAAAAAAAATCTCAATCGAGGTAGCTAAAGTACTACGCAGGCATAAACAACTTCTAAGCGTAGGACTAGAAAAACATACCACTAAATTTGTAGGGCTATGTAGCCATTTGATTGTTTTAAACCAAACATTTACTAAGCTGCACACAAAAAATCAACTTGTTATTAATAACTTTGATGATTCAAAATTACTCGTGATGACTCGTTATTTGGAAACATTGTTAGTGGAGGACTCTCCATTTTGTAAGACAATTGCTGTTCCGGGTTTATCGTTCATTTACCTCGATATTAAAATAAAAAACTTACTGTTATTGTAACAATATCGACACCCCACCAAATCGACATGTTTAATACCAGCGCAGTACTTTAGCTACCTCGATCGACATTTTTTTATAAGAATGATTTGGGCATCTCGTCGAACTTAACCTGCTCACGAAGATTCAGCCTGTTATTAATCACTTTAAGATCACAGGAGAGGGCTGCTGGACTATTTATACTTCTGCACTCCTAGCATGACAAAGGGACCAATTGTCTTTCCGCCAATATATACCCTCGGAGTGGAAATATTGTATGGTTTGACATAGACAACTGACGTTAAAAGTGAATAAAATTGTTTTATCTCATTACCATGCTAGTGGTGCTGGTTACCTAGCTTATTTATTTACTTAGATATTTGGACGTAATGATCGTCCATGTAAAGATATGTTAGGATAACCGCTTGCAAAGGTGTACTCCACCAAGCGAGGTGTTGTGCTCGGGGATAGCCATCTGATAGTATAACATTTGGTCTTGGTATAGTTCGGCCGTCGCTGTAAATTACGTTTGCGCGATGCAGACTCCGTGATGACTTATGGCAGTGAAACGTAGTCTCTTACTGTGGCCCTTATAAATAAGCTCCAAGTAGCCCAACGAGCTATAGAGATGGCTATGCTCTGAGTCTCTCTGCGAGATCGAATCAGGAATGAGGAGATTCGCAGAAGAACCAAAGTTACCGACATTGCCCAGCGGATTGGCAAGTTGAAATGGCAATGGCAGAGGACTGATTACCGATGGGGTCGAAAAGTTCTCGAGGGGAGACCACGTACCGGCAAGCGCAGCGTAGGAAGTCCACCTAGAAGGTGGACAGATGACCTCATTAAGACCGCGGGCTCACGCTGGATGCAAGCCGCTACCAATCGGTCTTATTAGAGATCTATAGGGGAGGCCTATGTCCAGCAGTGGACGTGCTATGGCTGATTGATGGATGGATGATGCAGACTCCGGCTTTTGATTGACTGAGGCGTGGCGATACGCCATGTGATTGGCGGGCGGACAGGCGCGTAGCGTAGTTAGCGCCATCATGTGGCAAATGTAGCGAAGTTAGTCGCTACATCCTCCCACTTCTCATTTTTTCAGACGAGTAGTCGATTTGTTCCAAGTGAGCTGTAGCGTTGAGTCTTGAAGCACGTGCCAGTAGTGCAGACAGGTTGCTCGCGGTCTACAGTGAGTCGAGACCGGGCGGGATCCACGGTGAGTCGGGATTGAGCCATCCACAGTGAGTAGGGATCGACTGTGTGCCTGGTTGAATCAGGATCCAGGTAGCGCGGTGAGTCGGCTGCGTTGGAGCTTGTGATGAGGCTGGAGTGTTGGCTGGTGATGCGTCTGCTTGATGTAGTTGATGATTATGATGGAAAGAAGAGGTCTGCTTGATGTGGACGAAGTGGTCGTCCTTGTAATGATCATGTTGATGTTAGGATAACCGCTCTCAAAGGAGTACTCCATCAAGCGAGGTGTTGTGCTTGGTGATAGCTATCCCATAGTGTAACATTTAGTCTTGGTATGGTTCGGCCGTCGCTGTAAATTTAATTTGCTTGATGCAGACTCTGGCTTCTGATTGGCTGAGGCGCGGCGATACGCCATGTGATTGGCCGGTGGACGAGCGACTAGCATAGTTAACGCCATCATGTGGCGAATGTAGCGAAGTTAGTCGCTACAGGTACTTATTTTTCTTTCTGTATTTTACACAATCCTTTGTAGCTTCTAAAACTCTGAAGAAGCTCTAAACCACAGAGAAAAGTATCTCCGTGCTATAATAAATGTCAAAATCATAAAAATTCAATGTCAACATCTAAAATCTAATAGTACCTATATTTTTTTAGTATTGTATAAAACAGGACAATTTAAATTTGAAGAAGAATACAAGAAATAACCATGGAAATGCAGATTTTATTTTAAAAGCAAAATTATCACCTACCTAAGCCGGTCACGTAACATCTCGGAATTAGACAGTAAGTTCTCATAATGTAAACTTTCTTCTACATTCAATTAAATTCACCGACATCTTTCCACGTCCACATTCCCTTATAAAAAACAACCCAACCAAAATAACTATGAAGAAAGGAGAAAAAAATAAGGAATCGGCATCGCGATACCAACCACGTGAATGCCCAGTAGATTTATCCCAGAAACCTGAACCAAAAGTAGACGTTTGCCTATCATCTGGCAAGGATTCCCTTTGTCCTCGAGAAGATAAAAACTTTAAGCAAGCAGAAAGACCTCAGCCTCCTAAATGTCCTCCCAAAGAAAAACCTTGTGATCTTCGGGAACCAGCATTCAATCCAGAAGTATGTGCTGAAATCGACCCAGCTAAAGGACCCTGCAAAGCCCGACATAAAAGCAAAAATAAAGAAAAGAAACTAAGAGATTGTGACCCTTCTTCAGAAGACAGTTCTGGCGGTGGTGGTGGATGTTCTACTAAATAAGCCAAATTACATTTGTTAATCAATGTTATTGCTGTTTTATTAATATTGTAGCTTTCTGATTTAGTCTTGCTTGCGCATCTTAGCATCATTAAAGGTCATCAACATTATTCAGTCGTTAGACCTTTACTGTTGGACATAAGGCTCTTACATCAGTAGGTATTTATGTGATGAAAATTCATCATTTCAGCAAATTATTTTTTCAATAAGCCAAAGTTCCCTAGTATTGCATTCGATTAGTAATAGCATATTATAATATGAATAGTAGAAAATAGTAGAAATGAGCAGTGCACCCATCCTTACCAGAGGAGATAACTCGGTAGGGACAAGTGCACTACACAAATGGTCAGTGCACCTATCCCTACTGGTAGAACTAAATCTACAAAGAGTGCACTTATCTCTACCAGGGGGGATAGCTCGGTAGGGATAAGTGCACCAGCCGGGTATATCTTCAAAGATCGGTGTTGAAGGGGAGGTGCTGAAAGCTGTCAAAATACCGGCGTGCAAGTCGTTTTTATTACTACTTACTGTACCTACTTTGATTATGTACTCGTATTTGACTAATATAGCAATTTTACTCATCATTGTCACCAACTTTTAATGTGGAAATGACTCCACTGAAGGTGAACATTTTGTATGAAACAGCCGATTGTTTTTTTAGAACTGTACTGATTTTCATGGATTTAGGTTACCACTTTAGTTCTGCTTGAAATAAATACTTACAGGAATAATTAGGTAGGTAGCCAATATATTTAATACGACAGTCAATAGCATATTATGTTCAGTGTGCAACTAGTCTTGTTCACAGAATGCTTTGTTATGGTTTTGTTCTCGTAGTAGGATAATAATTTGCTCAAATCGCGTAAGTTCAACAATTATTTTTTACAAAAAATGGCAAAACCACCTTCCATCGTGTACAAAATTCGAATATTTCGCTCGAACTGTTTACATTATTCTTGATTGATCAAAAATGGCTCAGCCGATTTCTGTAAAATTTAAATGGAACCATTTCGGGAGTATATTCCTTCGAACTAAAAAAGAATTTTTCGATTCGGTTCACAATTGGCGAAATTATCGATGTTCACCGTGTACAAAATTCGGATATTACGCTCGAATTGCTTACATTATTATTGTTTTTTTTTTCAAAAACAGCTCAGCCGATTTCTGTAAAATTTAAATGGGGCCACTTCAGGAGTATACCCTTTCGAAATAAAAAATAATTTTTCGATTCGGTTCAAAATTGGCGAAATTATCGATGAACATACACAAAAAAAATACATAGGTAGGTACACACGAACATAGAACCCTGGAACCTTTGGAAGTCGGTTAAAAATGATGGTAAGAATTGTAAACCTCTTTTTTTCTTGTTATTTCAATCTCAGAAGAATTACAGGTTCAATAAGTTTTCAACTTTCCGCTGTCGTTGCTTCTTTGTCATTATGACAAAAAAACAACTCTGACACACCATGACACATGTACCATTTTTAACAATGGACAAAATGGTGTACTTCAATAAATAATCCAATATTCACTGAAATAACTGCATCCGTGATTTACTAATATCTACTGAAACCAGCAGAATGTAATTTTTAAACCACCACAATGAAAAAATCTAACATATTCCATCGAATCGTATTATGATATCTGAAAATTCAGAAACCCAAATCGACAATATATTTGAAGAAAGTGATGAATTCACACAAACGAGTAACTCATCAGTATTAATTCAACTATCATATTTAAAAAGTACTGGTGATGATTGCAATTATACAATAAACACAGTCTTTGAACAATGTCAAATAATACAAGACCCTGAGTATCCTGGATCAGTAACAATAGTAAAAGAATTTGTGACTGAAGAAGTTAAAGATTACCCAAAACCAATAAGTGGCAACAATAAAGCAAGCAGATACAAATACATCAGAGAAGTAATCTATCCAGATTTTAAGCCAAAATCGAATACAACAGAATCTTGCGAAGTTCTAGTAAGAGAAGCTTTAAAATCTGCAAGGAACGATTTTCCCGATTTTTATCCTAGTTTAGAAGTCTATCACTTGCAAAAATCTTTGAAGAGAGCAGAAGAACGTGATATAGGTGAAAGTAGTTTGATTAGTAAAGTAGACGCACAAACTTCTTATTTAAGTATGGATTCTGGTTCAGATCCTGATAAAGTCTGCCTTTCCGACTGTTCTCAAGCTGAAGACCCTAAAAAATGTAAGCAAGCATGCAAAGAGCTAAATGAAGAAAGGAAATCTGCACCGCCAAGATCTCCGCCAGATAAACCACCATGCGGTAAGCCTGTGCACAGACCACCTGCATGTGAAAAACCACCGAATTGCAAGCCTAAAATAAAAAGGAAATGCTCTCCAAAAAGTAGCTCAAGCGATTGTGACAAAATCGAGGATGAAATTTTAATTTCAGATTTGGACACAAAGGAAAGCGAAAACAAAAATCCAAATGAAGTTATCGTTACTGGTTCTAGTAAGTACAGTGACTCTATCAAGGAATCGAATGATGTAGCATGTATTTCACCAGATTCCAATTCTTATACGGTATTAGCTGAAAAAATAGACGATACACTCTCCAAAAATTCGGACGATCTAAATAAACCTACAGATTCAAACATCAACTCAGACTGTGACAGTAATTATTATAAAAACTTAGGTTTAAATGAAATAAAAGACACTACTAAAGAAGATAACAAAGTTGATCTCGGAAATATTGTGCCGAACATAATATTTGAGCCTGATTCTACTAGGTCTTTCATTGAAGCTCATAATAAAGCCATAGCAACTATAAAATTGGCAATGGAAGATTGCATAGGAATTGTTTACGACACATCTAAAGATACTGTTCTCTTGCTAGCCACCGAAAGTGCTAAAACACTTGCTAAAATGAAGGCTACGGAAGCAATGAATGCTGACAGTGGTAAAAATATCGATAACAAAACTTCTAAATCATTTACAAGTATCAACTTCTTCACGTCAAAGGAAAAAGATCCTAAAGAAGAAAATAATCCACCTGGACCTGCTGCGATAGTAATAGAAAAAGCTATTAAGACAGCAAATTCAGCGATTGATATTCTTAGTAAGCAAATAAGCTCAAGTTTAGAAAATTTCCCTAAGAATTTAAGCAGTTTTACCGAAAAAAGTTCTCCATATGACGAGCCCCAACCAAAAAAAGAAGAAAAACCAGTGCAAGCATTTACTGCCAGTAAAGAAGAAAAACCCACTCACGCAGTCACTCCTGATGCAACAAACGGTGTTTTTTCTGCTTTGAAAAATAAAATTTATTCCATATTTTCCGATTCTGGTTCAAAAAAGAACCCCTCTTTGTCAAAAACGTCGTCAAGTTCTTTTTCATCTAGATCTGATGATGAATAAAAAATATACCTAATTGAAATATACTGTAAGATTTTTATTTGTTTATAGATTGACAAGTTTTCGTCGTTGTCGTTTCAGCCCTTAGACGTCCACTGCTGGACATAGGCCTCCCCGATATCTTCAATAAGACCGGTTGAAAGACAAAAAGTGAACCTCTACAAGTCGAGAAACATTAAATTAAAAAATTGAGGGAAAAAAAAAATTGAGAAGACAGGACTTTGCTCGGTTTCTCTCTCATTTGTCATTAAGACCGCAGGATCGCGCTGGATACAAGCCGCTTCCAACCAGTCTTATTACTTGATTAGGTGTATGTCAGCGATCACCGAAATTAAGCAACGTTCCATACGGTCAGTATTTGGATGGGTGACCGCGGGTGGCATTTTCCAACTGAGCGCTACCGTGGCTCGGATGACACGTTAAATTGTAGGTATAGGTTGTTTTAACCGTTTAGCCATGTTAGAGGCCTTCAGGCGGCCTAAAAACCTTTACACCAGACCAGGGCTAGCCACCTGGCCCTTACGAACTTCTTACTTACCGGTCTTATTAAAAATCCATAGGTGTGGCCTATGTCCAGCAGTGGACGTCTTATGACTGAGGGATGGATGGCTGGATAAGTATTTGACACTGGAACTGGAACAGTTGACGCTGTGTTGCGTGTAACCAATCAGATTTACGTCCAGAGTTTTGAACTGAAGAAATTCTGGCATATAATATTGCTAGTATATTTTTACCCTACCATTTGACAAACGTCATCCCTAATTTCTCCCACGTATTACGCTCGAGATAATCGATTTTCATGTATTTTATTTTACCACAGAAATTATAGTACTATTATACTATATACTGATAATTCGTGCAAAATTATTCCCTAAAATCATGTAAAACTAAATTTTTATCGTTACCTATTCAAGATAGAATCTTCAAACTTTCTGAGTTTATAGACTATCTACATTAAAAACTTTATTTTTAAAACTATTTTGGACATTGTGAAATCATAACTTAAAGGAAAATTTAATTTTTTGAACTTTCGCTCTGCTCATAGTTCATTGAACTCACAAACATATTAAAATTTCCTAGCCCGTTATATTTTTATAGCAATTAACCATCTAATTACAATTCAATTCTTTATTTCCTTAATAAATAACATTTCCACCAATTCGTTACTTATTTTACTCTTAATATTTCCAAAAAAATAGGTATACAAAAAATGTGACATTGCTAAATTTACCTACTCACTTAAATAAATAACTAATACACAAGTTGGTATAACACATTTTAAACCTTATTAGATACATAGAAAACTGAATGATGTGTGATAATACCTATGGAAATTATTCTAAAATAGTGTTTTTCACTGCACAGTAAAGAGCTATTAACAAATATGGACCATTTGTCGGAGAATACATCAACCTGTGTCTGTGTGGACACCAGCGCATTGAGCTCATTGAGGTGTCAGTGTGCTCGGCAGATGGGGGGCTGGTCTCGCGCCACGGTGCGCGGGGGTACGGGGGAGAACAGTGGTACTCGACCGCTGCGGAAACAGGTGAGGCTCTCTGGAACTGAGAGTCGACTCACCTCTGACAGTAAAGTAGGGCAGTCTAGTATACCGTGGAGGATTCTGTACATGGTTAGAAGGAGATCATGCGTTTGGCGTGTTTCGAGAGAATTAAATCCCAAGGCATCCAGTACATATTTAGACGGATATAAATACAGGTAGTAACCATTTTTTTTTGTACAGAAGTCGCAGAAACCGTCTTTGCACCCTTAAAATTGGTTTTGTTCATCATCATAATCACCGTCACCATTTACGGAAGCCTATCATACGCGCTCCACACTCTCTAAGAGGTGACAAGAGGTAACGCGAGCACGAGAGTGGATGGGGTGCTTGTGTTGGCGTCCCGCATTTTCTTCGGGTTCGTTGCCTCGCACGAGGGGCTTGCTGAGGCGCTCGCGAAAGTGTGGAAGAGACATAAAAGTAAAACCTTCTTATAAAAAAATTCAAAATTATTGACTTAAACCTAAAACTTGTTTTCACCGACCACAACTGTTATTCTGACATTATTACAAAAACAATGACACAAAATCCGTGAGATTTTTAAGAAAATTTCAAATTTTTTTCGATTTTATTTTTACTTACTCGTTACCAAGGAAGTTACCTTTACTTATTTCTGTAAATTAGACAAAGCAAATTTTTGGAAAACGGTGTGACGCTGACGTTTTTAAATTGGTATAAAAGTGCGCCGTGTGCAGGTTGGAGGCGCGCGAGGCGCGCTCGGAGTGGGGGGAGCTGCCGCCGAGGGTGTGCAGGAGCGACTCGATCGCCGCGCGGTACTGAGCTAAGTTCGGCGCTTGGACGATCTCTTTGATTTTCCTGGAGAAAGACAAAAGCCCACTATGTATACCATTGGGTAGTTAAAAGTAGAAGTGATCCGAGTATCATCTTTTGGTTAAGTTAGATCAGGTTTAGGGCTTCATATACAGCGAGATGATCCCAGTGCTATAGAAAACGCTACGTAGATCGCTTCCATTCTTAAAGAATCAATAGGCATGAAAATATGAAGAAATAAAAAAATATCATTAGTCCGTCAGATAGATGTGCAATGGCCGACGAAGCGACTAACATGAATTCTTGCCATACCCATTGTTGCGACAAGACTTGCTCACATAAGACTTGTGTTGCGCCAGTGGCGCCGCTGATGGAGGTGCTTCAGAAGGAGAAACCTAGCCAATGTCCCGGTAACGAGCCTTGCTCCCATGATGAAGCCAATCACCAAACAAACCATTAAAATACCTGTTCCTCTACTCGTAAGTTCATGAGCTACTTTTGAACATGAATTACTTAGGTAATGGTATCTATGCAATATTACTTCTTCATACAAACAGTCAGAACGCGTATCATACGTACGCGCCTTGGAGTTCGGTACACAGCAGTCGCAGGGACGCGCCGCCGCCGTACGCTACGCCGTGCCGTAGTGACAACGAACGTGTAGGTTTGTAATCAGTAGGTGTGCTATTTATCTACCAGGCTGTCCTTTTTTACGAGGTGGAAGTCTTCTAAAGATGCCCGACCGCTTTGGGATGCAGTCGGGTTATGTGGGATTGTACCCACTAAAACCCCCTCGGTGGCCAGCTTTTGTGCCTTCTCGGGAGCTCCGGGATCTCCAAAAGGAACGCACCGGTGCTCCCGGCACTTTGTGCGTCTCTTCGTCTGTTCAGACCAGGTTTGTACTCTCCTTTACGACAGCGTTGCCACACACGCTGCCGTCCTCCTTGGGCCCGTTTGAGTGGATGGCCAGAGCCCCAACTCTGACCACCCACGAGCCCAGGGGTTCTCTTTTAGTAGGCTCTTACTACAGGTAGGGAATACCGATGCTGTATTCTAGTGCCCTGGCATAACGGCAATAGCAGGCAGTCCTAGCGTATGTTCCGTAATGCGTGGCCACAAGGGGCTGTAGTTTATTATTTCAAGGACAGGGCCGAGTACGGCATATATACAATTACCGTGCTTAGGTAGGTAGATACTTAATCAGAACTTTCGCATTCGAATTCCGCGCTTTATTCTTTTTTTATTTCCTTTAGGTTTGCTTTTGACTACATACTGCCTGATGTTAAGCAGATTATGCGGTCTAGGGACTAGCACGCTTACCTAGAAGATACCTATTTACACGGGATTTGAAGACACCCACGTTGTACTTCAACGGGAAGACAGACCCAGGCAAAGCGTTCCACATTCTGGCTGTTCGTATGAGAAATGTGGATTGGAAACGCTTGGTCCTAGTGCGCGGGATGTCCACCATAAAAAGGTGGCGGTTTGGTCGCGTCTGTCTAGCCGTACGATAGAAGAAAGGAGCAGGTGGAACCAGATTGTCTTATCTAGCCTTCGAACATGGGAAACACCAGAAAGACTCTAGCGTTCAAATACGTTAGTCTGTACTCGCCTTTAAAGTAAACGGTGTCTTTAAAGTTATAGTCTGACCGTTTAACTGAGTCCTCGCCTGCGCGGGTACAGGGTCGTGGGGGTAGACGACAAAGGGGGACTGAGACAGGTGCGGGCGGGGGACTATAGCTACAAGCTGCGCGAATCTCCACTCCTTACCGCCACCGACAAAATAAATTAGCTACTGCGCAATGACTTGCCTTAGTTACAGGCGCCATTAAGTTTAATTCATCCTATACTTACACAGATCAGAGTGAATAGGTATCTTTTATAATCTGCGTGCTTCATCTTCGACTACAACGTCGCGTACCTACCATCAGGCGATTTGGTGGTCAAGCGCGGACTTTTTTGCCATAAAAAAAAACAATAAGTTTATCAAGTTTTACGCACTCGATAGACTTAGTAAACTACAAACTTATTATAAGCCGAATCATACAAGTCGGTGGATGTGAAGTTAGCTACAAGCTGCGCAATGTCCAATCCTGACTGAAGCTCACATAAAGCTGCGCGTTGATTGACATCCGCCAACTTGTATGATACGGCCTATATTAGTACTGGTTTCCAGACCAAAGATGCCGTTCGGATTGGAAAAGGCCGATGTGAAAAAATGTGCAAAAGTAATCCCGCCACATCCGTGCGACGAACCCGAGCCGTGCGATCCCCATTTTCAGCTGAACGACTGCCCGGAACCCTACATTTGTTTAGAAAATATCAAGAATCCTGCCTTGCCCGGAGAAATTAGTAAGATTTTTATGAGTGTCACAACAGACATGATGACAAAAAAAAAATTATTAGTCCATCAGATAGACTAACAAAAAATATTAGACACGTATTTTTTCTTTGGTCAATTAAAAAAAAATGTATGAAGATAATATACGAGTAGTCCGTCAAAGTTCCGCGTGACGTTACAAGTGCCATACAAATGTATAGACTTCTGTAAGAGAGGTGACGTCACGACCCCCACTCCCAAACTTTGACCAGGTTTATCTTTGTCATTTGTTGTTCATTGACAAAAGAAAAAATACGTGTCTAATATTTTTTGATAATCTAACTCACGAATTAATTAAGTATTTTATTGTTTTTTTTACCCATCATGCGTATTGTCATTATCATCACCGTCATTATTAGCAGCTACGAAATCAGCATTGTCATCATAATCATTGTCATCTCTTATCCTATGCCTATCCATCGTTCGTTCGCTTCAGCCATAGGACGTCCTCTGCTGGACATAGGCCTCCCCTAAAGAACTCCAATAAGACCTGTTCGTAGCGGCTTGCATCCAGCGCGATCCTGCGGTCTTAATGAGGTCATCCGTCCACCTTGTGGGTGGACGTCCTACGCTGCGCTTGCCGGAACGTGGTCTCCACTCAAGAACTTTTCGACCCCATCGGTCATCAGTACTCCGCGCTATGTGCCCTGCCCATTTGCCATTTCAACCTACCAATCCGCTGGGCTATGTCGATAACTTTGGTTCTTCTACGGATCTCCTCATTTCTGATTCGATCTCGCAGAGAAACTCCGAGCATTGCCCTCTTCATGGCTCATTGGGCTACTTACTTGGAGCTTACTAATAAGGCCCACAGCCCGCGTCTTGAAGCCAGCGCGTTCTTGTGCGTGGTGCCATTTTTGCGCAAAATAGTTTGGAATCGGTGAACCGGCAGTTCGGCTTATAGGCGATGAAAAGTTAGTTGCAAAAAAACTTCATAGCCTGGAGCATCGCCGTAGGGTTGCGAGTCTGTCCATTTTCTATAGGATTCATTTCGGAGAGTGTGCATCAGAGCTGCACGACCTTATTCTACCATCCCTTTTGACTACAGGACAAGTAGGAGGACGCCACATTACCACCCTACACTGTCGATTTTCCTTCGAAACGTACGAAGCGGTTTGACTCAACTTTTCTGATTCGTACCGCCAGGGAATGGAACAGTCTTCCTGCTTCCTTGTTTCCTAAGAGATATAATCTAAAGCTTTTCAAGGTCAGAGTGAATATGTATCTTCTAGGACTGCGTGCTTCATCTTCGACCACAACGTTGCTTACCATCAGGCGAGTTGGTGGGTGGTCAAGCGTGGACTTATTCGCGATAAAAAAAAAGTTATTGCTTGTATTCTTTCAGCCACATGCAAACCTGGAGCATTCATGTACTCCAAATCTTGCAACAAAGTGTTTCCCCCCCACCCCTGCGATACGAAGCCCCCCTGCAGCTTGAAAACTATACACGAGAGGGAGAAAAAACTGGAGTGTATTGGCTCCCCCCTTTGCTACGAGAGACTGAAAAATCCAGAGTGGCCAATCAGAAGAAAAGAAGATCCTTCTTGTGACGAAAGCAAATAAATATGGTTAACTCTTCTGGACAATGGGGTTTTATTACTAAAATAAA
Organism: Hypomecis atomaria; assembly: GCA_964007245.1. Classification (NCBI taxonomy): domain Eukaryota; kingdom Metazoa; phylum Arthropoda; class Insecta; order Lepidoptera; family Geometridae; genus Hypomecis; species Hypomecis atomaria. The sequence continues at coordinate 3,011,436 of OZ023305.1, forward strand.
TAAATAAATAAATATTAGGGGACATCTCTAATGGTAAACGGTCTCTGACCCCAAACTAAGCAAAGCTTGTGATAATGGCTGCCAGAGACTGATATACTACATATACATATTTTGAAATACATACTTGTATGGATAATACCTAAATAACACCCAGACACAGAGCAAACACCTATTCGTCACATAAATATTTGTCCTGGGTGGGGATCGAACACACGCCTCTTTGACCCAGGAATCAGGGTCACTAACCACTGAGCCATCGAGGCAGACAAAATATTTATGTATTTTTGTCATAAATTACTTAGGTATGTATTTTTATACGTCTATCCCCCGTGGTTGTAGGTAGAGTCTGGCCAACGTGCATGCTAAATTTCATGGAGATCAGCTGAGCGGTACTAGAAAACTAGCTAACAGCTCTTGATTTTTTAAAATTCCCGCCTTTTTTCTTGGACAGCTTTCGTTGGCCAGACTCTACTAGGCCTTTAAATCGATATTTTTTATATTTAACTCCAACCATGACGCAGTGGGTATACTGGTAAATAGAAATTACCCCTACATCCACCAGTGGGTGAAACAAGTGGGTGGACGGGTAGCGGCCCCTTTCTTACCCGTGGTCTACCTACCAAGTTGAATGAACTAAAGAGATAGGTGAACTACAAATAATGGCGTGGACTTGTGTATCCACTAAGGTTTAGGTATACTCTCATTTTAGGTATATCTTATGTTGGAAATTCTTTTCGAGTGGTGAGCTGTATTACCGGAATGAGCTCTCTGTTCCGGAAGACCGAAACGTTTATTACCTGTAGGTATTACTAGATACCAATCTTACTAACCAGTAGTAAGAACGGTATTTGAATTACCGTATTTTACCATATTTTAGGTTTACGATAGTTACACGGCTAATTTTTATTGCTGTACTAACGACTCTACAGCAGTAGTAAGAACGTTAATTCATTTACCGTTCTTACTACTGGTAGTAAGATTGTTTGTAACACTGGTAATAAACGGACTGAAACAGGAATACAAATAAACAATATAGGCTAACAAAGCTATCGACTTAGCCTATAAGATTAATTTGAAGTGACAATGGGCAATAATTGGAAGTAGCGTTGATTTTTGCGAAGACTTTCATTTCTGCTATATTAAAAATTCGATGGCGTATGTAAATCCACCAAGCCAAACTTAGTCAGCGTGGTGAATGACCCAATTCCCATGTGTGGATAGGCTTATGTACAGCAGTAGACTGTTCAAAAAGGACAGTAGAGTATCCTCTTTTAGTCTATGATGTCTATGACATTTTACTATAAATTTTTAGAGCATTTTAGAGTAATACTTTCTTTGACAGGTGGATTTTTCATAAGATTCAGAAAAAAATGACCGGTTGAAAGAAATGGTTTATTAAGTAAGTAATGGTTTTCATTCATATAATCTGCTACACCACACCCAGCCATGCAATAGTAAAAAATCCGTAACCATCCACACCACTAAAAATCTGGCCACATGAGCAGAGAAGAGTGCTCATCTAGGAGTAGCAAGCCTGCTGACTTGTGTAATGTTATACCCAATCCAAAAAAGAAGATAGAACGTGGAGACGTTGCAAAAGTAAAAGTATGTACAGTTGAACCACTCCCTGAACCAATCCCACCAGACCCATGCGCGATACAAACCAGAAAAAAGAAAGAAAAAGCTGGTGTTATATTCTGCCCTAAGCCACCGGTCGAGCAACCTAAGCCACCCCCACCGTGTCTCGCAATTTGTAAAGAAAAAATTAAAAACCCAGTCCAACCTAAGCGCTCGCGTGAAAAGCTTTTAGTATGCGTAGTGGAAAAGGAAAAGACAACAACAGACCGCTGCGATGCTATAGCTGCATCTAAGGATGTTCACCCAAGTAAACCCTGGGGAGGTTGTACTCCACCGCCTCTGCCACCCCCTCCTCCGAAAATTGACGTATGCGAAGAACTTAGAAGAAAAGCTAAAAAACAAGAGTGTAAAGAAAGAATGAAGAGATATCTGGAATAGTAAATGCTTGCATAGATAAATAACTATAAAATCATGGACAAGCTTTTCAATCACAGTACTCTTCTGAATCTTCTTGATGAACAGGCTGCCACCATCGAAGCCTTCGTGAAACGCATTAGAAGTGAAATATCCAACGAGAATTCAGAAAATAAAAGAACATTGACAATAGAATCAAACGTTGGGAATCATGAATTATCTAATTTATGCATACCTGACTCATCCAACAAAGATTTAGAAATAAAAAGAAAACTAACTATAGAATCAACTGTAGAACATATAGTACCAGCTACATCAAGCATTGTTATTAGCAAAATATCTGATTTAGAACATACAATTAAAAATTTACAAGAAGAAATTGATGATGATGATGATGGTCGTAATGCTGACAAACCAACTGAACAGCAAATACAGGAAGAAAACATAGAAAACGATCAAGAACCTGCAAAAACAATGAATGATTCGGTATCAGATGACTCTATAAGTACTTCAAAACACGTCAACCCTTTAACAGTTGAAAACGTTAATTTAAACTTTTTTAATAAGCCTGGATATGTTACTGATCTAACTATGGGTAGTACAGGAGAAAGAGTTCTAAATGTATTTACGGAAATAAAAAGACATTTGGATATATTATGGGAATACGAAGAAGAAGGACAGTCAACAGTTTACACAGAAGAATGGGATCAAAGGGAGTAATAAGAAAAGATATGCATGTAAATCTAAAGAAATGAGTAAATTTTAGTTGAAAAGTAACTTATAAATAAATTAACTTCTTAAAATTTAGGTCTTCTTCTTTGTGTCGATGGTTCTAATAGTTTTTAATAGTGCTAACTATACAAGATTCGCCCAGTAGTTGGCCACTGCTACCCCAGAAGGGGATGCTTCTATGAGGTCACCCAGTGTACAGGTGGTTGGACACTGGGGGCAGGACAAAGGGTGATTCATCGTTTGCACTTCTCCACAATCACACCTCACAGAGTCTGCGTCAGTGAACCCCCACTTGGCCGTATTAGACTTGCAGTGGCCAACTTGGGTCCGGAGTCGATTTATTAGTCAAACATTTAGGTAATATTGCGTATTCATGTATTATTATTTACCTATATTTTATCTTGTATACAATAATTTAACATCAAAGACAAAAAAAAACACAACTAAAATAGAATAACAATTTATTCACAATAACAATAATATTTCATACAAAATACTCCATAGATTGTTCATCTCTTTATACGTTCACATCATATAAGAAGCGAGAAAATTTTCATTTACCTGACTAGAACATACTCAGATACAAAATATATTACTGAAATAACTTTCGTTCTTCAATATTTTTAAAATCATTAGAATTTAGAGTAATCATAATTTTTATACATAATAGTCATATATCCAATTTGCATTAAGAAATTTTGAAGCAGAATATAACTATAATCATAATATATTTCACTAAGGCAACGTCGCACAATTTATAAATTTTCTTTGGCACATAGTTACTAATATTTTTGAATAAATAAGGCACATTGCCACAATAATACATTCCATTTAAATACTATAATCATGTATACATATAAAAACGTTTCAATTCTTTCACAAAACTACAAAACTTTCAAATCCTATCAAAACGATTTCCTAGCATTCCGAAAATATTTGCTCTAGTATGGAAAATATTGGATATATTATTTTTATTTTCAAAACTCTATAGCAGAGTAATTAAAATTTCAATATTACCCATGAGTAAAAAGTTATAATAATATTATTATATTCTAAATTTTGACCTGTTTCTGAAATCTATGTTTTTATATTCCATACAACAATTGTAATGATTATGACGATTTACCTTTGATTATAAACAAGAGGTGTTATTGGCTTGTGTCTGTACAGACCAATATTGATAAGGTTTTTTTTTATTTATAAACTGTTAAAACCAACATGGTTCTCAATTTTATTTTCAACAAAAACTGCTGTCCAGAGTTGTTTAGTTTTAAAAATTCAATTTACTATTTAGTCTTAGTGCTAGACAATTTAATGTTTTCGTTGCTGTACGTATACCGTATAGTTTTGGTCTACTCTAAAAATGGCGTGCCCATTTTGGCCACAATCCTCAAAATAAAAAATTAAAACAAATCAATCCAATACTAAACATACTAACGTTTACAACTAAATCATTTATAATGGACAATCTCCCACTAACAAATTCAATAGTATAAAAGCCAAATTTGGAATATCTAATTATCTACTAAAACTATCGTCATAACAATACGTTTCATTCCGAAGCAACAAGCTCGCTTACACTAAAACAATAAATATAACTGTATACACAAATCGTCAAAAACGTCGCCTCAACCGGAGACCTGATACAAAAACCCTCGAGGGGTAAAACAGGGGTACACCCTAAGGGGTAAAAATGGGGTAAAACAAACCCTGACGGTTGTCAACCGTCGAGGTATCAAATGTGGACCAAACTTTCGTAAATTTACTGTTATTTAGTTATTTGTCGACCCGATACTGGAGATTGCATAAGGGGTTGCATGGGGGGCTGCATTGGGGGTTGGTGGAAGGGATGATACTGTCGAGCAAATATGCTTTCCTGAAACAAAAATGAAAAAACATATAAAGTTTTTGAAGTACCTATTATAAAAGTAAATTGAACACTTTGAAATTGAAAAAGTGCACAAAAAATTAAGAAATATTCTATCCAGTTTTGCAAAGGAAATAAAATTGCTAATTGAAACTTTGAAAGCAATAATATTATGTTATTTATATTATGTAGGTACCAAAATACAAAGCGGGTTCATTATACTGGTCAAAGTCTAAAATAATAAATCTATTCTTACCACATCCGTAGGCTTGTTTCGGGCTCTTAAACTCATTGTCCTTTCTTGTAAAATGATTTGATTGGCGGCGCTGCAACACAAAATAGAGGTTAAATATCAAAAATAGGAATATGTTCTTAAAAACTATGTTATACGGAAAGTAGGTCTTGCTGCATCACCTACTGAAATAACAAGTAAAGGAAAACAGATCTCTAGTATTCATCTCCTACTGCATCAGTTTCTGCATCTTACACGCAGTATTTTACACAACTCGCTGTTACAGTACTTGCTGCGTCACCTGGTCTTGCTGCGTGACCCACCAAAGCTAAAGGAGAATAAAATAAAAAAATAGAACTCGCATGTCTATCTCTTCTTGCGTGATGTCGAGCGCATTTTGCATGTAACGCGCAGTACTCTGCACGAACTTGCCGTCACAGCACTTACCTAAGCCTTCTTGCATCAGCTAGTGATGCTATGGGTTGGCTGCGTCATCTAGTCACTCTACGGCATTGCTGCGTCCTAGTCATGTCACGGTCTTGCTGCATTTCCTAGTCACGCTAGGGCCGTGCTACGTCAACTAGTAAAGCTATAAGAAGACCAAACGCGCAGTATAATGTACTAATTAGTGGCCGCAGCACTTACTTAGACCTTGTTGAATTAGTAAAGTTAGTGATGCCACTGTCTTGCTGCGTCCCCTAGTCATGTCACGGGCTTGCTCCGTCCACTAGTAAAGCTATATGAAAAACAGATCTCACGTGTCCATCTCTTCCTGCGTGAGGTCGAGCGCATCTTGCATCTCACGCGCAGTACTCTGCACGAACTCGCGGTCGCAGTACTTGCCGAGACCTTGCTGCGTCAGCACCTATACACAAATGTTCCTTTAGCATAGGCAAAGCTAGTTAGGGGTGAAGTGTGGACCAAACATGGGAGTAAATATTACAATATTTTTAACTGCGTAACCCTTAAACAAACCTTAGTTGTAACACCCTTGAAAATTGGAAGCGGCTTACATTCGGCACAATCCTGCGGTCTTAATGGTTATAGTTATTTATTTATGCAAATCACATGTACATAGGAACACAAATAGTACTTAATGCTAAGGACTAATTATTAGTTCTAATACAATTACATGACGTATAGTTGTATACCCTGTTTGATAGGGTGTGGCATAATTTTATACTAATTGTACCAGACAGAGTAAACAGGAAAAAAAATCAACGAAATCGAAGACACAATCTTACATGGAGTAGTCGTTACATTACAGGAAGATATGTATCTAAACTTATTTAACCTTAATCATGAATTTAATAATCAGAAGACATCCCACGTTGTATTTGCCGGTACGTTGTCCACCATCAGTGGCATCCTCCGTGCTATGACAATGGGAAAGCACTTTCCCATTGTCATTTCGACTTTCCAATTTTCTGATCAATGTCGGTAACTTTTTCAGAGAATTCTTAGAGTTAAGTATATCTAAGTTTTTTTTATGGGCCAAGTACCTTTATCAACTACAACAAAATACAATACTACTTAATTAACTAAAACTACATACTTTAAAATAATACAAAGCAATTGGATCAACCAAAGACCCTAGAATGTCTAAAGATAATCCAAATGCTCAAGCCCACTACCGTTAGCAGCGTGCCCAGCATGCTGGCAGCGTTGCCACGCTGAATGGCAATGCTTATACGTTGAGCCAAATAAACAACAGCAGACTCTCAGAAAGACTATTAACAACAATTATTTAATTATTACTATATTATATGAGTAAATTAACTTACTCGAGTAATAAGGTTCTCGGCAGGATTTTCTACACAATAAGGCACGTTGTTGTTCTGTCGGGGCAGTTTGTCACGAGCTGCAACGAAAATTATATTATTTTCACTAATAATTTAACATAAAATAATAATAATGTCATTCGAAAACTTGAATTTGTCACAATAGATAACAAAGAAAATATAATTATTCCGTCAGTTAGATTATCATAAAATTTAGATAAGAAAAGTATTTTTCTTACAGATATAAAATGAAATTTATTATTATTATTATTAGGAGCCTATTCTGTCCCAACGTTGAGCAAAGGCCTCCCTACCCTCCTTCCACTTATCTCTATCCTGGGCTAAAGTATGCCAGTCCTTCATGGGCTGGACATGTCTGCCGAATGCCAGATGATCTTTGGGCCAAAATAACCACCGATTGGACACTAGGCCATAAACGAGCTCGCGGCAGACCTAAAAAGCGATGGCGGGACGACCTTGACAGGCACCGGAAGGCAAAATGAAAATACTAGGTAAAAAAGTAGTATACATTAAAATACTTGTCTAGGACGTTATTATGATCATCTTTCACTACAAGATCTATACCGAAACGTCAAAAAAATATCAGTTATGTTCATACAACCGTCGATCCTCGACATAATGTATAGAACAAGTGATGTTTCCTTTGCAGTTTCAAAGATTTTGTCCCATAGTAAAAGTTCATTATAGCTTCTACTAAAACTACATTCTAGAGCTAATGAATTCACGGTCAATAGGTATGTAGTAAGTACAGTAACACCCCGACTTACGTTATCGCGTTTTACGCGAATTCGGAGATACGCGGTTTTATTTTTTATCACCGCACGCATCAAAGTGTTCGGTTTACGAAAAATTTGAACGTGTTCCTCGTGGAAATGTTTTACGTACGCAGTGAACATTGTGTTTATAGTAGTTTATGCAACTGTCATATAATGAAGGGTATTAAAACACGAGTGTGAGTTTATGAAACAAGCGCAGCGAGTTTCATAATAGTAACGAGTGTTTTAATACCCGTGTTATATGCAGTTGCATACACTACTTTATCTTCACTAATATAAATAAAAAAAACATATTGCGAAACATTAAATTCACGAGTACGTGTATTGTCACAGTGAACTTGGCGCCATTAAAATCTAACCAATGAGAGCGCAGCTGCGCGCGCAGGGCCAATCAGGAGCGAGCGCGCGATGTTATAATGAGATTTTACGATGTCGATGTGGATATTATAACATCATGTGAAATTGCTTAAATTGAGTGTTTTGTTGTCTGCGCTATAACAGTAGTCATTATAAGTCAAGTATTGGAAACATAAGTAGAATGTTACAACATTAGTAAATATAAAAGTAATTTCGAACGTATTTATATGCCTTCTTTAGTTTTTACATAGCAAAGTGGAACCCCGACTTACGCGAATTCGACTTACGTCAGTTGACCTCACGCCTAACTACACTTTTTTATTTAGAAATGACGTCAATAGCCACTTCCGAACTAGGCAAAGCTTTATCCATTATTTTTTGATAATCTGACAATTATAGGTGATGAAATTTATTTTCCCAACCAATGCTTTACTTTACTTATAATTGCTAGTGAAAACTAAGAAAATAGTAGAGTAAACTAGCAGTCGTTGGACAGCTTAAAATTTTATTTTTAATAAAAATTAAAATCTCCGACTAAAAAATAATATAGGTAACATTGTTTTTTATGACTAACGGGATGTATTTTATGTTAGGTACTTTGATCGTAGATCTACCGAGTATTTTAATGCAAATGGGAATTGATTTTAGTAAAAAAATCACTCATTATCACTTCTTCGAAAATTCATAGGCATAGGAAAACTCTTATAAACCAACAAAAAATATAGGAAAGAAACAATTAAAATATTTTACAATTTCTTACAATTAATTAGGTACAATAATATAAAAACACAATGTAGGAACCCAAACAGCTGTTAATTGAGTTAATCCAAAATCTAAAACATGCTCCATGTTAGTAAAAAAATATGTAAGTAAATGTCAAACCAAACATAGCAACTAACTGCATTTCTGTACATCAATTAATAGATCTACGTACTACTTATTGTACAGTAGGTAAGAAACAGATCTACTTACTGTGCAGCAAAGAATAGAGCTACGTACTGTACAGTAAGTGATAGGCCTACTTATTTTACAGCAAGTATAAAAATATAATGTACTCGTATCTACTTACAGTAAGTTCGTTTAATGAATCGGGTGGTTAGCCCTGGTGTCAGAGTTTTTAAGCCACCTTAAGGCCTCTGAAGTGGCCAAAAGGTTAAAACAACCGTGACCCAAAATTTTAAATAGCATTTGAGCTACATCAGCGCTCAGTTGTAAATGCCACCAACGGTCACCCATCCAAAGACTGGCCAAGTCTTCTTTTAAATGTTAAAACATTGCTTAACTTTGGTGACCGCTAGCAAAACACATAGTCAAACTACACTATGATTACTAATTATGAAGGCACCATCGTAAATTTAATTGCAACCTAAAAAGTGTTCTCTCAATCGAATGCCTAAGGTGAAAAAGAAGCAGAAATATTCTAAATTGCTATTATAATTACGATGGCGCCGTCATAATTGGGCCTTATAACCCGTTAATCGAACTACGCACTGTACAGCAATTAATAGAGCATCAGCACAACAAGTCATACTTCTAAAAGATATCTACAATTTATACATAATATATACTTACATATAAAAGAAATTATCTGGATAAAGAAGATTTATATAGATACAAATACGAAGCACAATCACAACACACTAAAACCTGACTTACAGTTGTTTCGCATACTCTGCATTAAATCGTTGGATGTTTGTCTGCAAACGACAATTTTGCTCACTAAACCTTATACGGATGCGGCAAATACAACAAAATACTTGGTCTTATTTAAAAAAAAAATAGTAATATGATATATCAGTAAGGTATCAGGGGAAAACTATCTTAATCCAAAAACGTATTATCCTAACAAAAATACTACAAAAGCTTTACTAAACAGGGTTATTTCAAATCAATTAGCACCCTTTTAGGGGCTGATTCTGTACATCACAAATTAACTAACAACTTTTATTCTACGACTTTTATTTATTCTAAAAAAAATAGAAAAATATCGTTCACCCTCGACAAAATGAATGGAACAGCTGTTTTTTTTGTAGTTTTTATTTGTCAACAGTCAGTCGTAGAACAAAAGTTGTTAGTTTTGATGTACAGAATCAGCCCCTAAAAGGGTGCTAATTGATTTGAAATAACCATATCTATCTATTTATATATTGTAATGATGAATCGCCTAAAACTACAAGATAATTCGCATAAAATCTTAGGACACTGAGAAAATATAAGTACCTACTGGAGGGTCACATTCTTGGACCTTCTTGGTTTAAGCCTTCCTTTTTTTTCCAGTAAGACCGATTGGCAGCGGCTTGCATCCGATCAGAGCATCTGTCTAGCTATGTAGACGTCCTACGCTTCACTTGCCGCTACGTGGTCTCCATTCGAAAACTTTAATAACGAAAACTTTACTCCGCGATATGTTTGCTGTGTCTAATGCTACTTTAACTTTTTCTAGAGTATAATATTTATATACACGAACCAAAACGGATATTATGTTCTGACTGCTCAAAGCTTTAACTACTGTGAAATACGTTTATTTTTAACCCCCGACGCAAAAGAGGGGTGTTATAAGTTTGACGTGTCTGTTTGTCTGTCTGTCTGTGGCATCATAGCGCCCGAACCACTGAACCGATTTCAGTTTAGTTTTTTTTGGATGAAAGGAGACTTAATCGAGAGTGTTCTTAGCTATGTTTTATATAAATCGATTGAGCCGTTTAAGAGTTATGGTGGGTTAAAGTGGGGATGGAAGAACCAAAATTCTACAAATGTGCCCAAAATTTTCGTACTTTTTTGTCGGGGGTTTTTTAAATTTTTAATTATTCGCTAGTTACGCCACCTGTTGAGTTTTCTTACAAGTAAAACAATCGTTGTGCAGATAATTCTCTTCCTACTCATGAAACTAGACTACCGACACAAACCAGCTATGGCTAGCACCCCATCGTGACATTGATTGTAAAGAAAATGTATAGATGGCGTTGCTCGTGGCTAAAATGTACAATATATTGGTCTACAGTAATAACTGCTAGAGTCTGGCTAGTAAAAGCTGATACCGAAAAAACGCGGCAAATTTAAAAAATACCAGCATGGCAGCCCTAAACTGAGATGGGAATACTTTTTCTCACTCGTACGACGTAGTATTGTTACCATTACCGCGATTCTGATTCTTCCAAATATTTGGGGATTCGCAAAAATTTTTTTTTTTTCTTTTCAAGCTTTTATTTGCTGAGTAGGTTTTTAATCACGTTAAATAATTTATGTATTTTGATTACGTGATTATTATACTAAGCTGAGGCTTTTGTGCATTGCCCTCTAAATGATTATCAACGCTTACCTACTTACCAGCTACTTCAATACTATGAAGATTATTGAAGAGCATTCTAGGATATACTATGAATCATTTTGTAGACTTTAGTACATGACGTATATTTATAAAAAATGTTTTTAACACAATGTCGCTTAGGTACTTTCCGCTATAAATACACAAATTTAAGGGTAAATCCGCGATAGTGGTATCACCGAGTGTAGTCATAGGTATAAAACGTTTGCGAAAAGTTCTAGTATCAACTTTCGCTAGCCAGACTCTAGAGATAATTTTAATTTAACTTGTTTGGTAGTTGAGATTTAAAGGTTTTCATCAGACATGATTTTGTTGTTTAATCAATGCATACGAAGCCATATATGGGTCAGTATAGTTTTACTAGAACGCATACGATGCCATATGTGGCTTCGTGTATGAAATTCTAAAGAAGCCGTGGTGGTCTAGTGGTTGTAACGCTGGCTTGTCATTCTTGAGGTCGCGGGTTCAATCCCGGTCCCGTACCGATGAGTTTCTTTGGAAATTAGGTACGGAATTTCACACCACTGGCTTTTCGGTGAAGGAAAACATCGTGAGGCAACGTCCGTAGAAGAAATTCGATGGCGTGTGTGAATCCACCAACCCGCACTGGGCCAGCGTGGTGTCTATGGCCAAATCACCCTTCGTGGGTAGGCCTACGTCCTGCAGTGGACCATAAAAAAGGCTTGTACCGTAGTAGTAATATCTTCTAAAATAAGCTCGCAATATTTTTTTTTCTTTTTGGATGTTAATATATGGAAAATAAAAAAATTTTTCAGTAAAAAAATTTTTCATCATCTTCATAATTAATGCAATTAAGGAGTTAAATACTTTATAAGACAACGTATTTTGCTGTTTTTGCCTTCTGCATCTGCATAAAGTTTGACAAAACAATTTTAATGTGCCATGATTTAAATTACACAGAAAAATAATAAAAAATCACGACACGTAATTTCAAAATATACCATCTAAAGCATGTGAATGTTGCTGAGACGAAAACTAAAGTATTATAAGGGGGTTTTGAGGATTTTTAGCAATATATTGTTTCTTACTCGATAACTTTGAATATCCTTTCGGAGTCTTTCCCGTGAAGTAGAGGCTGCAGTGCGATTTCTTCGTCGCTGTGGTTACCGTCGTCTTCTTTTCTGTAATTTAACATTTGAAACTGTTATTATATTTGAAACTTTAGAGTACTATTACGAAATTTTTGACATGTAATTTTAATCTGTTATTTTTGACGATGCTATTGCAGACATTTCAATTACAGTAGGTATTTCTGACATCTTAATTTTTTAATATTGTAGTTTGAATTTTATGTAATGTACCAAATTTTAGTTAATTTATTGTAATATTATGCCTAATAATTCTGTTGAGTATATAATGAATAATAATTGTTATTTTGACAATTCGTAAGTTGTTGCTCATAGAATATTGTTGTAAACCTACCAATGTATGTAATTATCCTTACTGAAAATAAATGAATCTATCTATCTTTTTCTTTTAAATAATAAAACGTCAACTGCTAGGTATAGGCCTCCCCATATCTTCAACAAGGTCGGTTAGAAACGGCTTGCATGCAGCTCGATTCTGCAGTTTTTAACCGACTTCCAAAAAGGAGGAGGTTCTATGTTCGTCTGTATGTATGTATATATTTTGTTTTTTTGTGTATGTTCATCGATAATTTCGCCAATTGTGAACCGAATCGAAAAATTGTTTTTTAGTTGGAAAGGGTATACTCCCGAAATGATTCCATTGAAATTTTACAGATATCGGCTGAGCCGTTTTTGATAAATCAACAATAATATGAACAATTCTAGCGAAAAATTCGAATTTTGTACATGATGGAAAGCGGTTTTGTCATTTTTTGCGAAAAATAATTTTCTTTTAAATCATAAAACGTCAACTGCTAGGTAAAGGCCTCCCCTATAATATCTACACTGGCTCGGTGGCTCAGTAGTTAGTGACCCTGACTTCTGGGACAAAGGGGCGTGGGTTCGATCCCCACGCAGGGCAAATATTCATGTGATGAACATAGGTGTTTGCTCTGTGTCTGAGTGTTATTTAGTTACTATCTCTAAAAGTATGTATTTAAAAAAAGTATATGTAGTATATCAGATTCTGGCAGCCATATCACAAGCTTTGCTTAGTTTGGGGTCATAGCCCGGGTGTAAAATGTCCCTAATATTTATTTATTACTAGCTGACCCTGTGAACTTCATATCACCTTAGCGCCACCGGCGACCAAATACTGTAAACATTCACAGGTAGGAACATTTTGTATGGGAAAATTAATTTCAAGTTTTTATTATTTTTCACGCTACTTTTTAAAATTTCCTCATCGTTTAAACCTTCCCTTAGCTTCCACGGATATTTCTAAATCTAAATTAGCCACATCGGTCCCACCGTTCTCGAGTTTTAGCGAGACTAACCACAATTCATTTTTATATATAAGAAAGAAGAAGAAGATAAAGAAGAAAGAAAGAAGAAGATTCAACAAGGTCGGTTAGAATCGGCTTGCATGCAGTGCGATTCTGCAGTTTTTAAGAGATCCACCCGTCTTGTTGGTGGACTGTCCTGCGCATCGTTTTCCGTTACGCAGTCTCCAATCGTAACCTTTTCAATCCCATCGACCATTTGATCTTTGTGCATTCATGTTGCGTATTGAATTGAATTTATTTGCATAGTACTTATACAGATATACCCTACCTAGTATAACACATAGCAATCATGATAATATTAGGTAAATATCTAAAACATTACTTACTAACCAACCAAAGAAAAACATAACTAGGCAATCTGCATACTTACGTCCGCAAAAGAAATTTGTTAGTATGTGGATTCACCGACCCGCACTGCGTCAGCGTGGTAGTTATGTCCAAATGACCTTCCATGGGTAGGCCCATGTTAGAAGTAGACTAAAATAAGTCCGGTACAGGTACAAGAAAACTGTTTCTGAGGTTAATTCTAGCTACGAAACTCACATTTCTTCTTCTGGTATCTTTCCGTCCATTCCCAGTTCTCGTCTCATCATGATGCTCAGCGACTGGCCCCCGCTTTTATCACCTTAAACAATTAACATTTGTCAATATTCACAATTTCTCTGAGCTTTTCTAGCTCAAAAAATAATTATTTCTATTATTATTATTTTCTATTGAAACAAGTATTTTATTATTATTTTTTATTGAAACAACTCTAGTAAAAGTAGATCAAATTTAATTTAAAGATTTGATTACAAACAGTCGGACAGAAAACGGGACAGGTGAAACTAAGTTAAAGCTTGTAAAAATCGTTCCATTCGTAAACTTTATTGTAAATTTATCAGAGAAAATGATGCCAGCAGTGTTACATTATTAGTATTATTCATTGAATTATTATTTTTGTGACAAAAACTTAACAAGACTGAACTGCTATATATAAATAAATTAAATTCACGCAGTGCATTGACTAATTTAGGCTAAGATTTCAAGTACTTACTAACTCTCTTTGTACAGTATAATCAAATAATTTTAAATTTTAGTTGTCTGTGGTTAGTAAAATTTTAAGAAAAAAAAATTATACATAATAAATCATAAAATAAATAATTTCGCTAAATAACTCTATTCCACAAACTAAAAAAATATCACGGGAATCCATTAACAGCGGAAAAATCAGGCCACACCGAAACAAAACCGGACTAATTTTATTGAAAATCTGTTCCTTTTTAGGAGTATTTTATAATAAGAAGGTGTAGACAAAATAGGATAAATATTATACCTAATATGAGGCTTTCAATAATTTTGTTACCATTAGTGTTCATAGAAGTGGGGCTCGCCAAGGTGGTCCTGATATTGCTGTCGCGTCCAAAGCCGCTTTTACTTTTCTGCTTGATACTCGTCCATACTGATCCGAACAGGCTGTGGTTGCGCTGCAAAATTACACACAAGTAATTGAAAGTAAGTTGAAATGAAAGTAGGCAGGGCACAAAAGTCTGATAACCGATGCAGTCGAAAACTTTACATAATAATCGGCCAAGTACGAGTCGGACTCGCGTACCAAGGTTTCCGTACCGTATTGAAGCCCCCTTAATATATTTTATTTAAATTTATTTATTAGTTTTGAACGGAATATACCACTTAATATTCGAAACATCTTACTGTTGGCCTAACCCTAAAAACGAGGTGGGTAATGATGTGTACGATTGACCTCATGAATGCCACAGGATTGCGCTAGATGCAAACCGTTTCTAACTGACATTATTGGAAATCTCTTATAGGCCGAACATAGGCCGGCAACGGACGTCCTATCAAAAAGCGGTAAATTACATTCGAAAAGGCCATTACTCAGAGGCAAACTGGTCTTATATTACAGACTTGAGACTGTTTTTTTTAATAAAATATATTTTTTAATTAATCTACTGTAGATATAAAATCAGATGTGTTCATATCTAATGCCTACTGTATTCATATCTAACGCAAATAAATTACGAAACTATAAGACAAAAATTTTTTGTCCAATAACTTTTATCAAAATTTTACGATCGTTTTGGACGAAAAATATGTACAGGTTTTAAAAAACACAAAAAGACATTTTCTTTCTTATTTTCTTGTCATAGTATTTTACTCATTCTTACCCTATGCATAGGCTCCACAATCTCTCCGACCAGCTCATCCAAGTTCCCTGAGATCGCTCTCTTCAGCTCTGGCCCAGCTTCATGCAGGGTCCGCAGACCAGCTTGCAGAGTCATCTGGTTGTTTCGTATCGAAGCAGCCGCCGCCTGTTCCTTGCGCTTTCTGAACCTGATCGTTTTTGTCGGAGATATCGGTTAAAACCTAAACTTGATGAACAGTGCGATCGAGTAGCCTACTGATGGCAAAATTAACAGTTAAAAACGCCAACAACGATCATATTCAGCGGTCGTTTTGAGAATTTGTGAGTAAAAGTGTCATTTTTAACTGACTGTTTTCGTTCACAGAGCTATTACAACTAGAGAGATAGCACTGATGTCGCTTGAAGCAATTCCCAACCACTAAAATGTATGGAAATTCTTTCCCAGAGCTGTCAAAACTGTCAAGTATGAATTGGAATTTGTCACTACTGAGAGAAAAATACGACAACTAGCCACTGAATTGAGATATTTTTCATATCTCTTTCTATCTGATGCTATTTTAAACCATTAAATATATTTCTTTCTTTTCTCAATCGATTACATTATCCCTCTAAAAATGCCATAGTAAACTGCCACTTTTGACCTAGTAGGTTTTTTGTGATCGAATGTGACATAAAGAGTCGTAATGACGTTTTAGCGTTCTTTTGGTAGTGAACAAAAGTAGCATCGTTGGCAATATGGACGAAACTCAAAATCCGGTTTACATCAACGCTACTTTTCTAAATGTTAAAATTGCCATCGAGCCTAACACGAACGCACCTAAAGTATATCATAAGATGCTATTGTGTTCTTTTCAGAGTGAGTATGTGTATGAATTTAGTATCTGAATTTTGATTGTCACCGATGTTTATTTCTGAGTAGCGGTGTCATGTATTATGATGTTGAATTATTGCAATCACTTAAATTACAAACGTGGTGTCGTCAAAAATTTCAAAGTGCATAAAATAAAATACACTATTACACTATAAAAAAAAGTTCCAACACATGTCTTTCCGGTAGAACCTTACAATCATTTGCCGAAACTGATATTGTTTACCTTGAAGCCAATTCGTGAAACTTTGCATTTCTCACCCATGCATAAACTTACAAACACAAAGAAAAATATTCAAATGGTGAAAACACGAAAAAAAGAATAAGAGAGAAAAAAAACGTAAAAAGACTGTGCGTTCTCAAAGCAAGTGATTGTAAAACACCAATGAAGGTTATACGCGGTGGAAACATGCTTTGGAATGTCGAAAACTGAATCTCAAAAAGACATGCTAAAATTTTGAGCGTAGATGCTTGATGGTAAAGAAAACCTTAAAATGCGTGGAAGCTAAAAACAAAAATCGAAAGAGTCACACAATCGTCAATAATTATTTACATTTTAATACATGCTGCATTTAATCTTTTACAGTATTTGTAAAAGAGGATTGTATGAATCTAAGATCAATCAAAAGAGCATGTTCACATCAAAAAAATGCTCTGGAAAAATCTTTCAAGCGATTCTCTTGACTTTCAAATAAAAATTGAACCGTTGCCAAGAAATAAGCAAAAATACAGCGTATCTTCAAATTCTGCTTAATGTTTGAATGACTTACGCATGGTTCCTAAAAAATAGAAAGAATGTGTTAATGATAATGTTTTAAACATGGAATACATAAATACATATATATTTTTGTGATACTATAAATATTAAACTACAAAATACTTTAAGGTGGACACGATGATAAAACAATACATCAACGATCTACTGCATACATATTACCAAATGAACCTAGTACATTACAACATAGGTATAGGCCGAATTATACAATTCGGCGGATGTGAAGTTAGCTGGTAGCCGCGCGAAACCCAAACAACGCTGAGTTTAATGTGAGCTTCAGTCAGGATTGGATATTGTGCAGCTTGTAGCTAACTTCACATCCGCCGACTTGTATGATTTGGTATACAGGTCTATGTGCAATAAAAAAATTAGTTTCAAATAATATTATGTAAGAAAATGATTAGTATAATTACTACCTCTGCACATTTATCTAAAAACAACAATACCTGCTAGACTTAAAAATATCATGATATAAAATTTTGTTTCGATACGTTTCAAAAATGTGTATGTCGATGACATTTTTATTCTTGCAAAAGTTGGGCAACTTACCTTCTAAAGTAATCTTGAATAAGGAAGGTCGCATAGAATTTGCCGACGGTGATTTCATTTGGATCCCCTGGAGGTGGCACCACTTGATCCAGGAGCTTGGGAGACGTCCGTTTCCAAATCTTCTTGATTACAGCTCGGAGCTCAGTGTTACAGTCATCAATGACACCTTAGGAAGAAAAGTCATTAAAAAGATGCATGTGCAGAGATAATTAATTTATAGCATTTAATGAATTAATCAAACAAAATAGGATTGAAAATAACTAGGGTGCCAGCGACATTAGGTATCATGATCATGACAGTATTATCGTAGAAATTCGCAAGATATGGCCAAAAGCTTTTTGTCAAGTACATAGTAGTTAACAGTTAAACTAAGTCACTTACTCTTATTTACTTTATACTTCACTTTCTGAAGTGAAATACAAGGTTACGTTAAACGTTTAACGCTTCCATGGAGGGGGTATAAAAGCACTATCGCGTCGAAAATTCACTTCTTCCGCGCGGAGGGACTCCACTTGCATTTTTTAATTCCTATAGCACGACCACATTTATGAAATGTTTACGAAAGAAACTTAAGCCAAAATTATTATCGTTACCTGTGGTTTTAATTTGTAGTTGTGTTCTGACAACAGCAAACAGCGTTGCGTTGAAGTTGACTGTACCGTCGGAGTTCAAAGGCATATTCATTGAAACTAGTTTCTTGCATGCCGTTCGATGAGGGCATAGTTTTCCAAAACCTGGAAACAGAGTAGAAATTACGTAGTAATACCTCGGACTTACGCGAAACGTGGGATCATGCAATAGCCGCGTAAGTCGAATTCGCGAGTCGGGGTTCAACTTTGGCCACTTTAGGTATATAAAAGCGTATTAAGAACGCATATGAATAAGTTCGAAGTCGTTGTAAACCTAATGTGCAATGCGTACGTAAAACAATTCACGCGGAACACGAATTTGTCGTACACCAAACATGCCGATGCGCGCGGCGAACAACAAGAAAACCGCGTATCTCAGAATTCGCGTAAAACGGGTGGCGTATATAACCACAGGATTATGGACATTTCAGTGATTCGAAAAACGTCACCCGTTCGACAAATTTAATCGAGGTAAAACATATGAACTGTTTTTTGGCAATTTCTAATTTAAAAAAGTTCAAAAGACGATCATGAATACATACTAGAAAATTGCAAATTTTTAATCGTCTGCAAATAACGTTGCAGTAATGTGTCAGAGTCACTTTCAACCGGTTTTATAAAGAACCCACAGGAATTAGGGACATTATGATCATAACGATTTGATGATGATGAAATAAAGTTTTAGAGCGACTTAGACGTTTTCAAATAAAAATTTCTTATTTTTCATGATATACAGGGTCATTCCTAATCAATTAGCATTCTTTTAGGGGCTTATTCTGTACCTCAAAACTAACAAACTTTGTTCGGCGACTTTCGTCAAAATTAAAAAAAGCCAGCTGTTTCATACATTTTGTCGCGGGTGAACGATATTTTTCTATGGCTCAGCAATATTTTTTTTTTGGCTAATTTCGCAAAGGGTAAGGGGGGTTAGACAATTAACCAGAATGGAACGCAGTATTTTAGGCGTAAAGCTAACAGATCGCATAAGAAACACCATATTGCGTTTCAAAACACAAATAGCTGACGTGACCCAAAAATGTGCCAACTTGAAGTGGGACTGGGCTGGACATGTCTACCGAATGCCAGATGATCTTTGGGCCAAAATAACCACCGATTGGACACTAGGCCATAAACGAGCTCGCGGCAGACATAAAAGCGATGGCGGGACGACCTTGACAGGCACCGGAAGGACTGGCATACTTTAGCCCAGGATAGAGATAAGTGGAAGGAGGGTAGGGAGGCCTTTGCTCAACGTTGGGACAGAATAGGCTCCTAATAATAATCCATCCATCCATCCATCAGCCGTAAGACGTCCACTGCTGGACATAGGCCTCCCCAATGGATTTCCAATAAGGCCGGTTGGAAGCGGCCTGCATCCAGCGCGTTCCTGCGATCTTTATTATATCGTCAGTCCACCTGGTCGGTGGACGTCCTACGCTGCGCTTGCTGGTCCGTGGTCTCCATTCGAGAACTTTACTGCCCCATCGGCCATCCGTTCTCCGAACTATGTGCCCTGCCCATTGCCACTTTAATTTGCTAATCCGCTGGGCTATGTCGGTAACTTTGGTTCGTCTGCGGATCTCCTCATTTCTGATTCGATCTCGCAGAGAGACGCCGAGCATAGCCCTCTCCATAGCACGTTGGGCTATCCTGAGCTTATTCATAAGGCCCACAGTAAAAGACCACGTTTCAGTTCCATATGTCATCACTGGCAACACACAACTATCGAAAACTTTCGTCTTGAGGCACTGAGGTATATCAGATGAAAAGACGTCACGCAGTTTTCCGAAGGCTGCCCAACCGAGTTGGATTCGGCGATTGACCTCTTTCTTGAAGTTGGACTTACCTAGCTGGACTACTTGTCCTAGGTAGACGTACGAGTCAACAACTTCAAGAACCGAGCTCTCAACAGATATTGGGGTGGGTACGACATGGGCATTACACATGACTTTTGTTTTATCCATGTTCATTTTGAGACCCACCTGTTGAGAAACTCGATTGAGGCCTTCGAGCATCGTGCTGAGCTCTTCCATCGATTTCGCCATGACCACGATATCGTCGGCAAACCGAAGGTGAGTGATGTATTCGCCATTGATGTTGATGCCAAATCCTTTCCATTCCAGGAGCTTAAAGGCGTTCTCCAAAGTGGCAGTAAACAGTTTCGGAGATATCACATCTCCCTGTCTGACGCCTCTTTTCAAAGGGATCGCCTTCGAGCTCTCTTCCTGTACTCGGACCGACATAGTGGCGTTATTATACAAACACTTCATCACTTCGATATACCGATAGTCAATACGGCATCGCTGAAGAGACTCAAGCACAGCCCATGTCTCGACCGAATCAAAGGCTTTCTCATAGTCCACAAACGCTAAGCAAAGTGGCAAATTATACTCTTCAGTCTTCTGTATAACTTGCCGCAGCGTATGGATGTGGTCCATGGTGCTAAAGTCTTTTCGGAAGCCGGCTTGTTCGGAAGGCTGGAAGTCATCAAGCCTGCGCTCGAGACGATTCGTAATGACCCTTGAAAACAGCTTATAAACATGGCTCAGAAGCGAGATGAGTCTGTAATTCTTCAATAAGGTGTTGTCACCTTTTTTAAAGAATAGCACCACCACGCTTCTGTTCCATGCTTCCGGCGTTATGCCCTCGAGGACGACGGTGTTGAAAAGCTTCTGAAGGACTTTAAGTACCGGTTTACCACCCGCTTTCAGAAGCTCTGAAGTGATTCCGTCATCACCCGGTGCCTTGTTGTTTTTAAGCTGATTCAAGGCCATTCTAATCTCGTACAGGCTGATGTCCGGGATGTCTTCGGTGAAGTGTCGAGTCAGCTTGGCTCTCGGGTCTTTAGCCGTGCTGTCAACAGGCTTAGCTACCGAAGCGTATAACTGTCCATAGAACCCTTCGATCTCCTCCAATACCTCTGCCTTGGTCGACGTCATGCTGCCGTCCTCTCTCTTTAGCTTTGTCAGCTGGCTTTGCCCAATAGACAAACTCCTTGCAAACACTTTAGAGCCTTTGTTTCGCTCGATAGTCTCTTTAATTTGTTTGGTTTTAAAGAGACGTATATCACGCCGCAAGGATTTAGAAATTTGTCTATTAAGCTGCCTATATGACGCAGCGTCCCTAGTAGACTGCAGTCTTAACAAACGTCGTTCAGCCATGAGGTCTGAAGTGTGATCGGATAGTTTCTGGGTTTTATTTGAACGGCGTGGTCTAAAAAACTTAGAACCCACCGTCTGGACAGTTTCTACGAGCCTATTATTGATCTCATCCACCGACGCAAGATTCTCTAGGCAAGCAAAACTATTTGAGAGCTCTAGCTGAAAGCTTTCGGGGTTTTGGATGTGGGCGAGAGTAGGCCGGAGCGTAGACTTCATCAGACGAGACCTTTCAAGTCTAACGTTCACATTCAATGTGCCTCTTACCAATCTGTGATCACTACCGGTTTTCACCCGGTTGATCACGGAGACATCATCGAATATTCGTCTATTGTTGGTCATAATGAAGTCTATCTCATTTCTCGTGGAACCATCGGGACTTATCCAGGTCCATTTCCTATGAGGCGGCTTCTGGAAGAAAGAGTTCATCATAAAGAGTTCCTCTCTCTCCAGAAATTCAGCCAGCCTCTGACCTCTTGAGTTCCGTTGCCCGTACCCAAATTGCCCCACTTTCAGCTCATCATCAATTTTCTTGCCTATCTTTGCGTTAAAATCCCCCATAACAACAGTAAAGTGGGTCTCAGACATATGTATGGCCCGACTTATGTCCTCATACATAGTCTCCACTTCATCATCTGGGTGTGCCGAGGTCGGTGCGTATACCTGAATGACCTTCAGCGAATATCTTTTGGATATTCTGAGTATTAGGTATACGACCCTGCTCGAAACACTGTCGATGGTTACGATGTTGTTAGTGAGGGACTTGTGGACGAGAAACCCGACACCACCTTGGGACTTTTGGTCGCCTTCCCGGTAGTAGAATAGGTTGCCCGATTTCAGAGTTATCGTGTCCTCACCCTCTCTTCGGACTTCAGATAACCCCAAAATATCCCAGCGCAACCTACTCATCTCCTCTTCCAGCTCAACAATCTTTTCATCCGTCCTCAAAGTGCGTATATTGTGTGTCACCAGGGCCAGTTTCCGTTGGGGGTGGTAGCGGGGCGTCTGCCGGAGATTCTTCGCACCCCCCTCTCCGCCGTTACCGTGGCCGCTACCAGAGCCAGGGATAGCGGAGCCGCCGGGGACTGGGGGCCTATTTGTGTGGCTTAAATTCATTGGGGGTTGTTGCCCATAATCGCCGCGCTGGGCAAGCGTGTTGGCGATCGCAGGACGTAGCTCCTCGCACCAGTGCCGCTGCTCCCCGACACTGGTCTGTGGCATTTAGGCTACGCCAAATTAGGATGGTTATACCGCCATCAATCGGTTCCGTAGTACCTCAGTCGGCTTTTACGACACCTGGTACAAGAGGGGGGTGCTATTCTACTCTGCCGGCACCCCACGGCACCCCACGGCATAATAATAATTTCACAGAGTAAAAGTTGTTAGTTTTGATGTACAGAATAAGCCCCTAAAAGGATGTAAATTGATTAGGAATAACCCTGTATATTTTTGAGATTACTAAAATTAATATTAACAAGTAAAAGTTCTTAATGGAACCGGGTTTTACGCACCTAACGGAGGGCTGATTTTTCGAAGTAAGTTGACAACATCAAGGTGTTTGATCCGGCCTTTTGCGTCTGGATCGTATTCGCTCCATAATCTGAAATGGTACAAGATTAATTTAATGGCCAAATGCTGGAACAACCTGCCTCCTCCTATCAGGGAGCTGAAGAATCTTTACTCATTCCGTTCGAAATTGAAGCACCATCTTTTATCCAAACAAATTCAGCACGGATTGATAGTCTACGACCATTCCTTTATATGACTCCCTCAGTTGTCCATTTTCTAGCTAATATTTTTTGCTAGCATTTATTTATGTGTTGTTCTTCATTTAGTTTTTGTGTTGTTTTAAAGTGATATGTAAAATGTATTGATTTTATTTTATTATTTTATTTATTTATCGCAATGTTATTGTTTGTAAACTTGTACTATTTGACTTCTGCACTTTGTTTTTGCATTGTTTTAAAGCACTTTTTACTTCTATATATTATTAAATATTTTTATGTCATACTGTTTACCCTCTAACAAAAGGGTTCACCTGAAAACCAGCACTGAGTGCTCGGTGTCAACCAGCACTCAGCATTTATGCTGAGGTGAGCCCTTTTCGACATCTCTATGTTTACTATTCTTAGTCATATTTCATCTGTAATGTCGAATAAACTTTTTTCATTTCATTTCATTTCATTTAATTGTAATCCTTACTAATATTAGTAGTTCTGCGAACAGTAATCTCGTGACATATCTCTTTAACTGAATCTTCATAAGCTTATATCTTGACTCGCTCTTGACCGTTTGGTTCATATCCGCAAGTGTTATTACAATTTAGAAACTTAACAATATTGCCAAATATAATGGAAATCGGCTGGTAAATACTTTGCGTGACAGCAAATTCTCGACTCTCTTCAGAAAAGATTTTTAGTGTAAAGGCAATAAACTCAGAAAGATTGAACATTCTTTCATGTATACTTTAGAAACACACATAATACAGGTATTTTCAACTTTGGCGACCTATATCTCATAAATGGTGTGACAAAAGAATATCATGAAACCTTACATTCATTTTAGAAACCCATACATTTTAGTTAATTGGAGTAAAAAAAAATTAGCTACCCTTCAAACACACAGTTTTGAAATTTTTAAGTATTGAAAATTGATATCTCTACTAAAACTATTACAATGTCAAATTTAAATGCAGTTTTTTTAATTTTTAGTTTATAAATGTGGAAGTTTAAAGGATTTGTAATATAAGAACGGACAGACGGACGGACAGAACGAAGTTATAAGGGTTGCGTAGTAAAACGAGGAACCCCTAAAACTTCGTGAGGTCCGTCCGTCAGTCCGTCCTAATATTACTTAAAAACAAGTGATTACAAGAAAAGATTGAAACCTAACACAATTCATCTAATAGCAAGGAACTTAAATGCTGCACTGTACAAGTGCTATCATAATAATGTACTTACCTAATAAATTCGTCTAAATGGTGAGGTCCTAGAATGGACCAATCTCTGGTCAGATAGTCAAAGTTATCCATGATGACAGCCACAAATAAATTTATGATCTGAAATCACGACCATAAATTATTACTTTCAAATCACTAAGCACACGTACTACCTACCTTCAAATAACATTAAAGAAAACAACTCTCCCACACACACATATACGCACCCTCTCACACACACACACACACATATATTATATTTATTTCCATCATTCATTAGGAGTAAAAAATCCGTAGCAAAATTAAGAACAATATAAATAAATAAATAAATAAATATTAGGGGACATCTTACACACGGTCTCTGACCCCAAACTAAGAAAAGCAATATAATTGAAAAATCTTACCAAGAAAGTACACAGCAATGAAAAAGATATGAAATAGGGAAATGCCGACCAGGTTCCACAAGGCTCGTTCTCGTTTACAACCAGTGTTTTATTATCAATGTCTAATTTCGCACATTTCAAAGGCTTGTCCGGTCTTTCATCGTCATTCTTTGATAATTCCATCATAATGTCTTGCCATGCTTCACCTATGAAAAAAAAAAATAATAGCCTGGTGGACGCGATGCTTAACTAAAATTCTGGTGTTTAACTAGATCAACGTATTTATACAGAGTCATAGGTATTAAACGCAAAACCTTTTAAGAGTGAGTCTAGAACATCTAAACAAAAATTTTTAGTTACTTTTGGATAATCACGAAGAAAAAAATCTGATTCTTCATACAACATTTTTTATGAATTTTCACAAGTTGTAGTACAAAAGTTGTTTGTCTAGATGTACTAGACCCGCCCTTAAAAGGTTTTGTGTCAAAGTCAAAGTCAAATTCTCTTTATTTCGTAGACACATTACAGTCATGTTCTTGAAAACGTCCGATAACAATGCTTTTAACAATGTTATGATTATAGAATTATTTCTTAAAAATTAAAATTCATTTCAAAACACACCTAAAAATATCAAAATACAACAAATTAAAAATAGAACAAATTAAATACCAAACAAATACTATCAAGCAAAAAATAAATGTCAGTGTCATTTGAGGTGACAATTTGGATGTCAACAGGTACCGGTAAGAAACAAGTAGTATTTAATAGTAGTTTATGCAACTGTCATATAACAAAGGGTATTAAAACACGAGTGTGAGTTTATGGAACGAGCGCAGCGAGTTCCATAATAGTAACGAGTGTTTTAATACCTGTGTTATATGCAGTTGCATACACTACTTTATCTACACTCTTTTAATTTGTATTTTAAAAACAAAACGCATTGCGAAACATTAAATTCACGCGTACGTGTATTGTCACAGTGAACTTGCCGCCATTAAAATCTAACCAATGAGAGTGCAGCTGCGTGCGCAGGGCCAATCAGGAGCGACCGCGCGCTGTTGTTCTTTTTTTATTTCATTGGCACAAGATCTTACCAAAGAGTTTTGTGTATGTAAGTTTAGTAGTTTCGACGAAGTTTTCACGTATAACCCAACTGTTTTCAAAAGCCAGCCTAATATCAAAATTTTATACAACTTGTATGAGGATTTTGACATAAGGCTCGCCAGGTTAAATGGTCGCGTTTTATCGATGTTATAATGAGATTTTACGATATCGATGTGGATATTATAACATCATTTGAAATTGCTTAAATTGAGTGTTTTGTTGTCTGTGCTATAATAGTAGTCATTATAAGTCAAATATTGGAAACATAAGTAGAATGATACAACATTAGTGTAGATAAAATACGTGATGTTATCGTTATCAACGATAACATACTAATAACAGTTATTATCAACAGTATGTTAGTATGCAATATGCCAGAAATTACTAATAATTATTAAAAAATTTCATGTCAGAATTAGATATGCTTAATACCTATGACCCTGTATAAGCAATGATATTCAGCAAGGTATTGCTGAAACTAGATAGGAACTTTTAGAGACATTATATGGGTACTCATTAATATAAACAACTTTCACTATGAAGCCAACTCCAAATTAGCGGTTCTATACATTTGTCGAGAGAATGAACTTTTCGTATTGATTTTTTTATTCGATTTTGGGGTTTGAGCTTTATAGCAAAAAATGTTCAGAAATGTGTAATTATGAGTACAAAATAATATTTGTAAGTCTCTGCACTTTGGAAAGCAACAGTCTGGATTTATTTACCTGTCGCAGATCGAAATAGAACCATAAGAGCACTTGGAAACGTTTGGAAGTTGTTGTTGCTGGTTATTATTTCGCTGTCCCCGATGTACACTTTTCCAAACAACTGAAAAATCCAGACCAGCAAATGTTAGAACAAAGAATAAAAGACAAAGGTATAAGTGCAATAAGGTCTTCACGAAGCCTTTTTGAATATATTTTTTTTTCAAATCTATATTTTACCTTATAAATATAATTTTCAATATTCTCCCATGTCAGAGGCCTTCAGGCGGCCTAAAAACTCTAACACCAGGGCTAGCCACCCGGCTTATACGAATTTACTTGCTTTAAAATTGCGCATAAAAATTTTAGAACTACCGGGAAAATTTTGTCCCACTAGTTCTAAAATATTTATAGTAGACCTAATAGTAGAACTTTCGGGAACGACCCATTTTTTCACTATCATGTGATGAATCATGATGTAGACAATATATATTTGTTAAGACAGATTTTTTGTATACGTAAGAAAATGGGGCTCGCCTCGTTTGCGGATGCGACTTTGCCCACGTCTATAAATTATTCCACGCTACGCCACTGTCTTTGGTATTAATGATTCACACAAATTTTGAAGTAACTATATCATGAAAAAAATCTCACCTGCATCCCGACCACAGCATAAATGAAGAACAGCAAGACAATCAGCAGCGCGACATAAGGCAGAGCTTGGAAAGACTTGATGAACGTCCATAGAAGGGTCCTGATTCTCTCACCACGTGATAGCAACTTTATCAGTCGCAACGCTCGAAACAGACGGAAGAATGTGATGTATTTCAACGATGCACTCTAAAAACAAAGCGGTACAAACTGTAATCATCTTAAGGATATCTTTTTAATGTTTCTGAATTCAACTTTTTGTTCATTTTGAAGTCGACAAAAATTTAATATCATTTAAAATTAAATAGCTCAAGTTTTGATATGGTATGGTAAGTGCAATAACGCGCAAATTTAGATCATGGTAATGAATTTGAAAGGGCCACCAAGAGACCGGCCTAGCCAAGTTGGGGCCCGATGTTAATCCAACTGCTTAATTTAAGATCTAACGTTAATGGTGTTTCGCGAATAATTTTTACCGATTTCATTATCTACCCTGTAAATAAATAAACTTTATTTCTTTCTTACGGTGGTTTCGCACTGCATCAGTAATGAATCCAATCAAAATGGGATATAATGCAAAATGCAATTAGTGTGTCAAGTTAAGGCCATTACCTGGTATAGTATTTAATTATTTCATTTATTTGTTTTGGAAAATGATTTTTCTATTATTTTGCTTCACTAAAAATCACAATTCAAAGAAATTTCATATTTTCGGATCTTATTATCTTTTAACATTGCTTGTAAAGTATGGCGACATGACGGCCTTCAACAAAAATCAAATTAGAAAATACGAAATTCCATTTTGAATAAGAATTAAATACGGTTCTTTTATTCTGTGAATTTTTTTACCATATTTTAAAGCTTTTTTGGGTTACTGTACATAGTTTGAGCCCACTTTGCAAGATCTTCTTTCATCTGTATCTGTTATTAGGATAGGTATTTAGTCGGAATATTAAATGACGGTAATCTTACATAGTGCGTAAATTACCATACATAATTCTACGATTTCCTTGGACCGAACTTCTGATCGGATTCGCTTCGATCACAGTGCGAAAACACTGTTATTGTGAAGTCTTTCACTGTGGGCATTGTGAATAGGACCAAGATGCAGGGTGGGCACCCTGCTATGAAGAATTCTCTGCGAAATCTAATCAGAAAGGGGCTTATTCCACATATCCCTTTAGATGTTCCCTTGCGCAGGGGATTTGTGGATTGTTTTTCCATAAATCCCCTGCGGTTTTGTGGAAGGGATTTTTGGACTTTTTATCACCAAAACCCCTTCCGCAGTGCCGTAGAGGATTTTTGGACTAAAGGTCTACAAATCCCCAAATCCCCATAATTATTTTTTATGATACATATGTCCAAAAGTAGACGCCCTATGACTAATAACGATGATGACTATAAGATCAAGTGGGTGAGTAGGAGGCTTCGAGCATATATCTACAGAGCCACAGTCCCTAAGTAAAAGTAGTAAAAAAATGTATCATACATACCGATTTAAATATTTATATTAAATAATTCACAATTACCCGTTTTCTCGAATCTCGACGTTATGTTACCTAATTAGTGCTTGTAACCGAGCACTTTGGCATCGCGTGGCGTTGTAGTCGGCTTGCAATCGCCTTACAAACAACTAAAAAGTCTGCCTACTACGTAGCTACGGAGGACTGATGACAGGTGGAGTCGAAAAGTTCTCGAGTGGAGACCCTGTACCGGCAAGCGCAGCGTAGGACGTCCACCCACAAGGTGGACGGATGACCTCATTAAGACCGCAGGATCGCGCTGGATGCAAGCCGCTTTTAACCGGTCTTATTGGAGATCCATAGGGGAGGCCTATGTCCAGCAGTGGACGTCCTTTGGCTGATGGATGGATGGATGGAATACGTAGCTTGGGCAGAGTTTTGACTCGGACATTTTTTTGCACGATTGAGACTCTATAGATATTTGTTCGAAGGTAGGAGGCTCACGACGTCTCTCTACAGTAAAAAGTCGATATAAGCTTGATGTCACATGGTATTTCAACGAGCTAAAATTTTCTCCGTATATAATAAAATTATTTGCTTAATCGAGAAAAGAAAAAATAAATGTCTATTAGGTACATTTTGATAATCTAACTGACGGACTAATTATATTTATTTGTCATCTAGCTTATTTTAATGGTAGCCTTTAAAGTTTCGTGTCATTGACAAAAATAATGATGATTATATATAAAATAAACATAAATAACCTTACCACATTATATCCCTGACCATGTCCTGCAACCTAAAAAAAGAAAAATAATTAAAACCAGTGCACATTTTGAAAAATATTCCATAGGAAAATTATAACGAAGAAATGTTTAAATGTAAAAATAAGAAGTAAAACAACAATAAAAGATACAGAAGACAGAATCAAAAAAATCAATCGAAAAACGAACAAAAAAGGCAATATGTAAAGATTCAAGAAAGACTAAATTTAAGAAAACAAAAATAAAGAAAATACATATATGTAAAAATAGAAATAACAGAAGAATGAAATTAAGAGAACTAGGTATAGGACACAGAAGGCGAATAACAAATAAAGATAATATTGAAAAAGAAGAATTACATTAACGGCATCTTTGGGTGCAGACTCGTTGACTTGGGTGGTCACTATGTCGATGATGCTGCCCACTACTAGGATAAAATCAGTCGTGTTCCACGCGTCGCCGAAATAGTTCTGTAAAAAAAATCTCATATATAGTTGCGAGCTACAGATAAAGTTGAGTCGTTTAAGATCTCAATATAGTGGCTAGCCCTGGCGTCAGAGTTTTTGGGCCGCCTGAAGGCCTCTAGGTACATAGGTAGCATTAACAAGTTATAAAGATCGAAAAGCCAAGATGTTTATCAGTCTACGCACAAAAATGAATCAACCTGAAACTTGGATGCATCAACCCTAGTTTTACACTAGGATCGTTGCACTTTTGTCTGACAAAACAAAAAGACTGACCGCTTTTGTGGTTATTTTATTTGGTGTGTATAATAATCGTTCGTCCTCGTTGACCTATTCATTGTCGCAAAATGAGTTTTCGTAAACGTACAATAAGTAGGTTTTAGGGTTCCGTACCCAAAGGGTAAAAACGGGACCCTATCACTAAGACTTCGATGTCCGTCTGTCCGTCTGTAAACGGGCTGTATCTCAATAACCATGATAGCTAGGCAGCTGAAATTTTTAGAGATGATGTATTTCTTTTGCCGCTATAACAACAAATACTAAAAACAGAATAAAATAAATGTTTAAGGGAGGCTCCCACACAACAAACGTGATTTTTAGGAGTTTTTTGCTCGCTATTAATAACGGCAAGAGGAATGGGGCTGTCATACGGTACGGAAACCTTCGTGCGCGAGTCCGACTCGCACTTGGCCGATTTTTTTCTCTGAATAATAACATCTTAACTAACATTAAATGTGAATATTAATCTGTGAATATAAAACAGAGAAAATTAGCATTTCGTGCACAGACCGAGAACACCCGCCTAAATCTACCAAAAATCAAAGAAGGTATGCTCTCAGACCAAATAAAAAAATAAAGACAGAATATTGTGAACAAACAAGTGTGGCGGGCAAAACTCCGCCTCGCCATATACAGACACAATACCACACATACACGTACCTACAACGAAACTACGCCTTGGTTTGTCAGTCGAATTATGGCGGCGCAACACCGACGCACTCACCACATATTTAAAAAACCGGCCTTGTCTGTTCACTACGTTGTGTCCTATTTTTTTTTATTTGGTCTGAGGTTGTGCTATATATTTTCTTACCTTAAATCTAAATGCTGCCAGTTTAAAAACAAATTCAAGCATAAATACTGTCGTCAATATCATATTGATGTAGTCCAGACCCTGAAAAAATCCAAAAGAATATATTTTTACTAATAAGATACAGAACAAATTTTAACTAATTATGAACATTCGATAAACTGCTCTACCGGTGGCAAGATGGGTCAACGATATTGTGGAAATCTCGAGTCGAACCTAGACACAATTAGCGCAGGTCCTAGACAAAATAAATGGCACCATAGGAGTGTGGCCTATACCCAGGAGTGGGATAAAGAAGGCTGCGGATGATGACGATGATGATGGTATGATCCGTGTCTTTTGTTCATAATTATTCATTTAATTGGTATCAAAATATAAGATACAAGTCAATATAAACCAATCACAATGTTTATCATAGTATTACAACTTAACAGCTTTGCTAAAACAAAGCAAGCAAATGCACAAGCAAATCTCGAAATTAAAGTACATAAAATATTTGTAAAGTTCAATAAATTGTCAAATCTTAAAATGTAAAAATAATAATAATAATAGTCATCCCATAAATTATAAAATAATCTAAAATAAATCTGAAATTAATATTCAATGTCAATAGATACATTTATGTCAACATTTTCAAAAATTTGCATAGTTAAATTAACTAGTACTAGTACTACTACTAGTTCTGTAATAGACACTATTTTTCTCTACCCAAATTAACCAAGTAAGGAGATGTCGCTCCTAACTTAGAAGACAAGACAGCCAAGTATTACCTTTCTATATAATTCATCAGCTTTGTGATACTTCATCATGAGAGCAATCGTGTTGAGAACGATGAAAAAAAATATGACAAACTCAAATCGCTCTGACGTCACGAACCACCACGTCTTGTACTGAATGCGGTGCTTTGGAATGTATCTGAAACACAAATAATTACATACTATTAAAGAAGTACCTACTGAGGTTATGAGTTTATACGTAAACGGAAACTATGGTAGTTCCGTGTGGCTCCGTATAATTGTTGACAGCACCTCTGGCAGAAACGAGAAAGAAGCAATCAAAGTCCAAGTCAATCTCTATATACTAAAATCTCACGCCATAACAGTTGGTAAGATGGACCCTATAGCATGTATCATTTTTCGACATACGAATTCCGTACTACTTGGACCTAGGACCGTAGTAAATCTTTAGGTTTGCATGTAGTTTTTTTACAACCCCGGCTACAGCCTTAGCCAGTAGATTGTGATTCAATGGCCCAAAAGTCGTAGAATCTGTGATTTCCGCAACATTAACATTAATGGAGATCCTAATATTTGTACATTATTATTCAAGTTCTGCTTCTACTACTTTTTTAATATCTCGAAGTCTTATTCTCACTCTCTACTTATCTGGGAACTAGTAAGTACTTTAGTCATACCACTAAACTCAGACTTCGCCTGCGCGGTACAGGGGCGCCGGGGGAGACGACACAGGGGACTGAGACAGGCGCGGGCAGCGGGTCCCCGGCGCCCGCACCTGTCTCAGTCCTCTTTGTCGTCTACCCCCGCGCCCCCGTACCCGCGCAGGCGAAGTCTGAGTTTAGCGGTTTGACTATAGTCTAGTTAAGGTATTTTGTATAAGGCTTATGGGATTGGTTGCTATTGCATGTGTTTTACCTATACAATTTAGAACAAATTTTCTTTAAAACGGCATTTGCACCCTAAAGACCTTTGGACTTGGTGGTTGTCTATGTGGAGATGGTGATGATAGTAGGATAACACGACAAAGGAGTATTCCACCGAGCGAGATGTTATGCCCGGGGATTGCTATCCAACAGTAATAATAATAATAATAAATCTTTATTTCAGACAAAAACTTAGTCCATAGGTATTACAGGTGGAATTTGTGCTATACATAATAATAATTATATAATACCAAGTAAAATATTATTATAACAGTGTTACATTAGATCTTATTATGAAAATTTTGTTTGCGCGATGCAGACTCCAGCTTATGATTGGTTAAGGCGCGGTGATAGGGCTTGTGATTGGCTGGCGGACGGCGCGCGTAGTTGGTGCCATCTTGTAGTGCATGAAGCGAAGTTAGTCGCTACAGACCTTTTTAGAACTAATGAGCTAGTAAAGTGAGGACTAAGTT
The DNA here is from genome assembly GCA_964007245.1 of Hypomecis atomaria. Classification (NCBI taxonomy): domain Eukaryota; kingdom Metazoa; phylum Arthropoda; class Insecta; order Lepidoptera; family Geometridae; genus Hypomecis; species Hypomecis atomaria. Next base: position 3,044,775 of record OZ023305.1, read on the forward strand.
TAGCTTAGGTAATTATCTCACCTTCTAACCGGCTTGGCTTTCAAAGCGAACTCGATGCAGTTCCTCTGATTCTTATCGAGCTCGCAGTCTTTGAACTCCGCTTCACCCTCCTTTTGGAATGTTACTATGACAAAACCTACGAATATGTTCACCTGGAAGATAAAAATATTGTAAAAATATGATCTTCACCAAGGGGTTGACCCTACACGACACAGGTGTTGTTTAAATAAAATATATCGAAATCAAACCTTTCTTTTTTATATACATGTATTTTTCTTTTTTATTATTGTTTCAAAATTATTTTATATTAAAATTGTAATTTTCTGATCGATTCTAATGTATACTTTTGTTTATGTTGTTAATTATCGACGGAGGGCTCTGGCGCCTGTAATACAGTTTAATTACTAGTACAGGCGCCAGCCAGTTCTTCATACTTCATAATTAAGCAAGAATGGTCAATAGTTAGGTTTTTAGTCAATAAATGATTTATTTATTTATTATTCTTTTTATTTTTTTAAGTTTATAGTGCATGAACTTTCAAAAAAGTACGTATACCTAAGTATAAATTATACTCATCAATAAGAACAAATTTTACAATTGGACCAAACTCCAAATAAACTCCAAACTAGTTATAATTATAACTAAAGCAAAATAAGCTTTTGTAGATACTTACCATGAAGAAAGCAATGACAATTATATAGCTGATATAGAAAAATGCCACCAGCGGCCTAGAGTTTTCAATTGGGCCATGATCTTCTTCGTTGGAATCCATTGATACGGATAATAACCTGAAAAAAAATCATCTATCAACATTATGTTAGCTGCAGGACTGACGGACATAGACTCCAATGGATTTAAGGCCGCTGCATACGTAACGAGAAAATACCTCGGACGGGACGTGAACGGGAAAGGGGCGTGGCTGCCCCGTTCGAGACGGGAACCTGTTCTTAATGCATACGTACCGTAACGTAAATTCGGATCTAACGTGCTAGTGTTGTGAAGAAGGAAAGATTGATTTTTCATTTTAACAATTGGCTTTAATTGCAATGCAATAAATGATTACCGTCTCCAGTAAGTGATAATTCGAATGCAATTTTATGCCACAGATAATTCTTGAACTCTAAATAATAATCATAATCACTTTATTCATAACATTCTGTTACAAGTTATATATATTCAGTTAAAAAGATCGCGTCTTGAATATTCTACAAATATCATTCGTTCTTTTTACCTTGTAAAAAGACAATTATTTATCATTTAATAAGACAATCAATTCAATTAATTACAATTAAGTACGTTAATATGATAGAATTACAATTCTATAATTAATAAAACACAAAAATATGTCTACAATGCATTAATATTAATTATTGCTCACAAAATACTAACAACAATGTCAACATAATAATAAACTAAATAATCGGTTAAGTACGAGTCGGACTCGCGCAAGGAAAATATAAATTTAAAATATATATTTTATTTTCTTTTTAGTATTTGTTGTTATAGCGGCAACAGAAATACATCATCTGTGAAAATTTCAGCTGCCTAGCTATCATGGTTCATGAGATACAGCCCGGTGACAGACAGACAGACAGACGGACATCGAAGTCTTAGTAATAGGGTCCCGTTTTCCCCTTTGGGTACGGAACCCTAAAATTGAAAAAATACTTTCGAGTTATCTAAATTATAAAGGTAAAAAGCTGGATGTGTGACCGTACACACTTGATTAGTTTATCGTCGTCCATTTTCGACGGTGATGCAAACGTACAACACTACTTTTCTCTCCGGAACGAACGGAGTGACTGTGCATACGTAGCGGAAACACGGACGGGACGGGGCACGTGCCGGACGGGACGGGCTAAACATCGTTGGCGACGATATTTTTCCCGCCCCGTCGGTGCCACGTTCCCGTCCCGTCCGTGTCTCCGTGACATATGCGCTTCCATATACATTTTGTATGGAACGATATTTCTAAAATTTCCCGTTCCGTCCCGTCCCGTCCCGTACGTGAAAAAACCCGTCACGTATGCAGCGGCCTTTACTTGTAATTCTACACCACTACTAAGTAAGTTTGTAGAACCAGGTGGCTTGCCCTGAATTAGTTTTTATGTCGCCTTAAGGCCTTTGACATGGCTAAACGTTGAAAGAAAAGCAGCTGAAACCACTGTAAGTTGAAGCGACAATGAGTGACGTAAAATACGATTGATTCGGATCGTGCCGATGCCAATTTTATTCAATTGAACTCTCTGAAGAATTTACTAAACGCATTACCAATAGCCCATTGCCATTTGAAATTGACTTCCAACGGATTGGCAAGTTGAAATGGCAATGGGCAGGGCACATGGCGCGGAGGACTGATGACTGATGGGGTCGGAAAGTTCTCGAGTGGAGACCACGTACCGGCAAGCGCAGCGTAGGACGGCCACCCACAAGGTGGACGGATGACCTCATTAAGACCGCAGGATCGCGCTGGATGCATGCCGCTTCCAACCGGTATTATTGGAGATCCATAGGGGAGGCCTATGTCCAGCAGTGGACTTCTTATGACTGATGGATGGATGGATGATTACCAATAGGACCGTCTAGAGCTGGTTTGCACTAGTGGCTTTTCCACAGCTGTACACTTGACCACTTGACAATTTTCTTTAGGGAAAGCAACAGCTTGCAAAATGGCATCATAAAAATGTCCAGTTGATGCTTTCTTCTAGTTTTCTGCCCGGGTAGCACGGCAAGGGGAGAAACCCATTTTATCCACTTTATATGTCAGTTGTCATTGTCAATCCATACTTTATTTCCTCTTCGAGGGGATATAATCGTGGAAAGACAATTTTTCCCTTTGCCATGCTTCCCGGGCTGGAGGGGACAAAAAGTTTCTAGGATAGGCACCAACCCACCCGTGGTTCAGTTAGCTACTCCCATACACTAAACGAGTAAAATAAGAATTGCATAATTGTATAAAATATTGTTTACCCTGGCCATCCTTCAAAAGTGGAAACAGTAAAGAGCGTCAGCATTCCACTCAGCACGTCGTCAAAGTTGAATCTGTATTTAGTCCAAATTCTATCTTCTATTTTAGCTTCAGCTCCTTTTTGGTATACCAGAAAAGTTCCTCTAGAAACCAAATAAAAACTTTTTCTAAACAAAATAGGTATTATATACGTATTGCTAAAACAAACAATTACGATTTTACTATGGAAATTTACGTGGTTTTCACACATTTTAAACGATGTAAAACAGGATTCACTCACGTGTTCGTACAGTCATAACACGACTATAGTTTCGGTCGCGTTCGGCGACCTTTCTCAAGTTGGCGAGTGCTAGCACGCGGAGCGAGTGCATTGCGAGACGGCTCCGCGTGCTAGCACTCGCCAACATGAGAAAGGTCGCCGAACGCGACCGAAACTATAGTCGTGCTATGATTATACGAACACGTGAGTGAGTCCCGTTTTATATCGTTTAAAACAATTACGAATACAAATCCTCTTTAAAAAACCATTCTCGTACATAAAACTTACCGGCATTCATCTCGCGTTGTTTTTGTAACATCACTACATCTGAAAAATTTACCCTGAAACCGTGAAAAATTAAAAACGCATATTTAAAACAACTTCCGGTAATTTTTACAACAATAAAGAAATTATCATAGTGTTGAAGTTTATCTACTATTATGGGTAGGTACCTATATATTAATTAAACCGCGCACATAATAAAAGATAGTAAGTTACATAACTATTGAAACCAATTTGATTGAATTGTGTATTTTACGTCATATAACATACCTTCACAAGTGTACCTATATTGAAAAATAAATGATATTATCATTTTCAAACTACAAAAACATAAATCTAAATACAACCAGTTATAATCACCTGACCTCGGTTTCTAATGCTTTACAAAAGCAAAAACATTAGAACAACAAAACCATTGCATAACACATCATTTCACATAAACTAAATTCATAATATGTAAAGCTAGTACACACAGCCCAAGCCGTAGTTGCAACCACCACTTGTTAGTAAATTTTATCATAATACAGGTATGAGTTCCTACAATGCCAACAAGGCTAATAAGAATCTACTGCTTAATGCAGATGACAATAGTACATTGTTTACCGAGAGGAGAAAGTGACCGATTACCGTCGAGGTTGTCGTTTGAAGCCCGAGCCGTAGGCGAGGGCTTTAAAACACCCGAGATCGGGAATCGCACTTTCTCTCGAGTGATACATAGTGCTTTATACTACACCTACGAGGAAAATAAAAAACTAAATCTTTACTAATTGAAATTTATACTGAAATTTTTGCAGTTAGTGAAGCTTAATGTAACACTTGAAAATAGCGCCAATGGCGTCTGCAATTTTCACATGTTCTTTTTTCAAATTGTTTGACACCATTCAACACACAGCTAGTGGCCAGTGTCATTTTGCGAACTTGGAGATAAAAACTCACTGTAAAAACTTTTTGGCTTTTGATATTTAGGTTACCAGCGCATAGTCTTACCCAAAATTAAAAAAGAAAAACCACGTAAGAAATGGATTTTCATACACTTTTCTCTCCCGCTCAGATGCGTTTTCTCCTCGCATATTTGTTCGATATGCAATGACGTACTTTCTACCGTAAATTTGATAAAGTATCAAGGTACTTTCCGAGCAGGTGTAGTATAAAGATTATTTCTTTCTCGATAGTCAATTATATAGAAACAGAAATATAGACATACCAAATAAAAACTGAAATTAAAAAGTCTATAGACACATGAGGATAGCTTCAGCAATCAATTTTTTATTGCTTGAAACGATTATTTTTAAGTAACATTTCATTTATTTAAGAGTCTGGCGTTACATTAGCAGATCATGGCTTTGGTTTAAATAGAAATACAGTTAAGCATTTCAACATTCTGCATTTGATTACGCGGGTTCCATACATGTATTTTTAAAACTGTAAATACGATCCGATTATAAGCTTTTGTTAGTAAGTAATAGAAAATATACTCAACTACCTTGAATAACTGAATACCAACTACAGCAAACATAAATTGAAGCATGTGATTTATAATAAAAATATTCCCAATAGACTTGATCGAAGCAAACACACACTTGACCACATACTAAAGCACACATTTCAAGCAAACAAAGAAAAAACATTACCCATTCACGATTATATTTTTACCCATTTCATCCCAAGTGCATTGTGGGACATGTAGCACGATGTATATAAAGTGCAAAAAATGCAAAAAAAAAATATGTTAAAAAATCAATCAAGAAAACAATTCTGGGCCTACTTACATAACGTTAGTCCTTGGTTTTATTTGTGACAAAAAAATATATATTATTCACTTTAAAAAAATGCCAGTGTCCTGATCTGACTGTGGAATGGTAAAAAAACAAAACAACACAGTAATTAAACCAAGTACCTCACTCCTAGTATCGAGTGAAATGTCCAGGTAGGGCATACTGTGCAAAAAACACACTAAAGCTCTTTTTGAGTCCAAAAAATCATCACACAACACCTTTGGGCTTTTCAATGGAGAAAATAAAGCGTGCACACTCCCAGTTAGAATTTTTTGGACCCACGAACAATAAAGCGAAAAAAAAACGGTTAGTAACTAAAAATGCACGAAATTTAAAAATATATGCGGGAAGCCTCACACATAGAAACGAAATCAGATGATTCTAGGAAATTGCCGAGATTTCTATTGCATACTTACTCTAAAGCATAAAGAGGTACCCAAAGGTGTCGGTAAGAATTAAATTTTATATTGAATGAAATTTCCATCCCATACCTTGAACATTTGCACCCCCATGACCGCAAACATGAATTGCAGTAGGTTTGTCACCAGCAAAATATTTCCGATCGTCTTTATAGCTACGATCACGCACTGAACTACGTGCTAAAATTGATATAAACATGTTTACTAAAGAGTAATAAGTATTCAATACGTGAAGTTTGACAATAACAACAATTGTTAAAGGACAGATTTAAAGTTTTACATTAACTACAATAATAATTAACGGACAAGTCAAGTCAAGCCAAAAGTGACTTAATGTTTCAGGCCAAAGGTACAAATTTAAATAATTCTGATCTTACAACATCAGTTTTTTGGGCTATCTTGTTAGCCAAAAGAAAAAAAAATAGCTTCGGTAATCGAAATCAGTGGTAAATTTGGCCTTCAACAGCATGCCAATATGATTTAATTTCCAATAAATATTGAATAAAGCAATTTTGGATTTTTTCAATAAAAAGAGTAAAACGAAAATAAAATATTAGATTGAAATAAAAACTGACCTTTAATCCCTTTGCTCTGTTGATTGCTCTCAATGGTCTTAACACTCGAAACACTCTTAAAATCTTTATAACAGATATTTGACTGTTCCTGTGAAGAAAATATGGAAAAATTAAGAATAATTGGTGCCGCCAACCCAAAAATTACACGAAACAAGAAACAAAATAACTAAATCCTGGCAAAATTAAAGTAGAAGTTACCTCAGCCCCGTAGCTAGGCTAGCTAGAGAGCTTGTTAAGTTTACTTCGTGTATATAATTGGTTGGTGAAAAGCCTAAGTTTCTGATGGGTAGTATTTAATCAAGTGCCTATTAATTTGAACCGAGCGAATTCGAATTAAAGGTTTCGCCTTTAAAATTGACACCTTTAATTCGAATTCGCTCGGTTAAATAAACTAGAAATGGCATACGGAAATATTGAATGAGTGACAAAAAGCGAGCGAAAACAAATGCCTAAATCAGCAACAAACTAAATATTTCAGATACCAGTGTTCCGTTGGATGCAAGCCGCTTTCAATCGGTCTTATTGGAAATCTATAGGGGTGGCCTAAGAACAGCGGCACGTCCCATTACTGATAATAACGATGATTACTTTTTGTTTCACACCTAATCTACAAAAGCGATTTGATTCTGGCACTTCGCCGGCCGCTGCCGCGGCATGCTCGCTTCGCACGCTTAGCTCGTGCGTTGTTTGTCATAAGGTCATAACTAACCTAAACTACTCTTTGTTTCGCACCTAATCTTCAAATTGAACGAAACGAAACGTTTTACAAATAGTTGTTTGGCCTAGTGAAAGATTTGATAAGTAATAATGTTCCAAAAATGTTCCGAAGATATTCGTGGAAACACATTTGAGAAAAAAGTGATGATAAAAATATTTTTCATCGTTACCTAACTTTTATTACTTAATGAAAATAATATCGTTATTGATTTGACTAGGCTAAAAATAAATGATAGAAGCTAAGTGTGATAGCAAATAAAGTATATGAATGAATGAATGATATCTCATTCCTCAGACACGAAAACAACGAAAGGTCGATTTATAATAACTCAAAAATACAAACCCAGTTGCGGAGAGCAGCGAGACAAAGACCACTAACAAATCAAGAAGGTTGAAAGCGTTCCTGCAGAAAGCGTCCTTGTGGAATAAAAACCCGTAAGTGACCAATTTGAGCAGCAGTTCCAATGTAAACACCGCCGTGAAGAAGTAGTCGATTCCTTTTAGAGACTGAAAGAAATATTTGAGCTTATGGGATGTTACACCATATCAACGCTTAACTACTTTTTTTTTTAATTTAATTAATGCGCACCCCTTTATTTATACGCTTTCTGTCCTCTCTATCCTAAGGTTGCCTGGCAGAGATCGCTATCAGCGATAAGGTCGCCCATTGTTACACTGTTTATGTATTTTGTTTCTTCTTTTTGTTTATTTCTTGGTGTGCAATAAGGAGTTTATCTATCTATCTAACTATAATATCGCTGCTGCACCAAGGCTCTCAAAGGAAAATACGATATTTAGTATGTTTTTTTTTTATATTCTATGTTGGCCACGTCTATGGCATAGCTAGCTACGCCATCGATTTTTTCCTATTATCACTTAATTATAAACAAGTTGCTTCACGATGTTTTCCTTCGCCCAAAAGTCAGGCGTAAAATTTTGTGCAAGAATTCTAAAGAACTCATTCGCTTTCAGTAGTGGTCTCTAGGTGTATTTTTTTTTCTCTTTTCAAGTTTGTTTTGTACAATTGTGACATCATTAGCTCTGTTTTTACGCCACTAGATTTGCATGCAAGTAGAGTTAACAACATTCACATGTTTAAAAAAATAAATAATTGGAATCTGAATTTAGGAAAACTTAAGGTGCGTTCGGATAACCTACTGATGGCAAAATTAACAGTTAAAAACGCCAACAACGTTCACAATCAGCGTTCGTTTTGAGAATGTGTGAGCAAAAGTGGCATTTTAACTGTTTTCGTTCACCGTTCGTATAGCTCAAAACAGTTAAAAATGCCATCGCGAACTGCCACTTTTGACCCACCTGCGGAGGTGGGTTCTTTGTGATCGTTTGAGTTTGACGTTTTAGCGTTATTTTAAGTAGTGACCAAATGTAGCATTATTAGCGAAATGGGCGTAATTCCCAAACCAAACGGTTAAAAATGCCATCGATTGAAAATGATTTGAAATGATAACTAACCTCAGGTTTTCTTTCATCCGGTAAGTTTGGGTCTTCCAAAGCCAACATTACGGAAGACGCAAGAATGCATATAAGGATGAAATTTTTGAACCAGGAGTGGTTTTGTACATTGTAGCACATCACGCGAAAGCTGCGGATAAAGATATTAGAAATATAATTACAAAATTAGTCGACTCGGTGCAGATATTTATCATGAATTTAGTGTAACATAACTTTAGCCGTAATAAATATTTTTAATACGAAAAAAGTGTTTTGGTGTCACCCAAGGAACTATAGTAGGGCTTGGTTACTTGACAATAGTTGCTATTTAAACAGTTTTAATTTTTTTCCGAGGGTAATAAAGTTTTATTTGTCAAATATGATATTATTTTTGTCCGTACCAGTTATCTTTTGAAAATATGAAGAAGCTGCTGCCGTCAGGAATGGGTTTCTCTTGATCCTTAATTTCTATTTCTGACAATCGCCGTGGTCTGGCCGATATGGCCACCTGCTTTTTCGGCGGTGAGTCTTCTTTTTTCACGTCTCCTATCGGCAAAAACACTTTTTTAACATTGTTTCTATTTTATTGTGCTATTTTAATCTTTTTTAAACATTTTCGTTTGTCTTCTATATTTTTTTCTCTTACCATTTTGTTTTTTCTCGTTGTTGGTGACGAGAATATCAATATCATTAATATTGTCCCTTTCTTCTGGCTCCTGTTCATCTATTTCTTCTTCTGAGCCGGTTTCTTCATATTCATTTTCAGACCTGAAATGTATTGCGTATACTGTATTTTTTTTAATGTAATTAAACTCTGTAGTTAAAAAGTTGAAAGTTTTTGATAGTTGTGTGTTGCCAGTGATGACATATGGAACTGAAACGTAGTCTTTTAATGTGGGCCTTATGAATAAGCACAAGATAGCCCAACGTGCTATGGAGAGGGCTAGGCTCGGTGTCTCTCTGCGGAATTGAATCAGAAATGAGGAGATCCGCACACGAACCAAAGACATAGCCCAGCGGATTAGCAAATTAAATTGGCAGTCGGCAGGGCACATAGTTAGAAAAACGGATGGCCAATGGGGCCGTAAATTTCTCGAATGGAAACCACGGACCATCAAGAGCAGCGTAGAACGTCCACTGACTAGGTGGACTGACGATATAATCAAGATCGCAGGAACGCGCTGGATGCAGGCCGCTTCCAACCAGCCTTATTGGAAATCCATGGGGGAGGCGTATGTCCAGCAGTGGACGTCCCACGGCTGATGGGTGGATGGACGGATGGAAACTTTGTAGTATTTCGCTAGTTATATGCAGAGTCCACTAATGAAACAATTCGTGTCTCTTTTTTTTTGTTAAATTCTAAGACAATGTGACAGTTATTTGATTGCAGAGCTTCGATCAGAAATACACAGTGTATTCTTGATCGAAGTGGCAGAGAAAGACACTCACATTTTTTTTTTTAATGAGATGTGCTTTAGAAACAAAAGAAATGAGGAAAATACTTAATTAATAAGTAAATACTTTTAAAATACTAATAATACACGATTATAGTTACGAAACATTTTAAACATAAATTAAAAACGTTTGAAGTATGACTTACCTGGGTACTCTCTTATATTTTTCGTAAGGCTTGCTAGGGTAACAAGTTAGTTTGTTAGCACAGAACAGGAAAAAAGGTTGTTATAAAAACACTGAAGAAACATCATTGTATAAAGTGTGTGTTCTATTGATAAATTAAGTATCTACATTTTTTGAATACCACGGTTTTTTACCTACATTTATTCAGTTTTCACATCACGGGCTAAGCCCGGGCTTTTGAAGAGCATCAATGGAGCCGTGGCCAGCATTGAGAGACCTTTTTTCAAACAAAATATTACAAAAAACACTGTTTTTGGGTGGTAGGATGAGGAAAACTATTGTAAAAACGGGAAATTTGTACAGTTCTGCGAGCTTAGCATACGGACCATACAATTATACTATCGACGTGTCAGAACGTGACAGAGTTATGATGAAGCATATATCTGTCACCTTTGCACACGTCGATAAACTCTTGTCGTGGTCTTGTATGCTAAGCACACTGGGCTATTGGGATTAAATGTTACGTGATTATGAGCTTACCTACATTATTATTAATATAATAATATTCCGAAAGTTTTAGCACACTAGAATGATAATAAATAATCCCAAAATTATCTCCATAAATTCCTTTGTAAATATTTAAAATGATACTAAAGCAATGCTCAAAATCGAAAATAAATTGTTAAATTACAGACGAATGCTCATAACTCAGGGAGGCAGCATTGTAACATAAAAGTGAGTATAGACTAAAACATTTACTTGTAACATAACAACGAGCTGCTGTATAATAAGTTCTAGTAATCTTTCACGAACCAGACGTCGAGCACGCTCGCCGTTTTTAACCCCCAACGCAAAAGAGGGGTGTTATAAGTTTGACGTGTCTGTTTGTCTGTGTGTCTGTCTGTCTGTCTGTGGCATCATAGCGCCCGAACCACTGAACCGACTTCAGTTTAGTTTTTTTCGGATGAAAGGAGACTTAATCGAGAGTGTTCTTAGCTATGTTTTATAAAAATCGATTGAGCCGTTTAAGAGTTATGGTGGGTTAAAGTGGGGATGGAAGAACCAAAATTCTACAAATGTGCCCAAAATGGTTGTCAATTGAAAGTTTGTTGTCAAATATTTTTGTGTCGGGGGTTTTTTAAATTTTTAATTTATAATTATATTTATGTTGTTACAGTAATTTTACAAACCAACAAGTGTATTGGTGTAACATTTCGTCGAGCCCATGCACGAGTGCTGGCGATGCGCTAGTGCGGCGTGACATGCTTTATTTTAACGCAAGGTACAACGAAATGTTACGGGTGAGCATTACGCCGAACAGAGGAACGTAACATTGCATGGAAATTGACTGCCTCGGTGGCTGTGGTGAGTGAACCTCTGGATCAAAGAGGCGTGGGTTCGATCCCCACCCAGGGCAAGCATTTATGTGGTAAACATAGATGTCTGGATGTTCTATCTGTATAAGTATGTATTTAAAATATTATACGTATAAGTAGGATATTAGTTTCTGGCAGCCATATCAGAAGCTGTGCTTAGTTTGGGGCCAGAGAGCGTATGTAAGATATCCCCCTATATTTATTTATTGAAAATATTTATTTATGTAAATCCTTTGGACACTGTGTTTTAACCTGTATTGTATCATTCGTAAGAACGTTACACTACATACAAATGCTCGAGATAATGTTGTAGTCTATACTCACCTTAAAGCTCATAGTAGAATCCAAGATATTACTATATACTATACTACTAGATTACAACTAAATGCTCGTGATAACTCCTTAACATAAAAGCAACTTAGTGACAGTGGTGAAAGAATTAATACTCCAGTAGGTACCTACTCAACATGGCTTACAACTTTAACTGATTCTATGATTTATTTATCATCTTACCCCTCGCTGGTGTATCCTTCTTCTTCATTCGCGAATTCATCATCAGTCTCTCCTTTTTCATCTAACACGGGATTCCCAGCTTCAGCGCTTTCGGCTGCTTCCTGAATTTGCAAAATAAATAAAAAATGGAAACTTTAGGTCCGTGGTCATGCGACGCAAAAAGCTTTTGTAAAGCTATATAAAAAAATCGGCCAAGTACGAGTAGGACTCGCGCACGCAGGGTTCCGTACTGTGTGGGAGCCCCCCTTAAATATTTATTTATTTTAATTATTTATTATTGAATTGCATATACAACTAAACATTTTGTGAATATTTCAAGCATCTACCTGTTACCATTATTAATATCGAGCGAAAAACAGTTAAAAATCAGGTTTGTTGTATGGGAGCCCCTCTTAAATATTAATTGTATTCTGTTTTTTTGTTTGTTGTTATAGCGGCAACCGAAATACATCATCTGTGAAAATTTCAGATTTCTAGTTATAACGGTTTATGAGGTACAGTCTGGTGACAGACAGACGGACAGACGGACAGCGGAGTCTTAGTAATAGGGTTCCGTTTTTACCCTTTGTGTACGGAACCCTAAAAAGGTTGGTCCTCGCCTGCGAAAATCCCAGAGCTGGCGTGTACTTCGCTCAAAGCCTGAGCCTTGCGATTTGGCGAGGTAACGCGGCCAGTGCTCTGCTAGTCCAGCATGCGACCACGAAAAGAACTCTTTTCGATGTGTGAAAATGTGACAGATATAATATTTTTCCATAACGCTGTCTCGTTCTTTTACGTCGAAAGAAATATAATTTCGTGCGCATCTTAGCCCGGGACCTTCCCACACGCTGCGGACTGCTGGTCTGGACGGTGTGTTTGTTTTGTAAATATACCTATATATAGTTTTGTGTTTTTCTAAATAACTTCTTTCTTTATACCTAATTATATTGTACATAATGTAGTTTAATTTGTAAACTGCTGTAAATATATATTTTTTTACAATGTTGTTTTAGTTTGTCCAATTAAAACCAGCAATCTTTTTTACACACGTATAAAATATAATTTTAAAACTTTAATAACGTTTTAGGGTTCCGTACCCGAAGGGTAAAAACGGGACCCTATTACTAAGACTTCGATGTCCGTCTGTTTGTCTGTCTGTCACCGGGCTGTATCTCATGAACCATGATAGCTATGCAGCTGCAATTTTCACAGATGATGTATTTCTGTTGCCGCTATAACAACAAATACTAAAAACAAAACAAAATAAATATTTAAGGGGAGCTCCAATACAACAAACCTGAATTTTTCGACGTTTTTCGCTCTATATTAATAATGGTAACAGGTAGATGCTTGAAAGTTTCACAGAATATTAAGTTTTCTATTCACTTCAATAATAAATAATAAAATTAAAATAAAATAACTATTTAAGGGGGGCTCCCTTACAGTACGGAACCCTCCGAGCGCGAGTCCGACTCGTACTTGGCCGATTATTAAACTCTATTATTATTATGTAGCGCTCGTAGCGTAGTTTGACTAGGTGATTGTCAGCGATCACCGAAATTAAGCAACGTTCCGCACGGTCAGTACTTGGATGGGTGACCGCGGGTGGCATTTTCCAACTGAGCGCTACCGTGGCTCGGATGACACGTTAAATTGTAGGCCCCGGTTGTTCTAACCGTTTAGCCATGTCAGAGGCCTTCAGGCGGCCTAAAAACTCTGACACCAGGGCTTGCCACCCGGCCTGTACGAACTTACTTTTATTAGACTCTCTTGTGAACTTTAACTTACGGCTTCTTTTTGTATTTCATCCATTTCTTCAGCATCTCCTAAATTGTCCACGGCGATAGCCAAGAACACGTTCAGCAGAATATCTGGTACTTTGCTAAGGAAATTATTTTAAGATATACGTTGACTACAGCAAAATACAACACTACTTATGCTAAAACTACATAATTAAACTACTATAGTTCGGCCGTTCAGAGAATGCGTTCCTGACACGTCATCTTGAAAAAATGTTTTTGGCCGATATCATAATATAATTTTCATTAAATGGACCTTAAAACATTAAATCCTTACTAATATTATAAATGCGAAAATAACTCTGTCTGTCTGTCTGTCTGTCGCGCTTTCACGTTAAAACTACTGAACCGATTTGAATGAAATTTGGTACACAGATAGTCTAGAGCCTGAGAAAGGACATTGGCTACTTTTTGATTCGAAAAAATAGTTTTAAAGGGTTGAAAAGGGGGGATGAAAACGCATTGGCTAGAATTTTAGAAGAAAAAACTTATGTTCTACCATGACAAATGGTAGTTTGCATCTTGACTTTCCAAATTACATTCTCTATGCCCAATGCCCATTCAAGGCTGCTCAAGTTGCAAATGTCAAAGTCAATCAATCTTTTCCTGTAAACTTTAGAGAAGGTTACATGTATTTTTTCAGTTTAATTACGTGGTTTTCATTCTAATAGGTATGCCTACAAAACGCAAATCGAATCTAGCACGTAGTTCTAGCGGAGCTCGCGTAAAGAAAATTGCTAGAAGCCAAGAGTCTGAAGAGCACACTTAAACGCGTTTGACATTACATGCCGAGCGCCACGCATCTCAAAGAGCTGCTGAGACTCAAGAGCAAAACCAAGCGCGTCGAATTTTAGATGCTGAGCGTCACGCAGCTCAGAGAGCTGCTGAGACTGAAGTTGAAAGTCAAGCGGGGCGACTTTTAGATGCTGAGCATCACGCAGCGCAAAGAACTGCTGAGACTCAAGAGCAAAAAACCAAGCGCGTCGAATTTTAAATGCTGAGCATCACGCAGCTCAGAGAGATGCTGAGACTTAAGGAGAAAGTCAAGCGCGGCGACTTTTAGATGCCGAGCATCACGCAGCGCAAAGAACTGCTGAGACTCAAGAGCAAAACCAAGCGCGTAGAATTTAAGATGCTAAGCGTTAGACGTTAAGCAAAAAATTGCATAGTTCCTGTAGGACAGGACAAAAACTATCGAAAGCAAAACTGTCGCCACTATCACAAAGACGCTAAGTGATTAATTCCTCTATGACGCTAATATGGATTAATGAAACGTCACAGCGAAACGTAATTAGATGACAGGTGACATTGTCTGCAGACTTTTATAAATCACAGGTAGCATGGCAAGGGGACAAATTGTTTTTCCACCATTATATCCCCTTGAAGAGGAAATAAAGTATGGATTGAAAATGACAACTGACATTAAAATTAGATAAAACGTTTTTTTCCCTTTGCATGCCACATTTTACTATGACGTTTACTACCAGGCCGTCATTTTGTCTGACATTATAAATATTTTTAAATCTACTATCATTAGAGGTTTAACATGTTTCTTTATTCTACCTTTATGGTACAGAATCATCATACCTACTTGAAGCGGCCAAGTATTTAACTTTGACCGTTCGTTGGCGGGAAGCGTTATGCGCCCGAAGGCTTTATGGCGTCAATATATTAAGTGGACTGTATCTGTTAATTCGCTAGGATCACTGATTACATATCACATGGCATGTCATGACAATTAGAGCGATATCTAGGTAAAGAAAATAGGAACCACGCACCTTCAGACTTCTGGAACTTTCTCCGGATCCGAGGACCTGGCTGCTCGGCTAGATTCGCACACAAATGTCCACCTTTTTGTAAATATAGTTCACACTGTAGATTATTTGATTTATACCGACGTACTTGCGGGTTTTCTGATTGTTACTTAAACATTACACTGCAATATTAGCGTTGTTGCAAAGCGATTGACACGAAGAGAGTCTCTTACGCAGGCTCCTATCGTAGACTGCGTGGCGGTATATAGGATTGGTGGGGGTGAAAGGGAGAAGGAATCGCTCAATTAGCCTATATTGCCATGTGACAGAAAGAGAAAGCTAATGAACTAGTTATTGTAGAAAAATGCATTGGATGATACATCTAGGCGTCAACACCTACTTTAATATTATCAATCCGAAAAGTTTGTTGGTTTGTTCCTCTTTGACGCAGCAACGGAGCAAAAGATTGACTTGATTTTTGGTATGGATACCTCAGGTTTAAAAGACAGAAAGTGATAATAGGATACTTTTGTATCCCGAGAAAATTCGTGATTCCCATGGGATAGGACAATAACTGTTTGTCAGCAATGGAGCAACGGATTGACTTGATTTTTGGGGTGGGCATAGTTTGGAAGACGGAAATTCTTCCGTCTTCTTTCCATTCCGAAAAAATTGCGGAAAAATTGTGCGAAAAACTTTTTAAAAAGTTATTGTCTTATCCTAGCAACGGATTGCCTTGGCTTATTGCATGAATATAGTTCGAAAGACGAAAAGTGACATAGGCCACTTTTTATCCCAAAAACTTTAACAGCTTCCGTAGGATAGGATAAAAACTTAGCGAGCAGGCCGCGGTAGCAGCCGTCTAAGCGCCAGAAATAACCTGTCGTTTCAAGTTTAGGACGTTCCTACATTTTTCGCACTCCTTCGCGGCACTCAACAGCGCTAGCCCAGACTCGGGCTCCATAACGGAGCTTGCGCCCCCGCAATAATGACGGAGTGTTTCGGAGCACAAGACACATCGGTCATCCACCACTCGGGACTAACCATGCTGTCTGACGCTCAAGACAGCATTCCAACGCCCTGGTCCCAGTGCAACGGGTCAGTCATAGTAGCCCAGCGCCTGCCTTTTCAACTGCAGAGGGCAGTGAGAACGGCCATCACGATACCGACACTTCTCTTCCCCTGCAGCCCCACTGCGTCTGCCAACAGGTTGACGGCCTAGCGGAAGGTAGGGTAGGTGGCGGCACCCACACAACCAGTTCCATCCCACCGCAGCCCCTAATCCTCGGCTGCAGCGTCGCAAGAGCGGCACTGCAGCCCGCCTCAGAAGCAACACTCCTTATAAGGCAGGCAACCTACCGGCCATCCTCTCAGCTGCTTTAGTTAAAAGCGGCTGAACAACGAGTGCCGGCCTCTAAGCTGCCTTGGGGGAAAGACCCAAAGAAGAGGGAGACTTCGAGCGCCGCCTTTTCAGCTGCCTTAGACCTCCCCCGCCACGACAAGGCGGGAATACACAGGGGGTTGTATACACTCCAACCGTAACTTAACCAACAAAAGCATTCCTCTAAGGTATTTTGATGTTTGTCGCTTAGGTTAGGTTTCGCAGCTGACATAAACATTAGCCGAAATCAAAATATAACGCGGGCGAAGCCGCGGGTAAAAGCTAGTGGTCCATAAATCGTAAACGGTAAGTATTACAAAAAAGTTTAATGGAAACAAAAGATGCGAAATTTTATTTTCTACAAAAATGATCTTAATATTTTTTGCCCTTAAGTACATAGTTTCTGAGATATCGGCCAAAAACATTTTTTCAAGATGACGTGTCAGGAACGCATTCTCTGAACGGCCGAACTATATTACGTTACGTACAAAGCAATTGGATGAACCAAAGACCCTTGAAAGTCTAAAGATAATCTCATCCACAGATAATCACTCCCAGTTGGCAGCGTGCCCAGCATGCTGGCAGCATTGCCACGCTGATTATCAATGCTTATACGTTGAGCCAAATAAACACCATCATTTTGGTCACGCGTTGCGATTACCAGACGCTCAGAAATACTTTTGAAAAGCTACACTATCTCCGGTTGACATAGGCTATATTTTATTTTCAATAAATTTGGGGATCTTTAATTAACTTCCATACCTACATTATTACGTGGTAGGTATATAGGCACAATATTTATAAAATCTGTCTTCTTTAGCTAATCGTACCCGGGCAAAGCCGGGGCGGGCAGCTAGTCACAAATACTTTTGTGAGTTCCAAAGAGTCATTACTATTTGGAATAAAGTTATTGTAAGGATCTCAGAACAAGTAATAGAAGAATTGCTAAATTTTACTCAAATAATAACTACGTTACAGCTATTTTATTCATATCTGGTTATACAGCATACGCGAGAGCGAGTGGAACAAAAAAAACGCAATATCTGTTGCATACGTCAAAATCACCAGTTGGAATGTCAAAATGGTTAAAATTTGGTACACTTGATCACATGTCTTTTTCGGAAATTTGAACCCTCTAGTTCCAGTTAGAAGGTTCAAATCTCTGATCATTTTACCTTCCTAATTTTTACCTTTTTGTATTTGGACAGCCGAGATAGCTCAATGCTAGTTTGTGAAACCCTTCGAAATTACGTAAGTTCAGGTGTACTCGTATGTGCATCTTTTTCTAACACCTTTTAAATTTCATATTTAAAATGGGACAAAGTGATGTATATCTCTTGCTATTTTAGTGTTTCTATTACTTTACGTAGTTCTTATTCTATGGTAAGGATACAGTTGCCGCATATGAAGATGATGATGAAGTATAGAGACGCAAGCATGCCGGCCGTGCCCGAGCCGCCGTACGCGTTGATGCCCTCGTACATCACCACGTTCCAGTCTTCACCTGTCAGGATCTGAAATGTCACATTTTTTAGGTTAGAACACAAAATAAAAGTAATAAGTTTGTATAGGCCGGGTGGCTAGCCCTGGTGTCAGAGTTTTTAAGCCGCCTGAAGGCCTTTGACATGACTAAACGGTTAAAGCTTCCGGGACCTTCAATAGGTAATGTGTCGTCCGAGTAGCGACAAATTGTAAATGCGACCTGCGGTCACCCATCCAAAAACTGACTGACTCCAAGACGTCCAAGCTTCGATTGTACTGTACTGTATCAGCCTTTTTTTTAATAGTCCACTGCAGGACGTAGGCCTACCCACGAAGGATGATTGGGCCATGTCCACCACGCTGTCCCAGTGCGGGTTGGTGGATTCACATGCTTCATCGAATTTCTTCTACGGACGTATGCAGGTTGCCTCACGATGTTTTCTTTCACCGAAAAACCAGTGGTGTGAAATTGCGTACATAAATTCTGAAGAACTCATTGGTACGGGACCGGGATTTGACCCACGAACTCACGATTGTAAGGCCGGTGTCATTACCACTAGACCACCACGGCTTATCTTCTTAGCTTCGATTGATGATGCACATTGCACAATTTAGTGACAATGTGCCGAGCCTTCGCAGTCGCCAGCGCTACCGACCTCCGAGCGACGTAACCGACATCCGCGGACCGCGCGCGCGCTTTTCAAATTGAGAATGCGATCTTTTTTGTTTACAGGGTCACGTCATATAGGCATTGAATTCAATTCAATTCAATTCGTTTATTTACAAAATGCACACCAAAAGGCTATTTACAAAATAATATGTATTAAAATTCACCAAATAATATTTAAGTAAACTGCGTAAGCAAAATAAAAGTTTCAATTCACCGCAAGAGAAAATTTTCATCTTCATCAACAAAAGAATATTGTATTCTCAATTTATAAAGCGCACGCGGTCCGCGGAGGTCGGTAGCGCTGGCGACAATACAGAGCTGGAACGTATTCGAAATTTCGCTTCTCTGACGTTTAAAGATGACACATGACGTCCAAATTATTATTGACTAGCGACCCGCCCTGGCTTCATTTAAACCTTCCTCTTGAATCACTCTATTTATTAAAAAAAACCGCATCTAAATCAATTGCGTAGTTTTAAAGATATAAGCATACATAGGGACATGGGGACAGCGGAAGCGACTTTGTTTTATACTATGCAGTGATAGTGATGACGTAAAAGCGTCTGATGTTGGAAAACTTCAAATTCGATTTCGAAGTCGGACGATACGTTTAACTACTAGAGTAGTTCATTTTAATCTTTTACCTGAAACATCGTCAGCACGGCTTGCCAGAACGTGTCAAAGTTGTGCTTTTCCTTCTCCTCCTCCGTCTTGTAGTCGAACTTCCCCCCGAACACCTGCATCCCGAGGAGCGCGAAGATCATGATGAAGAGGAACAGCAGCAGCAGAAGAGAGGCGATGGACTGGATCGAGTTCAGGAGTGAGGTCACCAGGTTGGAGAGAGACTTCCAGTATCTGAAAATGATGTCAATTACAAGCTTTTATTTAGTTTCACCTGTACTGTTGTCTGTAATCAAATCTTGCAAGTTAAATTTGATCCACTTTCCGGTTACCGTCCGAGCTTAAATTTTGCATACATGTGTAAATCGCGTGATAATGCAATATTTTGATGACATGGAGCCTATTTGATCATGGAGCTGGAAGGTGGCCAAAGGAACTTAGCAATGAGACGACACAACCTCATCAAGTTTGGGTTCATTTGAATGGTCATGGCGAGTAGTTTGTCTTTTAATGGTAACCAGGGTCTGATGATGGAGCTGGAAGGTGGTCATAGGAACTCTATAAAGAAACGACACAACCCTATCGAGTTTCAGCTCGTTTGATTCGTCTTGGTGAGTACCTGTTCAGTAAAAGCTTGTTTTAAAAAAATACTTTTTAATATAATTTTTGTTTAAATAATAGAAAAGATTATAAATATCGGCATAAGATCAAGATCGACAAACGATATCGACAAAAGATCACGATTTTAACGGGACCGGGGTTTGTACCCTCGATGTTCAAATCCGCGAGGTCTTCCGTACGACCAAAATACCACCCAATCTCCCACAGATTATGTCGTATCCACCACGCTAGTTCAATTGTTCTCCGCAAAAAAGTGTCCCTTTGCACTGTCGCCTACATTTCGAGATACTCTTAAAGCAATGATAGACCGCCTTGAACTGCTGGGGCTAACACTTACTCCCTCATTGAACTACGGCACGTACCTAGAATCTAGGGCCAAATTGGCTGGTGTGAAGCTGGGTATCCTGAACAAGGTTAGGCGGTATTTCACACTCACAGATCCGTTCGTGTCTGGAATACTGCTGCCATCTTTGGGATGGCTTGGCTAAATATCAGCTCGAGGCCTTGGAATCGGTGGACCGGCGTGCTGTTCGGCTTATAGGTGATGAAAAGTTAGTTTCAAAAAACTTCATAGCCTGGAGCATCGCCGTAGGGTTGTGAGTCTGTCCATTTTTATAGGATTCATATCGGAGAGTGTGCATCTGAGCTGCACGACCTTATTCTATCATCCCCTTTTTACTACAGGACAAGTAGGAAGACGCCACATTACCACCCCTACACTGTCGATTTTCTTTCGATACGTTCGAAGCGGTTTGACTCGACATTTCTGATTCGTACCGCCAGGGAATGGAACAGTCTTTCTGCTTTCCTGTTTCCTAAGAGATATAATCTAAAGCTTTTCAAGGTCAGAAAGAATAGGTATATTCTAGGTTCATCTTCAACCACAACGTTGCTTACCATCAGGCGAGTTGGTGGTCAAACGCGGACTTATTTGTGTTAAAAAAATGGGCATATTCAGCAGGAAACTATTAAAAGACCGGTATACATTAATACTTACTTGGTAACCTTGAAAACTCGGAGCAACCGGACGCATCTGAGCACGGAGATACCGAGCTGTGGCATCGCGTCACACTCCGTGAGGATCAGCTCCACGATGGAACACACCATCACGAAGCAGTCGAAACGGTTGAACAAAGACACGAAGTAACCCTGTAATAAGAAGACAGTAGGCTCAATAGGCTATTTGACAACATTGAAAATATACTATTGATGGTGGTAATCCTTACAGATAATAGCCTGAAAAAGACATATCTCACTTCATTTAAACTAAAATATGTTTAATTTTCTCAAATAGCACGAAATAAAGTACGATATTTTTTTTTATTACCTGTGACACGAACGCTCTAAAAAGGACGGCAACTCTGGTGACGTCACATGATAGTAAACAAGGATTTCTCGATTGACTGTTGTTTGTGTAATTTGTGTTTTGTGATTTCGGAGTAATATTATTGGATCTGTAAGTTACTTTTAAATTATTTTTTGTCAGTTTTTAGTTGTGAACTAGCGTATTTACTAGTTCTAACTTTCTTTACTATAGTGTGTGACGTCAAAAACCAGCGCCATTCAATATGTCGTTTTTGGCGGGATCTTGAATATCTATTTTTTACACTGATTTTCATTGTTAATACAGTAGATCTCTCGGAAATATAAATGTAGTGTGCTTATTATGTACAAACGAATAATTTAAAACGATTTCCGAAAACTAGTCAAATAGCCTATTATGGCGGCACTATCGTAATTATAATAGCTAATTAATTTAGAAATAGACTAATTAGTATATTTCTGTTTCTTTTTCACTTTAGGCATTCGATAGAGAGAACACTCTTTACGTTGTTATTGAATTTATGATGGCGCCTTCATTATTGGGCCTAGTGTAGCATGGGTTCTGTACAATAACAATGAAGCCGTAAGCTAAAATAATCTTGGTCTGGGCCCTATTTTATAAAACTACAAGTTACAGGCTACAGGTAAATTACTGGCAATATTGACGGAATCCGCATTCGTGATTGGTCGAGACTGCGTCATTAATGTCAATTTGCCTGTAGAATTGTAACTTGTAGCTTTATAAAATAGGGCCCTGATGTGACAAGATTTTGACTCCAAGACAGTAACTCTAAAGTCTGCTCCTATTACCTCGTGAAAAATAGAATTGAACTTTGCCGTACCGATCCAAATGGGCCTTAAATCGTATACGGTAAGTTTTACAAAAAAAGTTTACGACCGTTAATGGTGCGGCTCTCGGTATATGTGGAGGTCATGTGTAACCTACTATTATCATATCTGTTTTCAAACTACTTTTTTTGTATGTTCGTCAGACTTCTCCTCCAAGAAAAGTCGGAGACTTTAGCAACAAACACTATTACATCATCTTGCGATTTATGCAAATTTACTGTGGTATAAGTCGAGCAATACATGGTTTGATAAACGTGTATGCTATTTTCGTCGGATGAAATAAAAGACGCAGACGTTTTCAAACTACTAGAAAACCGAATAGACAAAAAACGTTTTCAAACTACTTGAAAACCGAATAGCTTCGCATTAGCTACACACGCGTATAATAGGCATGCTGACTGGGTAAAAAACCTTTATAACATATTTGCTCGTAAAGTGGCTGTAATTACACCAATTTCAATATCGTAATGTATTTCATTACGCACTTGTGCTTTATTGTAATGTAAAACGCACGCCGCCACCGACTGCAGAACTCTGTGGTCTCGTTTCTCCTACTTTCACTCAAGAGTGTGAGAGACATTACGGCACTCGTGCGGTAATGTAATGTAAAACGCACGATGCTTCGACTGATGCACGACTTTCACTCAAAGTCAGAGTTTTATTAATTTCCTCGCAAATATGTTATAAAACGTCGTATGACATACGTGAGCTTTGAAAACTTACCGCACTTATTTCATAATGTACTATTATTACACTCGTAATTAGTCCGTGAGTTAGATTGAAAAAATATTGGACACGTGTTTTTTCTTTTGTCAATAAAACAACAAATAGCAAAAATAAACCTTGACAAAGTTTGGGAGTGGGGATCGTGACGCCATGTCTCTCACGAAAGTCTGTGTGACGTCACGCGGAACTTTAACGGGCTACATCTTCATATTTTTTTGCTAATTGACAAAAGAAAAATTTAATTATCTATCTGACGGACTAATTTTTTTTTTAGTCATCGTGTCCATTAAGGTATATTAGTATACTTCGTTCTAAGTTGTTTTCTAATTACGAAAAAATACAGGAAAAAATCGCGTTCGCTGCGCTCGTGCATACCTAAGCAGTAAAGTGATCTCCTTTGCTCATGCCTGTTTTGAAATAACTGGGGAAAAAAACTAAATCACGCGTAGTATGCTCTCGCATAGTAAAGGTCAATAGTCTCTACTGCTCATGAATACCATTCAAATAATTATTTTTCGCAAAAAATGTCAAAACCGCCTTCCATCGCGTACAAAATTCGAAATTTTCGCTCGAATTGTTAACATTATTGTTGATATATCAAAAACGGCTCAGCCGATTTATGTAAAATTTTAATGGGACCGACCACCTCGGGAGTATACCCTTTTGAACTAAAAAATAATTTTTCGATTCGGTTCACAATTGGCGAAATAATCGATGAATATACATAAAAAAAAAACATACACACGAACATAGAACCTTCTACTTTTCAGAAGTCGGTTTATTACTAAAAACTGAGAAACTTAGCGCTGACTTGGCATTTTTTTTTTTTATCGGTGGTATAGTAGTAGACTTTGTCCATACCTGTTTACAAATTTTATCTACTGTAAAGTACCGAAAAATTTTGGCGTACGCTATGTTCACACAGTACTTACGCTCGCGCATAATATTTTTGCGTTAACATGGGTGCGCGATAACCGAAATCTAAGGCTAGTATGTTATAAACTCAATTTTATAAGTGTGCAGCCTACTGTGATACTTTACACTGTCTTATGTGGCCTTTGAATGGAAAAGTGTGCCGATCACTGCCTTAGAGCAGAAAAGTGTGCCCGATCACTGCCTTAGAGCAGAAAAGTGTGCCGATCACTGCCTTAGAGCAGAAAAGTGTGCCGATCACTTCCTTAGAGCAGAAAAGTGTGCCGATCACTGCCTTAGAGCAGAAAAGTGTGCCGATCACTTCCTTAGAGCAGAAAAGTGTGCCGATCACTGCCTTAGAGCAGATATTATAAGCCACATAAAGGCCTATCAAATGGCTAAAAGGTTAAAATTACGGGGACCTACAATTTAACGTGTCGTCTTAACTTACCTGAATTCCCAGCGCGTACATTTTGATCAACATCTCCATCGTAAACAACACCACAAACAAATAGTTTGCGTACTGCTGGAACTTGTCTAACCAATGTTCTTGTCTGAAATCAAACACAATATATCTTTTGAATATTTTTTTTTCGTTTCAAATGTATAGATAATAAGTTTCCATACATAATTATTTCTATTTTTTTCTTAAAATGTATCGGATCCATAAAAAGGATCCCCATCAGTTATGGTGCTTCAATATGGTAATGATTTAATACCACTGACCCAACAATGCTTTAGTGTGGCGTGGCGTGGGTTTAGCGGGCGAGGAGATAAATGTGACGTCACGAACAATCAGTTTATTTAACAGAAGATTTCGTATGATTACAATTGTAGCGAAGGACATGGCGTTCCGCAGCGTAACGCACGCTGCCACCACTCAAGCCTTTCTGATGACAGTTCACCACAACGCACAACCTCTTCCGACCAAGCTCTTTTTACAACAACTGACATCTGACCTGTCACTGTCACCTCGCATTTTCCCGCCCATCAGCCGATCATGCGATGTCACTTGGAACCTCCTTGGAACCAATCAGCACCGTTTGTCACAAGCGTTACCCCAGGAATGATGCCACTTCCATTCTTAGTCCTTCGAAATTATACTAAGTGGCACTATTTAAAAATAAGCTTAAAGCTATTTTCCCGTCATATACTACATTAAAATTGACTCAAACGAGTGTATAACGTGACTGTTAATGTAGTACAACTGTGTAATAATAAGGAAAAATAAAATATAGTTTTAAATATAAACTTATACAGGGTTATTCCTACCCAATTAGCATCCTTTTAGGGGTTATTCTGTATATCAAAACTAACAAATTTTGTTCTGTGAATTTTGTCAAAACAAAAAAAAATCTGCTGATCCACACATTTTGTCGCGGGTGAACGATATTTTCTATGGAACAACTTTTTTTTAGTTTTGACAAAAGTCGCAGAACAAAAGTTGTTAGTTTCGATGTACAAAATAAGCCCCTAAAAGGATGCTAACCGATAAGGAATATATCTTGTATATGATCCTGTATATGATCTTTTCATTTAGGTACCACAAAAAAATTACTCATAAGCCCAATTCATAAGCTTTAATCCACGCTGGTGCAGAAGCTAAAGCGAGTTGGGTGGGCAAAATGTAAGAGACCACATTCGGCAAATCGTTGCAGAATGTTTGTTGTTTTTTTTTTTAAAACGGCTTAGCCGATTTCTGTTTAATTTTAATGGAACCACTTCGGAAGTATACCCTTTCGAACTAAAAAAAGATTTTTTTGATTCCGTTCACAATTGGCAAAATTATCGATGAACATACACAAAAAAAGATACATCCAGACGAACATAGAACCTCCATCTTTTTGGAAGTCGGTTAAAAAGATGGCAGATTACGATTTTGGATTCTGCCGGGAATTTTATTAATCCATTTATGTGCTACACTCCATCGTTGATATCGAGTAAATCGATGGATCGATTAAACAAAATGCTTTTGACCTATTTTCCTTTTTAGAGTTCCGTACCCAAAGGATAAAAATGGGACCCTATTACTAAGACTTCGCTGTCCGTCTGTCTGTCACCAGGCTGTATCTCATAAACCGTAATACCTAGAGTTGAACTTATTTACAGATGATGTATTTCGAGTGCTGCTATAACAACAAATACTAAAAACAGAATAAAATTAATAATTAAGGGGGCTCCCATACAACAAACCTGATTTTTTAGACGTTTTTCTCTCTATATTAATAATGGTAAACAGGTAGATGCTTGAAATTTTCACAGAATATTTAGTTGAATATTCACTTCAATAATAAATAGTAAAATTAAAATAATAATAAATAGTAAATAAAATGATTTTTTAATTTTATAGTGCATCCCACACTAGGTTTATCTCAAAGAGTTACTTTTTATGATAAAATTTTTTGAAATGTTTATCATAAAAAGTAACTCTTTGAAATAGTAAATATTTAAGGGGGGCTCCCATACAGTACGGAACCCTCCGTGCGCGAGTCCGACTCGCACTTTGCCAATTATTACGTCTTACGCCACTCTACTACTAAATATAATCCAAATGCTCAAGCCCACTGCTAGCTAGCAGCGCGCCAACTAACACGCTCTACCGTGAATAGTGGTAGTCTTTTTAGGGTAAAAACCCTTTAACGCGATCCGTCTGTCTGTCACCAGGCTGTATCTCATAAACCGTTATAGCCAGAAAGCTGAATTTTTCACAGATGAAGTATTTCTGTTGCCGCTATAACAACAAATACTAAAAATAGAATAAAATAAATATTTAAAATGGGCTAACATACAACAAACGTGATTTTTGGGGCTCAGGGAGCTCCAACACGGTACGGAACCCTTCGTGCGCGAGTCCGATTCGCACTCGGTAAATTTTTATAAATATTGTTATAGTTCATACGGTACTTACTTATAATGTTCAGTAGCTAATACTAAAGTGTTTAGAAATACTAGAACGATGATAGCCCAGTAGAATGTTTGCGTCTTCACTGCTTTTCTACACGCCCGACGCATTCTTCGATTCACCTGAAAATTATAAAATAAATTATTATAAAAATTAAACTTTTTAAAAATACAAGCTTTTGAGATCTTCAATATCATGTAGCCCCGTCCCGCGCATATAAACCCGTTGTGTTTGGGCTCGTTTTACTTATCTTGTAGCAGAGTACCTACTAGCCAAGATGCGTGCAAAATTTTAGCTCAATCGGAAACCGGAAAGTTGGTCTAAGTTGCAAGATTCCACCCGAACTTATAGGTACGAGTACATCCATTGCAAGTTATATGAAAGCTTGTAAAAATTAAACAAATATGCTCAAAACTAACAATAAAACAAACGATATCGTAATATATTGTAATTCCGTTCAAAAGTCAACTAAATTTAACGTTTATAATTTTGTTTAACTTCCTATTTTGTTCTGTGTTCTTTAGATATTGGCACGCCAATTCTTACTGACTTAAAATTTATTTTAGCTTTTAAAGTAAGTATACGATACTTTACAACTCTATATTTCTTTAAAATAAATGCTTGGACATTATTTTCATTTCTAAAAAGTGTGACTATTAAAAAAAGTAGTGGTCCTATAATTGTACCTTGTCAAACCTCCTGCAATATATTTTACAATTAGACGTCTGCGTTTGATCTCCGTTGAAATTAACATTGCTCTGTGATCCTTCATTACTGCGCTTGTCATTCATGTTACCTGAAAACATAATCTGACATTATATACCCTTCAATGACATAGTTTATCATAGTTGATCTACATCAAAAGCTATAGAAAAATCATAAATTGTCTCATTTAGATTTTTACAAGTTAATACTTTAGAGTTTATATTATGCAACCATATTTTTTTGTTTTTTTTCTTTTGTATTGCATGAAATCCATTGCACTCGATCAGCCCATCCATCCATCCATCAGCCATAATGACGTCCACTGCTGGATATAGGCCTCCCCTATGAATCTCCGCTCGAGAACTCCGCTTAATTGAATTTTTAAACGCGATTACCAACATTTCTTTTGTATTTCCCTTTCGTCGCCGCTTGCGATCAAATTCAGTGTTTTATTTAAGTTTAATGCCTCTTGTCTTAATCTTCATATAATATTCTTCATCATCTTCATAAAAGCCTATGAGCCTTAGGGCGTCCACTGCTGGACATAAGTTTCCCATAAGGATTTTCAATAAGACTAATTTTATTACCAGCTTGTTCGGCATTCTGTCGTCCCAATTTAGTCGCCTGATGAAACTTGATATGTCTTCCTGTATCCTGTACCAGCCATTTCTTGTTAGTCTACTTCAGGACGTAGGCCTGCTCAAAAAAGGTGATTGGGCCACATCCACCACGCTGGCCCAGTGCGGGTTGGTGGATTCACATATGCCATCAAATCCCTTTTGAAGACGTATGCAAGTAGCCTGATATGATTTATTTGATTTAAAAAAAAGCATGTTACCCTGTGAATCCTGATCATTATCCTTCTGTCCCTGGTCATTCTCCAAGTCCAACTCCTCAGCTACTGTGATCCAGTCCAGGTAGCCCTTCAGGTCATCTTCTATCTGCTGGCGTTCTCGAGACTTCTGGAAATCTCCTCGATTCTTTGCCTTTTCTCTTTCCTTGGAGAACTCACTGAAAATATATGGAAAAAAATATCAAACCCTGATAATTATTATTTTATCTTGATATTTATAAACTTATTTTTTTACATGATTGTTGAAATAATGTGTCCAGCATATTAAATATTCCATTAATTTTGTTATTCTTTTGAAAATGTTGCATCAATATTGACTAAAATAGTGTCTCAATTAAGTATTCCCATTTAATTAGCTAAAATCGATTTGCAGCAGTCTATTTGTGCCTGAGACTGTTTTAAGGAGTCAGTTCCATAGGGACAGTACATATTTAATTTTATTTGTTATTTAACTCACCCAGACAACACACCGAGAATAAGATTCATGACGAAGAAATTTCCAAATATAACCAATGACACGAAGTAAATCCACACCCAAGTATTTCCTTTTACTTCGGAAACCTGGAAAAGTAATAAGTTCAAGTAAATAATTGTACCTACATGGCATTATAATGTTGATCACAGAAAGCAGTGCTTCGTTTGAATGGAAAGTGAACTGAAAGTTATGGCAAAATCAATCAATTAATCTAACTAATACAAGATTTAACATATTTAAGATGTTTTAAACTATATACAACGGGACTCACTCACGTGTACGTATAACGTATAATCATAACACGACTATAATTTCGGTCCCGTTCAGCGACCTTTCTCAAGTTGGCGAGTGCTAGCACGCGGAGCCGTCTGTATTGCACTCAGTGGCAGTATACGTACACGTGATTGAGTCCCGTTGTATATCGTTTAAAATTTGTGAAAACCACGTTAATTTCCATTGTAAAAAAATTTAGATGTATTTAGCCTCCACTTACTTCTGAGAATCTCATAAATTTTTACTAAAATTATAAATACGAAAGTGTTCGTTAGATCATTATTCTTTCACGCAGCAACTGAAAGTCGTTAAATTATCGGCCTCCGTTATTTCAACCATGTCAGGCCATTCAAACTAACTTTTATCTTATCACTGACAAACATAAACCAATAACGGCGACACTCACATAATACATGATATCGGTCCAGCCTTCGAGCGTGATGCACTGAAACACGGTGAGCATAGAGTAGCCAATGTTGTCAAAGTTAGTGATCCCAAAGTTGGGCCCTTTCCAGCCATCCTGGCACACGCCTTTTTCGCACGTCCGGCCCGTGTCGTCTTTACTGCAAGGTCTCGGATCATCCATCAGTTCTGTGGAACAAAACAATATGTATAAAAATATATTTTGCCCGCGGCTTCGCCCGCATGATATTTCGAGGCCCTACCTTACCACCCTTAATAAAGGAGGTGGAAAATAAAAAAAAAACATACAAAACAATTTGACATTTGTTCGATTCGACAGTTCTTTTTTGACATTTCTTGTAGCGCACGCTAGAATAGCTCGCAGATGGTAGAATTTTTCCTACTTACTTAACACTTATTGTTACAATATGGAAAATTTACGCAATATCATTATAATTTATAGCCTATGTGTTATTCTGATATATAAGCTATATAATTGCAAAGTTTCATCTCAATCTGTTCGGTAGTTTTTGCGTGAAAGAGTAACAAACATCCATCCATCCTTACAAACTTTCACGTTTATAATATTAGTAGGATTTAATCCGGCTAGTACACTTATCCCTACCAAGCTAGTATCCCTCCTGCACGGGAAGCATGGCGAAGGGACAAATTGTCTTTCCACCATCATATCCCCTCTAAGTGAAATAAAGTATGGATTGACAATGACAACTGACATTAAAATTGGAAAAAATCGTTTTCTCCCGTTCCGTGCTACCCGGGCTGCACGGGAAGTATGGCAAAGGGACAAATATTCTTTCCACCATTATATCCCCTCGAAGAGGAAATAAAGTATGGATTGACAATGACAACTGACATTTTAAAGTGGATAAAACGGTTTTCTCCCTCTGCCGTGCTACCCATGCAGGTAGAGATAAGTGCACATTTTGTAGATGTAGTTCCAGTAGTACCAGTTAGTAGGGGTAGGTGCACTGATCATTTGTGTAGTGTACTTATCCCTACCGAGCTATCTCTGGGAGGATCGTGGTTGTTAGTCTCGCTTAAACTCGGGAATGGCTGAACCGATATGGCAAATTTTGATCTTGAAATATCTGTGGAAGCTAAGGGAAGGTTTAAACGATGAAAAAAAAATTAAAATGTAGCGAGAAAAGTAATAACAACATTAATTTCATTTTCCCGTACAACATTTTCCTGCATTGGCAATTGACAGATGGTGAGATGAAGGACACCGTATCAGCTACTACAGTGCTACCAACTTTGCTGTTCAGGTGGGCAAAGTTGGAACTACATGTGCGTCAGTCGCCATTTTGAATTCAGCATATGAATTCGTGCCACTAGCGACGCCGTCAACTGAACAGTTAAGTTGATGGCGCTGTAACAGTATAAAGTAATACTAAATCCAGAAGCGTTAGTTGAGTTGAAGTTAAAACGAATACTACAGTAGATTTTTTTATTTTAATTTTTATATTCGTTTATTGCACAATGCACTGTTATAACAAAAGTTCTTACAAACTAGAGTCTTAACTTAGTGACATTGACCCCGTAAGGGCGTCGCAATTTAAGGAGGGAGCAATTAGCTCTAATAGATATTAAAAAAGAATCTATAAATTATTTAACTACGATTTTAATGTTGTTATTACTTTTCTCGCTAGATCTTTGAAAAGAGCTCAACATTAAAGATAACGTAGATGATGATGACAAACCACGGGAGGTTTTTAATTGCATTATGCCTACTGCCATTTTATATCCAGTAGGAGCCTTCGTGAAGGATCTCAGAGAAAAACTCGAGGCTGATGATTGCATAGAAGATGATAACAAACCGCAGGTGGTCTACAAACTAGAAAGTTCGAATCTTTTAGAATGGAAAACTTATCTTACTAGTGCCATTTTCTACTCAGCAGTAGTCATGTAGGACAAAAAGTACCCGAGAAGAGCTCAAGGCCGATGATAACAGACCGCGGGTGGTCTACAAAACTAGAACTTTTTGAATCTTAAGTTAGCGTCAAAGGAAAACTGGTCTTACTATTGCCATTCTCTAACCAACATAAATCGAGAAGGATTCCTGAAAAAAGCTTCAAGCTCTTGAAGCATGATGCCATCATCAATACCATACGCATCATCGAGTGATGGAGTCGATTGAAAGGCGAGCATGGAGGCTGATAGGTAACGGAACCTTGACTAAGTCGAAGCTGCAAAGTCTCGAGCATCGACGTAGGGTGGTGTGTCTGTCAGCCTTCTATCGGATACACTTCGGAAAGTGCGCCCAGGAGTTGCACAATCTGGTCCCACCTGCCCCTCTCTTCTACGGCTACGGCTACTGGTATGGCTAGACAGAAGCTACCAAAGCGCCAACCGTTTATGGTGGACATCCCGCGCGTTAGAACCAAGCGTTCGAGTCCACATTCCTCATACGAACAGCCATATTGTGGAACGCTTTGCCTGAGTCTGTCTTCGCGCTTAAGTACAATTTAGGTGTCTTCAAATCACGAGTAAGCGTGTTACACCCTAGACCGCATATCTGATTAACATCAGGCAAAGCATAGTCAAACGCAAACTTATATGAAAAAAAATTATGATGATTAAGCCGCTGGTGGTCTACGAAGCTACAAGTTTTGTATCTTATGCTAGAATAATAATATCTTACTAATGCCATTGTCTATGAAAAACATGATTCCTAAGAAGATCTTGAGGCTGGTGATGACGTAGACAAACCGCAGGTGTTTACTGCATCTACATATTTACTCATTACATAAATTACTAATAATAAAGATCTGGAAGTGTATTTGTTGGTTTATTGGTAGGTTGTGCCTCTTTCACGCCGCAACGAAGCAACGAATTGACTTTTTTTTTAACATGGACATAGTTTGAAAGACGGTAAATGACATAGGCTACTTTTAATCCCGAAAAAATTATAAGTTCCTATGGGATAGCGCAAAAATCAAAATATAACACGGGCGGAGCTGCGGGCAAAAACTAGTAATATACAAAAGAATAATCGGCCAAGTACGAGTCGGACTCGCGCACGAAGGGTTCCGTACTGTATGGGAGCCCCCCTTAAATATCTATTTTATTTTAGTTTCATTATTTACTATTGAAGTGAATATAAAACTAATTATTATTCTGTGAAAATTTCAAGCATCTACCTGTTACCATCACTACGTAGTATAAAATAAAGTCGCTTTTTGTCTGTTTGTTTGTCTGTATGCTTAAATCTTTAAAACTACGCAACGGATTTTGACGCGGTTTTTTTTAATGGATAGAGTGATTCAAGAGGAAGGTTTATATGTATAATACACCTGTGCGAAGCCGGGGCGGGTCGCTAGTTATTAATATAGAGCAAAAAACGTCTAAATTTTCAGGTTTGTTGTATGGGAGCCCCCCTTAAATATTTATTTTATTTTGTTTTTAGTATTTGTTTGTAAGCGGCAACAGAAATACATCATCTGTGAAAATTTCAGCTACCTAGCTATCATGGTTCATGAGATACAGCCCGGTGACAGACGGACAGACAGACGGACAGACGGACATCGAAGTCTTAGTAATAGGGTCCCGTTTTTCCCTTTGGGTACGGAACCCTAAAAAACTGGTCTTACTTGTGCCGTTTTCTAACCAACAGGAGTCGTGAAGGATCCCCGAGAAAAGCTCGAGGCCGATGATGGCGTAGATGATGATGACGAACAGCACCAGAAAGGCGATGTGGAACAGGGGCACCATCGCCTTCAGGATAGAGTTCAGCACGATTTGGAGACCTGGAAATGTACAATAGGTAATGTAAACACTAATATAATAAGAAAATACGGCTAAATTCACGTACCTATTAACTAAATACAGTCGAGACGCTGACTAGAGCCAGTCGACAGGGGCGTGCGTATTCCCTGAGGATGGAGTACTGAATACTACGAAACCGGTCGGGTTCCCAGCGCGAGCGGCTCGACCGTATATCAGTTAGTACGTTAGTTTATACTAAGCGCCACACAAGTCTGCGGATGGGAAGTTACGGGCAGAACGTTGAGCAAAAGCCGAAATATAGGTATGCGCGGAAGCCAGAGAGATGAGACGCCGGGGCACACCCACCCGCCGACCTCATGCCTCCCGCGTGCTCCCTACGCCCATGCTCAACACTACGCCACGCGGCGTCGGCATTATGCACTCATGAGCAATAATTAGCGAGTCCGGCGAAGTGTCATCTGCGGCTGACTTCTTATCCGCCGACTTGAGTGGCAGGGACTATAGCCGTCTTATAATTGTGATGAACAGAATACCCACGCTAGTTTCAATGAAGTAATGTAAATATGTACTTAATAATAAAAATGTACAATAGATTAGATCAAAGCTTATTTTGGACACTTGTTATTTTGTGGTAACTGATGGGGCTAAAATGTTAATAGAATCCTAATTTTAGAAATGTGACAGTTTTTGTGTTGATATTTGTTTTCATTTATTTATTTAATCTCAGCCGGTTGTGTCCCAGCGCTGGGTAAGCTGGGAAGCTTTTCTTTCCACTAAATAAAAGAAAAATTAATTTAAGTATTATACAAGTCAAATAATCAGCCAAGTGCGAGTTGAACTCGAGCGTGAAGGGTTCCGTACCGTATGGAAGCTCTCCTAATATATTTTTATTTTAATTTCATTATTTTGTTTTGAAGGGAATATAGAACTTATATTCTGTGAATGTTTCAAGCATCTACCTGTCACCGTTATTAATATCGAGCGAAAAGCGGCAAAAAAATCAGGGTTGTTGTATGGGAGCCAGCCCCATATTTTTTTTTCAGTTTTTAGTTATTGTTTTATAACTGCAACAGAAATCCGTCGTCTGTGAAAATGTCAACGTTCTAGCTAGCACCGTTCATGAGATACAGCCTGGTGACAGACAGACGGACAGACGGACGGACAGCGCAGTCTTAGTAATAGGGTCTTTACCCTAGGTAGATTTTTACCCTTTGGGTACGGAACTCTAAAATAGCTGTTCCACATGATAAATTCATTGACTCTCAACAACATGTAGAGAGCAGCTGTTTTTCTTCGCGATTTTTGTATTTTGTATTTTTTGTATTTGTATTGTACTAAGCCGAAAAAGGACAATTAAGACCATTATTATGAACAACTTTCACTGTGGGGCCAACCATCCGAAAAAAAAACAGCTGTTCCATACAACATTGCAACTCGGAATCGACAAAATGTATGATGAAACAGCTGATTTTTTTCCTGAATTCCAGTTTGGTTCCAAAAGTTGTTCATAATGATGGTTGTTGATTGAAGTTGAAGTTGTTGATAATCACCTCCTTTCGGCAAAGTTCTCTCATAACTCTTCAAAAAAAGAAATAACTCTTGAAAAAAAATGTAAATACGTATAAATGAAATAATACTTACTTGGCACTCCTGAGACGAGCCTCAGAGGCCGGAGTACTCTGAAGGCTCTCAACGCTTTGACGTCTATCAGGTCATTGGTCACGTTTGGGAGAATCATTGTTATTAGCCTGAAAATAAATAGAATATTTTTAAATAAGAACAAACAACAATAATTTAATCTTATGAAACATAGACAAATAGCACTTTCAGGATAACTGCTGCTTAGATCCTTGGCTCTTCATATTCACACCGACTATAATCCATTAAAAACGCAGAGAAGTGCTTGTTTATAGGTAGTTGTTCCGTGTTGACTTTTTTTGAAGTGAATTTTAATTTTCATACCTACTCGTACCTACTCCTTCCGATTACAGGTACTCCGAAGTAACTTTGATTTTTATTTTTGTTTATTTATAAGGCGGATAGCGTAATGTTTTTCATCCCATCTAATTGAAGAGGAACGATTATTGAAAATCGACTTTAAAGTGCACCCAAAAGTGGTGTTTTCTATTAGAAACTTTAGCGGGCAGTAATGAGTTTTGAATCCACTTTATAAGTAAGTCTTTATAAGTAAGTAAGACACCTCGGTGGCTCAGTGGTTAGTGAACCTGACTTCTGGATCAAAGAGGCGTGGGTTCGATCCCCACCCAGGGCAAACATTTATGTGATGAATTTAGGTGTTTGCTCTGTGTCTGGGTGTTTATAATACTATGTCTATGTAAGTATGTATTTTAAAAACATGTATGTGTAGTATATCAGCTTCTGGCAGCCATATTTCAAGCTCTGCTTGGTTTGGGGTCAGAGACCGTGTGTAAGATGTCCCGTAATATTTATTTATTTAAGTGCGACGCAATTATCTTTGCCGCGCACTTTTTGAATTTGGAACATGTCATAAACAAAACATGACAAAATGTCTCAAATGTAAACAAGTTTTTAGTTCTTTCATCATTAGATAATAATTTAGTTGTTACTCTATGTTTTATTAAATAATAATACAACATTAAAATATAAGGCGCCTTTTATTTTCTCAGAGAGGGTGATGAAAAGTAGAGTGTATCACTCGGGAGCAAAATATATTTTTGGCTTGGGCGACGTAAATTAAATCCTTCTCTACGTTCAGGATTCTACTTACTTTAGAATCCCTCACTTCGCTCTGGATTCAAAAAAGCGCCTTCTCCGTAAAAATATTATTTTGCACCCTTATGATACAATTTACTATTACACCATTCATTTATATAGGTCCATATTAGAACGTAGTATGGAAGGAAAAAAAAGAACGACGTCCATAACAATATTGAGTTTCCTAATGTCCTACTGGTAGGAGTCCTAGTCAAGTACCTGCTATAATTTACTCTAGAAGATTACAGTCACTGAATATCAGAATGGGGCGAGTAATTTCTCTCGTACGATGCACAGTCTGCGTTAGCTTCGCAGGCTACTCGATAGATGGCGCTATATTATTATTAATAATGACTGAATGATTATGACAATAAATAAATATCGCAAGAGCTAAGAACCTAAGCTCCAGGGTGGAAGTGTTAAAAGGCACAACGCCGCGAGTAGCTCTTAGTGAAAGCGCAGCACACCTCTCGACACCCTAAGCCGTCCACACCAATTTTGCCCCTCCGGTGCCAGCTTACGGTAGCCTTTATGGGGGACTCATTTAGTGGATGGCAAGTCACCACCCGCCTAAATATTTTGATATGAGGCATTACATGGTGGGTGCCGCACCACATTCCATAGGCCAGCATATAAGTAGTCACGTAATAAATCATTCCCATATAATTCCCCGGGAGGTAAGTTCAAAAAATTGCAACTACTTTCTAAAAGCTGAATTTTTGGTATTACGTTGTCATGGTGGTGTACAACAAAACTCCGGATTTAGTTAGCTGGGATGCTAAGCGTTTGGTGGGGATACCCGTTTGAATTTAAAAAATATATATAATGAGCATCTTGCAACTACTTTAAAAAGTTGATAATTGTACACCAATTTTCAGCTCTTAGAAAAATAACTAGAAAAAGTTTGACTACAGAAAATTACCTGACACAAGTAACAAGACCTGTCAATCAGGCTTTCAAGTAGCGCCACTTTATAGCCTGACTGACAGTCTCTCAAGTTTCAGCTCTTAAAAGTAGTTGCAAGATACTGTTTTTTTTTAATTCAAACGCTAAGCATCTCAGTTGCCTGAATCGGGGGTATTGTTGTACACCACCATGACAACGTAAAACCAAAAATTCAGCTTTTAGTAAGTAGTTGCAATTTTTTGCGCTTACATCCCGGCTTTTAGCACAGAACTGTACAAATTCCCTGTCTTTACAGTAGTTTTTCTCTTCCTACTACCCCAAAACCGTATGTTTGTATGATTTAATGTTTGTAAAGGCCCTCTTGGTGTTGGTTTCGGCCCCACCAAAGCCTTTCAATGATGCCGTTTAACCGTGAGTTGTGAAATTAACATGAAAATATAATCATACCCAACAGCGACGATAGTAAAGTCGAGACTGTTGAACGCATTCCTCAGGTAGGCCCCCGGATGGAAGTAGAAGCCGTACGCTATGATCTTCATCACACACTCGGCTGTGAAGATGGCCATGAATACCCATTCTACTACTTCCTGGAATAAACAAAAATTTAACATTTAGATATCATTTTTTTTATCAATTTTAAAAGATAACTACCACTAAATACAAGACATGCATAATCGAAAACTTCGTAAACTACTACTACATAACAAGCAATTGGGTCATCAACAGACCCTTGAAAGTCTAAAGATAATCCAAATGCTCAAGCCCACTGCCGGTTGGCATAATTTCCTTGCCACGCTGAATGGCAATGCTGCTTATATGTTGAGCCAAATAAACACCAGCATTTTGGTCACGCGTCACGGTATCATTTATCATGATCGTATCAGTTATAAGATACATTTAAGTCTTTCATCCTTCTGCCATAATATATCCACTGCTGGACATAGGATACGACTCTCTTATGGATCTCCAATAAGACCGGTTACATCATCTAAATATATAAAAACCAAAGAACAGACAGACTACGCAGAGCCAAAACCGCTGGTCGCAGTCCCTTGAGATTTGGAGGTTGTATTTGACTAAGAAAGGATTTTTTGAAATTCATCCCTTAAGGGGGTAACAAAGTTTTTGTGAAAGTCCTTTGTTTTTAACTTGCGATTTTGAAAATTTGTTTAAATAGTTCATTTAAAACTAAAAATGACGTGTTCAATGTTTTTTTTTGGAAAGAATGACTTAAGGGGGTGGAATTGGGAATGAAACTTTCAATGGAAATATCAGGAAGTAGTCCTTCCGCCAAATACATTGTCATCATGTAGACATTTTACTATACCTATATACCAGTGTTTTGTTTCTGTAAAATGTTATTTATCCATATATACCTCCTGATATAGACCTCAGAAAGTTGCTGCACATTAATTTAAAATTTTAAACAATCACTTAGGCTCGGTTGCACCATATTGGTAGTTATAGTTAAGATTATTGTCAAATTTAACAATAACAATAACGCTGACTTAAACAGTGACTGCGAAATGTGTTGCACCAGCGTATTCCTAGGAATAGTTAAAGTTATCAGGACTATACAATTCTGACAGACAATTAACGTTAACAATAACATTAACCAGTGAATCGTGGGCGGTTACGGTTACAGTTAAAGTTATGACGTCATCTTACAAATTGTCAAATGGTGCAACACATTATTTTCCCTAACCATTACTTTAACATGTTTGTCATTGCTAAAGTAACATGGTGCAACCAAGCCTTAATATTCTTCTCAATACGCGACGTTAACAGTGTACCTCTGTAAAATTTTGTGCAAAGTATTTTAGGCTGTTTTCAGGGTCGTAGCTACCGCCGTATCTACCATATCAATTATACGGGGCCCCCGGGCCACGGGGGCCTTGTATAGTAGAATTGGAGAAATCTTTACCCTTTATAAGGGTAAAAAAAATATTCGGGGCCCCGCCAAGGCAAGCTACACCACTGGCTGTTTAACAGAGACACTCATACATAACTGGGTAGGCAGTGGACAGTGGACACCCTACTTTAAACTAGTCAGTAACTTGAAATGATTTTAATTTATAGTGCATCCCACATTAGGTTTACTTATCTCAAAGCAAAAGACTAAGAGTTAAGGCTATTTTTGTGATGAACATTTCAAAAATTCGTCGCGAATGCAGGACTCGAACCTTGCGTCTTCGGATCTTCGATGCTTGCATTTGCGACGAGTTTTTGAAATGTTCATCACAAAAATAGCTCTAGTCAGTAACTTGTAACTCACCAATACTTGATTTATATGATTTGTGTCTGCGTTAGGATATGGAGTGGATATTGCTAAAGCTATACAATTTGCGAAGATGGTCGTCAGTATCATGTACTCGAACGGTCTGAATGGTGCTAAGGAAATTTATGATAAAAAAGTACGTAACTTATTGATCTAGTCAAACTGTTTAATGGCGATTAAATAACTTTCTGTCTTATTATTACATAGGTACTACGGGACTAATCACGCACTAAAATTACGAGATTACGAGAATGTTTTGTAAATTGTATTGATATGCTTTCTTTCTTTTCGTTTTAAAATACGAAAGAAAGTTGTTTTTTAATTTTCGCCATTTGAACACATTATCCTTACTAATATTATAAATCCGAAAAGTTTGTTGGTTTGTTGGTTTGTTACTCTATCACGCGCCAACGGAGCAACGGATTGACTTGATTTTTGGCATGGATATAGTATAAAAGGCGGAAGGAGCTTTAGGATACTTTTTATCCCGAAAAATTTCATAGTTCCTGTAGGACAGGACAAAAACCCTCGAAAGCGAAACTGTCGCCACTATCACAAAGACGCTAAGTGATTAATTCCTCTATGACGCTAATATGGACTAACGAAACGTCACAGCCAAACGTAATTAGACGACAGGTGACATTGTCTGCAGACTTTTATAAATCACAAGTAGCGTGGCAAGGCGACAAATTGTTTTTCTACCATTATATCCCCTTGAAGAGGAAATAAAGTATGGATTGAAAATGACAACTGACATTAAAATTGGATAAAATGTTATTTTCCCTCTGCATGCTACATGTTACTATGACGTTTAATACCAGGCCGTCATTTTGTCTGACATTAAAAATATTTTTAAATATTCTATCATTAGAGGTTCAACATGTTTTTTTATTCTACCTTTATGGTACAGAATCATCATACTTTAATACTATCAATCCGAAAA
This sequence comes from Hypomecis atomaria, assembly GCA_964007245.1. Taxonomy (NCBI): domain Eukaryota; kingdom Metazoa; phylum Arthropoda; class Insecta; order Lepidoptera; family Geometridae; genus Hypomecis; species Hypomecis atomaria. The sequence continues at coordinate 3,085,026 of OZ023305.1, forward strand.
GTTTGTTGGTTTGTTCCTCTTTGACGCAGCAACGGAGCAAAAGATTGACCTGATTTTTGGTATGGATACCTATGGTTTAATAGACAGAAAGTGATAATTGGATACTTTTTATATCTCGAGAAAATTCGTGATTCCCATGGGATAGGACAATAACTGTTTCTCAGCAATGGAGCAACGGATCGACTTGATATTTGGGGTGGGCATAGTTTGGAAGACGGAAAGTGACATGGGATACTTTCCATCCCGAAAAAATTGTGGTTCTACGGGAACCACAATTTTTTTCGACTTAACGATAAATTTTTCTCAGCAACGGAGCAACTTGCCTTGGCATATTGCATGAAAATAGTTTGAAAGACGAAAAGTGACATAGGCCACTTTTTATCGCAAAAACTTTAACAGTTCCCGTAGGATAGGATAAAAACTAAGTGAGTGGGCTGCGGTAGGAGCCGTCTAAGCGCCAGAAACAACCTGTCATGGCAAGTTTAGGACGTTCCCAAATATTTCGCACTCCTTCGCGGCACTCAACAGCACTAGCCCAGACTCGGGCTCCATAACGGAGCTTGCGCTCTCGCCATAGTGACGGAGTGTTTCGGAGCACAAGACACATCGTCATCCACCACTCGGGACTAACCAGTACTGAACGTCAGACAGCATTCCAACGCCTTGGTCCCAGTGCAGTGGGTCAGTCATAGTAGCCCAGCGCCTGCCTCTTCAACTGCAGAGGGCAGTGAGAACGGCAATCGCGATACCGACACCTCTCTTCCCCTGCAGCCCCACTGCGTCTGCCAACACGTTGACGGCCTAGCGGAAGGTAGGGTAGGTGGCGGCACCCACACCACCAGTTCCATATATCCCACCGCGGCCCCTTATCCTCGGCTGTCATATCAGAGTCCAAGAAGCAGCCTTGCTTTATGAAACTAAGAAAGGTTATTCCCAGCAAGTAACTGGAGATAGAGAGACAGAAAAGAAGCCACACCCAGCGCAGCAGGAGGAGCTGGAGTTCATATGCCTGGCAGACGGAGCAGCACTAGAGCAAAATCTTAACCGAGAAATTAACATATTTACAGACGGCAGTAAAAATAAGGGAAAGTTGGGGCGGCATTATCCATTTGGGATGATGCCGCTGAGATCAGTACCCGCAAGCTGAAATTGGCCGATTGGTGCTCTGTGTAACAGGTCGAGTTATTGGCACTTCTTGAGGCTACCGAAATCGCAAAAATCTTTTGTGACTCCAGGTCTGCACTGGAAACGGTAGTTGGCGTATCTTCCCTCCATCCCTTAGCAGTAAATTCAAAGCTAACATAAAGTTACTACACGCACAAAATAAAATAGTGAAACTTTATTGGATTAAATAGCACGCGGGGATGGAGGGAAATGAGAGAGCGGACCAGCTAGCAAAGGAAGCAGCACTGCACTCGAAGTGCAGACCTATTTACGATAACTGCCCCGTTTCATTCGTCAAGCGAGAAATCCGAAAGGACTCTCTTACGAGTGGAACCGGCGGTATCAGGATGGACACACAACGGCGGTAACCAAAACATATTTTCCAGATGCAAGGGCGGCATACAAGATCGTAAGAGAAATAGCACCAGTGGGAATCATAACTCAAGTGCTGACGGGGCATGGTGAGTTTTCCCAATACTTACATCGATTTAAGTTGAGGGAAAGCCCATCGTGCATCTTTGAACCCACAAAAGAGGAGACTCCACTGCACATAATCTTGGAATGCCCAGGTTATGGAAAGCAGAGATTTGATTTAGAACAAAAAATTGGAATTAATCTAACACGAAAAAACCTTAGAAACAATTTTATCGAATTTTTGCACAAATATTTGTAAAAAAGCAATACTTAACTAGGAACAAGTAGGTATAAACTTTGCTGTACCATTGTAATGTTTATTATAACTGCAAACAGCCAAATACATTGAAATATAGGTATACTTAGTTTTTATTCATTTGTAATTAAGACCCCTGCTGATCATGTCAGGGATATTTCGCGATATAATAAAAAAATCCTCGGATGCAGCGTCGCAAGAGCGGCACTGCAGCCCGCCTAAGTTGCGACACTCCTCATAAGGCATGCAACCTACCGGCCATCCTCTCAGCTGCTTTAGTTAAAAGCGGCTGAAACTCGAGTGCCAGCCTCTAAGCTTCCTTGGGGGAAAAGACCCAAAGAAGAGGGAGACTTCGAGCGCCGCCTTTTCAGCTGCCTCAGACCTCCCCCACGACAAGGCGGGAATACACGGGGGGGTTGTATATACACTCCAACCGTAACTTAACCAACAAAAGCATTCCTCTAAGGTATTTTGATATTTGTCAGTTAGGTTAGGTTTCGCAGCCGACATAAACATAAGCCAAAATCAAAATACAACGCGGGCGAAGCCGCGGGTAAAAGCTAGTTATTATATATTACGGGACTAATCGCGGACTAAAATTACGAGATAAATCACGGGTCACGGGTAGGTTGAGTCTACCCGTAACCACGATCGATCCAACTCGGTCGAAACGTCGGGATGGTGAGGTATTTATTTAACTCGTAATTTTAGTGCGCGATTAGTCCCGTAGTATATACGAGTAATAATAACGTGTTCTAATCGCGAAGGAGTAAAAACAACTAAGTAAGTAAGTTTTAAGAGCTTCAGAAAATGAAGCCTTATTTCGAAGGTGCCACGGAACGACGAAGTCAACTAATCCTACTAATACTATAAACGCGAAAGTTTGTGAGTCTGTATGGATGTTTGTTACTCTTTCACGCACAAACGTCTGAACCGATTTGGATGAAATTCGGTATGAAGGTAGCTTAGACCTTGGATATATGGACATAGGCTAATTTTTATCTCAGGTTAACGCGGGTAACACCGCGGGGCGCAGATAGTACATACATAATTATAAAGTAAATACATAAATAAAGTCATCCAATATCTGCTTAACCGGGATTCTAATTTGGGGTCCCTTGCCTGTGTCGAAGGCAAAGGTGCTAAACGCACTAGATTTTGGACTCTGGATTATTTTATAATGGAAAGATAATTTAGCTGTAGGACGATGCAGGCTGATATGCTTTTTATTTAGAGTGCTTTCCACACTAGATTTTATCTCAGAGTTATCTTTGTGATAAGCATTTCAAAAATCTGAAGCGTACGCAGGATTTGAACCTGCCCGACGCTCTACCAACTGAGCCAGCCCGCCTCCTTAGCTAGTAATCTGAAGGGGCAGGTTCAAATCCTGCGTTTGCTTCATATTTTTGAAATGCTTATCACAAAGATAACTCTTTGACAATGCATGCTCTTGATAATAGCAACTTGATCAATTTTGTAAAAGGATACTTCCATTCAACTATATCATAACACAGTTTTCTCAACGGATTCTTCAATCCTAAACACAACAGGGACCGCTTAGGCTTCTCAGGCTGGGGCTTGCCGCGGGGGCGGGCTTGCTTGGGGCGGGGCGGGGGGTTCTCGCCCCCCACTGAATCCGCGCCTGGCGTTGTCGCGCCCGCCTCTGTGGCCGTTGTCGCCATTCTGATCTGGGAAATAGAAATAAAAAAAATGTGATTAATAGTTACTTATAAAGTGTTTTTCCAATACAGAGTTATCCAATACAGCGGGGCAATTCTGTTAGCCGATCTCTTTACTAAAATGATACGTTCTTGAACCTCTCTCGTTTTTCTGACAGTTCCGACAGCTCAAAACTGTCAGAAAAACGAGACAGGTTCAAGAACGTTTCACCTTAGTAATGAGATTGGTAGACAGAATTGCCCCGCTGGTGCACTAAGCCGAAAGGAGGTCATTCAGACCATCATTACGAACAACTTTTACTATGGCACAAAATGAGAAGAAAAATCTGTTATTCTTGTTGTTTATTAATGATGGCCTTAATGACTCCTTTAATCACTTCAACAGGCTCTACGTTGGACTCTATAATAGAATACTTGCTGATCCTAGCTCGATTTGGTGAGTCGCCTCAAGTGATCCGGAATAATGTAGTAGTATTAAGTAGCTAGTAAGTTAAAATAAGTTAGAATATACCTACATTGGGACTGACATGTTTGTTTGTATTGTATAAAAGTCCCGAAAATAAAGTGGCAAAAGTGTAATTTTATTTATTTAAGTAACTTTTATAAACATATTACACTTATTATATTGTCTTAAAACCTAAACTAGGTTTGCCTAGACAACAGATTATCGTAAGAAATAGCTACATTCTAATCTACAATTTAATCTAATATTACAATAATCACAAACAAAAGATGCTCGCTGTGCGCGATAACTCAATAACAGCTGGTAGGCAGAAGTAGAAACCGAGTCCGTGTAACCGGTTCTGAGCAACAACAACAACGAGTTAAATTAAACAACGGTTAGTATAGGGTAAGGACATAGCCCTGTATACAAAGAAAATAACATAAAATAACTTAAACCGGAAAATGGGAAAATCATTAAACTACCGATGAGGGGCGGGTTATTTGATTAATTTTCTAGCTATTTAGTTTTTTTACTGGTATTATTTATATTTAGCAAACATATAAGTCTTGATTTCATAAAATAATAAAATACACTAGATAATAATATTATACAGCTCTATATGTCGGTAGAGCCGTGACTAGATCACTGCATGCTCTCAGATCCCACCGGGGCGTCTGTTTATTGAACTCTACATCACCTATGAAGATAGGGCTGTCTACGTGCTGTCTACGTCATACGTCAGTTAAAAATGTTTTGCGAGTCACTCCTTAAATCGCTAATAAGAAGCAGAATCAGTATCAGAATCATTTATTGAATCGAACTTAATACTATATTTAAAAATACAAAATATGTATAACTAGCTTTTACCCGCGGCTTCGCCCGCGTTGTATTTTGATTTTGGCTTATGTTTATGTCGGCTGCGAAACCTAACCTAACTGACAAATATCAAAATACCTTAGAGGAATGCTTTTGTTGGTTAAGTTACGGTTGGAGTGTATATACAACCCCCCCGTGTATTCCCGCCTTGTCGTGGGGGAGGTCTGAGGCAGCTGAAAAGGCGGCGCTCGAAGTCTCCCTCTTCTTTGGGTCTTTTCCCCCAAGGAAGCTTAGAGGCTGGCACTCGAGTTTCAGCCGCTTTTAACTAAAGCAGCTGAGAGGATGGCCGGTAGGTTGCATGCCTTATGAGGAGTGTCGCAACTTAGGCGGGCTGCAGTGCCGCTCTTGCGACGCTGCATCCGAGGATTTTTTTTATTATATCGCGAAATATCCCCGACATGATCAGCAGGGGTCTTAATTACAAATGAATAAAAACTAAGTATACCTATATTTCAATGTTTTTGGCTGTTTGCAGTTATAATAAACATTACAATGGTACAGCAAAGTTTATACCTACTTGTTCCTAATTAAGTATTGCTTTTTTACAAATATTTGTGCAAAAATTCGATAAAATTGTTTCTAAGGTTTTTTCGTGTTAGATTAATTCCAATTTTTTGTTCTAAATCAAATTTCTGCTTTCCATAACCTGGGCATTCCAAGATTATGTGCAGTGGAGTCTCCTCTTTTGTGGGTTCACAGATGCACGATGGGCTTTCCCTCAACTTAAATCGATGTAAGTATTGGGAAAACTCACCATGCCCCGTCAGCACTTGAGTTATGATTCCCACTGGTGCTATTTCTCTTACGATCTTGTATGCCGCCCTTGCATCCGGAAAATATGTTTTGGTTACCGCCGCTGTGTGTCCATCCTGATACCGCCGGTTCCACTCGTCAAGAGAGTCCTTTCGGATTTCTCGCTTGACGAATGAAACGGGGCAGTTATCCTAAATAGGTCTGCACTTCGAGTGCAGTGCTGCTTCCTTTGCTAGCTGGTCCGCTCTCTCATTTCCCTCCAGCCCCGCGTGCTATTTAATCCAATAAAGTTTCACTATTTTATTTTGTGCGTGTAGTAACTTTATGTTAGCTTTGAATTTACTGCTAAGGGATGGAGGGAAGATACGCCAACTACCGTTTCCAGTGCAGACCTGGAGTCACAAAAGATTTTTGCGATTTCGGTAGCCTCAAGAAGTGCCAATAACTCGACCTGTTACACAGAGCACCAATCGGCCAATTTCAGCTTGCGGGTACTGATCTCAGCGGCATCATCCCAAATGGATAATGCCGCCCCAACTTTCCCTTTAATTTTACTGCCGTCTGTAAATATGTTAATTTCTCGGTTAAGATTTTGCTCTAGTGCTGCTCCGTCTGCCAGGCATATGAACTCCAGCTCCTCCTGCTGCGCTGGGTGTGGCTTCTTTTCTGTCTCTCTATCTCCAGTTACTTGCTGGGAATAACCTTTCTTAGTTTCATAAAGCAAGGCTGCTTCTTGGACTCTGATATGACAGCCGAGGATAAGGGGCCGCGGTGGGATATATGGAACTGGTGGTGTGGGTGCCGCCACCTACCCTACCTTCCGCTAGGCCGTCAACGTGTTGGCAGACGCAGTGGGGCTGCAGGGGAAGAGAGGTGTCGGTATCGCGATTGCCGTTCTCACTGCCCTCTGCAGTTGAAGAGGCAGGCGCTGGGCAGTGGCGGACGCTTCATAAAGACAGAAAGACACTGCCTACCCTAGTTCTGATAATAGATCTAATAATATTTTATCAATGAACAAAATAACATAAAAACTTAAATCATAAATCAGCTCCACCTATCGAGTGCCGGCGGTATCAATAAGATATTCGATCACCGATTCGCGCTGCACGAGCGCCACCCGCCCTTGCCACGGCAAAGACACAAACTATGGATCTCTTAAAGTTTTGTATGTGTGCTCTCGTGGTAAGTCGTGGTCATGCGGATTGAATGTGTGTGCGTTCCTATAGCTACGAGGGCTTTGCTGACACACAATGACAAAAATCACGCACACAACTGCATGAAAAGCCAGTGTCTTTTTGCTCTAACACGAACAATTACGACTCGTACCGAACATTTCCGAAAGAAAGTTTGCTATAAGTACGATGCAAATATTTTAGGAAATATTTTATACTTTGAATTTGTATTGTGTTTGTGACTACGCTATCAGATATTTAGGATTTTAACGCTGTAGAGTGAAAAATGGATAATATTGTCTGTGAAAGTTGTTCAGATGGTGTGTGTATTGAGAAAATAAAATATGATGCGTTTTCAAAACTATCTTTCGGTGAAAAAAACAAGTTATCGAGATAAGTCGTGCTACACCGGATTTGCAATTAATAGGTACAAATTAAAGGTAACGTCAGTCGTAAATTCAATAAAAAACAATATGATTCATATCATTGGCTGACAGGTTGCATACACAGTAATCGGTTATTTTGTTTCGTTTGTCTACTATTTTCAAATAATAAAACCGTCTGGAACGACATCGGTTACGCTGATATTCGTAATTTTCCTACCGCCGCGAGAATACATGAACATTCTGAAAAACACTTAGAAGCTTCCCTTAAATATCACACCTTTGGAAAAAATCGAATAGAGACGCGTTTAAACTCTCAGATACAAATCGACATCGATAGACATAACGCGAAAGTCGATCGGAACCGAAATATTTTTCAGCGACTTATTGACATTGTTTGCTTTTTGGGGAAACAAGAGCTTACAAAACATCAAACAAACGCGCCGAAAGGCCACTTCGAATATAAATTGATATGTCTATAAAATCAGTCAATCTATGGATATTTGAGCTGGCATTTGGCAATTACCTACATTTATCAATCGACAAGACGACGAACCAAAACCAACGTGTTTTTGGTGAGTAAAATTTTCTGCCTACCCTGTCTTAAAACTGTGTGCACGCCACTGGCGCTGGGCTACTATGACTGACCCACTGCACTGGGAGCAAGGCGTTGGAATGCTGTCTGACGTTCAGTACTGGTTAGTCCCGAGTGGTGGATGACGATGTGTCTTGTGCTCCGAAACACTCCGTCACTATGGCGAGAGCGCAAGCTCCGTTATGGAGCCCGAGTCTGGGCTAGTGCTGTTGAGTGCCGCGAAGGAGTGCGAAATATGTGGGAACGTCCTAAACTTGCCATGACAGGTTATTTCTGGCGCTTAGACGGCTCCTACCGCAGCCCACTCACTTAGTTTTTATCCTATCCTACGGGAACTGTTAAAGTTTTTGCGATAAAAAGTGGCCTATGTCACTTTTCGTCTTTCAAACTATATTCATGCAATATGCCAAGGCAAGTTGCTCCGTTGCTGAGAAAAATTTATCGTTAAGTCGAAAAAAATTGTGGTTCCCGTAGAACCACAATTTTTTCGGGATGGAAAGTATCCCATGTCACTTTCCGTCTTCCAAACTATGCCCACCCCAAATATCAAGTCGATCCGTTGCTCCATTGCTGAGAAACAGTTATTGTCCTATCCCATGGGAATCACGAATTTTCTCGAGATATAAAAAGTATCCTATTATCACTTTCTGTCTATTAAACCATAGGTATCCATACCAAAAATCAGGTCAATCTTTTGCTCCGTTGCTGCGTCAAAGAGGAACAAACCAACAAACTTTTCGGATTGATAGTATTAAAGTATGATGATTCTGTACCATAAAGGTAGAATAAAAAAACATGTTGAACCTCTAATGATAGAATATTTAAAAATATTTTTAATGTCAGACAAAATGACGGCCTGGTATTAAACGTCATAGTAACATGTAGCATGCAGAGGGAAAATAACATTTTATCCAATTTTAATGTCAGTTGTCATTTTCAATCCATACTTTATTTCCTCTTCAAGGGGATATAATGGTAGAAAAACATTTTGTCGCCTTGCCATGCTACTTGTGATTTATAAAAGTCTGCAGACAATGTCACCTGTCGTCTATTTACGTTTGGCTGTGACGTTTCGTTAGTCCATATTAGCGTCATAGAGGAATTAATCACTTAGCGTCTTTGTGATAGTGGCGACAGTTTCGCTTTCGAGGGTTTTTGTCCTGTCCTACAGGAACTATGAAATTTTTCGGGATAAAAAGTATCCTAAAGCTCCTTCCGTTTTTTATACTATATCCATGCCAAAAATCAAGTCAATCCGTTGCTCCGTTGGCGCGTGATAGAGTAACAAACCAACAAACCAACAAACTTTTCGGATTTATAATATTAGTAAGGATAATACATAGTACCGCCAACAACGTCGAGCCTACGTCATTCAACTAAGAAAATATTGAAACGAGTATAACTATTTAAAACAATTGATTAAAAATAATACAAAATAACTCAATAAGATTGAATGAAGTAAAGGGGCAATAACATGTATAAAAAATGTAAATAAGCAACTAGCCGGACTCGGCTTCGCACAGATACAAATGAATGAACTTAGCCGAAGACCGTGATGCATAAAAAGAGATAAGGGAATGCTTTGCCCAGCAATGGGACATGAGTTGACATGACCTTTAAATTATTAAAACGGTGGAAATGCCTTAAAATATAAAAATTATTAGACACGATCACAGCAAGATGGCGCCGCAAACGCAAAGAAACTGCTATGTAATAAAATACTAATAACAAATACTAAGCGCCACACAAATCGGCGGATGGGAAGTTATGCGCAGAACGCTGCGCAAAAGCCGAAATATAGGTATGCGCGGAAGCCAGAGAGACGAGACGCCGGGGCACACCCACCCGCCAACCTCATGCCTCTCTACGCCCGTGCTCAACACAACGACACGCGGCGTGTGCACACATGCGCAATAATTAGCGAATCACGACAAAGTGTCATCTGCGGCTAACTTCTCATCTGCCGATTTATGTGGTGCTTAGTATACGCGTGACACTTCAACTGCGGAAGTATGCGCAAGCGTTCCCGCAATACTGACTAAGATGCGCAGAGACAGAACACCCAGGGTTTTTAGTGGGTACACCGCCAGTAGGTGGTGGTAGGTGGGTTTCCCACATAACATCCCTAACTCCAGGGGTGAGGTGGCATCCAAAAAGGATTTTCACTAGAAAAACAAGGTGACACTTGAACTACTAACCAAACGTCACATGACATTATAGTTCTTTTAGGAATAGGTATGGCGGACAAACTGTAAAGTTGTCCTAGGTATATTTTCGTAGCGTATATTTTCAACCTTATAGCAATAATGAAACCTAATTTTTGACCGATCTACACTACCTATGGTACATTCAAGAACACTAGAATCTGAAGAAATGCCATGATGAATAACCCATAAGATTAAATAAAAAATCGAAAAACCCCAACGCAATTTAATTCCTACCGCAGCTAACAAAAGATCTGATTACTCTGATGGCTGAACCGACTTTGATGAAACATATTGGTCATCGTTAGAAAACCTGATTTCAAATAAATAATGACATCCGAACCACACACACAGACACACACGCGCACACGCACTCACGCTTGCACGCACACACACACACACACACACACACGACAGACGGTTCTTTTTGCGTGGGGGGTTAAAAAAGAAAATGAATAAAATTAATATAGTAATTTCAATAATAACCCAAAGTAAGTAGGCGCCCCGTTGTATTTGCGTCGGGGATTAAAATAATAAAAAAGTAAAATATCAAAAATCCGGTGTAAGTGGGCAACCCTAGACGCTACTGTCGGCTTGTTTACACAGCGCGCCGGATTTCTTTTAGATTATGTTCGGACGGTGTCCCGTAGAGCCATGGAGTGATACTCGCGTCTATACTCGTAGGACGTGCTCTACATTTCATCAACAACTTGATAATTGACCTGGATTTATTATTTTTAGATTTAGTTATTCACTGAAGATCATCATCATCATCATCCTGCCCTTATCCCACTAGGTGGGGTCGGCACAGCACGTCTCTTTTCGCCACTTCACTCTATCATACGTCATCTCATCATGAAGTCCTTTCTCTCGCATATCATCTTTCACACAATTCATCCACGCTTTTTTTGGTCGTCTCCTCCCATTAATATCTTCAGACGTTTTTTTTTATATTTTAATTTTTTTTTCACTGAAGATAATATCCTAAAATTATAAATTTTGGGAAACCCCTGTAGATGCCATGGAGTGAGATTCGAGTCTAAAGACTCACTAAAACTAAAACGAAAGTCCTTTAGGACTTGCTCTACAATTCATGCTCTATTCAATAGCTTGATGACTGACCTGGGTTTCGTATTATTCACTAAAGATAATATAATATAAAGATAAATAACCTACTGTAAAAATTTTGAAAAGCCCCGGTAGAGCCTTGGACTGATACTCGCGTCGATAGGACTTGCTCTAGACTTCATCGAAAGATTCATATTGACCTTCTTGTATACTCGCGATGTACCTAGTCATCGTTTTAATTTCAGCCAAAAAAGATAATGCGAAAATATATCGAGCTTGTGTTATTACTTGGTACAGTATTTACTTTCTTTATTCGTTTTAGAAAATGATTTTCCTAATTTTTTTTTTTATAAAAATCACCATTTAAAGGAATCTCATATTTTCGGATCTTACTCGTATTATCTCTTGACATTGCTTGTAAAATATGGCGGCGCGCGGTTCGGCGATGGCTTTGAACAAAAATCAAATTAATAAATTCCAGACAAATTAAGCATTCAATAAGCCCGATTACAGAGGCGCCAGCGTAAATTTAATAGCAACGTAAAAAGCGTTCTCTCTGTCGTATGCCTAAAGTGAAAAAGAAACAGAACTATGCTATTTAGCTAATATAATTACGATGGCGCCTCTGTAATCGGGCTTTATGTCCCACTATACAAGATTTTCTTTATGTCATCACTGTTCTGAAGTTTTTGGATAATATTACTAGTAGTTTTCTAAACAATAGACCACGCTGCTATTTAGCTGTATCTTCATACCTAGGATTTATATAGAAACTAAACAATCTTGTCAAATATTATCAAAATCGGTTGGTAAATAGCGTCACGACTTTTAAAGGAAATATTCGGTCTAAAAAAATAGTTTTGGTAATCCCGCGATGTCCCTAGAGCTACACTCCTCCTTATCCTTTTATTTAGACTCCATGGAGCAAATATCTATAGAGCCACGATCGTGCAAAAAAGTGTCCGAGCCAAAACTCTGCCCAAGCTACGTAGTGGCCAGGCTTTTTAGTTAGTCGTAAGGTGATTGTTATGATCATAATTATGATTATTATTGACTACCTACTGGAATTTTTTGACGTATGCAATTTTGTATAAATAAATGAGTATGAGTATGAATATGATTGCAAGCCGATTACAATGCCGCGCGATGCCAAAGTGTTCGGTTAAAGCACTAATTAGGTGACATAACGTCGAGATTCGAGAAAATGGGTCATTGTGAATTATTTAATGTAGGTATACGAGTATATCGAAGTAGGTATGTATGCCAGCGCTCGGACATTTTTTTACTACTTTCACTTAGGGACTGTGGCTTTGTAAAAAATCTTCGTCCATCTGTCCATGCCAAGTCAAAGGTCCATAAACAGTTCACAGATGGGGTATGACATCATGAGCCCGTCAAGTGCGGAAAACATACGCAGAAGAGGCGAGTTAGCTCGCGCAACTCGGGGGTGGGAAAAAACATGCTTTCTAGCTCTCAAATAGCTATTTGATACGTAAAAAATACATAGTTGCTCCTAGTAGAAACACGCCTCACTACCACTACACTGACTGACGAAAATCTACCAAAGTGGATGGGCAATTGGGCATTTGGTTTGGTAGGTTTTCACCACTCATAAACTGGCACCTTGATGTGTTTAGAATATTTAGTGTAACTGTACTGTACTGTACCAGCCTTTTTAATAGTCCACTACAGGACGTAGGCCTACCCACGAAGGGTGATTGGGCCATATCCACCACGCTGGCCCAGTGCGGGTGGATTCACACACGCCATCGAATTTCTTCTACGGACGTATGCAGGTTGCCTCACGATGTTTTCCTTCACCGAAAAGCCAGTGGTGTGAAATTTCGTACATAAATTCCAACTTCCAAGGAATTCATTGGTACGGGTTCGGGATTTGAACCCACGACCTCACGATTGTAAGGCAGGTGTTATTACCACTAGACCACCACGGCTTAGATCAAATTTAGTGTAAATTAGATGTAAATTGTGTTTATATTTGAATGAATGTAGATAAGAAATGAATTGTGATTTAACGTTGGTAATTTATAACCATGTGAGTAATTCGTTCCTTTTTGTATACTGTATTGTAGATTGTTATTGACCATTCAAATGTGTGTCTGTGACACCCATTTGTCGAAATAAATAAACTGAAACTGATACTAAACTGTTGATTTCCTCACGAAACACTTTGAATTGAAGTTTCTGATCCTTACGGCCAGGGAGTGGAACAAACAAACTGTCAGCTTTCCTCTTTCCAGATAAACATAATCAGAAGCTTTTTCAAAAGAGGTTTCCACAAGTGGTATATTATTCAGATAAAAATCCAACCAAGACGACATATACTTACGTCATTACGTCATGACAGCCTCGGTGGCTCAGTGGTTAGTGACCCTAACTTCTGGGTCAAAGAGGCGTGGGTTCGATCCCCACCCAGGGCAAATATTTATGTGATGAACATAAGTGTTTGCTCTGTGTCTGGGTGTTATTTAGTTACTATCTATAAAAGTATGTATTTAAAAATAAGTATATGTAGTATATCAGTCTCTGGCAGCCATATCACAAGCTTTGCTTAGTTTGGGGTCAGAGGCCGTGTGTAAGATGTCCCCAAATATTTATTTATTTATTTATTTATTTATTTGAAAGCTTGTCTTATAGGCTTCTTCAAAATATTTAATTTACATTTTTTTCTCCCCATTTTTTTGAAATGTGAAATATTAATTGAATGAAAAATAGAAGTACAGTTTATTAATTTTTGTTCTTCCAAATTTATCTCATACTTTGGTAAAATTACATCAAACTAGTTTGCCTAGTTAGAACAATATGGCAAAAGGCATTAAAAAGTGTGTCCAAATGATGAAATGCTTTTTTAACCATTTGAAGGCTGAATCAGAGTTCCCAGAGATAAACTTCCTAGTGTGTCAAATATATTTATTTTTCCTACGAAATTCAAAATTAATTTTAATAAAATCGGAGGGCTATTTTTATTTTTATCTGATGTAGGCTAATAGACTCAGAAAAACATGTACTTTATCGAGATGTAGCGAGTGCTCTGATTAGATTTTTTTGATTATTATTATACCAGTCTCCATACATTTTGTGAACGTGTCCTTTATAGTGAAGTCTGCGTGGTTCATATTCGACCACAACGTAGCTTACTACCAGGGGAGTCGGTTTACGTACATTTATACGCTTTCAAAAAACTCTGCATGAGTAAAACCACGGAGCACTGTTACCCAACTTCAATAAAAGGAAGGAAACCATAAAAGATGCTTAAATCGTATTCGAATATTTCCGTTCATCCGCCTGCGTTTGATGTCTCATCAATGATTTACGATTACTAAACAATTTATGATGCGATTCGTGTTTAATGAATACATTACGATTCGAGAGCGATTCATAATCTCTTGTTTTGTTCGTTTACTGGTAGTAAATCGCGATTTTGGCTGATTCCATGGAAACCATGGTTTTTTAACCCCCGACGAAAAAGAGGGGTGTTATAAGTTTGACGTGTCTGTTTGTTTGTGTGTCTGTCTGTCTGTCTGTGGCATCATAGCGCCCGAACCACTGAACCGATTTCAGTTTAGTTTTTTTTGGATGAAAGGAGACTTAATCGAGAGTGTTCTTATCTTTGTTTTATAAAAATCAATTGAGCCGTTTAAGAGTTATGGTGTGTTAAAATGGGGATGGAAGAACCAAAATTCTACAAATGTGCCCAAAATGGTTGTCAATTGAAAGTTTGTTTTCAAATATTTTTGTGTCGGGGGTTTTTTAATTAGGTTTTCTTATTTTTTTTTTTAATTCAGTAAACCCCACGTGTTGTAAGAACAGTTAAAGGTGTAACTTAGGTAAACGTTAAACATACTATAAGCTATTATTCGCTTATAGTATTATACTATAAGCGCATAACAGCTTTTTAAAATGTTTAAAAGAGAAAATGCAAAAACGCATAGAGAGTTCAGGCCGTGATATTTTAACATACCTGAACATAAGTTTGTTTTTTTTTGTAAAACCACTGTGTTCTTTCATCCGCTTCTCCCCGCTATGGTGAACTCTGTGCCTCATTATAGAAGAGCGCCAAATTAGTAGGATGGGTGGCGTGTGTGAAACAGCTACCGTTTAAATCACATAAAACGCTACGGAAGCCAACAGTCAATCAAAACAGCTGTTACACTGAGTTCCGTATTATTAATGATATCTAACAGTATTCCGTCTTCATACAAACGGTCGGAACGCAACTCATATACGCGCCTCGGAGCGGGGTATATCTTGGTATGCTAGTCAGCCGCGGTGCGCCGTAGCAAAGAATATATAATAATACTGCCGTAGTGATAAACGAACGTGTGGGTAAGTGGTAATTTACGTTTATAAATATAGTTTTTCGTTTTCCTACGGAACCATAAAAACATCAAAAACGCAATATTATTTATTTTTATTGAACACTTCCTTTTTTAGGGTTCCGTACCCAAAGGGTAAAAACGGGACCCTATTACTAATACACCTGTGCGAAGCCGGGGCGGGTCGTCTAGTGCTTTGATAAAGTAACTAGTGTTGCTGGTGCAAACTTTCAGATTATCAATATTTGTGAAGACAAACGTCCAGATTGGTGCCGTGAAGGAGTTTATGAGCCGTTATTCGGTGCTGTTCCACGTTAGGCGGCCATTACAGCGTTTATGACGTGTCGCGCGGGGGTGGGAAGGTTACATTGTAATTATGATTCGCGCTATTATTCATTTATTTATTTTGGTTCTTTATTACAATGTTTTTTTTACTATAATTAGAACGATTTGCAGACTGTAAACGCATTACTTAATAAAGAGGGCGACTTGGCATTACAACACTTATACCTACAGACAAACTTAAAAAGAACAGCTCTATATAAAC
Source organism: Hypomecis atomaria (assembly GCA_964007245.1). Lineage (NCBI taxonomy): Eukaryota > Metazoa > Arthropoda > Insecta > Lepidoptera > Geometridae > Hypomecis > Hypomecis atomaria. Next base: position 3,100,916 of record OZ023305.1, read on the forward strand.
ATTAGAATCGTTAGGGTCGTTCTTAAGATCTGAAAAATATACCTACAAACAAATAAATAATTATATACTAAAAAAAAACTTGTTCAAGTATGTATGGTAAGTATGATATACTGCCTAGTGGTTAATGGGAAAATTTTATTTACTTTTAGCAGAAACATTTTTACTAAATACAGTTATTTTTTACAAATGGTGTTATTTATCTTTATTTTGTAGTTTCAGTTTAGTACATGAAAAATTTGGTATGTCTTCTGTCAAATCCTTACCAATGAGCAATGGATTGACTTAATATTTGGCATGGACATAGTTTGAAAGACGGAAAATGACATGGCCCATAAATTCTCTATCTCGGAAAAATAAAAGGGTCCTATTGTTAAATCATTAAAGTAATTTCATTATTAATTGGCAAATGCATATGTGTAAGACGCCATAGTACCTTTTGTAATGTCATTGTCACTCTGACATAGCGGAAGTGTATTAATTTTAAGAACGGGGAACACCGTCTCTTTCTCTTCGTTTCGACATTTTGTGAAGTACGGATGCAACATTTTTGTAATATTGTAATATCATTAATAAACCCGTAAATTCAGTGAAAAAGAAGTTTTTTTATTCATCACCACGACGTATTACCCAAGAATTGAACACCTATGGAATGGCACAAAAATAATAAAAATCACGCTGGCAAAGACGCGAGCTACAACTAGTTTTTCTATTCAGGGTTATTTCTAATCAATTAGCATCCTTTTAGGGGCTTATTCTGTACATCAAAACTAACACCTTTTGTTCTGCGACTTTTGTCAAAACTAAAAAAAATGCTTTTCCATAGAAAAATATCGTTCCCCCTCGACAAAATGTATGGAACAGCTGTTTTTTTTTAGTTTTGACAAAAGTTGATAGTTTTGATGCACAGAATAAGCCCCTAAAAGGACGCTAATTGATTAGAAATAACCCTGTATTACCCCCGTGTTAAATACCCATAAAATATAATACATTTTAGAACCGTGACTTTAGAAAAAATAGTGATAAGTATAGGTATGACAATACCACAGAGTGAGAGCTAAAAAACCATTTACTACTACGCTACAACCATTTCTAATCCCAAAGAGAATATTTCAGTTTGTCGGTATGCAAACGTCATGCAAGAATGTGTTCTGCTCAGCGTTACCGCCACGATTGTAAATTTTACTAGTCTAGATGTTTATTGGGCTTCGACGCGTAATTGTCTAGTATCTATCAGTCCAAGATTTCAACTAGATGAGTTGATGTAGCATGAAGAGTACGTATACAGGGTTATTTCTAATCAATTAGCATCCTTTTAGGGGCTTATTATGTAAATCAAAACTAACAACTTTTGTTCTGTGACTTTTGTCAAAATTCAAAAAAAATGTTGGTTGTTCCATAGAAAAATATCGGTTATACCCGCGACAAAATGTATGGAACAGCTGTTTTTTTTTAGGTTTGACAAAAGTCGCAGAACAAAAGTTATTATATTTTGATGTACAGAATAACCCCTAAAAGGATGATAATTGATTAGAAATAAGCCTGTATATTTATCAGACAGATAGAGTGTCAAATAATTCTTAAATTCACAGATATCTATAATTAACATAGGTAGTTAAATAGTCGTATATGTAAACTTCGCCTCCTTTGACGTATATTGGGCTAATGTCACACCTCAGCTTTTGAGTAGGCCAAAATATGTCTAGAGTTTTTTTTTTGGGCTCGCGGATAATTGTTAATGGACCTCTTGTTATGCACTGTGTTTTTGATATGATTTTTGTTTAGAGTGCTTTCACACTAAACGCTTACACTAAATTTTATCTCAAAGAGTTATCTTTGTGATAAGCATTTCAAAAATCTGAAGCGAACGCAGGATTTGAACCTGCCCCTTCGGATCACTAGCCCGACGCTTTGACCAACTGAGCTAGGCCGCCTCTTGCGTTCGCTTCAGATTTTTGAAATGCTTATCACAATGATCACTCTGCTTTTGCTGACTAGCTCTTTAATTGTCCTGTGATTAGTCTATAGTCTATACCTCTATACCAATATTATAAAAAGGAAAGATTTGATTGTTTGTTTGTTTGCATTGAATAGGCTCCGAAACTACTGAACCGATTTGAAAAATTCTTTCACTGTTGAGAAGCTACACAATCCCCGGGTGTCATAGGCTATATTATTATTATTTTTTTAAATCAGGGAGGCTGCTAGTCATATACTCGTATAAACGTCGAGTCAACGTTTACACAACGCGAAAAGAGCGCAGATTGGAGCACAAAATGCTGTAGAAGTTGAGTAACGGTAAGAATGGGACGCCTGATTACAAACATGATAACTAAAATCAAATACAGTATTCATTCTTCCATCAGCTATAGGACGTCCACCGCTGAATATACCTAATTATGCCTCGCCTATGGATCTCGAGTACGACCGGTAAGAAGCTTGGACCCGACACGACCGAGCTGTCGCGATAAAGTGATCTGTCCTCGCTTTTGTTCACGGTCTCTATTCAAGAACTTTGCAACCCCATCAGCTATTCGTTTTTTGAACTATGTGCTCTGCCCACTGCCATTTTAATTTGCTAATCCGCTACGTAACTCTGTCTTTCTTACGGATCTCCGCATTTCTGATTCAACCTCGCAAAAAGACTCCGAGCAGCCCTCTCCATGGCTCTTTGAGTGACTTAGAGTTTATTTATTAGGTACCTAATAAAGCCTAAGACCTAAGGTAAGAGACCACGTGAAAAAAATATAGTATGAATCCAAATAATCGAGGTTCGGCACACAACTCCGTCTATAAGTAGTTTTTATTCTTACTCCATGTTGGGGCGATTACAGATCCTGCAAAGACGTTCGCATGGAGTGCTCTGTGCATTTTTCCCTCGAGCGTCTACCCGAGACAGCCCAGGAGCTTGGTTCTGGGCCGCTGGCGCAACTGCTTGTTCATTTATTCTCATATAGGTACAATAATGCACACTGCTTCAGAGGCTTGGATGGTGATTGTGATGGCGATGATGATGATGCAGAGATATTATGTAAGTCGTAAATGTTCTAGTCTCCTCCACGGCTTTACAATGCCACAGAACATGCTCTACTGTTTTGTTTTGCTAACAGCCACGCATGGCTATCGGTGGTTCCAAGTTTACCAGCATCTTTTTCAGCCCGTTGTCGTATGTGCATCCATCCAGCCATCAGCCATAAGAAGTCCACTGCTGGACATAGGCTTCCCCTACGGAACTCCAATAAGACCGGTTGGAAGGGGCTTGCATCCAGCGCGATCCAGTGGTCTTAATGAGGTCATCTGTCCACCTTGTGTGTGGACGTCCTACGCTGCGCTTGCCGGTACGTGGTCTCCACTCGAGAACTTTTCGAACCCATCTGTTATCAGTCCTCCGCGCTATGTGTCCTGCCCATTGCTTTTTTATGTTGCCAATCCGTTGGGCTATATCGGTAACTTCGGTCCTTCTACGGATCTCCTCATTTCTGATTCGATCTCGCAGAGAGACTCCGAACATAGCACTCTCCATACCTCGTTGGTACCACGCGTATTATGTGTGTACGCCATAAATCCAAGTTTATACAAATGACAAAGTTACAATCACAGTGACCAGTGATAAAAGTAACTATAACTCTGTCTATAGTTATACAGAATACAATAAACCCGAAGTTTTTAATAAATACACCGCGCGTCTGACAACACCAAATATTATGTAGGTGCGAACGAAACAAACAATAAGATTTTACCGAGTTTCGAGTAAATAATTTGTCAGGTCTGTTTTGGAAGATACAAAGCGAACGCGTTGGCCATGGATGAAAGAAAAATAAGGAATTCGCTCAAGGTTGAAAATCTAAAGCCACTATGCTTCGTAAAATGGCGGCCGCCTGTAACTGTTGTAATAAATGTAATAATCAAAGACATAAGTCGACTTACTACCTATATAATAACACATATTTAATTACTAATTGCGACTAATGTACAGAACGCTGCCGCTACTGTGCTACGTTTGCAGCCTGTTTTAGGCTTACAACAAAAAGAAGGCTAAAACCTAAAACACGGGCGGCAAACGTAGCACAGTAGCGGTAGCATTCTGTACATAAGTCGCAATTAGTAATTAAATATGTGTTTTTGTAATAAAGTAATTATTAAAGAGATTATTAAACAACATAATGCCTGCAACATACTCGTATCATAGGGAAGATGACTGCATCTTTAAAGAGATATCAAATCTAATATCTATTTTAAAATATAGCCGTCAAACGAAAGAAGAAATAAAGATTAAAAAGCTATACGTAATACTATTATTTCCACATAGGTAACGTGTCATGATACGAGTATCTGTGTTGTTTCTATTTTATCAAACGAAACGTTACTATAACACAGATACCAGCCAAACCCGATCTAGTTACCTCTTAATGTCACTAAGTTAAGACTCTAGTTTGTAAGAACTTTTGTTATAACAGTGCATTGTGCAATAAACGAATATAAATAAAATATATGTAAATATTTTTTTCAAAGACGAGCGACTTTACTTCCGATCCGTTTACGCGTCAACATCCATGGTTTTGTAAGACACAAACCGAGCGTGTTGACGTAGGTCAATGAAATCATCGTTTTTATTCTGGCTGCACAAATAACTCACTCGGGATACGAAGAGCAATGCCTCCTTTGACGTACGGTTGACTTATACTGGGCTAGTGACACACCCCAGCTTTTGAGTAGGCGAAATAATGTCCAGAGAAAATTATTTGGGCTCACGGATAATTTGGAAATGGGTCTCTTGCTATGCACTCTGGTATTGTTGACTAATAGTTATCCATATAACTAATTAATCTACTCGTATAAAACTAAAATAACTATTTATTTTAGTCGTATTTACGTCGAGTCGACGTTTAAATAAATAATAAAAATAATAATTATTTGGGGACATCATACACACGGTCTCTGACCCCAAACTAAGCAAAGCTTGTGATATGGCTGCCAGAGACTGATACTACATAATACAAATTTTAAATACATACTTATATAGATTGCCTAAATAACACTCAGACACAGAGCAAACATCTATGTTCATCACATAAATGCTTGCCCTGGATGGGGATCGAACCCACGCCTCTTTGATCCAGAAGTCAGGTTCACTAACCACTGAGCCACCGAGGCAGTCAAAAGATTGAGATTGTCTTCTCGTTTTGAAGTCGGTTACAAAGGCTACTACGGCAACTGTATCTGTTGTTTTGTGTCGGTATTGATCGCAGCCGTCCGTTATCATTAGTGCAGGATTACTGGTTGTTGTATGATAAGATAGCACGTACAAGCTTATATAACTTTACCGACCCGTGTAGGGCGTACTAATTAGATTTCAGTTGTTTCCACCGTTGCAGATATTGTGATGATAGGTACCTATCTACAGATAACACTGGTCTATAGCAAAAAGGTGCTTAGATGTTTTCAACTGATTTTTATGTACTACGATTATACGGGACTTATCGCGCAATAAATCTTGAGATATGAGCTAATTAAGTACCTCATTTTCTCCCGACGTTTCGACCAAGTTGCATTGGTCGTGACCACGACCAATATAATCGTATTATCGTAGTAGGATAATGTGTTCAAATCGCGAAAGTTTAAAAATGACATGTTTTTTTATGTATTAAGGTGTTCTGAAAACAAAAAAAAAATGTCCATAATAAATATTAAATAAGTAAATAAAAATTAGGGGACATCTTACACACTCTGACCCCAAACTAAGCAAGGCTTTTGTTATGGTAGCCGGAGACTAATAATACATATACATCTTTTTAAATATGTACATACTTATACAGGGTTATTTCTAATCAATTGGCATCCTTTTTGGGGCTTATTCTGTACATAAAACTAACAACTTTTGTTCTACGACTTTAATAATTTCTCAAAAAAAAGTTGTTGCTCCATAGAAAAATATCGTTCACCCTCGACAAAATGTATGCAACAGATGTTTTTTTTTTTAGTTCTGACAAAAGTCGCAGAACAAAAGTTGTTAGTTTTGATGTACAGAATAAGCTTCTAAAAGGATGCTAATTGATTAAAAATAACCCTGTATAGATTACCTACCTATGAAAATAACACCCAGACACAGAGCAAACACCTATGTTCATCACATAAATGCTTGCCCTGGGTGGGGATCGAACCCACGCCTCTTTGATCCAGAAGTCAGGGTCACTAACCGCTGATCCACCGAGGCAGTCAAAAAGTGTAGGTAAGTACTCAAATTGAATTGTCTACATTTAATGTTTTTTTACTGCGATATTTACTTACTACAATATTTAAAATAAAATCAGGTCATAAAATGCATAAAAAATGCGAAACTCAAAAAACACAAAGCGGTTGACCAGGCAAACGTTTTGCTTTATTTCCTTTCATCTCCTTTCAATTCATTCCACAAAAAAATATTAACACGTCCCCGGTTGCCACATAAAAGCGGTATTCAACCTAACATTGGTCTGTCTGTGGTCTAGACATTTCTGCGTTCAACATTCCAGCCATCGAGATTCAACGCTATACGACAACATTATTACTGGATATGAGAGCTGTATTAACATTTATATTGAAAAACTGTCACGAACAGAACCGTTGAAATAGTTTTATTATACTCGTAGCGTTATTTGAATACGTAAGCGTTTGTCAGCGATCAGCAAAGTAAAGCAACGTTCGGCGCGGTCAGTCTTCGGATGGGTGACCGCGGGTGGTACTAACAGCTGAGCGTGACTCTGATGATACGTAAAATTGTATTTGACTGCCTCATTGGCCCAGTGTTTAATGACCCCAACTCCCGCGTCAAGAGGGGTGGGTTCGATTCATTGATATCTAAAAATTTCCCCCCGAATTTCCCCGATTTCGTCACTGACTGACTGACTGGATCACTGATGATCATCAAAACCTACTCTACTAAGAAAAATAACTACCTAAGGTACCCTAACCTTCTGAAGTCCTAGAAAGCTGAAATTTGGTATGGAGGCAAGTAATGGTACACATATAACAGAACTTGATATTTTTACCCAAACCCCTTAATTAGGGGATGAGACTTGCACAAATTTTTATGCCAGATGTCTGAAAATTGGTATGACGACTCCTTGTTAGAACTAATAAAACACATATTTTAGGATTTTTAGTAAATCACCCCAACCCCTGAAATTGGAGGATGGAAACATGTATGCGAATTTCACCAGTTTCAATGCTAGAAGTCTGAAAATTGGTGTATGAACTCCTTGTTATAAATAATGAAACACGTATATGAGGATTTTTAGTAAATCATCATCAACCCCTAGATTTGGGGGATAAAAATGATTGTAAGACTTTGACATTTTTTTCCGCTAGAAGTCTTAAAACAGATACAATGATTTCTTGTTATGAATTATGAAACACGTATTGAAAGATTTTATTAAATGTTTAATTATTTTATCTAATTTACTAAATTGTTATTAGTAATTTGGTGTAATGTAATAATACGTAAATTTGCACCTATTATAACTATTTTATGTTTGTTAACGAAGACCTTTGTAAAAAGAGGATTCTAAGCGCATTTCCATATTATGTCTAAAGAATAAAGCAAATTTTGATTTTACGCCCCTATGAAAGTAGCGAAACCGCCAAGCCGCAATTGATTAAGGCGCATAGTTTGTGAAGTAAAGGCTTGTAGAGTTAAGTCCTGTAGAGTTCAAAGCTTGGCTATACATTCGAGATCTGATAATTATTTGATGGTGCAAACTATGTAGTCTCGTCTTGGCCCCATTTTACACGAAATTGTTTTGTTGGATACATTAGGCAAGATGTAGTCAAACGTAAACCTATCATCAGTACCTACCTATAGGCCGAATCAAACTTCTTAGCTGCTGTGAAGTTAGCTACAAGCTAAGAATCAGCTAAGAAATAAAGTTGACTAAGATAAATGAAAAACCAATACTCTATAGACAAGGTTTTTCAATCTCACCCGCTGCGCCGACACTAACAAATGCGTGTACTTATAAACACCATGTATATAAACACCATGTATAACGTCTAGACACCACTTTGGCTTTATACAGGGCGCTAGTTAACTAAATTATGGAACCGAGTAAAGCATGATATTAGGTTATAGCTTCTTTGAGAGTTGGGTAAAATAAATGTAAAAATATTTCCATACAACCAATGAGCTTTCACAAATAGAGATGTTGTACTCATTAAAAAAAGCTAATATAAATAAAAGTCGCCTTGTATAATTACTCAAGCTAATTAGCTTGACTTGAGTTCGCCACGCAAACCAGAGTATAACGCATTTACCTCATTTTATATATAAGATCATTGAATACAGTATGATTTCAAAGAATAAGCATATAAAAAGACATATTTTTATGCAAAAACTTGGCTGAAAGTATACATAAACTAAAAACTTTTCTGAAATAAATATGTGCGTACAAATTTCTCACTCAGTATAACGCATCTACCTCATCCTTACATAGTATAAAATAAAGTCGCTATTTTCGTCTGTTTGTTTGTTTGTTTGTTTGTTTGTCTGTATGCTTAAATCTTTAAAACTACGCAACGGATTTTGATGCGGTTTTTTTTTAATGGATAGAGTGATTCAAGAGGAAGGTTTATATGTATAATACACCTGTGCGAAGCCGGGGCGGGTCGTCTAGTTTTGTATATAAAATCATTGAATACAGTATGATTTTAAAGTATAAGCCTCTATAAAGACATATTTTTACAACCTTGGTTGAAAGTAAAAATAAATTAAAAACTTTTCTGAAATAAACATAAGCGTACAATATTTCTCACTCAGTATAACGCATCTACCTCATTTTATATATAGGATCATTGAATACAGTATGATTTTTTAAAGTATAAGCCTCTAAAAAGACATATTTTTACGCAAAAACTTGGCTGAAAGTATACATAAACTAAAAACTTTTCTGAAATAAATATATGCGTACAATATTTCTCACTCAGTATAACACATCTACCTCATTTTATATATAAGATCATTGAATACAATATGATTTTAAAGTATAAGCCTCTAAAAAGTCATATTTTTACGAAAAAACTTGGCTGAAAGGTATAGATAAACCAAAAACTTTTCTGAAATAAACATAAGCGTACAATATTTCTCACTCAGTATAACGCATCTACCTCATTTTATATATAAGATCATTGAATACAATATGATTTCAAAGTAAAAGCCTCTAAAAAGACATATTTTTACGCAAAAACTTGGCTGAAAGTATACATAAACTAAAAACTTTTCTGAAATAAATATATGCGTACAATATTTCTCACTCAGTATAACGCATCTACCTCATTTTATATATAAGATCATTGAATACAATATGATTTTAAAGTATAAGCCTCTAAAAAGACATATTTTTACGCAAAAACTTGACTGAAAGTATACATATAAACTAAAAAATTTTCTGAAATAAATATGTATGCGTACAATATTTCTCACTCAGTATAACGCATGTAGGTACTCGTACCTCATTTTATACATAAGATCATTGAATACAGTATGATTTTAAAGTATAAGCCTCTAATAAGTCATATTTTTACGCAAAAACTTGGCTGAAAGTATACATAAACTAAAAACTTTTTTTAAAAACATATGACACAAACAACATAACATTTTTTTTACAATTTAAGGGGTAAAAAGAGTTTTCTCCTGCTAGCTTAGCATACAAGACCACGACTAGAGTTTATCGACGTGTGCAAAGGTGACAGACATATGCTTCATCATAATTCTGTCACGTTCTGACACGTTGATAGTATTATTTTATGGTCCGTATGCTAAGCCCGCTGGAAAGTAAATTTATCAAAAATATACCAAAAATTTTCTCGATCTTCCACAGAAAACGCGAAAACAGTGATCGATTCACGATCCGTACATCATTTTAATGTCAGAAAATGTCATTGGCTAATATTACGCGGTAAAAGCGTGGGTAAAATTAGTGTAACTATAAACACCATGTATAGCGTCTAGACACCACTCTGGTTTTAAACAGGGTGTAGCCATGTTATGGAACCGAGTATAGAGCCTGTTATTATGCTATCACGTTACCCACGTCGTAACGAAAGGGTGGGGGTTGATAGTGGGATAAAGCTCTTTGATGCGCAGTTAGAAATTTAATATTTACTTGGGGTTACGGGGTCACAGTGGCGGGTTAACGCATAGGCTGAGTAGGCTCAAGCCTAGAGCGGCAGATTTTAAGGGGCGGCAAAGTTGTGACTAAAATTAGTTCAGGAATGTGTCCGAAAACATTTCTTGTGCAATCTTTACATAAATCATGCGGATATCAAAATCATCTGGGAACTGATAATAATATATATTGAGAAAAGTTGTGACTGAAAGGTTTCGAAAAGAGATCACTCTTTCTGTAACTTTTTACAATCAAACAAAATTACTGAAAACAATGTAGTAGGTAATTACCAAATACATTTATCTGCCGTCTCGTATTTTAGGACGATAGGGGCGGCAAAATTAGCCTACAGGCGGCAAAAATAGCCTACAGGCGGCAAATGGGCGTGTCTCGCTCGACACGCGTATGATAGGCTGATAGATGGTGACGATGATTATGATCAAGAATAAAAGTCTATATTTGTGATATTATTAGATGGTAAACTGCTAGAAAAACATATTTGGTTAAGAAATATGTTTCTGAGGTCAATGACCTTTGAGCATCACCACGAATAAATTAAATTTAACAGAAAAAAAAAGTTTCGTTTTAAAAAAAACGATCATCCGATTCCGAGTTGAAATTTTGTAGAGAACAGATTTTTTTCTCGAATTCCGGGTTGGCCCCGTAGTAAAAGTTGTTCGTAATGATGGTCTGACTATGTCATTTCATTTAATGCCGGCGTCAGCTCTCCACACTGTATACGTTCATGCAGGGATAGAGAAAAAATCTATATTTAAATAGATAAATAAATATTAGGGGACCTCTTACACACGGTCTCTGACCCCAAACTAAGCAAAGCTTGTGATATGGCTGCCAGAGACTGATACACTACATATACATATTTTAAATACATACTTATATAGACAGTAACTAAATAACACCCAGAAACAGAGCAAACACCTATGTTCGTCGCATAAATGCATGCCCTGGGTGGGGATCGAAGCGACGCCTGTTCGATCCAGAAGTCAGGGTTACTAACCACTGAGCCACCGAGGCACAGTGGTTAGTGACCCTGATGTGGTTTGGCGATTTGATTATGAAGTTATAGAAGTTATACCTACTTACGTACTTACAATGCAAGTTCATTATGTAATTGGAATCATAAATACACGTATTATACAAACACCAGTTATACCTATTATCAACAACGGAACCCAAGAATACCTATCAACTTATCTACTACCACATGGTTATTCAATTAATTTTCCTGAAAGCTTTCTAAAAGCTGCTTCTGATAACTTTTAAGGAATAACAGAAAACGTACTTTCACTAATTGAACGTAGGGCCGCACTAGGTATATCCACAACACAATAAGAAATACAGGGTCATAGGTATTAAACGCAAAACCTTTTAAGGGCGGGTCTAGTACATCTAGACAAACAATTTTTGTTCTAGGACTTTTGGAAAATCATGAAGAAATGATCGGCCCAGTACGAGTCCGACTCTCGCACTGAGGGTTCCGTACTGTATGGGAGCCCCCCTTAAATATTTTTTTTAATTTCATTATTTATTATTGAAGTGAATATACAACTAAATATTCTATGAATATGTCAAGCATCTACCTGTTACCATTATTAATATAGAGCGAAAAACGGCTAAAAAAACAGATTTGTTGTATGGGAGCCCCCCTTAATTTTTAAATTTATTCTGTTTTTAGTATTTGTTGTTATAGCGGCAACAGAAATACATCATCTGTGAAAATTTCAGCTTTCTAGCTATAACAGTTCATAAGATACAGCCTGGATACGGACAGACAGACGGACAGCGGAGTCTTAGTAATAGGGTTCCGTTTTTACCCTTTGGGTACGGAACTCTAAAAATCAGCTTTTCATATAAAAGTTCGTCAACGCGCGGCAAAATGTATGAAGAAGCGAATTTATTTTTGCGAATTTTCATAAGTCGTAGTACAAAAGTTGTTTGTCTAGAAGTACTAGATTCGCCTTTAAAAGGTTTTGCGTTTAATACCTACGACCCTGTATAATATGCCCTCAAGTTAGTTTAGGTTTTCATTTATTTAATAAAGACCTGGGATCGGGAAGCGCAGTGTACAATCATGGGGTTATAGGCCGTGTTTTCGAGTTTGTCTTTTTAATAGTACGCGGACATAGGCCTGCCCTAGATGTGCGATTGGGCCACATCCACCGCTCTTGACGTAGGTAGGCCTGCGCCACACAAGTTGATGGATGTGAAATTAGCCACTAGCTGCGCAATAGCCAATCAACGTGCCTCTCGTCAGGATTGGCTATTGCGCAGCTAGTGGCTAATTTCACATCCATCAACTTGTGTGGCGCGGAGTATACAGGGTTATTTCTAATCAATTAGCATCCTCTTAGGGGCTTATTCTGTACATCAAAACTAACAACTTTTGTTATACGACCTTTGTTAAAACTTTAAAAAAAACAGCTGTTCCATACCTTTTGTCGAGGGTGGACGACATTTTTCTAAAGAACAACCACTATTTTTTGAGAATTAATAAAAGTCGTAGAACAAAAGTTGTTAGTTTTGATGTACAGAATAAGCCCCTAAAACGATGCTAATTGATTAAAAATAACCCTGTATATACGTATTGGTTATTGAATATCTTCTAATAAAGTACCTGCAATGAACTAATAGGTACATGATCGGGAATTGATGCCAAGACCTTACGTTTCGATGGCGACCGTTCTCGCACTACGCCACCACAACTTCTCGGTCAATGTTTATTTTAGTACAATGGAGCAAAATTGGATTAAGTGTAACAATCAAACTCGTAGCAAAACAAGCAAAACGGCGGGACTCAGCTAGGTTTACGATATTTCAATCTTGACATGTAAACTCATGAATAACACCTTGCCCATAAATCTATATCGAGCTGTTGAAACCACAAAATCGCTACTATACTCGACTGCATTCCGTAACAGCTCTATAAATATATTATTGATAGTTCTTCTGACCCCGTTTGGTTGTGGCTAAATTAGGCGTATGGGCTTAAAGCTGCTTAAAATGGCTGAGTGGCTGTTCCCTAAAGATAAATAATTATCAGAATCTGTTCAGTACTAGTACTTTTTTTTTTATTTCATATAGGTTTGCGTTTGACTACATACTGCCTGATGTTGAGCAGATATGCGGTCTAGGATGTAGCACGCTTACCTAGAAGATACTTTAGCGGGAAGACAGACCCAGGCAAAGCGTTCCACATTCTGGCTGTTCGTATGAGGAATGAGGACTCGAAACGCTTGGTTCTAACGCGCGGAATGTCCACCATAAAAGGGTGGCGCTTTGGTCGCGTCTGTCTAGCCGTACGATAGAAGAAAGGGGCAGGTGGGACCAGATTGTGCAACTCCTGAGCGCACTCTCCGAAGTGTATCCGATAAAAGGCCGATAAACACGCCACCTTACGTCGATGCTCAAGACTTTTCAGCTGCGACTTAGTCAAGGTGTTGTTGTCAATCAGCCTCCTGGCTCGCCTCTCAATCGACTCCAGAGCCTCAAGTACTGTATTGAGTCAAACTTCTTGACGGTTGTGAAGTTAGCTACAACCTGCGCAAAAGCCAATCCTGACTGAAGCTTACATAAAAGCTGCGCGAAGTTTGTAGCCCAGTCGTGTTAATCAAAATAATCGGCCAAGTACGAGTCGGACTCGCCCACGGAGGGTTCCGTACTGTATGGGAGCCTTCCTCAAACATTTATTTTATTTTAATTTTACTATTTATTATCGAAGTGAATATACAACTCAATATTCTGTGAAAATTTCAAGCATCTACCTGTTACCATTATTTTTATAGAGCGAAAAACGGCTAAAAAAATCAGGTTTGTTGTATGGGAGCCCCCTAATTATTAATTTTATTCTGTTTTCAGTATTTTTTGTTATAGCGGTAACAAAAATACATCATCTGTGAAAATTTCAGCTTTCTAGCTATAACGGTTCATGAGATACAGCCTGGAGACAGACAGACAGACGGGCAGCAGAGTCTTAGTAATAGGGTCCCGTTTTTACTCTTTGGGTACGGAACCCTAAAAAGGCCCTGAAATTACAAAAAATCCTGGCAGCAATTTTTTTCTGCAACCTATCAGTAGCAAGTAGTCTAAATCCAAAATGGCGACCAAACTCCGCCGGTGCGTTAGACGCCATCTTGAATTTTGTTTTTGCTTAATATCTCGGTAATTTTCAACTTTTCAAAGACTAAAGTTGTTGTAAATGTGAATCTCTACAATTTATCTATCGCAAGTTTTTTTTTCGTACGATCGATATTTTTCCAGTTATACGCGAAAAAAGTGGTAAAGTTTAATTATCAAATTATCTCGATTATTATTGACTTTATGACTTAAATGTACATTAACAAAGTTCCAAATCGCCTGATGGTAAGCGACGTTGTGGTCGAAGCACGCAGACTTAGAAGGTACCTATTCACTCTGATCTTGAAAAGCTCTAGATTATATCTCTTAGGAAACAGGAAAGCAGGAAGACTGTTCCATTTCCTGGCGGTACGAATCAGAAATGTTCAGTCAAACCGCTTCGTACATATCGAAAGAAATCGACAGATAGACATCTTCTTGTACACAGTTCAGAGCAATAAACAATACCTTTAGGTATCTTTGAGGCACTGAAGTGTGTTGGCAAAAACTGACGATGGAATTCAAATTGAATCATACAGTTAAATTGTTTTTCATTCTCAGAAGTTGGTTGAAAATAAGTATTACAATACAAGTGCGTCAAAATGCGATCCAGTTGCAATATTTGTAATTGGCAGTTACAGTACATCTAAGTTTTTTTTTTTTTATTCCATATAGGTTTGCGTTTGACTACATACTGCCTGATGTTGAGCAGATATGCGGTCTAGGATGTAGCACGTAATCTAAGTACCAAATAGACCACAGTTTATATTATTGAGCCTTAATATAAGACTATACATTTACATAATATCTATATGAGGGCAACTGAAGAAGAATTAAAGTTACTGATAAAGCCCAGCGGATTGGCAAGTTGTAATGGCAGTGGGCAGAGAGAGCACAGCGCGGAGGACTAATGACCGATAGAGTCGAAAAGTCCTTGGGTGGAAATCACGTACCGGCTAGCGCAGCGTAGGACGTCCACCCACAAAGAGCAAGGCCGACTTTATCAAGACCACAGGATCACTTTGGATGCAGGCCGCCCCTAACAGGTCTTATTGGAGATCTATAGGGAAGGCCTATGTCCAGCAGTGGACGCCCTATGGCTGAAATGAACGACCGAACGATTTACCTCTCTAAATATTAAAATTAACAAAAATTAAAAACAAAAGCTTGTAATTTTTTTCAGTTGTTCTACCTTCTGAGAAGTCGGTTTGAAATATGTATTGAAGTGCGTCAAATTACAATATTGTTTTGTAATCAGCGGCACGGTATTCCGTCTTCATACAAACGGTCGGAACGCCAATCATACCTTTTTTTTTTTTTTTTTACGAGGGGGAAATCTTCTGAAGATGCCCTAACTGCATTGGGTTATGTGCGATTGTACCCACTAAAACCCCCTCGGTGGCCAGCCTTTGTGCCTTCTTAGGAGCTCCGGGATCTCCAAAAGGAACGCACCGGTGCTCCCAGCACTTTGTGTGCCTACTCGCCTGGCAAGAGCCAGGCTTGTGCGGTCCTCTACGACAGCGTTGCCACACACGCTGTCGTCCTCCTCGGGCCCGCTTGGGTGGGTGGCCGGAGCCCCAACTCTGACCACCCACGAGCCCAGGGGTCCCTTTTTAGTAGGCTCTTACTACAGGCAGGGGATACCGATGCCGTATTCTCGTGCCCCGGCATCATGGCAATCGCCAATCATACCTACGCGCCTCGGAGTTCGGTATACACTCGGTACACCAACAGTCGTAGATACGCCGCAGTGACGAACAAACGTGTGGGCTTGTAATATGTTAGCCTGCGACAAAGAATATATAATAATACTGCGATTTACCTACCTACCAGGCGGCAGCCCTAGCGTGCGTTACGTACTTCATGGCCACGCGGGGCTATAGATATATTTCAAGGCCACGGCCGAGTCGCAACACTGTTAGCGACCATTACCGTGACCCGACGATTTGCCTCTCTAAATATGCCAAAAATTCAAAACAACAACAGCTTGTACATTTCAGTTGTTCTACCTTCTGAGAAGTCAGTTGCAAATAGGTATTGTTATACTAAGCGCCACACAAATCGGCGGATGGGTAGTTATGTGCAGAACGCTGCGCAAGAGCCGAAATATAGGTATGCGCGGGAGCCAGAGAGACGAGACGCTGGAGCACACCCGCCCGCCTACATCATGCCACCCGCGCGCTCCCTACGCATTGTACACACTTGCGCAATAATTAGCGAATCACGGCAAATTGTCATCTGCGGCTAACTTCTCATCCGCCGATTTGTGTGGCGCTTAGTATACAAGTGCGTCAAAATGGAATCCAGTTGCAATATTTGTAATCGGCGGTTACAGCATCTCAATAATAGATTTATAGCTGTATCGCAATGCAGGAAGCGCGGAGATGCCTGCTTGTTTACCGCACTGTTTCTCAAACTTCGTTGTCTCAAATTTCCTCCTGATCCGAATTAAAAAGACAGGTGCTACAAAATTTGTCGTGTTGTGACGTGTGTACCTTTACTTATATGTAAATTTTGAGCATAGCCCAAACAAATGAATCAGTTTTGATAAGGTTTTTCGTTGAAAGAGTGATTTAATCGAAATTGTTCATGGCTAGCAAGTAAATAACGTTTAATATTTATTGACCAAGATACAAATAAATAAAATAACGTTAGGGTCGTCCATCGTGCATCCGAACTAGAAAATTCCTTATCTTGGGTACTAACGTCTTTCTGCTAATACACCACTTATTATAATTACATTAAAATATTGAGACATGTGAAAATAATTTGAAGTAGAACCATAGGTAAAAACTAAATAAGCAAAACGATACTTAATAGGTACAAAAGCTATAAATAATAGCTATAAAAAATCCAGTAAAGCTAATGGTCAGAGGTTTTAAAAACATCTAATTTTTGGTTTATTTTTCGATACTATTTATTTTTTAAACTAGTGTAACTCACACTTTATTTTAGTAGATTACTGCTACTACTTATTTACGGCGTTTCGATCGCATTTGGCGATATTTTTTAATAGTTATTTCACCGCTTTTCAAACGACTTACACAATAACGGTCTTTAATGTACTTTACTTTCTTTTGCCTAAATAGATAATTATTTTTGTCGATACTATTTTATTTTTTCTGCGCCCACGGACAAAAAATAACAAACGGACCGCGGCAAATATCACAGATCATATAATTTGAGACCAAAAATATTTTTAAGACGATAGTTGAGAACCAGTGGGTAAATACATACCTATCTAGTAGATATATCTAGCTCGCTCATTGGATTCTTAGATCAATACTCGGGATATTACAGACTATACTCGTACATTGCTTTACGCAACCGGGAATGGAAAATCCATCCTTGGAATTTATTCGACCACGAAGTGGAAAAGAAATCTTGGTTTACGATATTAGTTTCATGACAATTTTGTTGTGCTAACTGACAATATGTCTAATTTGCTCAGTGCTCATAATTTGCTCAAGTAGCTCTCATTGCGTAGTTTGACTGGGCGTGTTTATTAGCGATCATCAAAGTTAAGCAACGTTCGGCACGGTCTATCTTCGGATGGGTAAATGCGGGTGGCATTTACGATGGAGCGCTGCCGTGGCTCGGATGATATGTTAAATAGGCATGATGACTAAAAAAATATAATTAGTCCGTCAGATAGACTTTCAAAAAATATTAGACACGTATTTTTTCTTTTATCAATTAAACAAAAATTGATGAAAATATAGTCCGTCAAAGTTCCGCGTGACGTCACGAGTGCTATACAAATGTACGGACTACGTCGCTCTAGTGACGTCACGAGCCCCCACTCCCAAACTTTGACAAGGTTTATCTTTGTCATTTATTGTTTGATTGACAAAATAAAAATTACGTGGCTAATATTTTTTAATAATCTAACTAACGGACTAACTATAATGATGATTTTTTTACCCATCATCATGCCCATTATTGTAGGTCCCGGTTGTTTTAACCGTTTAGCCATGTCAGAGACCTTCAAGCGGCTTAACTCTGACACCAGGGCTAGCAACCCGGCCAATACGAACTTCTTACTAATTTGCTCATGACAACAACAAAACAAACAAAACAACTTTTCACACAAGTCGAAGGTCCCGTAGTAAAAGTCGTTCATAATTTATGCACTCTTGTCTGCCAACACTGATTGTGATATCATCTTTGACAAGTGGAGATCTATTGTAGCCGTCCTCACGGCATATTGTGAAAATCTCTCTGACCAGTGGGATCGATGCAAACGGCCTGATAGTTCGTTTGTAATCGAAGAATTATGAATTTGTGACATTTAATCTAATTTTGACATTATATGTGCTGATTTTTTATTTGACATTTTATAATTCTATTATTGACATTGTATAATTATAATTTATGCATGCTTTTTCTGTTGTGACATTGAACCTAATTTTTGACATTGTATCTAGATTTTTTTTTTAATTTGACATTTTACTATTGAAATTGCGTGACTCATGTTTATTCAATTTTTAATATTATTTTTTGATTTTGTATTGTATTTTTATGCTTTCTTTATTCCGATGGTTTTTTATTTTACTTTAATATTGTGAGGCAAATTGATTCAGATCGTTTTTCCTCAATAAAGAAATTTGAATTTGAATTTGAATAATGATATATCAGTGCCCTATGAGCAAATGTACAGGATTACTGGTAATCAATTAGCATGGTTTTAGGAGCTTATTCAGTAGGTACCTACATCAAAACTAACAAATTTTGTTCCACGTCTTTTAAATCTTAGATTTTAGTTCCATAGAAAAACATCGTTCCCCCTCGATAAAATATATGGAACAGCTGTTTTTTGAGTTTTGACAAAAGTCGCTCAACAAAAGTTGTTAGTTTTGATGCACATAACAAGCCCCTACAAGGATGCTAATTGATTACCAACTAACCCTGTATACATTTCTTTAGATTATTGCACTTTGCAAAACAAAACCTTGAATTAAATGACTACAAATAAATAACCTACCTACCTCAGTGCCTCAAGTCGAAAGTTTTCGACCAGTGTGTGTTGCCAGTGATGACTTACGGCACAGAAACGTGGTCTCTCACTTTGGGCCTTATTAGTAAGCTTCAAGTAGCCCAACGAGCCATGGAGAGGGCTATGCTCGGAGTTTCTCTGTGCGATCGAATCAGAAATGAGGAGATCCGTAGAAGAACCAAGGTTACCGACATAGCCCAGCGGATTGGCAGGTTGAAGTGGCAATGGGCAGGGCACATAGCGCGGAGGACTGATGACCGATGGGGTCGAAAAGTCCTCGAGTGGAGACCACGTACCGGCAAGCGCAGCGTAGGACGTCCACCCACAAGGTGGACGGACGACCTCATTAAGACCGCAGGTTCACGCTGGATGCAAGCCGCTACCACCTGGTCTTATTGGAGATCTTTAGGGGAAGCCTATGTTCAGCAGTGGACGTCCTATGGCTGAAAGGAAGGAAGGAAATAAATAAAAAATCTCAATTCGATTGTTTCAACTCTTTAACCATGATTAGTGATAAATATTAACTTTATTCAAACAAACTCCTTGAACCAACTGCTCATATGTTTATAAATAAGCAGCTATTTTAATAATCATTTAGCTTTGAAGCTAATTTAGTTGTTTTCGAGTGGCCGAAGCTGGCGATAAGTCGAGTATCTAAATGATTCATCTTCTGAAGAACTGGGATCAATATACTGACGATATATAGCTTAACTAGTAGTTCTCAGGACAGTAGACTTCGCTGCACATTTCATAAATAGAATCTTAAAAAACCTATCTTCTCATTTTCAATTCGATCTCGCAGAGATTTCGAACATATTGTCATAGCCCGTTGGGCAATTTGGAGCTTATTACCTACTAGCAGCCTGCCTAATTTAAAAAAAATATATAACATAGCCTATGACACCCGGGGATTGTGTAGCTTCCCAACAGTGAAAGAATGTTTCAAATCGGTTCAGTAGTTTCGGAGCCTATTCAATGCAAACAAACAAACAATCAAATCTTTCCTCTAATATTGGTCTTCTTGGTCTTCTATAATATTGGTATAGATATTGTACTCGGCTTACTCTTAACACGGCTATTTTGCTTTCGTCTATCCGGATGTTGGTTTTCGTCTACAGGTCGCATTTTTCAACGAATCTCGACGAAACTTAGTACATTTTCGATTGGGGAGAGGGAGGGGTTATTTACCTCAAAAAAGGTGAACAGGTATCACCCAGAGTGAATAGGTATCTTCTAATAGGTCTGCGTGCTTTATCTTCGACCATAACGTCGCTTACCATCAGGCGAGTTGGTGGTCAAACGCGGAATTATTTGCGTTAAAGAAAGGGGTATTTTTTGTCGCGTTACGAGAGGTCTACTGTTCGAAGAACTACTAGGGTTTATTAACCGACTTCCAAAAATTAGGAGGTTCTATGTTCGTCTGTTTGTTTTTTTTGTGTATGTTCATCGATAATTCCGCCAATTGCGAACCGAATCGAAAAAATCTTTTTTAGTTCAAAAGGGTATTTATTAAACTCCCGAGTTGGTCTCTTTTAAATTTTACAGAAATCGGCTGAGCTGTTTTTGAAAAATCAACAATAATGTAAACAATTCGAGCGAAATATTCGAATTTTGAATACGCCGATGGAAGGCGGTTTTGCCATTCTTTGCGAAAAATAATTGTAGTAACCTGTTTAGTAAAATGTCACTAAAATGACCTGAATGAAAGCATACTCAGCTAATCCATCAAAAACAGATTAAGAAACTAGGGCGTCCAACCCCCCTTCCCCCCTTTTAGGGTAGCCCATAAATATTCAGTGTTTTGGCAAATAACACCCAAAGTGTGCCAAGCTTGAGACCATTTTTGCATAAAGCGATAAATATGTAAGTTAACATCAAGTTATTGTAATGTATCAAATATTTGTCAAGAGTGTAATTGAGCGGAATGATTTTGAGGTTCCGTACCTACTATTTATCTTATTTGAATAATGATGTTGTCAAACAGTGAGATCAATAGGCAAGATTGACTGGCTAAAACAAATATTATCATAATTAGACCGCTGTAGCGCTCATTAGCACAGTTTAACTAGGTGTTCGTTAGCAATCATCGAAGTTAAGCAACGTTCCATCTTCGGATGGGTGACTGAGGGTGGCATTTACACCTTAGCGCTACCGTCCCAGTTGTAAGTAAGGAAAGTCAAAGATAATATAGGGCGTCAAAGTTCCGGAGTGGGAATTCGTACCGTCACTTCTACAAAAGTAAACACTGTACATAGACGTGACGTCACTTGTAACTTTAACGGGCTTTTATCTTCATCATTTTTTGTTTAATTCGCAAAAGAAAAATACGTGTCTAATATTTTTGATAGAATTTCTGAGATAACCTTCGTGGCGTTACCGTGAACTAACAATAAGATTTTAATCAGCAGCCAAGATACCGACTATACTTGGTAGACGCGAGTACTGATGAAAACCGAATTGGTGTCTACCAAGTATCAAATACTTTTAGTTGTACTAGCAATTACAGCAGTGTTGTCAACGTAACAAAATTAGTAAAATGGCACACGGGCGACCTCACCTACGACGCTTCTCTTTTTGCACAAACTCTAGTCTCGGACTAATTTTACTACATTTTCTTTTAAATAACTATAAGTCGCAGTCTTACGTTCTTCTCATTTTAGTACAAACCGATGAAAAAGCCTTATTGTCAATAGTGTGCAATTTTCTTTATACTACACCTGCTCGGAAAGTACCTTGATACTTTATCAAATTTACGGCAGAAAGTACGTCATTGCATATCGAACAAATATGCGGGGAGAAAACGCATCTGAGCGGGAGAGAAAAGTGTGTGAAAATCCATTTCTTACGTGGTTTTTCTTTTTTAATTTTGGGTAAGACTATGCGCTGGTAACCTAAATATCAAAAGCCAAAAAGTTTTTACAGTGAGTTTTTATCTCCAAGTTCGCAAAATGACACTGGCCACTAGCTGTGTGTTGGATGGTGTCAAACAATTTGAAAAAAGAACATGTGAAAATTGCAGACGCCATTGGCGCCATTTTCAAGTGTTACATTAAGCTTCACTAACTGCAACAATTTCAATATAAATTTCAATTAGTAAAGATTTAGTTTTTTTATTTTCCTCGTAGGTGTAGTATAAAGCACTATGTATCACTCGAGAGAAAGTGCGATTCCCGGTCTCGGGTGTTTTAAAGCCCTCGCCTACGGCACCCTCGACGGTGATCGGTCACTTCCTCCTCTCGGTGAACAATGTACTATTGTGGCTCAATTTGGTACTATAGTTTGTCAGTTTTTAGTGCGCACTGCGCACTAGGTATATCTTCTTTTTGTTTCTGAAAGTAAGGGGTGGGAACAGAAGCATTTTTTTTCGATATACATAGCTTACTATAATTTATAAAAAAAATGTATTGTAATTTTGAGATAATAATAACATTTTTTCTGTTCTTAACTAATTACATTATATTAGGTGGACAAGATTGGCACCGGACCAAAATGATTACTAAAGTATTTAAGTACTAAAATAGAGGCATTTGCTGAGCAGTGAGCGATTACAGGCTGAAAATGATGACGATGAATGGTGATATGTAGACATTGTCCAGATATGCTGCATAACTCAATAAAAAATAAACATTCACATAAAAGAAACATCTTTTTCTATTGATATGACTGGTCATAAAAAGATTAATAAAAATTAAATCTTGACATTTAAAGATTGAGCTGTGCGATGCGATATTGTTTTCTCTATTATTTCCAAATTGTTTTGTTTCGTTAGTAAAATGAAACTAAATAAGAATTAACTAAGTATAAAATAATTGATTTTATGTACTCTATACTTAGTGTACATTCTGTCTATTATTTAAGACTCTTTCCGTACTTAGGTTGCCTGGAAGAGACCGCCTCAAGCAACAAGCCCGTCTATTGTTATTTCCTTCTGATGTGTGGAATAAAAATTTTTTTTTCTAAAACCAACTTTTACATTAGTTTTAGAAATAGTAACAACTCACCACCCATGAAAAGATAACTTGTTACAGCGCAAGTATCTTTATTAACTTAGCAAAAACAATAAAACTACGTTGCTACTTCATTAAGCGCAGAGTTAATAAATCTACTTATTAATAAATACACGACAATGTAATATATACCACAACATAATGCGTAAAATGCTGTAATTTTCAGCAAACTTTATTGTCTAGGTATTCCGTAACCACCAACCCACACTGGGCCAGCGTGGTGGATATGGCCCTATCAGCCTTCGTGGGTAGGCCTACGTCCTGCAGTAGACTTTTAAAAGGCTGATACAGTTCAGTATCCAGGTTTATTTCTAATCAATTAGCATCCTCTTAGGGGCTTATTCTGTACATCAAAACTAATAAATTTTGTTCTACGACCCTTGATAAAACTAAAAAAAAAGCTGTTCCATACATTTTGTCGAGGGTGAACGACATTTTTCTATGGAACTACAACTTTTTTTTTGAGAATTAATAAAACTCGTAGAACAAAGGTTGTTAGTTTTGATGTACAGAATAAGCCCCTGAAAGGATGCTAATTGATTAGAAATAACCCTGTATAGGTAGTATTCCGTAAAAGTAGCGTGACGATAGCAATATGTGTCAGTTTTTTTTATTGGCATACGATTTTCATTCATTTGCTCAAATACAGATAAAAGCTTTTCCGGCTTTGTTCTTAACCTGCTTCTCACTAACAAGATAAAGCATAATGTAGATTCAACAGGTTTATAACAGGTATTTATTGTGTTAGTTTTTTTTTATTGGCTGTACGATTTTCATTCATTTGCTATCAAATACAGATAAAAGCTTTTCCGGCTTTGTTCTTAACCTGCTTCTCACTAGCAAGATAAAGCATAATTTAGATTCAACAGGTATTAATGAGTAACCCCGAAGTTTACAATTTATCACATCATCACGAAACCGCCAAGACTATTTTAGTAGCAACGTGTTTCCACAATATTTTGCCAAATTACTCCACGTAAAACTTTATTGTGAATGAAATATTTTAAACAACTTATTGATAAATTCTCACCACGTAAACTGCAGTTTCCTCAAACAAATGTAAACAAAGTGGTTCTTCTCCATTTTGCCTCTAAGCCAAGTAAACGTGTCTGTTTTACACGGATTTTCGAGTAAAAATACATTATTACTCATGTATTTTTAGCATTTCGCTGATCTTGAGTGTAAAATTGTGTTTTTAAAAGTAGGCCAATGTTTCATAATCACAGTGCGCTTACTTATGTAGATTTATACAAGATTGTGTCATTCGAATTTGCGAAATAAATTGCCAGTTAAAAATATGGTTGTAATTTTTATTTCAGGCACGGAACCCTAAAAATATCAAAAATAGAGTGAAAAATTACCTGTCAATCTGCAGCAATAAATCCAAAAATACGATCACTTCTTTCGTTTCATCACAAAAAAACACCACTAAAAATGTGCTATTAAAAAATAGGCCATAAAGTTCGCGACCCGAGGCCGTCAGATTTGTCACCGAAATACGTCGAGCTTGTCTGCACTGGGTCTCGCGAACGCACTATTTATAACCATTATTCCATTATTCCAGAGAAATTGTATCAAAAACGCACTTTTTCACATAAAAATTGGAAAACATTCACACTGGCCGGAACGACGGAGCGGGCGAGAAAAAAAAATGTTTTATTTTTAAATTGTTTGTCGGGCTGGCGCGCACGTCCGCGTAAACCGAAGCTCGAAATTCGAATTTAGGTTAGAATCGGCGGGTAACGCACACATGCGCAGTGCCTGTGTGGACGACGGAAAATGACAAAGATTATGAAAGCTTATAGAGGAAGCTTTTGAACATTCACTATTTGAAAAACAAACACAAATGACGAGTTGTTGCTTACATCTTCAGACGATAGTCAACAAATTGAACTAAAACATCTTTATATTTACGAAGATCTTATAATAACAGCAACATTATTAAAATCAAGGTTACTAAAAATTTAGTTGATTCAGGGAGGTATTATGTAGCGTGCGTGATGGAATTTAGTGAATGTAATCCGTCTGCATATTGGGGGTACGTGAGAGAATGTCAAATATTTTCAACGACGAAAGAAAGCAGGGCAAAGTTTTTATTAATACCTACCTAATGTAAGATTCTATACTATTCTATTCGTTTTTTAGCTTAGGTGCAATTCATGTAGCGTGATTATGACAAAGACCGATATAATATGCATTATTATTATCATCATCTAATATCGCTTTTTTTAGGGTTCCGTACCCAAAGGGTAAAAACAAGGGTAAGACTCCGCTGTCCGTTTGTCCGTCTGTCTCTCTGTCACCAGGCTGTATCTCATAAACAGTTATAGCTAGAAAGCTGAAATTTTTACAGATGGTGTATTTCTGTTGCCGCTATAATAACAGAAAAAAATTAAAATTTAAGGGGGGCTCCCATACAACAAACCTGTTTTTTTTAAACGTTTTTCGTTGATGTTAATAATGGTAACAGGTAGATGCTTGAAATATTCACAGAATGTTTAGTTGTATATATTCTTATTCAATGTGGGGGCGATAAGTCCTGCACTGACGTCCCGCATGGGGTGTTTTGTGCATTCACTCCAGCGTCTACCCGAGCCAGCCCAGCTCCTTAAAGTAGCGGAGCGTGGCTCTGGGCCGTTGGCATAACTGCTCCAGTAGCTTAGATGGTGAAATGGTTGTATATACAATTCAATAGTAAATAATTAAATTAAAATTAAATAAATATATTTAAAGGGGGCTCCCATACAGTACGAAATATACCCTGCGTGCGCGAGTCCTACTCGTACTTGGCCGATAATTATTTTTTGTTTTCCTTTTCTTTACAAAATACGTTTCGTCTAAACTCAATGTTATTTTCCATTGAATATTTGGTGTTTTTAGTATAGAGTAGGTATGTAAAGTTAAGGCGTGTTGAGTAAGGAGCTTGGATCTAATACAATCGTATACCTTTTAGACAGTACGATCAATATTATAGTTTTTTGTGTAGAGTAAGGCGTGTAGAGTTAAAAGCTTGGCTTTACTTGAGATTTTTTGATAGTGTGAACTCCATTTCAGATGAAAATGTTTTTGTTGGATTTCACTTCTTTTTGTAGTTTACTACAAGGAATAATTTAATCTATTTTCACATATCTAACTTCAAAACTTGCGAAAGTCTCATACCAGCTTTTAACCCCTAGTTTTAAATTTTAGGGGGAGATTTACTAAAGATCTTGAAATACGAGTTTTATTATTTACAATAAAGAGTCCCTTTATAAATTTTTGGACATTTAGCATCAAACTTTGCAAAAGTGTCATACAAACTTTCATCCCCCAGTTTTAGGGTTTGGGGGGTGGTTTGTTAAGAATCCTGAAATCCAGTTTTACAACGAGTTCTTATATCCATTTTCGGACTTCTGGCATCAAAAGTTTCGAAAGTGACATACAAATTTTCATCCCCCAATTTTAGGGGTTGGGGGCTGATTTATTAAAAATCCTAAAACACATGTTTTATTATTTCTAACAGGGAGTCTTTATATCAATTTTTAGACTTATAGCATGAAAATTTCTGTAAGTCTCATACAAGCTTTCATCCTCTATTATATAGGGTTGGGGGTGAAAGTTTAAAGTTCTAGATTTTTTCCTTTGTATATGCCTGATAGTCTACCTTGATGCCAAATATCAAGTTTCTAGGTCATCTGGAAGTGGGTTAGGTTTTTGATTTATAAGTCAGTGAGTCAGTAAATCAGTCAATGAAACCCCGGTTTTTAAACGTTTATATTTCACTAACCGTCAGAGCAAAATTTTTTGTTGTAGATAAGCTAAAGAACTTTAATAATCAAATATGTAGGTTAAATAGTTTTCGAGTTATAAAGGGGTCAAAAGTGGCTCGAAATGGTTCGTGTAATATTACGAGTACACACGTCGCGTCGCCAGTTCTTTTTTCTTTGTCTTGGCTGGACACGCTTCCGCGTGTCTAGATACAAAAACATGCAGACGAATTGAGAACCTCCTATTTTGAAGACCGTTAAAAATTAGGTTTTCTATTTAGTATACTTTAAATAAAATAAATAAATAATTTTTATTCGACCAAAACAATGTTTACATAAAACATATCTTAACTAGAATAATTGATCACAAAATTGTAATAGGTTTCTGTTGCCGAACTAGGCCGTAGCCTGTGTTTCAGCTTACAGTGCCCTCCCCCCTATTTCACTTTTCCAGCTATAGCAGACTTGAAATCGTAAGTTCCAAAAACAAGACGAATAAAATCCAAACGAGTAGGTACTTATTCATAACCAACTTAAATTAATTTAGAATGACGGTATTTACAAAAATGTTTAATTATTATTAAAATTGCTTCTAAACCATTCAATAAGTACAAACATGCTTGTTTGTACTTATTGAATGGTTTAACAACTTTGGTCTACAGTAGTTGATCTTTGCCAGTCGCACACAGAGGCGCCTCCTGCTGGCAGACTCGCCGGCGTTTACGTAGTTAGCGCGCGCTCTGTTACTGGAAATACTCATCTGGGGGCTACCGTCGATTCCCTCGGAAAATGGACGGTTACGTTCGACTTTTGACAGACGAAACGGATTTTATTTGTATACACGCATAACTGTTTACGTAGTAGTACGATTTCGATAATTTCTTTTTTATTGGAAAGAGTATACTTTGAAATTGGTCCCACTTAAATTTTATCGAAATCGGCTGAGCCATTTTTGATAAATTAACAATAATTCGAAAAATGCTACATCGATTCGTGCGAAATATTCGCGAATTCTGTACACGGTTGAAGTCGGTAGGTAATGCTATTTTTTTGCAGAAAATAATTATTATCACGACGACTACCAACTTTATTTCTCTTTTTTGTTCAACTTAGATTTGAAGGAGCTGAATAAATAGTAATAAATAAATATTAGGGGACATATTACACACAGTCTCTGACCCCAAACTAAGGAAAGCTTGTGATATGGCTGCTAGAGACTGATATACTTAACATATTTTAAATACATACTTATATATGTAAATAATACTTAAATAACACCGAGACACAGAGCAAACATCTATGTTCATCACAAAAATACTTGCCCAGTGTGAGGATCGAACCTACGCCTCTTTGACCCAGAAGACAGGGTCACTAACCACTGAGTCACCGAAGCAGTTGCAGAATACCTTTATCTTCCTTATAGAATTTGTGGATTTATAGAAGTGGAGAGGTATGTGGTTTAAATATTTTATACATATCTGATGATTAGTTATGAACAATTTTTACTATGGGTCCAACCGTGAAAGTAAAAATAAAGCAAATTTTTTAGGCTCTCAGACTTGGTTCGTAGTAAAAGTTAGTCATACTTAACAGACTCGTAACTTGTACGTAACGTACGACTTTACCGTTTTTTTTCAAATCTGAATTTTTTTTGATCGCAAACTCAAGTAATGTCTAGTTTTAACAAAGTTTTGACTACAAAACGTTAATAGCATTGGCATGGTAATAGTAGATTATAATTTAAGTGCGGTAAGTTAAAAATTCCTCCAAGCCTCTGCTTCCTTATAGCCCTCGCCTAAGTTTCACGTATGTCATACGACGTTTTATAACATATTT
Organism: Hypomecis atomaria; assembly: GCA_964007245.1. NCBI lineage: Eukaryota > Metazoa > Arthropoda > Insecta > Lepidoptera > Geometridae > Hypomecis > Hypomecis atomaria. Next base: position 3,129,771 of record OZ023305.1, read on the forward strand.
GCGAGAAAATGAATAAAACTCTGACTTTCTTAAACGAATAAATCTTTACTTGTCCACAAATTAGCGATGCATGCGCATCATCTTTTTTTTAGGCAAAGGTACAAAAACAGCCAGTATTACAAATAAAGTAAATTAATATTTTTGTGTTTTTGTTAGAGATAAATTTGTTGTCAAAATTAATTAAATTAAAGAATTAAATGTTTATTTATTATATTTTATCTCCCAAAGTTAATTTTATTCATAAAATATTGAACACTTTTCTGACATAAAAACTCTTTTAATTTAAAAAAGTAACGTTCACTCGTGCGTTTTACATTACAATAACGCACAAGTGCGTAATGAAATACATTACGATATTAAAATTGGTGTAATTACAGCCACTTTACGAGCAAATATGTTATTAACTATTTTATAGCGGGCAGCCTATGACAAGTACCGTGGTCTACGGCTTTCGGGTCAAAAATCTACGGCCTACGGCGTAACCCTGGGGCCGTAGCGTAGCAAATGAAATACATTACGTAGCTCTAGCGACGCGTAGCGTGCGTATCGCGTCGCTACGTGTACCTATCGCCAGACAGTCAGCTGAGTAATAGGCTTGTTTACTAAAAAAATATAATTAGTCTGTCAAAGACACGTGTTTTTTCTTTTGTCAATTTAACAAAAATTGATGAAGAAGCCCGTTAAAGTTCCACTTGACGTCACTTACCGCTACCAAATGTACCGGGTAGTGCCATCACGAGCCCCCACTCTCAAACTTTGACAAGGTTTACCTTTGTCATTTGGAAGCCGTGGTGGTCTAGTGGTAGTGACACCCGCCTTACAATCGTGAGGTCATGGGTTCAAACCCCGGTCCCGCACCAATGAGTTCTTCGGAATTTATTTACGGAATTAAACACCACTGGCTTTTCGGTGAAGGAAAACATCGTGAGGCAAGCTGCATACGTCCGTAGAAGAAATTCGATGGCGTATGTGAATCCACCAACCCGCACTGGGCCAGCGTGGTGGATATGGCCCAATCACCCTTCGTGGGTAGGCTTACGTCCTGCAGTGGACTACTAACAAGGCTGATACAGTACAGTACCTTTGTCACTAATTGTTTAATTGATAAAAGAAAAAATACGTGTCCAATATTTTTTAATAATGTAACTGACGGACTAATTATAATAATAATAAAAATTGTATATCCAGTAAAATCCCTATTGTACCTGTATTTATGGTAAGACATTGTTTCAAGTCGAACACCACTAAGACTAGTCGTACCTATGAGTACATCAAGAAATGGTAGTAGGCACCACCTTGCAAACCTCTGACAGTCCAAGACCCCGAGCGAGTTTTGTTATTGCACTAAAGGAAATTAACAAATGACCATATTTTGATTAAATTTCAAAAATTATACTTGACACTGGCAAATGCACAATAATGCGACGCCAAAACATTAAAGAAGAAGAAGAACAAAACACTATCATAAAAGTTGACTCAGTGGCCCAGTGCTGAGTACCTACCTGCCTCAGTGGCCCGTGACCTTAACTCCTATGCCAAATAGGCGTGGGTTCGATTCCCACTCATTTGAGCATTTTTGTGATGCACACAAGTGTTTGTTCAGTCTGGTTGTTTAAAAAAATATATAAGTATGGATATCAGTCTCTGGCAGCCATATTTCAAGCTTTGCTTAGTTTGGATCGGAGACCGTGTATAAAATGACCCAAATATAGGTTTAAGTATATTTTTTGTAGAGGGTCCGACAAACCAAATGGGCGTGTTCGGGGACCCATTTGGAGAATACAAGTTGGCCAAAAAAAATCCCTGACCGTCTTTAATTCTATATGATAGAACCATTTCAAGTCGCATTATAACAGTGTCGTTAAGCATCATTTGATGCACATCTGATGAAAAGGTACCCTAACCCTCAGAATAATCACAAGTAATAAATATAAAAAGTAACTCTTTGAAGTAATAAACACTTGCTAAATTTTATTCCAATAATACGTTACAGCTGTCTTATTCATATCTGGTTCTACAGCCTACGCGAAAGTGAGTGGAACAAAATAATCGGCCAAGTACGAGTCGGACTCGTGCACGGAGGATTCCGTACTGTATGGGAGCCCCCCTTAAATATTTATTTTCTTTTAATTTTATTATTTACTATTGAAGTGAATATAAAACTAAATATTCTGTGAAAATTTCAAGCATTTACCTGTTGCCATTATTAATATAGAGCGAAAAATGTCTAAAATTTCAGGTTTGTTGTATGGGAGCCCCCCTTAAATATTTATTTTATTTTGTTTTTAGTATTTGTTGTTATAGCGGCAACAGAAATACGTCATCTGTAAAAATTTCAGCTGCCTAGCTATCATGGTTCATTAGATACAGCCCGGTGACAGACGGACAGACAGACAGACGGACATCGAAGTCTTAGTAATAGGGTCCCGTTTTTCCCTTTGGGTACGGAACCCTAAAAAACGCATTGTCTATCGGCATACGTCAAAATCACAAGTTTGAATGTCAAAATGGTTGAAGTTTGGTTCACTTTGTCTTCTGCGATGTGATCGGAAATTTGAACCCTCTAGTTTCAGCAGAAGGTTCAAATCTCTGATCATTTTACCTTCCTACATTTTACCTTTTTGAATTTGGACAGCCGAGATAGCTCAATGCTTAGAAAAGTAACGTTATTTTTCTAAGGTTCAATGCTTGGTACTGAAACCCTTCGAAATTACGTAAGTTCGGGTGTTTGTGCATCTTTTTCTAACACCTTTTAAATTTCATATTTTAAATGGAACAACGTGATGTATTCTCTTGCTATTTTAGTACGGTGTCTGTTACTTTAGTTCTTATTCTGCCCTAGCCTACCCTAACCTACCTACCTCGTATTCATTAAGACCACAGGGCTTCATTCTATTACTTCATATAGGTACCTACAGTAGCGCCTATATTTCATTGACCCAGGTGCACATAGCTTTACATCGAATCAAACTACTTGACGGCTGTGATGTTAGAGCTACAAGCTGTGGATAGCCCAATCCTGACTAAAGCTCACTTAACAGCTGCGCGGGGATTGGGTTATCCACTGCATGTAGCCGCCATAAATGTTTGATTCGGCCAGTATAGTGAATATCTACGCCCTTGTCTCCCAGACTAAAAGCTCACCTGACGTGTACGGCATGATTCAGTGCGCGCGTGAGCTCCCGGATGAATGTGTGTGCTATATAATGACATGTTCGATACCTACTTATAGTACTTAAGTACCTATAGAACGGATCAAACTTGTTAGTGGTTCTGATGTTAGCTACAAGCTGCAAAACCTGATTCTGACTGAAGCTCCCACTCCCTTTAATTATTTGTTAAACTTGAGTTTTTATCAGTGTTAATTGGCGAAAAATTGTGGTATTTCGTTGATTTTGAGCTGATTTACGTGCATGAGTGTAGGCAACTGATATAATGTGACGTATCATGTTGTCCCGTGTTGTTTCAAAATAATTAAATGAGGCGACACGATTTTTCCGCGTTCCCGCCAAAAAACTTCTGTCTTGCAGCATCACATTAAGATACTGTTAAAATAATTGACATGCAACTTAATAATTTAATTTATTTCTGTAATCTAATACCCAATTTTAATCAATGACCAATTTTGATTTTAATCTCCATTTATGAATCCTATGTGTGTAATAATACGGAATTTTTGATTTAATTTGATAAGGCGAAGGTGATTTAGACCATCGTTATTAAGTAACAACTATTACTACGGGGCCAACCCAGAATTTAAGAAAAAAATCGTTATCGTACATTTTATCGATTTCAAGTTGCAGTTTAGTACGGATCAGGTGATATTTTTCTTGTTTTTTTTTTTTTATTCAGAATAGGGTTGCGTTTGACCACCAATTTTGGATGGTTTTGGGCCTTATTATAATAGTTGTTTATAAAGATGCTTTTAATCAGCCTCTTATGGCTTAGTAAGGGATAAGCAGATAGCCCTGTAAAGTCCAGTGTAGGCAAGTTGAGATGGCAGTGTGCTGGGCACATAGTTCGTTGAACACATGGCTCATTGGTTCGTAAAGTACTCGAATGGAGACCACGTAACGGTAAACGTAGCTTAAAACGGCCACCGACAATCTGGAACTTTGATTTGGGTAGGTACCTTAGTAGGTAATTAGGAACGTAGGAACGCGCTGTATTCAAGCCGCTTTCAAGTTTTTATTAGAAACTAGCGACCCGCCCCGGCTTTGCACAGGTGTATTATACGCATAAATCTTCCTTTTGAATCATTCTATCTACTAAAAAAACAGCATCAAAATCGGTTGCGCAGTTTTAAAGATAATATAAGCATACATAGGGACAGACGGACAGCGGGAAGCGACTTTGTTTTATACTACGAGTATGTAGTGATTTATTAGTGAGACCTATATTCTGCAGTGGACTTCCTACAAATGACAGACGGCTTCATAGGTTAGTAGGTAGGTAGAGCAATATAGTAAAAATATGTAATTATCCAGAATGTTTTCCTCATTGGCCTCCATATTTCAAGGTCACGGCGAAGGTCGGCGAACATCCGGCAATCTTTCATCAAACCAACAAGGACGCCGGACATTCCGGACAAATAGGACGAGTATCATACAATAACATTTTGTCATCAGTATCAAATTTTAGGGAATTTTATTTCGTGTTATTTCAATGACTGCCTCGGTGGCTCAGTGGTTAGTGACCCTGACTTCTGGGTCAAAGAGGCGTGGGTTCGATCCTCACACTGGGCAAGTATTTTTGTGATGAACATAGATGTTTGCTCTGTGGCTGGGTGTTATTTGGGTACTATCTATAGTCTGACCGTTTAACTGAGTCCACGCCTGCGCGGTTACAGGGGCGCGGGGGTAGACGACAAAGGGGACTGAGACAGGTGCGGGCGGCGGGTTCTCACCGCCCGCACCTGTCTCAATCCCCCTTTGTCGTCTACCCCCGCGCCCCTGTATCGCGCAGGCGAGGACTCAGTTAAACGGTCAGACTATATATAAGTATGTATTTAAAATATGTATATGTAGTATATCAGTCTCTGACAGCCATATCACAAGCTATGCTTAGTTTGGGGTCAGAGACCGTGTGTGAGAAGTAAGTACAGTCAATTACTGACTCAATTAGCGCGCTCAATAAGGTCAGTCTTTGGATGGTTGACCGAGGGTGGCATTTCCATCAAAGCGCTACCATGGCTCGGATGCCACGATAAATTTTTGCTCCCGGTTGTTTTAACTGTTTAGCCATGTCAGAGACCTTCAGGCGGCTTAAACTTTGATTTAAGTATACGATTAGAAACGTAAAAACGCCCTTGATTAAAGCCGCTTTCAAGATTTAATTGGAAATCCATAAGTCAGACCTATATTCAGCAGTGGATTTCCTACGGCTGCTGATGGATGGGTTAAAATGTAGTAGAGCAAAATAACAAAAATAACAAATAATTATCCAGAATGTTTTCCTCATTGGCCTCCATATTCCAAGGCCGCGGCGAAGGTCGGCGAACATCCGGGAACATCCGGGAATCATTCATCAAATTAACAAGGACATCGGATAAGTAGGACAAGTACCAATTTGTCATCATTAATGGATTTTCGTGAGATATTTATTTTCTTTATTTCTACCAGTTTTATTAACCTTCGATCCAACAAGGGGGTGTTATTATAACTTTGGTTTGTGTCAGTGTATTCTGTGTCACCTATGGCATTTATAAAGGAGACAAAGCGTTTTCTTTTCCGTGGCGACGTGTTTCTCAAAGCTAATAATAATAATAATAATTCATTTATTTGTAGCCAATAATATTATGCTTAACATAGTATTCAGTAACAAAAGTGACATAAAAAAACAATTTATAGGTATTGAATATTATTGAACTTGATTTACATTGGTAGATCTTCGAATTTTCGAATACTACTAAATACTCTAGTCATCGCTGTAGGATACCCTGTGTTGCGATGACTAGTCTCTTCCAAGGGATAAGGAAATTATGACTTTGTGAAAATGTAATAAATAAACGTATTTTAAAAATATTAATATTTAGAAGCATGCGTTTATAAATAATAATAAAATAAGTTTAGTATAAAGGTAAGTATGGAACAACAGTGAAAATGTAGTAGTAGGTATGCCTTGTGATATTTTTGTGTGCTATTATTACCAAGTATTATGTATGATTGTTTAACTGACAATTCGTATTAAATCTTCTGTTTCTTTATAATTTAGTTTATTAAGATAGGTTTTAATTTTGTGTTTACTTTCCCATTTAGTGCAATTTAAAATATCAATTTGTTTGTTTATTTTTTTGTATAAATAACTTCCGCGAAAGCTAATCTTTCTATAACCTAAAGTTATCTAATTAATAATCGTAAAGATGCACCAAACTTTACGATGTTCATTTTAGACTATTATTGTAATTGTAAATTAAATTATGTTTTTTTTTAATATGACGTCAATGGCTAGTAGGTAATTTAATTTTGTCTAGGTACTTTATTTGGGAAGCACGAATTTCTCAGACACAAGCTATAGGCTTAGTTCAGAAATCCGCAACTCTTAAGTACCAAGATGGGCATTATCAAACATATTCTTTTCGAAGTCTCTGTATGCTAACTAAGCTAACATTTATTATGGTCAATAAATCAACTTTGAATTTTAAATACTTTCTACTTAACAATAAACGTTTTCTTATTCTTATAGATTCTCTACAGTTCGGCATTATAATGCGATTGCAACGCCGCACCTATTTAACGGCAACGTGTAGAAAACAAGAAAATCCGAATGAAACCCCCATTACAATGAAAACCCTGCCATCTATGCTTTAAATGGCAAACTTTTTTCACACACGCTAAGTTAGAACCCAGATCAAGTTGCGACCTGAAAATCAAAGATGTCGCTGTTCTTAACTGTACTGTTTTGTAGGCCGAATCATACAAGTCGACAAAATTAAATGTGAAGTTAGCTACAAGCTGCGCAAATCACAATCAACGTGCAGCTTTATGTGAGCTTCAGTCTGGATTGGATATTGCGCAGCTTGTGGCTTACTTCACATACGCCAACTTATATGATTCGGCTTATACTGATCATAGCCCAGTTGCAAATTATGTAGATCATAAAAATATAATATATCCGATGGCACAACAAGTTGTGCGAAAACGGTTCGTCCACCAGGAACTCCTCTCATGAACACCGTAGAATATCTTCTCCGTACCTTTTTTACACACCATTGACTACGTAGGTAGGTATATACCTACCTACGTGTGTGTGTAAATAAGACATCCATTAATTCCATCGTGGCATTTTTACCACACATCTATATACCTATTAAGTAATTTACTTTAGGATTGTAATGCAAAAAAGATAACGATTTCTTTGACAAACAATTTAAAAATTACTAGGTTCAATAATTTCAGCTCCAACGCTGAACAGCTTCAAATTCCGCCTCTAGCCTCCAGCTTATTGCCATTTACGATGTAAGTGAATTCTTTGATGATAATTGTTGATTAATTTATTTACCTATTTAATATGAATACATAATGAAATTGTTTCTAGTGATTGTTTTAGAATTGTTATTTTTTTAAATGTTATTTTTTTGTTATTTTTTTAAAACATTTATGTAATGCTCTTCATCTATGGTAATGCTTATGGTACCCATCTAAGTCTTAGGATGGCTACCATATTGCATAATATTGCATGTCCGCTAGGACAAACTGTTGATACCAATAATCTACTTGTAACATCTTTGTACTGACACAGTTTAAAGCAATAAAAATTTACTTTACTTTACTTTACTTTACTTTACTTTACTTTAATGTAAATGTTTTTTGACTTGTAATTTTTTTTTACCAAGAAATGAGTATGAGTAAATTTCTTTATTTCTAGCCGTACAAATAGTAGGTACCTAAATTAAAAAAAAACGTAGTTATATCACTTCACTACATAGTATAAAACAAAGTCGCTTCCCTGTCTGACTGTGCCTATGTATGCTTATTGCTTTAAAACTGCGCAACGGATTTTGATGCGGCTTTTTTTAATAGATAGAGTAATTCAAGAGGAAGGTTTATCCTTACATAGTATAAAATAAAGTCGCTATTTTCGTTTGTTTGTTTGTTTGTTTGTTTGTCTGTATGCTTAAATCTTTAAAACTACGCAACGGATTTTGATGCGGTTTTTTTAATGGATAGAGTGATTCAAGAGGAAGGTTTATATGTATAATACACCTGTGCGAAGCCGGGGCGGGTCGTCTGTGTATAATAAACCAGTTCGTAGCCGGGGCGGGTGGCTAGTAAGTTCATATAGGCCGGGTGACAGTCTTTTAAGCCGCCTGAATGCCTCTGACATAACTTATACTGATAGGTTTAAGTAACCGTGATAGATCTGCCATTTGCCGTACCATCAGAGCCACGGTAGCGCTCAGCAATGCCACCCATCCGAAGACTGACCGTAATAGTACCTAAGTAGATACATAGATGGCGTTAGAAGTGGGAAACCTTGAAAGTTCTGCAGAATCTCAAAAGGCTATTGAACCGAACGTGATTGACCTGAGATTGATTGCTCTGGTTTTGTTTATGATAATAGCTGAATGCTTATATTATGGAGCAGTTTATTATTTTGTCTCAATCTGTCTCCACGCGTACCTAAATCATAAAAAAATATTGATTCAAGTATTTGGTACTCATGAAAAGTATCTACAGTTCCCCATTTTCAGATTGGCAGATAGAGCAAAGAAGACATAATAATACTGGCTAGAGCTAGCAAAACCTAGTTGAACTTTGACATGAATAAATAATTTGGACCTTTTTGAACTAACGGATCGTACCAGCACTCCTGGACATTTATAGGGGCCTATGTTCAACAGTGGTGCGATAACCTGAATTAATCTCATCAAAATCACAAGATCACGCTGTTCGCAAGCCACTTTTAGACATTCTTATTGGAGATCTATAGGAGAGGCCTAAGTCTAACAGTGCACGGCCTATGCAGAAACTAAAAAAATATATGAACCGGTGAACGTCATCTCGCCATCTGTCAACTGTTTACAACTTATACATGCAGGAATTTTGTATGGAAAAAATAATTTAACGTTTTTAGGGTTCCGTACCCAAAGGGAAAAACGGGACCCTATTACTAAGATTTCGATGTCCGTCTGTCTGTCTGTCCGTCTGTCACCGGGTTGTATCTCATGAACCATGATAGCTAGGCAGCTGAAATTTTCACAGATGATGTATTTCGGTTGCCGCTATAACAACAAATACTAAAAACAAAATAAAATAAATATTTAAGGGGGGCTCCCATACAACAAACCTGAATTTTTAGACGCTTTTCGCTCTATATTAATAATGGTACCTGGTAGATGCTTGAAATTTTCACGAAATATTTAATTTTATATCGAGTTTTAGCGAGACTAACAACCACGATACATTATTATATATATAGATAGAGCAACATTATAACTCAGTTTCATTATAGATGCCAAAGTAAGTAGATATATAGTTTTATAAAATGCTTCATTATCAAATACGAGTGTACGCTACAATAAATTGCACCCTTACGTAGGCATTACCCTAATAAACAGGTCTCTCTAGCGACAATGAACCCTAACTAGGTAATTAGATAACCTAATAAATAGGCTATTTGTGTCGCAATGCCTAGACTTAGGTCGCAGCTAGGCACTAAACTCTCTGGCTTAAAACTTGGAAACGGTTTTTAGACACTGCGTTTAAAACCTAATGTAGGTATTAGTGCAAATGTTTTGCATTGAATTTTAACTTCGTTTTGAAGTACTGTACTGTACCAGCCTTTTTAATAGTCCACTGCAAGACGTAGGCCTACTTACGAAGGGTGATTGGGCCATATCCACCACGCTGGCCCAGTGCGGGTTGGTGGATTCACATACGCCATGGAATTTCTTTCTTGGACATGCAGGTTGCCTCACGATGTTTTCCTTCACCGAAAAGCCAGTGAAGCGATATTCCGTACATAAATTCCAAGGAATTCATTGATACGGGATCTGGTTTGAACCCACGACCTCACGATTGCAAGGCGGGAGTCATTACTACTAGACCACTACGTTTTGAAGTAAAAACAAAAATCAAACCCACCAAAGCGGACTGGAGCAATTGACACGAAAATTTCTTCATAGACCTCGTTCTCGTTTATTATAATAGCTCAGACTCTACCAAGGCATAGCCACGGTAATGATCCCGCATATCACGAGGGTAGTAGGTGCGTTGCATAGACTACTACCCAACCTTGGAGGACCAAGGGAAGAAGTTCGACGTCTCTACGCGGGAGTAGTAAGATCCATAGCACTCTATGGCGCTCCGGTATGGGCTAATAGGCTGTCTGGAATCAAACGTAATAAAGCGAAGTTTGACAGTCTCCAGCGAAAGATGGCCATACGAATCGCGAGAGGATACCGCACCATATCATTCGAAGCTGCCACCCTCATTGCCCGATGTCTACCATTAGACATCCAGGCGGATATGGATGCTCGGGTGTATGAGCGCCTGCACCAGACTAATGTGTTAGCGCAGGCAAATGGTGTAGAGTGCGGAAGATGGAACAAACACTCGCACTAGCGAGATGGCACCAGAGGCTCCAAGAGCCCCGAAACTCGCAGCAACGAGCAGTCAGTGCCATTCTGCCCAGCTTCAGCGAGTGGCTTAAAAGAGAGGAACGTGTCACATTCCGCCTGACCCAAATCCTTACTGGGCATGGATGTTTTGGGACTTACCTGAACCGGATAGGCAGCGAACTGACGCCGAAATGTTACCACTGTGAAGCGACCATGGACTCTGCACAGCACACGTTAGAAGAGTGCCCAGCGTGGAGCAGTGAGCGTCAGTCTCTAATAGCAAAAGTGGAGCCGGATCTGTCTCCGTCAAGTATCGTTTCTTCAATGCTGGCAAGTGAAATCTCTTGGGCGGGAATGATTGAATTTTGCGAAAAAGTAATCGGAACGAAAGAAGCGGCCGAGCGAGAACGCGAGCGAGCTAGCCTAGAAAGAAGACGACGGCCTCAGGGTGACGGAAATGAACATCCCGGCCACTGAACCCTGGAACCGGGGTCTGAGAATACGGTTTCGGTATCCCCTGCCTGTCGTAAGAGCCGACTAAAAGGGGCCCGCGGAGCTCGACGATGGTTGTATTTGGGGATCAAACCATCCATCCCAATGAGCTCCGGGAAGACAACGGCGCTGTGTGGCCAGTACCGATGTACAAAGGAAAGCTGAAATAAGAAGCTTACGGTGTGTGAAGATCCATGCTGGAGGGCACTGGTGCGTTCCTACGGAGATCCCAGTTCCCTCTGACAAGCACAGAGGGAGGCCACCGAGGGGGTTTTAGTGGAAAAGCCCACATAACCCGGTTGCACCCCAACGCACCTGGGTATCTGTTGAAGATTTCCCCCCCGACAACAAAAAAAAAAAAAAGCCACTGTAATGATGATATCTAACAGCAAACGGTCGGAACGCGAATCATACCTAATACGCACCTCGGAGTTCAGTATGCTAGTCAGCAGTGACTATATAAGAATAGAAATAAGCATAGAAATAAGAATAGAAATAAGCTCAATATACAATTCTACTAACCAAAATTGTAAGAGATGCAAATATAGTGTAAATATTTGCACTCTTCTAATACTAAGCTGTCAATCCGACTTAAATGAGTGTAAGCATGGTTTATACATGAATAACTCATTTAAACGCTTAAAAATAACCCAAAAGTGATGGGCCAGATAATAAAGAATGTAGATATATTAAAACTGAGACATAGAATATTTAAAAAAAAATAACATGACTAATTTTATATAATACTGTACTAGTTATAAGTACCTATGTTTACACGAAAATAATGACATGACAAAAAAATGAAGAAAAAAAAAGAGAAAAAATATGAAAAATAGGAAAAAAACAAAAATAATAAAAACGAAAATATATCGAAAAAAATGTGTACATAGATATAAGAGATGAATATTAAGTGTAATTAGTAGTAAGATGAGTTAATAGTGTCTGGCTTTGGCACTGGTGTTTTATAATTTGAATTAGGATTAATTTAATGTAAGCTTTCTTTTCTCTTTTCAACATAATATATTATACGTATAAACTATTATATTATATTTTAAGCTATATGTTATTATGTATTCATGTCATATTTATGCTCACACATTATGAAACTTGCATGAAGCTATCTAATTAGCCTATTATTAATAAAACAGAAAACCGCGTAAGCAAATGTTCAGCTTGACAATGTCTCCGACTTATGTCGGGGGAAGTACAAGAAGAACAACAAAAAAAAAAGTCAGCAGTGACGCGCCGCGCCGAGTGATGAATGAACGTGTGGTTTTCTAACTAGCAAATATGTGATTTACGTTTTTAGGGTTCCTCGTTTTACTACGCAACCTTAAAACATCAAAAAACACGATATGTATTTTTAATGAACTATAATTGAACAGTATGTTCATATTTTTAATTTTCGGTCAGTCTTTCGAATTTACAACTAAGCGCTACCGTGGCTCGGATGACACGTTAAATTGTAGGTCCCGGCTGTTTTAACCGTTTGGCCATGTCAAAGGCCTTCAGGCGGCTTTTAACTCTGACACCAGTAAATATTAGCCACCTTATACGAACTTACTTGGGTATTTTTAATTCATTTATTCGTCAATTCGAGCGAACTATTCGAATTTTGTACACAATGGAAGTCAGTTTTGCCATTGTTTGCGAAAATTAAATATTAATTACCGGTTTATTATATAAGATTTTTTTTTATTTTTCCGCTTTCTATTGACTCTACCCTCTACCCCTGTTGTCATTAAGTCCTGCCCAAGCAGCTGTATTTTCCCAAACCAGCCAACAGTACTCAAACTAAACTACTTACCTCATTCTTCAATAAGCTCTAAATTTATTTATGTTTCAACGTCTTTGATTTACTTCTCCAACTTTTGCTAACCTAGAATGAACTGCAGCGCTAAGGAAACCTCTGCACTGCGTCAACCAGACGAAAAATTAAACCTAAAAACAATAAATATGTACACTAACGAAATACTAATAAACTACCAAGGACGTTCACCCTATTCAGTTTATTTACTTTTAAACAAAAACTGTCAATTCAAAAAATAACCGGTCAAAAAAGGAACGCAAAAAGTACCGACGTAAAAACGCAGTCTTTGAGAGCCATCTCAACACTTTTTCGGGGCTATTGAATTAAGTCAGCGACGTAACCGACTGTATTCGTACACGGAAATCATTATTTACCAATTTTATTGCCAAAATGAAGACATTTAAATCAATAAACCTGGCGATTGGAACTGGAATTAACACGCAGAGCTGTCACATTTGGCGCGTAAACGTCAAACGTCAACCGCCATCTTGAATTGGCATATTGGCTCATGATTGGCCGTATTGAGGGTTGCTCGGGGTAGAGCGGACGGATGTACGCCCGTCTCGTTTCCTCTCAGTTACATAATACGGAACCGGGTGAGCAGTTGTTACGTTTTGTGCTGAGTTCCGCATGCGGCCAAGTGTGGGGGGTAGTTATTGATTTTTCACGGAGTTTGCGGCAGTCTCCTTGCACGCCGGCGTCCAGCGCGAAAAACACACTGAACCGCGCTCGCGTTACCAAAAAACACAATTCCACATTCAAAATTCAAATCGCAACATTCCAATTTCGAAACAATAAGGACATTCGTTCGGTAATACGTTAGAAAAGTGTGCAGTTTTGTGCTGGGATACCAATTTCGTAAGTATTCAAGCATCTGTCACATTTTTACCCCAAGGCTCCATTTTAATCAGTTTTATGTCATTGAGGCTTTTTATTGCGTTTCCGCGGCATCTTTTGTTCGTGAGAAAAATAAGTGTTCTCTGACCTTTGTTTTTAATTACGTGGCCAGAGTTCAGCCATCAGCTGATCACCCCGGCCAATTAAACGTCAAAATTGAATATCGAATATTGCTATTTTCTAGCTAGATATGAGAATGATCACTTACCAGTTTATCAACAGGAATGGTTGGCTTCAAGTATCTGTTCCGTGCCACGACATGATGAACATTCATTTTCACTTTTCAATTAAATATTTTATCACACGTTCAAATCACGCTAGAGCCAGTCCGTCACTGGTTTATCTCTTAATGCATACACATCGGTCACTTTCTGCGGGTATGTGTCCCCTAGCTCGGATCGATTCAGCATGATTTGCCGAAGGATGCGGAGATGTCTTGGTGACGTCAGATGATGACGTCATGGTCCTCATCCCGATGGCATCATGGTATGTAATTAAGGCCGTCAGGACAGTCACGTTAGGTCGTTAGGCCGCATGGATGTCGTTTGATTAATTCTGTGGGACGCTCTTTTATAGGTCGTTAAGTTTTTAATCGGGCAGATGGTACGGGTTTGCGGTTTCTTTATTATTTTATCAGAAATATCCGTCGTCATTGGCTGGGTGACTTTTCGAAACTGAACGCGAGAGAAAAACTCCAGTAACTATATTTGTGACAAAAATCTTGGAAATCACCTAACAGGTACTTGACCGCTTGCGTTTTTTTTTGCAGTCAATCTACAATCTATAGACGGTTACCTATTTTGATTATACAGGCACTTACCTAATATCGTCTATAGGTATACTTAACCTGAACCTAATAACCTATCTAAATTAGCTTCGATTACCTTGACTTTGATTGTGTTTCCTCTTTTACAGCGTTATTTATCTCCGAAAACATCGTTATGTCCCTAGAAGCGACGTTTTATAGCTAAAACATATTGAAAAGCTTCCAAAAGTGACTAAAGTACTTAAATTGCGCAGCTTACTCTACTCTAGAAGTCTAGTCTATTATAGAGTCCTAGTAAGGTAGGTCTTTCAATAGATATTCGAATACACTACACGTACTCGTAAGAAGTTTGAGCACAAACATCTGCATAATAACAATATATACCCAAAACATTAACTATAGCCTAAACAAATGCGTTATCAACCAAGCAAAAACCTGGAAATGAAACAAGCTTGGTACCTACTGAAACTGATATTAGGTAGGTGCCTATCTACTTATGTTTAATGGCGTAATGTTTGCGCAAGACACAATATAGGTATATCGACTTTATGAGCTGGAATATTATTGAAAAGTGTTTTTGAAGCAATTTTCAGGGTATCAGGATTTCTGGCAACGGTTTCACCTCTCTACATGACATTACATCTCTCTTTTCTTCTGAAGTAAAATGATAAAATGCTGGTACGTAGTCTCCATCCGAGATCTTTACGAACTCATGAGCCATCCGTTCTTCAAAATTTGTACCCTGCCCACTGCTACAGTAACAAAGGCTACCAAAATAGCGAAGAACGACGCGAAGAAGTTTCTAAGAGCTCGTTTCTGCCCCAAAGCTCTAGGTTAAGGAGATCTCTCCAATAAGTACAGATTTTTGCTAATAAAGTCCCACTGCAGCTCCTACATTATGATTAATTTAATGATCTCAATTATCCGGGCTGACCAAATTATGTGTACGTATTATAATATTAATTTGTTTAGAATGGATGTTGAATGCTCTTCAATGGTAGGCCTAAGTCCAACAAGTCCATTATTGTATTGTGTTGTGTGTTGATTGCTAGTATAAATTTACCTACAATATAGATATGCTGCTTTTCAATTAAGGTAAATATGTGTGTTACCGACATAGCCCAGCGGATTGGCAAGTTGAAATGGCAATGGGCAGGGTACATAGCGCGGAGGACTGATGACCGATGGGGTCGGAAAGTTCTCGAGTGGAGACCACGTACCGGCAAGCGCAGCGTAGGACGTCCACCCACAAGGTGGACGGATGACCTCATTAAGACCGCAGGATCGCGCTGGATGCAAGCCGCTTCCAACCGGTCTTATTGAAGATCCATAGGGGAGGCCTATGTCCAGCAGTGGACTTCTTATGGCTGATGGATGGATGATGGATGGATGATGGATGGATGATGTGTGTTAACCTCTTCAACAAAAGTTCAGCAGTTAAAACACATATTTACCTTTATCGAACAGCAGCATCTGTATTGTATTGTACTAGCAATCAACACACAATACAATACAATAATGCACTTGTTGGACTTAGACATACCCTTGAAGATCAATCAACATCAATCATAACAAATTCATACTTAGTAGAAACTTAATATTTGTGTCTTTTTTGAAGTGAAACTTGGAATGCGACTTCCAACAAGGTTGTGTTAAACGTTTAACGCTACCATGGAGGAGTATGAAAACATTGTTGCGTCGAAGTTTCACTTCTTCCACGCGGAGGGACTCCACTTGCACGGTTTTTCTTTTGAATGTTTCTTTGATTTTTTCTGAACACTATCGTCAAGAACATAATGGGATGTCTTTAGTGTTAAAGCCAATAATAACCAATACTCTGCCAGTATCAGGTTTCAAAATGCAGCTTAACCTTTACGTGGCAAAGCCTAATTGGTTCATTAACCTCAAGGAGCCCATACGAAGCCTTTCAAATTTCAGCATCGTGATGAAAATTCGAAGACGAGCCAAAGTTACACAAAACCTACATGAAATATGACTGAGTAGCACGTTAGCGTGGCAGTGGGCAGAGCACTTGCTAAAGTTTCTGAACAGAGACCATGACCAAGCAATAGCGACTTACAATCTTTTACTACCAAACAATTGTTATTCTGATTTTGACATTATTTTTGATAATTGGAAAACTGTTACATCTATTATTAAGGCATACTGTGAAAACCTCACAGACCAATGGGATCACGGTAACAGCGCTACGAGCACTGTCGAAATCGTAAAGATTATGATTGATGTTTTGACATAATATGTGATACTAGCGACCCGCCCTGGCTTCGCACAGGTGTATTATATCTATACATATAAACCTTCCTCTTGAATCACTCTATCTATTAAAATAAAACCGAATCGAAATCCGTTGAGTAGTTTTAAAGATATAAGCATACATCGAGACAGACAGCGGGAAGCGACTTTGTTTTATACTATGTAGTGATTTTATGACTAATTAACTAATAATTATGACATACCTAATTACATTTCTCTGTTACATAACAATAATTTGGATGACTAGTTTTTTAACTGTATTTTGCGTCTGTTGTTTATTTTTATTAATTTAATCGGTAATGTGTTATTAAAAATAATTATTTTTAATAACACATTACCGATAAGTTAAGTTTTAAGATAAGTTTGTGAGATAAATGTGTGATGTAGTCTCGTTTTTGTCTCAATAAAAATAATTTAATTTAATTTTAGTGTCATTCGGGACACGGTACCGTTCACATGGTGGATCGATGATGTGACCAAAACAGCAGGAACACCTATGGGCACTTTACGATTGGTCTTGAATATCCGTAGGGAAGGTCATGTCCACCAGTAATCTTCATGTGGCTGATAATATGGTGATAATCCAGAGCCATGCTAACGCTCAGTTTTGGAAACTATTGGTGGTAGGCCTACGTCCGGCTGTGTACTACCAAAAGGCTGGTACGGTCCACGGAAACCCTGTATACGGTCTCCTCCCTCTCTTCTGAATTTGCTGCGCACAGAAGGGTCCAAAAAATAACATTGTACCTAACATTTTACCACCTAGTCAATCGAAACCGAAATAAATTCATATAAATAAGAAATTCGTTTACTAAAAATCCTTATATAAAATACTTAGGTAGTTAGACATGCGAAGCACCTGCTAAAGAGCTAAGTATTCTTCAGCTAAGAATTGCTTCATGTAATTCTACGAAATGTGTCTCATTATAACGTGCTTCAGCTCTCAAATTTGGCAAATAACCCAACACCGGGTTTACTCCCAACGGCTCCTACTAAAATGGCCCCCACTGGGGGACGTTGGGACAAAGTATTATTTTTTGTGCCATCGGCCGCCAGTGGTGGTCGTTGGGATATTACAAAATAATGGTCCCAACGTCACCACCAAAATTTCGTTTGGAATGAGCAACGTTTTTACGTCAATTATGAAGTTCATAAAAGAAACATAACTTAGGAATTAAGGATTAAAGTAGTAAAAGTCAAAATCCAAAAATCTATTCTGTAAACTGGGTGTATATTTAGTCGACGGACAGTTGTAGACAGTATGTAGTGAAACGCAAACTATATATTATGTTTTAGAGATCTATCTATAATATTTCCCTTCGCAATTTTCTTATCTTGACATAGAGAAGAGAATTCTTAATTTAATTAAATAAAATCATAATAGACGTAACAAACATTACTCCAAACAAAAATATTTGGGTTATTTTAGCGATTTTTTCACATTGAGACCAATTTTTTTTAATAGTCCATAGACCGCCGCTGGCGACCAAAATACAAAAAATAATACTTTGTCCTAATGTCCCCCAGTGGGGACCGTTTCAGTGGGGGCCGTTGGGAGTAAACTCAACACCGTAGTTACTGTCTTACAGAACTGTGGACCATGCCAAGCCAAAGTTCTCGTCACGAACAAAATTGTTCTGCAAAAGTTTGTTTGCGCGTTTTGATGAATTCTATAATGATGACAGCTTCGGAGATAAACTTTTGTGGCTCTAGAGAAGAATATTGTTTGTGACACTCTAGGTGTTATACCCGTTATTAAATTTAAGGTACTAAATTCAATATCTATCGCAAGAAAAAAGTCGAACTGATACATTTTAGTAACATTCGATGAGCTTTTTGTTTGCAAAATCTGATTTCTGACATTTCTGATTCGTACCGCCAGGGAATGGAACAGTCTTCCTGCTTTCCTGTTTCCTAAAATATATAATCTAAAGCTTTTCAAGATCAGAGTGAATAGGTATCTTCTAGGTCTGCGTGCTTTATCTTCGACCACAACGTCGCTTACTATCAGGCGAATTGGTGGTAAAGCGCGGACTTATTCGCGGTAAAAATAACTGATTTTGGACCCCATAGGCCCTGCGAGATTTGCCCCAAGCCAGGTGATAAAATAGAGGGCCTGCGCAGGACTGTTCCAGACTCATGGGACCCAGAAGCCAGGCGATAGAATAGGGGGGGGGGGGGGGGGGGGGGGGGGCAACAAGAGCTAACTTCTATCGCCTGACAGATCAGTAGTTCGTTCATAAAATTTCTGATTTATTTCTATCAGAAATTTAGCCAAAGGTCACGAAAGAGTTGCATTGTATTATACTGTCCAAAAATATCCCAAATCCATGTTCGTTGAAGCGTGACAACAATTCGACGCAATTCTATCATCGCACAAAAAGTTGTGAACTAACGGAGTAATACTAGTTTATAAACTAGACCTATATACATAAGTAGGTACCTACTGTACTTACCTACAGTCTGGAAGATTTAGATGGATTCTATTTACGGATATACATATATGTATATATATAGGTATACAAGGTCATAGGTATTAAACGCAAAACCTTTTAAGGGCGGGTCTAGTACATCTAGACAAACAACTTTTGTTCTAGGACTTTTGTTAAATCACGAAGAAAAAATCAGCTTTTTCATACAAAAAGTTCATCAACGCGCGGCAAAAGAAGAGAAAGAGAGAAGCGATTTTTTTTGGCAAATTTTCAAAAGTCGTAATACAAAAGTTGTTTGTTTAGATGTACTAGACTTGGCGTTTAATACCTATGACCCTATACATATAAATAGTATGTACGGTCTACCCACAGCAAAGATTAGTGTGATATCCATACCAGTTTTGTCCTAATATCTTCGTCTTATGATTTATGTTTGTGGGTCGTTAAAATGTCGTTACTTTTCTTAGCTTCGGCCACCTAAGGCTGTATAGGGAATAGGGAGAAATGTAAGGAATACTTGGAAAATGACGAATGATACACAATTTTAGCGCCACCTTTTTGGGTTTTTTTCCTGTTGAAAGAATTAGTATTAAATTCTATACAGATTTATTGTGTCGAACAACAATTTTGGACCGACGAAAAAAAGGAGGAGGTGCTTCAAGTGGACGCCTAATTTTTTTTGCTTTTTTATGTATAACCACGCATAATTTTTTACAGTGTTACGATTTTGATAATTCTTTTTTATTGGAAAGGGTATACTTCGAAGTTGGTCCCATTTAAATTGTGTCGAAATCGGCTGAGCTATTTTTGATAAATCAACAATTATGTGAAAACTGCTACATCGATTCGTGCCATTTATGTATTCGCAAATTCTGTTCACGGTTGAAGTCGGTCTTGCCTTTTTTGTGAAAAATAATTATGGTAGAATGTTTTTGTACAAAATATAGATACTAGAAACCACCCTAGTAACTTCCTTGGCAATTTTTAAATCAATACTGCCCCCCCTTTGCTTGGTTTGGGGTCAGAGACCGTGTGTAAGATGTCCCCTAATATTTATTTATTTAGTTATTAATTGCACATTTTATACACTATATATAATAAAACCCTTTTTTGTCTCATCTAGGATCGAAATCTCTCAAAATCCTTCCAAATTCTAGACTACGCCTGTACCTGTACCTGTAGTCCACTGCAGGACGTAGGCCTGCCCACAAAGGGTGATTGGGCCATCCACCACGCTGGCCCAGTGCGGATTGGTGTCACATACGCCATCGAATTTCTTCTACGGACGCATGCAGGTTGCCTCACGATGTTTTCCTTCACCGAAAAGCCAGTGGTGTGATATTCCGTACATAAATTCCAAGGAATTCATTGGTACGGGACCGGGATTTGAACCCACGACCTCACGATTGAAAGGCAAGTGTCATTACCACTAGACCACCACGGTTTCGACTACGCCTATACGCTCAAATCGATGCGAAAAATTGGCTCATCTCCCAAACTAAGTATTGCAGTTGCGTCCGTGCTTCTGACCAAATGCCTGCAGGCTTTACATTATTTACTTTTGGCAGTGTATTATTTTTCTGTGCTCGGCGATTTAGCTTGTGCTTAGTTTAACTTTGTGGTAGATTTAGCTGTTCGATTGGACATTCTTACTTGTAAACATTCAAAGAAATTGTGTGAGAAAAAAGTGATTTAAAAGTTTCTTGTTCCATTTTGATTCATTTGATTTGGTAATTTGGTAAGTTTATGTTCCTTTACTCTACAGCCGGCTGGTGTACTTTTCCTTACCGAGCTATCCCCCCTGGTAGGGCACTTTTTGTAGATTTAGTTCTGCCAGTAGCGATAGGTGCACTGACCATTTGTGTAGTGCACTTATCCCCACCGAGCTATCTATGGTATGGTATATGCTATGGTAGGGATGGGTGCACTGCCCATTTCTACTATTTTCTACTATTTGTATTATACGCTATTACTAATCGAATACAATACTGATTACAAATCCTGAAAAAAATGCAAAAAAAACTCGAGAAATAAGTTCACCTTGTTACTTAGTAACCTTAGAGCGAAGCTGGTCATCGAAGCTATGCCTACATACCTAACTATTTCATCACAAATATCTATGACTGCCTCGGTGGCTCAGTGGTTAGTGACCCTGACTCCTGGGTCAAAGAGGCGTGGGTTCGATTCCCACGCAGGGCAAATATTTATGTGATGTACATAATATATGTATTTGTTCTGTGTCTGGGTGTTATTTAGGTGTTATCCATATAATTATGCATTTAAAAATTTGTATATTATGTAGTACATCAGTCTCTGACAGCCATATCACAAACTTTGCTTAGTTTGGGGTATTATTATTACCTATCAATCTTCTTTGGTTTGGGGTCAGAGTTAGTGTGTAAGAGGTCCCCTTATATTCATTAATTTATCTTTATATTTCATGTAGAACTTTTGAGTCTAAAACTGCACGAACTCCAGTAACACGATTACTATAGCTCGTAATTAGGTATTTTCAATTATTTTGCCGTGCACACGTGCTGCAGTGCACATAGCAACAGCAGAAGCTGTGAGGTCGTGGGTTCAAATCCCGGTCCCGTACCAACGAGTTCTTGGATGGGATGGGATTTATGTATGAAATTTCACACTACTAGCTTTTGGGTGAATGAAAACATCTCAATTTCGTGAGTCAACCTGCATAGGCCCTAGAATAAATTCGATTGAATCTACCAACTCGTACTGGGCCAGCGTGATGGATAGATATGGCCCTATCACCCTTCGTGGGTAGACCTACGTCCTGCTGAGGACTTTTAAAAGGCTGACACAGTAGTCTGTAGTAGTAGTAGTAGTATAATAATAATAGCAAGCACTGTACAATACCTTTGATTACCTATATAAAATATAGAAATACCATTTTCCAAATAAAGCTAGGTATCAAGTCGTGCAGTTTTAGACTGAACTAGCGACCCGCCCCGGCTTCGGACAGATGTATTACACATATAAACCGTCCTCTTAAATCACTCTATCTATTTAAAAAACTGCATCAAAATCCGTTGCGTAGTTTCAAAGATATAAGTAGGTATACATAGGGACAGACAGACAGGGAAGCGACTTGGTTTTATACTATGTAGGTAGTGACAGTAAAGATATCTATAGGTACATATTGTTACATTTTCATACGTATTTTTTCACGACTTCTTTCAACTACATCAAATTCTAAAACCCTTATTCGTAACTGTTCATATTTTTGTTTTCATTGCTGGAAATTCCCTACAGATACTTTACTTTTAATCCCATTTCAACTATTCAGTCAGGATTAGTCTTATAAGTCTTATTTATCTCCATTTGTAAACAAAGCACGTCTCAACTATTTATACCATACTCTGCATTACGCATCACATCCCAAACTAGACAATTTGTATGGTTCAAACTCCACCAAAGGAAAGCGACGCAAATAAAGTTGACTGACATTTTATTACTTACTGAAAATTTCATCAGCTAAAAATGCTAAAAAACCTAATTTACCCTTTTAGCCAATTTAGAAATAAATCTAATTCATCCCCATAATTTGTAAACAAAGCATGTTTCAACTATTTATACCATATACTCTGCATTACGCATCACATCCCAAAGTAGACTTTTTGTATGGTTCAGACTCCACCAAAGGGGAGCGACGCGAATAGAGTCGACGACATTTTATTACTTACTGAAAATTCCATCAGCTAAAAATGCTAAAAAACCTAATCCCACCCCTTTTAGCCAATTTAGAAACAAATCTTATTTATCCCCATAATTTGTAAACAAAGCATGTTTCAACTATTAATACCATACTCTGCATTGCGCATCATATCCCAAACTAGACAATTTGTATGGTTCAAACTCCACCAAAGCCAAGCGGAGTGGAGATCCGGATCTAAAACGACTGCTATTGAATTGACAATTACGTTATGACTTTGATGCAGATGAAATTAACCTAAGCTCAGGAGAATCTCTCGGAGTCATCCGCTGATTTGTGTGGCGCTTAGTACTAAGTCGACGGATGAGAAGTTAGCAGCAGATGACACTTCACCGTGATTCGCTAATTATTGCGCATGTGTGCGCAATGCCGACGCCGCGTGGCGTAGTGTTGAGCACGGGCGTAGGGAGCGCACGGGAGGCATGAGGTTGGCAGGCGGGTGTGTCCCGGCGTCTCGTCTCTCTGGCTCCCGCGCATACATATATTTCGGCTTTTGCGTAGCGTTCTGCGCATAACCTCCCATCCGCCGACTTGTGTGGCGCTTAGTATACGTAGAGATTTTATGATTTGACAAGACTGTCGGGCAAAGCGGCCGTTTTAGACCCGCAGCTCCGCACAACTCTCCGCTCCGCGTTTGTGGGATTTGAGCATAGAAATCGGAGATTGCATCGCCTTGGCCGCGCGCCAAGATTTTCCGAGAATTTTTCCATAAAGCCACCACCATACGTCGCTCGAGTATTGCCATCAAAGTACTTTGAATTTCGCGAAGGCAATTACTTAGAAATCACGACAAGGCTAGCATTTTTAAGGGTCTTGTTAACGTTTCAAAGAGTAAGAAACCTTTGATGGTAGCTAAAAATGTCGTTTATTAGAATTATATAATTCGGAACGTTTTTTGATGCTTGTAGGTAGGGAAATTTTCAGCCATGTTGAGACAAGTAGGTACTTAGTATTTTTTGACCGACGAAAAATCGGAGGTACTCATTCGACGCTTACCTATATATTTTTTTAATGTACCTATAACCACGCTTAACTTTTTACAGAGTAAGATTCCGATAATTATTTTTTATTGGATAATCGAAATTGGTCCCATTTAAATTTTATTGAAATCGGCTGAGCCATTTTGATAAATCAGCAATGATGTGAAAATTGCTACTTCGATCCGTACGAATAAATCCGTATTCGCGAATTCTGTACACGGTTGAAGTCGGTCATGCTATTTTTTGCGAAAAATAATTATGATTGATTTACGTTTTATTGGGTGTCTGATATTTCAGTAATGGCATTGGACAATTATAGGCCCAATCACACAAATCGGCGGATGTGAAGTTAGCTTCAAGCTGCGCGAAACCCAATCAACGTGCAGCTTTATGTGAACTTCAGTCAGGATTGAATATTGCGCAGCTTGTAGCTAACTTCACTTCCGCCAACTTGTATGATTCTGCCTATAGTATTTTAACATACCTCCACGAAGAGTGAGATTTGTTCATTGTCTATGCGTTCTGGCGTTCGGCTTCGCTTTTCCTCCCGCTCGCTCTCGTAGCACGAGTAACTGGTGCAAGCAGGAGAAAATGTCAAGCCAGAGGTAAAACGCGTACACAATACGGGGGTGAGCACTACCACTATAGGTAGGTATATAGGGGACGCGTTTGACCAGCAGTGTGTATCGTACGTACGAAAGAACTCATCCTAGAGACTTCTTTGCAGGCCCTAGAAAAAGAAGACCTTGCAAAGTGGGACCAGCCAGACTGTGTACAGTAGCTCAAAAAATTCACTAAAATATGATAAATAATGCGCAGAGTAAAACAACCGCATTGAATGCTTAATTAGAATGGAATTTCGTATTTTCTAATTTGATTTTTGTTCAGGACCGCCATCACGCCGCCATATTTTGCAAGAAAATTCAAAAAATTCCTTTAAATAAAGATTTTAATGAAAGAAAATAATAGGATAAACATTTTCCGAAACAAAGCAAATAATTGAATACTGTACAAGGTAATGGCCTAAGCACGATATATTTTTGCATTATCTCTTTTGGAATGGAAAGTCAATACTTACCTACTCTATATTTTTCTGGCAGCTTTCTAGCTACCTGTACACTTATTTCCCTTTCCCTGGTACCCCAAGAGGGGTCCCAGAGAGTCTCTAGCTACTCTCTCTGGGACCTCTCTGGTCATCTTAGTAGGACTCTAGCACAAACTAAGCAGATGGTTTCTATATAGCTAGGTACCTAAGGTGTCTCATATCTTGTTTCTCTTTCAGCAGCGGATGCGCCAGCCTTGTTCAGCCGGGGCGTGATCTTTCCCCTGTCGAGCCGGCCCGGAGGCACCCGCCAGATGATCGGCTCATTCTGGAACCTGTGCCGCGCGTGCCCTTCCATGCCCGTCGATAAGGTAAGTCTTATCAATTGCAGCCTGGGAAACGGGTTTGAGATGTGTGTATGCCTGGAGCACTCATGCTCGCAAAAACGTTCTTACCTGCGGCGGCGTGGTGTGTCGGGTCGTCCTCTTCCCTCAAACATGGTCGAGGAGGCCACGGCCGGCGCGCGCTGCTCGTGGGGATCAGACTGCTCCTAGTATACACGCACCATAATATCGTAGTTTGAAATAGTAGTTTAAAAATTGAATTAGATTTTGATTTATTTTAGTGTAGAATCCTCCAGAGTCTGTGGAGTAATAATTCAATAAAAAAAGAAAAAAAACTGCAACCTGCTATGGTCGCGTCCGAAGTTCGAAGCAGTGTTCCCACTTTTAGGGATTCCGCCCTATTTTAGGGCGAAAGTGCATGTTTCATTCACTTCATGCATTCCTAGGGCGTTTTTAATTAAAACAGGGATTTAGGGATTTTTAAGGTAAAATGACTTTATATTTACAATTTAGGGGTTTTTCTGGGTAAAATGACATCATAGCTTCGCGCTGGGACCTCCCAACCCCATATTTCTTAATTAGAGATTTTTTTCAGACCAAAGACCGAAATTTATGGCGAAAAACAACCTTGAGTGTAAGCACTGGTTCGAAGTGACTGTCCACACACTCGGTCTACTTCGCGAAGTACCCAGTCTCCCTATTATGGACCATCCATTCTCGCGAGGCGACACGAGCAGCGCAGCTTGTATAGGCCGCGCCACACAAGTTGACGGATGTAAAGTTAGCTACAAGCTGCGCAATATCCAATCAAAGTGCGGCTTTCCGGCAACTTCGCCAGTAGTGTAGTAGAAGCTTAGAATAAGGACTAGAGTGGGCTACAGTTTATAGCTGTAGCTCTCGTAGCGTAGTTTGACTAGGTGTTTGTCAGCGATCACCGAAATTAAGAAACGTTCACGGTCAGTATTTGGATGGGTGACCGCGGGTGGCATTTTCCAACTGAGCGCTACCGTGGCTCGGATGAAACGTTAAATTGTAGGTTCCGGTAGTTTTAACCGTTTAGCCAAGTCAGGCCTTCAGGCGGCCTAAAAACTGACACCAGGGCTAGCCACCCTGCCTGTACGAACTTACTTACAGCTTTACAGCCACGTGAGGTGTGGCGGGTGAGGTGTTCACTCAAGTCACGGTAATGATATCTACAGTAGTGTGACTCGACGCTGTCCTTGAGATATATACCTACGACGTCACTTGGCCTCAAAGAGCGAACCACGCGGTAGGGCTGGCCCGCCTTCAGTATTTTAATTTCATACTACTTACTCGTTACCTACTTGAGTTCATTTCTAGTTTTGTGTATTAGATTTATTACACTATCCTATTGTACCTACCTATAGCTAGGTATAGTGATGCAACCTACATGTATTTATTTATCCAAGTAGGTATTTTACTATGTGGAAAAAGTTAAATACTTACCTATTCAAAAAACAAATAAATTACCAACGTATCAATAGCTATATAAAAACTATTTTATTTACGTATTATTTTACATTTTCCCATATTGAAAAGAAGTAAGTACGTAAATCGCACACTTATAAGTTGCAAACCCACACGTTCGTTCGTCACTACGGCCGCGCCGCGACTGACTGGTATACTTGTGAACATACTACGTTCGAGGCGCGTAGGTATGATTCGCGTTCCGAACGTTTGTATGAAGTCGGAATACTGTAGATATCATTACCGTGCTCAAGTTTCGGCCTAATATTTATGAAAATGAAGTCAAAAGGTCGACAGATTAAAATTTCCTAGGTCAAAACATTGAAAAATTATACTATACCAAAAATGACACTATCGACTTCAACAGTGTCTTCTTCTCCTTCTTTTCAGCCATAGGACGTCCACTGCTGGACATAGGCCTCCCCTAAAGACCTCCAATAAGACCGGCCGGTAGCGGCTTGCATCCAGCGCGATCCTGCGGTCTTAATGAGGTCGTCCGTCCACCTTGTGGGTGGACGTCCTACGCTGCGCTTGCCGGTACGTGGTCTCCACTCGAGGACTTTTCGACCCCATCGGTCATCAGTCCTCCGCGCTATGTGCCCTGCCCATTGCCACAACAACAGTGTGCAGTGAGAAAAATAATAGATATCTGAATATAATTTTCCCATACAAAATGTTCCTACCCATGAAAATTGCCGTATTTAGTTGCCGTGTAACAAGTGTTTTATTTAAAAAAAACTTTTAAAAAAAAAAAAACAATCTTTTACTGAACAAGTACTCGCCAAGACGAATCAAACGAGCCGAAACTCGATAGGGTTGCGTCGTTTCATTACAGAGTTCCTATGACCACCTTCCAGCTCCATAATCAGAACCTGGTTACCATTGAAAGACAAGCTACTTGCCAGGACAATTCAAAAGAACCCAAACTCGATGAGGTTGTGTCGTTTCATTGCCAAGTTCCTTTGGCCACCTTCCAGCTCCATCATCAGATCAGCACCATGTCATCATAATATTGCATTGTCGCGCGATTTACACATGTACGCAAAATTTCAGCTCAATCGGAAACCGGGAAGTGTATTAAATTTAACTTGCAAGATTCGATTACAGACAATGGGACAGGTGAAACTAAATAAAAGCTTATAAAAATAAATAAATATCAGGGGACAATCATTGACCCAAAACTAAGCAAAGCTTGTGATTTGGCTGCCAGAGACTGATATACATACTACATAATATACATAATTTTGAATACATACTTATATAGATAGTACCATCCAGAGACACAGCAAACGCCTATGTTCATCACAAAAATGCTTGCCCTGGGTGGGAATCGAACCCACGCCTCTTTGGCCCAGGAATCAGCGTCGCTAACCAAGGGCCACTGAGCCAGATCAAATCGTAGGCAGTCCATTAAAAAATTATAAAAAAGAAAAAACTATATTGTACTAATTTCGATTTTATTTTTAAAACATAGTATTCTTAAACAATAACAATAAAGACATAAAAATAGACAATACTTACATATGTAAACAACTAAACACCTACCTACATGCTTAGATAACCACCTTACCACTAAAGATTTAAATACGCTTTAAACACTGTTTAACCATGCAATTTGTACTGGTAAACATTGCGATTGCAATAGCGTGCGTAAAACTTTAGAGGTAATTAATAGAATAGACTGGATCTTTGGATAAAGAAGGAAAAAAATTCCTTGACAGATAAATACTAATTTTGTTCGACTCTGCTTGATATAGGCACATCAGTTTTTACTGCTCGCCTATAAATAAATAAATAAAACAATTTGTGGTAAAAATGTTTTAGCATTTTTGCTGATTGTAGTTTTTTTTTTTGACATATTATGATGAATTTTTGTGAAAGTTTCATTACTTACTCAAATTAAAGTGCAAGAAGGCTTGCCTTTCAATTTTTCCTTCAACTTCTTGAATTCGTCTAAATTTAAATTATTAGATGGAGATACCAGAAAATCATAATGTACCTCATACCCATTAGAACGGAAAAGAAATGCTGTATCTTGTTCAGTAAAAGTACAATTTATAAATTTTGTCTCAATCGACTTAGGAACTGTAGTCACTGTAGAATTCATTTCAGAATTTTTGTTGTTCATTAAAACTTGAAGTATTTGTATCACCTTGTACATATGAATGTTTTTTGGTAATAACGGCTCTATATAATTAATAAAATTACGAGTACTCTCGACTTTAACAAACGAATGCAAGGCATATTTAGTAGTTTTCGTAGAAAATGGACACTTTTTATCTTTACAATTAAAAAGTAACTTCTCATTGTCTATCGCAGTTTCTCTACATCTTTCACAGGCTTTAATTTTAACCATATCTAATGACCACATCAGTAGCATAATGGAATGATGCAGTGTTTTGCCATTTTCCAACAAAACTTCGCTATCATTTCTAAGTTTATAAAGTATGTCCTGAAGGTCTTCGGTTTTAAGTTCTAATTCCATTTCATACTTCATAAATGTAGCTACAAAATGATCTAAAGATGGCGATATTTCTCTAAATATCATATCCACTTCAGGCATCGGTTTGCTTAACAATAATAACATGTATAGTTTAACCGTCATTGCAGTTATTTTAGAGTTCTTAAACGCTCGTTCCAATAGCAACGACAGGAAAATTGTAGAAACAGGCATACCAAGAGAGAGATCGTCATCTATTGTGTTACCTTTATCTATTGGGGCTCTGGCATTTGGTTTTGGGCCGAAGTATAAGTTGAATGGTGACCAGTAAAACACAGCATATAAATCATCAAGGGTGCTTGATAGGTCCACATCAAAATTACATTTTTCTATCTTCTTGTCAAACATTTTGAGTGCAGTTTGGGCTTGGAGACAGTCTATTTTTCTCTCTGATCCATGGCAGCTGTAATTTTCAAGTGCTGCGTCTAACATCTGCACCATGTACGGCCAGTGCTGTTGATTTGACAACATAGTCATAAATGCATCTCTGTATATTTCGCCTGGGACGTAATGGTGCCGTGTAGTGTTTGGAGCACCTGGAATAAATTTCAAAAAACATACTTACTTAGATATGATTGGGTTTTCGACAACTTGTGTGGCGCGACCTTTATGATGCTTTTGAACGTAGAATTAAACTGGACTCGACACTACTCTCAATCAACGAAAGTTATTAGAAAAATGTATACAGGAGGATGAATATTTTCAAACTTTAGGTACCTGACGTACTTGGAGGTCCATTATTATCCCAAACTTGAATGTAAGATCTATCAGACTTGTTAGCTTCCACAAATCTTGAAATTATTTCTTGCATTTCCTTGACTCTTTGTTCGAATGTGATTGCTTGGACGTCGGAACTCATGATCTTATAGATTGAACTTTTTAACCAACAATGAGGTTTACAATCAAGGCGCAAAATTATTTTAATATTTACATAGTTTTTAGGAAAACAAATAATTTAATTCTCAATATGTATGTATTTACATTTCCCCGCTATCGGGGGAGCCAATAAAATAATGTACGACCCAGTAATTCACGACATGATAATGTACAGCCTGATATTGTACAGCATGATAATTTGTGTCACTGGCCATGGAATATCAGTCTGTGCAATATTGGGCTGTGAAATACAGGCCGTACATTATCGGCCTGTGTCAATAATGTCCGGCACAGTATTGCACAGCCCGATATTGTACGGCCTGATATTTTGTGTCCCTGGACCTTGGTTATTTTATGGCAAGGTATGAGTTCTCTAAGATAATTCGACTCTGTTGGTTAGGTTAGGTTTGAACAGTGACAACAATGCGCGAGCCGAGCGAGCGAAGCGAGCGTGCTGCGGCAGCGGCCGGCGAAGCGCCAGAAACAACCTGTCCTTATTACGAGTTAAGGATATTTTAAAGGTATGCGCGGGAACCAGAGAAACGAGACGTCAGGGCACACCCGTTCACCAACCTCATGCCCTCCGCGTGCTCCCTGCACTCGTGCTCACCACTACGCCACGCGGTGTCGGCATTGTGCATAATTAGTGAATCACGGCAAATTGTCATCTGTGGATAACTTCTCATCCGCCGACCTCTGTGGATCTGACAGAAGTCAAAGACAAACCAACCCTTCGTGCCAATAATGTACAGACCGTATTTTGCGACACAATAATGTACAGCATGATATTTTGTGTCCTTTTCTTCGGGACACGTTTTATCATGCTGTACATTATTGGGTCGCAAAATACGTGCTGTACATTATTTGCACGAGGTGATAATGTCCGGCCAGTATTGTACGACACGTATTGTACAGCCTGATAATTGGTGGCATGGGACATGAAATACGGGCCGTGCTTTCCTGCCCGTACAATTTGGTGTCATCAAATAAGTGCTGTACATTATAGGGACTCGCTATCGGAATCGTCGACCGAGATAAATGTTGCCATGGCCATGGCTTAACTAACTGTTTGATGTTTGACAGTTTGACTTGACAACAAAAACACAAGCAAATGGTAAAAAAAAACTGTGGATGATTGTAATAAGTAGAAACACAATAAATCGGCCAAGTGCGAGTTTGACACAAAGGGTTCTGTACTGCATGGGATGGTTTATAGCCCCCTAGCTCCATTCCAAGCGTCTTCCTATTGACGTTAAATTAAATTGAAAAAAAATTCTGTCGCGTTATTTAACTGCCAAATGTGATGAAAATATTTTACAAGATTGTTGAGTAACTAAATCGAAACAAAATTCGCGAGTATGGACAAAATCAGTTAAGAGCAAGTCAAGATTAGGCTCTGAAGATTTATCGCGAGGTCTACTGTTCAGAGAACTACTAGTTTTATTCTGGTTTTAGTATTTGTAATTTTACTGGCAATAGAAATAAGTTACATCACTTGTGATCAATTACATTGAGATACAGCCAGGCCTGGTACATAGTCTTACTGATAGGGTTCCATTGTTACCCCTTAGATACGGAACCCAAAAAATCAATTATTATTGTATAAAATAATAATTAAACTGTGTCAAAATACAGAATACTTTTACAGCACAGGTATTAAGTTTATTAGATAGGTAAATAATTGTACTAATCTCAATATTTAATAATTATGATCTTTAATTCAGTAAGATTTTAAAAAATATGGACACAAGTTGACTTGATGAACTTGACGCAAAGTCATTGGCGAGTAGCAAATTCGTTATTTCAGCTGCGCGAGGAGAAATGATTTGCTCAGCCCATAGTTAACTTCACAGACGCCAAGAAGTTTGATTCGACGTATAACTCTGACATCAGGGCTTGCCACCCGACCTTATACGAACTAATTTACTTTATACTAAGCACCATACAAGTCGGTGGATGGGAAGTTATGCTCAGAACGCTGCGCAAAAGCCGAAATATAGGTATGAGAGACGAAACGTCGGGGCACACCCGCTCGCCAATGTCATGGCTCCCGCACGCTCCCTACGCCCGTGCTCAACACAGCGCCATGCGGCGTCGGCATTGTGCACACATGCGCAATAATTAGAGAATCACGGCGAAGTGTCATCTGCGGCTAACTTCTCATCCGCCGACTTGTGTGGCGCTTTCATTTACTACATTCATTTTAAAACCGGAGATCTACGAGTGAACATGTAGGACTTGCCACATTGGCTACCGCCAATATTACTTTTTTTTAAATTTGTTGTTAACTGGAAACTCAGTTTATAATGTCTGTCTCATGAGATTATTTATTAAAACTCCTCCAAATATTACATATTTTGAAAGTTTATTTCTGATTATTATTATATTTTATATACTTTTCTCCCTAGAATGAGTCTGATTAATAAATGATAAGTAAAATATTATTGTTTTTCTGTGGTTACGAATCATTTTCTTTAATTCTTGCTCGTGTCCGCTTAGGGCGATGATGTACAAAAATGTATACATACATACCTATCTACATAAGTAACATGGAAATAAACACGGAAACTAAATTGGGTCGATGCTCCGCTTGTAGCCATCGTAGTATCATTTGAGGCCACTTTGAATTTTAAGGATTAATAAGACAATTTTATATTATAAAGAAATTTTCACACATTTAGATTGAAACAAACAATATTTATG
Organism: Hypomecis atomaria; assembly: GCA_964007245.1. Taxonomy (NCBI): domain Eukaryota; kingdom Metazoa; phylum Arthropoda; class Insecta; order Lepidoptera; family Geometridae; genus Hypomecis; species Hypomecis atomaria. The sequence continues at coordinate 3,162,669 of OZ023305.1, forward strand.
GTATTAGGTACATTGTATAAAATTACCAATCATTTGCAATGCTATGCACACGTACACACTATTTACTAACAAACTAGTACCTACATTCCTGCGGATACTGCAGCACTACTATTTTTTTATTTTCTTAACTTTGTAGTTCCCTGAAGGTAAACAGTAGGTACCTATACTTATCTAGTTCTGCTGTTCTGTGGTACCTAGATACAATATAAGCTTTTGCAGCTTGCTTTTTAGGGTTCCGTACCTAAAAGGTAAAAACGGGACCCTATTACTAAGACTTCGATGTCCGTCTGTCCGTCGTTTCGTCTGTCCGTCTGTCTGTTTGTCACCGGGCTGTATCTCATAAACCATGATAGCTACGCAGCTGAAATTTTCACAGATGATGTATTTCTGTAGCCGCTATAACAACAAAATACTAAAACCTGAATAAAATAAATATTTAAGGGGGGCTCTCATACAACAAACGTGATTTTAGGAGTTTTTTGCTCGCCATTAATAACGGCAAGAGGAATGGGGCTTCCATACGGTACGGAACCCTTTGTGCACGAGTCCGACTCGCACTTGGCCGATTTTTTAGGTTCTGTGTAAGTACTTACTACATAGGTTTGTAACCGCTAGCCGATAATGTAAATATAATATTTATAACAATCCTTACATAGGTAGTATAAAATAAAGTCGCTATTTTCGTTTGTTTATTTGTTTGTCTGTATGCTTAAATCTTTAAAACTACGCAACGGATTTTGATGCGTTTTTTTTTAATGGATAGAGTGATTCAAGAGGAAGGTTCATATGTATAAAAATTCCCGAAATTCCCACGGGAACGGGCACAACGCGGGTAAAACCGCGGGGCGCTGCTAGTTATTTATATTAATAAGTGGCTTTTGTATCATGCAATAAAGAATTTATTAATGCAATAATTTTGACCTAAAATGGCCACAACCGGGTCAGTGGCCACAACCGGTACACCTACTATATTATAGGTTATTTTCTGTTACGAATAAACTCAAGCTCCTCATTACTGGTCACTGCAACTTAAATAGTCACTTGTATAAACTGGGAGCCACTGACAGCCCACTTTGTCGTGGCTGTTTGCAGGAGAACGAAACTGTAGAACATGTTCTGTGGCATTGCAAAGCCACAGAAGACATTAGAATAGCTAACGGATTGCATGATGCTTCTGCACTGTCATCTAAATTTCCATCATCTCATTCACCATCTAAGCTACTGGAGCAGTTATGCCAGCGGCCCAGAGCCACGCTCCGTTACTTTAAGGAGCTGGGCTGGCTCGGGTAGACGCTGGAGGGGGAAATGCACAAAACACCCCATGCGGGACGTCAGTGCAGGACTTATCGCCCCTACTTCAAATTAGAATTAGAAACTCAAGCTGAGGGTACTGTATTAGGTTAGGCTGTATGTCATCTTAGACTATCATATTATAACCCTGGGGTGCGTTTACGCACTCCAGACTAAGATAATAATTATTTTAACCTTTCTAAGTCTATGTCACCCGTGAACAACCAATTACTACCGTTTGAATTAGATGAATGAGCCCCCAGTGACGAAAACTTCGCCGTAGGGCGATAATGTGGCCACGCCATAATGGTGGCGTAGGCGGACGGACAGCATGGACAATGACAAACCAATACACAGAACAACCAACATAACTGTGGGGTCGGACGTTGGCGCTACTGTCGCGATTTCTAAATGAAACGTGTAGAATCCTTCGGAAAACTTTAGTCGTGACTTTTGTTCAGCTGTCGAAATAAGTTAGTCGCTCTTTATTAGAACCTTTCAGGTTTCAGACGTATTATATTACGCTTAGAAAAACAGCGATAAGTGCCCACTTCCATGGTAAATACAAACAATAAGTAAGAGCCTAATGTTATTATGGGATAATATTTTTAGCTACGTCCACGGGAAATAAAATCGATTCTAGGTTATATAAAAAGTTTGTCCGTGCCTTAGTTTTTTTAGGGTTCCGTAGCCAAAGGGTAAAATCGGGACCCTATTACTAAGACTCTGCTGTCCGTCCGTCTGTCTATCTGTCTGTCACCAGGCTGTATGTATCTCATGAAACGTAATAGCTAGAGAGTTGAAATATTCACAGATCATGTATTTCGATTGCCGCTATACTCGTTACAACAAATACTTAAAACTGAATAAAATAAATATTTGAGGGGGGCTCCCATACAAAAAACGTGATTTTTTTCCTGAGGAGCTCCTCTACGGTGCTGAACTCTTCATGCGCCAGTACAACTCGTACTTGGCCGATTTTTTATGATCTAGGTGGGTTGGTCCCTAACATATAATTATATTTAAAATGAACGATGTTTACTTACTATGGGACTAATAATAATTGTACTTAGACTTGAAATCGTAAAAGAAAACCGCTGACTGATGGATATTTTGTCCAAGATTATGTAAATTTTTAAAAATCTACGACCTAGGAGTATTCAAATCAAGAAAAGCGTGCTGCACCCTAGACAGTATCTAATCAGGCAGGGTGTGGTCAAACGCGAGAGTATATAAAGAATAAAAATAAATAATTAGAACAGCTATGAATATTGACAAAGTTTTATATTAGAATTTCTTTTTAAAACAAATATTTTTTTTGGTTTTTGGAATAGTTTTATTTGCTATTTCAGCAGTGTTGATTCCATAGTAACAGTTGATCATACTCCAAAACAATAGCTAGGTACCTATGTACTGTACTATAGTAGCCTTTTTTATAGTCCACTGCAGGACGTAGGCCAATCCACGAAGGGTGATTGGGCCTATCCACCACGCTGGCCCAGTGCGGGTTGGTGGATTCACATACGCCATAAAATTTCTTTTACGGACGTATGCAGGTTGCCTCACGATGTTTTCCTTCACCGAAAAGCCAGTAGTGTAAAATTCCGTAGGTACATAAATTCCAAAGAACTCATTGGTACAGGATTGGGATTTGAACCCACGACCTCATGATTGTAAGGCGGATGTTACAACCTCTAGGCTAGGCCACCACGGCATACCAATGTACCTAGGTATAAATAATCGTTTGAATCGGTGTTATTTAGCAATCACCAAAGTTAAGCAACGGTTAGTCTTTAGGTGACAGCAAGTGGCATTTTTCAACTGAGCGCTACCGTGGCTTGGATGACACTTTAAATTGTAGGTTACGGTTGTTTTAAACATTTAGCTATGTTAAAGGCCTTCAGCACGAGTATCATGGTAAAGGGACAATTTGTCTTTCAACCATTAGGTAGATTATCCCCTCGAAGAGGAAATAAAGTATGAATTGACAATGACAAATTGACATTAAAAGTGGATAAAATGGTTATTTCCCTTTTGCCATACAGGCCATGCTACCCGTGCTGGTGACTTAAAACTCTGATATAGGCCAAATCAAACTACATTTTCACTGCTGAGGTATGTACTTTTGTAAGCTTTTTGCGAATCCTTAAACGCACACGCTAGGCGCGGACAGACGCCATCGCGTCGAGACACCACCAGTGGAGCAACGCGAGTACTTGCTAACACGCACGGTAAGATAACGCGCCAGGCGCGTAAAGTCACTCTGGCCATTACACCGCCCGACGAGTAGCGCCAGTGCGACTTCTCACGCGCGGCGTGTTTACGCGCTTATTTCTATGCCTGCAAGACACATTTGTGGAAATCTTAATATTTTCAGGACAACAATGCATAGTCAATGCTTTAATACCTAATAATATAGTTTAATACTTTAGTAAATTAATATATTATTTTGCCAAAGTATAAATTAAAAATAACTAGATTAAAAATTTGCCAGCATGTTATATTTGATAGAGTAGCATAAAAACTATGTTATTTTCTACATTTTATAGTGTTTTTTTTTTAAATCGTCGCACACGCCTCGCACGTTTGCACGTATTGGCGTTACTGCTAATAAAACACACACGCGTGTGAGTTGTCGCACCGTCCTATGGAATTCGGTGCAACACGCTTGGCGCGTGTAGCCGCCCCTGGCAGTGAAAATCGAAAACACTGACGTAGGTACCTGTTTTCAGCAGTGAAAGTGTTAAAGATATCTGTAAAGTTAGCTACAAGCTGCGCAAAGCCCAATCCTGACTGAAGCTCACTGATTAGCTGCGCGAGGGTTGGGTTTCCCGCATCTCGTAGCTAACTTCACAGCTGCCAAGAACTTTGATTCGGGCTGTACCAGAGCATGCCATCTAGCCTATACGAAATTATCTACTTAGGTATTAAAAAAGTAAGTAAATTCGTTAGGCCGGGTGGCTAGCCTTGGTGACAGAGTTTTTAAGCCGCCTGAAGGCCTCTGACATGACTTAACGGTTAAAACAACTGGGACCTATAATTTAACGTGTCATCCGAGCCACGGTAGCGCTTAGTTGGAAAATGCCACCCGCGGTCACCCGTCCAAATACTGACCGTGCGGAACATTGCTTAATTTCGGTGATCGCTGACAAACACCTAGTCAAACTACGCTACAAGCGCTACTTAGATATTTAGATAGGTATAGTTTAAATGCCACGTTCTACCAATATTTTCCTTCGCCAGTTTAGGCTAGACAAATTGACGTATAGCCTTTTACGTCACAGGGCCTCATAGGGGTAACATTTGAACGAGGGCAGGGGTCAAGGTAAGCTTGGTTAGTGAAATGTCGATATTATTGTTCTGGCAAACTATAATACCTACTCGGTTTCAAACAATAATAAGTACATACAGTGCCACCATTTTAGCTGTTCAGTTGACGGTGTCGTTAGTGGCGCAAATTCAAATGACAAATTCAAAATGACGGCTGACGCACATGTAGTTCCAATTTTGCCCGCCTGAACAGCTAAATAAGTTGGTGGCACTGTACGTTGTATCCTCTTTTTAGTTTGTGAATAATACATACAGATGCCACAGAGATACCAGAGGGATAATGACATGTGGTCGATCAAGAAAATCTAAAAGAGATGCATTGATTTAATATATGGCACGGGTTATGTAAAATATCTCGATTCGGTGACTCATGCCGGATTTTTCGGTACTGTACTGGACTGTACCAGCTTTTTAATAGTCCACTGCAGGACGTAGGCCTACCCACGTTAGGTGGTTTAGAGTTTTATAGCACATCACTATTCGAACATGTAGAACATCCCTATACTTACTTACAATGTCAATTGAGAAATGAGGTCATCAGTCCACCTAGTGGGTGTGTACGTCCTACGCTGTGCTTGCCGGTACTTGGTCTCTACCTACTCGAGTTACATTGCACGGGTCGCTTTTCGACCTCATCTGTCCCGTGCTATGTGCCCTGCCCACTGCCATTTCAAATTGCCGCTGAGCCATGTCATTAACTTAGGTTTTTCTACTAATCTCTTTATTTCTGATTCGATCACGCAGAGAGACTCTCAAGCATACCCCTCTCTAAACTGTATAATCTGTATACGCCCATGAAATATATACACACTCCTCCTTATACAGTCGGTTAGTAATGAAAAGCTGTATAGAACAAAGCTAACAAAGCTTGACCCCGTTGGACAAGTCCGAGAAGACAAAGACATAATAGGAGCTTGTTAGGTACCTAATCCTAGGGGACGACGCCATTGTTGGAAATTCTGCTTCTCGGTCTCGCAGTTTCGCGTTCTAATAAATAATCGTGTTATTAATTTAAAAAATACCAACATAGTCCAGCGTATTAAGTAAAACATCTTGGACTTCATTTTGACTGCCTCGGTGGCTCAGTGGTTAGTGACCCTGACTCCTGGGTGAAAGAGGCGTGGGTTCGATTCCCACCCAGGGCAAATATTTGCCGCGCGGCAAAAATCGTGCGACTTTAGTCACCCGTGTAAATCCATCTTTATATTAGGGACGTACCTAGTACAAGCAAGTGATAGATGAGAATTAATCCATCCATCTCAGGAGCGGCACTTGATGGATCCTCGTATCTCGGATATTTTTATTCACCAAAAACCTCTACTGTACCAGCCTTTTTAATAGTCCACTGCAGGCCTACCCAAGAAGGATGATTAGGCCATATCCACCACGCTGGCCCAGTGCGGGTTGGTGGATAACCAAAACCTCTAACAGGCACTTTATTGCAGAAAAATACGCTGTGGTATTTTTCATACCGCCATGCCATGGTCATAGTAATAGGTATTTAATTTTATTTATTCATACTTATTTTAGGCTCCCTAATGTTTCACAAACAATTTTTGGCAATATCTCACTTTAAACCCAACTATTCGTATAATATTCATTCCAAAAACTTTATATTTTAATAGTGTTTCACTTTACAAACAACGTTTCGTATGTTATTAATTTAATATTTAAAAAATACCTTATATCCACAAATGTTTTATTGTACAAACCATCATTTTATAACCAATTATAAATCAAACATTTCATTTAGACAATATCTTGGATGATATTTTGTTGTTAGGGTTCCGTACCCAAAGGGTAAAAACGGGACCCTATTACTAAGACACCGCTGTCCGTCCGTCTGTCCGTCTGTCCTTCTGTCCGTCTGTCTGTCCGTCACCAGGCTGTATCTCATGAACCGTGATAACTAGACAGTTGAAATTTTCACAGATGCTATCTTTCTGTTGCCGCTATAACAATAAATACTAAAAACAATAAAACAACTAACCCCAAACTCGATGAGGTTGTGTCGTTTCATTGCTAAGTTCCTTTGGCCACCACTCAGCTCCATCATCAGATCAGCACCATGTCATCATAATATTGCACTGTCACGCGATTTACACATAAGTATCTCAGAATACTGTATTCTGAGATAAGTAATTTCTACTCAATCCAATAATTTGATCCACTTCCCGGTTACCGATTGAGCTGAAATTTTGTTTGATCGACGGAAAGTGACATAGGCTACTTTTTAACCCCCGACGCAAAAGAGGGGTGTTATAAGTTTGACGTGTCTGTTTGTCTGTGTGTCTGTCTGTCTGTCTGTCTGTGGCATCATAGCGCCCGAACCACTGAACCGATTTCAGTTTAGTTTTTTTTGGATGAAAGGAGACTTAATCGAGAGTGTTCTTAGCTATGTTTTATAAAAATCGATTGAGCCGTTTAAGAGTTATGGTGGGTTAAAGTGGGGATGGAAGAACCAAAATTCTACAAATGTGCCCAAAATGGTTGTCAATGTGTCGGGGGTTTTTTAAATTTTTAATTTATATTAGTTATACAAGCTATTATTTAGTTTCACCTGTCCCGTTGTCTGTCTGTCGCGGCCTGTAATCAAATCTTGCAAGTTAAATTTGATACTTGCAAGTTAAAGATAATTATCAAATTTAACTTGCAAGATTTGATTACAGACCGACAGACAGACAACGGGACAGGTGAAACTAAATAATAGCTTGTAAAAGTAGCCTAGATATGTCACTTTCCGTCGTTCAAACTTTGTCCATGCCATAAATAAAATCGATACGATGCTGCGTGAAAGAGGAACAAATTAATAAACCAAGTCATCAACAAACACACTTTCAGATTTATAATATTAGTAAAGTAAGAAGTAAGATGCCATTATTAATATAGAGCGAAAAACGTCTAAAAATTCAGGTTTGCTGTATGGGAGCCCCCCTTAAATATTTATTTTATTTTGTTTTTAGTATTTGTTGTTATAGCGGCAACAGCAATACATCATCTGTGAAATTTCAGCTGCCTAGCTATCATGGTTCATGAGATACAGCCCGGTGACAGACGGACAGACAGACAGACAGACGGACATTGAAGTCTTAGTAATAGGGTCCCGTTTTTCCCTTTGGGTACGGAACCCTAAAAATGCACATTAGGTATTCAGGTCACAATATAGGCTATCTATGCTAGTCTAGAAAATGAGTTATCGACCAAACCTAGCTAATTCCTACGCCGCCAGAGGTCGCGGGGCTTCCTTATTAGACTAATCCCAGGCTAAACTAGGCTTAATCGGTGCTTAGCAAGCATTTATAAGACCTACAACCTAGATCTGATATACCTACCCAATTACCTAAGTATACCTATTACATAGGTACTTCATCTTCGGCTACAACTTCGCATTCCATCAGGCGAGTTGGTGGCCAAATATAGCCCAATGATAAATGAATAAATTATTATTGAAATATATAATTCGCTCTTTTCATTCCGACTGGACCAACTTAGCAGAAGACCGGGATGCGTGGAAAGAGGTGGGGGAGGCCTTTGCCCAACAATGGGACACATAGGCTGACAAAAAAATATAACTTTTAAAATACCTACACTTTTGAGATACTGGATATCATGAAGCAGCAGAGTGAGACAAGTAAAACGAGCCCAAACACGACGGGTATATCTTGTTTAGTACAGGAGTAATTCCTATGGCCACCTTCCGACTTCATCATCAGATCAGCTCCATGGTACCATATTATTGCATTGTCACGCAATATAGGTACATTTGCGTGCATTTCAGCTTAACCAGAAACCGAAAAGCTGGTCAAAGTTAACTTTTAAGATTCCTTCCGAACTTACATACATACGAGTATACATAGGAACCTACATCCATTGCATGTTAAATAAAAGTTTGTAAAAAAGTTCTCCTATTATTGAAGCAAAGCGAGGTCTGTGCTTCCACACGATGATTACCTATGCTTTCGTCTGTCCGAATGCTGATTTTTGTCTATAGATCGCATTTTTCTACGAATCTCGACGAAACTTGGTACCTAGGTGCATAGGTTTTAGGTTAGACAATTTTTATGGTTTTTAGGATTCCGTACCCAAAGGGTAAAAACGGGACCCTATTACTAAGATTCCGCTGTCCGTCTGTTCGTGTGTCTCCAGGCTGTATCTCATGAACCGCTATGGCCTGGAAGCTGAAATTTTCATAAATGATATACTTATTTCTGTTGCCGCTAAAACAACAAATAAGTACTAAAAATAGAATAAAAATAAAATTTTAGGGGGACTCCCATTCCCATACAACAAATCTAAATTTTTAGCCGTTTTTCGCTCGATATCAATAATGGTAACGGTTGAAATTTTCACAGAATATTTAGCTGCATGCTTACTTTAATAAAAAATAATTTAAATAAAATAAATATTTAAGGTATACAGTCCGGAACCCTTCGTGCGCGAGTCTGACTCGTATTTGGCAGATTATTTGTTGTTGGCGATTTTTGACTTCATTTTAAATTTACGAGTATGAACAGATTCGGGCAAGAGTGAGTCGAGATATAGGCATAAGATTCCGTAGATTTCCTACTCGTTAGTTGAATTTTCTAATCCGCTGGGCAGTGTCGGTTAACTTTGGTTTGCCTGCGTCTTCTCATAGACTAATAAAGATTCAATTCAATTCAATCGTTTTTATTGCACCATAAATACAAATTTTCTTAGTCTAATTTATAAATGTATCATTTATATAAACTTAGAGTTACATATTCATGGACCCTGTATTAGGGTATTGCAATTAACTTAAACACTAAGGTAATGGGAACAACATTAGCTGAGCATTTTGTCTTATTTTACTTTTACTAGTTTGCGGTGTCGAAACGTTTTTCGTTTAAGAAGTCTTGTACTGAGTAATAGCTTTTGGATATGAGAATCTCTTTTAGTTTTCTTTTTAAAATTTTTTTTTATTTGTTTCGTTTCTGATGTTATTTGGTATCTTGTTGATAGATAATAAAGATTCAGTTAGAGATATGTCGCTAGGTCTACTGTTTGGACAACTACTAGTAATATTGTGTTAAGATTATAAATTTATAGTTTTATTTCTCAAAAGCTAAACATATTCTTCAAACCAAATATATATAATTCTTAAAAGATAAAACGAATCTCTCTAATACTTAATACAGAACATGGTCAAACTTAAAAAACTAAACAAAGTAAAAGTTGTGTTATGTATATTATAGGATAAAAAATAAGTGGCCATCCGTTCTTCAAACTATGTACTCTGCCCTCTGCCAAAGAAGATATAATAATGTGCCAAATTTCATGTATGTAGGCTAAATAGTTTTTGAGTTGTGAAGGGGTGAAAAGTAGCTCCAAATGGTTCGTGTAATATTACACACGGCCGCTGCGTCGCCAGTTTTCTTTGAACACTTTGGCTGGACACAGTGCCGCGTGTCTAGATACTAGGTACGTACATCTGCCTTCTTCTGGACCATAGTATCTATAGTAGTCTGTGTTCTGGACTATGTTGGTAACTTTGGTTCGTCTGCGCTTCTAGAGCCCTTCGTCTTAGTTTACTTAAAACTTGCGTGTTTGCGTGTGGCTCCATACATTTCTATTAGTTCTTTCTCGTTTTCGCCAGGGGCGACATACAAAAATGTATAGAGACACACGGAAACTACTGTATAATAATATTGAAAATAATAAATATACACGTAAATTGAAAATACAGTAAACCTGTACTAACCCATCAGATTTGTAATTAAATTTAGAACTTACACATTTATTTGAAGAATACACTTATTATATTTTCCGCTAATTTATCGAGACCAAAATTAAATGTTCTGCGCGCTACTATAGAGGTAGAAAAAGTATAAGCTCAACTTTCAGCTGACGGGAACAGGTTTTTTTCGATATTCCAACAATTAATTTATACAATATCCGTCCACCTAAAAACGCCCCGTAAATCGCATATGACCTGCTCCATCATCTCTCCAATATTCAGAAATATTCTTAACTTAAAAAGCTTTTGTCCCATGGCGCCATTCATCCAACTTTCCCTGCCACCTTTAAGTAGAAAGTTATAAAAAACTCAATAAAATCGCTCCATTTACCTACGTGAAAATTCGGAAAATTCAATACGATTTGACAGTTGACATTACGATCTCACATTTTCACATCGCTTTGTGTTATCGCCCAATAACGCGTCGGCATCCCGTCACAGAATAGATAAAAGCATGCAAGATCCCGCACGCTGATTGGTCGATATATTTTAATTCGAAGGGGTGCGGCGCTGCCATTGGTGCCTGCGAGGGCAACAACCGTGTCCGTTGAATCACCTTGAACTTTGAAGGCTCTTTTCAGGGTTTTTAGGGATGTGACATTGCAATTTTGGTCGGTTGCCGGAAATCGCTTAAAATACTCTTGCTAGGTAAATTAAAATGTTTTTCTTTGTTTGGCTGAATATTAATAAATAATAGTGGTAGTCCTTGTGGTAACTACCTACTAACACCCGCCCTACATCGTGTGGTCATGGTTTCAAACCCCGATCCTGTACCAATGAGTTTCTTTGGAATTTCTGTAGGTCTGTACGAAGCACACCTCTAGAAAACGAATCTATTTTATGCTATTTTAGATTGTCTTGTCTAGATGTTGATTCTCATCTACATGAGGAAAGTGATATTGTATTTTGTAAAAACAAAATACGCAATCAAGTAAGTATTTAGAGCAAAGACTACCGTGATGTTAGTTTATTGAATCAGGCGTTACTTTGCGGAAGTTCATCTTCAAATTCTTGTTTTGAATAAATATTTAGTGTATTTCCGCTCTGTCGTAGTCATATAAGTTAAGGGTACTATTCAAAATCCAAATTAAATCACAAACAAAATTAGTAATTAATCATCAAACTGTATCATAGTTCGACTATGGTTAGGTCAGGTTAGACTGACTCTATGGTTAGACGAGGCATCTTCAGGACGTGTTGACTCTTCGAGCTCACTCGCAAGAACACACTCACTCACTCTTGCGAGTGAGCTCGAAGAGTCAACACGTCCTGAAGATGCCTCGTTTAGAGCCGAAACACGTGTCGAATAGAGTACAGTAAGAATAGGGGTGCTATTTATTGACTAAGTATTTTTTCAATTATTTTATACCATTTTTTTTTTATAAATAAATTATATTTGTAATTTTAACATATTAAATATTATTTTCAGGTTTACTACATTTTTTAAATAGATTACTAATCACTATTTTTGTTACAGGTTTAATTATTTTTTATTATTTTAAACGGATTAACTAAAAATTTTGTTTCAGGTTTGTTTGTTTTTGTTCAGTTTGTTCAGCTAACCTAACCTAACCTAACCATAGTCGAACTATGATACAGTTTGATGATTAATTACTAATTTTGTTTGTGATTTAATTTGGATTTTGAATAGTACCCTTAACTTATATGACTACGACAGAGCGGAAATACACTAAATATTTATTCAAAACAAGAATTGAAATCGTTTTTTAGTGACCGGAAAAGATGGTAACAAAAATTTACCGGATACAGTCACATCCCTACTTAATTCATTTCTTTTTGTGTGAACAAAATTAATGCTCAGAGCAGTGGCTCTCAAATTAGTGAAGGTTGTAGCGAACCTAACCATTCCAAATATTCAAAAATTCACAACATTATACACTGCTGGCGTGCAACTCGTGTTTTTTTAGGGTTCCGTACCCAAAGGGTAAAAACGGGACCCTATTAAGTATTAAGACTCCGCTGTCCGTCTGCTTGTCTGTCTCCAGGCAGTATCTCGTGAACCGTTATAGGTAGAAAGCTGTATTTTTGTTGCCGCTATAACAATAAATACTAAAAATAGAATCAAATTAATATTTAAGGGGGGCTCCAATACAACAGACCTAAATTTTTAAACGTTTTTCGCTCGATATTAAGATGCTTGAAATATTCACAGAATGTTTAGTTGAATATTCAGTTCAATGAATAAAATAACATTAATATTTAAGGGGGGCTCCCATACAACAAACCTGAATTTATAACAGTTTTTCGCTCGATATATGTGCTTGAAATATTCACATAATGTTTAGTTGTATATACAATTCAATTCAATAATAAATAATTAAATTAAAAAATACATATATATGTTTAAGATGGGCTCCCATACAGTACGGGACCCTCCGTGCGCGAGTCCGACTCGTACTTGGCCGATTTTTTAAACATCGACGTTAGTGGCTGAAGCGAAAGTTCGTGTGCACCAGCCTTAGATTTTTCGATAAGGCGTGGGGGGGGGGGGAAGGGTGGTTGTAAATATAGAAAGAGAAAATATAAACGATTTCCAAATAATACAACGTAACATTAGATAACCACAATTTGTCACAAGTTGTTGACAATAGCCCATTGTCCCCTGTGTCCGTGTGTTCAGATTGTACTGATATCAAAGTTGACAAGAGGACATTGTTGCGTGAAATATGGGACTTATCGTATAAATATAGTTATAAAGTTTTTTCTTGATATTTATTGCTATGGCTTTTTTTACGAGTGGGAAATCTTCGAAAGCCCCATTTACACATGTTGTATCTACAACGGCCTACTTGTGAACGGAGTCTGTCAATGGACTTCCATTGCAGATGTGCCATTGCAGGTCGTGGCTCGGTGGAAGTTTTTCTGTTGGGGGAGGATAGCTGGGTGGGACGGGATGTTTTTCTGTCCATAGGTTACATCTGGCTTCAGCCGGATCCATCATTATGGGTGCAGTGTGGCAAATAAAGTTTTTGCGACTTTTGAACCTGGCTGGGAGAGGTTAGTTAGAGGCGAGTGGTTGCGCAGTAGCAATAATATTACTGTTACGAGATGGGTTCTTGGATAATCAGTTAAAACGCCGATTGTTCACTTTGCACTTTATTGCACAAAATCACAGTACACCCGACACAACTGGTTCGCACAATACTTCACACTGGCACTGATATTCACACAACTAGTCACTTCACAATCACTGGTACCGCACTTGAACACGAGATGTTTTCGCTCCGGTATAAAACGCGATAACTGCCATGAACCAAACCCTATTTATATCGGAATAAAGGTTCTCTAGAAATCTGTAGAATATTCGGTGCCATTGTGACTGACAAAGTAAACAAGTGTAAAGTTCGAGAATCCCTATTGTTACAAAGTTATCAAAACAAAGACAAAAAAAACACACAAAAGGGCGGACACAAAGACCGATACCGCCTGCGTCATAAAACCATAAATCTCGCGATTAGGTAAACAACTCGCCGCCCGTAATTACCGCGCGCGGCCTACTGCATAACATTACGTTAGCTGCGGAAAGCGCAGCCGCCCAGAAGTATGATTCGGCTATATTTTTACGTAACGATTTCTAAAAGATTTTTTGCTGTTTATTCTTACACCAGTACTGATATTGATTTGATAATTATTTTTCGCAAAAAAATAGTAAAACCGACTTCCATCGCGTACAAAATTTGAATAGTTTGCTCGTATTTTTACATGATTGTTGATTTTTCAAAAACGTTATCAAAAATTTAAATGGACCACCTCGGGAGTATACCCTTTTTAACTAAAACATAGTTTTTCGATTCGGTTCACAATTGTCGAAAATATAGTTGAACATACACAAAAAAATACACACAGACAAACCTCCTCTTTTTTGGAAGTCGGTATAAATACTTATAAAAAGCGGACAGATATCTTATTATCTGTGTTGGAGACATACGAGTACACAGAAAATCTTTCAGCCTTTATGAAGTAACGAAGGTCTCGCCGTCGTGGGCTCTTGCTCTATAATAGTAAAACCTACTTATAAATGGATCACTCTTTTACAGGATGCAGGATTTAGGACACTGCATTGCGTGTATATTTTAATGTATACCGAATATTCAGGGTCAAAATCCTCCCTACTCCCGAAGTTTTACATCAATAAAGTTATCGTTCTCGGCTTCTGTCTTCGAGCAAATATCTACAGAACCACAGTCCCTAAGTAAAAGTAGTAAAAAATGTCCACTGCTGGACTGAGGCCTCTCTCTTCTTATTGCTAAAAGGCTTTTGCTTTTCCGGGTACGCGGTCTCCATTCGATAACTTTCTGGCTCCATTAGCCATCAGTTCTCCGACCTGTACCCTGTCCACTGCCAGTTTAACTTGCTCTTTTGCACTCTTGTAGTTTTAAATCAATTAAAATAGCAGTAATGATAAATACAGTGCATCAAACATCATTATGATAATATAACAGGAAGTATTTTTTGGGCTGTTCCCTACGTATTTGGAAAGTTGTTAGTTGAATGGATAAACGGGATCGTATTAATTATTGGGTAGATGGTAAATGAATGCTACAGATAAACATGGACAGGAGTATAAAAATAATTGGTCCGGTACATAACGCTAAAATATTAAACTAATAAATAATTATATGGACAGGAAAATAATAATTTTCGCAAAAAACAGCATGACCGACTTCACCCGTGTACAGAATTCGCGAATATTTCGCACGGATCGATGTTACATTTTTCACATTATTGTTGATTTATCAAAAACTAGACGACCCGCCCCGGCTTCGCACAGGTGTATTATACATATAAACCTTCCTCTTGAATCACTCTGTCCATTAAAAAAAACCACATCAAAATCCGTTGCGTAGTTTTAAAGATTTAAGCATACAGACAAACAGACGACAAAAATAGCGACTTTATTTTATACTATGTAAGGATGGCTCAGCCGATTTCAATAAAATTTTAATGGGACCAATTTTGAAGTATACTCTTTCCAATAAGAAAAGAACATTGAAATAGGACGACTACGAAAAAAGTTATGCGTGCGTTGCACACAAAAAAATAAAAATATACGAGTCGAATTCAGTACCTCCTCCGGTTTGGTTCGTCGGTCAATTAGTTAATATTACCTATAACTCGCGTCAATAAAGAAAATATTTAAAGCTCATGTCCTCTCGCTTGCACAACTAAATGAGTGCGAGCAAGAGGAAATAAACTTATAATATTTTCTTTATTGACGCAAGTTACTAATATCGAGCTGTGATATTTTTTACAGGCGCCTAACAATTTTGCTCTACATTTTTTAAAGGCATTTTATAGTCTTCAGAGCTCCTGTGTCAAAGTAAATTAGATTTTTCTTTAGTTTTCACTTTACTTGAAATTCTTCTACAAACTGATAATAACAACACATGCATCGGTCGTGACAATTTTACAATAAATTCTATTCTATAGGATGTAGTTTTACAAAACACGGGATCTTTCAAAGGAAAATAAGTTATTATACTTTTTTTATTTTTTATGTTAATGTATAAATGACTACTTTTATCAATTTTCAAATTTTTTTAAATTTAATTTTCAAAATTTCGTTTTTTTTTAATTAGTTACCTAAGTCTACTCTTTATTTACATTTTGACATGCTTTTTAGGGTTCCGTAGTAAAATGAGGAAACCTTATAACTTCGTTGTGTCCGACCGTCCATCCGTCCTCATGCTACAAAGCCTTATAATTTCCACGTTTATGAATCAAATTGCATGAAATTTGACAGTAGAATAGTTTTAGTACAGATCTCAATTTTGAATACTTAAAAATTTCAAAACTGTTTATTTAAGGGGTAGCACCCAAACATATAAAGTGAGGATGCAACTGTTTTTTCGCGTGTCTTGACACCTTATATTATGTTAATATGGAGAAGCCACTGACTCCTGAGACACAGTCTTGGACTAGTTCAGGAGCCTATGGATCATGTATTACTGTAAAACTTCTATTAAGCCAAAATAAATGATTTGTTTGTTTGTTTTCAAAATAAATGATTTTAACCAACTGTAAAATTGCGAAAAATAACAGCTTTCCAAACACAAAGTTTATTAAAACTCAACAAAATTTATAGAGCAGCAAATTTTTTTTTTTTTTAAATTATCATAGATTCGTATTGAGAACCTCTACCTTTATGGAAATCAGAAGATCAGGAAATATTAATGCACCTATCTTATCGCAGCATCAATGTAAACAAACTCAACGTGATTGCAATTGATTTATGCGTGTTTTTTTCTTATCACTGCATAGTCTACTACCAAAACAAATTGCAAAAGATAGTGTGGATTTTTTTATCCACTTATTGTAAAACAATATTGCATAATAACTGACAAAAACATTGTGATTGAGATTTGAATCTATTCATTTCAAGGAACTATGAATTAACCGACTGAAAAAAAGAGGATACGTTCTAAATTCGACATGTTTTGTATTGTGTGCAATATTTTCGCTTACAGAATGAACCGGTTGGAGATATATAATAAGTAGGTAATTCTAGTAGGTAGATTAATTTATGTTGTAAAAAAAACTCGCGAAATGTTTTGACAATAATTTTATTTTTCAGTGTCTTCCTAACTTCCTAGATAACTTCCTAAATGTTCCATAGCCTTATTTATCCCTCTGCTGGGATTATCTTTACTGTGCTATTTAATAGCATCCACTTATTATTGCCAAAAAAAGCATATCTACTTAAAAAGCGTTTCGAAAGTCATATCCCTAAGCTTATGAAAGACCCAAATTGGCACTAACTTTCTATCCATAGACAATAAAAATAATTCCATAAATATTTTCGTCAGCAGATAATAAAAACCGCCCTTATTCCGAATATAGTTTTCCCTAACACGCGACGGTCAGTGCGTGCGCCCAGACTATCGATCCTACCACCTGCCGTCTGCCGGCCACCACTCCCACTCGCCCCACTTCTTACTCTAGTCGGCCATCGCCCCGCGACACGGTACCACTCACATAATAAACACACTGCACAAGCCAAATAATAAAAAAAATTAAAACAAATCTGCCAAAAACGTCAAGCAATAATTAGAGTCAAGAGTCAACCCGCGCGGCCGCGATTCGAACTCCGAACGAACCTAAAAAAGTGAGCTGTCACACAATCAAACCGCGAACGCAAATTCGAATATTGCGTGCCGGCCCGCGAATTCGACCACGTGTTTTGCAATAGTTTTTTACAAGTGCCGTGAGAAGTATACAGTTTTTATGTGCAAAGTGTTCCTAATTCGAACACAAAGAGGTGATTCATGCCCGGCGGACATTATCCCAATTGACTGGCTGTTTCATAATTGCGCGGCTGATTTGCGCTGTTCTAACTTTGAATTCGTAACCGGAAAACTCTCCTACCTACATTTTTTAATCAGCCAGTACCGGTTTTTTGTGGCGTGGAGTAAAGCTGATAGTAACTTTTTTATAAACAAAACACGACCGCTGTCTATAGACTCGTTAGACAAGACGTGTGCTAATTTTCTTTATAACTGCATTTCGAAATGCTCTCACCGTAACGTTCCGTTCTAACAATAGGTTGCAAAGGAAATTATTATCAGTGGGCTATCAGATGCAAATTATCGCGCCAGTTATCAGAGCCCCTCTAGGGAGAGCGAGTGGGCGATATTTGCGTCTCGCACGTCCTACTAATCCGTCCGAGCGTATGATTTTTTCTTACCTATCTATCAGCTGGTTGATCGGTGATTTTTTCAGAGATAAAGCTGAGAAAAATGCATGGAGATTTGCATAGTGTCACGTCACGGAGCGAAACATTGTTATAGTGAGTCAGAGAGGCGGACGGCGCAGGCGCGGACGTGGCCAATTACATTTTTTGCGCTAACAATTTTCTAAATTCAAACGCGCCGCGGTTCTGTCGAGAAAACGAAACGATACGATTTTTTCCGTCCGAGTTCTATTTTCGATAGTGTTTTTTATGGTGTTAACGACTGCAAGTGGCCAGTGTTGTGTGATGGTGTGATATTTTTTTCTGTGCTGTGTTATAATGGAAAAAAGTGTTTTGGCGGAGACGCGGAACGTACATTGGGCTTCAAATGTAAGTAATACCTACTTAAATATGTAAGGTACAGTGTACATATATTTTCTTGGTCATCATTATTTTGTCCGAAATGTAGGTAGTAAAAAATCTTATTGAATGGAAAAGTACATGTAGTCTCATGTCAGTCAAAATAAAATTTATATTTATGAAGGCGCTCTCTAATTTCCTAAGTAGGTTTCAGAGAGAAACAATAATATTACAAAGTAAATAACTTTTTTATTTTAACCGAATGCTGAAATTAAGTATGCTCGACGTCATTAAATATTGATAGTGATAAATATATATATTCAAATTTGGAAAAGAAATGTTTTTGTAAAATGTTTAATGAGAACAAAATAAAAACATTGATAGTAAGCAAATGCTAAGCACCTACGTTAGTGTTCGCATTATACGGGGAAAAATGCACAAAACAGCAATTTTTGAAGACAATTTAAAAACGTTTGTAAATGTCGAGAATTGCTAATTTATGTTAATGTATAACTTTTAAGGCTGAGTGCGCAAATGTCCATTGCCCTTTGACACGGTAATAGATATCATTACCGTGCCTTTGACCTAACCTGAGATTTGAAATCACTGCATAGTATAGAACAAAGTCGCTTCCCTGTCTGCCTGTCCCTATGTATGCTTATATCTTGAAAACTGTACAACGGATTTTGATGCGGGTTTTTTAATAGATGGAATGATTCAAGAGAAAGGTTTATAATTATGTATAATACACCTGTGCGAAGCCGGGGCGGGTCGCTGGTAAAATATAAGAAATTGTTTAGGGTATTTCCCCGTTATTAAAAAATAAACTTAAAATAGTGAGATTGAATCAGCAATGAGATCTGAGTAAAATTCTCGAATAGAGATCACGCAGCGTAGAACTTCCATCGACTGTAAGAATCGTTAATGTTGACCCTCAAGGGGTCGTTAAAACAGTTGTACATGTGAAGGGCTCGCGTTTTCAAAAAGATTAAAAAACACTGGTATAAATGCATACAAAATATGTATTCGTACCTACAGGTCGCGGCATATACCTAGCGCTAAGTGAATTGTGGAGGAAATGACTGCGCATGGGTTAAGTATGGCGGTCACCATGCGCAGCCATCCCCTCCACACTACCCTCAGAGCTAGACTTACGTGCCGCAACCTGTACCTACTTACAGTACCTAGGTATTACATACGTCTGTTTAAGACATCTAAGTAAGTTCGTATTTTTGCCGGGTGTCTAGCCCTGGTGTCGCCTGAAGACCTTTGACATGGCTAAATGGTTAAAACAACCGGCTTACAACTTAACGTGTCATCCGAGCCACGGTAGCGCTCAGTCGGAAATGCCACCCGCGGTCACCCATCCGAAGACCGACCGTGCCGAACGTTGCTTAATTTCGGCTCGGTAAAGAAGTCCTCTAGAAACCTGCTAACAAATTACGTCTTGCTGAGTCATACTAAGTATAATTATCTTTTTACTACAACGTAAGTAGGTATAACAATAATGAAATTCAGATCTCTAATCCAGACGGAGATCGTGACCATTGTTGTGAAGATAGGTAAAAAACAATGGCAGACTCCACAATACTCCACATACCTAATGGCGTTTACGAACTAAAAACATATTCTGGCTCTACATTCACTTACGTTTATAATCTGTACTAGCGACCCGCCCCGGCTTAGCACAAGTATTATACATATATAAACCTTCCTCTTGTATCACTCTATCTATTAAAAAAACGCATCAAAGTCCGTTGCGTAGTTTTAAAGATATAAGCATACATAGGGGCAAACAGAAGGGGAAGCGACTGTTTTATATTTGTAGTGATGTACCATATATGTAGTGATGTACCATAAATGTAGTGATGTACCATTTATGTAGTGATGTACCATAAACAATTGATATCATTATTGACTTACTGCTGGATATAGACCTCTCCGAAGAGTTTCCAATAAAATGAATACCCTGAACTTGTAAGTTATATTGTGTAAGTTTATTTTTGGTAAAGCTATTTTTGTTTTCTTTATCTGTAGAATAATGTATAAATGTTATGTACCTTCTATAACCAAATTTTTATTTCGAGATTTTTCATGAAATCTTATCGTGTCATAAATAAAAGATAATAAAAAATCTTGACACAATTTTTACAATAACAATCACAAAAAAAATCTAAAGTATACTTTATTAAGGAAAATCACATTATGCAATACAAAAAAAAAATACAGCTACAGTTTCGTAATCTGCAGTTGAGGAGTGGCGCTACTTGCGTACTTTAAAATAATGTAGCCGAGACAGGGTGAAAATTTTTAGTTCCGCAAATTGATCGCTTATACATAACTTGGTCGTTCTATAAAACATGATTCAGGGAATTCGTTGAATCTAACACGCGAAATATTGCGATGACATCATCGTACGCCATTCGAGTGTTTTCATTACGTAGATTACCATGCGTAGATACCGCTTTGAGGATCTTGCTGCGAGAAAATTACACTAAAGTGAATGGAAAAAATGGATTCTTTAATTATTTATCATTCACAAACATAACGACCCAGTTTTATGTCATCATGCGCGTACATATTTTTTACGCTTTTGTATTATTTTTAATCAATTGTTTAAATATTGATACTCATTTCATATTTGTACACGTTAATTATGTATTTTCCTAGTTGAATGACGAGACCTATTGTTGGCGGTACTATGTATTATTATACAGAGTTTGTATTTAATTATAGTATTAAGCTCGATACGTCAGTAAATGATTCTGGTTCATATTGTGTCAAAATTTATCTTATGTAGGTATATAGGTATTATAGGTAATATCTTTTGGGCCGTTTTGCTCAGCCAATTTGTTATCTAGATAGATACATCAAGCGTACATTGTAGAGACTTATAATATGTACATAGATTTGTGCTACAGATCCAGAACAAGTTTAGTCTATTTGTTTCACTCTTCACGCTCTCTAAAAAATATTGAAATTATGCGCTGACTATTCGGATATCTATTGAGAGTAATCTCATACTAAGTCGTCATAAGATAAATCTGAATTTCAGATAAACCGTATCAAGAAATATTATTGAGAAACCGCTAGCATGAAGTAGGTATATGTGTAATTGACTGTACGTATCTACAGCAATAGTAATTTCGTATGGGATGGGTGGCTAGACCTGGTGTCAGAGTTTATGAGTGTCCAAAAGCTTCTGACTCTCGGTTAATACAACCGGCTTATTTTTTTATCCAAAATTTGGTTTGGCTCCATAGTAAAAGTTATTCATAATGATAGTGTGAATCAATTTTTGTGTAGTAAAATCTTTCCGAATAACCCAGACCCATGTAGCTATGTAAAAAGAATTATGTACTACTTACTTACTAATTCATCAGGAAAACGCACTCTAGGATGAAGTTGTATCCATCATTTACAATGTGATTAACCCTGAAATTGCAAAAAAACAATTTAGCTGTTCCTTACAAAAAGTCCATTGACTTACTTAACGAAAAGTAGATGATTTTGATTTCGCTGTTTTGCAGTTGGTTCCATAGTAAAAGATGTTCATAATGATGAGCATATATGTACGTAGGTACCTCAACACTCATATCATGGTAGGTATACAGAGAAAATAGTCTTTCCATCAATTTATCCCTTCGAAGAGGAAACAAGATTTGAATTGACATTGACATTAACTGACATTAAAAGTGACTTTAATGGTTTAAACCCAGAGTTTAGAAATACATAGAGACGCCCACAATTTTTTTAATTTAAGTGTCTATGGAATTAGACTTCACCTTCTTCTTAGTTTGTTCAACTTGTTCTTGACAAAAGACAATGGTTTTTGTTGTCTAACCTAACCTAATTTTTCAGTAAGATAGAAAAATATCATAGCCAATGTCTAATTATCCGTGTTTTTACAAAATTCCTAGCATTTTACAAAAAAAAACGGTTTATCTACTCTTACTACGACATAGACAAATAAGTACACTTGTCTTAGAGACGGCAGTCATATTGAGCTCCTCGGCATGTAGGTCATAGTTTCTACGTAGCTTCATGTCTATATACAAATGTCAATGGGATAAAATGGTTTAACTCCTTTGCTAAGCTAGGGGCGCTGTTTTTACGATTCCGTAGTACGTACGTATAGTACGCAATGTGAGAACTAGTATAAATTCTTCCCCGTACTTTACACCCCGTTTATCGACCGTCACGTGACCGCCCTTACCATGAGGGAATTCACCCCCCGGCCTTCTTTACATATTTAAACTGGTGTTGGTTTTTTCACTGTTTGGTTGCGATTTCTACGAATGTGGGTAATTAAATACCTGGCCGCCCCTTGAACACCTGGTTACAACAATAATAAATGTATTTCAACACCTGACGCCAAAACAGGGGTGTTAATGTGAAAGTTAACGTTAGGGGTCATGCGTAAAGTGTGTCACACTAATTTCGTGATTTTTTGTCTACCCCCGATATCGCCTTATATCTACATAATTTTTTTTGAGATGGCATTTATAGCTAAACTCGTGCTGTTTACGAAAGCTCATTTAGCAGCCATGAATAGTGTTAACTTACGACCCCTCTTTGTCACCCAATGCCATAATAGTTCGTAGACTTTTTGACCGGGTGAGGTCACATGTTCTGACGCAAATTAAACATTTTTACCCATCCTAAAAAGTGCACAACGCCGCTTAAGAATTTTCCACTTCAAAAGTTGGTTGTCTGTAAAGCTTACGGACGGTAACTAATAATAAATAAATAAAGGACAAGCTCAGTAAGTACCTTGACTTGGCTCACGAGGTTACCGCCATGTGGGATGTGGACTCGACGATCATTGTCCCGATAGTCGTTTCGGTAAACGGCTTAATAGCGAAGAGTCTCGACCACCATGTTAAGAGGCTCTCGCTAGACAGTTGGGTCAAGGGTCAAATACAGAAGGCAGTCATCCTGGACACGGCGCGCATCGTCAGGAGGTTCCTCTCACTGTAGCCCCAACCACCGGTAGCTTGGGCCCTGCCCCGCTGCCGGTGGCACTCTAGGTTTAGGTTTTTTTTATAGTTTCATGCTTTATTGAACCAAAAGATTACGAATTGTGCAATAATTTAATTTGATTTACAAAAATGTTTTGACGCTTATAAAATGAGAGACAAGTTAGATACAAATTTTTGTTTGTATTAATGACTGGCTGGCGTCCGTAAGTACTAGTAACGAAACTGTGTTACAGACGCCAGAGCCCTCCATTGTGTTCTCAAATATTTAGGTCGTACTTATTATAATTTGGAATTTAGCATTTCAAATTTAAATATAAACTTTTAGTAGCCGAAACAATATTAACAATCATCCATCCATCAGCCATAAGAAGTCCACTGCTGGACATAGGCCTCCCTTATAGATCTCCAATAAGACCGCGGAAGCGGCTACAAAAATTTAAAAAAAAATGTAATATAAATTATTGTTAATATTTAATATTAACAATAATATCTAACAATTAATTAATTAACTATAGGTAAGTGATAACGTCATAAGAAAACATTGTTGATTAAACAACTGAAACAAGCCGAACGCTTAGGCCGATCGTGCCTCTCTATCGCTTGTTCCGCGCTCTCGCTTGCACGCTCGGCTCAGTTGGAACTTGACACCTTATCGTGCGTGCAGCCGGCGTTCATCGATTACTAAGACGTTGTCACGTCAATAAAAAAAGTCCAAGTGGAGTCCAAGCGCGGAAGAATGGAAACTGCGACCCAACAGTGCTTTCATACCCCCTCCATGTTAGCGTTAAACGTTTAATGCAACCTTGTTGGAAGTCGCATTAGAAGTTTCACTTCAAAATACGTTCTTGTGTATTTCACAAATACAGTTCGCTTAAAAATAGTAACACTTTAAAGAGACCAAAGTAAGATTTCTTGTGAAACTTAACAGCTCTTGAGACTTGAGGCATCGTCGAAACGCAACATTGACTTGCGCAGTTGAGGCCGCTTTTACTTGCGGTTTACTTCAATTCCAAGGTAAACTTAATGACAATTTCCCTCGTCGTTTTTATTAAGGTTCCGTACCCAAAGTGTAAAAACGGGACCCTGTTACTATGACTCCGCTGTCCGTTTTTCTGTCTGTCTGTCTGTCTGTCACCAGATTGTATCTCATGAACCGTTATAGCTAGAAAGCTGAAATTTTCACAGGTGATGTATTTCTCTTGCCGAATAGAATAAAATTTAAATTTAAGGGGGGCTCCCATACAGTACGGAACCCTTCGTGACCGTACTTGGCCGATTATCATTATTTTTCAAAGTAGGGCTCCCATACAACAAACTTGAATTTTTAGCCGTTTTTCGCTCGATATTAATAATGGTAACGGGTAGATGCTTGAAAAATTCACAAAATATTTAGTTGTATATTTAACTTCAATATTAGTAATTAAAATAAAATAAATATTTAAGGGGGGCTCCCATACAGTACGGAACCCTTCGTGACTCGTACATGGCTGATTATTTTTCATAGTAGGTACCTACTGTAGCGCTCATAGCGTAGTTCGACTAGGTGTTCGTTAGCGATCATCGAAGTTAAGCAACGTTCAGCACTGTCAGTACTTGGATGGGTGACCGCGGGTGGCATTTTCCGACTGAGCGCTACCGTGGCTCGGATGACACGTTAAATTGTAGGCCCCGGTTGTTTTAACCGTTTAGCCATGTCAGAGGCCTTCAGGCGGCCTAAAAACTCTGACACCAGGGCTAGCCACCCGGCCTATACGAACTTACTTAACATTCAGCACGGTCAGTCTTCGGATGGGTGACCGTGGGTGGCATTTACAACTGAGCGCTATCGTGGCTCGGATGACACTTTAAATAGTAGGTGCCGATTGTTGTAAGGATTTGGATGTCGATTTGAATAAAAAAAACGTTATTTCAAACTAAATTCTAAAATAAAAATGCTTAGCCACTCTAAACTCTACGACTCTACGTCGTCGTTAGAGAATCAATAACCTTTTACTTTTGTAGGATCGCGACTCAGGGATTTTTAATTTTCAAAGACATTAAAAATTAGTTTTACCTGCCGTCTTCCAAACTACGCCCATGCCAAAAATCACGCCAATCTATTTATTGCAAACCAACAAATACACTCTCCAATTTATAATACGTACCTATACAAAATCTGTTATTTATTACAGACTATTTTATGCTCGACTAGTAGTAATTTGTGTATACTTCGCGTTCACGTCATAAAATTATCCCCCTTTCTTAATTTTGTTTAGTGTACCAACATTTTTTCTACAAAATGTGGCCAAAGCTGGAGGGTTTCACGGTATTAAAAGTAAGTAAGTAAGTAAGTTCGTATAGGCCGGGTGGCCATAGGCAAACCATTTAACTCCCGGAACGCCCGCGGGGTAAGAAGGGAGCGGGGGGAGATGATATCGGGTGAGTGACAGGGGTGAGATGTGAGCTCTCTGCTCCGCGTACCCCTGTTACCCACCCGGTAACATCTCCCCCCGCTCCCTTTTTACCCCGCGGGCGTTCCGCGAGTTAAATGGTTTGCCTATGGCCCTGGTGTCAGAGTTTTTAGGCCGCCTGAAGGCCTCTGACATGGCTAAACAGTTAAAACAACCGGGGCCTACAATTTAACGTGTCATCCGAGCCACGGTAGCGCTCAGTTGGAAAATGCCACCCGTGGTCACCCATCTAAGTACTGACCGTGCGGAACGTTGCTTAATTTCGTAGCGCTCGTAGCGTAGTTTGACTAGGTGATTGTCAGCGATCACGGTATTAATAAGGAAGTAAGAATATTCGAAAGAGATAACTCATGGACCAGCTTCCTTTACTTACTAACTTCGAGCAAATATCTATAGAGTCACAATCGTGCAAAAAAAGTGTCCGTGGCAAAACTCTGCCCAAGCTATGTAGTGGGCAGGCTTTTTAGTTAGTTGTAAGGCGATTGCAAGCCGACTACAACGCCGCGCGATGTCAAAGTATCTACTTGGTTACAAGCACTAATTAGGTGACATAACGTCGCGATTCGAAAAAACGGGTCATTTTGAATTATTTAATGTAAATGTCTAAGTCGGTATGTATGACGGAGCTCGGACATTTTTATACTACTTTCACTTAGGGACTGTGGTTCTGTAGATATTTGCTCGAAGCTTACTCATCAAGATCTTCTAAGTTTCACATAGAAACATGAAACAAAACGAATGACATTTCCCCCATCTGATAAAGCGATAACAGAACATTACACATTAATTATCGCGGTAAAATCTGACGTAGTAGTAAGATAGCTGATGATGACTCATGGCGCCTATTTAAATTTAAACTAAGTAGGTCTATGATCAGCATATTGAGCAGCCGTTTTAAACTCTACGATGGCACTTTCTCTTGATTTTACTTACGGTGTAGGTACTCTCGAATGACAAAATGCGAAATCGGTAGAGCTACCTAGAAATATCGGTATATTCGTACCAAAAATCGGTATATTGAGAATTTTCAGGCATAAAACTGTAAATAGCGTACTTAATGTGGCCGCCAGATGCCAATTTTTTTTAGAAATTTGATCACCACGCAAAGTAGCCTGTCGTTCTATCCTCTTTCTAGACTCAGTTCGTGGCAATCTTGAAATCGGTAGAAAATCGGGAGAATTTTACCTAATAGACAACTTTTCTTTAGTGATTTTTTAAAATTGGAATAATTTCCTAACCATATTAGAAATCGTTGAAAAAAAATCTACATTTCGGTGTTTCGGTAGAAATACCGAAAAATCGGTAGGTCCGAGACTACTGATCGTGGTCTTTCACTATGGGTCCTCTAAATAACTCAAAGTAGCCTAACTTGCTAAGGAGAAGGCTATGCTCAGAGTCTCTTTGTGAGATCGAATCAGGAATGAAGAAATCTGCAGACGAAATATAATTAACAGCATAACCCAGCGGGTTAGCAAGTTGAAATGGCAGTGGGAAGGACACATAGCCCCAAAGACGGATGAGGCCGTAAAGTTAGGTAAACTTGAAACAGCCACTGCTATTTCAAATTGGCAGGGCACATATCACGCAGGGCATATTTGATGGTTGATGGGGTATAAAAGTTCTTTAATGGAAACTATTCTCTTGATTAGAAATCCACTGGTCACTGCTCTTATCGCTTTTAGCGATAAGACCGCCTTATGTGTCTTTTTCTTTTGTTATGTTTTTTTTTATTTGTCGGTGTCAATAAAATGTTGTTGTCATTGTATTGTATTGTCAATAGTACATTTTACTTCAATTTAAAGTTAAAGTCAAAAATCTTTATTCCTCCGACACTTCAGGCTCTGGGCATTCTTAAACAATAAATAGGTAGGTCATTTTAACAACAATTTCATGATTTTTTCTATATAATAATATATTTGTACAAAAAACACTTCTTTCAAATTCCACAAAATAATAATCGAATTACTAACTTGCCAAAATCTCTAGGTTTTTTTATGAAACAGAGTTTCAGTTACCAATCCACAGTGTTTCTCCATTACCCGCCGGCGTGGAAACGGCATTAACTTTACAGATTTCATCAATTAGCTAAAAGCAATCAATGTTTGCTTAATTTATTTATCGCTTGCTGTTGTTTACTGGTTTATGGAAATTTGCTGTTAGTACTTGGTTATGTAGGAAGACTGGTTCAACACTTTATACCATTTGCATTAAAACGCGTATTTTGCTGCCCGGGTAGCACGGCAAAGGGAGAAATCAATTTTATCCACTTTTAATGTTAGTTGTCATTGTCAATCCATACTTTATTTCCTTTTCGAGGGGATATGATGGTGGAATGACAATTTTTCCCTTTGCCATGTTTTCCGTGCTGGTCGAACTACAAACAAAAAGTTACTGTTTTCACGAAAACTTCCAATAAATAAATATTTAGAAATAGAAATAATACAAACGAAATTGTAAAGAAAGACTTGGAAAATTGAACATCTCAGGAATTTTAACTCTATTTTTTCAACTATCCTTACAAAGTATAAAATAAAGTCGCTATTTTTGTTTGTTTGTTTGTCTGTATGCTTAAATCTTTAAAACTACGCAACGGATTTTGATGCGGTTTTTTTTAATGGATAGAAGAAGAAGGTTTATATAAATAATACACCTGTGCGAAGCCGGGGCGGGTCGTCTAGTTTTTAAATAATTTACACTTACCTATTTACACAGAAAAAAAATTAAATAATACTTCCTACTAAGAATACAATTGAATAACCCTACTTAAAGCAACAAAAAGACAAACTATCAAAAAAATGCAAGTGGAGTCCCTCGGCGCGGAAGAAGTGAAACTTCGACGCAACAGTGCTTTCATACCCCCTCCATGGTAGCGTTAAACGTTTACCGCAACCTGGTTGGAAGTCGCATTACAAGTTTCACTTCATCAATCATTAAATTATGATTGACAGCTAGCTACCAAAATTTAAGAGCTTAGGTATGCCCAGTTATGTAGATAGAGCCGACGTATTCCTAAACTGTTTTTTGTGAAAATAAATAATTTTGAAACTTGAATGGAAACAGGATCTCAATACTTGAAACGTTAGAATAATTTCTAAGGTCCTCAGAGGATCGCATGTTATGCTCTCCTGTTTGCACAAGCATAGATTTTCAATGCTCTCTCCTGCTTCTTAATCGGTCTTGTTGCCATTAAGTAAGTAAGTTCGTATAGGCGGGGTCCGTCTAGCGTACGATGGAAGAATGGGGCAGGTGGGACCCGATTGTGCAACTCCTGGGCGCACTCTCCGAAGTGTATAAAAGGCTGATAAACACGCTACCTTACGTCGATGCTCGAGACTCTGCAGCTGCGATTTAGTCATATGGTAACCCTGTAGGTTTATCTCACACGGTGGCTAGAAATAGGTCAGGCAAGCAAGCCTCGCGACTCGCGACATTACCCCGCTTAGTGCTCTAGAGAGACGTTGAACTCTCTGACGACTTAAATGTCGTTTTCATTATCTTCTCAGTTATAAAAAATCCGAGCTTTAGAAGATGAAAATTAATGTTCAAAAAAAAAAGGATGCTCATTTTTTAGGGTTCCGTACCCAAAGGGTAAAAACGGGACCCTATTACTAAAACTCCGCTGTCCGTCTGTCTGTCTGTCTGTCACCAGGCTGTATCTTATGAACCGTTGTAGATAGAAAGCTGAAATTTTCACAGATGATGTATATCTGTTGCCGCTATAACAACAAATAATAAAAACAGAATAAAAGCTCCCATCCAACAAAACTGAATTTTTAAACGTTTTTCGCGCCATATTAATAATGGTAACAGGTAGATAAATGAAATATTCACAGAATATTTAGTTGTATATTCAATTCAATAATGAATCATTAAATTGAAATAAAATAAATATTTAAAGGGGGCTCCCATACAGTTCTGAACCCTTCGTGCGCAAGTCCTATTCGTATTTGGTCGATTATTAACTGATTCCATCGTATTGAAAATTTATAGCAGTGGCTTATATGTCAAGCAATGTATTTTTCTACGCATAGGATATTCATGAGAGTTAGGTAACTTGCTATTTTGCTAATTCCGTAAGTACCAAAAACTGTACACCTCGTATTTCCAAGCATCAAGAAATATCTTCAAACAAAGAAAGTAGAAATAACTCAACACCAGCACCACAGTACGTCTGTTGATTACGTAATCAGACAAACAGACCGAGATAATCTCAATCTACGTCAATATTGACAGCTTGATTGCGGAATTCTGTTTACGTTTATATAGCTACAAATATTACAAACTCGGAATAAGAGCTAAAGTAAATTACAACATTGGGACTGTGCTGCCATTTGTGGAGTTTCGGTTTGAAGAGTAATTTTTGTGATAAACATTTTTCGTCGCGAACGCAGGAAGGCTATTTGACTAGTTTTTGGAAATCGTTTTAAATTATTCGTTAGTACATAAGTAGCACTCTCCATTTATGTTTCCGAGAGATCTACCGTATTAACAATGAAAATTAGTGTTACTGTATAGTTATTCAAGATCCCGCCAAAAACGACATTTTGTAATGGCGCTGGTCTTTGACGTCACACACTAGTAAATAACGTTAGTTAATACTAGAGTTGCCGCCCATTTTAGAGCGTTCATGTCACAGATAAAATATCAAAAAAATATAGTATTTTATTTCGTGCGATTTGCGGAAATTGCTATTTTAGTTTAAATAAAGTGATTTTTTTTTCAGGCTATTTTACTCGTACTTTAAGGATTACCATAATCAATAGTATATTTTTAATGTCTAATAGCCAATTCGAATTAAATATTTAGTCAAACTTGGAGTGGAGTCAGGTTGTAACTAGCTCAATTGGTAGAGCTTCGGGGCCGTCCGTGATCCAAAACAGGAAACTTCAATTCCTGCGTTCGCGACAAAATTTTGAAAACGTTTATCACAAAAATAACTCTTTCTTGTAAAGCACTATAAAAATAGATCAGTAGTTATGGTTTGGTTCACGTTTTGCCAGGAGTGTTTTAATAAAGTGTTAGTTTAGTTTTAGTAAATTCTCTGAAAATGTAATGCAGCTGCCTTTCTTCCCGCGTAACTGCTGAGCTTTTGCGCTGAGTTGTGTTCATATAACAATGAAAAACAGTTGAAGCGATCTAAATATGGTGTCAATCTCAAAACTGCGAAAATTATTCAGATCAGATGTTTCATACATTTCAGTTGTCGAGTGCTCTCTGAAATGAACTATAAAATGAACTTTTTATATGGAACAGCTGTCTTTTTTCGCTATTTTGGAATTGGCCGCATAATAAGCAAAACCTTAGAATCTTCGATCAGGAATAGAATGGTGAATGACAGAACAGTGTTAACCTCGCCATTGCCAATAGTCTTAACTATACTTGTAATAAACCATCAAAAAACATTAGACACGTATTTTTTAGGGTTCCGTACCCAAAGGGTAAAAACAGGACCCTATTACTAAGACTCCGCTGTCCGTCTGTCCATCTGGTCCGTCTGGAGACAGACAGACAGATGTCTGCCTGTCTCCAGGCTGTATCTCATGAACCGTTATTCTTTTGTCAATTAAACAAAAATTTAAAAAGAAATAGCCCGCCAAAGTTTCGCGTGACGTCAAAAGTGCTAAACAACTGTATAGACTTCTGTGAGACAAGTGACGTCACGACCCCCACTCCCAAACTTTGACAAGGTTCATCTTTGTCATTTGTTGTTTGATTGCCGAAAGAAAAAATACGTGTCCAATATTTTTTGATAATCTAACTGACGGACTAATTTTAATAATGATTTTTTCCCCAGTCATCATGTCTGTTCCCTATGACGCAGATAACCAGGAACTTAAACAATCAAAAACTAACATTTAGAGCAGATGTTTCGCCGGGTTGGGAACCAAATCTAAGCCAATTTGGCTTAGGTACATAGTATACCTATACTTGACATTGTAATAAGTCATTATTATCAATTGTAGGACGTCTACTCCATAGCCATCCCATATGGATGTTATTTTTAAACTTTCGCGATTTGAGCACATTATCGGTATACTACGGGACTAATCGCGCAATAAAACATGAGTTATTTCAATACCTGTTTTTCCTGAAGTTTCGACCAAGCATCGGTCGTGGGCACTAGACATGCAAAGCCGTACAATTAGAAATTAACACCACAACACACCATACTACACTTTGCCCACACCACGCAGTTTGCACTTGTTGACTACATGATTCCACGACACCGATAGTTTGAAATTACGAGTAGAAAGAAATATGTGATTTATTTTGAGGTTTTAATATTGTAATCAATTTTTATAATTTTATTATTGTGAGATGACGAGATTTATTTTTCGGTACTACATATATGTTATTACAGTAAATCGTTGTATATTTAATTTTAGTACTAAGCTTAATTTTTCGAAAAATGATTCTAATTCTAATGATTAGAGGTACATAATATTTAATTATTTCATGATTTATTGCGTGATAGTATAAGGATAATATCTGTATGGATTTCTTATAAATTATTATAAAAAAAATAACTTTTAAAAAACTAAAGATTTTGATCCTGGATATCATGTAGCAGCAGAGTGTTAGCCAAGACAAGTAAAACGAGTACATTGTCACGCGATAAACATATGCGTGCAAAATTTCAGCTCAATCGGAAACCGGTAAGTTCGTCAAATTTAACTTGCAATATTCCACCCGAACTTACATACCTACTTACATACATAGGTACATCCAATGCAAGTTAATTAAAAGCTTGTAAAAAGACAGGTTGGAAGTGGCTTACATCTATCGTGCTCCTGCGGTCGATCCACATAGAGTAAATCAAGCGCAGATATAAATAGGTATGCATACATTACATAGACACAATTGGGAGTTTTTTGGGAATAATGAAACCCAGCACTCCAGTGCATTTCAGTGCTGGCTTACATTGTTCCAGTTGCGATCCAGCGCTAAATTCGATCGGCTGTTCTTTACTTGATCAGTTTGTTTTTGTACATCTTATTTACTTACAACCAGCGACCCGCTCCGGCTTGCACAGGTGTATTATACATAAAAACATTCCTCTTGAACCACTCTATCTATTAAAAGAAACTGCATCAAAACCCGTTGCGTAGTTAAGATATAAGCATAAGGGACAGACAGCGGGGAGCGACTTTGTTTTATACTATGTAGTGATAGTCCATAGTGATACTTACTGCTACCAAAATAAGGGGGCAATTGATTCCAGCATTTGCAGCAGTGGACAAACTGAACAATACATGAACGAGTAGGTGATTCTCGAAAATAATGTAAATGCTATCTCAAAATCTAGCTCAGAAGTTTTTGGCCATCAGCCAAGAGCACCATAAATACAGATTTCCAGTCTTTTCAAGTTTTACCTAAAATCTATCGATCTGGACGTCTGGTAGAGCCATTGGACATTTGCCAACTTTTTATCGTAAACTTCTAAGGAAAGGAGACGGTGGCGCCTAAGCTGTGTTTTTGTTAACCGACTGCTTTAAACAAGGTGTCATCATATTCGTGTTATTGTTAGGATATCAACAGCTAGTTTCCCATGATGAGAGGTTTTTATGATCAGTAAAGTCTCTCCATTTTTGGAACAAAACGATCGCAAACAAGACTTTTGTTAGATAATTCAAATTAAGATAATCTATGCTATTTTGCAACCAGTTTTTGTCTACTTGAAGGTTGGAATGGTTGACATCACGAACTTCCGCTGCGCTTTCATCGCAATATTTTGTCTTTTATTGCAAAATTCTTATTACAATACTTGCCTATTCCAATTACCTAATATTTTTTTACCTACCTACTTAAGTACCAACATTAGGTACAATAAAAAAAAGTAAAAAAATAACTCCGCTTTTAACACACACATATAAATTATATTATGTTAACCTACCTATACATTGTCTGCATATTTATCTACCTATTTATTTATAAATATCACGTTGGTGCGGAGACCTTGCGTGTACACTTGCTATAATATACGAGTAGCATGTATTTTCTCTATTAAGTGAATTTTATGTAATTCTTTGAGAGAATAAATATCTTAAACCAGAAAATTGATGATTTTTCATCACCATTGAATCTTCAATAAACAGGTATCAGTCAACTGCTGAACATAGGGCTACCCATAAAGGGAAGTTGGGTCATATCCACCACGCTGTTATAATACGGGTTGGGTCTCATCTGAAGTCAACTGTATTTACACTACTGCGCTGTTTTAGCATGTGAATGAAGCTCTTTCGTATGATACCACACATGCTACCATTTACTCTCACTTTGAATATTTTCACACATTTTTTCTTAATTTATGCCTTATTTTTTTCTGATTTAGTTAAAAATGTACAGTTTTTAGATTTATTCCTATATTTGTACTCTAAGAGAATGCTTATTGCCGAATTTCATAGTTCTAGGTCAACGTGAAGTACCCAGTAGGTTTTGATTCCCATGTGAGTGTCGAAATATGCCGTTTTTACGACATAAACGGCTCTAACCTCTTTTCTACGATAAGTGAGAAGTTTAATTTTTTACAATTGTAGGAGGTCTAATAAATATACCTAAGTAAATGATTTAAATTTCAACTCGATTCTTTCCGCGTTCTTGAGATAAAAAGATCTTGACACAGGGACGGTCAGATGGACCACAAAGTAATTCTTTAAAGGGTTCCGTTTTTTCCTTTTGAGTTACGGAACCCTAAAAATCAATAACAATGTGAAATTACAAACTACATCGAGGATACATCGATTCGTGCAAATTATTGAAATTCTGTACACGGTTGAAGTAGGTTACGAAAAAAATAAATTATTCACAGTAAGAATATATTTTCCTAATCAATTGGCGTTCTTTTAGGGGTTTATTCTGTACATCAAAACTAACAACTTTGTTCCTGCGACTTTTGTCAAAACTCAAAAAAAAGTGATATATATGTCTAAATTTGTTGTTCCATGGAAAAATATCGTTCACCCGCGACAAAATGTAAGGAACAGCTGTTCTTTTTTTGAGTTTTGACAAAAGTTGTTAGTTTTGATGTACAGAATAAGCCCCTAAAAGGATGCTAATTGATTAGAAATAAGCCTGTATAAGTATGCGTATCGTATACTTAGTGTAATGTCGGTATTAGCAATTTGCTCTATTTTAGCACTGTCCATAGTGTCCGTATGTAGAGTCGGCAATTATTCACCAACCAGGGCAGTGGCACACCGAGCCGCCGTGTTTAATTGATGGGTGATGTCTACGCCCATGGTGACCATAATTTGATGAGCGAAGTGGGATAAAACAAACAGAGGTATAGGGTTACTACTAACTGAAACAGTGGAAGATATGCGGTTGCTCTTTTGCACTTTAACGATATCAAAGTTTGAGTTCCCTCCATATCACGTTGTGTTACAGGGTTTTGCCTAATCAATTAGCATCCTTTTAGGGGCTTATTCTGTACATCTAAACTAACAATTTTTGTTCTACGACTTTTATAAATTCTCAAAAAAAAGTTGTTGTTCCATAGAAAAATATTGTTCACCCTGGATAAAATGTATGGAACAGCTGATTTCTTTTTTGAGTTTTGACAAAAGTCGCCGAACAAAAGTTGCTAGTTTTGATGTACAGAATAAGCCCCTAAAATGATGCTAACTAAGTAGAAATAACCCTGTATAACGATACATAGCATCTTGCATACTATTTTAGATGTGTCGGCAAATTTTCTTATTCTGTATGTGAAGTAGAGTCGGTAATTATTGGCCAACCAGGGTGGCTCACAGAGCCGCCATGTTTATTTGATGGTGCTGTCTGCGCTCATGGTGACCATCATTTTTTTATCAAACTCGAGATAAAAAATAGCTCATGTCACTCTCCAACCTTTAAGCTACAGTAATGCCAAAAATCGTGTCTACCTGTTGCTGCATGAAAGGGCAACAAATCAACATACTTTCGGATTTATACTATTAGTAAGGAAGCAAGGATATAATTGTAGAAAGACCAATTTTTACTATACCTAGGATCAACCCCAAAATCGCAAAATAAAAACTACTATTCCATGGGAAAAAATCGCGATAACAGAGTTTCCCATATTGTTCATACGTGAAGTAGAGTCAGCAATTATTCGCAAACCAGGCCAGTGGCACACCAGGCCGCCGTGTTTAATTGATGGTGCTGTCTACGCCCATGGTGACCATCATCTAATTAACAGTGTGGGATAATTAAAATTAGAAAACCTAACTAAAACAGGATATACGGTATTTCAAATAACTGAAACTAGCCTGAGTCTTAAGCCGTGGTGTTTTAGTGATAGTAAGTTCGTATAGGCCGGGTGGTTAGCCCTGGTGTCAGAGTTTTTAGGCCGCCTGAAGGCCTCTGTCTCGGCTTAAGGGTTAAAACAACTGGGACCTACAATTTAACGTGTCATCCGGGCCACGGTAGCGCTCAGTTGGAAAATGCCACCCGCGGTCACCCATCCAAATACTGACCGTGCGGAACGTACGAGTAGCTTAATTTCGGTGATCGCTGACAAACACCTAGTCAAACTACGCTACGAGCGCTAGCTTTTATTGATAGTGATAGAGGCCTTACAATCGTAAGGTCGAAGGTTCAAATCTCGGTCCCGTACCAATGAGTTCTTTGGAATTTATGTACGGATTTTCACACTACTGGCTTTTCGGTGAAGGATTACATTGTGAGGATACCTGCATATGTCCGTTGAACATAAGTGTATTGGTGGATACACTTATGTTCAACGCACTTGGCCAGCGTGGTAGATATAGTCCAATCGCCCTTTGTGGGTTGCCTACGTCTACGTCCTATAGAGGAACTATTTAAAAAAGTGTGATACAGTACTGAAACTAAAAAAAAATGAAAATAATAGTGTACAAAATAGGGTATTGCGGCGTTTCGCCCCGCAAGCGGTTCACACCGCGGGGCGAATCGCCCATGACTCTTTTTGAAGGTCCTATTTCTAAAGTGAAAATGTCAGTTAGTTTGATTGTCCCTGTCTCAAACCCAGCCAAACCTAACAAGACAACGCACACGAAAATTGGCTACGTGACTTTCTGTAATAAATCCCAGAGTCTCGGTTTTGTCTGATAACGATTTATCAGATGTCAGATCACGTTGAGCGGAGATATGTCAAATACTTGGGTTTTTAACCGACTTCCAAAAAGGAGGAGGTTCTAGGTTCGTGTGTATGTTTTTTTTTTGTTTTTTGTGTATGTTCATAGATAATTTCTCCAATTGTGAACCGAATCGAAAAATTCTCTTTTAGTTCGAAAGGGTATACTCCAAAAATGGTCTCATTTAAATTTTACAGAAATCGGCTGAGCCGTTTTTGATAAATCAACAATAATGTAACCAATTCGAGCGAAAATAAATAGGACCACTTGAGGAGTATCCTTTCGAATTAAAAAAGATTTTTTCGATTCGGTTCATAATTGGCGAAATCATCGATGAACATACACAAAAAATATAGATACAGACGAAATTAAAACCTCCTCCTTTTTGGAAGTTGGTTAAAAACAAAAGGATTTTGGTGATTAATACAATGCGGCACCGCTGGTGACATGATTTTTCCTCATTCCGGTCAAAGTTCCAAATAGTTGGGATTATCTCTCAATCAGCCGCAATGTTGGCCACCCTGTGTGTCCGATATAACGTGCTTGCAATATTTATGAGGCGTCACGATTGAAGCCACGTGCTTCGGTGTTTGGATTATATCGATTTCGAACGATGTCTCTATTTCTCGGTTAAGAGACCATATTTCGCGACTATCTCGCTCACACATCGCAACATTTTGGGAAATCTAGATACAGAAAAAAAATAGAAAAACCAGAAAAAAATTAGGTAATAAGTTTAGGTAATAATGATTTATTGACACAAATTAATTAATTACAATTTTGCTAATAAACTTAAAATGTATCGAATTTAACATAATTATCAACTTAAAATGAACTTATTTATTAGCTACAATATTCATGAGCTATGGATTGCCGAACTAAGCTATAAGCTTGTGTCTCGGAAATCCGTGCTCCCCTTATAAAGGTGGCTCTACATTTAATAATTGATTGACGTCGTCATATTGAGAAAAAAAAGGAAAATGTTTTAATTTACTTACTTAACTAACAAAATATTACTTAATTAACAAAATATTCTAATTTTTTTTTTAAATATCTGAAGTTCAGAAAAAAAATAGTATCTAAAATACAGATCAGATCAGATTTAGTAATCTGAAACTGAGAACTTCTTGAATCAAAATATATTTCATTTCACAAACTAAACAAAATTGTTCACTTTAAACAAAACTTAGGTATTTGGATTTGAATAGAAATATTTGTATTTTAAAAAATTTAATATACTCTTTGAACGCTCTTCGTGGTCTTCCCATTTCTTTTCCTAACTGATCAACTTATTAAAATAGAGATTAAAGTTCATTTTAGAGTTAGAATTGAGAAATTGCACCACCAACTTCCACCGTGTACAGAATTCCAATAGTTTGCACAAATCGATGTGACATCCATGTTAGCATTATTATTGATTTATCAAAAACGGCTCAGTAGCTTTCGATGAAATTCAAATGCATGGTCCATCCCTTAAAAGTTGTACCTACCTTTTCGAAATATAAAATAATGTTTTAAGACGTTTCATAATTGGCGAACATATCGATGAACATACAGAAAAAAAACGAACCCTACTTACAAAAACAAAAACAAAAATACGAACATAGTAAGTACCTCTTCCATTTTGGATGTCGGTAAAAATAGAGATTCAAGTTAATTTCTAGACTAAAAAAAAAAAATCGGGAGCGAGACGAAAACAAATCCTCTGAAATGGACATGGGCTCTTAACAAGATTGTAACATTTTCCATCTGTTATTGTTTAGTACGCAAAGTTATGAGGAAAGTTCTGGTTCTGTTTGTTGACTTGCCTATTGTTGTGTTCCAATTCAATTCAAAATACAGCTCCACTAATCTGACACGATGGTGTAAACTTGGGTAGGAGCAGCATGTTAATGTTACTCGAAGTCACATAATAATATTCGAAAACTGCAACAGTGGCGGGTTTACGTATTTGTATAGTTATGTTTTGTATAGTTATACATATGACCCTGATAAGGGTATGGCAATTTTATTATTCGTATGATTCGTATTGGAACGATTTATTATTATGTTTTCTAGATTATCGTTACAAAATGTGTAATAACATTTGGATAATAGAATAATTTTTAGTTGTTTTATAAAACAGTTTTCCTTTTCGATATCTTTTAGATTATTTGGCAGTTTATTAAATATTTTTATAGCCATAGAATGCGGACTGGAACAATGCATTGCTAAGTTGGACTTTGATCCCATGAGTTTATGTCTGTATTGTGATCTAATTTTGAGCGATTTATCAGACGCTTTGTTAAAATAGTCAGGGTGCTTTTTGACAAACTTACATATTTCGAATATATAGATACCAGATATAGAGATACCAGGGACATAATTTCAAGTTTTATAAAATACGGTTTATGGAATATTTGCCGCCAGTAGGCTGTTGAATTTTGCTACACCCCCCCCTTTGATACTAAGCTGTAAAACTAAGTTGTTTTTAGGGTTCCGTACCTCAAAAGGAAAAAACGGAACCCTTATAGGATCACTTTGTTGTCCGTCTGTCCGTCCGTCCGTCTGTCAAGACCCTTTTTCTCAGGAACGCGTGGAGGTATGAAGCTGAAATTTATATCAATTACTCAGGTCTACTGTCCCTTGAAGCTGTGAAAAAATCAAACTTCTAAGCCAACGCAATCAAAAGATACAGCCGTTTATGCCGCAAATTTTAAAACTCGCAAGTACTCGCAAGGGAATCAAAACCTAAAGGGTACTTCCAGTCGACCTAGAATCTTGAAATTTGGCATGAAGCAACGTTTTATAGCACACATAAAGGAAAAATTCCGAAAACCTTAAATTTTTAGTTACATTACAAAATATATATTTTTTAATAAATATAAACTTATTACTTTTTTTGTCGTAATGAACGAACTTTGTAAACCTTGCAGGTTTGTACGGAACCCTCGGTGCGCGAGTCCGACTCGCACTTAGCCGGTTTTTATTTCTCTGTAGACTTTATAATGTTTATACAAATTAATCTTGTATTTTTGTCAATTATAAAATTAATGGTATGAAAGATATCGAAAACGATATCTTTTAGATTATTTGGCAGTTTACTAAAAATTTTTATAGCCATAGAATGCGGACTGGAACTATGCATTGCTAAGTTGGACTTTGATCCCATGAGTTGTTTTTTCTCTGTAGACTTTATAATGTTTATGTATACAAATTAATCTTGTATTTTTGTCAATTATAAAATTAATAGTCCGAAATTTGCCGCCCCCTAAAATCTGCCGCCCTAGGCTTCAGCCTACTCAGCCTGCTGGTAAATCCGCCACTGAACTGCAATGATCATAATCGCTGCTTTGATTACGGTGATTAGGTAGAAAACATCTTTTTTTGACCCAGGAAAATCTTTTACTCGTATGTTGTAATCTTTCGCGATTTGACCACATTATTATTACGAGTATACAGGGTTATTTCTAATCAATTAGCATCCTCTTAGGGGCTTATTCTGTACATCAAAATTAACAACTTTTGTTCTGTCACTTCTCAAAACTCAAAAAAAAACAGCTGTTCCATACATTTTGTCGAAAGTGAACGATATTTTTCTGTGGAACAACTTTTTTTTATCGTTACGTTCATAGGTAAATGCCACCCAAAACAGGATGAGTATACCTACTTGGATATAACACCAAGCTCCAAAAACAAGCGTCAACAATAATTTCCTCGAAGAGGGCAAAATACTAAAATATTTACAATATTACTGGCTAACTCCCAGAAGGTCAGAACTTTCCATAAGATTAGTTTTTTCTTCAAGTGCGTCCAGCCAGGCTAGGATACGCGGCACGAAATATTTCTTTCGAAGTGTCAAAACAAGATAACAATGAATTTTTTTGTATGCAATTGGGTGGCGCCCTGGATGGTTTAGATTCACAAATCAGCCCGGCAGTGAAACCGAAGTTCGCCGGGTCATCTAGTTTCTTATATTTTATCGGTGTGAAAGGTACCTATCATAGAATAATAGATCGTCAAGTTCAGAGGTCAATGCCTCCCAAAGCAGGATGAGTAGGTACCTATGGTAGGCGCGCGAGTTGAATGCAGAGCTTAGGAATGCGAATGTCTCCCTCCGCTATCCGCACGCCCAACCCGCCCAGGCGCGTGAGGTGGGGCGTGCGGATAGCGGGGGGAGATGCTCCCGCTCTTTACCTCAGACCCCGACTGCATTCAACTCGCGCGCTATCTGTACTTGGATATAACGCCAAAGAAATATACTTTGCTACAAAAAAAATGTCAACATTAATATCCCCACCTACTACTTACTAAAATATTTACAAAACTAGCTAACTCCCAGAAGGTCAGAACTTTCCGAATGATTAGTTTCCCCCAAGTATCCAAGGAAGGAAAGAAATCAATTTCTTCCGCTGAAAGGGTCAACATTGTTTTATCAGTTCACGCGCGATTACCGGCTTTTTGGAGCGGAACAAATGTTTTGGTCCTTGGGATTTTGTACTTTCTTTGTTCAAAAATGAGATTTATTTTTTGTGGTGGGATTTTTTGAATTGAAATTGCTGACGTGACCTTAATGCCTACATATTATTATAATGAGTTCTCTGGAACTCACTTATGATTGGAGTTTTTCACGCTACTGTCTTTTCGGTGAATGAAAGTTGATAGAAGAAATTCGATGGGAGAACCTATTCCACGTTTTGAAAATCTATTAAAAATACGTAAATAATTAGTAAACTAGTTCTGTACTGTACTACAGTAACGTACTGTACTGTACTGTACAGTACTGTAGCGGCCTTTTTAATAGTCCACTGCAGGACGTAGGCCTACCCACGAAGGGTGATTGGGCCATATCCACCACGCTGGCCCAGTGCGGGTTAGTGGATTCACACACGCCATCAAATTTCTTCTACAGATGTATGCAGGTTGCCTCACGATGTTTTTCTTCACCGAAAAGCCAGTGATGTGAAATTCCGTACATAAATTCCAAAGAACTCATGGCACGGGATTAGGATTTGAACCCACGACCTCACGATAGTAAGGCGGAAGTTACTACCTCTAGGCCACCACGGCTTAGTAAACTAGTAGTTGTACGTAATATATAGAACCAAGTTTCGTCAAGATACGTTGAAAAAGGCGACCTATAGAGGAGAATCAACATCCGAACAGATGAAAGCAAAAACCTCACGTCAAATTTGAAATGCTTCGCCCATTTCGTTCGCTCAGTAAATAATGTACGTATCTAAATATAAGTAACTAGTGACCCGCCCCGGCTTCGCACAGGTGTATTATACATATAAACCTTCCTCTTGAATCACTCTATCTATTTAAAAAAAACCGCATCAAAATCCGTTGCGTAGTTTTAAAGATATAAGCATACATGGGGACAGACATCAGAAAGCGACTTTATTTTATACTATGTAGTGATACATATTGCACATATCAGAAGCTCAACGACCTCTGTACGTCGCGAGCTCACTACCAATATCGATGTCGAGAGCTGTCAGACGGAAAACTACCTCGCCACGATCGCCTCTATCTTGCCACTCAGGCACGAATCTAAGCGAAAAAGAGGCGGGGGGAGGAAGGGTTGAGAATATGAGGAGAAGTATCAATAGGACTGACGTCAACTAAGCACGTATAAGTATCCTTTTTAAGTGTGAAATGCACTAAGGTGTCCAAAACATCCAAATCCTTGTAGAAAACTACCTCGCCGTATTGCCTCGTATCTTGCCACTAAACTTGGGCACGTAACTAGGGGATAGACGGGGACGGGGTGAGAAGTATACTCTTACTACTTCTCCCCCCGTCCCCGTCCTTCGCCTAGTTACGTGTCCAAGTCGTCGCCTCAGTCTTTGTTTGGCCTAACGACCACGCACCAAATTTTTCAGGACGGGTGTCTATACAATAAGCCCGATTACAGAGACGCCAGCGTAAAAATAGCAACGTAAAAAGCGTTCTCTCTATCGAATGCCTAAAGTGAAAAAGAAACAGAACTATGCTATTTAGCTAATATAATTACGATGGCGACTCTGTAATTGGGCTTAGTGTTCTTATATACCTACGGGACTAATCGTGCACTGAAAACACGAAATAAATAAATACCTCATTATCCCGACGTTTCGATCAAGTTACACCGATGTTAGTCACGGGTAAATATAGAATTTGAAAAACCTACATTGCTTCTAGCTACATCCCTGTACGGATAAGATGGGCGTACTATGTAGTGTAGAAATAAATTGCACGTTTCAATCTCTAGGAGCAGATACTTTTCTTGATTGCGCGATATTAGGTTCTTGATTACCCGATTAATAGAGCTTCGTTACGATGTGATGTGAGAACTAGAAGTCATAATAAACGTACCTACTGATTTAGTATTCTTCTTCTTCTTTGCGAGTCGATGAAGCGTGCTAAAAAATTATATTCCGGCTATTGACCAAAAATTAGCCACTTCAATGGCGCTCTCCGTAGCCTCTTAATATTAAAGCGTACGAGATATTATGAGTGAAGCCGTGGTGATCATGTGGTAGTAACACCGCCTGACAATCGTGAGGTCGCGGTTTCAAATCCCGGTCGCGTAACAGTGAGTTCTTCAGAACTTACTCGTATGTACGGAATTTCACATTATTGGCTTTTCGGTGACATCGTGATGCAAACTTCATACGTCCGTAGAAGAAATTCGATGGTGTATGTGAATTTCCCAACACGCTCTGGGCCAGAGTGGTCGATATGGCTCAACTATCCTTCGCGGGGAGAGCCTATGCTCAGTAGTCGACTACAAAAAGGCCGGAACAGTACATAATCTAAGAGTACAGCGCTATAGCAAAATATAGGAAGTCACTCTTTGATTACCTTTTGTTTGGACACTGTTTCCCTCGACTAACCATATTCTCCCTTGTTCCAGCTGCACTCCGAATACCGCAGCACGTACAAATGGCACGAATACAAGGAGCAGCAGCAGGGCGTGGTGAAGCAGCCTGCCCCCGCGCCCACCCCGCCTTCTGTGCTGCCTCTATCCAAGGGTACGTACCTTCAGTCTGAAAGTTGAGAGTAGAATGTCAGGATTACAACGTCATAGTTGATTGAGAGTACAGTGTCACGAGTACAAGAACCGGCAGGACGTGGTAAAGCATCCCGCGTCCACACCTGTTTCTGTGCGGCCTCTGTCCAAGGGTACGTACCTTCATAGTTTTAAGGTTAACAGTAAAAGAATCAGCAAGGTATGGTAAAGCAACGCGCCTGCCGTGCTGCCTTC
This sequence comes from Hypomecis atomaria, assembly GCA_964007245.1. NCBI lineage: Eukaryota > Metazoa > Arthropoda > Insecta > Lepidoptera > Geometridae > Hypomecis > Hypomecis atomaria. The sequence goes on from OZ023305.1 coordinate 3,206,853, forward strand.
AGTGCTGCTTCTATCCAAGAGTACGTACTCTCATAGTTAGTGCAATGCCATGTGAACAAAAATCAGCAGAGTGTGGTGAAGCAACGCACCTTCCGTGCTGCCTTCGATGCTGCCTCTGTTTAAGAGTGTGTGTGGTTTCATAGCCAGTACAATAGCACGAGTACGAGAACCAGCAGAGTGGTAAAGCAACGCGCCTTCCGTGCTGCTTTCGGTGCTGATTCTGTCAAAGGGTTCATAGTTATAAGGTTGATAGTACAAGAATCAGCAGGGCGTAGTGAAGCAGGCTGCCCTCGCACCCACCCCACCCTCCGTGCTGCCTGAGTTCAAGGGTACGTGCCCTCATAGTCTATGTTTGTATAACCCTCTCTTATCTTAGGGAATCCTAGTTAAATAACCTTCATATCGCACCAGAAGGCAAGAAATCCCAAGTCAGTTTTTTTTTACATTTAGCGCACAACGTACCACAATGTAACGTATAACAATGTACCTACTTATAGTTTTTTTCTGCCCCAGGTCCCATGGAGCCGGCGATACCTCGTCGCAAGAAGTACCCCGGAGTGGCGTACAAGACGAACGAGATATTCGACCCGGCGCCTGCTGACGACATCCGGCCGCATCAGACCTCGGCCTTCGACAGAGCCAGGGTCAGTCTAACTGTACACTTACCTTTACAATCCATCCATCCATCCATAGGACGTCCACTGGTAGACAGAAGCCTCCCTTAAAGATCGCTAATAAAACCAGTTGAAAGCGGCTTGTATTCAGCGCGATTCTGCTGTCCTGATGTGATGATCTTGTACAAATAGCGGCACGTAAGTCTAGCGCTGATGGTACTGTGGAGGTGATGGCTGCGCATGTTGACCGCTATACTAAACTCATGCGCAGCCATCCCCTCTACACTTAGCTCAGCGCTAGACTTATATGCCGCGATCTGTAGCTGGATAGCTGTGTGCAGACGGTTCCATTGGAAAACGTGTTAGCCACATTTGATAACAACATGTTGGCAGAAACTCCTACAGTAGTTTGCAGATCGGGTTTTAGATCTCTTTTTCATCTCCACCAAAAGAACATATTTTATTCTCAAGTGTGTAACGCATTAGACTTCATTTGGCTACAGTGGAATCAAACTTTTACAACAACTATCAGACAACTCAAACTTCGACCTTTAACAGAACTAGCTCTTTCAGTATCAATTTCCTTTTGCATATAAAAAATATGAAATATTTTCCAAGTGTAGATATTCCAATGACATCTTTACCTACCTATATGCAACACAAATTCAATTTATATTCTTCATCCAAAATCTATTCCACTGGGAATTGCTTTGAGCCCGACAAAATTCCTGTTACTGGTCATAATTTACCTACTTTAAATTGGAAAACAAAACGGTGATCAAGCTATTTGCTTCCTTCGTTAGAATTTCTTCTCATACAATTTAAAATGGTATTTTCACGTACCTACTATCTACATAGCCGTGGTGGTCTAGTGGTAATGACACCCGCCGTACAATCGTGAGGTCGTGGGTTCAAACCCGGTCCCGTACCAATGAATTCCTTGGAATTTATGTACGGAATTTCACACCACTGGCTTTTCGGTGAAGGAAAACATCGTGAGGCAACCTGCATATGTCCAAGGAAGAAATTCCATGGCGTATGTGATTCCACCAACCCGCACTGGGCCAGCGTGGTGGATATGGCCCAATCACCCTCCATGGGTAGGCCTACGTCCTGCAGTGGACTAGTAAAAAAGGCTGGTACAGTACAGTACTATCTACATAAACTGATTATTACTCATGGTCTCGTGACTGATTTTATTGCTTTGCCCTGGCGGCATTGTTCAAATGTCCACAAGATAAACTTTGTTCCCTCGAAATGACTAAAAATTACTATAGTTTTAGCTAGTCCTAGCTAGCCAAGTCCTGTCTGATTACCCATGACCTAATATGACATGAATCACAATTACATATTCAGGTATTCTAAAATCATATCATTGAAGTGAAACTTGTAATGCGACTTCCAACAAGGTTGCGTTAAACGTTTAACGCTACCATGGAGGGGGTATGAAAGCACTGTTGCGTCGAAGTTTCACTTCTTCCGCGCGGAGGGCCTCCACTTTCACTTTAATTTTTCATGTTTAAAACTGACTGTATCTTGTGCAGAGTGCGCAAAGAAATGACGCAGAGCGCGCCGGGAGACGCAGCAAGTCGGAGGGCCCGCGCCAACCACGCTGGACCGACACCGTCGAGCCCAAGGTACGGTCTTAAACCTGCTGTTAAAACCTGGTAAAGACGGTAAAGCCTCTGCTACACTAGTGGATAGTTTGGAAAGGGCTGCCCCCGTATTGTCTAGGCCAGCCATTTTCAAAGTGTGTTCCGCGGAGCCCTATGGTTCTGCAAAACCTTTTTAGGGGTTCCACGGGAGTACTCATAGTAATGAGAAAAAATAGAAAACAATATTTTAGCTACTCAGAAATGTTTCGGCCTCAGAAAGAATTTGGTCAATATCTCACTTAATGCGCGCTTCTTTTGAGACATTTTCCCGAAAAACTGAGTTCAAAAAATATTTTTTTGTTTACTTCAGGGTTCCGTCAAATATTTCACTTTCCAAAAGGACTCCGTAAACAAAAAAGTTTGAGAACCGCTGGTCTAGGCGTTCTGGCTTCGCTTTACTTCCCGCTCGTTCTCGTGGCACAAGTAATTAGAGCGAGCAAGAGAAAAAGCGAAGCCGAACGTAGATCTCGTACATAATACGGCCGCTGATCTTTATTTGGAAAAGGGTTCAACCAGCTGAAGGTAGCATTTATCCCATCCAGGTGCATCTAGATGCTTTTGGAGAGGCCTTGAGCCCTTTAGTTACCACCCTAAGTCCGCTAATGCTCTTCTATAACTTTTCAACAGGCCTGATCTAGCACATTTCAGTAGTACTTTTGTCAGATAGTCTGTCCATATTACTGGTAAAGGTCTGTCGTATTTTGTACTAGCTGATCCAGCGAACATCATTATTGCAAAGTTTCATCTCAATCCGTTCAGTAGTTTTTGCGTGAAAGAATAACAAACATCCATACATACTCACAAACTTTCGTGTTTTTAATATTGGTAGGATATTTTTATTCTTTCCATGGCAATCGAAGAGCGTCTTCGTACAATCTGTACAGTCCACAACACTAATTTTACTTCTTTCTCTTTACTTCGGAATTTCCGAACGGCTTTTCGGTGAAGGAAAACGTGAAGCAACCTGCATACGTCCGTAGAAGAAATTCGATTGCGTATATAAATCCACCAACCAGCACTGGGCCAGCGTGGTGGATATGGCCTAATCACCCTTCGTGGGTAGGCCTACGTCCTGCAGTGGACTGTTAAAAAGGCTGGTACAGTACAGACCCTTGTAATTAGGGCACATATTTATTTCGACTGAGTCATGAGCTTGAATTACCACCTTAAACTATCATATCAATCTGAAGGTTTCTCTTTCTCTTGTAGGCGACAGCCACGGCCATGGGAGAAGTGATGGCGGTAAAGGAGCCCGAGACGCTGGCCAGCACGGAGTACCGCAACCAGTTCGCGTGGCCCAAGGACAACGAGCCAGCTCCAAGGAAGAGCATCTCCATGGGTGCCCTGAAAAAGGCGGCCGTCGCTGAAGGTTAGTTCTTTGGCATTAGACTTATAATTTATAAGCACCACTGCGAACTTGAAGCTTTTAAGAAGCTCCACTGGTTTGAGTAGGCTTGCAAAGCGGGAAATATATAATACACCCCAAGTGCGATTTCAGTGCAGGTTACATCAATCCCGTCTTAGATCACAGCGGACTAAGCAATACTTAGAAATCGAATTTTTCGAAGAAGGAAAACTAAACTAGTGTTTGATATAATGGAGCTAGAGGGCTACTAGCTCGGAGAGTCTCTACGTGATCAAAAGAAATTAGGAATGAGGAGATTCGTAGACGAATCTAATCTAAGTTACTATAAAACATTTTGCTAGACACAGCCCAGCAAATTAGTGGCAGTGGGCACTGCCAATTTAACTTGCGAAATCCGTACACAAAGTTCGGAAAACGGATGGCCGCGATAGGGTTATAAGCCCAAATGACACCACGTATAAGCAAGCGCAGCGTAAGACGTTCACCGACAACGTAGACCGTTGATCTAATCAAGACCGCAGGATCACGCTGGATGTAAGCCGAAGCTTCCGAACGGTCTTATTGGAAATATAGAAGATAGCTAGTAGCAGTCATACGCCTGATAATGATCAATGTAGAAGTCTATAGAAATAAATTAGTGAAAGTAAAATGTTTTGCTCAAACTGTGTAGAATGGTGGTGGGTACAATTTCCTTAGTATCAACAGTCTATCCTAGCAGACATGCCATTTTTGGCTTCATCTACCCTAGCCTAGCAAAAATCTAATAATGTTTGCAATAAATTACATTTATATCAAATTAGAGAACTTTATTAAACTAAATTAGGTTTATTAAACTTTAGATCCTCTACCTCAACCATTAGATTTAAGAGGATCGTGAATCGATCACTGTAGTTTTCTGTAGAACATCGAGAAAATTTTCAGTACATTTTGAAAAAAATTACGTTCCGGGAGAAAACTCTTTTCACCCCTTAAATTGTAGGTAACAAAATGTTATGTTTTTGGTATCAATCGCTTGAATAAGAAATAATATATTGCACGCTAGTACGCTTTATTATTTTTTCAAGACAAGTTTATATCTATCTATCATGTAAACTGTAATAACTAAGACGTATAATCCAAATTATAATCCTAGCTATTGAAGTGCTGATTACATGAAAAAAAATCACTGAAATCGGATTATACTTAAAGGTATAATCCTACCGCTTTACTTAGTCCTCGCCTGTGCGGTACAGGGGCGCGGGGGGAGACGACAAAGGGGACTGAGACAGGCGCAGGCGAGGACTAAGTAAAGAAGTAGGATTATAGATAACATTACTGTTCTTATATGGCCAAGTTGGGGCACAGAAATCACTCGTATATATTCGCTACCAATCCCATTATGCCAAACGACGGTACGACCCTCGTGATGACACTATTCGGGCCGACACGCCCAAATTCTGAATTTATGACATCTAACCTAATTAGCTTCATAACTAGTACTTGCTGCATTATTGAGCTATAACTTCATTTGTAGTCAAAACGAATATTTGGGTCACCGGTCATAGGTCGAATCATACAACTAGGCGGTTATGATGTTGGCTACAAGCTGCCACTTTTATTTGCTAATCCGCTGGGCTATGTCGGTAACTTTGGTTCGTCTGAGGATTTTCTCATTTCTGATTCGATCTCGCAGAGAGACTCTGAGCATAGCCCTCTCCATAGTACGTTGGGCTATCCTGAGCTTATTCATAAGACCCACAGTAAAAGACCACGATTCAGTTCCATATGTCATCACTACACACACAACTATCAAAACTCTCGTCTTGACGCACTGAGGTATATCGGATGAAAAGACGTCACGTAATTTTCCGAAAGCTGCCCAGCCGAGTTGGATTCGGCGATTGACCTCTTTCTTGAAGTTGGACTTGCCTAGCTGGACTACTTGTCCTAGGTAGACGTACGAGCCAACAACTTCAAGAACCGAGTTCTCAATGATAGATCGAAATAAAATTTTATGACTGGGTTATCCTCGCCATCATCAGCTTATTTCCGCCTCCTCCTTCTTTCGCCGACAATTATTATTTCTAGACTGGGTAGCCAATGGATACCTGAGTAAGCACTAGCTTTTCTACTAAATTTATTTGCATAATTTTTGACAAGAGGGTACTATGTACTCTGTTTTTGAGTAAACATTTTGGAAGAAACCTACTATATTTTAAACTGGTGGCGCCATCTATTGTTGAGTAACGTTGACAAACTAACAACGCCACCTATCAGAAAACAGAAGAACTACGTGACTACATCATTACCATGCTGAAGTGCGGTGGGTGCGGAAAATTCATTTCGCCACTAGAGGGCGCGAAATGCGGAAAATGCGCAGGAGTTTACCACCGTGCTTGCGTGAATATACCTACCTGCTAAGGCAAATGTGCTTTCAACATGGTTGTGTCCAACCTGCAAGTGTGTAATGCCGCGAGACAACAAACCGTCTACTCCAGTTCACGGGGCAGCAACATTCGTCCTGGAGGAAAGCCAGCCGCAGGTAGAGCAACTTGACATCGCAGATGATGTTGAGCAAGGCAAGCCTGATGGTGTGTGTAAGGATACGATGCTACAGATATTGACAGTCGTTCGTGAACTAAAAGCAGAGGTATGCATACTAAGCACGAATGAAGGCCTACTTAAGCAGGAATTAGCATTGCTTAGAGATGAAGTACTTGACAATAAGGAAAGGTTGAAAAAATTGGACACCATAGAGTAAGTTAAAAGTAAGGAGTAAGGTAAAATTCACTGATCAACTGACCCGACAAACGTTGTTTTGCCATATATAACTTATTTCTAGGTATAAAAAAATGTTAAGGGTGAACAACCCTTATCACTTAGGGGTATGAAAAATAGATAGTAGCCGATTCTCAGACCTACTGTATATGCCTATAAAATTTGGTAAAAATCAGTAAAGCCGTTTCGGAGGAATGAGGTAACTAACATTGTGACACGAGAATTTTATATAAATAAGAATGTAAGAAGAAATATTTTGTGGTGCCTAGTGTATTACTTTTCTCCTAGTAGAAAGCACCGAAAAAAATCCAATTTGTTTATTTACAGAAATTATAACACACAAGACTTAATGCTAATGCTTTCATTGTACCGTAGTACTTGTTACTATAACTGAAGTTTTCATCACCTATCAATTAGGAAAAGAGGCCAACAGATTTTACAGTCGGTTTTTATTGGTCAGACACTCTGTAGGTACTAAATGAAATTTCATAATACGGCTTCTAGCTCAACGAGCTATGAAGACGACTATGCTCATCTTCTATCTTCGAGATCGAATCAGAAATGAGGAGACCCGTAGAAGAAAGAACCAAAGTGACTGACATAGCACAGTGGATTTGCAAGTTGAAATGGTAGTGGGCAGGGCATACAGCACGGAGGACTGATGACCGATGAGGGTCGAAAATTGGAAACCACGTACTTACCGGCGTAGGACGTCCACCCACAAGGAGGGCTGAAGGCTTCTTTTAGGTCGTCAGATCATGTTGAATGCAAGCTGCTTACAAGTATTAGAGATCCATAGGAATCAGCAGTGGACATCGTCTGGTTAATGGATGGATGGACGATGGAGTTTTTATAATTTTTAGGGTTCGTCCGTACCCAAAGGGTAAAAACGGGACCCTATTACTGACTCCGTCGTCCGTCTGTCAGTCTGTCTGTCACCAGGCTGTATCTCATGAACAGTGATAGCTAGAACATTGAAATTTTCACAGATGACGTGTTTCTGTTGCCGCTATAACAACAAATACTAAAAACAGAAAAAAAAATATTCAAGGAGGGCTCCCATACAACAAACCCGTATTTTTTAACGGTATTTCTATCGCTTTTAATAACGGTGATTGGTAGACGCTTGAAATATTCACAGAATATGAATATTCAGAGAATTTAAAATATTTGTATTTGAATATTTTGTTAAGTATTCGCTTCAGAAATAAATAATTAAATTTAAATAAAATAAATATTTAAGGGGGGCTCCCATACAAAAAAACGTGATTTTATTGCTTAATATTAATAACGGCAACAGGAAGATGCTTGAAATATTCACAGAATATTAAGTTGTACATTCCCTTCAAATATAAATATTTAAAATAAAATATATTAAGGGGGCTTCCATACGGTATACGGAACCTTTCCTACGCGAGTCAGACCCGCACTTGACCGATTATTTAATTGTTAAACGTCAACGGACTTTACAATCGGTTTTTGAAAGCTCTGAGTGACTAGTGTATAGTAGGTACTAAATTCAATTTCATAATACCGCCTCTGTGCGATATCAAAGTTCCCTGAACCAGCTAAACTGTGAATAGCTGAATACTGAATAGTTCATGCCGTCCTGAGTGTAGTTTCAAATATTCAGTCCAGTTGCTGAGGCTTGCAAGAGTAGCAACTTCGTTTTGACAAACTCTTTCAATTTGTAACTGTCCTGTTTGGACTAGCTCAAAGAGCTAGGGATTGCCCATTAATCACATGATATTTTGGAGAGAACGGCACGTGCCTCTGTTTGATTTAGAAATTGTGTTTAAAAAAAAGATTATATTGAAGTGAAACTTGTAATGCGACTTCCAACAAGGTTGCGTTAACCGTTTAACGCTACGAGTACCATGGACGGAGTAAGAAAGCACTGTTGCGTCGAAGTTTCACTTCTTCCGCGCGGAGGTGCACTTTTTTATTGCATGGTGATGATCATGAAATGATGACGTGATATCGCATTATATTCCCGCAATCCTTGTGGATACGTTTATGGACGATCGCTGGCTTCATTGGCTGATAGTCAATAGAACCGTGCATTCAAATCTTGAAGTGAGCATTTTGTGCCTATCGTGTATTTGCCATGTCAATCAGGTTGGTTGCCTTGTGCCTGCCTACGTCCTAAAGGCCAAACTCCGCAAACGGAGCGAAGATAGTAGTAGTATATTATTATTATATACTAAGGGACTAATCGCGCATTAAATTCGATCGATGCAACTCGATCGAAACGTCGGGATGATGAGGTACCTATTTATTTATCTCGTAATTTTAGTGCGCGATTAGTCCCGTGGTACATAATAATAATGTGTTCAAATCGCGAAAATTTAAAAACAACACATGTAGAATATTGTAATCCGTTAGTCCACTGGATAATTGCCATGTTTACTTATCCTGGCTTGATCAGGCGTCGCGCCGGTCAAGGGGTAGTTTTAAGTCCGAAAGTGTGTTTAATCTTTCACGAAGCACAGAGCAACTGATAGATCTGATTTTGGCATGGATATAGTTTAAAGGTCGAGAGTGATATAGCTGCTACTTTTTGTCCCGAAAAAATAAAAGGTTAGAATAGAGCAAAAATCAAATTATCAGGCGAACACACCCGCAGGCAAAAACTAAGAATGACATAAAACACAATCATAGATAAAGTCGAGCTATTTTATTGTGTACTTCGCTAAAACTGTTTTCCTAACATAGTGGATCAGTCAAATTAAGACCGTAATACATTGGAACGTTGAAGTCACTAAAACTTTGTCGATGCAAACAAAATGGCGCGGTTTCCTAGAGAATTAGAGAAGTAATAATTTCAGCTTACAATATTACGACCGCTATATGAAGGCATCGCTAAAATCGGGGAAAAGAGACAAATTTTATGCGAGCTTCAGTTAGGATTAGGTATTGCGCAATTTCTGGTAGTTAACTTCACAACGTCTATTGCAGAAATGCCACAGATGCTTAACCTCTGGTTTCCCTGGATATTATATTACTTATGGGTACTTCTTCGAAATTTCATTCTTCGACTGATTCATCTGGCCAAAATTTTGTTTCACTTTCAGCTATGTCACACATGCTCATATGTAAAAAAGGTAACTAAAGAACATATATTTCAATGAGGGGCTTGTTTTTATAAAGTAGTTTTCAAGATATCTACGTTCAAATATTTTGGGCCCAGATGAATCAGAATTGATTACAGATTAATCAGAATTAAAAATGAAAAACTACGTAATTTGGCTGTGTATTATGGAAAAATATTTGTATAAATGAAAACAACAATCATAGCACGGAAAAAAATTGATGAATTAACAATATTTCTTGTAATACATTTTAGATCTCTAAAACAGTATTAAATTATAATACTTAGTTAAAGGTTTATTGTACTTGAGAATTGGTAAAGTAATTGGTACAATGTATTATTTTCTGTTTATTTTTTTCCATGTACAACTCACGAATCCTGTTTTTTATACTTAATGACTTAGCTTATAATATAATCTTCCATAATTAAATAATCATTAGTGTAAGTATTTATTACACTATATTACACATAAATGGAATTTCTGACAGTAATCTTTCTTGGTAACTATCAAAGAAACATATGTTTCTTAGTACCGTTAACTATAAATAATGAAGTCACAGTTAAGTACCACAAGAAAAAATTCTTTAGCTTATTGCAAGGGCCCGAGCTACGAGTAGGTACCTACTTTCAATGTATTCCTCAAAACCTTTTTATTTTGACGAGATCTTGATTGTTGAAAAGAAGATGGAGTGATCATATCTTCACCAGTAGCGTGAGACTCTTTTGTAAGTTTTTTTAAAGCTTTTTTTTTTTTTATTTATTTATTTTTAAAATCTAAGAACACAAAAATACCCTCATCGTCAGATTCTGAGCAATCATCCACGGTTTTCTGATGAAGGGTCAATAGGACATCTGTGGTGAGTTTTGGAGTAGTAATTTTTTCATCGATTGACGAAGTCTCAATCTAAAAGCTGTCGTCATCGATGTCTTGTTGGGGTGTATCCGAAGCTTTTCCAGTATGAATTTTATGATTTATATGGTGTTTTGACCATATGAATCAGGCACAGATGAATCAGGATTTTGCCGTCATACATGCATAACTCATCATACATACTGACTTCAGTATTGACATTTTTCTACTTGAATCTATAACCCAAAAGCATTACACGAAATACAGATTGCAGTTGTAAAACAATAAACTACATTTTATAAAGTAGGCATTGTAATCATAATGCCACCTGAACTAAGCACAGATGAATCAGATATTTATCGTTGTAACTCCGGGATCCAAGCGAACCAGCCGCATGTCCACCTTCTAGCTCGTTTGTTGCAAGACTGGCTTCCCCCCGCGCGGGAAGTCAGACTCTCATCATCATCACCCGACCAAGCACGGACAAACGCAACATACGCCACATCAATCAGTATTATGTACCGGACACTTCTTATTTGCCTATTTATAAACATACTAAAGTAGCTATAACTGATACACATTTTTTTTATAAAAGAACAATTCATTTCCTTTTGATATAATTATAATTCATAATGATTTACCAAAGGGAAAATGCGATATCGACCATTTTCTTTCGAAAAATGGCAAGCGGACGCGGCATATGAATCAGAAGAACAGACTTCAAATATTTTTAATTTATACTTAGACTGCAACTATTTGAAAAATATCACTTGTCCCAGTTAGAGTTAAAGCTAAACTATATATTAAAAAAAATACACGCCGTTTTGTTAGTCGGTTTCAGAAATAAACCCATGGACGTCCAAAATTTTCTCTTCGAAGAAGTACCCTTATAGTAAGGATCGAGACGGCCTATCCGGCTCCGCATGTTTTCGCTCGGTATTGGTGAAGTCTGGACTTATGCAGTAGTTTAAAACCCCCATTGAAAGCAATTAAATGCAGTAAATAGCGCCATGCGCCATTCAGGCAGTTCAAATAATACCTATTTCGTATGCAAAACGCAGTCGGCTTCATAAAAACAGATTTAAACGACCTTTGGGAAGCTGCTGTACTTGCAATAAAAACTGTTTTAAGGCACTGCGGTGCACAATATTTAGGCAGCTTTGGTACAAACATGGGTGCTTATGTTTTTATGAGTCGGTTGGGATATCAAACATCGTCGTTGATGTTTCAGTCCGATATAAAGCGATGATGTTGATGTTCAGATCTATCAGACATGTTTCTTTCCATGCAGATCTTTTTAGGAAACGTAAAAAGCTTTCTATCTGTCTCGCGTATTAGAGATACGCGATACAGATAGAAAGCCTCTAGAGTAATTTTTAATTGATTTTAATTGACATCATTATTAAATTGAATTGTAATATTTGTTTATTTTTCTAGATGGTACATTAGTAAATCCATCGAATCGACATGTAAATGAAATATTTTATGAATAAATTCAATATGAATAAGGATTGATGATCGAAGATCATTGTGACGGCATCTAAGTATAAGATCATCGTCTACCTATTCTTATTATATTTATTTAAAACAAACTTTTACTGAACAACTACTCGCAAAGACGAATCAAACGAGCCGAAACTCGAAAAGGTTACGTCGTTTCATTACAGAGTTCCTATAACTACCTTTCAGCTCTATCATCAGACCCTGGTTACCATTGAAAGACAAACTACTCGCCAAGACCATTCAAACAAACCCTCGATGAGGTTGTGTCGTTTCATTGCTAAGTTCCTTTGGCCACCTTCCAGTTACATCATCAGATCAGCACCATGTAATCTTTATATTGCATTGTCACGCGATTTACACATGTATGCAAAATTTCAGTTCAATCGGTAACCGGGAAGTGGATCAAATTTAACTTGCAAGATTTGATTACAGACCGATAGACAGACAACGGGACATGTGAAACTAAATAAAAGCTTGTAAAAGACGAGACATTACCTGTGGACATTACAGACAGAAGATATTGTTGCCGTGTCCAGTCCAGCCGACAGGCCATTTCCTAGAAAGTTTCGCTGCGAGAATTCGACATTTACGGACGATTCTCCGACAGAATGATTCGTCTATACGAGTAACTCTTTCGATAACAGGACTTTTCCGCTAAGCTTTATTCGCCCATAAATCGTTTCGTTTGTGACTGTTCCAGTTCCTTATCAGTTCCGATTAGGGTTATGTAATCGGAATTTAAATAACAACAAAAATACTCGTAATTTTGAAGTAACAAAAATCTACCTTAAGTTTTGACCTAAGATTTCAGGGGTTTTTAGGCCCTTAGGATTCCGGTAGGACTTTGGGAATTCTAGAAAAAAAAAACATAATTTTTGCAATTTACTCTATTATTGGTCACATATTAGGCAGTTTGACTAAGTAACACTGAACCACTGAAACTGACACCTGAAAATTACGAAAAACTTCTATGTTTATCTACAGAAATCAAACGTATGTTTCAGACTTAGAAACCTTCTGGCTGTGCTCTTTGTTCCAGTTCCATTATTTATCTACAAGACTCCTTAATTTAGGTAATCCCTACATCGAAGCCAAGGTCAAACATAACTTTTTAAATCTTTCGATGAACTTGTCCAGCGAACTTCCAAGCTTCACGGCTCAATGCACATTTTGAAATTGTATCTCGTCGAGCCGGCGGCAATAATGAAACTCAAATCTCGCACAGAATGGCCAGTTTTTAGGGTTCCGTACCCAAAGGGAAAAACGGGACCCTATTACTAAGACTTCGATGTCCGTCTGTCCGTCTGTCTGTCTGTCTGTCTGTCTGTCACCGGGCTGTATCTCATGAACCATGATAGCTAGGCAGCTGAAATTTACACAGATGATGTATTTTGGTTGCCGCTATAACAACAAATACTAAAAACAAAATGAAATAAATATTTAAGGGGGGCTCCCATACAACAAACCTGAATTTTTAGACGTTTTTCGCTCTATATTAATAATGGTACCAGGTAGATGCTTGAAATTTTCACAGAATATTTAGTTTTATATTCCCTTCAATAATAAATTATAAAATTTCAATAAAATAAATATTTAAGGGGGCTCCCATACAGTACGGAACCCTCCGTGCGCGAGTCCGACTCGTACTTGGCCGATTATTTTTTGTCACGAATAAGTCCGCGCTTGACCACCAACTCGCCTGATAGTAAGCGACGTTGTGGTCAAAGATGAAGCACGCAGACCTAGAAGATACCTATTCACTCTGACCTTGAAAAGCTTTAGATTATAATTCTCTTAGGAAACAGGAAATCAGGAAGACTGTTCCATTCCCTGGCGGCACGAATCAGAAAATATGTGGTGTCAAACTGCTTCGTACGTATCGAAGGAAAATCGACAGTGTAGGGGTGGTAATGTGGCGTCTTATTAATTATGGCGATTATGGATTCATGATGCATTTCCCCAGAAGTATGTTATGTTTATGAAAATTACAGTTATTTAGCTGCTATTCCGCATTTGTTTCGGGGTTTACTCGCTTGCGAACTTGCGAGAGAATGTAAAAAGGAGCTTAAAATGCCATTGTCGTTTTGCATATTTTAAACTGGTTTAAGCGTTTGGGGGACTTTTTTCCAGTATTAAGCGTGTTACGTTTTTATTTATGTTTTAAATTTGTAATTACTTTTTATAGATGAAATTACAGTCCGTTGCAATTTTCTTTGCTTAATATATATTTAAATTCATTCAAGTTATCTACGTGCGTAGAAAGGTCAAATCAAAAACTTCAGACTTGTAATTAGCTCTAGCATTAACCCTAGTTAATGTAAAACGTAATAATGTATTTTTATATGATGATGTGTAGTTTTTTTTAACGCAATTAACGTCTTTGGTATTAACCAACTTCCAAAAAGAAGATTATTTGTGTGTTAATAGCTTCTGCATTACTTTTGTCTAGGTAAATCGATTTTTTGTGAAATTGTTCTCTCGTGTTTTGTGTTATTGCATACTCAATCGACTTCGACATAAAGTCGGTTGTTACGATTTTTTCAAAACTTAATTATCTTTCCTGTTGAATATTTTTTAGCCTAAACTAGACTGTAATCTAAATAAGAAATAGATTATATATTTAAGAAATCTATAGGTATCCATTTTTCTAGAACTAGTAGTTTTTTCATTAAGATTATTTTTGTTCAAAAGTAATTAATCTTACCCATAGACCTTTATAACTAACATTTTTATCATGAGTATCTGCCGTTTATCAAAAGTGAGACATGAAAAAGGTATATATCCCGAAAAACTAGAGCAGTATTGTATCAAAAGCTTATTTGATGAGCAAAAAGCTCCATCCACCAGTGTTTGATCGTCCTTGTCCCATTTAGGGAGCACCCGGCAACTGACAACAATATCGTTTTACAAATGACGCGTTTTTGCAGCAATTAGCCTTTGTAGGTACCCCATTTTTCAGAAACAATGGTTTAACGTTAGGTGTTTGCTTGTCGTTGCTTGTATGTTAAAATGACAATGTCTTTTTTTTTTAATCGGGCAAAAGTGCCTTTTTTAACTACAACAAAACTACACTACTACTACATAAAAAGCATTGGATCATCCACAGACCCTTGAAGGTCTAAAGATAATCCAAATGCTCAAGCCCACTGCCAGTTGGCAGCGTGCCCAGCATGCTGGCTGCATTGCCACGCTGAATATCAATGCTTATGCGTTGAGCCAGATAAACACCAGCGTTTTGGTCACGCGTCGCGTCCACCAGACGCTCAGAAAGACTTTTGAAAATGAAATGAGCTCCCGGCCCCCACGGACCCAATGTCTTGTAAATTATGGTTGTGGTAGTGTTAGACTACCTAAATACAAGGTTATCCAGAACTGGTGTATTAGGTTAACCGAAACGAGATGATTCGCATTATGAACAACTTTTACTATGAGGCCAAACTGAAATTTGAGAAAAAAACAGCTATTTCATACAAATTTTTGTCGGTTCCGAGTTGCAGTTTTGTATAGAACAGCTGATTTTTTTTATCGTATTTTGGGTTGGCACCATAATAAAAGTTATTCATATTGATGGACTGAATCATCCCCTTTCCGCTTAGTACAGGCAAAGAATATATAATAATGTACAGGGTCAGCAGATAACCTTGTAGGTTTGACAAGACAGAGAATTTGGACCAAGACTTTTGCTGTTTTGCATTAATAACTACTTTTAAGAATATTGACGATATATCATAAATTAGAATAAAAAATAAGTAATACGATGATGACAAATACAATGAGCGACTAAGTGAAACTAAGTATTTCAATTCAATTCAATTGTGAAACAGCATCAAAGTAAAACGAAAATAACGACAATAATGTTTAGAGAGTTCATTACAAATTGTGAAATCATTTATTGGTTATTGTAGGTTGGTCCCGGTTGCTTTAACCGTTTAGCCATGTCAGAGGCATTCAGGCAGCTTAAAAACTCTGACACCAAGGCTAGCCACCCGGCCTATACGAACTTACTTTCATTTATTGGTTTATCGAAATCGGTATACTTAATATAAGCATGGTATTCAAATATTCCAGTTTTTGAATATTTTGAGATTTTATATTCCAACTAGCTGCGCCCCGCGGTGTTACCCGTTTTAGCTCGAGATAAAAAGAATTTTTCTAAAATAAACGTAGCCTAAGTTACTCCTTGTACATTAGCTACCTGCCAATAAAAGTCCCGTCAAAATCGGTCCAGCCATTTCAGAGATTAGCCGGAACAAACAGAAAGAGAGACAAAAATTGTAAAAAATGTTATTTTGGTGGATGTACCGTATTTATATTCATATACTTACATGTAGTAAAAAACGGTTATTTCAATATTACAATCAGACACTCCAATTTTATTTATATGTATAGATATTTAAGACGCCTATTTGATACGAGGTTTCCCTCCGTTTCTCTCTGTTTATGTGTTGTATATCGATGTTTTAACGTCCCTATTCTGTTTCAGGGACACCCAGTAACAATATCGTTTTACTAATGATTTTTTTGACAATCAGGCTGTGTCCGGACTTGTGCCCCAATTTTTCCAGTAACAATGTTTTAAGAGTAGGTACTTTATCTTTTGATTACAAACTTGCGAATGTCGAGTCGTCAGGTAATATAGTTATGTCAATCGGATTATAAACATTGTTTCTAATTGCTTAGCTTAAAATTCCGTGCTCCCCTCACAAATTGTCAAAAAGTTTCTTTTGGTGAATATATTTTTTCTATTAGGTATATTATATTTTTACTGTATATTTTTTTTGAGTTCCGTACCCAAAGGGTAAAAACGGGACCCTAATACTAAGACTCTGCTGTCCGTCCGTCTGTCTGTCACCGGGCTGTATCTCATGAACCGTGATAGCTAGGCAGCTGAAATTTTTACAGATGATGTATTTCTGTTGCTGCTATAACAACAAATACTAAAAACAGAATAAAATAAATATTTAAGGGGGCTCCCATACAACAAATGTATTTTTTTTTGCCGTTTTTTTGCTCCATATTAATAACGACAACAGGTAGACATTTGAAATGGGGCTAAGGGGGTCCCCACAGAGTGCGGAACCCTTAGTGCGCGAGTACAACTCGCACTTGGCCAATTTTAAAAAAAATACTAAAAACAGAATAAAATAAATATTTAAGAGGGACTCCTATACAACAAACGAATTTTTTTTGCCACTTTTTGCTCCATATAGTGATATGGAGCAAAAAACGGCAAAAATAACGTAATAGCGGCAACAGGTAGACGCTTGAAATGGGGCTAAGGGGTTTCCCATAGGGTACGGAACCCTTCGTGGTCCAACTCGCACTTGGCCAATTATTAATAAAAACTTACCTTAAAGTTAATTATTAAGTTCTCAATTGGACTGTAGGTATGTTGTTTCTGTATGTAGGTACCTAACAACGTGATCATTCCGCCAATGAATATTTGAATCAATTTTGATGATTATTTTTTGTTTGGTAGAGTTCTTTCGAAATCGGTTGAGAGGTCTTTGAAAAATCAGCACTAAATGATCTAAAATGATACGTACATTGTTTTGAGCGAACTATTCGAATTTATGTGCTTGGTGTAGGCCGCGCCACACAAGTTGGCGGATGTGAAGTTAGCTACAAGCTGCGCAATATCCAATCAACCAGCGACTCTATGTGAGCTTCACTCAGGACTAGATTTTTTATTTTTATTGAAATCTGTTATCCCCAACTTAATTAGGGAATTTATTTAACTTTGCTTATCAACCAACATTGAAACGTAATTTTAACAATTTTATTGTAAGTAAGTGTTTTATTCCGCGCCGTTATTAATAACATAATTGTTAACAATTTGTATACAAAGTATAAATATTTGTCATTCAACATTTAATGTCCAGAAGAAACAGAACATACATACATACGTTGTATTGGATATTGCGCAGCTTGTAGTCAACTTCACATCCGCCAACTTGTGTGGCGCAGCCTATCGTATAGGTAGATTGAAATGATTGAAATTGTTTGTGCCATTTTGGGCAAAAAATAGGGAGCTTCAGCTCAGTATTTTAGATCAATGGTCAGAGGCAAAAAAAAAGAAACGATCAGTAAAATAAAGATTGTCTCCTTTCTGTAGAGTCCATTCAAATGCTGAAATCTTAGAACCATGTCTGATATCTTCCATTGACAGACATAAAAGATAAATACGAAATAGAGGCAGGTTTTTCTTAGAAAATCCAATTTGGCCGGACCAAGCCGCCGGAATAGAATGGCTGAATAGAGGTGAATGTCAAAGAGCTAGGTCAGCTCTTAGACGTCTGAGAAACGCTAAATACCTATCACGGATTACCCGACATTGATACCGTATTCATCATTATCTTTATGTCATGTTAGGGTTAGGGTATTCTAATTTATAATTAATTGAATTATGTTTTTTTTTATCGGGCAAAAATGCTTTTATTAACTACAACAAAACTACACTAATATGACACAAAAAGCATTGGATCATCCT
The DNA here is from genome assembly GCA_964007245.1 of Hypomecis atomaria. NCBI lineage: Eukaryota > Metazoa > Arthropoda > Insecta > Lepidoptera > Geometridae > Hypomecis > Hypomecis atomaria. Next base: position 3,225,179 of record OZ023305.1, read on the forward strand.
CAGACCTTTGAAGGTCTAAAGATAATAAGATTAAATTATGTAATTAATTAATTTGTAATTATTAATTTGGTGAATATATAAATATGTACCTGTTATAATATTATGTTACCGAAAACTTTTGTAAAAGACGATTCTAAGCGCATTTCCATAAGTCCAAAGAATAAAGCAAATTTTGAATTTGATCTTTCTTCGTTGTATATTATGTATACAGGGTTATTTCTAATCAATTAGCATGCTTTCAGGGGCTTATTCTTCACATCAAAACTAACAACTTTTGTTCCACGACTTTTATTAATTCGCAAAAAAAAAGTTGATGTTCCATAGAAAAATGTCGATCACCGTCGACAAAATGTATGGAACAGCTGTTTTGACAAAAGTCGTAGAACTAAAATTGTTAGTTTTGATGTACAGAATAAGCCCCTGTATAAATTTCGTGTCAAGTTGTTTGTTCGCGATGAATTTCGCAACTACTGAACCGATTTCAACCAAATTTTGCATACTGTGCAGTTTGATCCATCCAACTCGAGAGATAGGATAGTTTATATCTGAATTTATAATCGCAATTTTTTTTTTATATGGCATAACAACGTTTGTAGGATCAGCTAGTAGGTACATACATAAAAAACATTTATTCCATAAAAAATTTGCTAATTCTGAAAATTCCTTAATAATGTTACTGACCCGAAAGTGTGTCTGTTGGTTTGTTAGTCTTTTACGTAGCAACGAAACGATTCGAATGAAAATTGATGGATTTTTAACATAAATAAGTACACGTATAGTTCATAGGTCGGAGAGGGTCATAAGCTACTTATATTTATTAATAATCGGCCAAGTGCGAGATGGACTCGCGCACGTAGGGTTCCGTACCGTATGGGAGCCCCCCTTAATGTATTTTATTTTAAATTAATTATTTTTTATTGTACAAGTGAATATTTTGTGAATATTTCAAGCATTTTGCTGTTGCCGTTATTAATACCGAGCGAAAAACGGCTAAAAATTCAAGTTTGTTGTATGGGAGCCCTTAAATATTTTTTTTTCTGTTTTTAGTATTTGTTATAATAACGGTAGTAATAACGGTAGTAACGGTCATCTGTGAAAATTTCAATGTTCTAGCTATTACGATTCATGAGACACAGCCTGGTGACAGTCAGACGGACAGACGTCTGTCCGTCTGACTCCGATACGGACAGACGGCTGTCCGTTTGACACAGCCGTCTGTCCGTATCGGAGTCTTAGTAATAGGGTTCCGTTTTTACCATTTGGGAATGGAACCCTAAAAATCGTAATAATTGTCCCATATTTTCATAAATAAATTAATACACAGGCTTATCGTTGTATTTTAACCCCCGATGACAAAATGGGGTATTATTTTGACGTGTGCCCTGGCAGTCGCACCATATTTCGCAAACGAATATAAATGGATAGTGATGTACCTTTTTTGTTTAAAAAAATGGTTTAATCCAAACTGTTTTTAGCTATTTTTCAATGATAGCATCAACGGTTGTATAAATTTAGTTCAATTGTTAACATATCGTGTGATTAAGTACAACTAAGTATACGTAACTAAAGTGGAGTCATTTTAATAGGCCACATTTGACAGTTCATGTATGCAAAGAAAAATATACCTTACACTAAAGGAATAAAACTCATGAAAACAATTTTGACGACGACCGATAATTGTTCTCGAAGACGGCTTGGAGTTTTATTCCTTTAGTGTAAGGTATATTTTTCTTTGCATACATGAACTGTCAAAAGTGACCTATTATCTTGTCCCTACTTTAGTTCTTTTCAGTTATCCCCATAGCGTTATCTATGCCCAGTAATGTTACAGTCTAAGATCTAAATCTAGTTTTAAAATTACAACACAATAATTTCACACGTATTTTTTTTTACCAAGACACTTACTAGTGTTGTGTAATATAAAGTGTGTCAGGGTACCAATTATTATTGACAATGGACTGCAATTTTAGCGAAACGTTCCGTGGAGAATTTTGTTTCGAATTAACATAAACAATGAATCAATCTTTGGAGATTTAATCGAAACGAAAGATGAAAAGGTGAAAAGAAAAGAAAATATGATTTCAATTTTAGAATTAGTCATTATTTTAGTAGCGCGTTAAGCAACGTTCGGCATGATCAATTATCGGATGGGTGACCACGAGAGGCATTTCTAACTGAGCGATACCGTGGCTCGGATAACACGTTAAATTGTAGCCCTTGGTTGTTATGGCCGTTTAACCTTGTCAGAGGCCTATACGAACTTCGGAGTGCGTTATATACTTATTTTTAAGAATATTTTCCACTTGATTCGATATCTTTGTCATCTTGAACTGATAAATTCTATTTCTAGGTAAAAATATATTCCATAACCTTTACTTGTTCTTTTATAGCTCCAATAACATAAAAAATATTGGTTTAGTTTCACCCACCCTTATAGCTCAGGGTTTCGTTTGTGTAAGTTAGTCGTTCACAAAACATAATTGTTGCATTGTCAGGTTCATTATTGAAATAATATTATGAGATTAATAACTTGTTTTCGCTAAGGCGTTTATAATGTACCTTCTTCTTTGGGTGCCTCACCAACTAGTGAAGGTTAAAACTATTCCAAAAGCCGTCCAGGATTTTCTGTTGCACTTTGTTCCTCCAGTAAGGAAAAACCTAAAATTTCCAGGGTCAGTGGAAGCGGAACCCCTTATGAACCACGTGGATGGAGACCACGATGATGGCCACAAGCGCTACATCGAGGACTACTTGTGGAACGGCCAGAAGCCCGGCGTCCAAAGGTAAGCCATCATCATGACGTGTTCTATAGATATTATACTTGCGCACTTCATGATTTGTCTCTTCAATAATAATAACATTTGTGTCACTGACACTGATTATTTTAAAGATTATGATATGTAATTCTGACTAGTTTAAGTTGTTTTGTGCAATATTTACTAGTACATCTTTCAAGTCTTCTGGATTCATTTCGCCATTAGTATGTCAGCATTGACTGATTGATGACCATTTACGTTGACAAATCATGAAGCATACCTAGGTCTTTAATTTTATGAAAAAATGTATTTTTCATCCGTATCTTTCAGAATATTTTTACTATTTCAATTCATATCATCAGTATTAATGTGTTTTGTTTTAACAATAGTTTTTATATTATTATAAGTATTCTATGTGAAAACATTCTGAAACTCTAGCTTCAGCTTTATCACTTTTTTCATAACAAGCTTAATATTTACTTCTAGTTCTTAATACTTATAGATTGTTTCGTCTATCTCATTTTATTATTGTCTTAGCATGTTTAGAATCATTATTGTATATGTAACAATTTAGAATATCTAAGAAACAGTCTATAAATGCAATTCACCTGATTCACATAAAATTCGATTTATTGGCTCACGAATAGTATTTTCGTCCACGAAAGCTTCTGCTTAAGCTAACGCAGCTGCTTTTTTGCCAACGAAATCATTGAAATTATCACATCAACTGGGGTTCAGTAAACCTCTAACGTCGTGTTAAATTTCAGGAACACTACACGCACACACACTTTCTAAGATTTCATTGAAAATTGTTAAGGTAAAATCCGCAAAAACCGGACAAAAATCTTCTTCGAATATTGTATTTTCTTCCATGAGATTTATGTGTGAAACTGTAAATACTGTTGAATATGTATGTACTTACTTTCTTGTAACATGTAAAAAAGCTAACCCCTAAACTCTTTCAGGTGAAGATTACTCGTTTTGTACTAAACTGCTAACAGCTTTCAATATTTCTGTGTTTCTCAATAGCTTTGTGTACTAAACCTTTCTTGAAGGAAACTTTCACAATATTCAAGAGCATTTTGAAATCACATTGGAATACAGAAAATTGCTTTGCTAAACACTAACAAATTCTCTACACACCTCTATAAACTCCAACTACAAAATCCTCTCAAACGTCTGATATTCAAACTATTTTTTACTAACAAAAACTGCGAGGGTTGAAAAAACATATTTTATTTCACGAACCATTTTGTAAAACTTCTTAGAACTAATTTCTCCAACTTCTCTGGCACTTACAGTTAAATTTACATTTAGCAATCTACTTCAACTTAGTGTTGTATTATTTATTTTATCTGAGCCAATTTACTTAGGTACCTACCGTAGAGAAATTTACGTTAAGAGAGTTTCTCTCTCTATGAATTAGATTTTTTAATATTACTGAGAACTATACTCTGTCTGAAATAGTATCTTTTCTGTATTCATCTCTGCATTTCTAGAGAGCTCATTCCATTTTGTAGATTTATACGTAATCGATATGAATGTCAACAACCTGTGTTTCGGTGAAGGGTTCCTTCAAGGTTCTGTTCTGCCCCTGATTTTATACTTAAATACCTTTTTAAGCAGAACAAAGTCTAAATTTCGTTTTTGATATTTGCTTTAACATCTCAACTGTCCTCACGGTGGCGGTGTCTAGGCCGAGTAGTTTAGTCCAAAACTAACATTTAGTACGGAATGACAGCTACAATAGTTTTTGATATTTCAATGTGTCCTGCACTTTTGTCGATGTGATCGTTCATTGATACTGTTTTAATTAGATCTGTATGTCGATGTATCACCACACTTCCAACACTGAGTTCTAGCGTCACGGGGCGCGCGCCCCCTGTCTCACCTCTGTCGGTCCTTAGTCTTCTCCGTCGAACATCCCTCACCATTGCGAGCTTAACAATTATTTGAAGCATGTCTGTTCTACTAACCCGGCTCGGCGCGAGCCGTTTCTGTTGCCGCATCATCATCGCAGAACACGAGAGAACGACAGTTCTAAGACATAAAATGGAATTTTCCAGAAAATCGACGTTCCGTAACGCGCTATCGGCCCTCATATCCAACGGGGAGGATCGTAACAAAGATAATAGGAAACGTTACAAAAGCGAGTACAAAAAGAAATTTAGACCGTTCTCTCAATACGTGTACGAGGCGTCTAAAGGGACATTTACGAAATGCAGGGGTAAAGGGAAGTCAAATGAGGAGGCGAGCGAGAGGATGCTGGGTGATGGGAAGGACGCGGGGGCGGGAGGGGGAGGCTATGGGGAGGACAGCTCGAGCACGCTGCGGGCGGCGGGGCTGCAACCACTGGGGCTGCCGCAGGGCGACTCCTGGTACCGCGAGGTGCTGGACCTGCGCAAGCGTGCCGGCGAATACAAGGTCTGCGGCCACTCCGTGCCACACGGATACACATGCGACATCCTCAACTCACTTAATGAGTGGATGTACGATCAACTGGCATCATACAACTACTGCCCGAGTGAAAAAATACTTACTGACGCTCAAAATTAATGCGTGTTAAGCATGTGTATTCCATACTAACATAGCATAATTTAAAAACTAACAAATAACGTAAGCTAGAAACTCAGAACAAAGAAATTTCCACTTAGCAAACTGTCATAACCAAATATAGATTATAGATACAAAATACAATTTGAATATGTAGTAGAATATTAGAAACAGTAAAACCATCTGAACTCCATCATTCATTCGCTACAAATAAATCATTCATGTATACGAAATAGACACAAACAATTTAGCGGAACATTTCGCAATTTTCAAGATAACTTATTTACTACGAAACGAACTATTTAACAGCAATCAAGCCTGAAAACGCTTTGAGGCTCATGAATAAACAATTTTAATGGCGTAGATTCCGAGAATCAAATGGAAATGGGAGATAGAAGTACTTGGTAGTACGAGTACGCGGCAGCAAGGACAAAGCTGATGAAGAACTTAGAAAATTACTTGAATTACGTTATTATAAAGTTAGTGGTATAATCATGCGTATCACAAGTGTTGCACTTTTTGTATTTCTTTGTTCTGCGTTTATTTCTACTTTTTACAATAGTTAAGTTACGGATAAACGTCCCCACTTTGAAATACTTGGATTAAGTACATAATAAAATAAAAACTTTATCATATTCAAATACAAGATACAATCAAAACAAAAGTAAAATCTCTATCTGTATAAGCCCAAGAACTATATTGTCATCGATTGTAGAATAATAAAATTCTCAGCTGTCGTAAATCTGTCATTAGAACCATTCCTGTTACATAAAATGCTACAAAACCCGATAAAACATACCTAAGTCAATATACCAGCCACACCCAGAATAGAATAGTGACGTACCCGCCAACGCTTCATGATCATGCTTCCATATTCAAAGTTGCCATTAATTTGACAGTACCGCGGCTGGGGCACAGAGCTAGCTCCAGAACACATCACGCAGCTTTACAATAAGCAAATCGAGCTCTGGTACCAGGTATCCCGGCGGTCCTCGCTGTCGGCATTATCACTCGCTTCCACCAATCACAAGTAAGTGATGCACTGATCGCTGCCTTGGGTCCAGCCTCAGGGATCCTTGTTTTACCTCTACTTACGGGATTTTATCCAATATTTTTGGCTCTGAAACAGGTATAACTATTTCATCAGGTCTTCTTTTTTGGAACTTTTTGAACACCGATTCGTAGTATTTTCAGCCTACCCGTGAATATTGCTAAAAATACCGACGAAATGAAACCCTTTATACCGTTTCGACTGCTCTTAGTTTTTAAAACTTTTTGATCACTGATTCGCAGAATTTCAGTCTTGTATCAGCTTTTTTTTTATAATAGTCCATTACTATCACGAAGGGTGATCAGTAACTCTGGGAATACGGCAATCTTTATGGGAATCCCGTAAGTGGTAATCTTAACATTGGTAAAAACCTTAATAGTTTAAAACAGTGGAATCCTTGATTTGTTTAATATTTTTGTCCATGCACTGTTTTGTCATGCCCATCTCAACAGTCATTGACCCTCGATCATCATGATGTACATTGTTATGTCAACTGTACAGAAAAACTTTGTGCATACCTACATTATTATTACTGTACATTATGATTAACTGAAAATACTCATGAACTGAACCACTACATGAATTATTCTAAGGCCTTTAAGAAATAAAAACTATATGACGAACGCCTACTTATTTATAATTTTTGAAATATGTAGTAAGCCTGAAGCAAAAAACAGCTTAAGTTTAATATGTCATGTAAACATTTTAGCAGAAGCATAAACAGTCAAACCCAAATGGAACAAGAAGAGGATTGTTGGGATGTTACAATTTTTGATTTCGCTTCCATAACAGCTTAGCCTCCCACACAAATTAGAAAAGCGCTTGGAGCCTACAAAGCAAATTCATAGGTTCTCAGCCTTATTTTGACTGCCTCCACAATCAGTTTTTAAGTATCTTTATACTTACTAGTGTCTGTCGCAAATCCGAAACAGGGCTCTCTGTATCATCTCAGCTCCCTAATTCCTGTGCTGCCTCCCTAAAAGTCTCAAACGCCCCCAAGGTGACATTGCATACGTTGAGAACCTATGAGCTTCAACATCATCATGCCGAGCGAAGCTTTTATAATTATAGCCAATGCATCCAAGACAGCCACAAAGTCAAAGACTGTTACTGCTCAAAGAATTTTTTTGCTTATTCATAAATGTATCGTGACTGCAATATTTGTATCTACCTGCATATAGCTGACACTCCGATTCCCGTCCCGGTGCTTTGAATTTAATTAATTAAAGATTAAACTAGACCACATTAGACGCTAACACCAAATTAGTTGAAGTGTTTATCATCAACCAACTTACAAAATTAAACCAACTATTAAACACACAGCTATAAAAGAACTCTTTGAGATAAATCAAGTGTGAGAAGAGCTACAATTAAATAGTTTCACTGTTAACTTTATGTCTACCTCCAGGGCCATGACCCGTGACGATAAGGACGGGAAGGACTCGAAAGGGACGTCTCCGAAGAAGTACCGTTCATTCCGGTCGGCGCCACACCAGTCGATCCACGTGAAGCTCCAGGAGCAGAAGGCGCTGGAGCGGTCCCCGCACAAAACCTCGCCGCAGAAGCAGAGGAAGAAGCTGCAGGGACACAGTTTCGATGAGGGCGCCGTGCAAGACGGTAAGGATTAGTTTTAATAATCGAATCAGAGAGGGACGTCTCCGAAAAAGTTTGGTTCGTTTCGGTTGTCGTCACACGCAGAAGTAGCGGAAGAAGCTGTACAGCATACAAATTGTCAACCGACTTCCAAAAAGGAGGAGGTTCTATGTTCGTCTGTATGTATTTTTTTGTGTATGTTCATCGATAATTTCCCCAATTGTGAATCGAATCGAAAAAATCTTATTCAGTTCGAAAGGGTATACTCCTGAGGAGGTTCCATTTTATTTTACAGAAATCCGCTGAGCTGTTTTGAAAAATCAACAATAGGTAATATAAACATTTCGAGCGAAATATTCGAATTTTGTACACAATGGAAGGCGGTTTTGCCATTTTTAGCGAAAAATAATTATTAAATAAGCACATACTTATATAGACAATAACATCCAGACACAAAGCAAACACCTATGTTCATCGCAAAAATGCTTGTCCTGGGTAGGAATCGAACCCACGCCTCCTTGGCACAGTAGTTAGGGTCTCTAACCACTGGACTAACGAGGCAGGTATTGACAGAGTCTTTGACCGAGGTGAGCACCAGCCCTTGGATCGTTTGCTGATAGGTATATCATGTGGTGTTCCAGGAGCGAAGTCCGGCGAGAACGCGGCGTTCAGGTCGCCGCGGAGGCGGCCGCGCTCGGCGGACCCGGCGCCCGCGCACGCCAAGATGCTCCCCAACGGACACGAGCCCGCGCCGCGCCCCGCCAAGCCGACCGGTGGGTGTGACGTGACGCTTTACATGTGGGGCAGGGAGCTATTGGGGGCTATTGTGCGGAAAATGGAAATCGCTGCTAGACTCTCTGACCCAAACATATCAGCCAGTATTGGACTATTTGAACACGTGAAACATGTATCAGCTCGGAGCCTGGCATCACTAAGTACCTACTGCACCGTCCTCCGAACTATGATTCTTATCATTGAATGAAAAAATGAAAATATATTTATTTACATAAACCCAGGTTAACAGGAAGTACATGACCAAGTTAATTAAGCTAAAACATATGTTTATGGGTGTTTTACAAACACTACAGAAATAATGGCGATTCCCGCACTGGGCTGGGCCTGTATCGCGGGAATCTGGTATGATTTAGCTTAATTAAATGTATAATTAATACACATTTAGCATTTGATAATCTTACGAGTATCATTCGAATTATATGTTTACTATAATAATTTTTTGTAATTAATGTGCTCTAATTGGAATGTAAAAAGTAAAACTCGTCGACCCATAATGATGAGATGAATCCAAATTCGAAACATTTCTCTATAACATTGAACTTACTAAATCCGTAAAATTTCACAAATTTGCACCCATCATTTATCAGAGAGTGGTTATCCTACGCAGCGGTTTCCATTAATAATAATTATCAGTAAACAAAGCGCCTTGTAGGAATCTAAATCAGTCTCTTGTAGGCTAAGTAAGTGAAAGACGATAGAAGACGATAGCAGCATTTTTTATCAAAACAGCGGTGGGATTGATACAAAATTCCCTAAGATGTTTAGAATACTCCTCGACTACGCAGATACAAAAAAGACATTATAGATTTTCCCATTTACATTAATCCTTCAAGATTTTTCTTACCACTCTTAAGTTAGCCACAATATTTTTATGAGCCGCATGGAAATAATTTGCATCATAATAAATTACTGATTTCTAGAATACTGTGTTATTCTTTTTTCTGATATTGCTTTTTATGACGTATAAAAACTAAAAGTACCTAACAATAATATCGAATTAGGGCAACGTTTTATTACCACAAGATTTTAATATACTTTGAATATTTAAATTGATGTTTAGAATTTATTATTTATTCTTACTAAATACTCTAATTGATGTTTAGACAACTAATCGTACTTTATATAATTATATCTGTCGTGTATCCTGCCTGGTGCTTGCCCCTTTACCTTTTGGCTGTGTGAGAATCTGGCTCTAAGAACTTATTTTTAAAGCTTCATTTGATTTGATTTTTTGTTGCAATTTATTTATATTTAAATATTAAATGTTTTCAAGATCCAAGTTCCTATTTATGTTTATTTATTTAAAAGAGCCAATTCCCATCGGCCACAAAGTTCAGTAGAAACAATTTCTTGTAGGTTTGCCGTTGAGTAGAGGAACTAGTCATAGAGTTAGGTCTACGTCAAGGGGAGGGCGATCGCCGTCAGCTCCGGCCAAAAGTGGGGTGGGGGCATCTGGGACAAGTGGGGCAACTGGGACTACTGGGGCACCTGGGACCTTAACAAATGGGGCTGTTGAGACGCCAGCGCGAGGCCGCCGCAGTCGGAGCGTGTCGAAAGTCGGAATAAAATTGGGTGCGTAAAAAGGTGACAGTTGCGTCGACGCTCTGTGCATTTTATAACAATTGGCGCGCTTATGCCTGTGACGCTTGAGTGAACGATCTATTTCGAAATTGGCAATGTGCGGTTTTATTTTACAGCCTTTTCGGCTTTTTTATTCAAATTATTACTGCTTCTTTTGGTGTTTCCCTTTAAATATTCTTTGTGTTTGTAAATGTAACATTAATTTAGATTCCACGATTTCGGGACAAAATGACGTTAAAAATAGACTTAACATCAAAAGAGGCAGTATTATTGAAATTGTTAAATATTAAAATAGTTACAACGGGTTAGGAGCTTTACGACTACATCTCTATTTGACTAGGTAGCAGATATGACTAGATCGCTTTAAGACTACATCGCGATATGACTATGTCGCGTTGGGGTTAAATAGCTGTTCGACTTTTTATGTTTACGTCCTATTATCAGTTCGACGTAATATCGATATGACGTACATTTGTGTTTAAAAATGTGTGCGAGGATATGTCGTCAGTAAAAAAGGTTTACGAACAAACACTGCAAGAACTGCCATCTACTTCTAGCAGTGCCAGATTTTATAATTCAGTAAAATATATCTTATACAGATACCGCAAAAAAATCCTTCAAGTGAAGAAAACCGAATTTTCTAAATCTAGCGAAGTGATGGTGCCAGAGTTAGTCAAGAAAGAATTTCTGATTGCAGAGTTTGAATTATCAAAATATGATAAAATACTAGCATTCTGATCGCAATTTTTCAAAAGAAACATAAAAACTTATGCAGATCAAGATAAGTTTTTTTTGGTAATGGAACATTTAAATGTGTCTCTAAGCCATACTATTAATTATTCCTTATCCATGTGAATATTGATAGTACAGAAGAGACGACAAATATATTTCCCGTGTTGTATTCCCTTTTACCAAATAAAAGAGAAACAACTTATATGGCTCTATTTACCTCTATAATACTTGGAGTTTACATCAAAATAATTCAATGCGATTATGAATTGAGACTTATGAATGCCTCTCGAAGCGTGTATCCGAACCCAATAGTTACAGGATACTTTTATCATTATAGTAAAGCAGTGTGGAAAAAGGCAAAAGATATCGGTCTGACGAAATGTTAAGAAGGACAAGGACATCACTAGGATGACTGCTAATTTGGCTCTCTTGCCTTCATCGTATATACAAGATGGCTATTGTCCAGAGTTCTACAAAATTTGCAGAAATGGAGGCATTTACAAGTTACTTTCGTAAGCAGTGTCTGAAAAATACTAATCTTGTTTCTTGTGCATATGAAAAGCATAGGACAAATAATAGCTTAGAAGCCTGGCATCGTCGCCTTAACGTGCAAATGCAGCACAAAAGTACAATAGAATAGAAAAGAATAGAAGCACTGATCCAAGATAAAAAAAAGTCAAAATGCTTTATTTGAAGGTAACCTAAAATGGAACACCAAAATATATAACCGAAAATATAAAACCAAATTAGGCAAACTTGAGACACAGGAAATGGTGTTTTTAAAAAATTCAATGCTTTAAAACTTAAATATAAGTAAGAGTAACATTTTGTTTTTAATAAAGGTAACTACTTAAAAACTTGAATGTTTTGATTTTCGTCTTAGTTGTACTTTAGAAAACAAACGAAGATTAAGTCATTACGCTTTCTTGTCCTTTGGCGATGTAGTCCAAAAGCAATGTAACCGCGATTTAGTCTTAAAGCGATCTAGTCATATCTGCTGCCTTGTCAAATAGAGATGTAGTCGTAAAGCTCCTAACCCGTTACAACAATTTGTTTATAAGTTTATAAATAATAATTAATGTTAAACTGAAAAACAGCTACCGTTTTGTTCCTTAGCTTTTTGTGTCGTGGCTTTTTGTTTTGGTCTAAATTTTGATTCCTCCAGTGCGTCTACGCAACGATCGGTCACAAAGCATTGGCACCGTCGGGAATGGCTTCCATTCGTCACGTGGTGTGATTGTCCGTCCGTGTACACCCTGCACTAGACCACTGTAGTTGTGAGCGTTCTGCAATGTGGATCACTTGGGAAAAATTGGGGTCACTGGAAGTTAAATTAGGGCTACTGGGAATTGAATTGGGAGTCACAGGGAATTTATCGAGTAACTAAAATTCGAGTTCTTAAATTGCACGATAATATTTGGAGCCTATTAAAATACTCATTAACAGGTTGAGAAAGTAGGAATAAAAATTTTCGTTAGTTCACTGAAGCACTGGTCAGATGCAATTTACTAGTGTGCAATAGGCTGCGTACACTGTAAGAATTTTATTCAACAAAGATTTGTGCCAGCAGATTCAAAGCTTAGTTGTGTGATGAAGGCATAGTAAGTTTTTAGGTAGTGATTATGAAATATGATCTAAACAAAACAAGGTTCAAAAGTACCTATATTAATTTCAAATATGCCTCAAGTTAGACTTAGATGTATAAATAAGTAGGCATTTAAATTCACTGATTTAGGTAGACAAGTTAGACGACATTAGGTAAAGCACTGACTAGTTCAGATGATTTTTATTTCAGTCAAGGTAAGTATTTTCTCACAGATTAGAGGTTTTTAATATGCATGTGATGTGAATTTTGATTACTGTTCTAGATCTAGGTTATAGGTAATGCATACTTGGTTTGGATGTGATTGTTTAGTTTAGAATTACCTAGTCGATGTTGTAATATGTCTTCTTGTACGAGGATATTTTGTGATTGTGATTGTTTTTATTGAATCTTTAGGAACTTTATTTAACTGTATAGCTTATTCTTGATTTTCAAAGTTAATTTTAATTTATTGTTAGTTAATATCACTAATCGTTGAATTATTAAAATACTAACCATCTTCTTTTTGTACCTACTGAAAATCTATCGCTTGACAAAAAGTCTACTGAATGATTTAAATATCGTTAAATGTAAAATAAGGAAACTCATAGAAACCAACCCAAAAAGATACAAAATGGCAGCACTTAGATTGTCTTAGTCAGTATTTCGATGAACTTCAAGAGCGATCTCTAAGATCAAGACAGATCTCTAAGTAGGCCTATAACCTATAGCCTTTACTCACAGAGATCATTTACTTAACATTAGACACAATACGAGTACGTCCCTTCACGTAAAAAGAACGCTAGAGTGTCAAGCTGCACATAAGAAAACTAACTCCTATTGCATTCTTCATAAAAGTTAAATCTCCTTGCTGCAATTAAAGCTGCGTACTAGGAGATTTAACTCCTATCAACTGTGTAGGTAATAAAGGCCGGATCACACAGAGGCGTGAGCCGCGAGAAAGCGATCCGATAGCGGTCCAGTGCAAAGCAATAGCGCCGGATCGCGCCCGCTTGTTATGTGTCAGGTTGCATACAAATTCAAATATTACAAAAAATTCCCGTCCCAGATCGCGATCGCTTTCCTGCACTTCCCGCCTCTGTGTGAATCGGCTTTAAGAGTTAAATTTTCTAGTGCGCAGTTTGAAGCTCCATATGTCGGAACCTGTACTGTATTGTTTTTATACTTCCTACCCAATTATAACCAACTACCCGCAAAATTCCAGACGACGAAATCCCTTCGCACCGAAGCGCGTCCGTAGCCAAAGACCACTTCTTCGACGACTCTCCCGTGGTGAAGTCCCCTCCGGAGCCGACTCGCGTTAAGTCTCCCGAGCAACTGAACATGCGCTCGCCCGATCCAGTCAACTGGACCGTGCCACTGGACACTGGCAAGACATTCACTGTCACGCAGAACGTGAAAAGCGGTGAGTGTAGGAGTCTGAGCAAGCTGGGTGTGTGTAGCTAGGCCGGGATGGCTGGTTGTACGGTTTCATTCGCGGCAGACGTGTTTTACCAACACAATGCCGAGTGCTAAACTCGCAAATGGGTCTAAATGGGGTCTAATTTATCTATTTTTGGCACGGGTTTGAAAATATTGATGTACCTAATGTTGCATAGGGATTTTGTGGAGAATATACCTGTTACCTACTAAGTGGGATAATTTATTCCATCAAACAAATAGCATAATATAAAATACTACAACTCAGGTATCGAATCATACAACTTGCATAACTGTGTTACAAACTACGGATAGCGAATCCTGACTGTAGCTCACTTAACAGCTGCGCGAGGATTGGATTATCCGCAGCTTGTAGCTAACATCACAGTCACCAAGTTGTGTGATTCGACCTAATGTAGAGTTATTTTAATAGGTAACATTTGACAGTTCATTTATGCAAAGAAAAATATACCGTACCAAAGAATACTTCTTCGAGAACACTTATCGGTCGTCGCCAATATTGTTTTCATGAGTATTATTCTTTTAGTGTAAGGTATATTTTTCTTTGCATAAATGAACTGTCAAATAATGACTCCACTCTATAAAGTTTACCACCGTAAAAACTTCGTAAAAACTTTGCCTACCCACTAAATGCAACAACAATTATTGTCGACAGTGAATACGTAAACGCCGTTACTACAGTCTTTGTGCGGTTTTAAAAATCCTAATCTTTAAAAATCTGCATTTAATGGACTAGCAGACTTTGTTCAAATTATGTTATACAAAATTACATCTGCATTTTGAAATCCGTGATTTAGGAATTTTTGATCATAGCACTGAAATAGAATACTGCCATAAAGTTTTCGGTTCTGTATGTTTCAAAAGAAGATAATTTCAGAGTAGGTAGTTGGGACTTTTTAATGTTTGGTACTTCGGTGCTTAATTTTCTAAACTGATGTGTGTTTTAGAAGATTTGGTTAAATAATGACGTTGAAGCGGGCCTATACTTAAGGATGAAAATACAACGTGTCTAAGAAATGGGGGCTTTTGGGAACTAGATAATAATTTTTGCTTATCAAATGAAGCTTTTTAAAAATATATCCAAAACCCATTTTGAGGCTCAAACGCAGCGAAAATGATTGAAATTTCAAGCCGTACAACCAGTCGCAGGTTTCTAAGAATTTTGTACAAAGGAGTATCTTTTTCTTTCATAAATAAAATAAACTTATTTCGTGCACAATTTTCGAACTCTTGACGCGTAGTAAAATATTTGACAGTGTTAAAATTGCTATATTAGACTGGCAATATGCTTATGAATGAGATACTCGTTAACCTTTTGGTAATTCGTGTAATAAATTAATATTGTATTAGGTAAGACTACGATAGAGTATTTCGAAGCCAAATGATACCATCACACTCATGAGCCATACAACATTGGACACAGTAGAAACATATCATATTTTATTTTTGAGTCTGGTCACCCACAAGTAATACAGGAGTAGAGCTTGTGCTACACTGACACACACTGGAATTCTTTTATGCATAATGGAAAGTAATTCAGAATTAGACGTAGGAACACCCATACATTTACATTTCACGTCTTGTGTTTGTGATCATTGATTTATTTTTAATCGGTCTATGTCTACAGGTTTAGATATTATCCTTACTTAATATTATAAATCCGAAAAGTTTGTTGGTTTGTTGGTTTGTTACTCTATCACGCGCCAACGGAGCAACGGATTGACTTGATTTTTGGCATGGATATAGTATAAAAGGCGGAAGGAGCTTTAGGATACTTTTTATCCCGAAAAATTTCATAGTTCCTGTAGGACAGGACAAAAACCCTCGAAAGCGAAACTGTCGCCACTATCACAAAGACGCTAAGTGATTAATTCCTCTATGACGCTAATATGGACTAACGAAACGTCACAGCCAAACGTAATTAGATGACAGGTGACATTGTCTGCAGACTTTTATAAATCACAAGTAGCGTGGCAAGGCGACAAATTGTTTTTCTACCATTATATCCCCTTGAAGAGGAAATAAAGTATGGATTGAAAATGACAACTGACATTAAAATTGGATAAAATGTTATTTTCCCTCTGCATGCTACTATGACATGTTACTATGACGTTTAATACCAGGCCGTCATTTTGTCTGACATTAAAAATATTTTTAAATATTCTATCATTAGAGGTTCAACATGTTTTTTTATTCTACCTTTATGGTACAGAATCATCATACTTTAATACTATCAATCCGAAAAGTTTGTTGGTTTGTTCCTCTTTGACGCAGCAACGGAGCAAAATATTGACCTGATTTTTGGTATGGATACCTATGGTTTAAAAGACAGAAAGTGATACTAGGATACTTTTTTATCTCGAGAAAATTCGTGATTCCCATGGGATAGGACAATAACTGTTTCTCAGCAATGGAGCAACGGATTGACTTGATATTTGGGGTGGGCATAGTTTGGAAGACGGAAAATGACAGAGGATACTTTCCATCCCGAAAAAAATGTGGTTCCCGTAGGACAACAATATTTTTTTCTCAGCAACGGAGCAACTTGCCTTGGCTTATTGCATGAATATAGTTTGAAAGACGAAAAGTGACATAGGCCACTATTTATCGCAAAAACTTTAACAGTTCCCGTAGGATAGGATAAAAACTAAGTGAGCGGGCTGCGGTAGCAGCCGTCTAAGCGCCAGAAATAACCTGTCATGGCAAGTTTAGGACGTTCTTACATTTTTCGCACTCCTTCGCGGCACTCAACAGCGCTAGCCCAGACTTGGGCTCCATAACGGAGCTTGCGCTCTCGCCATAATGACGGAGTGTTTGGGAGCACAAGACACATCGTCATCCACCACTCGGGACTAACCAGTACTGAACGTCAGACAGCATTCCAACGCCCTGGTCCCAGTGCAGCGGGTCAGTCATAGTAGCCCAGCGCCTGCCTCTTTAACTGCAGAGGGCAGTGAGAACGGCCATCGCGATACCGACACCTCTCTTCCCCTGCAGCCCCACTGCGTCTGCCAACACGTTGACGGCCTAGCGGAAGGTAGGGTAGGTGGCGGCACCCACACCAGTTCCATATATCCCACCGCGGCCCCTAATCCTCGGCTGTCATATCAGAGTCCAGGAAGCAGTCTTGCTTTATGAAACTAAGAAAGGTTATTCCCAGCAAGTAACTGGAGATAGAGAGACAGAAAAGAAGCCACACCCAGCGCAGCAGGAGGAGCTGGAGTTCATATGCCTGGCAGACGGAGCAGCACTAGAGCAAAATCTTAACCGAGAAATTAACATATTTACAGACGGCAGCAAAATTAAAGGGAAAGTTGGGGCGGCATTATCCATTTGGGATGATGCCGCTGAGATCAGTACCCGCAAGATGAAATTGGCCGATTGGTGCTCCGTGTACCAGGCCGGCACTTATTGAGGCTACCGAAAAAGCAAAAATCTTTTGTAACTCCAGGTCTGCACTGGAAACGGTAGTTGGCGTATCTTCCCTCCATCCCTTAGCAGTAAATTCAAAGCTAACATAAAGTTACTACACGCACAAAATAAAATAGTGAAACTTCTTTGGATTAAAGCGCACGCGGGGATGGAGGGAAATGAGAGAGCGGACCAGCTAGCAAAGGAAGCAGCACTGCATTCGAAGTGCAGACCTATTTACGATAACTGCCCCGTTTCATTCGTCAAGCGAGAAATCCGAAAGGACTCTCTTGACGAGTGGAACCGGCGGTATCAGGATGGACACACAGCGGCGGTAACCAAAACATATTTTCCGGATGCAAGGGCGGCATACAAGATCGTAAGAGAAATAGCACCAGTGGGAATCATAACTCAAGTGCTGACGGGGCATGGTGAGTTTTCCCAATACTTACATCGATTTAAGTTGAGGGAAAGCCCATCGTGCATCTGTGAACCCACAAAAGAGGAGACTCCACTGCACATAATCTTTGAATGCCCAGCTAGGGTAGGTGGCGGCACCCACACCACCAGTTCAATCCCACCGCGGCCCCTAATCCTCGGCTGCAGCGTCGCAAGAGCGGCACAACAGTCCGAAAAGTGACATAGTCCTCTTTTTATGCCAAAAACTTTTACAGTTCCCGTAGGATAAGAGAAAAACTAAGCGAGTGGGCCGCGGTAGCAGCCGTCTAAGCGCCAGAAATAACCTGTCATGGCAAGTTTAGGACGTTCCTACATTTTTCGCACTCCTTCGCGGCACTCAACAGCGCTAGCCCAGACTCGGGCTCCATTACGGAGCTTGCGCTCCCGCCATAATGACGGAGTGTTTCGGAGCACAAGACACATCGTCATCCACCACTCGGGACTAACCAGCACTGAGCGTCGGACAGCATTCCAACGCCCTGGTCCCAGTGCAACGGGTCAGTCATAGTAGCCCAGCGCCTGCCTCTTCAACTGCAGAGGGCAGTGATAATGGCCATCGCGATACCGACACTTCTCTTCCCCTGCAGCCCCACTGCGTCTGCCAACACGTTGACGGCCTAGCGGAAGGTAGAGTAGGTGGCGGCACCCACACTACCAGTTCCATTCCACCGCGGCCCCTAATCCTCGGCTGCAGCGTCGCAAGAGCGGCACTGCAGCCCGCCCCAGTTACGACACTCCTCATAAGGCACGCAACCTATCGGTCATCCTCTCAGCTGCTTTAGTTAAAAGCGGCTGAACCTCGAGTGCCAGCCTCTAAGCTGCCTTGGGGGCAAAGACCCAAAGAAGAGGGAGACTTCGAGCCCCGCCTTTTCAGTTGCCTCAGACCTCCCCCGCCACGACAAGGCGGGAATACACGGGGGGTTGTGTATACACTTCAACCGTAACTTAGCAGCAAAAGCATTCCTCTAAGGTAATTTGATGTTTGTCGGTTAGGTTAGGTTTCGCAGCCGACATAAACATAAGCGAAAATCAAAATATAACGCGGGCGAAGCCGCGGGTAAAAGCTAGTTAATAATAAATCTAGATTATTAATAAAAAAACAAAAGCTCTGGGATTAATATTAGAACCGCCTAGCAAGTACACTTTTAAAGCTTTATCTGTCAACGTCACATGTGGACATAGAACGTAACGTCTCACGTCATCCGACCATACGATCGCTCATTTTCAGATGAGAGCATTAAGCGCCCTAGCTCAGAGTTTAAGGGTGGGTCCGTGGCGGAAGATGGCGCCACCGTGAAGCCGGGGCCTGCAGGTACGACCCCCGCCTAGACCATCATACACCCTCCAGTGTGACAGACCATGCGACAGTGACCCGGGTCACTGCCACATAAGCACGACACACGATCGACACCAGAAAAAAATATATAACCTGTTTTATATTTAATTATATTTAAATAGTTCATGATTAAATTGTGTTATTCCAATAATTGAAATGCTTTTATTTATTTTGACCGTACTCCGCTGAGGCGTTAAACACGTATGTATACACTTGTCTGTGTGTGTCTGTATCGATGTTTGCGTACACTGTCACTGTTTGGCACTTGAATTGATTATCTGTTGTTTTCCCCATCTCATTATCGTTCACTTCTGCATGCTGCCTGTCCTTCTTCGGGAAGATGCTATTTCGATGCTTCTGTCTTCCACAAAACTCGAACTCGAAAGCATCTTTTCAAGGTTGAGTTAGTAGGAAGCTAATAACCCTAGGAATTAAAGTAAGCTAAATACAACCTATTATTGTTAAGCTACTCATATCATTACGACTGTCCATGATCATAAGGTTCCAAATAGTTGCATGATTCCTTTCCAGTTAATCGTTTATGGAAAAATAAGCATGGAATTCAAAATTTGAAAGTTTTAACAAGTCGTGTCTCCAAAGGTAGCATGTTTAAGTGATTTTAAAGAGGTGTAAAAATATTCTTGCACCTCGGACATTTTTTAAAAGTAGAAAAAGATGTTTTAGAAAAGAATTAGCTAATAGAAGTTTTTCAACACTGACTAAATTTTGTGTAAGTACGAGTACCTACTGAATAATGGGAGTTTTTCTACGCCTTGCAATATCTTCTTTCATTTCTATAGACGACTTTCTACGTAGCTGTTACGACTTTAATGAAATATTAATGTTTATCTATGTATATGTGCTTTTATTGGTAAAATTATTATTTTGGAAGTTTCAAACAAATTCTATCAAGACTCTTAGAAGTTGATTTCTTATATCTTAGTAAAATAGAGTTGAAACTTCCAAAATATGACTAGACCCAAGTCATCTATCTTAAAAGATCAATCATAATTCCAGAAATCGCTCCGATACACCACCAGCAAATGTCGCCGATACGCTCGCTAAAAAAGAGCGAATCGCCGACTAGCCTCAGCAAGCGTACTGACAAGACTCCAACCACACCAATAAGTCTCACCCCCATCGACGAAACCAAGGCTCTAGACATGAACAAACTCAACGGGGTCAACGGGGTTAACGGCGTCAATGGAGTTAACGGAGTCAACAGCAATGAGCTAACTCCTGAAACTCCTACTCAGGAACCTATAAAAGAGAAGGAAGTCATCAAGAAGTCGACAGAAGCGACTCAGATCGCACCAGGAGTGGTCGACACTACTGTCGTGAACGAACCTCCTTCGGGAGGCCTGACTGCAGCTGAAGTCTTAGACAGAGCTCGCACGAGATTTGATAAATTCTGGGGCAAGAAAGAAGAAGATAACGTTTAGATCAACATGTTTAAATACTTTTAATGTAAATTGTGAGAACAGGTGTTATCCTTGAAAAATTATATACCTACGACTGTGGAACGCATCACTGATGAAGTGTGTAGGTAACTAAAACTTGATGATTTGATCCAAAGATTGGCACAATTTGCAATTAAAAGGTAAACAAATAAACGAAGTAGGAATTTCAACCAGAGTTTGAAACTGAAAAAAATAATGAAAAAAGCTTCGCTTTATAAAAACGACTGTACCTATTGTATTATTTTATAAACTAAAGATATGTTCGTATGAATCGAATAGGATTGTGGAGGCTTGTGATAGTAGTATCGAATTGAGAATGGTTAGAAAATAATTTTATTTATATTTTTTTTTTGCTAATTCCTCTTTTTCATACATTCGAACGGTAACATTACCTAATGAAATTTGAACTAAATCGTTAATACTAAATATAAGACTTATTATAACTGTTTTATTAAATACGTAAATTTCGAATCAGTTAATTTTGTGAATTGCTATTTTAGATTATTTTCAAGTTTAAGAATCGTTAATTGTGTAGCTAAATATTAATAATATTAAATATATGAATGTTCAAGTTTCAATACATAATACTGTAAATTTTTGTTTTACAGTTTACTACATAAATCAATAGTTGGAACATTAACACATTCCATAATATCAACATAAAGATTTTTAATTTTAACAATTTGCGCTGAATCCGTAAAAATTACGTTCTACGTCTTTAAAATGTCAGACGCGTTTAAAAATTAACGCATTGATTTCAATTATTTTTACACATATTTACTTTGTTATTTACTTGCTGATTATTATATTTTTATTTGAAATACCTGCGTCTAATGATCCAGTAAAAATAACAAGGGCTGAGTATACACAACACAAATTAAGCCGTCCAAGTCCAATGTAGTGTTTATTGGCAAATATTCGTTTACGCATAACGCACGGGTGTAGAGTGGTAGGATTTTCGAACGCACTTTTTTATACTTTAAAAGTTTTAAATTTCGTAGGCGGGAAATTAAGTACATACTTGATTGAAAACATTAAAATAGAAAATTGCGGTGGATTAAGAGCAAATAATGGACTTCTCACGTAATTCTTGTCGTATCTGTGCATCAGAGTCCAAGTTTAATGTTTCCTTATTCGGGGACTACTGTCTACAAACAGGCATGATCGACAAGATCCTTATGTGCCTCGATATAGTTATTGAAGAAACGGACACAATGAATACAATCTGCTTCAAATGTGCAGGGGAAATCGAAAGGTACTATGATTTTATCATGAACGTAAAGCAAGTTCAAAACAAATTGGCTAAATCACGGCAAGGTGCCTCTGTCAGTCGCCCTGTGCCCTCGTACGTCACACAAAGAGATTTCGACCACGACGAAACCTTTTCCTTTATGAACTATTTCGATGAAAATGAAAAGAAACCTGAGCAATCCAGTACTTTATTTTCTTACTTTTCACTTTCTAAAGAGAAAAAACCAAGCGAGGTGGTGTGGAAGACGCCCTATGTCGAGAAACGCGACAAGTTTGTAAGTCAACGACTAAAAGAGCCTAGAAAGCAGCAATGTTCCAGGGATCTCTTCGACTCCCTGTCTCAAGAGGCCGAAGACCCTAAACTTCAGAACTGGAGGAGCCTTACACCGGTCGAAAATATTTTGAAACAGGTCAAACAGAAATGTTTCGGACGCTCTGATTTCTAATTTAGGTACTAATTACTTGAATATAAAACCCGCCCCAGATTGACGCGGCTGCGGCAGCGGCCAGCGAGACGACCAGTGAAACATTTTATCACCATAACCGAGATCTAACTTCAGAGATACACTTAGGTATAGACCGCGCCACACAAGTCGGCGGATGTGAAGTTAGCTACCAGCTGCGCAATAACCAAACCTGACTGACGCTTACATAAAGCCGCGCGTTGATTGGCTATTGCGCAGCTTGTAGCGAACTTCACATCCGCCAACTTGTGTGGCAATTTATAATACAATTTACTGGCCGTTTTACAGCCGCTGTCGTCGTCCTCTGTCTGTCGCAAACTTAACTGGATTGAATAGACAACGTTATACATTTCCGTTGTTAAGTTTTGTTATTTAATTTATTGTAAATGTTAAAGCTATATGATTTAAACCGTAGAGACAGGGTAAATTAGAAAATGATTTTGTAATAGACGTGAACACGGGGTTATGGAGATTTATCCATCATACCACAAAATTTTTAAACACGCTTTAAACACTGTATAACCGTGCAATTTGTACTGTTGAACATTGTCTAAGCCGTGCGTAAAACTTTTGTGGTAAGACGGTACAAGTTTAATATCATAATGTTAGTGGGGACTTGCCACAGGGTTTTAATTATCTAGAAAAAAGTATTATATTTCAGAACGAGAGAAATCATTGAATTCTTCGAATTATCAGTAGTTTTTCTCTAGACATCTTTATTAGGTCCTAGTGGTAAGGCCCTGTACTTTTTTCTAGCTTCTAGCTAATATCAAATTCAATGCAAACTTAGCATAATGTTAACTAATCCTCATAGAGAGCAAAAAATCGAGGCGCGGCAAGACAAGTGCCTTCTTACTTCGCCTCGCCTCCGATCCTTGCCTTGTTTTTCTAAAACTCCGATCTACTTACTTCAACATTGTATACATTAAATATTGTACTCATAGAACGAGTAGAAAAAACATTGTGAAAGAAATTCACTCGACATCTTTTTGTAAATGACTTAGCAAAATAATTGTGCAGTGTATTTCAAAACGCGTTTTTGTTCTGTTCCAATCGAGTCCATCTCACATCCTTCCATTGTTAGGATTGGTTAAAAGATTTGATGTTATTTTTTAAGCTTTTTAACTGTGGCTTCAGTACCCCAAGTCGAGTGGTTCGCCTCAAAAATCCGTCTATTTCGGAACCTTTTGGAGTAGGCATAGATTTTTTACATTTACCGTAGATTGGACGAATTACCAAACTAAAAGAAGCTCAATTTAATAATGATAACTGGAAACTTAGTAAAAACCCAGAAAATTGATGTGAAATTGGATTCATACTATTTCCAGTTATTGCTTGAAGATAAATTGGTTTCCGTAAGAAAAACATTCCATCCTACCCTCAATTATGCTAGTAAGCTTGGTGTACTGAAAGCGCACACTTTCTATCTGTATTTAGGACTGTACTGAATATCTATTGTATGTTAGGGGTGGTAAATGTCTGGTTACATAATCCGTAATTATTATATCTTTAAATTTGTAAGGGTCTGTCTTCAAAATCCAAAAATACTTAGTCAAATCGGGATTAACAATCCTTAAGTTTCAGTTCCTAATTTATTTGTCTGCGCACAAAAATACAGTTGTTTTTGGATTCTAAGCCCTTCGAGATTGATTTAAAAGAAATAGCTAATCCTCCATAGCTGGTAATTATTAAAATTTTAGCTTTGCTACGGGTTTATAATAGCGAGTGTTAATTTTCAGTTGTTACATCAAAATGGACACCTAATAAAATTTGAAAAAAGTTTGTGATTTTTATTTTTACACCTAGTTTCGAGAAATGCTGGTAGGGTAGACGCACCGGTTGTGGCCATCTTAGTACCATTTGTGGCCACTTTTAATTTTAAGGAATTATAAGACAATTTTTTGTTACAACAATATTTTTAAAGAAATTTTCAAACATTTAGATTCACACAAACAATATTTATGGTCATTGTTTATAATTATCACTAATGCAATAATTTTGACACCAAATGGCCACTACCGGTACAGTGGCCACAACCGGTACACCCACTATAGGTAAATTTATGAGGCCTTTTAAGAATATTTTATTTTTGTATTTTTATTTTAATTGGGAACCTTACACAGGGTTCCACAAGTAAGTTGAAATGAAATTGATCGAGTAGACTAAAAAATATAAATAAGTAAATCAATAGTTGTGATTGCACAACATAATATGATACCTACTAGATGCAGTTTGGATGGTTTTCATAACTCTATATCTAGCGAGATAAAAAGTACGTAAGCAAACGCTCCTGAGTCCTGGGGCCTTACTGCGTAAGCGCTGTGACGTTCGGCTTCGCTTTTTCTCCTGGCTCGCCAGTTACTCACGCCACGAGAGCGAGCGGGAGGGAAAGCGAAGCCGAACGTCAGAGCGCTTACACAGTAAGGCCCCTGATCGAAGGCTCCTACACGATATGGCGCGCAAACGCGACGCCGCCTGTCTATTAAAAGCTCTATTTCTAAAAGGTAAAATAAATGTCTGTGAAGTCTCAGAAAACTCAGTTAAGCTTCTTCCGCTTGAGGCGGCCTTCGGCCAAAGCTCAGTCGTGATCCAATCAGACTCCGTTAGACAATTCTAATGAGGATTTTCGAAATGAACGAGCTAACCCGCAAAATCCTAATAAAAATCGTAAGTGGTACTCGTTCATCTGTTTAGGCGATAGCAGACAGCCCTTCAATATTTCATAGCTTCGAAAAAGGTAAACAACTAAGCATCTATCATAAACTGCATATCAACTACTAAAGATCAAGCAGGATATAATCCAAGAAGCTATAAACAGGGTTATCAAGAACTGGTGTACTAAGCCGAAAGCAGGTAGGATAGGATACATTTGGTCGATTCCGAGTTGCAATTTTGAATGGAAAAGTTTTTTTTTTTGAGTTCCCGGTTGGCCCCATAGCAAAAGCTTTTCCTAATAATGGTGTTAATCACCCCCTTTCGGCATAGTTCAGGATTAGCAGACAACCCTGTACGTACAAATTGTACAATTATTGTACCTACAAGCTAGAAATGCATTACCTACTTAGGGCTTATCAGGCCCATCTAATATAAAGAAATGGCTCACAAATAAAATAAGAACAGTTAGGTAATTCATGACTTTATTTTATCGATATCAATTCGTACACGTAAATTATTCTAGAGAAAAATAATTCCCTCGCTCACTATAGACAATTTATTATTAAATCACATTTAATTTAACACTAGTTTTTAAATTTTAATTATTTTAAAACGCAGTACATTTTATGGCGGGCTACACAATACATCGATATTTTATTTTTCGTTACATGCTTTTTAATACATACAATTTATTTTACCAAAGGTTTTGACCATGTATTATGCTATGAAACTGAAACATTTGTGTCGATTCCATTTTCTAAACTAAACTAATCTGACCCTACTAAAATTCTAGTTCGATAATTGAAATAACGGTACCTGTAAAACTGAGTTCATTTGTTAGTTTAATAAAATGGTACAATCGACAACAATTTAGCCTTGCATTCAGTGCGAACAATAATTAGGTATTTTTGCATAAATATTTTCTAATTTGCAACATAATTAGTCATGGTCCCGAAACAACGTTATTTATCAAAGAAACTTATAACTACAGATTTCAGGAGAATTGACATAAATTATGACCGAATCGTATACTACGATCCAGTAAAATATGGTCAACTAAGCACTATATTTACCAACTAAGAACCATGTTTGTGAACTAAAAATCATAGTTGTCAACTAAGAATCACAGTTGTCAACTAAGAATCACAGTTGTCAACTAAGAATCACAGTTGTCAACTAAGAATCACAGTTGTCAACTAAGAATCACAGTTGTCAACTAAGAATCACAGTTGTCAACTAAAAACACAGTTGCCAACTAAGAACTATAGTAGTCAACTAAGTTCCAAGTCAATTTAAAACTTGTTAGATTAATTCAGCGCTGTCAACACGACACACCATTTAAATCAGTTTTTCGGTAATAATTTTTAAAATAAGCTTTTTATAATTTTCGTTCATTTAAGGAATACCCGGTATAGTAGTCTGAAAATAGGTACAAATTAATATGTACTTTAAGACAGCAGAATTCACCTAACAAAACTTTTTTTGAACTCTCCCAACATCCATAGTTTTACAATAATTTACTAAACTACGCAAAAAATTCATTGTTTCTTGTTTTGTTACAGTCATAAACCGTTGGCGCTTTCTCAATTTAAAACGAATAGAATGAAGGGTAATCTTTGAACTGTTTTACCCTGTATTACCATGCACAAAATATAATTAATTTACACTAAAATTAACAATTAAACAATGAGTATTGTTAAGGGCATACCTTAAGTTACAATACGATAGTAGTAACACAAATCCAAATTGTGAAAGCAAAATTTAGGGCCTGTTTCACAATTTTCGGATAAATCATATCTATCAGATAGAATTTCGTCAGAAAATAGCAAAACACATCCTGCAGCGTGATATAGATCACTTTGCTCATTCTTACAAACATACAAGAAAAAATAAGTGACCTATTGATTAGTTACAATACAATTTTACATTAAGTAAAACTATTTTGACAAACAACTCAGTATTTATGTTACTGAAAAATATGAGATGCATGGAATGTTTTTGAATTTAAATTTAGCTAGAACCAAAGAAAAAGTACGTAGAAACAGAAAATTTGTGTGTAATACAATGCTTACTTTTTTATTAGAAAATTAAATAACAGTGCTTTAGCTGATTTTCATCATTGCGAAAGCCAATTTCCTCGTCTTATTAGCCTGCTAAACGATAAAAACTATTCAGACTGCCTCAACAAGCCATATTTACAAGTAGAAAAATAACAATAACAAAACCAATTCGTTTGTAGGAAGACGTGATTGAAAATGAAGCATATGAAAATTAAGGTCGCCGTAAAATTTGAATGCCTAAGATACATAATAAAGTAAAGTAAGCATGGTTTTAGAATGGTTTCAAGCAGTACATGGCATGTTTCTCAACAAAGGTGTTCTTAAGTTAAAATTAATTGACAGTTGCAAAATCTGAGGCTTGTTTTCACCCCTAGAAAAAAGTTAATTTTAGTATCATACTGCATTTATTCGTGAGCCAACTATAAAGAAACAGCGACGTTAATATTTTTAAAAAAGTAATGTGTGCCGTGAAATTTGAATATTACAAATCATTAGTAAACTCGATTTAGAAAAGAATGTTTCAAACTTTAACGAGTATTCGCTATGGCACGGATGATAAAATGGAATGTGATATGACTTTATAATGTTGTTAATACAAAATAATATATCATAAATTCGTCATTTCGTATTTCATATGGCTTAACATCAATCGATTCGTGTTGAAAAACATAATAAAAAACTAGAGTAAACCTGTCGAAAATAGTGAAATATAACAGGTAAATAAACTAACAAAATAAGACAAACTATTCCATCTTTGTTTCACAACTTTCTATTAATTTTATCTGCCAGATAAAAATTAACCAAAAATTGTGAAACGTATAGCTTTTACAAACTTAGGGAAAAATAGACAGAAAAATCCAGTACACTCATTGGATTCAAATATAGCAAATAAGCTTTCTTAAATATATCACAAAAATACCGTCACTAACGACTAATTCAAACTGTGTACAAAAATCATTTCTATAAACTAAAATACTACACTAAAAATGAGATTTAGTTACAAAATACCGATTGACATACTTGACAAGAAATAAAGTGATCTAAGTATATCTGTTTTTATTACAAATAACCCCAAGGGTGGAAAATCTTCATAGCGAAACCAAATTAGCGAGAACTTTATCCATGTATCGTAGTAAGTACAGCATAATTTCCAATGATAAATAATTTACAACTTACGCGGGAATTGACTAAAGTGCTGCGTTATGTGAAGTTTTTCATTCGAAATTCAGCTTTACATCACAACATACAAAGTTCATTATCAGTACGTTTCTATCAAATTGGTAACATTTGTTTTAAATCTAAGACACTGAGGAACATTTTTGATGAGAAAAATCTAAAAAAACATAAACACTCAATTTACACTTTACTACGAAAAATTACTTACGCTATTCTCGCTCATATAAAAAAAATATTTTTCAGTTAAATGTGGGAAAACAAACCGTTCGTTAGTTAGAAAGGTAACTAACTATAATATAAAAACCTAAAGTAGCTTATATTTCTTGTCAAGTACATCAAAATATGTACAACAATTCCTTTTTAAACATTAACAAAATACTAAAACAGTTATTTTTGACGCCTCAACATTTTAATACTGAAAAGCGATTACTGAAATCATGCGTTCTTTCCACTAAACCTAGGGACAGTCTAAAGGTCTTCGCACACCGTATCAACTCAACAACAACTCAACTCGGAGCAGAGCATTTAAATAAATGTTACGGAAAGAATAAAATCTAAACAATAAAAAAATCATTCATTTATACAATACTAGACGACCCGCCCCGGCTTCGCACAGGTGTATTATACATATAAACTTTCCTCTTGAATCACTCTATCCATTAAAAAAACCGCATCAAAATCCGTTGCGTAGTTTTAAAGATTTAAGCATACAGACAAACAAACAGACAAAAATAGCGACTTTATTTTATACTATGTAAGGATAAGGAAGCCCCTAAATTAGTTTTAGATACATGTTATTCAATATTATAGTGCAATAAGTACAAATACTCGGAAGTACAAAATTGTAATTTTATTTCATTTATTATTTTCGCCTTCATAAGCCCATGTTTAGCATCATTTAAAGGTCAGTAGAGTACAAATCATCTTCCGCAAAAAACCTATTTTTTTTTTTAATAATATGATGTTTATTTTTGAGTCGTTTATGATTTAATCTATTGCGTAGATAGTAGGTAAGCCAGTATGTACCTTAGTGACTTCTAGACAAGCGTGCTACATCCTATACCACCATTCTGCCTAAAACCACGCAGGATGTGATCAACAGCAAGTCATCTACCTATAGTATAACACTTTTTTTTTCTTTCTTGTAAAAAAAACATGACGGGAGATTTCTTCCCTATTTGCAATGTAAAACCAACTGTAAAATAATTACCAATATCGCAAATGATAAATTGCTTTGCACGAGTCGAGCCGGTGTTGAGTCAATATGGTGTGCGAAGACCACAAAGGAAGCGCTTATAACGATCTTTATACAGTTTCTCGATTATATTTATTTTTACATTTCACACACAACACCGAACACTGATATACCGGTACCTGATAAACGAAGATAATTATAACAGAGGCTGTACTATAAGCTCTTAGAGCGAGCTTAATTACCTTACTTTTTCTCCAGCTGAGAGAGCGAGACGGAAGCAAAAGCGAGCATATCTAGCTCGTGTTAAGAGTTCATAGTACGGGCCCAGTAATTATTACACTCATTAACGGCTTGATACAATGTAAGGTAAACTTGCTGCATCCTATACCGCATCTCTACCAAGATTTGGCACCTTTAAAAACCTTGTCTAAGATGTTGGTACATAATAATGTTAAGTACCCTTGAAGAAAAATTTTCTGACATTTCACCGTGTTAATATTTTCAAAAATACAATTAATGAATGTAATAACAATTACCTTCGATACGCGATACCTATAAAAATGCTCCAAATATGTTTAAAAATGTTTCTAAAACACTACTGAACCATTTTGAATGATCCAACATCAACAGATAGTTTAATATGAGATTGTTCCGATCTTTAAACAAATAAAAGGTGTTGCTTTATAAAAAGCAGAATGTTTATTGAAGTAAAAACAATCATTATTATGAACAACACTATGGGACCAGCAGATCGCGAAAACAAATGCAAGTGGAGTCCCTCCGCGCGGAAGAAGTGAAACTTCAACGCAACAGTGCTTTCATACCCCCTCCATGGTAGCGTTAAACGTTTAACGGAACCTTGTTGGAAGTCGCATTAAAAGTTTCACTCCAATAAGCTGTTCAATTAAAAACGTTTGATGATTTTTTTACAAAATGTATGGCATAATAAATCAATACAAACAAATTCTCATAATCGTTCAATATGTTTTTCTCAATGTTAACAAAAAATACATCAAAAACTAACCTGCATTTTTATCGCCATTCAATAAAGTCTTCATAAACGCAATAAGAAATGTGCGATAGAGATAGTTATATCCAGAATGACGGTAAAGTAAAAGAGAAAGAACAAACCCACATCGACTAAGCCATAATATTTCAAAATCATTTCTAAACATTTTGGTTGCATCGTCATACTCTCTATAAATATACAAGACACGGATAAAAAGACGAGTAGATAAAAATATATCCCATTCATTATCTCTCACGTGTGTATCAGATACGTGCCTCTCTTTTCTTTTCATACAAATGGTATGAACAAAAATAAGTTATGCTATGATTTTTAACGCAATAATTTTTGTTCACACACTTTCAATATCTAATTTCTAAAGAATTGATCTCATTATGTTATAGACGTGCTATTCCTATATTTTGCTCAGCTCAGCTCACGTTGGCTCAACTTGGCTCAAATTGATCAGCTTCGCTCAGATCGGCTGATGTTTTACCGAAAAAACGTCAGATTTTGAACGTATAGGCAATTTTTCGGCCCGGTCGATCAGTGTCGGTTTTTGTACCAAATAACCGAATTTTACACTGTAAATAGTAAATATGTATAATGACTGAATATCCTTTATTTGTTTACAATAAGCGGAAATTTAATTCTCTATACAGAATCAAAAGTAAAGCAAATCATACGTGTTTGATACTTGATTAAAGTTTTGTAAATAAAAACAAAATCATCCATAGTTTTTTTTATAAATATACTTATAGCAATATTCATGGATTTCAAGACAAAAAAAAAGTTCAGTTGAAAAAATCATTTGCACACTAATCCGCAAAACAGTCATCTGTTACTGGATCGCATTTTATTTTAATAATTTAGTTTAATTAAATTTCTTTCTTTTTTTATAACACATCTAATTGGTTAATTATTTCATTTTCATAGCATAACTCAATCTAAGCTAATTCGAAAGCTTTTGAAGCGATAAGCTCTTGCCATCTTTCTCATCTTAAGCCTCTCTTTCACACTTCTTAACTACACATTTATTCCACGTTTATTTAACTTTTACCCAACTGCCTGAGTAGTAGGATAATGTTTTTCTCTTTTCTATTTATACATTTCGTTCTAGTTTACAACCACATCGATTGAAACCATTTTTAGTCATATTATGCTTAGATAGGTTTATTATACAAAGTGTATATATGTATATATACGACGTATTTATTATGGGATATTTTTTGATTTAGTACCAACCCTAAATAGTGAAAAAACGTCTGTTTCACACATTTTGTGGAAAATTTATAACTTTTTGTACGGAACTTTTTTTTCTGCTCTTTCCGGGTTGGCCCCATAGTACCCTAGAACATATACGTCGTTAAGAGTAACACTCTGCATTTGACCTTAAGAACTTTATTAAATTGAATAACATTTAAATAAATGAATTTAAAATCTCGTCTGCACCTCATCTTGCTTCCATTTGCAAAATTCACTAACATCATTATGTTTTAGTGATTTTGTTGATTAGTTAATTAAGATTTAGTGAAATTGTTCACTAGCATTTTAGTTGTTAAGGTGGTAAATGCAAGCTCAGTTTACATCAACTTTGAACCTCTTAAATTGCAAAAGTAAAAACCTTTTTTACCCGAATGCAAAGGAAGGGTATTGTTTTCCGGGCGTATCTTGTATCTTTGATTGTAAATTTCTTTATTATACTTTAACTAGCGACCCGCCCCGGCTTCGCACAGGATTATACATATAAACCGTGCTCTTGAATTACTCTATCTATTAAAAAAAACCGCATCAAAATCCGTTGTGTAGTTTTAAAGATATAAGCATACATAGGGACACACAGACAGGGAAGCGACTTTGTTTTATACTATGTAGTGATATTGGCCAAGGCTTTCAACATTGGCAAAGATTCTGTAATATTCACATACACAAATATATTTATGTGACGATATTGACCATCCCGTGTATATAGCACATGCAACTGCGTCTAAATAAGGGACCTCAAAATGAATAAAAACTTCGAGAGGAACATGTAAGTCGTTTTAAAATTGTTCACTTAATTTTTTTAGCATTCATCAAAGATTTAGGAGAAGTCGTTTCATATTTTTTAACTAGCTGCCCTTTCTGGGTACGAATGAATAGCTATCATAATATAGTATATACTAAACTTTATACTTTACATATATACAATAAGCCCGATTACAGAGGCGCCATCATAATTATATCAGCAAAATAGCATAGTTCTGTTTCTTTTTCACTTTAGGCATTCGATAGAGAGAACGCTTTTTACGTTGCTATTAAATTTACGCTGGCGCCTCTGTAATCGGGATTAATGTTATAGTATATACCTTCCGAAAGAAATATTCAAAAAAATATTAAAGACCGCATTGCAATCTGTTGTTGCAAAGTGTAGTTAAGAAGATCTCATGCCCGGGCCTCACTTCGGAAAACGTCAACGGCAACGTCAATGCCTTTCGTCGCGATCATTACTGCGATAAATTTAACGCCATAGAGTGAGCACACTTGTACCGCCACTAAGTTATCGGCTTACGTTAACGCGATAATTTAACAACTCTATTAAT
This sequence comes from Hypomecis atomaria, assembly GCA_964007245.1. Taxonomy (NCBI): domain Eukaryota; kingdom Metazoa; phylum Arthropoda; class Insecta; order Lepidoptera; family Geometridae; genus Hypomecis; species Hypomecis atomaria. The sequence goes on from OZ023305.1 coordinate 3,258,338, forward strand.
TGAAACTGGTCTCTCACTATGGGCCTTATTGGTAAGCTCCAAGTAGCCCAACGAGCTATGGAGAGGGCTATGCTCGGAATCTCTCTGCGAGATCGAATCAGAAATGAGGAGATCCGTAGAAGAACCAAAGTTACCGACATAGCCCAACGGATTGGCAAGTTGAAATGGCAATGGGCAGGGCACATAGCGCGGAGGACTGATGACCGATGGGGTCGAAAAGTTCTCGAGTGGAGACCACGTACCGGCAAGCGCAGCGTGGGACGTCCACCCACAAGGTGGACGGATGACCTCATTAAGACCGCAGGATCGCGCTGGATGCAAGCCGCTTCCAACCGGTCTTATTGGAGATCCATAGGGGAGGCCTATGTCCAGCAGTGGACTTCTTATGGCTGATGGATGGATGGATGGATTAATTGAATTGTCAAATTATTGCGTAGATTAGTGGCTAACTTACAAAAGACGCCAATCGTCGCGATAATTTTAACGGCATTTCCCATTAGTGTGGCCCGAGCATCAGCGAATACACAGACGGTCACAAAAAAAGAAACGACTTTGCTTGACAATATGTGTGATGTTCACTGAATGAGTGAACAATCTCACTCATTCGTTCAGTATATTTTGCAATGTTCACTAAATGAGTGAACAGTCTCACACACACACACAACACATTGTTTAGTGTTCATTGATGATTTAGCGAAGTTTTGAACAACTTTCAAAGTTCACAAAAGATTTAGTCAAATTGTACATACGAGTACAAATACATCCAGGTTGATAGGTAACTTCTCTTTTCGGAGTGAAGATCCAAACTGGTGGCATCTTCACTATTACTGGTAGTGTAGATAACTTCAAAATGGTGGTAGCTTTACTTTTCGCCCGAAGAAGAGCTCGACGCCCTGCCGCGGCCCTTTTTGGTCTTCTTGTCATCTTCTTTTTGTATTTCTGCGCACTTCTCGACGGGTGGGTCTGGCTTAGCAGGCTGCTGAGGCGGTGGGTGGCTGCCGCTCTGTTAATAAACAAACATTTGTTACTGTTGATCAAATGCTAAGGTTCTAAAAAAAGGTCAACCGTAAAAGTCGTTTCACAATACATATCAGTGAAGCCACAGATCCGACACAGTAAAAAGTATAAGTATAAGTAAATTAAAAAATATTTATTCAATTAATATTAATAAATTTATTTAAGAAAGTTTATAAGTAGTAGTAAATTATAAAATATTTATTTAAGTAATATTAATAAATTTATTAATTAAATAATTTGATTTTGAAATTAATGGAATAAATCTTATTAAATTAATTTCTGGTTATGATATGACTTTATTTTTTTTATCTTTAATAATTTGAATGTTAATTCCTTATAGTAGTGAAAATTATTCTTTCATACATTCTACAGGGTGACTGGTAAATAATTGGCATCCTTTTAGGGGCTTATTCTGTACATCACAACTAACAACTTTTGTTCTGCGACTTTTGTCAAAACTCAAAAAAAACAGCTGTTCCATACATTTTGTCGCGGGTGAACAATATTTTTCTATGGAACAACAATTTTTTTTTTTGAGTTTTGACAAAAGTTGTTAGTACAGAATAAGCCCATAAAAGGATGCCAATTATTTACCAGTCACCCGGTATAAGAACTCATCTCCTCTTATCAGTATCAGTGATTGCCGGCGTCGACACTGGCACAGGGAGCACTATATCGTCACTCACACTGACTACTGAGGATGCGTTCATAGAGAATGTATGAAAGAATAATTTGCACTGTACCGGTACTGTGTCGGAGCTGTGGCTACACTGATGTGGGAATCGGCCTTTTGACGAGAGCTGAGAGCAGCATTTCTCAGACAGACAAAGCGCGGGCGCGGCTGCGATCAATGTTCGACCAATCACGAAGTCTTGGTACTGAGATGGTTTGCCTTTCTCTGCTGCTCGAAAACTTTTACAAGCTTCGACTGTTCTGTACCGGTAACAGGGTTTTTAAACCACTGCAAGACTCGGGCCTACCCACGGAGCGAGATTGGGCTATATTGATAACGCTGGCCCAATGCAGGTTGGTGGATTCCATACGTCATCGAATACCTTTTACAGACGTATGCAGAATGCCTCGCGAAGTTTTCCTTCACCGAAAAACCAGTGGTGTGAAATTCTGTAGGTATCTACATAAGTTCCAAACAAACTCAATGGTACGGGATCGGGATTTGAACCCGACCTCACGATTGTAGGGCGGGTGTTACTACCACGAAGCTTAGACTGATGACGATGTAAACCTATTCATCAAGCTTATTGAAGAAAGCGTGTAAAATTGAAAATGATTAGACAATTACAGAGATTAAACAATGATTGCACCTGAAAATGCAATTTCATAGAATAATCAGAACTAATTAGTTATCTAACATACTATTATTTTTAAGTGTACACAAAAATTAAAATACATTTACTTTCGCAGACACAGCTGCAACAGCTGAATTCCGATATGTACTTCCAATGTAAGTCATTTTTAACTGTTTTTAGGGTTCCGTACCCAAAGGGTAAAAACGTGACCCTATTACTAAGACTCCGCTGTCCGTCTGTCTGTCTGTCTCCAGGCTGTCTCATGAACGGTGATAGCTAGAACGTTGAAATTTTCACAGTTGATGTATTTCTGTTGCCGCTATAATAACAAATAACAAATGAATCAAGGACATGTCATGGGACGGACATTTTCTCATGTTTCAGTGACTACACTATTAGCCCTCGGATTTTTAGCATCCTGCTCATATGGAAGAAGCATGGAATATTCGCAAAGGGAACCTAAAAAGTTGAGTAAAATCTTACCAGAGGAGTCTTAGGGACTTTTACACGAATTTTCACACCACTGACTTTCGATTTCACAGACCCGATTACAGGACAAACTAGTTTTGCCTAGGCTAAACTAGTTCTTCCTATACGCGATAAGATTAACTATATAGCCTAGTCCAAACAGGTTCATCCTAAGCCCATTGGCATAAACCAGTTTAGGCTAGGCCAAACTAGTTGATACTGATATACATACGCCAAGATAAACTGGTACGGGATAGTCTAAACAAATGTTTAACAAGGCTAAGGTTTAGTGAGATGCAGTTGCAACAAAAACTGCTCCATAAACAAAATTCCATAAATTGTTCTGAAATCGAGTCTGGCCGGTAACATATATAAAAAACAAACTAATTCAATGTTTTCCCAAAAATTAATTAAACACATTTGCTAGTTTTATTTAATTACATTATTAAATAACAAATATGTACTTGCGGCGACATTTCGCATGGCAACCCTGTTTAGATATTTTCCTATTCATACAATTACGTAAAATCTTGGTTTGAACCTTGTACGCAATGAGCGCTATAATCCTGCAGCGGGATCTCGGGCTATATATCGAGTAGAGTATTAAAATGAAGGGATTTAAAAGGAGATTACTAAAATATACATATAGGTACTCGTATGTGATGTCATGTTTTTAATCAGGTATAATTACAACCGTTTTAATTATTTTAGGCTTGGTTGCACCTTGTTATTTTGTAATAAAAAACATGTTAAAGTAATGATTAGGGAAAATATGTGCTGCATCATTTGACAATGTGTAAGATGACGTCATAACTTTAATTTGACCCTTAACATTACCAATAGCATATTGATTAATTCCATTGTAAATTATCTGTCAGAAAAGTATAACCCTGATAAGTAATAACTTAAATTATTTCAAAGAATACGCTGGTGCAAGACATTTCGTAGTCACGTTAGTTAACAATAACTAACTATAATCCTACCGCTTAACTTAGTCATCGCCTGCGCGGTACAGGGGCGCCGGGGGAGACAACAAAGGCAGACGGAGACAGGTGCGACTGTCTCAGTCCCTCTAACTAAGTTAAGCGGTAGGATTGTAACGGGTAATATGGTGCAACCAAGCCTGAGTGATTTCCTTATATGTTGATTTTTTGAACTATTTGTTACGTTTCACTTGTATTTCAGTCCGAATTTTGCACTGAGAACGTCCAGCTACTGGTCAGAACCCTACAGGCCTGAGTCCGACTGTGAAGAGGGCGGGATCCCTCTAGCCGAAAACACAAAGGAAGCACTTGCCTTCTTACGACAAGTTTTAGCAAACTTATTGAAAGGGGATCCGGTGGACCCTAAACCGCCCAAGTGAGTTTTCACCGCTCGGCCACGAGCTCACGCCGCCACCGCAGTCACAGTAATAGTATCTAACAATGTTGAAATAAATCCTTGAAATAAATACCTACAGCGCCACGTGGCCACGCAGAACATAAACCACCGCTAGGGCTGCCCACCTGGTAGGTAAATCGCACGCCCACTGATACAAACCCACACGTTCTTTCATCACTGCGGCGGAGCACCCCTGCGACCGGTGTGTACCTAAGGAATTTAACCGAAAACTACAGTGTTTACCAAGCTCCGAGGCATTGTATTGAAGACGGAATATTGTTAGATACCGATACTGTGCCGCAGTCGCTGCCGTTAAAGCCCGAATTCGTGAACGAGCGGTAAACCGTCTTTAAATTACAATATGTTTCTCCAAAAATGGTACAACTGACTTCAAGCATAGCAAACTATGTATACATTCGAATAGTTCGCTCAAATCGATGTATACCGTGGATTCGGAATAGCATCTATATGATTTTAAATTATATTGAAGTTTTTTTAAAGCGAATAAGTCCGCGCTTGACCACCAATTCGCTTGATATCCCAAACCCGGTACTGTACTTGGCTAATCCCGGGATTTTCGGGATTGCTACAAACGGGTTAAGTTTGCATGCCGTGGTCCATTACGCCTTGAAAATAACTTTGCCTAAATTATATTAAGAGAAGTTAGAATCCACCACTTTCCGCATTATCTGTAAAACATCGAGAGATTTTTAGGTACATTTTTGATAAAATTTACGTTCCGGAAAAAACTCTTTTCACTCCTTAAATTGTAACAAAATGTTATGTAATTGATGTCAATCGCTTGATGAAGAAATATTGCACGTTGACGTACGAGACGTCATATTTCATTTAGAAAAGTTCATAGTTTATGTATACATCAGCCAAAATTTTTGCGTAAAAATTTGAGTTTTTAGAGACTTACAAGATCATTTATAGAACTGTAAAAGCAAAGACGTTCTAAGGATTAAAGTGCTAATTACAGAAAAAAAAATCACTCAAAACAGATTATTTTTAGAGGAAGATAACTTATTATTTTTGTATGACGGATTTATCAGCAAGCTGGAGCCTAGAGCGGCAGATTTTAGGGGGCGACCAATTTTGGACCATTTATTCATTTTTTATTTAACCTGTACAGTTCCTCTGCTGGACAAAGTTCTTCTCCAATTCCTTCTATTCCTTTCAGTTCTATGTTACCTCCGTCATTACTTTTTAAACCTCATAATTTCGTCGCGACATCATGTTGGAGGACAATTTTAATATTAACAAAAATAAAAGACTTTTTTCAAATAATTTAATCATATGTATACCTAAATATTATAAAATCTACAGTAAAAAACAACATAGGTATAACATGTTTCGTTTTACTAATAAATGAGAATCAAAGTCTTAAATATGTATTATAGCCTGTGATTGAAGTACTGTTCTCAATTCGACGAAGTATATATAATTTGTTTTTTTTGTGCATTTTAATTACGCGATCATTCCACCAATTCTGAATCGATTTTGATTATTCTTTTTTTGTTTGGTAGATCATACTTCAGAGGTCCGAGAGGACCTTCTTTTTTGAAGTCGTTAATAAGTATCTTTTATTTCAGAATGTTTTGTATAACTTTCGGTGACATACACAAAAGTTTGTACGTACTTTTACGCGACTCTCTGGACGACGAGATTGCAAAAATCGATGAAATGTATGGCAACAAAGGACACCGAGGCACAGTGAGAGAGGCGGTACGAGATGGTTTTTTTACAATTTTTATTTAACTAGCTTTTGAAGTCTGTGAACCATCATTAGGCCCAATTACGAAGGCGCCATGGTAAATTTAATAGCTACGTAAAACATGTTCTATTATAATTACGACAGCGCCTTCATAATTGGGCATTTTATGCACAACTTATGCTATAAAGCCAACCATTATTATCAACGTTGTTGACAATATTGATCTTAAGGTTAAACAAGTCGCTCGTCACTCCATACAAACGTCGGTGGGTAATCACACCAGTGTTTGTCGTTGAATTTCCAAAACTAAGATTTATATTGTTTTTGCAAAATCTATGCTTCTTGCTAATAAAACTGTGAAAAATACTATCTACTCGAATGATATAAGCCTTGAAATATTTGAAATTTGACTCAAATTTTTAGGAAACTTTGGGTGTAAAAAAGCACAGAATAACTTAACTGAGTCATCTTTTATGAAAATAGCGGCCTAGTTTATATATTCGTTAGTTCAAATAACTGATTTTTAAATTAATCCATAGTATAGTTTTTTCATAATTTACAACCGAGAAAACCCTTATGCGCATTTAGTACGCAGCCGTGTTAGGTAAAAATTATAAGTTTTTTCAAACAAATAAAAACAAAATTATATTGCAATGGGTGCGCTTGCACTATATCTACTGTTTAGCGCCAAATCTATCTCTTTTTTAGACAAGACACCTGAGATATCATTTATTTTATCTACGCCAAATATGAGTTCGTGCCGTCAACTTGTTTCACCTTAAGCACCTTCTTTCGGCATAGTACAGGTCCCGCGGATAACCATGTATTTTAAACTTGTATTATATATTACTTACAGCCTTCAAAAAACCAAGATTTAAACTACGGAACTATCATGAACTATTTCAAGGCCTTGACGGAAGGTGTACGTCGGAATGATAGACAAGGAGATAAGACTGAGATAGCTGCATTACACTATTATCCAAGTCTCAAGAAGAATTTACTAAGGATGAGACAAATCGAAGGCGAGACAGCAGATATTCCGGTGAAAAGCGAACCAATTCAAGTTAAAAAATACCTAATGTCTATTTGATATTTTTTTCATTTGAATTCAAAATAAATAATTGTCAAAAATATTAATGAATGCATTATTTTCCGGTGTTTAAAAAGTTATTCTATGTTTTGCTGTGTCACAGGCGTTCAGACAGCTTAAAAACTTTTTTTTTTGTATTTCACGCGTGAGCAACTGCTTAGTCATTATAAATCACAAGTCAGTTTTTGCATGGAATACTGCTCTCACTTTGGGGATGGCTCTGCCAAATATCAACTGGAGGCACCGGAGTCGATTGAGAGGCGAGCCAGGAGGCTGATAAACAACGACACCTTGACCATAAAAGTCGCAACTCGCAGCTGCATAGTCTCGAGCATCTACGTTAGGTAGCGTGTTTATCGGCCTTTTATCGGACACACTTCAGAGAGTGCGCCCAGGAGTTACACTATCGGGTCCCACCTGCCCCTTTCTTCTATCGTACAGCTAGACAGACGCGACCAAAGCGCCACCCATTTATGTTGGACATTCCGCGCGTTAGGACCAAGCGTTTCGAATCCTCATTCCTCATACAAACAGCCAGAATGTGTTTTTTTTTTTGCCTTCCCGCTAAAGTACAACGTGGGTGTCTTCAATATATAATTATATACATAAAAAAATTCAAGGTGAGCGTGCTACAACCTAGACCGCATGCTTAACATCAGGCAGTATGTAATCAAACGCAAACCTATAAGGAATTTAAAAAAACCCCTAATATTTAAAAAAAAAAAACTCTTTACTGATATATTCGCTAGTGAACCACTCTCGTTCTTCAACCACTCGAAAGGGTCCAAATTTCTAATGATGAAGTAAATCATTTGACTATTAAACTGGAACTAATCTAAACTCATTTATCATAACTATTGAAGCGAGCGTGTAAAATTAACTATGATTAGACAATTACAGAGATAAACAATTGTTGTACCTGAAAAATACAAAAATTGAAATACATTTACTGTCGCAGACTCAGCTGCAGCAGCTGAATTCCGATATGTATTTCCAATGTAAGTAATTTTCAACTGTTTTTTTATTAATTCACTCCGTATGTATGCCGAATCATACAAGTCGGCGGATGTGAAGTTAGCTACAAGCTGCGCCAAACCCAAGCATACAACTTTATGTGAGTTTCAGTCAAGATTGGATATTGCCCGACTTGTATGATCGGCCTATACGCGGATTGCTCTTCATGATGGACGGACATCTTCTGTAATAGGTATCGTTGTTCTCATAATCAAATAATATATATCCAAGGCTTGAAAACCGGTTGTATTTATCGAAAATAGCTATGCTGTTAAAATTTAAATTGGACCACCTCTAAAGTGTGAGCTACCGGGTCTGGAGTACAGGACCTGGTAAGCCAATCACACCATATACTGCGGGCAGTTTCTTTGTGAAGGTATTTGATCTTTATGGTTGTCACTGCCCGATATTACTATTGACTTTTTGCGAGCGGTATATTACGACCGTTCCCTATAAGCTCTTGTGCATCATCATGGAATATATTACCTATGGAACCGTGCACCCCTTGCGATTTTATCATCGCTTGAAATAATATGCGCCTTCCTTTGTACGATGCTTGATTTTGATCATTCTTTTTGTATTTAACTGGTGGAGAAATCGCGTAACAAAACATAAGTAGATACAAAAACAAACAGACGAATTGACAACCTTCTTTTTTGAAGTCGGTTAAATAAGTACACATGTCTTTCTTTCATGTTTCAGTGACTACAATATTGGCCCTCGGATTTTTGGCGTCCTGCTCATATGGAAGAAGCATGGAGTATTCACAATTTTATTTAAGCAGGAATAATTACAACCATTTTAATTCCTTTAGGCTTGGTTGTACCATGTTACTTTAGTAATAAAAAAACCTGTTAAAGTAATGGTTAGGGAAAATATGCGCTGCATCATTTGACAATTTGTAAGATAACGTCATAACTTTAATTGTACCCTTAACGTCAACAATAGCAAATTGATTAATTCCATTGTTAATTATCTGTCAGAAAAGTATAACCCTGATAAGTAATCACTTTAATTATTTCAAAGAATAAGCTGGTGCAATGCAAGACATTTCGTAGTCACGGTTAAAGTCAGCGTTACTGTTAGTGTTAAATTTGACAAAATGTAATCTTAACAACAACTAACTATAATCCTACCGCTTAACTTAGTCATCGCCTGCGCGGTACAGGGGCGCCGGGGAGATGACAAAGGCAGACGGAGACAGGTGCGACTGTCTCAGTCCCGCTAACTAAGTTAAGCGGTAGGATTGTAACGGGTAATAGGTGCAACCAAGCCTGAGTGATTTGCTTATCAGTTGATTTTTTCCAGTCAGGTTTTTTGAACTATTTGTTACGTTTCACTTGTATTTCAGTCAGAATTTAGCACTGAGAACGTCCAGCTACTGGTCAGAACCCTACAGACCTGAGTCCGACTGTGAAGAGGGCGGGATCCCTCTAGCCGAAAACACAAAGGAAGCACTTGCCTTCTTACGACAAGTTTTAGCAAACTTATTGAAAGGGGAGCCGGTGGACCCTAAGCCGCCCAAGTGAGTATTCACCGTTTGGCCACGAGCTCACGCCGCCACCGCAGTCACAGTAATAGTATCTAACAATATTGAAATAAATCCTTGAAATAAATAACTACAGCGCCACGTGGCCACGCAGAACATAAACGCACGCGCTAGGGCTGCCCACCTGGTAGGTAAATCGCACGCACATTGATACAAACCCACACGTTGTTTCATCACTGCGACGGCGCAACCCTGCGACCGGTGTGTACCTAAGGAATGTATAGTGTTTACCAAGCTCCGAGGCATTGTATTGAAGACGGAATATTGTTAGATACCGATACTGTGCCGCAGTCGCTGCCGTTGAAGCCCGAATTCGTGAACGAGCGGTAAACCGTCTTTAAATTACAATATGTTTCTCCAAAAATGGTACAAATGACTTCAATCATAGCAAACTACGTATACATTCGAATAGTTCGCTCAAATCGATGTATACCGTCGATTCGGAATAGCATCTATATGATTTTAAATTATATTGAAGTTTTTTTTAAAGCGAATAAGTCCGCGCTTGACCACCAATTCGCCTGATATCCCGAAAAACCCGGTACTGTACTTGGCTAATCCCGGGATTTTCGGGATTGCTACAAACGGGTTAAGTTTGCATGCCGTGGTCCATTACGCCTTGAAAATAACTTTGCCTAAATTATATTAAGAGAAGTTAGAATCAACCACTTTCCGCATTATCTGTAAAACATCGAGAGATTTTTAGGTACATTTTTGATAAAATTTACGTTCCGGAAAAAACTCTTTTCACTCCTTAAATTGTAACAAAATGTTATGTAATTGATGTCAATCGCTTGATGAAAAAATATTGCACGTCGACGTACGAGACGTCATATTTCATTTAGAAAAGTTCATAGTTTATGTATACATCAGCCAAAATTTTTGCGTAAAAATTTGAGTTTTTAGAGACTTACAAGATCATTTATAGAACTGTAAAAGCTAAGACGTTCTAAGGATTAAAGTGCTAATTACAGAAAAAAAAATCACTCAAAACAGATTATTTTTAGAGGAAGATAACTTATTATTTTTTTATGACGGATTCATCGGAAAGCTGGAGCCTAGAGCGGCAGATTTTAGGGGGCGACCAATTTTGGACCATTTATTCATTTTTTATTTAACCTGTACAGTTCCTCTGCAGGACAAAGTTCTTCTCCAATTCCTTCTATTCCTTTCAGTTCTATGCTCCCTCCGCCCAATACTTTTTAAACCTCATAATTTCGTCGCGACATCATGTTGGAGGACAATTTTAATATTAACAAAAATAAAAGACTTTTTTCAAATAATTTAATCATATGTATACCTAAATATTATAAAATCTACAGTAACATAGGTATAACATGTTTCGTTTTACTAATAAATGAGAATCAAAGTCTTAAATATGTATTATAGCCTGTGATTGAAGTACTGTTCTCAATTCGACGAAGTATATATAATTTGTTTTTTTGTGTATTTTAATTACGCGATCATTCCACCAATTCTGAATCGATTTTGATTATTCTTTTTTTGTTTGGTAGATCATACTTCAGAGGTCCGAGAGGACCTTCTTTTTTGAAGTCGTTAATAAGCATCTTTTATTTCAGAATGTTTTGTATAACTTTCGGTGACATACACAAAAGTTTGTACGTACTTTTACGCGACTCTCTGGACGACGAGATTGCAAAAATCGATGAAATGTATGGCAACAAAGGACACCGAGGCACAGTGAGAGAGGCGGTACGAGATGGTTTTTTTACAATTTTTATTTAACTAGCTTTTGAAGTCTGTGAACCATCATTAGGCCCAATTACGAAGGCGCCATGGTAAATTTAATAGCTACGTAAAACATGTTCTATTATAATTACGACAGCGCCTTCATAATTGGGCATTTTATGCACAACTTATGCTATAAAGCCAACCATTATTATCAACGTTGTTGACAATATTGATCTTAAGGTTAAACAAGTCGCTCGTCACTCCATACAAACGTCGGTGGGTAATCACACCAGTGTTTGTTGTTGAATTTCCAAAACTAAGATTTATATTGTTTTTCCAAAATCTATGCTTCTTGCTAATAAAACTGTGAAAAATACTATCTACTCGAATGATATAAGCCTTGAAATATTTGAAATTTGACTCAAATTTTTAGGAAACTTTGGGTGTAAAAAAGCACAGAATAACTTAACTGAGTCATCTTTTATGAAAATAGCGGCCTAGTTTATATATTCGTTAGTTCAAATAACTGATTTTTAAATTAATCCATAGTATAGTTTTTTCATAATTTACAACCGAGAAAACCCTTATGCGCATTTAGTACGCAGCCGTGTTAGGTAAAAATTATAAGTTTTTTCAAACAAATAAAAACAAAATTATATTGCAATGGGTGTGCTTGCACTATATCTACTGTTTAGCGCCAAATCTATCTCTTTTTAGACAAGACACCTGAGATATCATTTATTTTAGCTCGCCAAATATAAGTTCGTGCCGTCAACTTGTTTCACCTTAAGCACCTCCTTTCGGCATAGTACAGGTCCAGCGGATAACCATGTATTTTAAACTTGTATTATATATTACTTACAGCCTTCAAAAAACCAGAATTTTGACTACGGAACTATCATGAACTATTTCAAGGCCTTGACGGAAGGTGTACGTCGGAATGATAGACAAGGAGATAAGACTGAGATAGCTGCATTACACTATTATCCAAGTCTCAAGAAGAATTTACTGAGGATGAGACAAATCGAAGGCGAGACAGCAGATATTCCGGTGAAAAGCGAACCAATTCAAGTTAAAAAATACCTAATGTCTATTTGATATTTTTTTCATTTGAATTCAAAATAAATAATTGTCAAAAATATTAATGAATGCATTATTTTCCGGTGTTTAAAAAGTTATTCTATGTTTTGCTGTGTCACAGGCGTTCAGACAGCTTAAAAACTTGTTTTTTTGTATTTCACGCGTGAGCAACTGCTTAGTCTTTATAAAGCACAATTCAGTTTTTGCATGGAATACTGCTCTCACTTTGGGGATGGCTCTGCCAAATATCAACTGGAGGCACCGGAGTCGATTGAGAGGCGAGCCAGGAGGCTGATAAACAACGACACCATATAAGTCGCAACTCGCAGCTGCATAGTCTCGAGCATCTACGTTAGGTAGCGTGTTTATCGGCCTTTTATCGGACACACTTCAGAGAGTGCGCCCAGGAGTTACACTATCGGGTTCCACTTGCCTCTTTCTTCTATCGGACGGCTAGACAGACGCGACCAAAGCGCCACCCATTTATGGTAGACATTCCGCGCATTAGGACCAAGCGTTTCGAATCCTCATTCCTCATACAAACAGCCAGAATGTGGTTTTTTTTTTGCCTTACCGCTAAAGTACAACGTGTCTTGTCTTCAATATATACGAGTAATTATATACATAAAAAAATTCAAGGTGAGCGTGCTACAACCTAGACATGCTTAACATCAGGCAGTATGTAATCAAACGCAAACCTATAAGGAATTTAAAAAACCCCTAATATTTTAAAAAAAAAACTCTTTACTGAGATGGTTCGCTAGTGAACCACTCTCGTTCTTCAACCACTCGAAAGGGTCCAAATTTCTACTGATGAAGTAAATCATTTGACTATTAAACTGGAACTAATCTAAACTCATTCATCATAACTATTGAAGCGAGCGTGTAAAATTGACTATGATTAGACAATTACAGAGACTAAACAATTATTGCACCTGAAAAATACAAAAATTGAAATACATTTACTGTCGCAGACTCAGCTGCAACAGCTGAATTCCGATATGTATTTCCAATGTAAGTAATTTTCAACTGTTTTTTTATTAATTCACTCCGTATGTATGCCGAATCATACAAGTCGGCGGATGTGAAGTTAGCTACAAGCTGCGCCAAACCCAATTAGCATACAACTTTATGTGAGTTTCAGTCAAGATTGGATATTGCCCGACTTGTATGATCGGCCTATACGCGGATTGCTGTTCATGATGGACGGACATCTTCTGTAATAGGTATCGTTGTTCTCATAATCAAATATATCCAACGCTTGAAAACCGTCTGTATTTATCGAACACAGCTATGCTGTTAAAATTTAAATTGGACTATCTCTAAAGTATGAGCTACAGGGTCTAGAGTACAGGACCTGGTAAGCCGATCACATCACACCATATACTGCGGGCAGTTTCTTTGTGAAGGTATTTGATCTTTATGGTTGTCACTGCCCGATATTACTAATGACTTTTTGCGAGCGGTATATTACGACCGTTCCCTATAAGCTCTTGTGCATCATCATGGAATATATTACTTAGGTACGTACCTATGGAACCGTGCGCACCCCTTGCGATTTTATCATCGCTTGCAATAATATGCGCCTTCCCTTGGACGATGCTTGATTTTGATCATTATTTTTGTATTTAATTGGTGGAGATATCGCGTAACAAAACATAAGTAGATACATAAGTAGAAACAAACAGACGAATTGACAACCTTCTTTTTTGAAGTCGGTTAAAAAAGTACACATGTCTTTCTTGCATGTTTCAGTGACTACAATATTGGCCCTCGGGTTTTTGGCGTCCTGCTCATATGGAAGAAGCATGGAGTATTCACAATTTTATTTAAGCAGGAATAATTACAACCATTTTAATTATTTTAGGCTTGGTTGTACCATGTTACTTTAGTAATAAAAAAACCTGTTAAAGTAATGGTTAGGGAAAATATGTGCTGCATCATTTGACAATTTGTAAGATAACGTCATAACTTTAATTGTACCCTTAACTTCAACAATAGCATATTGATTAATTCCACTGTTAATTATCTGTCAGAAAAGTATAACCCTGATAAGTAATCCCTTTAATTATTTCAAAGAATAAGCTGGTGCAATGCAAGACATTTCGTAGTCACGGTTAAAGTCAGCGTTACTGTTAGTGTTAAATTTAACAAAATGTAATCTTAATAATAACTAACTATAATCCTACCGCTTAACTTAGTCATCGCCTGCGCGGTACAGGGGCGCCGGGGGAGACGACAAAAGCATACGGAGACAGGTGCGACTGTCTCAGTCCCGCTAACTAAGTTAAGCGGTAGGATTGTAACGGGTAATAGGTGCAACCAAGCCTGAGTGATTTGCTTATCTGTTGATTTTTTCCAGTCAGGTTTTTTGAACTATTTGTTACGTTTCACTTGTATTTCAGTCAGAATTTTGCACTGAGAACGTCCAGCTACTGGTCAGAGCCCTACAGGCCTGAGTCCGACTGTAAAGAGAGCGGGATCTCCCTACCCGAAAACACAATGGAAGCACTTGCCTTCTTACGACAAATCTTAGCAAACTTATTGAAAGGGGATCCGGTGGACCCTAAACCGCCCAAGTGAGTTCACCGCTCGGCCACGAGCTCACGCCGCCGCCGCAGTCACAGTAATAGTATCTAACAATATTGTGACTCGGCCTTGTCCTTGAAATAAATAACTACAGCGCCACGTGGCCACGCAGAACATAAACGCACGCGCTAGGGCTGCCCGCCTCGTAGGTAAATCGCACGCCCACTGATACACACCCACACGTTCTTTCATCACTGCGACGGCGCAACCCTGCGACCGTTGTGTACCTAAGGAGTGTATACCAAGCTCCGAGGCGCGTAGGTATGATTCGCATTCCATCCGTTTGTATTGAAGACGGAATACTGTTAGATACCATTACCGTGCTGCAGTCGCTGCCGTTGAAGCCCAAATTCGTAAACGAGCAGTAAACCGTCTTTAAATTATATGTTTCTCCAAAAATGGCATAACTGACTTCAATCATAGCAAACTACGTATACATTCGAGTAGTTCACTCAAATCGATGTATACTCGTATCATCGATTCTGAATAGCATCTATATGATTTTTAAATTATATTTAAGTATTTTTTTAACGCGAATAAGTCCGCGCTTGACCACCAACTCGCCTGATATCCCGAAAAACCCGGGACTGTACTTGGGTAATCCCGGGATTTTCGGGATTGCTACAAACAGGTTAAGTTTGCATTCCGTGGTCCATTACGCCTTGAAAATAACTTTGCCTAAATTATATTACGAGTAAGAGGAGTCTGAATCGACCACTGTTTCCGCGTTATCTGTAAAACATCGAGAGATTTTTTGGTACATTTTTGAAAAAATTTACGTTCCGGAAAAAATCTCTTTTCACTCCTTAAATTGTAACACAATGTTATGTTATTGGTGTCAATCGCTTGATGAAGAAATTTTGCACGTACGAGTACGACGTACGAGACGTCAAATTTCTTTTAGAAAAGTTTATGTATACATCAGCCAAAATTATTGCGTAAAAATATGAGTTTTTAGAGACTTACAAGGTCATTTATAAAACTGTAAAAGCTAAGACGTTCGTAGTGATTCAACTCAAATTGGATAATTTTTAGGGGTAGATAACTTATTATTTTTGTGACCAAGGTCGCGGTTTCCACAAGCCTTAATAGCATTTATTACATGTCGACAAAAACAAACCTTAGATCTGTCGCACGATACATACTAAACAGGAGCTCGAAGATAATACTTAGAATCATCAGCATATAAATAGCTTAAATATCGTCTATATGTCTATTACTCCAACCGGCGTAAAAGCTGCTGCTTATGTTGGCATTAAACTACGAAGCAGGCTTGGAATCGGAAGTCAAACATTGGATACTCTAGATATTTCTGCGATTGTATTTACGAAATTCTAATTCCGGGATAACCTGGGATCCCTGGATTACAAATCCCTGGATTATTAAAAATCCCGTAATCCCGGGATTGAAAACCATGCTCGGGATTGTATTCTCTACCTAGAAGTTACATATTCACTTGGATCTTGAATAGCTAATGTCAATGGCGGATTTATCAGCAAGCTGAGTAGGCTGGAGCCTAGAGCGGTAGATTTTAGGGGGCGACCAATTTCGGACCATTTTTTTTTTTAAATTTAAACTGTACTGTTTCTCTGCTGGACAATGTTCTCCTCCAATTCCATCCATTCCTTTCAGTTCTATGTTACCTCCGTCATTACTTTTTAAACCTCATAATTTCGTCGCGACATCATGTTGGAGGACAATTTTATTACTAACAAAAATCAAATACTTTTTTTTGTAATTTAGTCATTTGTAAACCTAAATATTATAAAATACTGGTATTAATATTAATAAATGAGAATCAAATTCTGTGATTGAAGTACTGTTCTCAATTCGACGAAGTATATAATTTGTTTTTTTTTGTATTTTAATTACGCGATCATTCCGCCAATTCTGAAGATTTTTTTTTTTTGTTTGGTAGATCATACTTCAGAGGTCCAAGAGAACCTTCTTTTTTGAAGTCGCTTAATCAGTATCTTTTATTTCAGAATGTTTTGTGTAACTTTCGGTGACATACACAAAAGTTTGAACGTACTTTTACGCGACTATCTGGACGACGAGATTGCAAAAATCGATGAAATGTATGGCAACAAAGGACACCGAGGCATAGTGAGAGAGGCGGTACGTGATAGCTTTTTTTTAAAATTTATATTTAACTAGCTTTTGAAGTCTATGAACCATCATTAGGCCCAATTATGAAGGCGCCATGGTAAATTTAATAGCTACGTAAAACATGTTCTGCCTATCGAATGCTCAAAGTGAAAATGAAACAGAAATTATTCTAAATAGCTTTTATAATTACGGTGGCGCCATCATTATTGGGCCCAACTTATGCTATGAGGCCAATTCGGATTTCGAAAAAAATCAGGTAAATTTTGTCGATTCAGAGTTGCAATTTTGTGTAGACTACTTTTTTTTCTCCAATTCCGGGTTAGCATCATATTAAAATAGATAACGATAAAGTTGTTGTCCAGCGGATAACCCTATTTTTTTTTAAATTGAAAATATGTATAGTAACCAGGGTTTGTCCAGGGTCTGTGCCCTTTGTTAACTGAACACAATTTTTTGATTTTATTGTACAAAGAGAGTAATCTTAGCCTAAGTTATTTAGTCGGTGCATTGCGTGAATGCCACGAACAGATCGGCGACCCGCAAGCAGCACCCGATCACGAGTATGACATATGTGCCAGCCATCGCTCTCCTCGACCATATTTGAGGGAAGAGAACGATCCGACACATGATGCCGCCGCAAGACCCTATATTTTAAACATGTATTATGTATTACTTACAGCCTTCAAAAAAACCAGATTTCGAATACGAAACTATCATGAACTATTTCAAGGGCTTTGTGGAAGGTCTACGTCGGAATAATAGACTAGGAGGTAAGACTGAGATAGCTGCATTACTCAATTATCCAAGCCTGAAGAAGAATTTACTAAGGATGAGACAAATCGAAGGCGAGACAAGAGATGTTCCGGTGAAAAGCGAACCAATTCAAGTTAAAAAATTCCTTATATCGATTTGATTTTTTTTTCCATTGAAATTCAAATTAAATAATTGTCAAAAATATCAATAAAATACATGCAAAAATACGTAACCATTTTTTTTCCGGTGTTTAAATAGTTATAGTATTTATATTATATTCAAATGTAATAGTTTAAATAGTTTTTCTGTGTCAGAGGCGTTCAGACTGCTTAAAAACTTTTAACACCAGGGCAAACACAGTTTTGTTTTCAGAAACACCAGGTACATCAGATATTTAGCTATGAATGTTTGACGGCTGATATGATGATCTAACTACGGTCTGCAGCCGTTTTTCTTTTGTTTGCCGTAAAAATTTGCATGATGATTTACTGGAATCTTTCCGTTGTTTAGAGAAATACCCCGTTTAAATACGTATACCCAATTAAGAATGTTTTATAGCTGATAGGATGAAGTTCTAGTCGTGATCTACTCATAGTCTACTCGTGGTCTATTTATGGTTTACTCCTGGTCTATTCATGGTGTATTCGTAGTCTACTTATGATCTACTCATGGTCTACTCCTGGTCTACTCCTATGCCTACTCATGGTCTATTCACGGTCCACTCGCGGCCTACTCGTGTTCTATTCATGGTTTACTCATGGTCTACTGATGGTCTACTCATGGTCTACTGACCTTCTTCTTCTGCTTGTCGTGTCGGCGCGGCGGGCGGTCGTCCTCGTCCCGCTTCCTGCCCATCACTCCAAGAAGTTTGCTGACCATGCTGCTGCTGCTACTCCTGGTCTTCTCCGCTATGCTCGCACTCTCCGACTCCGGTGACTGGAATGCAATGGTCCATGAATGATGCTAGCTTTTATACTCGTCTAGCACGTATGATTGACATTGTATGGAATATTCCCCTTTTTACCCCTATGGGTACGGAACCCTAAAAAAATGGAGAATATATAATATACAGAAGCGAAACTCACTTTATTTGCATCAACGGAGTCCTGCCGCTTCAGTCCCTCTAGCTTCTTCACCGACTCCCTCTTGGCCTCTTTTTCCTTCTTGTCTGCCTTTTCTTGTTTCTTAGCTTCCTTATCGAGCTGCTTGTCAGATTTCTTCACTGATCCGGTGCGCTCCATTATTTTTTCCACCTGCTTTAGTTCATATAGTTAGCCACAAAGTAATAAAAAAGGACCAATTATGAAGGCGCCATCGTAAATTTAATAGCAACGTAAAAAGTGTTCTCTCTATCGAATGCCTAAAGTGAGAAAGAAAGAGAAATATTCTAATTAGCTATTATAATTACGATGGCCTTCATAATTGGGCCTAGTAAACCAATAAACTAATAAAATCATTATTTTTCGCAAAAAATGGCAAAACCGCCTTCCATCGTGTACAAAATTCGAATATTTCGCTCAAGTAGTTTACATTACTGTTGATTTTTCAAAAACGGCACAGCCGATTTCTGTAAAATTTAAATTGGACCACCTCGGGAGTATACCCTT
This sequence comes from Hypomecis atomaria, assembly GCA_964007245.1. Taxonomy (NCBI): domain Eukaryota; kingdom Metazoa; phylum Arthropoda; class Insecta; order Lepidoptera; family Geometridae; genus Hypomecis; species Hypomecis atomaria. The sequence goes on from OZ023305.1 coordinate 3,277,710, forward strand.
TCGAACTATAAAAGAATTTTTAGATTCTGTTCACAATTGCCGAAATTATCGATGAACTTACACGAAAAACATCCATACAGGACATAGAACCTCCTCCTTTTTGGAAGTCGGTTAAAAATGCATCAAACAATCCTGGAAAACAGATTTTGTTGAGATGCTTGGTATAGCTAAGAATGATAACATTGATATATATATTCAAACAAAAAATACCGTATATCAAATCCTTTTCTTGATCTAAGAACGTCACACAATCACAAATAGACCGATATGACACTTATAATACCCTTCTTTTTTCGTCGGAGTTAAAAAAAGGTCTCTACCAGTTACTAGATTATCGTTGTTTGACAGCCCTAAGAAACCGCACTTCATTTACTTGTAGCATATTTATTTATATGTGAAAGAATTTCACATAAAAAACACATGAATAACATTGGCCTTTTTTCGTTAGCAATTTAAAACAGCACAAAAAAAGGATAAATGTATTAAAAAAGGATAATTATAGTTTAGATTAAATAAAAAAAACCTACCTTTGATTTCTCCTCAACTTTAACTTCAGGAACTTTAGCCTCTTCAACCGCCTTTTCCTTATTTTTAGACTCCTGTTTCTTTATGGAGTCCTGCTTCTTCAACTCGGGTTTCTTCTTTTTTTCCTCTTCTTTGGCATCCTTCTTCTTTTTATCATCTTCTTTGACGTCCTTCTTCTTTTTGAGGTCTTCTTCTTTGAGACTGGAGTCGGATTTCTTGCGCGCTTTGGGCTGTGTGTCGATCGGTTGATCTTGTTTTGTAGATTTCAGTTTATCATCGAATGGTGGTAGACTAGTGTCAAGACTTGTTCGGCTGTCGTCTGCATAATTTAAAACCAGGTTAAAAATAGCTATAGTAAAGTTAACGTAAAATAAAATATATAGAAATTAAAATAAACAGTAGAAATCAGTTTCTTTTTAAGAATTCATAAAGTGGTCTCGAACCAAATTTTTTCGGTATTTCGACCATTTGTAGCGTAGTTTGACTAGGTGTTTGTCAGCGATCACCGAAGTACAGCAACGTTGGCACGGTAACTCTTCAGACGGGTGACTGTGGGTGGTATTTACAACTGAGCGCTACCGTGTCTCAAATGACGCGTTAAATTGTAGATCCCGGTTGTTTCAACCATTTAGCCATGTCAGAGGCCTTCAAGCGGCTTAAAAACACCTAGAACTAGGCACCCAGCCTTTATGAACTTACTTTTTTACAACTTTGGCGCCAGGTTTACCGAAATACCAAAACGAAGCAATTTGTCAGTGAATTCTGAAATTGCCCATTATTTATCGTTTAATACTCTGTTGAGCTATTTTATTAATAAATTAGGCTCATATGAGAGTTCACTTTTCGGTGACATAAATTAAGTCATCGCTCATTAATTGTAATACACACTCAAAGACTTTCGACTTGAGGCAATGCTGTATGTCGGTCGAGAAGACGTTACATAATTTTCACTTACCCATATACATTTCCCTGGACGTATCGAGCATGGACACGTCGATCGATGTGTCCACGAAGCTCTCGTCGGAGAGAGAGAGCGAGGCGAAAGACGACGTCGCGTTGAACGTAGACTTGTCCAGGCTCGTTTTGGGCGACGATGTGAATATGCTCGGCGTTTGTTGCTTCGCTGGCGTCCTAATACAATTCAAATATTGTAAGTCCTAAGTTCAGATAAGTCATGTCAATACACTCTATGGAAAGTATGAAAAAAAAAAGAAGAAATATCCTAAAAACGTTCGGAGACGTAAGTTATGATGTTAGTTTTCATATTTCAATTCAATTCAAAATTCATTTATTCCATTGACATTTCACATGCGCTTAGAAACGTCATTACAAAATAAATATCATTACAATATTACATAATAATTAACACATTGAGCTATTCAATAAAACAAAATAATAATAAATAATATTGAGATAGAAATGCAGAATCTGGAAACATTCTATTCGTAATTTTTGGAAAACTTGAATATTCATTTTAGATAATATTCATATTTTTATTTGCAAGAATGTAGGGTAGGTACATGGTACTGGTCTTAAAACTACTTATAACTAGTATCACTACATCCAACTCTGATCGAGCATGCAAAATACAAAGTTATTGCTTCTTAAAAATTATAAACTTATTAATACTTATTAAAACATTCATTGCAAAATTATTATCAATATAGAATGAACAAAAATTAAAATCGATGTCAATAATGAAGTATGAGAAGCATTGTATAAACATAGGTTTCTTTGGCCGCTTGTTAAAACTTTCGACTGGAACATGAATATGACCTTTGCAAAAACAGTTAAAGTATACCTACCATTATCTATTACTTATATCTCACGTATGTGGCATGTCTCTTGCATGACCGCATAGGCGAGTCTTTTCTCAGGTTTTGTCAGTGACGAGGCCTCTTCAACTTTTTTTTCCAAGGAACGATAAACACCATTACAGCATCACAACAATTCTTCTTCCAAAATCTGAAGTTCCCTATTCAATTGCTTTCATTGCTTTGCTAAGTATATTCTGCTTATTGATATTAATATTGTAACCGGACGTGTAAATAAGACTACGAAATAAATGAGTATGAATACCTGTGCGGCATATTTCTGGGATGATGCGTAGGAGAGTCCTTCTCCTCAGCTATCCTTGGCAGCAAGGGCTCGTCAACCTTTTCCTGCGGGGGTGGAGTGGGGGGCGCGGGGGCGGGGGCGCGCCATACCACCCTAGGTCGAGCGGTTCCCGTAGAGACTGCGACACCGGCGACGCCGCCGCAACATAGCGGCGATATGGAGCATTTCGACTCGGCTGAACGAGGGTGGAGTCTGAAGGAATTAATTAAGGGATGAATGTAGGGAATTGGTTCTGAGATCAAATGCCTAAAGCTGCGTATCCACTAGTGATAAAACGTGTAGTTGCGTGAAACGAACGTAAAACGCATGTGTGCTTTTGTAACTCTTTTACAAGATTTGTCAGATTTAATATTGGTGTGGATAGTAAAGTTTTGCAACCTAATGTTTTAAATTTTTATACAATTTTGTAGTAGCATGACGGGAATGCCTAGGCCTCAACATACGGGTGATTTATTGTACCCAGTTTGGGGAATAGTGTCTGCATAACAATGGTTTAATTTTGTATATTGTGTCCATCCATCCATTGTGTTTCTGTATATCTTTGCTTTGTGAGAGGTCAATTCAGACTTTTGTTTGAGCCTGGATGTTAATTCTCTATATTATGTGTTTCATGGAATCCTAAAGTTATCGTGAAGCATTTTATCTAAGTGAGGGCTCGTTCACATAGAACGTCCGTTTTACAGGTCCGTTTAAACGTATAATATGCTGTTAGCGTATGTAGTTGTATGAGCGAGTTCACACAGAATACAGTATTCCTGATCCAGTAAAAAATACCGATCCGACATCCGTTTTACGGGTCCGTTTAAACGTATATGTTATTGGCGTCGGATCCGTTAAAATCGGTTCTGTAAATGCTGTGTGAATAATACCATCAGTAGCGACGGATCAGGTTAAAAGGATCCAGTAAAACTGACGTTCTATGTGAACGAGCCCTGACGGTAAAAAACAAGACTTCATTAGCTTTCACACCGTTTATCTACACATCTTATCCCAAGTGGAGAAGCAGCTTTATTGTAATAAAACACAGCTTACGCTTAGCTTGTATAGCTGGTCATTGTCTCTCCAATGTTTTGACGTAGCTGCGTATACAAGCATTTATATAAAAAAAGTTGTCAATAAATACAGCTAGCTTATAGCTTAAGCCTATAATGTACTTCAAAATACACAATATAATTTTATAAATGTGAAAGGTAATTATTTAAAAAAAATACAGCAAATAAATACAGTCAAATAATGAGATAAACGTTTACGACACAAGGCTTGATTTTGTAAGCTGTCGAATCCAATCGCAATCTCAGTAGTGAAAGCTTCGAATAAATTTATTTTTGTATTGTAAGAGGTTTAGGAAGAGTTTATTTACATTGCGATTGAATTTAGACAAAAAGCAAAATCATCCTGCTGGTTAGTAAAACATATAACAAAATGAATGACGACGAATCGAAACAATATGCACACAAAAAGCAAACAGAAATGAATATGAAGAAATAGTAGATGTAAGACAAAATTGATAGCTTTTGCACAATTAAAAAAACAATTAAAATTTTGGTCAAAAAAACCTTTTGCCATCAACCGTTAGTCTGTAAAAACGCCAAATCAGTTAACGCAGGTTTCGTTTCGAACACAAAAACTACACTTAGTGGACCTTTTGAATAAATTATAAACTCTTTTGAAGTCATAAAAGTATTTTCTTAGACTGCTTTGGATGGCAACTTAGGTCACCACATTAACGCATGTCTTCGTCGACCAATATAACGTCACCATTGCAAAATTGGTAATCTCATAAAGACAAACTACACCTGTTTAGAACTTACTTTTCTTATTCAAGTAATCGCTGTTTTAGTCCAACCCTGTTACTGCCCAAGGAGAAGAGGTAGAATCGCGGCAGTAACCAACCAAGTGTAGTAACTTACACGGGGTAGAGATAATGGCAGATATAAAGGATTACTGGTAATCGCATTGTCGCAATCAGCATCTTTTTAGAGGCTTATTCTTTACATCAAAACTAACAACTTTTGTTCTGCGGCTTTGGTAAAAACTAAAAAAAAAGAACAGTTGTTCCATACATTTTGTCGAGGGTGAACGACATTTTCCTATGGAACAGCATTTTTTTTAGATTTGATAAAAGTCGTTGAACAAAAGTTGTTAGTTTTGATGTACAGAATAAGCCCCTAAGAGGATGTTTATTGGTTACCAGTAACCCTGTATAGCAGATATGTTACCTGTTATTGATAAAGCTCTTCGCAGTGTAGAGGCGGGATCGCGCGATCGGCGTGGGAACACTCACGCAGCTTTGTTTACTTTTACATGACAGAAATTACAAATTACCAATCAAGCTGCAAACGGTCTCCGGGGTAGAGGTGAGGCAAGAACGCGGCAAGAGCACTCATATCACTGTGATTACTATATGACAAGCACATTATTATACACCTACCACTGTCAAGTTACTTGTCAGGCCACAGAGCACTCCAAAACAGGGGCAAGGCACTCCCGCGAAGCCAGAGGCAACCAACTGCGCGCCTCCACTCGTCTGTTACGTTACTCACACTGTATACTAGTGTCAAGTTACCTGTCAGGCGACAGAGCTCTCCGCAGCAGGGGCGAGGCGGGGTCGCGGCGCGGCCAGGCTCGGCGGGAGCATTCTCTGGACGCCAGCGGCGATGGACTGCGCGCCTCCACTCGGCTGTGTTACGTTACTTACACGTGAGCGATAAATAGTGATATTACCACGAATTACTGCGAGTGTAGCAGACTTGTCAAGTTCTTTCTTTATCAACTAACTTCAACAGATACAGCTCAGTGACTTTCGGCAAACTATTATTGGGTTCCCACCAGGGTTGTGTGTGAGGAGACCCACATTGTCAGGATGGACGGATGTTGGATTTCCAACAAAAAAGTACAGTTGTTCATATTTATTTTTGGACCAACTATTTATTGGAAAACTTGATTGTCTTTCGACAAGCTTTTACTGCGATTTCCGGTTTAAACTCGTAGTACTTACAAGTTGTTAACAACAATGCATATATTTTAGCAAGAATAAAAAACAACATTTCGTATAAGATATTACTAGTGAATGAAAGTATACATTACGTACACCGTTTTTCACAGACACTGGATGGATTTGGCAATACCATACAGCGATAGAAGAGTATTGAAGCATGTTTGAGAGAAAGCATTCCGATGGTACCCGAATTTGCCAAATCACACCGACAAATGTGTTACTGTCTTATTTCATCGCAGTGCAACGAAACAAGACAACGACACTTTTTTGCGGTTTATTGGCCAGTATTCATTAGAATAGAATTTGGTATGAAGTTTGCTACGCTCGCAGTGGAAAGATGGCGTTAACATTTTGTCATGAGAGCAGAAAGCTTAGAAAGATATTAGCCATGATTCCAGCATTAACTCACAAAAATAAACTTATTTAACTGAGTATTTTACTACTAGAAACAAATTGTGAGATAGCAAGAATTTAAAGCAGTCAAACGAATAGCTAGAGGCACTTGATACTTGAATTAAATCGGGACCCCATGCGGTCTCATTTAAATATGGATGGAAAATTGAGATCCAACTTATGACGTGTCTTAAAATGCAAGCTATTTCTTATAGGCCTAATCATACAGCTTGACGGGTGTGATGTCAGCTGCAGGCTTCATTGCCCAATCCTGACTGACGCTCACTTATCAGTTACGCGAGGTTTGGGTTATCCGCAGCTTGTAGCTAACATCAAACCGCCAAGTTGTATGATTCGGCCTATACGTATGTTTTCATTAGTAAAATATAGCATCAGAACTAAAGTTCCTTTAGTGAAATAACGTGGAATCGAGGTCATAGCGTTCATTTTATTCACAAAATGAAAGGATGTGCACTTGATTGACATTGTGCATGATATTCACAGATGAAACATACATATTTCATGATAGACAGGACAATACATACATATACATAGACTTATAAGATACGACATGAGTTTGCGATGAAGTCCAATATTATAACAGACGTGAAATATAGGTACGTAACAATGAAACGGAATGTAAACATCCTAATAAAACAGTAAATGAATGAATCGGTAAACGTCACGAGTCAGAGCTAAATACAACCTGAGAAATATAGTGCGTTTCATCTTATAGTTCCTATGCCGTCATGTTGGCAGTGATGCAAATAAGTGTGGGCATATAATTCTTTCTTTGCACTCCTGCAGGGGTGCCAACATGACGGCATAGGAACTATTTGATGAAACGCACGCGCTGTTGTAGACAATTCTCAACCACAAAAATGTATAGAAAATGTTGCCAAAAACTGACAAATATGAATTGTAATTTGACACTCTCGGGAGAAAAACACGGCAACAACCACTGAATCGAGATATTTTCCATATCTCTTTCTAACTCATGATATATTAAATCAATGCATCTCCTTCAGATTTTCTCGATCGACCACATTATCCCTCTGATTGTAATAGCTCTGCGATTACAGCTTACAGCTGCGAGCTAGTGTTCGACCAATCATAGAGTCCGAAATGTTTAAATAAAGACCTGTCATTGGTTGTTGACCAGGCCGAAGATGACCATTCCCAGGGTCAATCTAAGCTTGAGTACTCGTAAGTCTTGGTAGCTCATTTTCCTAACCTATTCAGCTTATTCTAAAATATCCTTGCAATTACAAGCCTAATTGCGATTTATTTTTATTACATAGATTTATTATCCAACTATATACTACCTGTACAATTAAGTATACAATATTATAACAGATAACCAATAAAAAATGTTAAGATTTCAGTATTTTATTCCCAATATTACGAGTAATATTTAGATTACGCACAACTATAGTTGTGATTGATTCGGCCTATATACAGGGTTTTTTTCTAATCAATTAGAATCCTTTTGGGGGCTTCTTCTGAACATCAAAACTAACAACTTTTAATCTACGACTTTTGTCAAAACTCAAAAAAAAACATCTGTTCCATAAATTTTGTCGAGGGTGAACGATATTTTTCTATAGAAGAATGTTTTTTTTTAGTTTTGATAAAACTCGTAGAACAAAAGTTGTTAGTTTTGATGTACAGAATAAGCCCCTAAAAGGATGCTAATTGATTAGAAATAACCCTGTATAGTAAGAGAACAATACGTTTAATGTATTCAAACAGTTTTGAGGAAACATATAACACCACATACCTGGTGGGGGAAGCGGGTTGCGGCTGCGGCGAGGGCGAGGGGGTGCGCGCGAGCGGCGACAGCGGCATGTGCTGCAGCGACGCGCGGCGGACCTCCGCGCCGCCCGCCACCAGCTTGTGCTTTAGCCCGTGCAGCGACGACGGCCTGCAACCAAATACTACATTGTATCATAAGGGAGCAAAATTATATTATTACGGCGAGGACGCTTTTTGGAATCCAGAGCGAAGTGCGGGATTCTAGAATAGAATCCTGAACGTAGCGAGGGATTCAAAGTACGTCGCCCGAAGCAAAAATATATTTTTCACGAGAGTGATACTCTCCTACTTTTCATCACCCCTCTACATAGGGTGCTATTCTTCTGGCCTCGGCAAGAATTAATGTTACAAACTGAGGTGCCTATCAGAAACATTTTTTTTGCTTAACTTATAGCAAAACATTTTCAATTTGAGCGCGATTTACTTTATTTATCTACACTAATGTTGTAACATTCTACTTATGTTTCCAATACTTGACTTATAATGACTACTGTTATAGCGCAGACAACAAAACACTCAATTTAAGCAATTTCACATGATGTTATAATATCCACATCGATATCGTAAAATCTCATTATAACATCGCACGCTCGCTCCTGATTGGCCCTGCGCGCGCAGCTGCGCTCTCATTGGTTAGATTTTAATGGCGCCAAGTTCACTGTGACAATACACGTACGCGTGAATCCTAAGAATAAGAACCCAAAAACCGTCCCGTCCCGTCCAGTCCCGTCCCGTCCCGTTCCGTCCCGTCCCGTCCCGTCCCGTCCAGTCCCGTCCCGTCCCGTCCCGTCCAGTTCCGTCCCGTCCCGTCCCGTCGCAATATGTTTTTTTTTATTATTTTTTTTATTAGTGAAGATAAAGTAGTGTATGCAACTGCATATAACACTGGTATTATATGACAGTTGCATAAACTACTATTACAGTACGTTGAAAAATTCATGTAGAGCAAATAATTAAATATAGTCGTTAGTATTTTTGTGCGCCAATTTTACACAACTTTCGACGTGGATTTATCACAATAAAAGGGTGGCGCTTTCGTCGCGTCTGTCTAGCCGTACGATAGTAGAAAAGGGCGAGTGGGATCAGATTGTCAGATTGGTGGTCGGTATATGCCATTTCTATATGTCTGTATATGTATGTATGGTGGTATGTATGTTGCCGTATATTGAAAGGTAAAACTATAACGATTACTTACCTCTGGTATATAGGGTGCTGGTTAGGGCTGTCGACGATGGCGGGTGGTGGGGCGGGGGGCGCGGTGCATTCCAGAGAAGAAAGCTGCGCACACGGGCCGCCGCCGCACTCGCGTCCCAGCCGGTCCAACGTCTGCGCACGAAACATTTACATATACATTTAGATGAATATTCAGTTGACTTTAGGTACAAAAAGTTGAATTCTCATAATGTTGAATTCCTAAAAAGTATAATTTCCCAAAATGTTGAATTATTTAGGATTCGCAAAAAGTTGAATTCTCATAATGTTGAATTCTCAAAACGTATCATTTCCAATAATGCTGATTTATTTAGGTTTCGCAAAATGTTAAATTCTCGCAATGTTAAAATCCTAAAAGGTGTTATTTCCCAAAATGTAGATTTATTTTTGTTTTAGAAATGTACCGTGCGAATATACACCGACACTTGTAAATTATGTAACAGCCGGCCCCTTCAAGCGTACAATAATTTCCCGCTAGGCTGGCTTGTGTGGCGAAATCTCGTTAGTAATCGGTAATAAGTATCGGTAGTAGTTATCGAAGTTTCTGTGTAAATAAAGGTATTTTTGATTTTTATTACATAATGATTAGTAAGAGCCTAGGTCCCACGACACAGGTGTAGGATCTAGTATACAACTTGTTTGTGTTAACTTTTTGGAACAATAAGTCCGATTACAAAGGCGCCATCGTAATTATAATAGCTAAATAGCATAGTTTCTTTTTCACTTTAGGCATTCGATAGCGAGAACGCTTTTTACGTTGCTATTAAATTTACGCTGACTACCTCTATAATCGGGCCTAATAAGCGTTTTATTTATTTACTATCGTCATCATTTCGCGTTAATGCCTAAATGTTTTTTTTTAATTTTCCAAATCCGCGTTTAATATTACCTGGTGCATCTCCTGCGAGGCTCGTTTGGTGGAGATCCTCCTGAAGAGCGAGCAGCGGCGGCGCGGGCGCGGCCGCGGCGGCGCGGACGCCCGTCTGCCGCAACCCACGCGTTTCCTGCCGCCCGCCTGCACACCAACGATATATTATTTTGACTGCCTCGGTGGCTCAGTGGATAGTGACCCTGACTTCTGGGCCAAAGAGGCGTGGGTTCGATCCCCACCCAGGGCAAACATTTGTGTGATGAACATAGATGTTTGCTCTGTGTCTGGGTGTTATTTAGGTACTATCTATATAAGTATGTATTTTAAAAAATGTATATGTAGTATATCAGTCTCTCGCAGCCATATCACAAGCTATGCCTAGTTTGGGGTCAGCGACCGTGTGTTAGATGTCCCTAATATTTATTTGTTATTATTATTATACTAACCAGGCTATAAAGCATGCGACCGCGATGAAAATAACTCAATTCGACGTGTGAAAAAGTGGCAGTTATATTCTTTGCCATAACGCTGTCTCGTTCTGACACCATGAACGAAATAATTCGTGGCGCGCATACTAGCCCGGAAGGGGTAGCAGTCGCTAAATACTGGGCAAAGTTTATCTAGATAGATCATCATTACCTTAGAACCATCGACACGACGAAGAAGAGGACTAAACCAGAGGTTCCCAAACTTGTTTTTCTCATACACCCCTATTGCTCATTCCAGTGGACCCCTTACAACTAACTAACATTTTACCTCAGTAAAATAGACGTTCTTTTTGCAATAAATTTCCGATACTTTTTTTTATTAAAGTTTAGGATGACTTACTGAGCATAAAACACAAAATGTTGACAGATCCAGGTGGAGCTTCAAGCGCAATCTTGACAAAACGTATTTCTACGAGTTTCGTATCTCTACGAAACTATCGAAACTATGCACTTTAGGGCAAAAGTCATGGAGGCCATTATTGTAGAGAATAAAACTTCGCATCTTTTGCTTCCAGTATTTTTTTTAAATCTTCCAGTAAAATGCTGACAGATCAGCATTTTGTGATTTTATGCTCAGCGATTCAGATGTTTTATGCTCAGTGGTTCAGATTGTGATTTTATGCTCAGTGATCAGATTTTATCCTAAACTTTATAAAAAAAAAAAAAAACGGAAATTCAGTGCAAAGTTAAATTCAATTTTTACTGACTTATTTCTCCCATAATCCCCGTCAACAAAAAAAATGTGAAGATCAGATCTAACTACGGAATTTGCGTTACTGCTGAGTTCCGACCAGGTATTAAAAGTTTATTATTGAACTCTGATAAGTCGGCGGATGTAAAGTTAGATACAACGTGTAATAAAATGTTTAAGCTTAAACACCATTTAAAAGGTTTCATACAAAGCGTTTAAGATTGTTGTAGTCTATGAAAGTATACAAAGTACTGAAAGGGAAAACTGAAGCCTTATGTATAGTATGACGTAACATAGTAACGAAAACTATTATAGTTATCGTATCGCTCCATACATTTTCGTTAGTTCTTCCTCGTTGCCGCCAGGGGCACTATTAAAATGTATGAAGTCACACGGAAACTACTGTAGTTTCCGGCTACTAATAAAATGACACTAATTCGTCTGTATTTCGAGTTATTAGATTATTTTTTGTTATACAGTATACACATCTCTCGTTGACTGATTTTATTTCTCTTCAGCGTTTCTTTATAAATAATTTTTTTTGGTTCTTAGAAATTATAACGAGAGCGAAAAAGACCTCAAAACTCTAAATACCTCAAAAGACCCTAAAACTCTAAATACAACCTGAGGACTCCTTCATTACCTGAATAGTAGTCTGATCCAAAGGCGTAGCGCGCAGGGTGGCGTGCGGCGCGGCCAACAGTAACCTCAAAACCTGACAAAAACACAAAACGTATTATAAAAGTCTACATCAAAAAAAATACTGAATTTATAAGACATTTTCATTTATAATCTTTAACACAGCGGTGGGATACAGCTTATATAGTCTGCGCTTGTTGTTATATATCACTACATAGTATAAAACAAAGTCGCTTCCCGCTGTCTGTCCCCATGTATGCTTATATCTTTAAAACTACGCAACGGATTTAGATGTGTTTTTTTAATAGATTGAGTTTTTCAAGAAGGTTTATATGTATAATACACCTGTGCGAAGCCGGGGCGGGTCGCTAGTAGTCTATATAGTGGATACTAACCTGAGTATGCAACAATCCCTGCACGGACTCCCCGTTGAGTTGCGTGATGAGGTCGCCGGCGCGCAGGCCGGCCGCCCACGCCGCGCCCTGCTCACTCACCGCCTGAAATTAAAACCTGAACTCAAAACTAGGAAGGCCAAACTCGGCAGCGTTGCCAATGCGCGAGCCACACTAATGGGAAATGCCGTTATTTTCGCGATGATTGTCGTCTATCAATCATTGTTGTCGTCGATCAATTAGCATCCTTTTAGGGGCTTATTCTGTACATCAAAACTAACAACTTTTGTTCTACAACTTTTATAAATATTATTATTTTTTCTGATGTGACTTGTAAACTATGTTTATGAATAAAATGACTGACTTTACGTGACGCAAAGTACGAGTATAGCCCTCAAGAATCCATCAGCGGATTGTAAGTCAAAATGGCAATGGGTAGGATACACCAACTGTGACATTCAACTGCAAATATTACACGATTGTTCAATTGTGATAATGGTGTCTACTCATACGTTAAAATAATTCATATTGTCTGTCAAAATGTTGATAATGACACATGAAATATTCTGGAAGCAAAGCCTTGTAAGTACAAGTGGTATAATCACCCTACCTGATGCCTGTAAGTATGTATTTAGCATTCGACTTTCAAAAAGACTAGTGCGTCTCATTAACACGGACTAGTACCGAAATGTCATACACAAAACTAACAAAATACTACATATACACGTAAAAAACAACGGTGCAACCCGTTGTTTTTTCCCTCTCCAGGAGTGCGCGCAGAAGTGAAAACTTGAACATTAACGTTGTGCATTTTTGAATATTTTGGGATGGTTAGGGAATAATTTCGAACGAATTGTTTTATTTATCAGTATAAAGTACTATCATTTATGTGGTAAAATACAATATCACACACGCCAAGCGCCCTGCGCTGCTTAAACGAAACAGCAGGAACTGGCAATGCGGGCATACACTTTCGCCGCGCGGTAGAAAGAGAGGGGGATATTACTCCTCTCCTCTCCTACGCCGCGCCAACGGTCTACTCTCCCTCCGTCTTACGAATTTTTGTTCAGCTTACGTGTATTGACGCGAGTTTAACATTTTTACTCATCCCAAAAAGTACACAACGAAAAGAAGCTAAAGTGCTAAAGAAGATTTCACTCCCAAAATCAAGCTCAAATTAATCACAATATGTAACTTACCGAAACCAAATGGTGCATGGTGTAGTAGTCAGTATCCCCGTAGTATACTCGAACAGTGTGTATCGTGAAGCCAAAGCCGGCCGGCCCTCGTCGAACTACGATTGGCGGTTTGGATGCTTGGATCAGCCTGTAATAAATAAATAAGTTAAAAATATTAGTGGACATCTTACACACGGTCTCTGACCCCAAACTAAGCAAAGCTTCAAGGCGGCAAGCTCCTAGAACTAATTTGGCGCTAAACTCCCCAACACATAGATTGTGTCGGACTTATAACGAATTTAATGTCTCATTGGATGATCTCGATGTCTTCTACGATTCTTTAACTATTTTCAAAAACAAACTATTTAATTCTCTCTCTAATGATGCTTAAAGTTCATATTTTGTAACTTTTAGTTATTTTAGTTAATATTTTTAATTATTATAGTCTAACCACAAATGGCGAATGTTGTATACGCCTATAATTGGTGATCATATCAGTCCTGTGTATTACTGTATTTTAAATTTATATAAGTGTGTTTAATATGTTCACTGTTGGCGTATCTTTAATAAATAAAAAAAAAAAGCTTGTGACATGGCTGCCAAAGACTGTAATAATAAACGCCATTATTACTACAAAGACAGATTTCAACAAATAACAGATTGATAAAGCAGTTGTCACTTAAAGCAATTCTAAACCACAATAATCGGCCAAGTGCCAGTCGAACTCGCGCACGGAGGGTTCCTTACTGTTCGGGAGCCCCCCTTAAATATTTATTTTATTTTAATATTTAATTATTGAAGTAAACATACAGTTCAATGTTCTGTGAATATTTCAAGCGTTACCGTTATTAATATCGAGTGAAAAACGGCTAAAAACTCAGGTTTGTTGTATGGGAGTCCCCCTTCAATATTCATTTTATTTTGTTTTTAATATTTGTTGTTATAGCGAAAATTCCGAACCCACAGATCCCAGAAATTTTAAACTTATGAAAGCGAGAACCAAGTTGTTATTAAAACCCAGAATATAAGAAAAAAACATCTTTTTGCATTTTTCGTCGTGAATCGAAAGTTAAGCATTGTGATAATAATAAAAAGATTAGATTGTTCTAAAGAAGTTATTTTATAATATGATAACACATAAATGAAACTATATTTTGCTACTGCCAGTTATACCAACAAAATAGTTCAGGTCTGAAATCTATTAACAACGATAGGTCAAATTAAATTTCTTGGTGTAGGCCGCGCCACACAAGTTGGCGGATGTGAAGTTAGCTACAAGCTGCACAATAGCCAATCAACGTGCGGCTTTATGTGAGTTTATTGAGGATATTGCGCAGCTTGTAGCTAACTTCACATCCGCCAACTTGTGTGGCGCGGCCTATATTTGTGAACACGAGGCGAATCATTGCGCAGTAGCAAATTCGCTATGTCAGCTGCGTGAGTAGCGAAGATCTACCCAGCTTGTAGCTAACGTCATAGAAGCCAATTGTGACGCCACACTCTCTACGAGGCGACACGAGCACCGCAGCTGTAAGCTACAGAAGTTTCTTGCGAAGCTTCTGTAGCTATCTTCACATCGCCGACTTGTATACTTTCATATTTTGGATTTAATGAAATATAAAGTTTTTGTTTAATTGTTATTCGTTTTATTTGCACACTATATTTTACACATTAAATGATTTTACACCTTTTTTAGTTACAATTTCTTTTTACGTATATCGCGATGACAGGTGACAACCACCGAGAGAAAGACGGGGGAAAAGTGTGGCCAGTAGATAGAAGTCTAAAAATACTACATATACGATGTGAATTTAGCTACAGCTGTGGTGCTCGTGTCGCCTCGTGGAGAGTATGGCGGCACCACAAAAAGTTTTTAGCTCTGAGAGTGTATGTGAGTACTCACGAGTGGTTGGGCAGCGCGAAGGGCGAGGGCGGGTCGCGGCACGGGGACGAGTCGCGCGACGAGTTGGTCGACGACGTGTTCCCGGCGCAGGGGGAGCCGGCGCCCGCGCTTAGCGTGCTGTCGTCCGCTGCGAACAAAATTATTTTTCACAAAAAATGGCAGAACCTTCCATTGTGTACAAAATTCGAATTGTTTACATTATTCTTGATTTATCAAAAACAGCTCAGCCGATTTCTGTGAAATTTAAATGGGACCACCTTGGGAGTATACCCTTTCTAACTAAAAAAGAATTTTTCGATTCGGTTCACAACTGGAGAAAATATCGATGTACAATTGTACATACACCAAAAAAAAAATACATTCACACGAACATAGAACCTCCTCCTTTTTGGAAGTCGGTTAAAAATCACACTTCATTACAAAGGGATAAGGGTCTCTTGCATTAGCTTAGTGTGACAGTTAAATCGACTATGAAGGTTTTACATATAGGATCAGACGCGCGGACACGCCGATGCGTAGTTGATTTTTCTTTTTAATATACGCATTTCCAAGTATCCATTCAAACCAAACAGAGTAGACGCAAAACTACGCAGCGCCTTAGCGTAAGTCCTCTTTTCCATTCCTCCATCTATTTTCGCAAAAATTAAGTAAGTTCGTAATTCGTATAGGCCGGGTGGCTAGTCCTGGTGTCAGAGTTTTTAAGCCGCCTGAAGGCCTCTGGCAGTGCTGAACGTTGTTTAACTTCGATGATCGCTAACGAATACCTAGTCAAACTACGCTATGAGCGCTACTCTATTTTTGTACCAAGTAACATAATAAAAAATAAACGGCCAAGTACGAGTAGGACTCGCGCACGAAGGGTTCCGTATTATATGGGAGCCCCCCTTAAATATTAATTTTATTTTAATTTAAATATTTATTATTGAATTGACTATACAATTAAATATTCTGTGAATATGTCAAGCATCTACCTGTTGCCATTATTAATATCAAGCGAAAAACGGTTAAAAATTCAGGTTTGTTGTATGGGAGCCCCCCAAATATTAATTTTATTCTGTTTTTAGTATTTGCTGTAATAGCGACAACAAAAATACATCATCTGTGAAAATTTCAGCTTTCCAGCTATAACGGTTATGAGATACAGCCTGGTGACTAACAGACAGACAGACGGACAACGGAGCCTTAGTAATAGGGTCCCGTTTTTACCCTTTGAGTACGGAACCCTAAAAACCACTGTCACACACTAAAATGTATTTTGTAACATACCGGGATGTATAATGAGCGAGAGTCCAGAAGTGCTGGCCGAGCGTCGCATGGACTTGGCCACGATGGAGGTCAGTTTGGTCTTATCCGCCTTGTCCGGCCGGTCGAAGCTGCGCTCCTCTTTGCGCGGGAGGTCCGACCTGCAATCGCGACATAATTAAAAATTAAAAAAACATTTCACACTTATGGGGAGTTATTTTTAGCTAGGATTTCTTATTATTCTTCTTCTTCGTCGTAGTAACTGATCATAGACATATTTAAATAACTCTCTCCTAGTATTCATTGTTCATTATTTTTCATCACTATCACTATATAGTATAAAACAAAGTCGCTTCCCGCTGTCCTCATGTCCCCATGTACGAGTATGCTCATATCTTTAAAAATACACAACGGATTTTAATGATGTTTTTTTAAATAGATAAAGTGATTTAAAATGAAGGTTTATATGGTATAATAATACACCTGTGTGAAGCCGGGGCGGGTTGCTAGTGTTATTATATTCGAATGATAGTGCGGTTTTGGTAATAATTGTTCATGAAAATATTATGATTGTGTTCGCGGCACAGCATTGTTCCAAGTCAATTTTAAAGTGACCTTAGTAAAAATATATGGGAAAATTTGATAAAAAGGCCGTATCTTTAAAAACTCGATTATTAAACAAAATATTTGTATCAAAATACAGCTTTAAAAGGACAGCCGCAAGCCGTATTATGTCTTGTTGGGTTCCTAGAGGGTCAGAGAGTAAAGCCGTACAATACGGCAAAAGCCATATCAGGTACATCACTGCGGGATAGTGTGTATTTGATAGTCACGTGTTCGCGAGAAAGTGTTAATGAAGTTCATGTGAGATAGTGTATGAATGATGGTGGTATTTTTAGTGAATATATACATTGTGACGCGGTAGGCGCGCGTGCTTATATGGAAACTATATACCTTCACACAACTCTCATGACGTCAGAGACCGCGTTGCCGTCGGGTATATTTTCAAAACCAGTAAACTAAAATCATTTCAATAAAGCGTACCTTTATCTAACATTTGTGACGTCACTGTCGCGTGTTGATATCGGGTATACATTGAGATTTAGTATACGCCCCGCGTATTTTAAAACATACCCGACCGCAACGAAGCCATCGTTCGGTACGCCGCGCAGCAGCTGCCGGCGAAGTGCCAGCAGCAAACCGCCTTGATAGATTAGGTGTGAAACAAAATATAGGTTAGGTTAGAACATGACAAACAACGCACGAGCCGAGCGAGCGAAGCGAGCGTGCCGCGGCAGCGGCCGGCGAAGTGCCCGAAGCGAACCGCCTTGATAGATTAGGTGTGAAACAAAACAAAAAATAAATACCTAAACCTAACCTAACTTAACCTACAAAATACACGTCCCTTTATCTGATACCTACCCCAAACGGATGTTGCGGTCGGGTATATTTTGAAATCCTTAACACGACGGTTCATATTTTTAAAGTATCCCCAAAACGAATGTTGCAGTCAGGTATATTTTAAAATCCTCAACAAGGCGGTACATATTTTTATGGTATACCCGAACTCAACACTATAGAGCGTTGAGTAAAGGTATAGATTCCATATAAGCGGCGCGCGTTGTTTACGTGTAGGTATGTGGTAACTATGACATAAGCTGGGGTTTTTTAAATAAGGTCGCGGGTCGCGTTTTGTTTACCGTCTATTGTGTTATTTTTTAGTGTTTTAGAGTACAATAGGGAAGTCTAGAACTGCGAGATTGTTAACTTTGTCAAACACAATGGCATCGATTGTTCTAGAGATTTCTTGGAAACTTTTATTCAGATGTAAATAAAGCGATGCCTTTCGTTCGTCTCAGTTATCGTGTTTTCTATCGGGGCGAAAGTATCTCGTGTTCAGATACTAAGTGAATAATCGGCGTTTTAACTGATTATCCCATAGAATAAGAACTAAAGTAATAGAAACAGTACTAAAGTAGCAAGAGATATAATACATCACTTTGTCCCATTTTAAATATGAAATTTAAAAGGTGTTAGAAAAAGATGCACACCCGAACTTACGTAATTTCGAAGGGTTTCACAAACTAGCATTGAGCTATCTCGGGTGTCCAAATTCAAAAAGGTAAAAAGTAGGAAGGTTATATGATCAGAGATTTCAACCTTCATACTGGAACAAGAGGGTTCAAATTTCCGAAAAAGACAAATTATGAAATTTAACCAAATTTTAACCATTTTGACATTCCAACTGGTGATTTTGACGTATGCGACAAACTCGCTCTCGCGTATGCTGTATAACCAGATATGAATAAGACAGCTGTAACATAGTTTTCATATATGAGTAAAATTAAGCACTACTTCTATTACTTGTAATTCTTCTGAGGATTATCCAAGAACCGATATCGTAACATTATGTTATGTAGTTAATCTCACAGTTTGGGCGCAGGTGGCGGGTGGTGCGCGAGCTGGCTGGGCGGGTGATGGTGCGCGGGCCGCAAGCGTCGTCTCGCCATGGGAGAGACGTCTTCGCTGTCCGTCTGAGAAGACTCCGCTGTTGACGCACTACCACCCATTATCTAGAGATAAAAAAAAAATACCCTGTGTTAAAATTAAGTGTCATTTATTTACTTTTGTAATGACCGATGGGGTCGAAAAGTTCTAGAGTGGAAATCACATACTACGTCAAACGCAAAAAAAAATTCGTGTGTGTCACAATTAAGTATAATGTGAGCATGGTGCTAGCTATGTTTTTCATAGTCATAGTCATTTATTGATAACACCACTGTTACAACACCACATACTCGTATCATAGACCTATTTCAATCAAAGAGCGCTCTTGTCGTTTGAGGCCACAGAGATATCAGAGGCATATAATGTGGTCGTTCGATAAAAAAGAAAGAAAGGGATGCATTGATTTAATATGGCATGAGTTAAAAAGAGACATGAAAAATATTTTGATTCAGTGGCTATTGACGTGTTTTTGTCCCGATAGTGTCAAATTCTTGTCAAATTCCAATACACATATTAGACAGAACAACTCAATGATTTTCATTTCTTTTGCCGCAATACAGGAATCTTAGAATAAAAAGTCGGAATTGATAAATTCCTATGTAATTTTTTTGAATATGATTAGAGAAATACACCAAATTGGCATTTTGAGGGCAACTTGAAAAAGAGAAAGTATCAAAGATCGCATAGTGAAAAATTAAAACTTGTCTAATGAACTGTAGAACTCACCGGGCATTTAGGGTGGTGGTGTAACGGGGCAGTGGGAGTGGTCGGTGGGCCGTTGCTGTCCGGGGTGCCAGGCCAGCTGTCGGTACTCTGTAACAATAGTTCGATTAGTATTTTGCCCATAATTGAGGAGAGTACAACCTTTGTAATTCATAATGTAGGATATTATAGTAGTCCTCTTTTACTGTGGCGGCTCCACATTAGTGGCGTGAATGCACGCGTAAATTCACGCCCGGAATTCATAGCAGAAGTCATGCCTTCCACATTCAAAGGATACTGAATAGAAGAGGGCGCAAACCCTTTATCGCGGGATAAAATACCAACTCAGATCGGAGAACAGGCGTGAAAGCGCATGAACCCCATGAACGCCGTCCACATTTTCGTTCACGCCTGTTTACGGATCATCACGGCACTAATGTGGAGCCACCATTACGCGTGTAGAGCCAACTTAATACAATTTGTGGAAAGGTAATGGATATCACAATGGATCATTATTGTTTCTATTTTTCTCTCAGCCTCTGTAAAAACGGTGTGGATGCAAAGCTAGAACTTGTGCTGACTCACCCTAGAGTCATGGTCATGGTAAGAATGCTGCGTGTGTCGCCGCCATTGAGGGCTGGTGCTGGAGAAAGCAGCAAACACTCCGCCCTCATCCGCCGGCTCGGGCGCCGTTTCTGCCGCCTCGTCTGTGTCCACTTCGCTGTGGTTGTACCGGTCACATCGGCCTACAGACATAAAATATATCTAAGCCGAATCCAACATCTGTAAAGTTAGCTAAACGCTGTGGATAGGGTTGCCATAGGTCCGGGTTTCCCCAGATTTGTCCTAGTTTAGAGGGCGTCCAGGAAACATTCGGGCGGGGATTCATTTGCAGTCCGGGTTTAAAAAAAAACCTGGTGACACGTCCGGGTTCTGGATTTTAAAATCCAAAGTTTTCACACCTCTTGTCCTGGTTGCCAAATTTGGAGATGGCGACCCAAGACCTTCTGCAGCAGTTAAGTGAGCTTCACTCAAGATTTGATTATAGTTTGAATCTAACATGACAGCAGCCAAGATATTATCGCCACACAGATTTGCTCACATTAAGACAAAGAGCACATAGAACAGCTGCAAAAATAGTGAAACAAATGGCGCCGTTACTTCTTATAGCAGTCTCTTTCAGGCGACCTTAAAAAGATTTAAAAAATAAATAAATAAAATAAATAAAAATAAAATAATTTATTTATAAACATCAACGCCATAATTCAATATAAAAAGCCAAACAATTTAAAAAGGACACATACACACATTTGCCTGAACTAGGTTAAACCTGTGCTTCAGGCTGACAAAGAGCAAAAAAAGAAAATTTAATACTTATAAATAAAATAACTACTTGCTACTTAAACTCAGTAAAATACTTCTATAAACTGATTACAGTGCAAAAGTGCGACATACTTACTTAGTAACCTAAACAAAATACCTGATAATACCTAAAAACCTAACGTTTTATACAGAACTAAAAAAATTGAAGACTAAGTTAAAATATATGTCTACCTAATGCTTAAAAATAGAACGTGACATTTGTAAACCTACTTAAAAGTTAGGAATGCTTAACTGTACAGTTTCAACTTATTTCACTATTAACAACAATTTCTCTGTATCATCGTACGACATATTTTGAAGGACCTCAGTGATTAGTCTTTTACAGGTATTATAATTAACCGGGTATATATTAACTAACGTGTTCAACCTATTGTAGAGAAGCGGCCCAAGAAATCTGTAAAATTTAGAACTGAAAGCATGTTTTGTATTTGTTAGTTGAGGACAGACATTGAATTTCCGTCTTTTGTTAGTTATTTCTGCGCTATAGGGCAGAGCTGCGTGCTGTTTTAGAACAACGTTTTGTATGAACAACTGCCTTACTGTTAGTACTTTACATGATTCATAGAGTAGGTTAGTAGGAAAAATAAAAGGACGACAAGTAGCAACTTTGAGTATCGCTCGTTGGGCTCGCTCTACAGTTAATAATATAGTTTTACCTACGCCACCCCACGAAGTTATGCAATAAGTTATAATAGACTGACAAAGAGCAAAGTAAATTTGTCTGATTAGTTTCAAATCTGCTACGTGTCGCAGTTTTTTGAAAACAAACATTAATTTACGAAGTCTATTATTTAAGGCTTCTAAATGTGGTCTGAAAGTTAGAGTACTATCTATTATGACGCCTAAGTATTTTATTTTATTTGTGTTATTTATCGCGGTACAAGTGCATTGGCTATTTACATTGTATTGACAATAATGAGCAAAAATTTCTGAGACTTCATTTGTTGACTTTTTTCTTCTCATGCTAAAATCAAGGTAATGTGTTTTTTCTGTATTTAATGTTAATAAATTTTGCTGAAGCCATTTGTTTACATTATTAAAACCACTTTGCGCGTATCTGTAGACCTCTTTTTCAGAATCAGCGGAAAACAGTAGGGCAGTGTCATCGGCATAAGAAATGATGGTGCCGTGGTCTAGTTTCAAATTACATAGATCATTTATATAAACCAAAAACAGGGTTGGTCCCAAAATGCTTCCCTGGGGAACTCCAAAAAGTGTATTTTCTAGGTCAGAACTGCATATATTACCAATTTTTACACATTGAGTCCTCTCACTTAGGTAACTTGAAAAGAGATTTAAAGGAACTCCTCGAATACCCAAATATTCTAGCTTACGTAATAAGAGGGGAATATAAACGGTGTCAAAGGCTTTTTTTAGGTCCAGAAAAATGCCTAATGTATGGTTGCCCTTGTCAAGCTCCTGTGCAATGAAGTCAGTCATGTGATGTACAGCATCGGCAGTGGAAAGCCTGGCTCTAAAACCAAATTGAGTCCTGGATAGAATCGATTTATCTTCCAAATATTTGACCAACCGCTTGTTTATGATTTTTTCTAGAATTTTAGATACAGAAGCAAGTAAGGATATAGGTCTGTAATTTGTAACTTGACCTTTACTGCCAGATTTATAAACGGGGACCACCACAGCTTTCTTAAGACATTTGGGGAAAATTCCTGTAGATAAACATTGATTGAAAATATAGGTCAAAGGTGGAATTAAAATATGTTTGAATTGTTTTATAATTTTGCAAGATATATTGTCCCAACCTACAGCACAATCATCTCTTAAGCCCATTATTATTGCATCCACTTCGGCTACGTCTGTGTCCAATAATGCAAAGGATAATGGGATGTGGCTACGCGCAAAAGTGCTATTTAGATGGCTAGAATGGCCTAGGTTTTTTTCCGCCAAAATTTTGCCGATATTAACAAAAAACTCATTCGCTATGTTTGCCGAGGTCAGCGGTGTTGAGTTAACATGTAATAAACCCGAGGATGATTCATGTCGCTTCGTGGTATGAGTCACATTTTTAATACAATTCCATATTTTTTTATTACTTTTCCCTGCGTTTTCGAGCACCGATTTATCGTAGTTGATCTTTACGTTTCTTAGTAAATTATTGCAAAAATTTCTATATCGTTTGTACGATAACTGCAGTGCTGAATTATTTAGATTTGATTTGGCAAGCATATGCAGTTTGTCTCTGTGTCTCATGCAACGAATCAGTCCAGGCGTAATCCATGGTTTAATGTTGTAATTTTTGCAACTTAGGTAAATATTGACCGAGTTTCTTTTAATTGCATTTTGTACACTTTCTAACACAAATGAAATACAAAATTGCGGATCAGCGGAATTGTATACTTGGTCGAAGTCTATGTTACGTAAGTCTTCTTCAAGTTTTAGAACATTTAATTTGGATATCATTCGTGATTTGTTTACTTTAGGCATTCTACAGTTTAAGGCCAGTAGAGCTGCCTTGTGATCGGTTATTGTCGAATTAGTAACAAGCGTGAGTGAAGGGAAATTAGTCTTAAGTATGATATGGTCTAAGCAGGACCCACTCTGGTGCGTAGGAAGCGTGTGCGCAGGAAGCATGCCGTGATAAGAACACAAGTTAAGGTATTCTTGGGCCGCTGAATCACTATTTTCTGGATGTATATTGAGATTAATATCTCCGATCAAGATGATATTCTTAAAATTTGATAGTTTTTGCAAGGTTTCATTGAGAGAGTCAAAAAAGTTAGATAAATTTTTATACGAAGGCGACCTGTATATAGCCAATATTGCGTAATCTGACCCTATTTTAATTAGGAGTCTGTTACAGTCTAGGATATTTGGCTCCTCTACAGAAATATTATGATGATTTCTTGCATAAACGATAACCCCATCATTTTGGTTATAATTTATATTACTTTTATACATACTATACTCTGGTAATTGCGGCATATCATATTGTTTGTTAAGCCAACACTCAGTAAAGACGAGAAAATCACAATTTATGTTTAGCCTCTGTTGAAAAATGCTAAAGTTGTTTAAGTTTTTATAAATACTGCGGATGTTTTGAGTGAGTATAGTTAATGGATTTTTATAGGTCGATATAAATTGCTTGCATTCTTCAACTTCACAAGATTTCGATTCTGATACAGAGAAATTATCTAAGTCATCAATAAAATTATTCATTATATTAAACTAAAGAAGGCAGTAAAAATACTCTATTTACGGCGCTCTTAGGCGCCACCATAATCTATAGAATTTATATACCGCTTTTCTGCAATTAATTTTGCCGGACAGTCAGCAGCACCCGTAGTATGGTTACTCGGTTTATTATAATGCACGCAAGTGGCACAAATTGGATCTTCTCCTTTTTTCTGACACTCTTTAATTGTGTGTCCACGACCAGCGCAGTGACCACAGGTGTAGTCTGCGTCACGACAGAATTATGATATTAAGAATGACAATATTATGAAGAAGTTATAAGACGGAGTGCCCAATAGGCCCGATTACAGAGGCGCCAGCGTAAATTTTACAGCAACGTAAAAAGCGTTCTCTCTATCGAATGCCTAAAGTGAAAAGGAAACAGAACTTTGCTATTTAGCTATAATAATTACGATGTTACTCTGTAATCGGGCTTATTATCGTAGAAACTAGTTTAGAAAAGATAATCAGACTAGACTAAGTAAAAACAGATAAAAAAACTGACTAGCGTTATTAAATATATCTTAATTGTTAATACGAGTATATCTCGAAATTGGCTCACACGCTCACTGCGCTTACGTTTCATGAAAATAATGATATTCATACGTCTTGATTTATCTAAAACGAAGTTACAGGGGGTGAAAATGGCCTGAACGGTTTCGGGGAAAGCATACTTACGGCTATGCTTATTCGTTCGACGTATACAAAAATGCCATTTAATCTAAATTCAATGATCTTATTATTATTACTAATGAAGTTCGAGAGTGAACAACTTACTATCAAAATAGCTGGTGTCTTCATCGTTTTCTAACTGCGGTATGAACTCAGCTTTCCGCCTGAGCAAGTTGTTCCAGTCTAAGCCGTAGAAATAGATGTGTTCCTGCAAGAGCCAAAAAAAACGTATAAACATTTAACTGCATCGGTGGCTCAGTGGTTAGTGACCCTGACTTCTGGATCAAAGAGGCGTGGGTTCGATTCCAATCCAGGGCAAGCATTTATGTGATAAACATTGAACATGGATGTTTTCTCTGTGTCTGGATGTTACTTAGGTACTATCTATATAAGTGTATATTTAAAATGTGTATTATCATTTATCACTACATAGTATGAAACAAAGTCGCTTCCCGCTCTATCTGTCCCTATGCATGCTTATATCTTTAAAACTACGCAACGGATTATGTGTTTTTTTTTAATAGATAGAGTGATTCAAGAGGAAGGTTTATATGTATAATACACCTGTGCGAAGCCGGGGCGAGTCGCTAGTGTAGTATACGAGTATCATTGTCTGGCAGCCATATCACAAGCTTTGCTTAGTCTGGGGTCAGAGACCGTGTGTAAGATGTCCCCTAATATTAATTTATTTAATGGACATGGATAAAACTTCAACTTGATGCGAGCCGCCCGTTTCGAGTCAGTCTATGGGATTTCTCGCCAACAGCTCTGTGATTATAGCGCGAGTCTCCACCGCTATGGGGAAATCTATAGATCTCCAATAACACCAGTTGGAAGCGAGTAGTATATTGGAGCTTTTAAATGACGATAATGGCAGGAAAGCCGTGGTGGTCTAGCGGTAATGACACCCGCCTTACAATCGTGAGGTCGTGGGTTCAATCCCGGCCCCGTACCAATGAGTTCTTTGTAATTTATGTACGGAATTTAACACCACTGGCTTTTCGGTGAAGGAAAACATCGTGAGGCAACCTGCATACGTCCGTAGAAGAAATTCGATGGCGTATGTGAATCCACCAACCCGCACTGGGCCAGCGTGGTGGATATGGCCCAATCACCCTTCGCGGGTAGGCCTACGTCCTGCAGTGGACTATTAAAAAAAGGCTGGTACAGGTACAGGTACAATGGCAGGAAAAATTCTGAATCTCAATGAATGAATGAATGAATGAATATGAACCAAACAGTATATTTCCTTACTTTAACTTGATGCGTGCCGCCCGTCCCGAGTCGGTCTCTAGGATTCCTCGCCAACAGCTCTGTGATTATCGCGCGAGCCTCCACCGCTATGGGGAAATCTTCCTCGGACGGCCACTCTATATCATCTGTTCAGATAGGTAACATTGGTACAGTGTTTTATTTTTAATTAGACGAAGCGAAATTATGTTTACGATGCAACATCACTTTTAAATAATAATAGTAAGCCCGATTACAGAGACACCAGCGTAAATTTAATAGCAACGTAAAAAGCGTTCTCTCTATCGAATGCCTAAAGTGAAAAAGAAACAGAACTATGCTATTTAGCTAATATAATTACGATGGCGCCTCTGTAATCGGGCTTATTGTCTTGCTAAAAAGATGTTTGCAATTAAAACACGTTCGTTCAAAAATCCAATCAATATAATAGGCATGATCACTAAAAAAATATAATTAGTTCGTCATATATACGATGAAAATATATTAGACACGTATTTTTTCTTTGCTCAATTAAACAAAAATTGATGAAGATTTAGTCCGTCAAAGTTCCGCGTGACGTCACAAGTGCCATACAAATGTATAGACTTCTGTAAGAGAGGTGACGTCACGACCCCCACTCCCAGACACTTGACAAGGTTTATCTTTGTCATTTGTTGTTTGATTAACAAAAGAAAAATTACGTGTCCAATGTTTTTTAATAATCTTACTCACGGACTACTTATAATTATGTTTCTTTTTACCCAGTCATCATGCATATTATTTACAACGCACAAGCATACCAAAATTAGCTGTTAACGATCTATTTCATCTTTTCAGTTATTTCATCATACATGAAACAGATTTTTCCGCACATTTAGAATTTTTCAATAATTATTTGAAACAATAGAACTCAATTGACTCCGTTCTTTATTGAGACTAACTCATAACATTGAAGCTAGCATATATCGATTTGTCGATTTGTTTTGTTTTAAGAATTGTAGTGAAATGTAGCTGAATAGTTTATCGTCTGGCATCAAGATGGGTTGAAGTCGGAACTCTGTGGCCACAAGAGTTGCAGATTTCACAGTACAATACAATACAACAAACAACACAAAGAAACAAAGACAGAAAAGGCACAAAAGGCGGTCTTATCGCTAAAAGCCACTAAAAGTTCTTCCAGATAACCTCTCTTGGATGCAAGGAAACGTATAGTAAAAAAATTAAATATAGTTACTACAAATTTCTAAAGTTAATCAGTAAAGAAGGAAACCCGGAAGTGGGACTAATAAATGTAACAGTAAATACCATTGACAGTATGCGCGAACAACTCCTCAGGTGTGTCTCCGAAGAAAGGCACGCAGCCCACGAGGAACTCGTACAGAATAATGCCCATTGACCACCAGTCCACCGGCTTGCCGTAGCCCTGGGAACAATATCAACGTTAATAAAGTAAATACACCATCACAGCAGCGATATGGCAAAATGATTTCAAGATCGAATGTTTGGGTAGTATCAGACCGAAAACTATGTTACCGACTGTACAGTAAGTCCCAAAACCATCATACAGGACTTATGAGACAATAGAGAGGGCCATTAAAGTGTCGTGTTTTTAGTCAAAACATGGAATATTTTAAGATGCAACAATAACTAGAAAATAAGAACACCGCCATAATTACACCTGACAACGCGTAGTACTCTTAATACTGGTTGGATGATAAGGTAATTTTGTAGGAGAGTAGGTTTAATTATTTAGACATATTCTAGATGCTTATAGGCGGCTTTAAGACTCCGACACTAAGGGAATTATACTACTCAACATAGACGAACTTATTAAAATCAAACACACGATTTTGGTACTATGTATCTGCACGAGTCAATACCCATTTTTCAGGGTAATGGCTACTAACGAGATATAATTGAACGGCGCATATGGAATAGCTACTTTGTTAAAGTGATCAACAAGATGGCATGTACTGTACTGTATCAGCCTTTTTAGGGTTCCCCAAAGGGTAAAAACGGGACCCTATTACTAAGACTTCGCTGTCCGTCTGTCCGTCCGTCTGTCTCCAGGCTTTATCTCATGAACGGTTGTACCTAGATAGCTGAAATTATCACAGATGATGTGTTTCTGTTGCCGCTATAACAACATGTACTAAAAACAGAATAAAATTAATAACTAAGGGGGGCTCCCATACAACAAACCTGATTTTTTAGCCGTTTTTCGCTTTATCCTTACATCCTTACACAGTATAAAATAAAGTCGCTATTTTCGTTTGTTTGTTTGTCTGTATGCTTAAATCTTTAAAACTACGCAACGGATTTTGGTGCGGTTTTTTTTAATGGATAGAGTGATTCAAGAGGAAGGTTTAAAAATTCCCGAAATTCTCACGGGAACGGGCACAACGCGGGTAAAACCGCGGGGCGCTGCTGGTATTAATAATGGTAACAGGTAGATGCTTGAAATTTTCACAGAGTATTTAGTTGTAAATTCACTTGAATAATAAATAATAAAATTAAAATAAAACAAATATTTAAGGGGGGCTCCCATACAGTACGGAACTCTCCGTGCGCGAGTCCGACTTGTACTTGGCCGATTATTTAATAGTCCACTGCCTGCCCAAGGCCTACCCAAGATGGGTGACAAGACGACATATTTTCGTCAAATATACATACATATACGGTTTTAGCAAGTGACCCTATTAGCCGAACAGCAAGGTCCATAAATCATAGAAAATAAATGTAAATGTATGAAAATATCACGAACCTGTCTCAGTATGACCTCGGGCGCGATATACTCGGGCGTGCCGCAGACTTGCTTGTCCGAGAATTGTCTCGCCTCGCGGTCTGCGTACTCTTCGTACAGATTGGTGGCCACTGCACAAATATACCAACATAAACACAGGATAAATGTATGGACAAATTTTATAATAATTATAGTACTTAATTAGATTCGATTTCGTTTTTTTTTGCAACGATTAAATTGATAAAAATCCAACATTGGCTCGAGAAAGACAAGAAAGGTATACTAAGCGCCACACAAGTCGGCGAATGAGAAGTTAGCCGCAGATGACACTTCGCCGTGATTCGCTAATTATTGCGCATGTGTGCACAATGCCGACGCAAGTGGTGTAGTGGTGAGCACGGGCGTAGGGAGCGCGCAAGAGGCATGAGGTTGGCGGGCGGGTGTGCCCCGGCGCGAGTCTCTCTGGCTCCCGCGCATACCTATATTTCGGCTTTTGTGCAGCGTTCTGAGCATAACTTCCCATCCGCCGACTTGTGTGGCGCTTAGTATACAGTTCCGTAGTCGACTGCACGCAGCATCATCAGACTACTGTCGCCGCGACACATAATTCTAATTCTAGGTGTGTACTGCAATGACGTTCCACTTTTAAGTCGCGTTGACCGAGCGCGCCGAGCACACACGCGAGAACATTGACACACACACTTGACTAAGCCAATCACTGACGTTGCCGCGCTTGTGTGCGATCGGTTTGGCGCTCGTTATATTACCGTAAATAAAACTCACACTGACTTATTCAGTTTTCCATTTTCATAGAAATCATATCTGCTGGAGAATAGCCAGCATGGTGCTGGAGAAGAATGCTAAGAATTCCTTGAACAGCACATCGTACCAACGCAATATTGAAACAGCTTAAAGTCAAGACTAGACTATCAACTATATGCCTTAAACACGTCCTTGAATACTTTGGCCATATTGCTAGGAAAGACGGTGATAACCTAGAGAAGCTAATGGTTACTGGCAAGGTAGAGGGGAAACGTCTTCGAGGCAGCAGTCCGATGCGTTGGTCCGACCAGATCCGCACCACATTGGACTCCTCAGTGTACGACGCGCTGCATGTCGCCGAGGACCGGAAAGAGTGGAAGAAAATCATCCGGGAGAAATTGGTGGAAGGTGGTGGTCACGACCCTCAGACATGAGGAAATCGACTGGAGGAGGAGGAGAAATCACATCAAACGTTAACGCGATCGAGCAGGTTTCGAACATTGTGAAATTCTGCCACGACATGACGGTCAAAAGCCTAAAAAGTTTGTTATGAAATGAGATAAGTAAACAAACCTTAGTAGCTTCAATTTTCTTTCTACATTTTCTTCAGAACATCCCGTATGATCCACAAAATTAACTGTAAGTAAAAATCCTATCGCCAATGTGTACAATATTGAATACGATTTCGTATTAGTTCTCGTAGCGGCTATTTCGTTTGTAAAGGTTTACACTACTAATCCTCAGACCAAATAAAAAAATCGGCCAAGTGCGAGTCGGACTCGCGCACGAAGGGTTCCGTACCGTATGGGAGCCCCATTCCTCTTGCCGTTATTAATAGCGAGCAAAAGCTCCTAAAAGTCACGTTTGTTGTATGGGAGCCCCCCTTAAATATTCATTTTATTCTATTATAACAACAAATACTAAATTATTGTTATAGCGGCAACAGAAATACATCATCTGTGAAAATTTCACTGCCTAGCTATCATGGTTTATAAGATACAGCCCGGTGACAGACAGACGGACATCGAAGTCTTAGTAATAGGGTCCCGTTTTTTACCCTTTGGGTACGGAACCCTAAAAACAAGACAGAATTTTGTGAACAAACAATTGAGGCCGGCAAAACTACGTCTCGCTGTGTACAGACACAACTACACACACATACACGTACAACGCAACTCCAACTTGGCTTGGAGAACTATGGCGACGCAACACCAACGCACTCACTACATGTATAAAAAATCGACCTCATGCACTTCTGTTCACGACGTTCTGTCACGATTTTTAGGGTTCCATACCCAAAGGGTAAAAACGGGACCCTATTACAAGACTCCGCTGTGCGTCTGTCCGTCTGTCTGTCTGTCCGTCTCCAGGCTGTATCTCATAAACCATTATAGCTAGAAAGCTGAAATTTTCACAGATGATGTATTTCTGTTGCCGCTATAACAACAAATACTAAAAACAGAATAAAATTAATAATTAAAGGGGGCTCCCAGACAACAAACCTGATTTTATAGCTGTTTTTCGCTCTATATTAATAATGGTAACAGGTAGATGCTTGAAATGTTCACAGAATATTTAGTTGTAAATTCACTTGAATGATAAATAATAAAATTAAAAATAAAATAAATACTTAAGGAGTGCTCCTATACAGTACGGAACCCTCCGTGAGCGAGTTCGACTCGTACTTGGCAGATTGTTTTATTTGGTCCGAGTACTAATCTATATTGAGAGCTTTTATAACTTACCATGTCAAATGGTGATTTCATACAAACAAACTAGCAATAAAATTAATTATTTTCAAACTGATCAAATTTAATTCGACTATAGACATAAATCAAATTATTTCTATGTAATCAAAATTATTTAAACTTAATCAATCGACGAAATCAATTTAATATAATTCGAAAAGGTTTTTTTTTGGTATAGGTTTATTTAATTCGTTTTGGTTTTATAACATTTACATTTCATGCATTTATTACTAGTTGACCGGCATGAAATTGCCTGTAGATGCAAATTGAATTGGAAAAAATCGGCCAAGTACGAGTCGGTCTCGCGCACCGAGGGCTCCGTACTGTACGGGAGCCCCCTTAAATATGTATTTAATTTTAATTTTATTATTTATTAGTGAAGGGAATATAACACTAAATATTCTGTGGAAATTTCAAGCATCTACCTGGTACCATTTTTAATTTATTATATGGGAGGATTATATCGAAATACATCATCTGTGAAAATGTCTGCTGCCTAGCTATCTTGGTTCATGAGATACAGCCCGGTGACAGACAGACAGACGGACATCGAAGTCTTAGTAATAGGGTCCCGTTTTTCCCTTTAGTACGGAACCCTAAAAAATTAAGTTACATACATATATAAATGCTGCTAAAAAGACATGTATTTTCATTGTCACAAGTTTGTAATATCTGTAAGAACGTAGTAAACATTAAACACGAAGTAAAATGAAACTCTTTTTGGTATCTTCCCTAATGGCTGTTGGATTTTTTCTTATATTTGTGAGACATGCGGAATCTTTTGTTTGAAAACGAATTACTGAGGTTAGTTTGTTTCTAATGTCATTTAACGATTAGTAGTAGGCTGAATCCGTCGTGGTCTAGTGGTAATGACACCCGCCTTATAATCGTAAGGTCGTGGGTTCAAATCCCGGTCCCGTACCAATGAATTCTTTGGAATTTATGTACGAAATTTCACACCGCTGGCTTTTTGGTGAAGGAAAACATCGTGGGGCAACCTGCATACGGCCGTAGAAGAAATTCGATGGCGTATGTGAATCGACCAACCCGCACTAGGCCAGCGTGGTGGATATGGCCCAATTAACCTTCGTGGGTAGGCCTACATACCGCATTGGACTATTAAAAAGACTGGTACAGTGGTACACGACTCACCTATTAACGTTAGGCGGTGTTTTGTCCCGTCTACCAGCCTAATCAAGCCAGCAGCACGGGTAGCATGGCAAAGGGACAAATTGTCTTTCCACCATTATCTCCTCTCGAAGAGGAAATAAAGTATGGATTGACAATGAAAAAAAAAAAAAAAACAATGAGAGGAAGTTCTCATTTTTTTTTTTTTTTTTCATTGTCAATCCATACTTTATTTCCTCTTCGAGAGGAGATAATGGTGGAAAGACAATTTGTCCCTTTGCCATGCTACCCGTGCTGAGCTCCTTAAAATAATAGAGCACAGCTGGTTTTGGGTCGTCGCCAACATTCATTGTTTCTATGTACCTATATCTATGAAATACGTCTAGTAGCAGCAGTGGTGGTCTAGTGGTAATAACACCCGCCTTACAATCGTGAGGCCGTGGGTTCAAATCCAGGTCCCGTACCAATGAACTCCTTGGAATTTATATACGGAATTTCACGCCACTGGCTTTTCGGTGAAGGAAAACATCGTGAGGCAACCTGCATACGGCCGTAGAAGAAATTCGATGGCGTATGTGAATCCACCAACCCGCACTGGGCCAGCGTGGTGGATATGACCCAATCACCCTTCGTGGGTAGGGCTACGTCCTGCAGTGGACTATTAAAAATGCTAGTACAGTACGTCCAGAGCCTAGCGACGCGTAGTTCTCTGCAATGACTACCTTGTTTGACGAGAATCTACGTTTCGGCATGCTACGGAATTGAATCATATTGTTTTTTTAAGCTATTGCATAGCTTCTATCGCGGGCCTTGAGCGCGGGGACCGAATCCAGAAATTCCGTAACGAAAAAACCTCACGCTCCCCACTCCGACGGGCAAGGAGGTGTGGCTTGAAGGCCGTGCATCGTCTAACGTCGTTTCAGTTCGGCAGTCTTCGACACGGCGTTGTGTGCGATTAGACGTATTGTACGACTTTCGTAGAGTCGTACAATACGTCTAATCGCACAAAAAAAAAAAATGCATAAGTTGATACAAAATGCTATGCAATAGCTTTACCGCGGCAGTCCCCGAGTGCCACACGTCTTTTTTTTCTGAGCTTTTGGCTTCTCATCAATTTAATTGTTGTGAAAATAAAATATTTATAAGATTAATAAAAATAAGAATATAAAGTAACTTACATGACATTAAGCCCATTTTGCTTAGTCCGAAATCAGTTAGCTTGATATGTCCAGTTGCAGTGATGAGTAAACTGTAAAGTAAGATAGATAGTTACACAAATGAAACATAATAGAACAAAGTTATACGATATCATAATATTTAGGGAATATGTACAGCACACATCAGATGGCCTAAATAATGGCTGCTTCACTAAAGGCATGCCCCTCGGTCATCGGACGAAATTTAAATTTTCTTGAGTTTTTTTGCAATTAATAGACAAACTACTCAACGAAAACTCATTTTGCAACCATGAAAGGTACATTTTTTACAAGGGGGAAATTTTCTAAAGATGCCCGACCGCTTTGGGGTGCAGTCGGGTTATGTGGGATTGTACCCACTAAAACCCCCTCGGTGGCCAGCCTTTGTGCCTTCTTGGGAGCTCCGGGATTTCCAAAGGAACGCACCGGTGCTCTCGGCACTTTACACGACTACTCGCCTGGTGATAAAACCAGGCTTGTACTCTCCTTTACGACAGCGTTGCCACGCTGCCGTCCTCCTCGGGCCCGTTTGAGTGGATGTCCAGAGCCCCAACTCTGTCCACCCACGAGCCCAGAGGTCCCCTTTTAGTAGGCTCTTACTACAGGCAGGGGATACCGATGCCGTATTCTAGTGCCCCGGCATCTGGGCAAGCCATATAAAGTAAGTACCTAGTGTTCACGAGGAATATATAATACAAAATACTTAAAAATCGGCCAAGTACGAGTCGGACTCGTGCACGGAGGGTTCCGAACTGTATGGGAGCCCCCCCTTAAATATTTATTTTATTTAATTTTATTATTTATTATTGAAGGGAATATAAAACTAAATATTCTGTGAAAATTTCAAGCATCTACCTGGTACCGTTATTAATATAGAGCGAAAAACGTCTAAAAATTCAGGTTTGTTGTGTATGGGAGCCCCCCTTAAATATTTATTTTATTTTATTTTTAGTATTTGTTGTTATAGCGGCAACCGAAATACATCATCTGTGAAAGTTTCAGCTGCCTAGCTATCATGATTCATGAGATACAGCCCGCTGACAGACAGACAGACAGACGGACGTCGAAGTCTTAGTAATAAGGTCCCGAGTTTCCCTTTGGGTACGGAACCCTAAAAATTACTTGTCAGGTTTAAGGTCCCGGTGCACGATGCCGTAAGAGTGCAGATACTCGACGGCCAGCACCGCCTCGGCGAAGTAATGTCGCGCCATGTCGTGCGGCAGCGGGCCGGCGCGCAGCAACGTCGCGCAGTCGCCGCCCTCCACAAACTCCAGGATGAGGCACAGGTGCCGCTTGGTTTCGAACGAGCAGTACATTGTCACCTGGAAAAAGTTTTTGTTTGTATTTCTATTCTAATCTCAGGCAGGAATAACCAAACATGATATTTTTAATTTTTTGATATGTGATTATAATTTCTTTATTTTTCATACTCATAGACATTTTTAAACTGAAAATGACATTGTTATTTTTATGATACTGGTACAATTTTATTTTTGATTCATATTCTATTTTGGTATAAATTAAATATATTGTTTTTGTACCTAATACTTGATCTTGTAAAATCTAAAGGGTGTGCTTACTTAGTTGTATTAAAAATGTAATTTGTTAGAATTTTGAAATATTGTTACCAGACGATTCCAAGTGCCTCTATTGTGTCTACGGAATAAAGAAATTTTGACTTGACTTTGACTGCAGGCCAAATAAAAAAAAAATAAAGACAGTATTTTGTGAACAAACAAGTGAGGCCGGCAAAACTAGGCCTCGCCGTGTACAGAAACATACACGTACAACGAAACTAATCCATGGCTCGTCAGTCGAACTATGGCGGCGCAACACCGACGCACTCACCACATGTGTAAAAAACCGGCCTCACTTGTCTGTTCACGACGTTCTGTCTTGACTTTTTTATTTGGGGTGAGATTTTAATGTGTCATGTTTTGCGTAGGTCCCATCACGCAGGGCGGGCGGCGCCTTATCAGCCGAGCACACCCGCCCGCCTTGTCGCCTTTTATTTCGCAGCTATCCTATGGACTTTAAAGTCAGCCTTTTAGTGCCTGTGTCAATATACTCGGGTTAACGCGTCGTTTATGACAAGGCATGTTTATTTTCTAAGAGTAGCAAAAGTTGAATCAAATTTAATGGCATCTACGAACAGGGGCGTAGCTACCGCCGTATCTGCCGTATCATTTATACGGGGCCCCCGGGCCACGGGGCGCCCGACGTGCATAAGCAAATATTAATAAAAAGTGCTATAAATCTTTTAACAGCTATTAATGATTTAGTGAATCATTTTGCCGAAAAAAATGCAAGGAGAGTGTATGTAGATCTAATTTGAAATGTTTGTAAAAAATTAGGATAAAGTGACAGATAGCTAATTAAAAATAAATAAATAAATATTAGGGGACATCTTACACACGGTCTCTGACCCCAAACTAAGCAAAGCTTGTGATATGGCTGCCAGGGACTGATATAATACATATACATATTTTAAATACATACTTATATAGATAGTACCTAAATAACACCCAGACACAGAGCAAACACCTATGTTCATCACATAATTATTTGCCCTGGGTGGGGATCGAACCCACGCCTCTAATTATGATGTAAATATTTATTTTAATTTTATGCAAACATTTTTTTTCTTTTGTGAGAAATTCCCTTCATAGAGCCCCCAACGAAATATTATTATTAGGTATACGGGGCCCCACCAAGGCACGCTACGCCACTGTCTACGAAGTTAGCTGCACAAATTCTAACTCCTCACCCCCGCTTTTACATAAATTTACTAGTGCGCAATGACTCGTCTCGAGTTCACAAACTCCATTTGCTTCACAAACTTCGATTTATGAACATCGTCAAATATGCCTTTTAAAACTTTAGATGCACATACAATTTTTCACCTTCCGGGACATTTCATTTTCTATTTCTAGGAAAGTTTTCGATTGTTATAATATGCAAATTATCACGATAATTTAAGATCACTTTTAAAAGCAATACGTGTAACTTATAAATATTGTAGACAACGAAACACAAATTACACAAAAACAGGCAAATTCTATATTTTTTTACAAGAATTAGTAATGTAAGGTGTAAACTTACCACAAAAGGGTTATCAGCAAAGCTGAGAATATCTCTTTCCGCGAACGCTTGTTCCACTTGATTCCTTAGTATTAAATTGTTTTTGCTAATCTTCTTCATTGCGTACCTTTGGATAGAAACAGTGCTTTAATTATTAAGTTTCATCAGCCCAGTGCACTTAATATACTTAACCGCTAACGGGTATAGCTCCGGTATCCACACGCAGATACTAGCTTACATAGCTTATACATTGGAAAAACTAAGACAGGGGTCGGATACCAGGCACCCAATGTTCGGATCAAATCCGAACCTCACAGCCGCTTCCAGAATGGAAATAGTTTTCTTACAGGTACCACTTCACTGGAGCAACACCCCAGTGGAATCTACTGGAAGAAGAAAGTAAAAATAATCGTATAACTCTCCAGTGGATCAAGGGACACAGCAGATCCAGAGGTAATGACGCGGCTGACGAGCTGGCACGGAGAGGTTCAGCGCCGTCTTTGTTGCTGGGTGCTCTGGAACTCTGGTCTAATGTTGTATAATGTGGTCTTATGTGGTCTGATGTAGTATTATGTGGTATAATATAGTCTAATGTGACTATATCTCACCTCTGCCTAGTCTGTTTGTGTTTGACCAAGTAAACAGCGCCGTAGGCTCCGTTAGAGATGAGCTTGATGACTTGATAGTCGCTCTCCGAGGGCGGAGCGCCATCTTTGTTTCCCGGCGCTCCGGGCGGGGACTGCCGACCGCGGACCCTGCGGGGGAAACTGATGCTAATACAATTTGATACTAAGCGATATTACTGTACAGAAAAATTACAGTCACTCGTCATTCCATACAAACGTCGGTAGGTAATTATAATCCAACCGCTTAACTCAGTCCTCAGTAAAGGGGCGCGGGGGTAGGCGACAAAAGGGACTGAGACGGCTGCAGGCGGCAGGGACCGAAAAAGCCGCACGTTGATTGGCTATTGCGCAGCTAGTCTAGTTGCAAGCAACTTCACATCCATCAAATTGTGTGGCGCGGAGTATAACAATTTGTTATCTGCGACATTAGTCAAAACTCAAAAAAAAATGTTGTTCTGTAGAAAAATATCATTAACCCGCGACAAAATGTATGGAACAGCTGATTATTATTTTTGAGTTTCAACGTTGCTTAATTTCGGTGATCGCTGACAAACAGCTAGCCAAACTACGCTACTAGCGCTACCGGGTCAGCTAGTGAGATAATAAACTTACTTGGCAGGTGAAGTATTTTGCGGGGGCGGCGGCGGCGCGGGGGGGACGTTCATCTCCTCCAGCGGGTCTCTTGATAAGCCCAGTTTGTGGATGATGTACTGCGGTATGTCAGTCGTTATGCCCTGGAAAATAACATTTAATAATAACTAACTACACAAAGAGGTAGGCACATCTTGCCACCACTAGTAAAGCCCGAGCAGAAGTTTATTTTTGTGTTTCAATTGACCGGGATAATAGTGTGTAGTTAAG
Organism: Hypomecis atomaria; assembly: GCA_964007245.1. NCBI lineage: Eukaryota > Metazoa > Arthropoda > Insecta > Lepidoptera > Geometridae > Hypomecis > Hypomecis atomaria. The sequence goes on from OZ023305.1 coordinate 3,316,007, forward strand.
TATCTTTTGCACACACGGCCATGGGCGCTACCACAGAATAGCAGAACTAGATTAGAAAGGAAATCCATACAAATGTTCTATGAAAACCGCTGTCGCCAAGTGTGTATTACCACTGTAAAATATCTGCACAATAACTGTGCAATTTTCACTAGCATCGGAGATTTTTTTTTTCCTTTAGAATAGAGCGTAGTATACTTTCTGTCACATCACCAAGGTACCTAAGACTCATAACATTAATTTGGTCATAATTTAAATGCCGTGTTAAAGTTATTAAATTTACTTTATTTTATTTATGTTACATAACAATGGCAAATGCGTGGTACATGTCAAGCTAAAAAAAAAATAATGGGCCAATCTCGAATTTGAATATGGTATCACAGTTGTTTTTTGGCATTTAGCTAGTGATGGGCGACATGAATTGTGCAGTTTAATTTTATCGATAATGTGATTTTATACGTATTGCAAAATTTATGGATAATGTAACTGGATATATGTAGTATATATTTGATGAAAATGATTGTGCAGTTTTATTACTATTTAGGAATTTTTGGAATTAACATTGAAAAATCATGTCAACGTGCCGTATTGTATTAATTTATAAAACTTGTGTTTCTATCAGTTCTAATAAAGGTACTACATGGATGCCAAATCAATTCCTGCGAACTATTTGGATTTCGTACACGGTGGAAGTCGCCTAAATTCCATTGTTGGCTAATCAATTGTATTTAGATATTTTGTGCTGGCCACGACTGTACTTATTTTTCATAATTAATATTATCATAGTACAAATATTTTATTAAATTACAACATAATTACAATACAATAAAAAATAACTTTATTTTCACATCGTAAATACAAAACAAGCTTAAACTAACATTACATGTGAACACAACTGAATTACATGTGACAATATTAGTTACCATAACATCATAATAGAACTTACACTTGACACTGGCAAATGCATATTCCATGCGACGCCAATATAATATAAGAAAAATTACAATCATATTTTTCTAGTTTGGAGCTCGACAATATAACTAATTTGGATTAGCTGAACGTAGACATAAATGGTTACGTGGGCGAGTAAGAGCGCGTGCTTGTGCTAGCGGGAGAGATTATTCGGGGTGGTTCGTATTACTTCGTATACATTTTTTCTCGAAACATTCTATTTTAGCGTCCCTTATTATAAGTCAACATTTATAAATATCTTTAAGTAGTGTTCCATACCTCAAAACAAGGAACCCTTATATCTACATTTGTCTGCATTTGTCTACATTTGTCTACATTTGCCTACATTTATCTACATGTGTCTACTTTTGTCTAGGTTATAGTCTTTCAAACATACCCTTTTAGGAGAATGAAATTAATCGTCAGGAAAGTAAGATGACGTAGATGGTACGTCATCATTTTTAACCTGTAAATATTTTATTCAATCTTTATAAATATATCTTATATATCTTTAAAAAATAATAAAACATCATCGTATATACTGTAATGTACTATATTACTCCAGTCTTTTAATAGTCCACTGCTAAACCTAAGCGTACCTATTAAAGCCAATTAGAGTAAATACGTATACCCACCACACCTATCCAGTGGAAATTAATGCATTCAGACACGCCTTCGATTTTCTCCTGCATACAAATGCATATTGTGTTACCATCAATCATCGAAAAACTAAACGTCACCACAACGACCATTTTCTCATTTGTCACCATGGCTTTTTGCTATCTATTATACAGGCTCAACGAATTCCGTATAGGGGATTCCTTCGAGTCTTATGTTGTGAGGGTAAGAATGTGAATAATCTACAATTTTGGAAAGAAAAACACTATTTGTAATGTATTATGTGTACAACATACCGTCGAGTGTATAATTACGGTTTCTATTTGCGGTATTGAAAATGGCTTGAAGTGTCTTTTTTTTATGAGTGCTAGTGAAATCAGTTTTCAAAAAATGTTTGGAGCAAATTGTACACGATTTTATAGGAATCCAGTCTTGCCGTCCTGTAGCCTCGATCCATTTACTCTTCGTCAGTGGATCGACTGGAAAGCTGCAATGAAGATACAATGTATCAATGAAAATCAAAGCAAACATGCAACGGCAGTCGGCTTCGTGTTCAATCTATATATTTATATGTAGGTATATGTATAGGACCTGATAACTTTTATTCATAAGGAACATAAAAGTTAAAGTGTGATACAAATACAATTATTAATAAAAATTACACCACAATCACAAATATTTTATTAAATCAAAATATTCAGATACTTAATAACAATAAATTTCGAAATGCGAAATATTAACTTACTAGCGAAATTTATCGATGTCGATAAAATGTTTGCAACCACTATCAACGAAAATCTAGGCAGTAAAATAAAATCATTTAAATTTAAAAATGCCCACAATTTAGACTTACCAGTGAAAGGATATTCCTCCTTTTTGTAAACTAAAGTCTTTGCTTTGTATTCGACACGTTATAATAGCGCAAACCGGCATTTTTTTGGCAAAAATTACCTCTGAAATCACTTGAACGACTGAGACAGTAAATGTCACGATTTCACGTAACTTGAGTTATAACTCATGTACGTGGCGACAAACCTCCCCTCCACATCGCCTTTCTATTTCCTTCTCTCTTCTGTGGGCGCTACGTACTAGTGCTACGTACTTCGTATCGTACTACAGATGCACAAATAGCGGCGCGCCGGTCGCGCCATCGCTAGGATCAGCCGAGTCACCAGTGGTGCCACCATCTTAAATTACAACAAATGACCTGTAAATGCCTCGCGTGGCCCTCGGCCGCCTCTAGCAGCCGGTAGAACCGCTCGGGGTCGAACTCGAGGCACTCGAGCAGGCGCGCTGGTCGCGCCATCGCTAGAATCAGCCGAGTCACCAGTGGCGCCACCATCTTAAATTACAACAAATGACCTGTAAATGCCTCGCGTGGCCCTCGGCCGCCTCTAGCAGCCGGTAGAACCGCTCGGGGTCGAACTCGAGGCACTCGAGCAGGCGCGCCGGTCGCGCCATCGCTAGGATCAGCCGAGTCACCAGTGGCGCCACCTGCGCACCCGCTTCCGCCGACTTTTCTCGCGTCTGTAATTAATAATTATGTGAAATTATTGTAAAAGTTTGAAAGCAACTCAACAGAGGTGACTCTCGGTAACAAGATAAAAGTTTAAAAAAATAGAATCGGACCAAAATAGGCAGTTTTTTTAACTAGCACATCTTTATCAATCATTTCAGCGCCAAGCAATTGAAATAAAATGTATTCAGTGTAACATCTGATTTGATCTGATGTTCAGATCTAGTATCTCAAAATAATGAGAACAATGCTGTACTGAATGCTTCAACAACATCGGACGGGCTTATTTTTCGTCAATTTGCTTTTGCTAAATTGTATAAGAATGTATTAGAAAACTTACCTCGGCGAGTAACCGATCCAAGCTATCCGACATATCATAAAAATAGCTGCTGGTCACCTGCTTCGACTCGGATTTGTGGAGGCAGTCGCGCGCCATCTCCAATACCTGAACAACCAATAATATATCCCAAAATAAGTTAGCACAAACTACTAACTAAAAAAGACAACAATCAACCCATGCAATGTGGACATTGGGTTGCGATGCGACCAGCAACTCTGTAACTGCAAATCTAAAATAATTACCTCTGTACATACACAAATTGTTTTTTCACCAATTCATCCCCTCGAAAAGGAAATCAATTTGGCAAAATAATGGTCCAAGTTGGCATTGACAACTTTTTATCGTGGTTTAATTTCTTAGGCATTCTAGTAGGTTTGGAATTTTGGATAGAAAATTATACATACAGGATCATAGGTATTAAACGCAAAACCTTTTAAGGGCGGGTCTAGAACATCTAGACTATTCTAGACAAACAACTTTTGTACTATAACTTTTGAAAATTCGCAAAAAAAATCGCTTCTCCATAAATTTTGCCGCATGTTGACGATCTTTTTGTATGAAAAAGCTGATTTTTTTCTTCCTAGTCCTAGAACAAAAGATGTTTGCCTAGATATACTAGACCCGATTTTAAAAGGTTTTGCGTTTAATACCTATGACCCTGAATAGACACATACTTCAAAGTTATAAAACCCACCACCCTTGAAATCATTTGGAATAATAGTTCGCTGAACCAAAAAAAAATGTTTACGTCCTAAGTTAAAAAAGGTAACGCACCTGTCTCTGCACAAATCTCTCTATGGGCGGCCGGTCAGGCTTCTTATCTAGCTCGGTGACTTCGTCGATCAAAGCTCGCAACCTGAAACATTGGCATAGATTATTTATAGACGGATTCTTAAAATATGCTGCTGAAACTAGAAGTTCTTTTTAGTTTTATTTTGTTTCATCGTTCGTTTTATGGTTAGTATCAACGGATATCATTGGAGGTTTGTATAAAATAAAATTCATTTAATTCACACACCACATATTGGCTATGTCGGCTACAAGTTATATTAAATAACTTGACCGTTACTGGAAGCTTTTATAATGAGAGAGCGTATCCCTTTCCGTCGAACAGCTAACGTTTTCAGTCCCTTTAAGCGTTGTAACCGGAAGCCTCCAGGTGGCGCCTCTGTAGCGATGCGCGCCATTTTATTTTCTAGGAAAAATGGCGTGCCTTTTGGCCTCATTGGCGTTGAATTTTTCGTCGAAGCAACAGCTCCGGGCAGCTCTAGCTAGCTCCCGGCCTGTTGCACAGTTTATTTTTTATAAAATTAGTATCTATAACTAATATACCGATTAAACTCAGTGAATATGTGGTGGTGCTCATCATCGAAATGAACACGTTGTTTCCAAGAAATAACGGAGCTAAGTATAACTACCTGCGCAGTAAGTTCCCACATATTATTATATCTATATCTTTAAAAATGGATTTTTTAAAGAAATTTACTGTGCCCAAGGTTTGAAAACCAGTGTGGCATAGCATTATCTCAATAAATAAATTTTTAACGGTTTTTACCGTTCGTTTACAAAATTTTCAGCAAAGCCTAATGGGTTTTAACCAAAAGTGCTTCAAATAGGGCAATCGGTCGCCCTATACAATTGTTTTCATCCCTGTTTAATAAATTTCCTTTAAAAAATAGATGAACGCGACTGCTTCAAGCGGTCAAAGTGGTGTGATGTCAGCTAAGCAGAGCTTCGGCAGCGGGTAAGCGTGCTGAACGTTTCCACCCAGATGGACAAATCTATCGATGAAAATGGGTGAGCGAAATTTGGATTCTTAGTAGAACTTCTTTAAGCTTATATTGCAGCAGAATTTTATTTATACCACAGTTTAACACTGCAGTGTTCATATATTCGGCACCGTAAGATATACCTAGGTTTCCTAAACCTAGTATCAAGCAACCTGGGAAAAATATACGGCAACGATAGCCGATAAATAGCACCCACCTTACGATTTTTAATCTTATTTTACCTAAGAGTTTTTAAAGTGATCAGAACTTTATCTCAGTTGATAAAATTTTGTGCAAAGTTATATTTAATGCGTTTAGATTTCTTTTTATTCGTTAGAAAATGAGCAAATACTTTCAACTCGTGTTGGAAAATAACGAGTTAATAAATGGTTGTCTCGCTGTTTCTATTGAGCTTACTGAGTACCTAAGCGCCTATTTGCGAACAACTTTTGTTCTTTCGACTCGAAATATACGTGATATTACAAATACCGCCGTTTTAGGATAAATGTTTTTTTTCAGAAACTACCTTCTGATAATTTTTAGCAAATTGTTTGACAAAACCATGTATAATAGTGTGGAAGAAGCAACGTTACCATGCTTCAATGCACGTGAACCACCCTCGTGGGGTCGGTATTTCTGATACCTTCTTATGAACGGATCAAACTACCTGATATCAGTGGCGTGTGCTTGATATGAACATGTTGCTACCGATCATATAATGATAAAATCGATAAAATTATAAACGAACAGGTTAGCGCACCTACCGGAGTACAATGCACTTTTACACCATATTAATCTAACTATCCTCATGGGGTCAGTGCTTATTGTGATACATGCCACTCTCGCGGAGTGAATTTTACATCATTTATGCAAAGAATTTAAAAACTGAGTGTAAATGTACTTCCACAAATCGTAACAAACATTTGTCTAGTTTCGGCCACTACCTTGTACAGTATTAAATTATTTGCGTTATTTGTTTTGGAAAATGAAATTCCTATTATTTTCTTTCATAGAAAATATGAAATTCTATTCAAATTAAGCATTCAATGCGGTTGACCTTATTTTAATGGATGATTTGAGCTACTGTACATAGTCGGGTCTTTGCATACTATCGTCGCAGGAATGTGTTTTTCACATAATTATAATATGCTATCATCGCAGAACATAATCATAATATGCTACCCTCGCCTCCTCCCTATGTAAAATTATGATGTATATGCCATCACGATGTAGATACCCTTTTTTGTACATTTTTAAGATATTCACGATGTTCAATTTAATAAGCTAAGAGTATGATTTTTACTAAAACCCTCGCCGGTTTTCCATACTAGTAGCTACAAGACCAGTGGCTTCTATTCAGTTAGCTTCATTGGGAAAAATTGAATAAACATAATTCATGCGATTCCAACTCCAATAATTGCAATCCTAACGTAATTAATTATATCACTATCAAGCATTCGCAAGCTTGTAATAAATCACTGAAAAACGTAGTGATTTTCTTCCGAGTATTCCGGGAGTATTCTCAAACCAAAGCAGTAAGCAATTTGTAGCATACCCAAAAATAATAAAATATGTAAGGGTTTGTGTAAAATGGGGCTTACATCATTAAAATACATTAATTAAATATACCATAAGAAAAATCAGACTGTTCTTTGTAGGAAGTCTGTAAATGGTAACAACATAATAATATTAAAGAAACATGCACACAGCTCGCATCTATTTAAATTCTATTAAATCTCTTCACATTTTCGGGAAAGAAAACCATTCAAGGTGCAATTATGCAAGTACCCTGTTAAGGAGATAGCAAGACTTGCTTGAGCAGTACAATGTTGTGTATCTACTAAAATCATAACTATTTGGAGAAAATTAGCATGTCTTATCCGCAAGGATAGCAATCGTGAACATGTTTGCTCATATCGATATAGGAAAAACATAAATTAATAGATAAACGTCACTAGGAAAGTGAGTTACCCACATCCCACTCTTTGTTTTTCGCATATAACAAAAACCGTGTAAGACTAATAGATATTTAAACTGTCGATGCGATATTTATTTTTTACTTAATCCATACCCCCTATTTCTACTATGTTAGCAGTGTTTAAGTTCACTATTTTAAAATGAATGTCATTTTAAATAATGTAGATATTATTTGAGTACATTACATATCGGCATACCAGAATGCAAAGCTACTAAAGGCCCAACAACATATCTACCTACCTACTTTATATTGTGTAATATAATGTCTTTCTATTTTAAGAAAATAGAGAATAAGGTGCATCCTTTCTGGTTGCATTATTTTGACATTACTTAACAGAACCACTGAACAAACGCAGTGCCTGCCTAATAATTGTGTCTGCGACTACAAACGTGTTGTGAAGTTCGTATAGTGAAATAAAATGACAAACAGATGCGATACCATAATCGCATGACTAATCTGTCAGGTTTAGTTTATAACCGCAGGATTTTTATATTTCATGAAATGGCGTACTTAGTTGTAATTAAGGAGAAAACAGTGAAATTATGAAGAATATTAAATATAATCGTGAGTTGTATCCGGTTTTCATATAAAATTTAATAATGAATCCTCACGCTAGTTTCAATGAAGTGATTATAAAGAATGTTGATGTTAATACATGCAGTAATGTATGTTGCATTTGTGGCCAGATACTACTGCTGCTAGATTGTGTGATCTTCCGTCGGACGGAAGAAAACGTGAAGACGAGTTTGTTTACCGTCTTGGCTCAGGCTAATACCCCTTTTAATGTTTTATTTTGTATTAATGACCATTTATCATAATTATATTTTATTTTGAAACTTTTTAATTTACTTAAATAAATGTAGTGTTAAATTAATGAGATTACTTAATTTTTGAGAATGTTGTAATCCAACATAATAATTTCATTGTAAAAAGCAGCCTAACTAATTTGCTTTACATAAAACCGATCGTTAAGTACAGATTAATCCTACATTCGCAACTTGACGATCGAGCCGGGAGTTATTAAAAATTCAAGGGGCTATTTTTGCCAGTGGTTTATTTTGTGAGTTCTTTCTTAGTTTTTGTTTTCTTTTGCGAGATATTAATCAAGTGAGTTTGTCAAAACTAGTATTAGAACGAACTTAGCTACCTATTTCTCACACATTGTTAGTCGCAGCTAAAACAACTCTTATTAAAAGTCGCGCTATTGCTTCGCATGACAATTGGAAATCTTCAGGCGCAACTCCAACTGATCGCTTTAAGCTAGAGACCATTAAATCTATAGAGATTTACTAACAGGTACACATGTATCCTGTACGTATAAGTACAAGACCAATAACTGTAACGTGACATTTAATTGCATAATTACTTTGATTTTATTTTAGCTGCCATTGTTTGACCATTGTTTTTAGTGGGTCAGTGACATTTTTATTTTATATTTTTTATAAATATTCTTTCAATTTTATATTGACTGAATTGGCTTCTACATAACTACTATGAAGTCAAAAAATTGAAGTAAATCAACTTTCGAGATTTATTGCCAAATTATCAACTCGTGTTGAACGGCACAGGCTAAGCAAGCCACCTACCGCCCCTCGCGGGGGAGAGGTACACTAAATGCAACAGTTCCATCGCGTGGAACTCCCTGCTTTAGTAATGTAGCAAAATATGAATGCATAACGCATCCTTGCAATAATGGCACAGGCTAAGTAAGCCATCCACTGCCCATTACGAGGGAGAGGTACCTGAAAAGTAACAGTTCCATCCAGTGGGACTCCCTGCTTTAGCAATGATGCAAAATATGAATGCATAACGCATCCTTGCGATAATTTCACAGGCTAAGTAAGCCATCCACCGCCCATCACGAGGGAGAGGTACTTGAAAAGTAACAGTTCCATCGAGTGGGACTCCCTGCTTTAGCAATGATGCGAAATATAAATGCATAACGCATTCTTGCAATAATGGCACAGTCTAAGCTAGCCATCCACTGCTCCTCACGATGGAGAGGTACTCTAAAAGTAACAATTCTATTGCGTGGGACTCTCTGCTTAGTAATGACGCAAAATACGAATGCATATCGCATTCCTGCAATAATGTAATGTAAATATCATTACCGAACAAATCCTTCTCAATAGGATCTATCATACGATGTCAGATTCTTTCAGGTGGCTTAGAAACCCGGACACTTGGGTTAGCCACCCAGCCTAACCGTAAGTACAAGTATACATGTAGATATGCGATGAACACAACGAAAACGCGTTGTTATAAAATCCTCATGGGTTTATGTACATATTAAATATTTACGTATGTTGTAAATTATTTGTACGTTAGCACTTTGTTGTTGTTTATTGTTTTTATTTAATTTTGCAAATTAAAAGTACTCTTGCTAAATAGGTCATGTTTATTGAAGATAATGGCCTAAGTGACCGGAAGATTCTTGATGTCCATTTTCTTATGGGATTTAAGTTATATTTTATATTTTCTGGACATTATTCACTATAAAGTAACTTAATGTATTTGAAATCATTAGTAATTAAATTGTCACCCGAGCTATAGATCTCACATTGGCGTAATCACATTGGCGTACCTAATACATAATCATAAGTTATAATTTAAAGCCCCACTCCAGGTGACGCCACCAGGCGATAACAAACAGAATCTCATTATAAAAGCTTCCAGTAACGGTCAAGTTATTTAATAGCAGCGTTTTACCTGAAATAAAACGCATATTAAAATACTTACCTTACTGGAAGCTTTACTTTTAATTTCTGCCTGGTGGAAATTACAAAAATTAACGCAATGAGGCCAAAAGGCACGCCATTTTTCCTAGAAAATAAAATGGCGCGCATCGCTACAGAGGCGCCACCTGGAGGCTTCCGGTTACAACGCTTAAAGGGACTGAAAACGTTAGCTGTTCGACGGAAAGGGATACGCTCTCTCATTATAAAAGCTTCCAGTAAGGTAAGTATTTTAATATGCGTTTTATTTCAGGTAAAACGCTGCTATTATTAGTTCCAACACACCAAATTGTTTCATATTGGATTGATATTGGACGATCAGTCCAAGACCGATCCACACATTGGTATGTTGGAACCAAGACTGTAATTTCTAGCCAATATAGCTGAAGTATGGCCCTGGCTAATACTAGTGGATACTCACTTATCATCCATCGCCCGTTGCGCAGCCGGGAACCTCGCTGCGAAGAGTGAAGACATGGCGGACACGGCGTCGTCTCTCGAGCCCGAGCCGCCGCTGGAGCCCGCGCCCGACCGCACGGGCGAGCTGGAGAAGAACGAGAACGTACTACAGACTATATGTGCACCGTTCTGGACGTATATCTCACTTGGACTAGGAAGGAAGGGAGAGGATGTGAGGATCTAGCTCAAACAGTGAAGAACGAAGACATGGCAGATACGGCGTCGTCTCTGGAGCTGGGGAAAAATGAGAACGTACTACAGACTACGAGTATATGTGCACCGTTCTGGACGTATATCTAACTTGGACTAGGAACGAAGAGAAAAGAATTAGAGCATCTAACAGTGAAGAGCGAAGACATGACAGATACGGCGTCGTCTCTGGAGCTGAAGAAGAATGAGAACGTACTACAGACTATATGTGCATCGTTCTGGACCTATATCTCACTTGGCTTAGGAATGAAGGGAGAGGATGTAAGCATCTAACTCAAACAGTGAAGAACGAAGACAAGGCAGATACGGCGTCTTCTCTGGAGCTGGAGAAGAACGAGAACGTACTACAGACTATATGTGCATCGTTCTGGACGTATATCTAACTTGGACTAGGAATGAAGGGAGAGGATGTGAGCATATTTCTATTCATATCTCATAATCTCACATTGAGAAGTACAGAAGAACGAGAACGAACTATAGATTATGTCTACATCGTCACTGAAAAGAGAGGATTTAAGCATCGTTTATCTTCCTTCATAGCTCTCTTCTCAGCTAGGAAGGACGTGAGCATCATTTTCTAAACTCTAGATTTAATATTTCCAACAGGAAAAAATAAAATATTAGCACAATTCTATACCTATCTAAAGGGGCGTCTAAACGGGCCATATTTTACGACAATTTGTGGCTGCAATACTGTGGCCGGCAACATTGCTAGCAATACCAGCCACACTATGCAATATTTTAAGGATGGCCCGGCATTATAGCCACATATTTTTTGGTATGTCAAAATGTTTTTATGTGTAGCCGGCGTGTGGCCGAACGATCGCCTCGCAATCGAAAATACTGCAATATATCTGGGCCATCTATATTGTTGTTCTGTTTTACTGTATATGCGCGTCCCTTTCTCCCTGCGACGTGAAGTACTTTGCGTTTCACTTTCTGCGCGACGTGAAGTGTGCTGCGAGTGCTGCGACGTCCATCGTGTATAAATCTGTGGTATGGCGATATTCTGTGCTGTCAGCAGCTGTCATTCTTGTGTTGTTTTGAAAATAAATTAAAATGACTAATACTTGGTCTAATGAGAAGACTCTTGACTTTATTAATGAAGTGCAATTACATCCTGAAATATGGAATGTGGAAACGGGAATTTTTAAAGACAAAAATGCAAAAAAAGATGCATGGTCTATTGTTGCTACTAAGTTTGATATATCAAGTGATGACGCTTACAAGAAATTCCGAAGCCTGCGAACGTATGTGAAGAATGAAGAAAGAAAAAAGAATAAAAGTGGTAGTGCTGGCGGCAAACAAACAAAATGGTTTGCTTACGATGCGATGTCGTTTATTCTTAATCAAGATACTCCAAATACAGGACGGGATAGTGAAAATGCAACAGAAAATGTATGTACCTATATTTATTAATAGATTATGGATTTCCTAAATATTTGTCCTGCCATGCCACTCGTCCCCGCTCTGTCATAAAATAATGCATAAACTCATCTCTAATCGCTTTTGCTCTCATTGTTGAGTTCCTTCCCAATACTCTTAAATCTGTTAAACGCTCTCCATCAGCTTGCCATGATCCTGGGATCACCGTTCCAAGGTCAATATCTTCCCTATCAAAGGTCCCAGGTGGTGAATATAAAGCTTGTGCTCTTGTATTTCGTCGCAAAAAGTTATGTAAATATGCACAAGCCATAACTATATTTTGTACATGTTTCATCTCAACATTGATAGTAGTATGTAGTATACGAAAAATGGATGCCAAAATTCCAAATGAGTTTTCCACAATTCGGCGTGCTCTAGATATTCTGTAGTTACATACTCGCTTAGGAGATCCTATGTTCAAATCTAAAGTATAGGGCTTGCAAATATTTTCGGTTAAGGGAAATGCATCATCTGCCAAGAAAACATATGGTGTAGGTACTTCTCGACCCGGAAGGGGTTCACAATGTGGTATTTCAAGATTTTGGTTCAGGAGTGCTTGCCCAAAAGCCGTATGCCTAAAAACTCCCCCATCGGATATTCTTCCCTGAACTCCAGCATGTACATACAAAAAATTGTACCTTGCGTCTGTTACCGCGAATAGCACTATGCTAAAAAACTGCTTATAATTAAAATATTGAGTACCACTGTTGGGTGGACAAATAATTCTAATGTGCTTGCCATCCATTGCACCCAAACAATGAGGAAAATTCCAACGGTCTTCAAAATCCTTTGCGACTCGTTTCCATTCAGTTGCTTGTGATGGCATCTGTAAAATAAAGGTTCCTTTTTAATTATATTGAATGTTTCTTTCGTTTTCAGGGGACTGAAGCCCAAGAGACTAGTAGCATTGCTGACCAAGAGGTACTTTCAGAAATAACAGACTCTCTGCTTTCCTCTGTTCCCTCTCCAAAACCACGTACTTCTAAGAAGTCCAAGACTGCAGATCCCATTTTGGAAAAGGCTCAAAACATTATACTTGAAGCAGGTGAAAAAAGAAGAAATGAATTTGCAGGTTTCGCAGAGCATATAGCAAACAAGTTAAGTAAATATGATGACTATACCCGTGCTCAGGCAGAATTCAACATAATGAAAATTTTATTTGACTGTGACATGGGAAAATACAGAAATCCAGCTTCGTTTACACAGAGTCCTGCTGGCGATAGCGGAGAAAGAGCTAGCACTTCTCAATCCCAATATTCAGATATGTCCCGATACATATCACGACAAAATACTCGGCAGCCTATGACTCAAGAATATACCGCTCCTTATCAGTCTCCACCACAACAGTATGCTGATCTACACCACACCCAGTTAACTGGAAATACTGCTTATGAAGAACTTGTGACTCTAACTGTCAATAGTGATTCGCAAATTCATTGATTCTACGTCAAACAAAAATAAATGTGCACTTAATAAATACTTAAATATTTACTTGCCTTTATGTATTCCTTTAAGCCTTCTATTAAGGCTTCACAAACTTCTGGGACAATAGTTGAAACTGAATAAGCGGACACTCTGAAAAGGTACATTAAACTCTTGAAAGAATCTCCAGTCGCTAAATACCGTAGAGTTATTGCTAATCTTGTAGTCACAGGTATTGCATTCCTCATGTTTGTATCTCGCCTTTGTATGTTTGGTCCAATTCTGTTCACAAGAAATTCGAAGTCGCTCTTAGACATTCTTGTAAAATTTTTAAATAAGTATTTATCCAGCATTAATTCCTTGTCTACGGAATCCAAAGTGTCACGCCTACTTAGGTAGGGTCGAATCCACATTCGTGTCCTTTTTTTTCGTTTTTCTGCCAAAACAATGTAAGCGGCTGCGATGAGCGTCATTTCGTCGGCCATTGTTGCTGGATTGTGTGGCTCATTTAAGGGTTCTGAATCAAAGGCCATACTATTGCAGCCATATTGCAACATGTTGCCTGCAATTGATTGCTCAGCCATAAAATGCACTAAAATGTTTTTTTGATGGCTGGGCAATGTTTGCCAATAATTGCAGCCACAAATTGTCGTAAAATGTGGCCCGTTTAGACGCTTCTTAACGTATCTTGTACCAGTGTATGGGTTGACTCATAAATCCAAATGGAACAAAAATGGGCTTTACGTGAATTGTTCAAAAAATTACCCTAACTGGTATGTGTGATTAGTACCATAATTTGACTGGTATGTAAATAATGTAACGTAACAAAGAAATACAGGTCGCTTAATCAAAAAAGAACGCTGGCGTTTAAGTTTAGAGATTAAGAGATTTAACTGCTGCGCAACTTAAACACCAGTTTTCTTTTTACATGACACGACCTGTAACTTGACTGACTGTGTAGTGCTAGTGTGTAATAGGCATAACAATTAATCCGTGAGTTAGACTATCAAAAAATATTGAACACGTATTTCTTTCTTTTGTCAATAAAACAACAAATAGCAAAGAAAAACCTTGTCAAAGTTAGGGAGTGGGGTTCTTGATGTCACGTCTCTCACGAACGTCTATACATTTGTATGACACTCGTGACGTCACACGGAACTTTAATTGTTTCCCATTAAATATCTTCATCAAAAATATGTGTTTAATATTTTTTGATAATCTAACTCACGGATTAGTTTTAAGAATGATTTTTTATTATCTACGAGTATCTGGCGGACTTATTATATTTTTAGGGTTCCGTACCCAAAGGGTAAAAACGGGAACCTATTACTAAGACTCCGCTGTCCGTCTGTCTGTCCGTCTCCAGGCTGTATCTCATGAACCGTTATAGCTAGAAAGCTGAAATTTTCACAGATGATGTATTTCTGTTGTATATTCACTTTAATCCTTACATCCTTATACATAGTATAAAATAAAGTCGCTATTTTCGTTTGTTTGTTTGTTTGTCTGTATGCTTAAATCTTTAAAACTACGCAACGGATTTTGATGCGGTTTTTTTTAATGGATAGAGTGATTCAAGAGGAAGGTTTATATGTATAAAAATTCCCGAAATTCCCTCGGGAACGGGCACAACGCGGGTAAAACCGCGGGGCGCTGCTAGTAACAAATAATATATATTGTTGTATTGTATTGTAATAAAACAAAAATAAAATAAATGTTTAAGGGGGGCTCTTATACAGTACAGAACCCTCCATGCGCGAGTCGGACTCGTACTGGGCCGATTATTTAGTTATCATGCTTATTGTGTACTTATATGTATAGTGCAGTATAGTGTAGTATATTCACCTAAGACTCCGGCTGCGGACGCGGCGCGCGGGGCTCTGCGAAGTAGCCGCGTTGCCGCTACCACCGCTGTCTGACAGCGACGCCCAGTTGTTCATGCCGCTGCCTTGCGAGCTGCTGCAATTTCATAACAATACACGTGTGAACACAATATTTCAGACAATATTTGGGGAACGAATCTAACTCGAACTAATGGTTTTTTCCCAATAAGCACCTACGCTACGCGTAAATGTTTTTGAGTTCTCGGAAGTAACCAAGCGACATGCAGAACCTCAGAAGAATTACAAGTAATAGAAGTATGGCTAAATTTTACTCAAATCAAAACAAATACGTTACAGCTGTCTTATTCATATCTGGTTATACAGCATACGCGAGAGCGGGTGGAACAAAAAAAATGCAATGTCTGTCGCATACGTCAAAATCATCAGTTGGAATGTCAAAATGGTTAAAATTTGGTTACACTTGGTCATTTGTCTTTTCCAGAAATTTGAACCCTCTAGTTCCAGTAAGAAGGTTCAAATCTCTGATCATTTTACCTTCCGACTTTTTACCTTTTTGAATTTGGACACCCGAGACAGCTCAATGCTAGTTTGTGAAACCCTTCGAAATGACGTAAGTTCGGGTGTATGTGCATCTTTTTCTAACACATTTTAAAATTCATATTTAAAATGGGACAAAGTGATGTATATCTCTTGCTATTTTAGTACTGTTACTATTACTTTAGTTCTTATTCTATGAGCAGAACACATATCTCAAGTATCAGGGCTACGTCTCACTGCTCAGGGCGCGATTCGTGCCTAACATCAGAGACCTCAAAAAAAATGCAGATACTGTCCATTGCTGCTGTACTTGGCTAATGTATCGCCACGGGAGATGGCATCTTGTAGCATGGTGCAGGAATCCGAACCAATCCTGATCATTGCGACGAACATTGTTGATCACGGTACAGCGACTTACTTGAGCGAGTTCTGGTGCTGATGGCAGTGTGGACACGGTCGCGCCGGCTCCGCCTGCACCGCCAGCAGCCGTTCTTGCGACGAACATTGCGACTGCAACACGGGGGAGGACGTCGCACATTATCATATAGCTACTATGTATGGCAGTATACGCTGCACCTTATTCAACGTCATAATTTCAAACATTTTAGTACCACTACAATTTAGTACAAAAAACCGGTTTATTCAAAGCCGGTCTCCTATGGTTAGATGTAATTCAAAAGTTCCATTTTTAACCCCCGACGCAAAAGAGGGGTGTTATAAGTTTGACGTGTCTGTTTGTCTGTGTGTCTGTCTGTCTGTCTGTGGCATCATAGCGCCCGAACCACTGAACCGATTTCAGTTTAGTTTTTTTTGGATGAAAGGAGACTTAATCGAGAATGTTCTTAGCTATGTCTTATAAAAATCGATTGAGCCGTTTAAGAGTTATGGTGGGTTAAAGTGGGGATGGAAGAAACAAAATTCTACAAATGTGCCCAAAATGGTTATCAATGTGTCGGGGGTTTTTTAAATTTTTAATTTATAATAATTTATATTTATTAGCAAAGTAGTTATGAATCTTTTAGTGCTATTGTATGGCTGCGTTTCCAGCAAAGAGGTGCGAGGATGCGTAGCGAAGGATGTGTATGTAAGAACCTATACAACTCCTTCATTTACCTATCCTCGTTAGCTATTGTAATGGTTCATAAAAGCCGAATTTTCTCATTTTTGGAAATTGGTTGAAAATAATAAAAAAAAATTGAAAAGTTTTCTGGGCTATTTAAACTCAAATAAGCAACAGTAAACATTCAAGTCAGATAAGTTTATTGTTGGATCAAACTTAGCCTTTGGGCTTTTTGTGACCTTAATTATTTTTTCTACGTGCGAGCTATTAATAAATCTTTACGTAATCTAGAGCGAGATGAAGATATAATACAATTTCAAAATTGAGATATAACAAAAAACTTAAACTTAAGGTGTAATATCGACATCGAACGAAATGAATAACAATCCAAAGCAATTAGCGTTGATGGACGATTAGTTGCGATAAAATCTATACCTACTTATGGTTAATGATTACATTGGCTTCTAGTGTTCGATTTATTTTAATACTAGCCTTTGTCAGCAGCTTCGCATGCATGCTTTGACTTTTGTGCTATGCTATGGCATAGGAACCTTTTATTTTCCCGGGATAAAAACTAGCCTACGTCACCCTCCAACCATTGAATTATGTACATATATCAATATGCCAAAAAATCTAATCAATCCGTTGCTCTCATGCTGCGTGAAAAAGTAACAAACCAAACAGACACACTTTCGGATAAATAGTAGATAGATAGATATTCTTTATTGTTAACACAAAGAGCACAAGTAACACAGATAACAAAAACATTATAAGAATAGCGTGTAACAAGAGGCGGCCTTATCGCTAAAAGCGATCTCTGCCAGGCAATCTTTGGATGGAATAGGAATATAGAACAAGTAAAGACGAGGGTGTGCGTTAACAAAAATAGTTCGTACTTATAAAACAGACATTTACATACTAATAAATACTTACATAAACATAAAGTACATAAAATTAACCTACCATACTTATCTAAACATACTTATAATAACAAAAAAAAAATAGAACTACTTACATAAAAAATAAATAAAGACAACAGCACTATCGTTTATCAACGAAGTAGTAGTAGTAAGTTGTAGTCTGCTTACAATCGCCTTACGACTAACTACTGCACGGGAAGCATGGCAAAGGGACAAATAGTCTTTCCACCATTTTATCTCCTCGAAGAGGAAATAAAGTATGGATTGACAATGACAGCTGACATTAAAAGTGGATAAAATGGTTTTCTCCCCTTGCTGTGCTACCCGGGCTGGGCAGAGTTTTGGCTCGGACACTTTTTTTGCACGATTGTGACTCTATAGAGATATTTGCTCGAAGCTTCTAGTGTACAATTTATTTTAGTATAAATATTTAAGACCGATATCCAGGCGTACCTAGCTATGTGTTAAGGATAAACAAAATTTACGAGGCTTTCTTTATGTCGATCCCGACCGTTTATGCCGTACTGTAAGAGTATTTATCTACACTAATGTTGTAACATTCTACTTATGTTTCCAATACTTGACTTATAATGACTACTGTTATAGCGCAGACAACAAAACACTCAATTTAAGCAATTTCACATGATGTTATAATATCCACATCGATATCGTAAAATCTCATTATAACATCGCGCGCTCGCTCCTGATTGGCCCTGCGCGCGCAGCTGCGCTCTCATTGGTTAGATTTTAATGGCGCCAAGTTCACTGTGACAATACACGTACGCGTGAATTTAATGTTTCGCAATATGTTTTTTTTTTATTAGTGAAGATAAAGTAATGTATGCAACTGCATATAACACGGGTATTATATGACAGTTGCATAAACTACTATTTTATACGTATAGGCACGGTAATGCAATCTTTACCGTGGTACAGGGTGCGGCGAAATATTGTATTGATATTTAAAATAATAGGCCAAGTGCGAGTCGAACTCGTACACGAAGGGTTCCGTACCGGGAGCCCCATTCCTCTTGCCGTTATTAATAGCGAGCAAAAAAACTTTTAAAAATCACGTTTGTTGTATGGGAGCCCCCCTTTAATATTTATTTTATTCTATTTTTAGTATTTGTTGTTATAGCGGCAACAGAAATACATCATCTGTGAAAATTTCAGCTGCCTAGCTATCACGGTTCATGAGATACAGCCCGGTGACAGACAGACAGACAGACGGACATCAAAGTCTTAGTAATAGGGTCCCGTTTTTACCTTTAGGGTACGGAACCCTAATTATGTTATTGTGTAAAAATATTTTATCATGATGGTGCTCATTGTGATTAAATTGTGTTTACTTCTTTGGCCCTAGCCTCGCCTCGCACTATCTATATTACTTATACTTTGGAGACGTATACCCATAACTTCGAAAAGAGATTTTCTCTACGGGGAGCTGCCTACTTTTTACCGACACCCAAAAAGGAGAAGGTACTATGTTCGTCTGTATGTATATTTTTTTTTTGTGTATGTTCATCGAAACTTTCGCCAATTGCGAACAGATTTAAAAAAATCTTTTTTAGTTCGAAAGGGTATACTCCCGAGGTGGTCCCATTAATTTCTTTTTTGTCGAAATCGGCTGAGCAGTTTTTGATAAATTAACAATAATGTACATGAATGTCACATCGATTCGTGCAAAATATTCGAATTCTGTACACGGTGGCAGTCGGTGTTGCGATTTCTTGCGAAAAATAATTATAGCCACCCCATAAATATAGTACATTACTGATATCTAAGTTTTTAGAGGTCCAAGTCAAGTCAGAGGCCAACAGGCGACCTAAAAACTCTGACACCAGGGCTAGCTAACCGGCCTATACGAACTTACTTACTTTAAAGGTCCAAAAAGTTTCTAAGTTTATAGGGTGGGTAAAGCCCCATAGAAAAGACGGTGTGTGTCTTCAAATTAAAACAAGAGTTTGAATTTTAATTTTAAGACACAGAATCATTAGCATCATCACCACACCATAATTAGAAAATTATTGTTAACAGGACATTTCTAATAAAAACCCAACGTGAATGACAAATATAGGTGTAACGTTAAAAGTTATTTTTGGAAAACCAAATCAGCGAGGTACATTTACTCACACACAAGAGTGTTATTTACAACCCATGCACATAGTAGATAACGATCTAGTACTTTTGGATGACATTCAAAACATTACGTTAGCAATGTGCGTAACTAAAATCTGCTTTAACACGTCACTACATACTCGTAGTATAAAACAAAGTCGCTTCCCGCTCTATCTGTCCCTATGTATGCTTATATCTTTAAAACTACGCCACGGATTTTGATAGTGTTTTTTGTTAATAGATAGAGTGATTCAAGAGGAAGGTATATAATGTATAAATACACCTGTGCAAAGCCGGGGCGGGTCGCTAGTTTAAAATAAAACTCAATTTTGTGTAAATATTACAAGAAATAGAAATGTAATAAACCACTATGAGTTATTTCCGAAGAATATTATTCGATCATGTTGTATTTAATGGTAATCAGCGTTTCGATTAGCTGATAAAATTGTAATTAGCTTGCATCACACTTGTAGAAAGTTTGATACTGAAATTCTCGAAAACAATAACAAATTAATCACTGATTGCTAAAGTTCAGAGATTTGACAGCGTCTCTTTCGTAAGGTCTATCACAACAGGCGGACATCAGTCCGTTTGCGGACCACGAAAGGTCGAACCTCGGACCGCCAAATAAGAAAAAAAAATTTTTTATACATCTTCTTCTTCGTCCAGTCAATGGTTCAAAAATGATTATTTTTATAAATTTCTCCCAATATTTGGCCACTGCGACCCCGCAGTGTGTAGCCTTGTACAGGTCTTCCATCGCACAGGGGCTCGGACACTGTGGGCACGTAAGTAGGTGATCCATACTCTGCTCAGAGGCACCGCAATCACATTGTACCCTGTTAGCATCCGAAAATCCCCACTTGGCTAAGTGGGGATATTATTAGTTTTTGTACTTAATGCGGCTACATTTGGCCACCAACTCGCCTGATGGAAAGCGAAGTTGGAGCCGAAATGGAGTATGTAGACCTAGAAGATACATATTCACTCTTGACTTGAAGATATCCAGATTGTATGTAATTGTTAGGAAACAATGACGGAAGAAGTACGATTAGTACTATTAATAAGAAGTACGCTTAGTACGAGCTTAGTAAAAAAAAAAACAGGCTCATGATCGTCAGTGTAGTTTTTCACTTGTGTTTTATGATTCAAAATTTGATTTGATACAAAATAATTCATAGGTAGGAAAAATTTAATTGAATTAGTTTTTTTTCTGGACCTCGTCAAAATTTTTCGACAATATCCGGACCCTATCTAAAACTACTCGCCGACCCCTGGTCAGCAACGTCAGGAGGGACCCCACTCCCAATTAGGTTTAGTTGGCCTTAATACCACCAAAAGTGTCAATAAAGTGGCCTTTGACCTCGTCGTCGTCGTTTCAGCCATAAGACGTCCACTGCTGGACATAGGCGTCTCCTTTAGATTTCTAATAAGACCAGTTCAAAGCGGCTTGCAACCAGTGCGAGCCTGCGTACTTATAGGGTCATCCGTCCACCTTATTGGTTGACGTCCTTCGCTGCGCTTGTCGGTTCGTAGAGTTTGTGCAAAAAGAGAAGCGTGGTAGGTGAGGTCGCCCGTGTGCCATTTTACTAATTTTGTTACGTTGACAACACTGCTCTGTCATTGCTAGTACAACTATAAGTGTTTGATACTTGGTAGACACCAATTCGGTTTTCATCATTAGACTCGTGTCTACCAAGTAGTCGGTACCTTGGCTGCTGAATACAATCTTATTGTTAGTTCACCATAACGCCACGACTGATCTCTTTTTGCACAAAATTTTAGTCGCTTAAGACCTTTTCGACCCCATCGTCCGTTAGTCCTCCGTGTTAAGTGAAATGGTGAAATGGTCGTGCCATTTCAACATGTCAATCCATTGGTCTCTTACATATTAAGTAAGAAACCGTGGTGGTCTAGTGGTAATGACACCCGCCTTACAATCGAGAGGTCGTGAGTTCAAATACCGGTCCCGTACCAATGAATTCCTTGGAATTTAAGTACAGAATTTTATACCACTGGCTTTTCGATGAAAACATCGTAAGGCAACCTGCATACGTCCGTAGAAGAAATTCTATGGCTTATGTGAATCCACGAACCCGCACTGGGCCAGCGTGGTGGGTATGGCCCAATCACCCTGTCACGTGGGTAGGCCTACGTCCTGCAGTGGACTATTAAAAAGGCTGGTAGTTGTAGTGGTAGAAACAATTGTTTTGTATATTTTGCTACATCAGTGAATACGTGCAAAATCGTCTAATATTTGCAAAAAAATGTATGTTTAAAAGCACCAGTAGGTCACGTCCGAACGTTTCGACAGACATAATTGCCTACTAAGAAAAGTTAACAAAACAATTTACACGGAAGTGCAAAGTGAATCACAATACTCGGAACAAGTGCATTAGTCAACTGCATTTAGTTTTTTTTTTGGTATTTAGGTTGTGCAGATAGTGCTAATTTTTTTAAAGGCACAATTCAGTAAAGTTTTCGAATGGAGACTACGGATCAGCAATCGCAGCGTAGTCGTCCACCGACTAGGTGAACTGACGATATATTAAAGATCTCAGGAATGCGCCGGATGCAGGCCGCTTCCAACCAGCTTTATTGCAAATACATAGGAGAGGCCTATGTCCAGCAGTGGACATCCTACGGCTGTTGAATGGATGAATTCCGTAGCAAACACGCAGCAGCACACTGTCAACATTTTGTAATTTTATGCTCAGTAAGTGATCCTAAACCTTTTAAAAACAAAAAAATTGGATCGGAAATTTAGTGCAAAGTAAAATTCTATTTTTCCTGAGGTATCAGGGGAAGATAGGCTTCGAGATTTTGTAGATGGTATCAAAACATTTGAACACAAATATGATACTTACTGATAAACTAGAGCTGCCGGGGGTGGTGCCGTAGCCGGAGGAAGGGAGCGACGCCACCGACCACCTGCGACCATCGCTGTCGACAATACAGATATGACACGTTAAGTCCACTAGTGGGATAGGTACATCACATAGCGGTGAGATGGTTGAAAATAATACTGGCGGAAAAAAAGCCGTGAGTCTGTGAAAATATCTACAGAGCCACAGTCCCTAAGTGAAAGTAGTAAAAAAATGTCCGAGCGCCGTCATACATAATTACATACCGACTTAGATATTTACATTAAATAATTCACAATGACCCGTTTTCACCTAATTAGTGCTTGTAATCGAGCACTTTGGGATCGCGCGGCGTTGTAGTCGTCTTGCAATCGCCTTATGACTAACTAAAAAGAGCCTGCCCACTATGTAGCTTAGGCAGGGTTTTGGCTCGGACACCTTTTTTGTACGATTGGGACTCTATAGATATTTGCTAGAAGTGTGAGTCTGAAATTTTGATTATAGTGAGTGACTCAATAAGAGTGCACTTATTAATTTAAAAATAATAACACGAATTTATGAGATACATTTGTGATTTTTTTATTGGATTGTAAAGAAAAAATGTTGCCATTAAATATGAAATAAAATTGCCGTCAAATGACCCCCATGGCTGCGATGACAGGCCATTACTCTTCATGAAATTTTCTAACACTCAAAAAATACGTTTTAATATTTTTAAATTAAAAAGTGCACTCTTACTGAGACGCCCAAGCGCTCTTTAGAAGCGAAAACCACGTTTCCGAACATTTTAGTTAGGATAAATAACACGGATACCTATTAATTACAATTTAGTTTATTTTAAAGTCAAATCAAATGTCGGCTGTGGTTTCAACCGTATTTGAGCATAGTCTCATACCTACTTTTCAATACAAAGAATATTTGTTTGCCCAAGACGTTCCTAGCACAGACATAGTATGGTACGTTATAGTGTGCAGCCACCCTTATTCGGAAAAACAAAACAGACAATATCAAACTTCTACGTGACGCATTTCTTATGAGCGCTCGTACATTTCAACCTTGAAAAGACAATATCGCAAGTCAAGAATACCTTCATCTCTCGAATTCCCATATCGCATTTCAAAGGGCGCGTATGGCAAATAAATATTGATACATCAGTCAAGCTGTCAATTACTGCCTAACATCCTCGGAGACTGGAGATATCGACTGATCAAGGATATACAGTGAAAGAGCGTGTGTCGAGAAAAGGTCACGTGTTATATTGTCTTTATAGTTGACCTCCGTCTCGGGAAATGAAGAGTGTTTTTGAACTTAGATTATAGAGGAAGAATGGTCGAAACTTTATTAAGTAAGAATATTTTCACGTATTTCTTCTTTGGTCAATTAAACAAAAATTAATGAAGATATAGCCCGTCAAAATTCCACGTGACGTCACAAGTGCCATACAAATGTACAGACTTCTGTAAGAGAGGTGACGTCACGACCCCCACTCCCAAACTTTGGCAAGGTTTTCTTTGTCATTTGTTGTTTGATTGAGAAAAGAAAAATACGTGTCCAATATTTTTTGATAATCTAACTCACGGACTAATTATAATAATCTTTTTTTACCATCATCATGCTTATTCTAGGTTGTCTTCAGAATAAAAGTTGTTCATAATGATGGTCTTAATGACCCTCATTCAGCTTAGTACACTACACGGCCTGTATTTGCACACAGGGGCATTTACGCCCAGAGGAGTTTTCAGAAAAGGACAATTTCGAACCGGGAAGTTATATTTTTGCGAATAAGACATTACAAAAAGAGTCTTAGCCAATTAGAACAAAGCATTTTATACCAAGATAAATCCATCTGACCTCATGTCATTGGGGTAATGAAGACAGGGTTAGTCAACCGGCACACTTCGCTCCGTATCACGCCAGTAATCTGGGATTACCCACATCGTTGCTAGATTATCTCGAAAATAAGACCTAACCTAGCCTTAGCTTTAAATCACGATAAGGCGCTTACGTGAATCCTACACGCGATTGCAGTATGGACTTTTATCACAAGACAAGGATAGCAAAAATCCGAAAAAAGATAAACATTAACACTGTTTTCATTGCAGCGTGACTAAGTTTCTTGTTATATGATTTTGTTTATGAACACCAGCCGTCCGCGCTGCATAAGCATCACTCGTCGGAAACTCCAAGCACCACATTGGCACGGTACTGTCCTTGAAATATATATATCTACAGCGTCACGTGGCCACGCAGAACGTATCACGCGCTAGGGCTGCCCGCCTTCAGTATTTTAATTTCATCTACTTACTCTTCACCTACTTGAGTTTCTTTCTATGATGATGTAAAATTATTATACTCGTATTTATTACATAAAAGAAATTCGTTTTGAATGAAAAAGGAAACGTTTAATATAATACATATTGAGTATTTTTAGGGTTCCGTATTAAAACGAGGAACCCTAAAAACATAAATCGAACGCTTATTAGTTACAAATACTCGCGTTCGATCGTCACTACGATGCGCCGCGACTGTTTAGCATACCGAGAGCATACCAAACTCCGAGGCTCCGACCGTTTGCGCCGCGGTGCGTGCGGTTCCCGCGACACAGACGGTTACGCTATCATCACATCTTTCGCAAAATGGTGTATAACGTTCACTCTTTTCGATTATGAACGACCTTTACTGCGTCACCAATATCTAATGGTAAAAACGCTGTACAAACACGCGGTAGTGGCACAAAACAACGCAAAATCAAAGAATATATAATAATACTACGTATAGAACGGCCACTCGTTACCCCCCACCCGTTTGAGTCTTCCTCACTTCCACCCCGCGTCTACGTACCGCATCGTGCACTCTGCGCGCGGGCTGCACTGGTCGGTGGATTTTCTAATAAAAACTACCTAGACTGTGACAATAGGGAAGACTTGTACGGTGTATGGTTGAATATCAATGATACGTAACAAAACAAGAAATTTTAATGTTTCCCTAAGGATAAATAATAGGAACTTATTTTACATTATTTGGTAACTTCCTCTTGATATTATCTTACAAAAGAAGTAGATAGGTTACTTTTTGTTAGTATGCTTCCAAATAAAGTAATTGTTATACTATTTTAAGCACTAGATTAATATTCATTTTTGCTAATTAAGTACGCAACTGTCTCACTCACGCGGCATGACGTCACGATGTGGTGATCGCTGAGTTCGCTGACAGCCATAGACGTTCCGCACACAAATGCGCGTGTAGCGACCGTGCGTAAGTGTGTTGTCTGTGAGTAAGTACTGTGTAGGTGTGCGTAAGACAGCAGATTTTGTATGAAAAATCGCGGAGTGTCCGGGCTGTGGCAAAATGGTCTAAAAAAAGTTCACTTCGAAGGTGCGATTAGTTCTTTAGGATTTATAATTAATCTAAATAAAGTTGACTGCACAAAAATAGCTTGCCTTCATTTTCGTCTTTCCATTTAACATTGCTACTCAAAATTCTTATCGCTTTTAACCTACATATGGCCAAAGATTAGATACTAGTTTCGCAATTTTATTCTTATGTAAATTCATTATTCATCACTAGTGTGATAAAATGACTCACCACAAGTGATTGCAGAATTTTGAACTGATTCTAACAGTAAACGGTAGTGCTATTACCGTAATGAAAACTACAGTAGAGTGACTCGGCGCTGTCCTTGAGATATTATATACCTACGACGTCACGTGGCCTCAAAGAGCGAACCACGAGCTAGGGCTGCCCGCCTTCAGTATTTTAATTTCATACTACTTACTCATTACCTACTAGAGTTTCTTTCTAGTTTTGTGTATTAAACTTATTACACTATCCTATGGTACCTACATAATATAATGATGCAAATTTTTTATATTTAAGTACTTATTACAGAAAAGAAACTCGTTGTGAATGAAAAAGGAAGCATTCAATAAAAATACATAGGTATTGTATTATTTGATGTTTTAGGGTTCCGTAGTAAAACGAGGTGCACGCTTACTAGTTGCAAACCCACACTTTCATTCGTCACTACGGCCGCGCCGCGACTGACTGGTATGCTTCCGAACATACTACGCTCGAGGCGCGTAGGTATGATTCGCGTTCCGACCGTTTGTATGGAGTCACTCTACTGTAGTTTTCATTACCGTGGTAACAGTATCTAACAGTATTGTGACTCGGCCCCGCCCTTGAAATAGCTCACGTGGCCACGTGGAAGTATCACGCGCTAGGGCTGCCCTCCCGGGGCCTTATTTTTAAACTTCGAACGCCTGGGAACGTATACGGAACTTTGACAAATTGTATGAAAATACTCTATATTATCTATGGAAGTTGCGAATGCTCCATACAAGTTCCATATACGACCAAACCGTGCGAAATTGAAAAATCCGGCCCCTGGTAGGTAAATCGCGCGCTCACTGATACAAACCCACAGGTTCGTTCGCTGCGGCGCGCCCCTGGGACCGTTGCATACCGAACTCCGAGGCGCGCAGGTATGATTCGCGTTCCGATCGGTTTTATGAACACGAAATACTGTTAGATACCATTACCGTACCCATACTGTCTCTATCTTATACGGCGCCCACTAAACAACAACAAGCCTTTCCCTAATCTAGATTGCCAGATGACGATACAAATACTAAGGTCACAGCAAAATGAACTTTAACGTCGCAACATAAAGTAAACAATCGAATGTGATTGCGATGATTATGTTGAGTAATGCTGCATTCAATGTAATACTTACATATCCTTAGTTCTAATTCGGTTAGACATGTAAACAATACACTTACGTTATAAAATACTTTATGAAACTGAAACAATGCAACCTGCCTTGTTCATAGTCCTTGATCAATGCGTCTGGTAAACTGTGTCAAAAGTAATATAAATATGTACCTAAATATAATTGTTTTTCGCAAAATATGGCAAAACCGCCTTCCATCGTGTACAAAATTCGAATATTTCGCTCGAATAGTTTACATTATTGTTAATTTTTCAAAAACGGCTCAGCCGATTTCTTTAAAATTTAAGTACACTTCGGGAGTACACCCTTTCGAACTAAAAAAGATTTTTTTTCTATTCGGTTCACATTGGCATTTATATTATACATACAGACGAACATTGAACCTCCTCCTTTTTGGAAGTCGGTTAAAAATTGATTATAACTTGCAATATACCTACTGAATAACAACCGGTTGAACAATTCTCATAAGCTGGGATGTCATATTCATCATTAAGAACAACGTTTACTATAGGACTGACCCTGACAACTCAAAAATAACATCTGTTTTAAAAGGGTGGGCGAGAATGGCTGTTTTTATTTGTATTTTATAAAACAGCCTTAATTTAGCAGTTACCGATCAGTATTATTATATATTATTTGCCGATACTGAGGTTGGTCTTTGGCTTTGCAAAAGTTGATCCTAGGATAGTTAAGTGTACCACTTAACGTACTAGAAAATAAATCAAGGGACTCAAGGGCTTACCACTGGGGCCCTTCAAGGGAAACATGGGCCTATTATTTGGATTAATCAAAGATACGAGTACACGCGGATCAGTCGGGACAAACATTTTAGGTTACAGTAGCGCGTGGTCGTGGTGTATGAATGTGCGTGACGAGGGCTGAACCACCGAGGCCCCTTTGCAAGAAACGGGGGCCCCATGTCCTCCGAACGATATAGTTATAGTAACTATAAGTTTTTATAGGATCTACGTAGATGCTTGAAAGATCAAAAATAATGTAAAAATTACTACATGAGGCTGACACATCAATACGCGCGACCTTTTCAAATTCTTTACACGGTGGAAGTCGGTTATGCCATTTTTGGCGAAAAAATAATTATATAAGTCGCATAGCTCTCGCAGGTATATCGTTCAATTTGCAATCAAACTGCACATTAGGTCGCATTGCAAACGTACTAGGTAAAGTTAACCACAGCTTACTAACAGTTCCTTCCCTCGCTTCACGCTGGACGACAGTAGCGCGTGGTGTAGGGGGTGCGCGTGGTGAGCGTGGGGCCACCGGGGCCCCTCCGCGGGGGACAGGGGCCCCGTGCCCGGGGAGCTGCACCTGCCTGACCCCACCTGTAAATAAAGATATATTTTTTATTTCATGTAAAATAAGCAGCTGTACAGCTTCTCCAAAATAAGGGGTATAGGGCGAATCATACAACTTGGCGCTCCTGTGATGTTAGCTGCAGGCTGCGGATAGTCCAATCCTGACTGAAGCTCACTTAACAGCTGCGCGAAGATTGGGTTATCCGCAGCTTGTAGCTAACATCAAACCGCTAAGAAGTTTGATTTAGACTATTTTGATGGTTCACAAGAATTTACATAACCCTGAAGGTCAGTGATGTAGGTACTGACGATTTACTGTATTGGATTTTTTATTTACAGTTTCATAACTTCTTCACTATCACTATCACTACATAGTATAAAACAAAGTCGCTTCCCGCTGTCTGTCCCCATGTATGCTTATATCTTTAAAACTACGCAACGGATTTTGATGCGGTTTTTTAATAGATATAAAGATTCAAGAGGAAGGTTTATATGTATGATACACCTGTGCGAAGCCGGGGTGGGTCGCTAGTAAAAAAATAAGTCAATTTTAAAACCTTAAAGGTTTAAAAATTGACTTATTTTTCACTGTCCTTCGAATGGTCCGCGTTCAGCTATGCATACCCAGCATACCTAGAATTGCGTAGTGTACCTACATATTTAGAAAATATGGCAGAGAACTTAATCCAACACAGTTTTATGTTGAAAGAAACGATATCGACACTTGATTGCAACTATGTAACACAAAGATAAGCCCAAGAAAATTAATGTTCACGACTTTTGTAGGTCTTGCACAGTTCCATATCAACTCCAGCTAGCTTAGCATACAAGACCACGACAAGAGTTTACCGACGTGTGCAAAGGTGACAGATATATACTTCATCATAACTCTGTCACGCTCTGACACGTCGATAGTGTTATTTTATGGTCCTTATGCTAAGCCCGCTGGCTACGCTTCACCTCCGCCGATTCGTATGATTCGAACTATACCTACATATGTTGACGATGATTAATATGTAGTATAAAGACATGTTAAATTAGTTCAATTGAGCCGGTAGTACTTTTCCAATTACTTCCCAATTTTTTTCTCTCCAGTCCAGTCAGGTTTGTGCAATATAAAAACGTTATTTCCGCACCACGATGGTACAATAGCCTTTGCACGCCTTCTCAACTATTATTTATTCAACGACCTGAACAAGAAGTCCATTCGTTGCGAATGATCGGTTTCTATCCATCTAAGTTTTTTGTTACCAAACAACTCAGCTGTAGTTCGAACTTGAGGCGGCACTGTCAAATTTCCTGAATAAAATTAAGAGCTTTTGCTAAGAAATTTTAGCAACTTCTTTTAGGCCAATTTTGCACATTTTTAACTTTCCAAATGAGTAAGAAACTATGATAAACTTTATAAACAACTATGCACTTTAGGGCAAAAGTCATGGAGACCATTATTGTAGAGAATAAAATGTGTCATCTTTTGTTGCCAGTAAACTTTTTTGTAAAACTTACCGTTTACGATTTATGGCTCTTTTAATGAACAGATTTTTCTATCGTGGCCGATTGCTCTTGAAATGTTAGATTAAATCAATAAAACGATAGAACAACCGCAGAAACAAAAGATGCGAATTTTTTTTCTCTACAATAATGATCGCCATGACTTTTGCCCTAAAGTGCATAGTTTCCGAGATATCGGCCAAAAACGTTATTTCAAGATGGCGCTTGAAGTTCCATCTGGATCTGTCAGCATTTTGTGACTTTATGCTGAGTAAGTGATCCTTAATCTTATAAAAAAAATTGGATCAGGCTAAGTGAGCATAGTAGAACGTATCGTATTGTTTTCCGTGCTTGATACATTCCTAGTACTGCCATGGCTAGGTAGGTATGTTATAGAATTTCTTTATTTTATTTCCTATATTGCATAGATTATTAGAATTTCTATATTTGTGTTCCTACATAGCTTAGACCAAAGTTCCTATATTGTTTAGACCAAAGTTACTATATTGATTAGACTATTTTTTATACATTAAGTTTTATACATTGTTTAGATTATTAGAATTTATATTTGAATTCCTATATTGATTAGATTTATAAGTAACGATAAGATAGTAAGTAACGCAATGGTTATAACTGTAATATTATTTTTCTATAAATAAATAAATAAATAGTGGCTCGAGAGAGTAGCTTTAGAAGAGGATATTAGTTTAATTTTTTTTAAGATAACGACTACAGACGTTGTGTGCGCTATTCTTTAGAATCACATATGTTAGTTTATCATAATAATCACGCAATGAATGTCCAGCGGGCTTAGCATAAGGACCATAAAATAACTCTATCGACGTGTCAGAGCGTGACAGAGTTATGATGAAGTATATATCTGTCACCTTTGCACACGTCGGTAAACTCTTGTCGTGGTCTTGTATGCTAAGACTGCAGGACAAGTGAGTCAAACCAGCTCTATATAAACAATCGTGATACAAGTGAGATAGTGATCTAATGCAATCCTTTGATGGATTAAAAAAAAATCCTACCCAGCCGGTGTTTTTCTATCGTATCAATTTATCTATCGGGCCGTGTTTGGAAAATCAGCTACAGTTTTTGCCGTTCCGTTTCACCTTGGCGTAGATCTTTGACATTACATAGGGTGAGTCATTGTCACAGTTTGAATTATAGTGCCTTCATGTTAGGGTTATCATATCTCAGAATTTGTCCTGAGATTTTAGAAGGTTCATGATCTTAGAATAGGGACCGAGATTTGGTCATTTCGTTATCATTAGATAGATATAGATTTTTAATAAGACCGGTTGGAAGCGGATTGCATCCATATTCCTGCTGTCTTGATTAGATAAATAATAGTTAAATGATTTTATTGACACCAGTATTTCAAATCACTATTAAATTTAACTGAAAGTTACTAAATACTAGTCGTAATTATACAATATCCAGAATCAAACATAGATTACACAAATAGCTTATGCGGGTCTGGCTGGTGCCTATACTAGTAATTAAACTATAACATACAAATAACTAATCCATCTTGGCAGAGGATTTTGGTAACTATATATGACTGCTATAGATATGACTATATATGACTGGTATGTATATATAACTGTATTTTAAGAATTTCCAGTCAAATAAAGACAAAGCCGTCTTTATTAAGATAATTTATAACGTAATTTATTGTTCGTTATATTATGTAAGATTGGCCAAAGATAAAGGTTTATATCTTCCAGTGGGTCGAATTAAGCAGTTTGTGATGAAGATAATTAGTACTTAAGCAAATTATGCAGTATTTCAAGATTTTTCAACGTAGAAGTTTTCTCTGGACTTTTAGCTTATTTAATGTGGTAACCCTATGCCACGGTATTAAAGCGGTACAAGATATTACTGTGCATGTTACTTTATCCAACGGTCTTAAAAGGGTGCAATAATACTAGAAGGTTACGCGATTTATAATATAGCGATATTTGCCTAAATAAATCGACCTTTCAACAATACCCTTCCTTGGCAGTCGGGTAATAAGCTAAAGTCAAAAGTGTTAATCTAACGACGTTAATTTTCCAAAATATCATAAATATCCTCCATGCTATGTTATCCACTGCCATTTCAACTGGCCCATCCGCAGGGCTGTTGGTCAATTTAGTTCTTCTACTGACCTCGCCGTTTCTGATTCGATCTCTCAGAGAGACTCCGAGCATAGCTCTCTCCATAGCTCGTTGGGCAAATTGGAGCTTACTAATGAGGTCCATATACTTCTCTTTAAATTATTACAATTATTTTCTTAATTCATGTAGTTTTTTAAATATGAATCAATTTATCGCTAATCGCGTCGCTCATGCACAAGTCTCGACCTCGTCTCAGCTGTTTGTTATTGTTTTTATGGGAACGCATTTAATCCGGTTTTTATGAACAGTTTTCTAACACAATGTTATTTATCATCCCATTGTCATTTGGTTAACTAAGTGGGTCGTGACTCCGTCACTTTATAAGTTTAGCGGCTTGGCAACTGCCAAACTGTACATACAAACTTATCTGCTGAGGTGAATATAGGCGCCACTACCGCATTCACCTAAGTGTGTTTTATATGCCAAATTCCAACTCGCTCGCTAAATTTCACATTAAAATAAAAATGATTCACGAAAAATATAATTATGTATCATTGGTTTGTCCTAAAAATAGACATGTTTTATGATATTTTTTCTTCATATTACGATGACTGTTTGTCGGTATTTTTTTCTATTAAATCGTAGACAGAGTACATATTAAGTAAATAAACCAAAAGATTTCATTTCTGTGAAAAGAGAAATCTTAGTGGCTGAGAAATTAGCTACAGACTTCGCGCTAACATCACAACCGCCAACAAGTTTGATTCGGCCTATACTCTAATTTGCAAACGTGCGAATGAGACAACTATGACCGGTTGGAAAGCCGTTAAGTATCTCAGCACCATTGTGCCGATCTGTATGTATTGTGTTAGTGTGAACTTGAAATGGGCAGGCGCGTAAGAGATTGGATCCTGTCCATCTTCGTTTTACGAGCTACTCGGCTACATTGTCTCGTGCGATGTACGAGTACGTCACGGAGTTCAGAAAGAGAATGACTGTCTATTCAAACGACATTGCCTAATTTTGTACATGTAGATATATTATGTATAGTGCGTCAGGCTCAGGACATACTGCTTAGAATATGAATTAGGCACTATAGCATTGCGAGACGTCTCCGCGTGCTAGCACTCGACTTGAGAAAGATCGCCGAAAGCGATCGAAACTATAGTCTATTTAACTCTTATGACCATTATAAATAAATGTGAGTGCATTCCCGTGACAAAATTTTTTGATAATTTGGCTATAAAGCCGTGGTGGTTTAGTGGTAGTGACACCCGCCTTACAATCGTGAGGTTGTGGGTACAAATCCCGGTCCCGTACCAATTAGTTCTTTGGAATTTATGTACGGAATTTCACACTACTGGCTTTTCGGTAAAGGAAAACAACGTGAGGCAACCTGTATGTATACGTCTGTAGAAGAAATTCGATGGCGTATGTGAATCCACCAACCCGCACTGGGCCAGCGTGGTGGATATGGCCCAATCACCCTTCGTGTGTAGGCCTACGTGCTGAAGTGGACTATTAAAAAGGCTGGTGCAGTACAGAACAGTAATTTGGCCAATGGTAAAATTTTTGACAATTTATCAATTGACTACACCATCATTATGCCTTCAGGCATAGAATAAGAACAAAGTACCCTTCAGGCGACCTAAAACTCTGACACAAGGGCTAGCCACCGGGCCTATACGAACTTACCATCATTATCAACAACATATCTGGTAAATGGCGCCCAATTCACATAGGCATATTAATATTAACTTTTAAGGCATTATTACTTGAAGCTTTGCATTACAGCAATATTTCTCCAAGCGAAGAGTAATGGCTCCGCTTATAATTCCAATATTAGCTAAGAGTATCGCAGAAAACTATTGAAATAGGGGAAGTCAGGTCGAATAGGTCATTGTCTAGACGAGATGTATAGACAGAGGACATAGAATAAATAATTGTTAGTTTAGCTGGGACTCCACTAAAGCGGAGTGGTAATGGGCGGACAGAACGTTATAGCCCGTAAGCCCTTTGCCGAAATCCAATATTTACTTAGCGAAGAACTAAACATAGCTTTGGTAACGACAGATTTGTGTCTCGGTAAAAATGTATCTTAGATTATGCAGTCTCAGTCTGTACTGGATTCACGAACTCAGATTTCTTTAGCGAAGACTACATTACACAATCGATACTGGTAGAGGCACAATTAATCACGTATTCTAATGCGCTCATTCAATACTGCATTCTACATTGTATCGAACCGTAACTTATACTACACCCTTTCTGGAGAACCCTGTATAAGTGTCTCATACATTGAGTAATAGAAGACCTCGATATACATAGATCTTAATGCATGGACTAAAACATTCCATTCATGAAACAAGTATTATACTAAAAAATTTTTTTTTAAGACCAAGCTTTTACTGAACAAGTGCTCACCAAGACGAATCAAACGAGCCGAAACTCGATGGAGTTGCGTCGTTTCATTGCGAAGTTTCTTTGGCCACCTTCCAGCTCCATCATCATATCAGCACCATTTCATCATTATATTGCATTGTCACGCGATTTACACATGTATGCAAAATTTCAGCTTAATCGGTAACCGGGAAGTGAATCAAATTTAACTTGCAAGATTTGATTACAAACCGACAGACAGACAACGGGACAGGTGAAACTAAATAAAAGCTTGTAATAAAATAGACAAATCGTCTTTCCATCAATTTATTCTCTCGCAGAGGAAACAAAGTAAGACGTATGGTTTGATATTGACAACTGACATCAAAAGTAGATAAAATGGTTTAATCCCTTTGCCATGTTAGGGGTGCTGCTCCGCTCTGGTGGAGCCCAGACCTAAGGGTTACTGAGTAAGCCCTAGCTAGGAGAAATATCTACCCTTGTATTGTAACATTTGTACCGTTACGGCTTAAGGAGATTTATTTTATTGCGATTACGCAAATAGCTCCATGTGATTTGGAACGTTGTATTGCGAATACAGACTTCCAGACTGAAATAGTTAGCTCGGAAATAAATTATATCTAATACGATTTTATACGGGACATTTCTACCTAGACGACATATTTATAAAACACATCTGTAGAACGAATCAAAATAAGTGTTATTTTTAAACTTTTGCGATTTGAGCACATTATTCTACTATTATATCTCATGTTTTATTGCGCGATAAGTCCCGTATTAACATAGTAGAATAATGGATCAAGATCAATCAATAGAGCTTTTCCTGGATTTAATAATAATTGTAACCTGTAATTCTAGAGTGATCTAGAATGATCTACGACTCTAACTTATATTATTGTCAGAGGAAGACCTGACGAACATACAAAAGAAGAAAAAAACTAGAGTGATATAAACTCGCATCTCTTTGAGTGAATTTTCATAAGCCTATATCTCGACTCGTTTTTGACCGATTTCGTTCATACTCGCAACTCTTTTTAGGATTTAGATACTAAACTACTTTGCCAAATATTACCAAAATCGGTAGATAAACTGCGCTACAGCTAATTTCCCCCTTTTTTGTGTCCACCCTCAACCCCCATATCCCGCTCATACATATCCCATGAGCAAATAGCTTGATTTAGAGAAGCCCTATTTCAAAATTTGCTAGTTACGAAACGAGGCCCATGCACATAAGTGGCAGCTGTCCCTACGCCAATTCTGTTTCAGTTTCAGTAACGCCAATTCTGTTTCGGTTAAACAGAGAATCGTATCATAATCATACAGAAAGCGTATACTAATCTTTCATGTCTATATTTTGTTTGTAGTTTCAATGCCGCCACGCCAAAGGGAATCAACACAGATCAAAGGCCCACCACACCATTATAGGTATTCCAACGTTCGGTACAGCCGGAGGCACTCTGAATCGCATCGCGATAAACACGACTCGAATACTAACATTTATCCAATCATTAGGCACACGACACCACATTAAGTGAGCTCCAAGTAACCCAAAGAGCTATTTAG
The DNA here is from genome assembly GCA_964007245.1 of Hypomecis atomaria. NCBI lineage: Eukaryota > Metazoa > Arthropoda > Insecta > Lepidoptera > Geometridae > Hypomecis > Hypomecis atomaria. The sequence goes on from OZ023305.1 coordinate 3,352,377, forward strand.
ATAGTGTCTCAGCGAATTCGAATCAGAAACCAAGAGATCTGTAAAAGAACCAAAGTTACCGACATAGCCCAGCGAATTGGCAACTTGGAACGGCAGGGGTAGAGCACATAACACGGAGGACTGATGAGGGTGAGGGTCGTAAAGTCAATAATTATTAACATTAAACTTAGGTCCATGCTAGCTCAAGATAACAAGTCCTAAATCGAGAGGATTTTTTTTTTTTTTTGTTTGTTTAAGAAACGCTGACGAGCATTTCTTATAAAATTACTATCTAGCTATGGGCTAATAAGTAATTCAAATCTAACTTAAATTGCTAGGTATAATAAACTAAGAATGTGTCCATCAACACTTTTCTTATTGTCTCTATTAAGGCGAAGACACTACGTTATTGTGTTCTTTATACGCGGCACTAGCACTATAGTACTATGATTACGAGTTTGCACTCAATTAACTTTTAAACTAGTTCGAATGGTTTTGTTCGTTTAAGTCTTCTCACTGTGTACGTTTGGTCGAGGAGCTGGATTGCCTCAACATTCACATGGTGGTGAAGTCTATAGTCGTGAGCTTCTGCGTATTTTTGTATCGTACTTTTTACGGATCCCACTTTAAGGTCCCGGTGGAGATCATCATTTCTTACGTACCAAGGTGCATTTGTGATGTCCCTTAGTACGTTATTTTGGAATCTCTGTATGATAAGGATGTTACTTTGGGCGGCACAGCCCCATAGCTGTATACCATAAGTCCACACTGGCATCAGGACTTGTTTGTATAGTAAAAGTTTGTTCTCTATTGACAATGAGGATTGTCTTCCAAGCAGCCAATACATCTTGTTGTACCGAAGGTTTAGTTCTTCTCTCTTTTTCTTGACATGTGCCTTCCAGCGAAGCTTTGCGTCAAGAGTAATTCCTAGGTATTTGGCTGTATTCTCATAAGGTATTATTTTATTGTTGATAAAAATCGGAGAATACTGGTATTGCTTGTAACTAAAGTCTATGTGGATTGACTTTGCTTCATTCAATTTGATTTTCCATCTTTTGGTCCATTCGTAGACTTTGTTTACCGCCAATTGTACCTTTTCTGCAGCTTCTTGGTGGGTACTGCCAATAGCCATTATAGCAGTATCATCAGCAAAGGTGGCAATTGTGTTGTTTTTGAACTCTGGTATATCACAAGTGTATAATAAGTACAGGACCGGACCTAACACACTTCCTTGTGGTACCCCAGCTTTGATATTTTTCAGTTCTGAATAGGCATCTTCTTGTCGAATCCTAAATAGTCTATTGGTAATATATGATTCTAGGATATCTACATATTCTTTCGGTAACATGGCTCTTAGCTTATATATCAAGCCTTCATGCCAAACTTTGTCGAATGCTTGTGCTACATCTAAGAACACAGTAGAACACACCTTTTTTTCTTCAAGGCATTTCTCAATAATGTTTGTTATTCTATGTACTTGGTCTATGGTTGAGTGTTTTTCTCGGAAACCAAACTGATGCCCTGGTATGAGATTCAGACTTTCTATAACGGGTTTTAACCTTTTTAGCAAAAGTTTTTCAAAAAGTTTTGAAACTATTGGCAATAGCGATATAGGTCTATATGATGATGCTTCATGTGCTGGCTTTCCTGGTTTTGGAATCATGATCACTTCAGCAATCTTCCATAGATCTGGTACATATTTTAGTCTTAGGGCGGCGTTAATTAAAGTTGTTAGTTTAACAAGGGCCTTCTTTGGTAAATTTCTAAGTATTTCCCCTGAGATCAGGTCAGGAGCTTTTCTAGGGCTGATATTTCGGTTGATTTCGTTCTTTACTTCTTTTGGAGTAACTAGTTTAATAGGATTTTCTTCAGATAAAATATTTTCATTTGTTATAGTTATTTCGGTTGATTCACTTAACAGTATCATCCATATACTGCCCACCTCGACATAATTTAAAAAAAGATCAGTATAAAAGTTTTATAGCTACTCTTAGAAACAGATTTGTAGTCGGAGGAGACTTCGATGCCAAACATACGTATTGGGGCTCTAGACTTTCAAACACTAAAGGAAAAGAACTACTTAGAGCCATAAGAGAGACAAAATCTGATGCAATTTCAGCCGGTAAACCTACTTACTGGCCGACAGACTCGAAAAAAATTCCCGACCTAATAGACTTTTTTATATATAAAGACATACCTCAAAGCCATCTTCAACTAGAACAAAGCTTCGACATGAGCTCAGATCATTCTCCAGTCTGTTTAGAAATAAGAGATAATGTTTGTTATACTGAAAAGTTACCAACACTTGTGAATAAACTCACAGATTGGGTGAGTTTCAAAAAAGAACTAGACAATCTTATAGACCTTAAATGCCAACTAAAGACAAAAGATCAGCTCGACTACGAAGTTGAGCTATTCATGAAAAATCTTCAACAAGCAGCGTGGAACAACACGCCAGACATACGAAAAGTTACAAAAGGAAAAGTCTATCCAGCATCTATCAAACAGCTTCTATCAGCAAAAAGAAAGCAACGAAGAATCTGGCAACAATCCAGAGATCCTGAGGAAAAAAGAAAATTTAACAGCCTGACAAAATTACTAAGCCAATCTATTCAAAACTATAATAATAGCTCAATGAACAAATTCCTTCAGACACTTACCAGTGACAGCAGTACTGGTTACTCCTTGTGGAAGGCTACAAAAAACCTAAAAAGACCTATAGCCCACTCGCCACCGATAAAATCAGGTGATGATTCATGGGCTAAGAACAATGAGCAAAAAGCTGAAATATTTGCGAATCATTTAGAAGCTATATTCCAGCCAAATGAAATGAGAGGAATGTGGTTCGTTCAATGCCGCCATGCCAAAGGATTGATATCAATACAGATCAAAGGCCCACCACACCATTATAGGTATTCCAATGATCGGTAACGCCGGTGGCACTCTGAATGTAGCACATCGCAACCGCGATGCGATAAACACGCTCGTTTAGGCCGCATTTCGAATACAAACATGTACCCGATCATTAGGCACACGACACTATATTTGCAGTAGGGGTTTACCTACCGAAATGTTCATGGGTAAGCTCCAATTAACCCAACAACCAATTGAGATAAAGCCTAAGCGAAAATCGAAACAAAAATGAGGAGGTCCGCAAAAACAACAAAGATAACTCATAGCCCAGCCCCGTTAGAACATAACCCAGCAGATTAGCAACTTGAAATTGTAGTGAGCATGGCACAACATGGAGGACTGATGACTGATGGACTCGAAAACTCTTTAATATCATTGACTTTACGCTTAGTTGTGGTTTTAACAAAACTATTCCAAGAAAATAAGTGTCTGCCAGTTTGAGACTACATGTCAACAAAGGGTGATATCAATATAAATCAAAGGCGATTATAGGTATTCCAACGATCGGTAACGCCGGTAGCACTCTGAATGTAGCACATCGCAACCGCGACGCGATAAACATGCTCGTTTAGGCCGCATTTCGAATACAAACATTTACTCGATCATTAGGCACACGACACTATATTTGCAGTAAGAGATTTATCTTTCCCCCAAGTCGGCCCAATCGGGCTGAATAGAGCGAAGTTCGTCTCGCTCCTGCATTCGGGTACGACCTGGAGGTCGCCAGCCGTCTGAGAGCTCTTATTGAGTGTCGATCTAGCTGTTTGGATCCCAACATTAGAACGTAGATGCGCGGAAAGAAATGGGAGAGGCATTTGATCCTCATTCAGACGTCTGCGACACAACAGGCTGAGAAAAAAAGGTTTTTATCTACCGATATGCTAATAGGAGGAGAGAAACAACAAGCCAGCAACCCTATCATGGCAAGAAGACAAATATTTTACACCAAATTATCCCCTCGAAAAGGGACTAACGCCATATTTAGCAATTAATTTATTTTGAACGCTTGAAAGGATTAAGTCTATTATCGTAAATAACCATAGTCACAAATTATGTTACCATTGAAACATTTCTCTCATTCTACTTACTGTCCATACTGTTTATCGCTCTGTAAGATAATCGACATGATGACATAATAAACAAGCTTAATTGGCGGTCGTTATTATATTGATATAGCGGAAAATTGCTTTAGATTGAGTGTAAATTGGTTTGCGGTTTGTATCGGGATCGATTTCGAATTTCAGTTTTCAGATGTCTTCACCTGTAAGATCTTGGTAATCGCATGCTTTAAATAATAAATAAGTAATTAAAAAATTTACTACCGTCATAATTATGTTACGTACTATTGTTTTTTTTTTTACTTTCTTGAAGTATTATCGTACTCAATCACTCATTACATCGAATTAAATTCTTGTATATTTTGGGTCATGTACCTCATACTGCGCCAGTCTTATAAGTATTATAGAAAAGTTTTTTAGTACCAAATTACCAATTCACCATGGAGGATTTACCATAGAGTATCATCAATCTAGGAAGATACGACATTAAATTTCTTCTCCAGAATCAAACATCTTGACGGCTGTGATATTAGCTACATGCTACGGATAACCCAATCCTTACTGAAGCCCACTTAACGGCTGCCTGAGGTGTGCGTTTCCCGCCGCTTGAAGCTAATTTCACCGGCGCGCGAGGCGCTAAGCTGTTTCATTCGATCTATACCTTACTACGTTTTCTTTCAAGCGTCCCACAGACCTCTACGGCCTGCGGCAGCCTAGTCATCAACCAATCACAGGTCTTTATTTAAACATTTCGGGCTCTGCGAGTGGACGAGCACTAGGCCACTGCTGGCTGCAGGCCGCAGCTAACTGTGGAACAATTCATACAGGGTATCCGCGGTCACAGATCTCTATGTCCGCGATATATCACTCCGCTTTCTCGACTAGTCGTATGAAAATCTTAAACTCTCTTGTAGAAACCAAACATAACAGAGGATAAACCCTGACCTTGGCCGTAATCGTCGATTACTCGAGTTACGCTTACGTAACTTAATGCATTGTATCGAATGGCTTACCTAATGTAACGTGCGAGTCGACTGCATGATTTGATGCGGTAGGTACTATTGCGTACTCAAGGGCCTTATGTCAATACTGTTACGCAGTAGGCCACGCCGTTAGTAACTATTTATTAATCTGTGGCCGCGCGCGGTACGACGGCTAGTTGTTTAACCGCGAGATTTATGGTTTTATGACTTAGGCGGCACCGGCCTTTGTGTCGCGTCTATTGTTTGTTGTTTGTTAGATTTTTTGTGGTGTTTCCGTAATAATTAGGAACAATAGGGTTTCTCGAACTTTACACTTGTTTACTTTGTCAGTCACAATGGCACCGAATATTCTACAGATTTCTAGAGAACCCTTATTCCGATATAAATAGGGCGATGGTTTTCGTTTGTGGCAGTTATCGCGTTTATACCGGAGTGAAAACATCTCGTGTTCAAGTGCGGTACCAGTGATTGTGAAGTGACTAGTTGTGTGAATATCAGTGCCAGTGTGAAGTATTGTGCGAACCAGTTGTGTCGTGTGTACTGTGATTTTGTGCAATAAAGTGCAAAGTGAACAATCGGCGTTTTAACTGATTATCCAAGAACCCATCTCGTAACATTTGGTGTCAGAAGGGTGGATAATTAAAAATGCCGGTAACACCATACGACGAAGAGACGCCGCGCACACGGAGTCAGCGCCGACAAGAGGAAGCGCGCCGACAAGAGGAGCAGGAGCGCCGCCGGGAGGAGGTCGACCATCGACGCTTCGGAAACGATTCGCTGCTAATGGAAGCCAGCGAGTCCGAGGTAACCAACGACGACTCCAGGAAACCGGGAGCATCTGCTGCGGCACTTTCTGCAGCACCTACTGTGGCACCAGCTGCGACACCTGCTGCAGCACGAGCCACCCCTGTGGCATTTGATATGGCTGCAATGATGTCGATGATGCAGTCGATGTTCGATCGCAACAAAGAAGACCAGGCTCGTCTACTGGAAGAACAGGCCCGCAACAACAGAGAAGAACAGGCTCGCCAAAAAGAAGAGCTGCTTTCAAGCTTGCAAAAGACTTTGGGCAAAGAGATAAATGAGGTCAAGGACACGGTCAAGCAGCTTGATACCAGCGTAAAGGAGCATGATACAAAGATGAAGGCGTATGAATCTCGAATCTTCGAGGCGGAAACACAAATTGCTGACGTGAGAAGGACCTTGAACGTTATCAAGTCTGGAAGTGGAACCGCTCTATCTACCTGCTTGCCAGCCTCACAGAAGATCAAAGTGACGCCTTTCGACGGGACATCATCATGGTCTGCCTACAAAATTCAATTCGATGCCGCCGTTCAAACCAATGGATGGAGCAAGGACCAAGCCAAGAACGCCCTAATCATGAGCCTTCGTGACGAAGCCCTGAGTATTCTCGATGCCGTGGGCAAGGAAGTGACCTACGATAAATTAATGGAAACGCTGGAGAGTCGCTACGGTGATGAGCACCTGGAACGTGTGTACCGAGCGCAGTTGAAGAACAGAGTGCAACGTCGTAACGAAAGTCTTCAACAGTGGGCCGTCGAGGTGGAGAAACTGTTCCGAAAGGCTTATCAGTCCACGCCGTTACCTAACGACGAACATTTGGTGGAGGCATTTTCTAACGGGATAGCAGACTTTGAAGTAAGAGCTGCAGTGAAACTCGGGCATCATAAAACACTGAAGGAAGCTTTGGCCCAAGCCTTGGAAGTGGAAGCTGTACGAAATCCAGCGAGAGATGTTCAACACATAAAGGAAGTTAAAGAAGCGTCACATCGAACGAGGTTTGGCCCAAGATGCTACAACTGTGAAGAGAGAGGCCATTTATGGCAGAATTGCCCAAAGCCATGCCGAATCAGGGACGATCGACTATTGGAAGAACGAAAAGATCGCGAGGCAACGCATTCACTATGGAGGAATAAACGACCTGCTGAAGAAAGCGGAAAATGGCGAGTGTTATCCGGGCCAGAAAAGCCAAAGATTTTGATCTCACAAGCTCACGATGGGAACAGCTTGATCATCAATGGTGCCATCAATGGAACTTCTTGCAAGCTGACATTGGATACAGGAGCTTCTCGCACTGTCATCAGTTCCCGACTGGCTAAGCGCTTTCTTCCGAACTTCGAAAGCTGCAAAACCGTTCAACTTCTGACAGCGACCGGTCAGCACATATCCGTCCGAGGAGAGAAGCTGGTGGAGTTAAAGTTGGGTGAGAAAACTTTCCAACACAAAGTCATTGTGGCTGATATAGTCGACGATTGCATTCTGGGTCTTGACTTCATGCGAGAACATCATTGCGAGATAGACGTCAACCAAGGAATCTTGAAGTGTGGAAGAGAAGAAATCTTCATGGAAGGCGCCACATCAGGAAAGGTTTATTGTCTGCAGAGAACAGTTCTTCCACCTAGATCGGAGACCATTGTGGCAGTTAGATTACCGCCGAAGTTGGGACATCAACGACGATGTGTGCTAATAGAACAGTCGGAAGGTGATCATCCATGGTTATTGGCCCGAACTCTGGTGAGGACTACTAATACCGCTGTGGTACGTGTTCTCAACACAAGTAACGAGGAACAACTCATCAAAGGAGGAACCCCAATTGGTATTTGTGAAGAAGTAGATTGGATGCGCAGATGCCAAGAACAACTAAAGGAGAAATACAATTGCGCTGGGAGTTACAACGTGTCAACGCTATTGGAAGATTCCCGTGAAGACCTGTCCGAAAAAGAACTTCTGATGGCAAAGAAGATGCTGCAGCGCTACACTGACATATTTGCTCTCGATGATGCCGTCAACGGGAAGACTGGATTAGTGAAGCACACAATAAATACAGGAAGCGTGCCACCGATTCGACAGCGGCCAAGAAGGATACCAGTGGCACGAGAAAAAGAAGTCGAGACAATGATCGAAGACATGGCGCGCACTGGTGTAATAGAACCTTCATCCAGTCCATGGTGTTCCCCAGTGGTTCTAGTTAAAAAGAAGGACGGCAGTATGAGGTTTTGCGTTGACTATCGACGACTCAACGACGTAACGAAGAAGGACAGCTACCCTTTGCCGAGGATCGATGACACGTTAGATACACTGACGGGCATGAAGTGGTTTACTACGCTGGACTTGAAGAGCGGGTACTGGCAAGTGGAAATAGACCCTAAAGATAAGGAGAAGACCGCATTTTCTACGGGAAAAGGCCTGTGGCAATTCAAAGTGATGCCGTTTGGATTGTGCAACGCCCCCGCTACGTTCGAAAGACTAATGGAGTTAGTGCTCGCGGGACTGATTGGAGATGCATGCCTAGTCTATTTGGACGACATCATAATTGTGGGAAAAACCTTCGAAGACCATCTGCAAAACCTGGAACGAGTATTGACTAAGATTCGCGCAGCCAATCTCAAGCTGAGTCCGAAGAAATGTTCCTTCTTCAAGAGGCAAGTGAATTTCCTGGGACATGTGATTTCCGAAGCTGGCGTACAGACGGATCCAGGAAAAGTCAGTGCTGTCAAGGATTGGCCTGTGCCAAAAGACAAGACGGAAGTTAGAGCATTCTTGGGTTTATGCTCCTATTACAGGCGATTCGTGAAGAACTTTGCTGACATAGCCAAGCCGTTGCATAGACTGACTGAGGAAAAACGACCCTTCCTCTGGGATGAAAATTGCGACGCAGCTTTTCAAGAGCTAAAGAAGCGACTTTGTAATACGCCTATTCTTGGCTTCCCGGACACAGAGAACGAGTTCATCGTGGACACTGACGCCAGCAACACCGGCATTGGAGGAGTACTGTCACAAAGGAAAGGAGACCAAGAAGTGGTGATTGCGTATTTCAGCAAATCCCTGTCCAAGCCGGAAAGGAACTACTGTGTGACCAGAAAAGAGTTACTTGCAGTGGTGAAGACATTGCGACATTTTAGCAAGTACCTGCTCGGGCGAAAATTCCATCTGAGGACCGACCACGCTGCTCTTAAGTGGCTACTACAGTTTAAGGATCCCGAAGGCCAAGTGGCAAGATGGATTGAGCAACTACAAGAGTTTGACTTCACCACGGAGCATCGCAGTGGAAAATCTCATGGCAACGCGGACGCACTGTCAAGAAGGCCATGCTTAGAGGACTGCAAGCATTGCTCAAGACATGAGTCGAAAGATTCAGAGCCCGTCAGAATGCTCAAAGCTGACATCGGTGACGAATGGAAAGAAACCCTTCAGGTTGCACAAGAAGAAGACGCCGACATCAAGCCGATTCTTGAATGGATGGAATCAGATGCCCCTAAGCCAGACTGGAGTGCTATTGCTTCAATGAGTGTTACGACAAAGAGCTATTGGGCGCAATGGGATAGTCTGGTGCTTCAGGAGGGAGTACTTTGCCGAAAATGGGAAAATGCTCGTGGCAATCAGTGCCATCTCCAAATGGTTGTACCCAGAGCAAAGATACCTGAAGTTTTGAAGCTGTACCACGAAGGGTTTTCGGGAGGACATCTGGGTGTGAAACGGACACTCTTGAAAATTCGAGAAAGGTTTTACTGGATCAACTGCAGAGATGACGTAGAAGACTGGGTACGGAAATGTACGAGCTGTGCATCAGTGAAAGGTCCGCATACCCGCAGCAGAGGAGCATTAAAGCTGTATAATGTTGGAGCACCATGGGAGCGAATCGCACTGGATGTGGCCGGACCATTTCCTGTGAGTGAAAGTGGCAACAAGTACTTCCTTGTCGTCATGGATTACTTCACCAAGTGGCCGGAAGTCTTCGCAATTCCGAACCAAGAGGCATCGACGATAGCAGACAAATTGGTGCATGAAGTATTCTGTCGATTTGGAGTACCATTGGAAATCCACAGTGACCAAGGAAGAAATTTTGAATCTCAGCTGTTTCAAGAGACGTGCCGGTTAATGGGTGCACACAAAACAAGGACGACGTCTTACCACCCGCAATCAGATGGAATGGTGGAGCGATTCAACCAAACTCTGGAGAGGTACCTGGCAAAAGTAGTCGGAAGCAAACAACGGGATTGGGACAAGCATATCCAGCCATTTTTGTTGTCATACCGAAGTGCTGTTCATGAGAGCACAAATGTCACTCCCGCTTTTGCCAATTTTGGACGTGAATTACGGCTACCAGCCGACTTAATAACTGGCATTCCACCGGATTCCCCACAACCCATAACTGAGTACGCCAGTGACCTACGGAACAAGATGAACGACATCTATGAGCACATTAGAGAGCATGGCCAGCAAGCATCTGAAAGAATGAAGACTCGATACGACAGAAGGGCTAACAATCCTGGGTTCGAGGAAGGCTCGATGGTATGGCTGCACAATCCCATACGCAGCAAAGGAAAGTCTCCAAAGCTACAAGCCAAATGGGATGGACCGTACCGAGTGGTGACCAAGATCAACGACGTGACGTTCCGCATACAGAAAGGACCTCGAGGTGCCCCCAAAATAGTTCATGTGGATCGATTGGCGTGATATCACGGATGCAACGATGCTCGGGACGAGCATGTCTTGGGAGGTGTTACGCAGTAGGCCACGCCGTTAGTAACTATTTATTAATCTGTGGCCGCGCGCGGTACGACGGCTAGTTGTTTAACCGCGAGATTTATGGTTTTATGACTCAGGCGGCACCGGCCTTTGTGTCGCGTCTATTGTTTGTTGTTTGTTAGATTTTTTTGTGGTGTTTCCGTAATAATTAGGAACAATAGGGTTTCTCGAACTTTACACTTGTTTACTTTGTCAGTCACAATGGCACCGAATATTCTACAGATTTCTAGAGAACCCTTATTCCGATATAAATAGGGCGATGGTTTTCGTTTGTGGCAGTTATCGCGTTTTATACCGGAGTGAAAACATCTCGTGTTCAAGTGCGGTACCAGTGATTGTAAAGTGAATAGTTGTGTGAATTTCAGTGCCAGTGTGAAGTGTTTGTGCGAACCAGTTGTGTCGTGTGTACTGTGATTTTGTGCAATAAAGTGCAAAGTGTACAATCGGCGTTTTAACTGATTATCCAAGAACCCATCTCGTAACAATACTGTCCCATTTGCACTTTCGAGACATTTCTACATCCGCCAATTTTGGAGAAGCTAATCCGTGTTTTGTCTTTAAAAAGTGAATAAAAAATAAATTTAAAAAACAATTATAGTTCGTCAGATATGTTATCAAAAAATATTAGACACGTATTTTTTCTTTTGTCAATTAAACAACAATTTATGAAGATATAGGCCGTTAAAGTTCCGCGTGACGTCACGAGTACACTACAAATCTATAGACTTTTGTCAGAGAAGTAAAAAGTAAGTAAGAAGTGAAGTGACGTCACGAGTTCACGACCCCCACTACCGTACTTTGATAAGGTTTACCTTTATCATTTGTTGTTTGATTGACAAAAGAAAAAATACGTGTCCAATATTTTTGATAAATAATCTAACTACTTAAAGGACTAATTATTATTCTGAATATTTTGCGGGAGATTACGATTGTATGGGTTACATCAAGAAAGCACCCGACCCCGTAGGAGCCAGAGGCAGACCCGAGACAAGGTGATGTGTGGTGCAAAGTTTGTGTGATAGTGTGTGTGTTTCCATAGACACTAAGCCCGATTACAGAGGCGCCAGCGTAAATTAAATAGCAACGTAAAAAGCGTTCTCTCTATCGAATGCCTAAAGTGTAAAAGAAACAGAACTATGCTATTTAGCTAATATAATTACGCGGGCGCCTCTGTAATCGGGCTTAATGTAGAGAACCAGTTAGTTATTTTATAGAAAGATTCCATTGGTGCCATGATAGGTGTTTTGTGGTGAACTGTTTTCGCAAAAATGGCACTACCGACTTCCACCGTGTACAGATTTCGAATAGTTTGCACGAATCGATGTGACATTCATGTACATTATTTTTGATTTATCAAAAACGGCTCAGCCGATTTCGACAAAATTTAAATGGAACAACCTCGGAAGTATACTCATTCGAAATAAAAAAAGATTTTATGAATATGGTTCACAATTGGTGAAAACATCGATGAGCATAGCTACACGAAAAAATACAGACGAACATAGTACGAGAAGTCCTTTTTTTGGAGTCGGTAAATAAAAAATAAATATAAAAGATAAATAAATAAGATATAACTTTACTTCATCAAAGAAATTACGTAAACTAAGTAATGCTTCTTTAGCGAATGTTAAATATTTATAGGCAAATAGTTATTCTGCCTCAAAGACACATTATCACGATCATAGCATGCAGTATCAAATTCTAAATAAAGCTATCAAATCATATCATAAAATCAGTTAAGATAAAACATAGTTATAAATTGCATAACATTTATGTACCTAGTTTTTTTTAGGGTTCCGTACCCAAAGGGTAAAAACGGGACCCTATTACTAAGACTTCGATGTCCGTCTGTCCGTCTGTCTGTCACCGGGCTGTATCTCATAAACCGTGATAGCTAGGCAGCTGAAATTTTCACAGATGATGTATTTCTGTTGCCGCTATAACAACAAATACTAAAAACAGAATAAAATGAATATTTAAGGGGGGCTCCCATACAACAAAAGTGATTTTTAGGAGATTTTTGCTCGCTATTGATAACGGCAAGAGGAATGGGGCTTCCATACGGTACGGAACCCTTCGTTCGCGAGTCCGACTCGCACTTGGCCGATTTTTATTTATTGCAGCATTACTAGTCGGCGGGATTGCGTAATGACTTTTAATAGATCCTACTAATATTATAAACGCGAAAGTTTGTAAGTTTGGATGGATGGAAACGTAAAAACTACTGAATGGATTTTAATGAAACTTTACGATGTTTATACATCAGAATAACGCATAGACTACAATTTATAAAGATATTGTGTGAATTGTCCAAAATATGACGATAAGTGTCAAGTAAGTGGGAAATAATCTACGTATATCTGCGAGCTAATCTGGCGGGCGCTGCCAAAACTGCTAGAGCTACTTTTATTCGCGGGTAACACCGCGGGGCGCAGCTAGTTTAAAATATACTCATAAAATAATAATCCGATTAAATAAAATGTAAAGAACAACAATTTACGCTAAATGTTTTGTTTGTGTTTTAATTACCGTGCCGGGGCCCCAATGTATTGATTGCGGGCCCCTAAAGAACTGAATCTGACACAGCTCTGAAGGCACCGTGCTAATGCAAATGATATCTTTACCGTGCTGAAGGTGTCATCAATAGACTAATTTAGTACAGGTACCGGCACGTAAGCGCTGATGGTAGTGTGGAGGGGATGGCTGCGCATGGTGACCGCTTTACTAAACCCTTGCGCAGCCTTCCCCTCCACATTTCGCTCAGCGCTAAACTTACGTGCCGCTACCTGTACTAGTAGTTCTCCGAACAGTAGACTTCGCATCTGTTTAATTGAATCTTCATGAGCCATTGGCAGATGTGAAGTTAGCTACAAGCTGCGCAATAACCAATCAACGAGCGGCTTTATGTGAGCTTCAGTCAGGATTGGATATTGCGCAGCTTGTAGCTAACTTCACGTCCGCCAACTTGTGCGGCGCGGCCTATACCAAAAATTAAGAGCCTGGTTGGTCTGTAATTTTCCATACAAATGTATTACGCTGTTTTCTTCCTGGAAAATACTTATAGAGCTTCAATTTTTTGTCATAAAATTAAATTTTGCTGTTTAGACTACTCTGTCTTTTCTTTTTCTTGATAAATTAATTAGCAGGTAAAATATGACCCTTCAAAACCACAAAAAAATTCACCATTATTACCGACGTCTTTAGAGACCTACCAGAAGAGACTAAATAATATCTAACAAAATATAAAATGACAGAATCATGAACACATTTTTTTTTTAAATTTTGACATAAAAAAGTACTTGATTGAAATAGTTTTTGAAGAAGAAAACAGCGTAATACGAAACGTTGTCTCGCCAAGTTTTTTGTAGGTATAAATCGCTCTGAGCTGCAATTGTCCCTATCGCACGATGCGGGGGTAGGGTCGAGGTAAGGGAGGTTCAAACCTATACGTACACAAGCACTAGGGATGTAGTAATAGTCGATATTTTTGTCGATGTTCTAGTGATGTCCATCGATATCGATGTTTATTAAAAATATTAGTTATTTTTTTCAATCTTATGATTTGACCGCAGTATGTTTGTTACTTTTGAAGATAAGATTTTATCTATGGAATATAGACGTTTAGTTGCTACGACATATAGCAGCGATTATACAGAACATTGTGTTGTATCCGCAGACATCTAAATGAGTTAGGCACAGAATAACCAATTAGCATAATGCCCAAGTAATCCGGTAAGGCTCAATTCTACGAAAGCATAATTCTATGAAGGCCCAATTCTCAAAATGGCAACATAATTTTGATTAGAAATTTTCTAAAAAAATCACACATATTAAATACTAATAAGAGCTTACCGGTACCTAAAACAACCTCCTTTGGCGAGTTAAGTACATCATAACTTTTACTATGGGACCGACCAGAGCCGAATCCGCGAGAAATATTAACTATACCTACCATAGAAAAAGTCCGTTGATAATGGACAAAGTGTATGGAACAGCTGGTTTTTATCGCCAATTCGGAGTTAGTTGCTCCCATAGTAAAAGTTGTTCTTTTTAAACCTTAACAATCGCTAATTATTGCGCATGTGTGCACAATGCCGACGCCGCGTGGCGTAGTGGTAAGCACAGGCGTGCACGTAGGAGGCATGAGGTTGGCGGGCGGCTGTGCCCCGGCGTCTTGTCTCTCAAACTCAATTTATATTTTTTGATATATAATAAGTACGGCTAATGATATATTGCAACATATGAAATTTACATGCGGTTTTCAGTTAACATGTTTTGTATAGTTATACATATGACCCTATAAGGGTATGGCAATTTTATTATTTGTATTAGAACGATTTATTATTACGTTTTCTAGATTAACGTTAAAAAATTCGTCTAATGTATAATAACATTTCGATAATAGGAAAATTTTTAGTTGTTTTATGAAACAGTTTTATCTTTCGATATCTTTTAAATTATTTGGCAATTTATTAAATATTTTTATAGCCATAGAATTTGGGCTAGAACTTGTGCATTGTTCTCTCTGGCCCCTGCGCATACCTATATTTTGCCTTTTGCACAGCATTCTGCGCCTAACTTTTCATCCGCCGACTTGTGTGGCGCGGATCGTAGGTGAGATCCATTCGAGAAAACAGCCCCATCGGCTATCCGTCCATTGAACTACGTGCCTTGCCCTCTGTCATTTTAACTTGCCAATCCACTGAGTTTTGCTGAAAAGTTCAAATACTTAGAAGTGTTTCAATCAGTTTGTCTCTACCTATTTTGTAGATATTCTATCCTGTATTTCTATGGTGTGTGCCCTATCCACTGCTGCTTTAATTTGCTAATTGTTATAACTTTTTTTTAACGTATTTAAATTAGAACCAAAGTATGACAAGCAGTTCTCCAAACAGTAAGCCTAGCATCTGATCTGTTTAATTGAATTCTCAATTCAATTAAACAGATGCGAGGTACGAGTACACATCGCTGTGATGCGCTAATTATTGTGCATATGTGCACCATGCCGACGCTGCGTGGCCTAGTGGAGTGCACGGACGCAGGGAGCGCGCAGGAGGCATGAGTTTAGCGGGCGAGTGTGCCCCTTTCTGGCTCCCGCGCATGCCTATATTTTGCCTTTTGCGCAGCGTTCTGCGCCTAACTTTCCATCCGCCGACTTGTGTGGCGCGGATTATACGTGAGATTCATTCGAGAAAACAGCCCCATTGGCTATCCGTTCATTGAACTATGTGCCTTGCCCTCTGTCATTTTAACTTGCCAATCCACTGAGTTCGGAGAGAGCTCAAAAGTTCAATTAGGATTGCTTTAAATTTTATTTTATTTATTCATACACAAAACAAATCACAATCGTTACAAAAGTTCAACTTAAATATAATTATATTATGGTCTGGATTGTAATTCAAATATATGTGTACACAGAAAAAGTAATTGAATGAGTGCTTTAAATGCTTTAATCAGTTCATATCTACCTACTTTGTAGATGTTCTATCCTGTATTACCTACTATGGTGTGTGTCCTACCCACTGCTGCTTTAATTTGCTAATTGTTTTAGTTTTTTAAACGTGTTTAAAGTATTACCAAGGTATGACAAGCCGTTCTCTAAACAGTAAACCTCGCATCTGTTTTATTGAATCCTCTATTATTTTTTATACTATGGAACTAATAGCGGAATGAAAATATGGTACAAGTAGGTACCATATAAAAGGCCAGACGTTTTAGATTTGCAGGTATACAGTAATATAACGAGACCCTATTACTAAGACTCCTCTGTCCGTCTGTCTGTTGGTCACTAGGCTGTACCTATCTCATGAACCGTAATAGCTAAACAGTTAAAATTTGCACAGATGATGTATTTCCGTTTCCATTATAACAACAAATACTTACTAAAAATAGAATGAAATAAATATCGACTTCAACTGTGTACAGAATTCGCGCGGATCGATGTAGCATTTTTCACATTATTGTTGATTTATCAAATATGGCTCAGCCGATTTCAAGAAAATTTAAATGGGACCAACTTCGACGTATACCCTTTCCAATAAAAAAAATATACGCGTCAAATTGCGTACCTCCTCCGTTTCATCGGTCAAAAAATAGAATAAAATAAATATTTATTCATACAACAGATGTGAGTTTTTGCACGATAATTATTAATAATCACAACAGGTAGACGTTTAACATATTCTCAGAGTATTTAGTAATATAATATATCAATTTAAAAAACAAATAATTGAAATAGGAGTACATAATTGGCTCCCATACGGTACGAACCCTTTTAAGCGCGAGTCCATATTTATTTTAGTTTGTAGAAGAACTATGTTAGATATTTAAATAAAAAATAATTAACTTAAAATTAGAAAGAAGTGATTTCAGTCAAAATATATAACGTAAACTGCAACGCCTACAGAAATCAAATAGCCAAATTGCTACTTTTACTCCCTGCTTTGGGTTCAAGATCAATTGTTTATGATGTTAGTTGGGTACATTTTATGTTTTTGTACAACAATAATAAAATAATTTGAAAGAAAATAAACAAGCCTATAAAAAAATAACCTATGTCACAAATAATGTCGCTTCCTAATGGCAGAAAAATAAATAATCATTGGCAGGATTATTTTTGTTTGCTTTCCGCCATACCTACTAGGAAACTAGATTATACGTAGAATACGCGTAAGAAAGCTCTACGTACGGCCAAAATCAGGAACAAATTCTATGCTGCCAGGGAATACGGAATGCTAGTGAAATAACGTACGTGGCGCCACGACTCGCGCGCAGAGTTATCTTGTGCGCACTCTACGTAATATCATATTTTGCTACAATTCAAAATCAAATTTCGGTCGGCCACGGCTGGTTCTTTGAGGCGCGGGCGGGGTGCGGCGACAGTTCGAGCGCAGTACGCACACAAATACAATTGCATCACACACACATTGAAGCTCCCTGGTTTGGGGGCATCGCGACGGCAATAGTTTAGTCCAAATACCTATTTCTCAATTTCTTCGTCACTAGGCTACCCTCTTAATTAGCGCGACAGCAAATTTCCCCCCTTTTTTAGGGAAATATCACACAACAATAGGACCTGTAGAGTTGAATCAACATCCGAACAGATAGCTTCATATTAGAGGTATAATAATTATTCTCTAGGACGAGTCTGCAAGAAAGAGACACTTGTAACTCGTCTCAATACTTTAACTGCCTTCCGATACAAATTACATAAGTTATCCAAGCATCAAAACAAGCATCGATCCGAAGACCGCTGATTGTGTCACGTTACACAACACGCTAAGTGCATCTTACATTAGTTCTTACGTTACTCTGCGGTGACTACAAGGACGAAGTAAACCACTATGGCACTTTAATACTCGAGAATAATCATAGGTGGTACTTATGGTTTATTACAGGCCTCTTCAGACGACAATAATAATATATATTGCCTCAGACCAAATAAAAAAATCAAGACAGAACGTCGTGAACAAGTGAAAAGATACAAATGAGGCCAGTTTTTTTTTTATGTATACACTAGCGACCCGCCCCTGCTTCGCACAGGTGCTTTATACATATAAACCTTCCTCTTGAATCACTCTATCTATTTAAAAAAAACCGCATCAAAATCCGTTGCGTAGTTTTAAAGATATAAGCATACATGGGGACAGACAGCTGGAAGCGACTTTGTTTTATACTATGTAGTGATGTGGTGTGAGTGCGTCGGTGTTGCGCCGCCATATATCGACTGACGAGCCAAGGCGTGGTTTCGTTATACGTGTTTGTGTGTGTAATTGTGTCTGCACACGGCGAGGCGTAGTTTTGCCGGCCTCACTTGTTTGTTTCTCAACATTATTTGTCCTGATTTTTTTATTTGGTCTGAGTATATTGCTTAGTCACTTTATAGTATGTTTCGCGATAGTTTTGTTGGGTAGCGGAGTTTGTTTACATTTTGTCTCTATGTCTATGTTTCTTCTCAGTATATCAGGGAGCTCTATTTCTGAACCGATAGCTTGCTAGGACGTATGCCTAAATAATCACGAGACATAATTAACGAGCGGAAAATAAAACATGAAAAAAATAAAAACAACTATGCAACTAAAAATGAATGATAGTGTTGTTTCAGAACCCAAACAGGCCGCAAACGACTTGAACTGTAATTTTGCTTCTATCGGTGCGAGTGAGGAGATGACCCCCCGATTAAGAGCAAAAGCGAGCATTGAAAATCTATGTAAGCGCAAACGGTATAGCATATATAAAGGTAATTTTCTAACAGTTTCATTTAGGGAATATTTCGGCCCACATAAAAACCACCGATTTAAGAGGAAAAAGAAGTATCCATAGATCCACCGGTGGATTTAAGGGGAAAAAGAAGTATCCATAGATCCACCGGTGGATTTAAGAGGAAAAAGAAGTATCCATAGATCCACCGGTGGATTTAAGGGGAAAAAGAAGTATCTATAGATCCACCGGTGGATTTAAGAGGAAAAAGAAGTATCCATAGATCCACCGGTAGATTTAAGAGGAAAAAGAAGTATCCATAGATCCACCGGTGGATTTAAGAGGAAAAAGAAGTATCCATAGATCCACCGGTGGATTTAAGAGGAAAAAGAAGTATCCATAGATCCACCGGTGGATTTAATGGGAAAAAGACGTATCCATAGATCCACCGGTGGATTTAAGAGGAAAAAGAAGTATCCATAGATCCACCGGTGGATTTAAGAGGAAAAAGAAGTATCCATAGATCCACCGGTGGATTTAAGAGGAAAAAGAAGTAGCCATAGATCCACCGGTGGATTTAAGAGGAAAAAGAAGTATCCATAGATCCACCGGTGGATTTAAGAGAAGATAAAGGTATCAGAAGATCCACATGTGAAGCCGAGCTGTGGATCCAAGTGGAGGGAGGGAAAACTAAGACCTGACTTAGTTCAATTTTTCAGCGATAAAAATGACTTTTACAATCGCTACAAACTTTATTAGGTAATACTCGTACACAAATATAACACTTAAACCACACTCTCTGAGGTGAAATGAATGTAAATATTGATAGCGCAGTCCAACAGTGCCATTTACATGCTAGTTTCAACAACTCGACGATTCTATTTAACTTTATTGTCTTTGTATTGAAGAAAATATATGTTTATGTGCATTTTGATGAGTTCTCTTATAGTCCTGTTCGTTGAAGATAAATCTGGTTTCTGTTAGTTAAGCAATATTACAATCTAATTGATGGATATGTTTGATTATTATTAACAGAGGAGCACATTGAGAAGGTTTTTAATTACCTAAGCATATTTTATACAAACTGATACTTTCGGAATGCTTGGAATGCATCTTCTTCTTCGTGGCGTCAATGGTTCAATAATGGTCAATTTATTTTCTCCCAATATTTGGTCATCGCGACCGCGCCAGTACACTTAGTTTATGAATCGTAAACTAGAAGTAGGGTACTTTTTCGAGTTGCTTCAACACATTTGTAAAGCGATCCTAAGCGAATATATTTATTACTTATACAGGGTTATTCCTATTCAATGAGCATCATTTTAGGGGATTATTCTGTACATCAAAATTAACAACTTTTGTTCTGCGACATTTGTCGAAACTCAAAATAAAAAAAAATGTTGTTCCATAGAAAAAAATCGTACACCCGCGACAAAATGAATGGAACAGCTGATTTCCTTTTTAGTTTTGACAATAGTTGAAGAACAAAAGTTGTTATATTTGATGTAGAGAACAAGCCTTTAAAGGATACTAATTGATTAGGAATAACCCTGTATATGTTGTAATAAAAGTAAGTTCGTATAAGCCGGGGGCTAGTCCTGGTGTCAGGGTTTTTAAGCCGCTTGACAAGGCTAAACGGTTAAAACAAACGTAGCAATAAATGGTTGAGTATCAAAACGAAGGAGAACTAACAGACATGGAGCCATAGTTTTCGTTTTATGAATAGTCTCACAATGGTGCCGCAACACTCTCCACGAGGCAACACGAGCACCGCAGCTGTAGCTAACTTTACATCGTATACAAGTATATAAGTCGGCGATGTGAAGTTGGCTACAGAAGCGGTTCTCGTGTCGCCTCGTGGAGAGTGAGGACGCACCATAAGGCCCCTGTGCTCAGTTTAGTGTCCTTAGTGTAGTGACTTACCACGAGTGAAAGTCGGTGGTGCGGGGGCGGCGGGGGCAGCCGCGACGGCCTTCTCGACACGGCGCATGGCTCTTTCTGGAACACACAACCACGTGCTGCTTTCAGACAAATGACATTTTATGCAGAACTGCATAGTGAGCGACATCGTGACAGCGGCGATTAAAAAGTCGCGGAAAAATATCTTGGTCAGATAGGTATGTTGTTGGCAGAAACTCCGACAGGGGAAGAAATTGAGTTGTAGATGTTTTTTATCCGTCTTCCCCGAGAGAAATACTCTTATAGTTGGAAAGTCCGATAGAATAACGTCTCCATTTATAAGGACACCATATGCAAAAATTAAGGGTGTTTAACGTCCATATTTGTATGTCTGTCTCTGGCTCCTCTATCGTCTATAATAAGCTCCCAATATTCTAGCTAGTACAAGGATACTAAAATCATGATTTAACAGATAGACCTTATCATAGACATAGTAAAAGTTAGTCTGATTTTAAGTCAGATAAATTCATCAGTACAATAAAAATGTCTAAAAATGTACCTATATTATAACGGTAAGCATTTTAGCCGTCTAAAAGCCTCTGTCAGACTTAGCTCAATGGCTCAACAACTGAGGCTGACATAGCTGAACGGTAAAACAACCAAAGCCAACAATTTAACATAATTTATGTAGAAAAGGCTCTAACAGCAGACAGACAACGCCAATTTTCCAAGTTACTGAGCACATTTGCTCGAGGCATAACTTTAATTACTTCAACAAGCCATTATTCATCAGATGCCCTTTAAACTCCCAACTTCGGCCCACGTTTCCTCCCATTTCGGCGAAATCTTACAACTAAGGCTTTTCTCACACGAGGTTACCTAAATAAAGCCAGTTTTCAACGTCGCGGCGCCGCCGCTCCGCGCGCTTTCTACGCAACTTGCATAGTAACTATTTAACCGACTTCCAAAAAGGAGGAGGTTCTATGTTCATCTGTATGTATTTTTTTATGTTCATCGATAATTCCGCCAATTGTCAACCGAATCGAAAAATTCTTTTTTAGTCCGAAAGGGTACATTCACGAGGTGGGGCCATTTAAAAATCAGCTGAACTGTTTTTTGAAAAATCAACAATACAATAGTAGCAATTGGAGCGAAATATTCGTATTTTGTACACGATGGATTGCTTTGCCATTTTTTTTATATGAAAAATAATTATTGATCTACGCAACTAATTTATTATTGCATTAGTGCATGTTTTTCTATCATTATGAGAATCCTCACATGCCGTCGGAACTTTTAATACTAATTTAGATGATAGTGACAAAACCTGATTCTCTTCATATAATAACGGCCCACGGCCTTGACCACGACACGGTAAATACCATTACTATTACCGTGACTACGGAAAAACTTGTTAGAAATTAGTTTTCAGCGGAGACGCAACCAGTCACGCACAGCTGGCAGCGCTGGACACCCAAAGATCTATTTACAACCACTTTAGTTTTATTTAGATTAAATTGTCGTTGTCCTGTGACTCACAGTGCTGTATGCTGAGTGTGAGTTTTGTCGTAAACTTGACGCGCTCAACGGCGAGCGTGTAAGCATGTAATTTGTATGAAGAAATGTACAGCGCCACTAGCGGCGCGTTTTTGAACTGTACTATCTTTATACAAATTACATGCTTACGCGCTCACCGTAGAGCGCGTCATGTTTACGACAAAACTCACACTCAGCATACTGAGCACTTTAGGTTTGATCAATTAACCGTTGTGTCGTGTGAGAACGGCTTTAGTGAAAGCGCCGGGAAAACGCCCTCAGGCCCGACATTCGGCAAGCTGTGAAAACACTGCGCGGGTGGGCCACGTTTCTGCTGCCTTGTTATTGTGATTTACTTAGGTTTTCAGCAATAACTTCGTAAATACAATTTACTATAAGCTAAATGCTCATAGTAAATTTACTAGACACCATGTCTAGAAAAATAGACACAAATGTGGGCTAAAACTTTTGTAAAACTAATATAACACGAAATCCCTCATGGAAGCCCGTCCTGACGATGTTGAACCGGAACATAATTCTCGTATACCTATACTTAATCTATACCAATATTATAAAGAGGTAAGTTTTGATTGATTGTTTGTATCGAATAGGCGCTGAAACTACTTAACTGATTTGGAAAATTCTTTCACTGTTGGAAAGCTACACTATCCCCGGTGAACATAGGCTACATTATATTTATAAAAAAATTGGGATCCTTACCATTAGCCTTTCTTTAGCCAATCGTACCCGGGCGAAGCTGGGACGGGTACCTAGTAAGAGATAAAGCAAAGCAAATTCTGCAGAAATTACCTCTACACAAAGAAGGTAATATCCAGCCAAGTAAACAGTAATTGCTTCAACCTTGACCACAAGCCCTAGCTTCTTACACCAAGTGATAAAAAGATCATCCCACCGCTGTTTTAGTGACTACGTTTCATACGCGCACTATTTGTTTACTAAATTATAACTTCTGGAAGCAAGCCAAGGCATTCCAGCGTCCCCTGTGACAGCTGAGATTTGTCAGGTGCAATTTTAATATTAATGGGGTATACAAATCATTAATATCGAGCAGACAGGTTGGATAGCACTGGGTCAAATGGACCGGGGAGAATGTCTGACGCTGTAAGTTTAACTGTCTGATGAAAGATATTTAGGTTTTAGAACATTTTCACATTTGAGCAGGTAACATGTCTCATTTTAAAATTTTCAAGCAAAATTGTCTTTTATAAATATAAGAGACTTAATTAATTTAATATTCATTTATTCAAGTATCACCGACTCAACATTAAAGAATTAAAAATTTTAAGTTTCGGTTTTAAATTTTAGGGATTTGGCCATCATCGAAATTATATGCGAGTTCAAAAATAAAGACACTGCAGCACAAAAAGTAGACTAAGAGTTTGGCGCAGGCAGGGAATATCCAGGCCAAAGAATACCTACGAGTAAGTACCTGAGAAACTTTAACGGTAAGTCTTACATGAGAGTCGAGATTAGTCGTCCTTTTTGGGACAGTTGAGGTTTGCGGTCTCCTCGACCTCCTTACATTTAGACCCACCTGGTAGCGACGCGACAGACAAGTCGAACAATATACAACGCGATTTGAGCAACAATTGAGAGGGTTATTGAGTCGACTGCTTGTTTCCATAATAATATGGAACGTCTTAGTCAATCTGGCGGTCGATAGATCGCTAACTCCGGAAGGATAAATTGGTCAACTCGTGTAAAGTCGTGTTTACGTCACGTTTTTGTTTGCCTTTAATTATTTTGTGTGTCTTTAATTAATGTAATTAACATTTGTTTACTCACAACGTGGACGGAGAGTGTCGGCGCCGATTTCCCGAGCGCCGATCTGCGCATACGCACGAGATTTGTTCTCGGCGCCTTTCCCGCATCTGCGGACAACAGGAAACAAATATTATGATATGAATATACAATGGAAACAATGGCTAATTCAATATTTAACTAGAGTGCGTCAATGTCTTTATATAAATCTGTATACGTTCTACAAAAATTATAAATAAAATACCTACAACGGTTGAGCAGGATACGTAGCAACTTAGCAAAGCAAAGTGATGACAGATAGAATAAGCCTTATACAGAATGGTGGCCTAAGCACAGCACGGACACTCCGCGATTTTTCATACAAAATCTGCTGTCTTACGCACACCTACACAGTACTTACTCACAGACAACACACTTACGCACGGTCGCTACACGCGCATTTGTGTGCGGAACGTCTATGGCTGTCAGCGATCACCACAACGTGACGACATGCCGCGTGAGTGAGACAGTTGCGTACTTAATTTGCAAAAATGAATATTAATCTAGTGCTTAAAAAAGTATAACAATTACTTAATTTGGAAGCATTTTAACAAAAAGTAACCGATCTACTTCTTTTGTAAGATAATATCAAGAGGAAGTTACCAAATAATGTAAAATAAGTTCCTATTATTTATCCTTAGGGAAACATTAAAATTTCTTGTTTTGTTACGTATCATTGATATTCAACCATACACAGTACAAGTGTTCCCTATTGTCACAGTCTAGGTAGTTTTTATTAGAAAATCCACCGGCCAGTGCAGCCCGCGCGCAGAGTACACGATGCGGTACGTAGCGCGGGGTGGAAGTGAGGAAGACTCAAACGGGTGGGGGGTAACGAGTGGCCGTTCTATACGTAGTATTATTATATATTCTTTGGCCTAAGGTAAAATAAGCGTCGAACCTGCTAACCTAGCCTAGCATATGCACAACGACATTGTTTTTCTCAAAGTGTGAAAAAATTACAGATATAAACTTCACCATAACTCTGTTTCATTCTGACACGTCGATAAAATAATGTCGTGGTGCGTATGGTAGCCCGTCTGGACACGATTGGCAGAGGATCGAGGCCAATGGCACAAGCTGAAATAAAAAATGCTACGAATGGTGATAATGTTATGAATGGTGATAATGATAACGCGCCACGAATTATTTCGTTCGTAGTGTCAGAACGAGACAGCGTTATGGCAAAGTATATAACTGTCACTTTTTCACACGTCGAAATAAATTCTTTTCATCGCTTTTCGTGGTCGCATTCTTTATAGCCTGGAGGAGTTAGTTTGTCGGAAAAATTGTACTGAACTTGTTAATAAACTTTAGTTTGATGTCCATAACACCTTTCGAGAATAGGCCTTCAGCAGTACACTATTAAAAGCTCTCAGGTGCGACAAACGACAAGTATCTATGAAAACAGGCTAATCAAACAACGTAACTACTCGTATAAGAACACAAGTACCGATATTTGCTCAACAACTAACATACTAACTCCCGGCTCATATTGAAACTTGTGAGAACACAAAATTCTGGAAGCTTCCTGTACGTGTCCTTCGGAACTACACTGTCAATATATACGACTTTGTAAATGAATCATAGAAGAAATGGACTGTTCGATAGTTATATGTCTTACTAGCGACCCGCCCCGGCTTCGCACAGGTTTATTGTAGTATAAACCTTCCTTTTGAATCACTCTATCTATTAAAAAAAACCGCATCAAAATCCGTTGTGTAGTTTTAAAGATATAAGCATACATGGGGACAGCGGAAGCGACTTTGTTTTATACTATGTAGTGATATATAATATACGAGTAGGTACATATTAGTACCATTGTTTGATGGACAAACCCATCTGATAACCTTATAATATTTCAATCGGGAATTTTCGTGATTTGAAACCTACTTTTCACGACCTGCACCCCTCTAGCTATAGGAAGTCTACTGTCGGAGCGGCTAGCATCCAGCACAATTCTGAGGTCTAATGAGATCACCTATCCACCTTGTAGGAAGCCGTTCAAAGCTGAGCTTGTCGGTACGTGGTCTCCACTCGAGAACTTTTCGACCCCAGAGGTTATCAGTCCACCACGCTGTGCATAGAATAATAACGCCGAGAAACCGAGAACAAGCACGCTAAGTGAAGCAAGAAATAATAAGCTTGAAAAGCTTGGTACGCGAACGGCGCGCGGCAGTACTCACAGTCGTACCGTGATAAAAACAGCTCCCGTAATTTATATTTTAAAATGACGGTTTGTGTGGTAAACGGGTGCCACAATGAATCGGCAAAACCAAACAAACAATGCAACATCTCATTCCACATGTAAGTATTACAAATTATCTAATAATTTGATGTGAAACGCCTTCCAATGTAAATAAAAATTCACAAAATTTCGACAGACGCCATAAGGACTAAAAGTTGCAAGTAAAGGGTAAATTTTTCCCCTACATTTTGCTATTGAAATTAGTAATGAAATATACTTCCATTGCCTTGACACGGGAATATCAGTACATATTATTATGTTTTCATACATCCTACTTGATAAGTACCAAAGCGAGACATTTTCATCATAATTAGATGGTTATGACCTTAGGTTATGACAGAGCGACAGTGTCTTGATTTGGAACGTCATAATACGTCACTTCTTTACATGGAACAGATGCGGTTATCGTAAAGAGATATCATACGATAATCAAGTAGGCCATTATAGTCCAGGAGGCAAGCGACAAAAATGACGACTAGCCCATCTGAAAAGTCAGGCTACAAGTTTCGGGTGATTGGCTGCATTTATTTTTTTATCCAGTGGGATGTGACAGTATTAATGACTGATCTTGACTCCAAAATCATTGACCTTGAGTCCAAGATCACTTAAGGTCCATCAAGGTCGATGATATTGTAGTCATTATGTATGATGCGCCCCACGATTTTATTTTAGAATTATTATTTTTGATCTTTTAGTACTTAAAACCGTTTAATTAAAAAAATATCCATTTTACAAACTGTGTTCCACACGAAAAGCCCTTCATATAATACCCACACTAATGGAATTTAAAAAAAAAGTTATTAACAGAAATGTTTGGAGCCACACTCAAAGGCACTTGTATAAGTTATGCAAAATCTGTACTAAAGGCTCTGATCAAATTTCCCAACTTTTTGGGGTAATCTGATTCTGATAGTAAAATTACTTGTTTCGTGGTGTGCGTGTTGCCGCGCGTAAATACGTATGACTCGCGCATACAACAATCGTGTTGATGCTTCACTCTCGAGATTTTTTTGACATGAAATTATCATTCTCGGCGTTATTATTCTATGACGCTGTGTATGTACCCTTTTCAACGCCATTTCACATTAAAATTCCAATTCAAATTCGCGGTGCTACGAGTATGTCGGTAACTTAGGTTCTTGTACGGATTGTAAATTCAAAATCAAATCGAAAAGATAATAATTACTTCGACCGACTTCCAACGTGTACAGAATTCGAATTTGCACGAATCCATGTGACATCCATGTACATTTTTTTGATTTATTAAAAACGGTTCCGCATATTTCGATTAAATTTAATTGGGACCACCTCGAGAGTATTTATACCCTTTCAAACAAAAAAAAGTTTTTTTTAAATCGATTCACTATTGGCGAAAATATTTATGAACATATGTACACAAAATAAAAACCCACAGACGAACATACCTATACCTCCTCCTTTTTGGAAGTCGGTAAAAACGTGCTAAATATCGCGACAAATAACAAGGTTAAAAATGAAGGATTGAAAAAAGTCTCAAAGTCTCATGGGCAAAATTAGGTTGAAAACTGAGTCAGGCCTACTCTCATTCAGATTTAGATTCTTTATTAACCCTATAACAAAGTTGCGTTATATTAGGCAAGTCAGTTACAATTATTCATGATGCTTATAAGAAATATGCAATCAACTTAATATTCTAAATCCATTAAAATCATAATAATAATACAATGTTAAAAAATTAATTAGTTAATGTCAAAAATAATACCTTGGGTAAAATAATAATTTCTGTAAAATATAAAATCGAAACATGTCAAAATAAAAAATAAAAAAAACAAAGTTCATAAAAAAATAAATACTAAAATTCAAACAAAGATTCAGTTAGTCTAATTTTCATGAAGTCATTCAGCTTGTAAAATGCATTATTAATCAAAAATGCTTTAATTTTCATTTTAAAGTCAAGATAAGATAAATGTCTGATGGCAACTGGCAACTTATTATACATAAATAATTTGTTATATACCGCCTTGCTTTTGAATTTTGCCGAGTCTCACTCTGGGCAGAACTAGTCTATCGTTATTTCTTACATTTCTGTTAAGAGTATCCATTAGTCTGGGATATTAATTTTGTTACCCATGTGAACTGTTACAAATACAATATTTAACGTTATCGCGAAGAAATCAGCGAGTAAGCAAGTCGTAACGTTATGTCATCATAACATAACGTGTTATTAAAATAACTAGTTCCGTTAACTTCCTCCGATTGCCAAATAATGTTTAGTAAACGGAATAGAAAGCTACCATAACATGCTCGTTTGCTTTGAAGACCCTTTTTGACATTTAGACGGCATTGTGAAAAAATCGGCCAAGTGCGAGTCGGGCTCGCGCACGAAAAGTTACGGAAGAAGAACGGTATGGGACCCCCCTTAAATATTTATTTTATTTTAATTGTAGTTTTGAAGTGACCTGCCACCGTTATTAATATCGAGTGAAAAACGAAAAAAAAAACAGATTTTTTTAATGGGAGCCCAAATATTTTTTTCTATTTTTAGTATTCGTTGTTATAGCGGCAACAGAAATACGTCATCTGTGAAAATTTCAACGTTTTAGCTATCACCGTTCACGAGATATAGCCTGGTGATAGACAGACGGACAGCGGAGTCTTGGTAATAGGGTCCCGTTTTTACCCTTTGGTTACGGAACCCTAAAAACTGTAAGAAGCCGGGGTGGTCTAGTGGTAGCAATACCCGCCTTACAAATCTTGAGGTCGTGGGTTCAATTTCCGGTCCCGTGTACAGTTCTTTGCATCCATATACTACTGGCATGAGAGCGATAACAAATACTCCAGCTAGCTTAGCATAAGACCATGACAAAAGAGTTTTGTCGTCGTGTAAAAAAGTGACAGATATATACTTCACCATAATTGTGTCTCGTTCTAACACGTCGAAGGAATTACTTCGTGGTTTGCGTACTAGCCCGGCAGATACCCGTCGCCATAGATTAATTATGTTTACTATAATTTAATCTATGCCGTCACGAATATAGCTTTTCGCCGCACGCCTATCTGAACTACAATAGCATATTCTAATAGTATATTTTAACTCATTCACTCCTCAAATATTGCAGTTGTTCAACGGCTGATATACCTTCATAAAGTGATGAGTATCAGATCTTATCTACACATATCATCTCTGGCATTACTCAACGAGCGGAAAGTAAACTCGCCTAACATTGTACGCGGTTAATGCAACTGGCAACATTATAAAACGCAATGTAAACAAGTCTGGCACTCCGCATGAGTAATCGTTTGCGCAAATCGAAAGTATTCGCTAAATAAATGTGGCACTAAACGATGTAAAATTAGACGCGACTTGGTAATAAATCGAGTCGAGCACTTATGAGAGGATGTACCTATGTGATGTTCAGATAAAATTATATTTTTTGACCGACGTAACGGAGACGGTACTCAATTCGACGCGTATATATTTTTTTTCTTATAACCCCGCATGACTTTTAACATAGTGGTCCAATTTTGATAATTCTTTTTTTATTGTAAAGGGTTAATGCGTAAATTTTCCATATTATAACAAGTACGTAGGAAAAATTCTGCCATCTGCGAGCTATCTAGCGTCCGCTCCAAGAAATGTCAAAAAATAACTGTCGAATCGAACAAATATCAAACTATTATTTTTTTTTTTTATTTTTATTTTCCACCTCCTTTATTAAGGGTGGTAAGGTAGGGCCTCGAAATACATGCGGACGAAGCCGCGGGCAAAATCTAGTATAACATAACTGACGTAAGACACGAAGGTATTAATAAAAACTCGTGCGACACACCCTTGTCGCGCCCATCATATTAAAACGTAAATAGAGATACAGAACATAACGCATTGGAACTAGCCCAAGCCGATGTTTCGGGCAAATTGGTCGAAAATACTGTAATCGAGCTAAACTTGGCAAAGAAGCTGGTAGCGCTAAGTAAATAGGAAACAAAGAAAAATTGTGTGGACAGAGATACATCATCATCGTAAACCGTACGATGTCCACTGATATACATAGGTAGGTACATAAAATTCCGCTATGGAGTTCCAATAAGACCAATTGCAAGCGTGGGCCTTATTGTGTAAGCGCTCTGACGTTCGGCTTTGCTTTTCCTCCCGCTCGCACTTCTTCCTTCCGCACTTCCGCAGCAGGAGAAAAAGCGAAGCCGAACGTCAGAGCGCTTATACAATAAGGCCCCAGGTCGCAATTCGCATAGTGTTTGTGCAATCGTCCACCCCCTCGTGGGTGGAAACTCTACATAGAGCTTGCTGGTTTCCATTCCAGACTATTACCTAGTCATCAGCTATCAATTCTAGCGTGCTATGTGCCTAACCTACTGCCACTGTTTCTAAACCGTTGGACTGTATTGATATCATAACTTTTCTACACAGATCCTGATTTGATTACGAAGAGATTTTACCTTCTTTAGCAGAGTTCATGCGTCAGCTGAACGCCTTCTTCTTGACATAGTCCCGTCCAAGAATAATGATTAGCGATAAGAACAAGATTTTGCGCAATTATTAACGTTCTACTACTTTGGAAAAATTAGCAACATAAGCAAGATGATATAACGCAGTTTCTTCATCGTCGCATTCCCCGACGCAGGAAACATTATTCTAGCCGCGTTACCCCACGCTCCTCTATGCGGATGACAAAATTAGTACAGTTGGGAAAAGGGTGCTATCTTCTAAATTACGCATAAAAGGGTGTTTGATATTTTTTTATTACAAATGTGACCAGCACCCGATACATGGCAAAGGGATTAAGTCATTTTAACTAAATACTTTAAATATCAGTTATTAAAGTCAATCCATACTTTGTTTCCTCTCGAGGGGATAAAGGGATAAATTGGCGGAAAGACTATTTCTCGGCGGAAAGGGTTGCTGGGGTGACCAAGCAGAGGGCATAAACCTCGGAGGTGTATAAATTACCAATACCAAGTTTTAGATTACAATAAGCCATCAGTAATAGGGATGATTTATATTAAGACGGGGCGGGCACGCCATCCCTTAGTAAGAACCTTACACCGAGCGCATAAAGTGCTAGTTGCGTATCTACCCTGGGCTATTTAGTGCATTGCCCTGAAAATTAACCCGACTTTTCTTCTTCACTGAAACTTCACTGCTGAACATAGGCAGTTTTGTTTAATTTAAACCATTTACTGCTTCAAAACAGCTTTTTAAAAGACAATAACGATGCGTTTGTGATGGCTCTACCTAGATCGTTGGTTGGCATTAGGGAGTGCAATCTTGCAGCAAATCTTTAGTCTCGGTATTTGCAAGATTTAAGAGGTATAATCTCGCAAGATCTCGGTATTTTGCGAGATCTCGCAAATCTACGAATTATTTTTAATTATTAGAAATATTCTATTGAAACTTGGTAAAGTTATTATTCTAGAGGCGAAATACTTAAATAATTTACATATAAAAATTGCCTGCCTGATTCTAACAGTACTGTACAATCTTGCAAATCTTGCGAGATCACGCGCGATTTTTAGTGCACGATTAATCTTGCGAAATTGGTGCAAGATCTCGGTATTTCGAGATCTCGGAATACCGAGATTGCACTCCCTAGTTGGCATCTTGCTTATGTTTTTTTTATGAATTTCCACCAGCTCGAGACGTAGATATAACATCCAAATTATTTTATCTGTGTCACTTTATTTGTTTATCGAATGTAGTATAATATTTTTTTTCACTGACCGTACCTAGTTTAATTTGACTATCGTCTATTTTCGACAACAAAATAATAAATCACTCTCGCGATGTATTTTTTAAAATAGATCGGACAAGTCACAGACATGACCATTACACTATGCCATTGCATATCAAAGCGGCTTAATTTTCCGACCGTAGTTGCATTCCAGCGTGTACTATTTGCACAGCAATATCAAAATAACGGCACGTGGGTGAAACCGCCAACTTTGGCCCTTCGCCAGAGGTTTGTTTTTTTAAACTTTGATATCGCAAACTAGAGATGAGGTGTCGCAAACGTTTGCCAATGTCGATTATTGAAAATTAATTTCGATATTTTATCGATAGTCATGTCGCAATAAGAATTCTTAGTAGGATAGTAAGCGGGAAAGCGGGAGAGGAAGACCGAAAAAGTGTGGATGAATTGTGTGAAAGATGATATGCGAGAGAAAGGAGTTGATGATGAGATGACGCATGATAGAGTGAAGTGGCAAAAGGAAACGTGCTGTGCCGACTCTACCTAGTGGCATAAGGGCTAGTGTTGAATTTAAATGCTAAAATATATCGGCACAAAAAAAATTATTTCCGCAGGTATAATTTTAATCCTCTATGATAGTAATGCACAGACGTAGCATAGGGTTCAATTAAATCAAATGAAATGAATTTATTTATAACGATGCTTGCTCATTCAGAGACTTTTCTAAGCGGGGAATTTAGTTCGCTGACTCTCAATATCAGCTTTACAAAACTGGGGGGCAATTCTGTTAGCCAATCTCTTCACTGAAGTGATACGTTCTTGAATCTCTCTCGTTTTTCTGACAGTTCCGACAGCTCAAAACTGTCAGAAAAACGAGACAGGTTCAAGAACGTGTCACATTAGTAACAGGATCGGTTGACAGAATTGCCCCGCTGTACAAATTATGGACAATATAATAAACAATCTCGGAAAGAATCATGTGAATTCCTCAGTAGTCCAAAGTACCTTACCTTCACCGTCACCTCATTAGACAAAGAATCCAGGCCTACACTGATTTTGAAATTTAGTTTTTATCGATAGTTCAATCGCTCATTTCTAGAAAAACACTTTTCCAGCTTTAAGTATTTGTAATGCTCGCGTTGATATGTTTAATGTATTATGTAAGTGTTATATAACAATCCTATGTGATAGAAATGTCTGATGAATACGTGATTCCAATAGATAATTTAGAAAGTACATACGTTTATAAAAAACTAGCGACCCGCCCCGGCTTCGCACACGTATATTATACATACTCGTATAAACCTTCCTCTTGAATCACTCTATCTATTAAAGAAAACCGCATCAGACCCGTTGCGTAGTTTTAAAGATATAAGCATACATGGGGACAGACAGCGGGAAACGACTTTGCTTTATACTATGTAGTGATACAACCAAATGTAATTTTGTGTGTTTTTCGTTAACTTTTTAACTTTGTGTTTGAATGACACCGATTTCTCCTTATTAAATTTTTTCAATGTTTTATTTTTTATAGCTGTAACCAGTTGAAAGATTTTTAAATATTTTTTAAATAATTCAAACATTTTATCTTTGAAGTTTGCAAATGTAAACAAAGTCAATCTCAATTCAATGTCAAACGTGAACATTTTTTATGAGAAACACGTTAATATTTATATGAGGAGTGTTTTTTTTAGTATCTCAGGGTGTTATGAATATATTACTGAAATATATATAAACGAGTGCATATTTGATTTGAAGAAAGATTGCCTGTCTATCTTTCTTGTTACCTGACCTCAGAGAAGGACAATGAAGAAATTTTCCTGTCATCTATTAATCGTATTTTCAATATAATTTGAGCATTACGTACTCTCGCATAACAAGTGTATTTTCTCTATCTACTCGTACTAATTCGTGCGAACTATTCGTATTCTGTACATGGTTGAAGTCGGTTATGCCATTTTTGACTGCCTCGGTGGCTCAGTGGTTTGTTACCCTGACTTCTGGGTCAAAGAGGCGTGGGTTCGATCCCCACCTAGGGCAAACATTTGTGTGATGAACATAGGGTTTGCTCTGTGTCTGGTTGCTATTTAGGTACTATCTTTATAAGTATGTTTTTATAATATAAAATATATATACCTATGTAGTATATCAGTCACTGGCAGCCATATCACAAGCTTTGCTTAGTTTGGGGTCAGATACCGTGTGTAAGATGTCCCCTATATTTGTTTATTTAATTTCGTGCTAAGTTAGCTCGAGACACGTCCCATTACGCAGGATCTGTGGTTGGAGCACATTGTTCAGTATCATAACCGTCTACCGGCTAGACGTTTACCATTACTCTTCATTAGTCACCAGTCAGTAGCATACATATACTACTAGTACTAATATATAAACACATCTTGGCTGTACACCAATCGGCCGGCGCCCGACCCTAACCTAATCAAGCCGGCTATAAAAGAGGCGCTAAATAATTCTTATTGTTTACGATTGCCGTATGAAGGTCGACAGTAGCGTAACTGCTATCAAACTCGCAGAAGAAATAATAGAACAATGAGATTTGTTTAGAGAAACGCAACAGAAGTGTTAGTTCATAAGCCAATCCCAAAAAATGCATGTCACACGATCGCGTTTTTACCGACTTCCAAACAGGAGGAGGTACTATGTTCGTCTGTATGTATTTTTTTATTTTGTGTATGTTTATCGATATTATTCTTTTTTGGTTCGAAAGAGTATACTTCCGAGGTGGCCCCATTTAAATTTTATCAAAATCGGCTGAGCCCTTTTTTGATAAATCGATAAAAATGTACATGGATGTCACATCGATTCGTGCAAATTTTGTATTTCCACCGTATACAAAATTTGCACGAATCGATGTGATGTGTCGGTGATGCAATTTTTTGCGAATATTAATTATGATTAGCGTGTTCAATAGTATTCTACTCCTATCATAGCTTGACTAACTGTTCTTTAAAGATCACCGATGTAAAGCAACGGTCGGCACGGTCTGTCTTCGGATGGGTAACCTCGGATGACATTTACGACTGCACGCTGAGTCATGTCAGAACCCATGAAGCGAATTAAAATTTTTGCTTATGCAAAAATTTTTTTCGGGGTTGCGTTTATACGCAACCCCGAAAACCCTTTGCAGAGAGGTAATGGCAACACCGGAAGTCTCCCCTTCCGAGGGAAGATTGACGATAGGAGGAAGAGGCATAGGTATGCCTTGCAACGGGCTGAAACCGAACTGCCAATGAAGATTATGAAGAATAAATAATTATTTTTCCCAAAAAATGACAAAACCGCCTTCCATCGTTTACAAAATTCAAATATTTCGCTGGAATTGTTTACATTACTGTTGATTTTTCAAAAACGGCTCAGCCGATTTCTATAAAATTTGAATGGGACCACCTATACCCTTACGAACTAAAAAAGAATTTTTGAATCGGTGAGTGGCAAAATTATCGATGAACATACAAAAAAAACAGACAGGAAAAAATAACCTCCTACTTTTTGGAAGTCGGTTAAAAAATAAAATCGATCACTCACGAAATACTTGTCAGTGCCTAACCTAACCAAACAAAGGCACCTTTCTTAGTTCACCTTGCGCGATATCAGCTCTATTTCAGGGCCGTTACTGTCCCAAACTCTCCTACCGTTACTTTACACCGTACGTAAGCTACTACCATCAAATATGCGAGTCGCTCTCACTCACATACATGTATTATTTATTCACTCCTACCAACATATTTCTAAAGTTACATCACGGCGCCACGATCTCAATCCCCAAACAAAATCTAAAAAGATCCACAGAAGATTTTTAGTTCACCAATTTCGGCGCGTGCACGGAAAAGTTAACGTTTGCCCGATACAATGTTTATAAGAAGCTCTCAGGTAATTCGAGAGCTTCTACGTACACGTGAGGGGAATACGATACGGGAGATTGTTTACTGTTTGTAATGACATCGTTAATCACAGCCCGTCTTACCACAAAAGTTTTACTCACGCTTTAGCCAATCATTAACAGTACAAATTGCACGGCTAAACAGTGTTTAAAGCGTGTTTAAATCTTTTGTGGTTAGGGGGAGTGACTATTCGTATACAGGATTATTCAGAGAAGGAGTACTAAGCCGAAAGGAGGCGATTCATACCATAAGTAAGTAAGTTCGTATAGGCCGGGTGGCTAGCCCTGGTGTCAGAGTTTTTAGGCCGCCTGAAGGCCTCTGACATGGCTAAACGGTTAAAACTACCGGGGCCTACAATTTAACGTGTCATCCGAGCCACGGTAGCGCTCAGTTGGAAAATGCCACCCGCGGTCACCCATCCAAGTACTGACCGTGCGGAACGTTGCTTAATTTCGGTGATCGCTGACAATCACCTAGACAAACTACGCTACGAGCGCTACAATTCATACCATAATAATTGTGAATTAAATTTACTATGGGGTCAACCCGTAATTCGAGAAAATGAAATGAGCTGTTTCATACAATTTGTCGATTATGAGTTGCGATTTTATATGGAACAGCTGATTGTTTTCTCGAATGCAGGGTTGGTTGATCACAATAATGGCCTGAATCGCCCCTTTGGGCTTAGTATACCTTAAGCGAATAGCCCTGTTTTAATTTCATTGTTTACTAGCGACCCGCCCCGGCTTCGCACAGGTTTAGTATACATATAAACCTTCCTCTTGAATCACTCTATCTATTAAAAAAACTGCATCAAAATCCGTTGTGTAGTTTTAAAGATATAAGCATACATGGGGACATTGGGACAGCGGAAGCGACTTTGTTTTATACTATGTAGTGATTTGTGGCTCGAGCCGAAAGTGTGTGAAAGCCGATCACTTCGGCAAGTTGAAATGGCAGTGGGTAGAGAATAATTAAAGCAGCCTTACGAGCAAATTTTTATACATACAACCTAATTCTGAGTCAAAGTAGATAATTTTTAGACATCATTATATTTTAGTGTCACGTTTTTTGACGGAACAAAAACGTAAAATGCAAATTTTCTGGCACCGAACAAAAAATCCCGCGCAGACAGCTGGTCTGTAACAAAACCAATAAAACTCAAGATTTACGATCACACAAAACTAGTGTCATTATCATTAACATAACACTTAAAATTTAAAACACGGCAACAAGTTTAGTGAAGAGAGATTTAGCATGATATATGACATAATATAGCTATAGCTTTCATATCGCATACATATTCAACTATTCTGATCAAAGGAAACTGGGCGGTAGTTTAAACGTGGATTAATTTTATTGGTATGTATTTTCAAATGTTATAAGACTATGGGACTAAGTTTGTAGAACTCTATTATAATGTGTAGTAGCGCCCACAGCGCGTTTCGACTAGGTGATTCTTAGCGATCATTTAGATTGATCAGTCGCCGTAGCTGAACAGTGCCGTGCAGTTACTTGTAAATCCGGCCGAGTCACACGAATTGTTTACATTATTGTTGATTTTTCAAAAACGGCTTGGCCGATTTCAGTAACCACCTCGGACCACCTCGGGAGTAACCCTCTCGAACTAAAAAAAAATTATATTTTGATTCGGTTCACAATTGGCGGAATTATCGATGAACATACACAAAGAAAAACATACAGATGAACATTAGAACCTCCTCCTTTTTGGAAGTCGGTTAAAAAGAACAACCTCCAGTGATATCATAATTTTAACTAAACTAAATTATAACTACATAATAAATATGTCGATTTCGAATAGAAAACTGCAACTGCGTCATTTACCTTATTGTGGGAGGTACGATGTTACAGATAAATACAATAACAATATATTGACCCCACAAAAAGGAACAAAGTAGTAACAGAAGAAACAAAGTCAGAAGAGAGGCATAAGAGGCGGTCTTTATACAAACATAATACAAATGGACAAAGTAAAATAACACCACTATTTGTCACTAAAACCCACGTGGATTTAAACAGAGCTTGATTGGTCCATAGTCGCTCGAACTTTAAGTCGTCGAGAGGCATAAAAGGCTGTCTAAATTCAGACAGAAATGCACATATTAAAATAACAACGTTCTTTGACACTGAAACCCACGTAGGCACATAAACAGAGCTAGATCGACGCATACTCGTATTTCTGCCCCTTCCTTCTATCGTACGGCTAGACAAACGCGACCAAAGCGCTTCGAATCCTCATTCCTCATACGAACAGCCAGAATCTGGAACGCTTTGCCTGGGTCTGTCTTCCCGCTAAAGTACAACGTGGGTGTCTTCAAATCCCGAGTAAATAGGTACGAGTATCTTCTAGGTAAGCGTGCTACAACCTAGACAGCATATCTGCTCAACATCAGGGAGTATGTCGTCAAAGGCAAAACTATTCGGAATAAAAAAAAATAATCACTCGACCCAAACAATATCGCAGTGGTTGCGCAATGCCAACATCACGACATTGAAAACATTGCCCGTGGAAATAGATCGGAGATAATCGCGCAATGACAGAGACATTTCTTTTTAAGTTCTCATTAGAATAATCTTGAAATGATTCATGGGTCTCGACTTTCGTAGCTCCGTTGTCATATTTTATTCGCCTTCAAAATAAAATCGGCCAAGTACGATTTGGACTCGCGCATGAAGGGTTCCGTACTATATGGGAGCCCCTCGGCAAAAAAATCACGTTTGTTGTTATAGCGGCAACCGAAATACATCATCTGTGAAAATTTCAACTCTCTAGCTATCACTGTTCATAAGATACAACCTGGTGACAGACAGACGAACAGACGGACAGACAGCGGAGTCTTAATAATAGGGTCCCGTTTTTACCCTTTGGGTACGGAACCCTAAAAACTTAATATATTCGCGGTCTGTCTCATGCAATTTCAAATCCAGATTTGAATAAACAATTTTTAATCGTGTAAAGAAAGAATGTTGTGCATCACATGTGTGACGCGAGCGCACAAAATGGTACATTCACGACGAGAGGAAGTGCCTGAAAATTGAATCACTTCAAGAATTTAGAGATCTGAGAAGATTCTGCGACAAAATTCACCGAATACAGGAACATCCTAATGCTAATGAGATAGCGAAACTCAACACTGTACCACAAGCATGTGTGGTGGTTTGTGTGATTCATTTCATTACCTACCACGCTGTGGGCGTACCTACTACACAGTACACAACGCAACTGGACATCATTGTACAGTAATAGCGGATAAAAAATCGACATCGTCCTTTGGAAATAGATTTAACTAGCTTTTTCCCGCGGCTTCGCCCGCATAGTATTTAAATTTTTGCGCTAAGTATACTCGTACCATGGGATCATTTTATTTTTCTGGGATAAAAAGTAGCCTATGACACTTTCCGTCGTTCAAACTATGTCCATCACGCCAATAATCAAGTCAAATCCGTTGCTCTGCTGCTGCGTGAAAGAGGAACAAACCAACAAACATACTTTCGGATTTATAATATTTGTAAGGAAGTTAAGATAACGATAATAAACGGTTGGTTATAGCTCTGCTCGACTTTGTACTTACAACAATGACGACGGGAGTTATACAGTTATACTGTACCGAACTTTTAATAGTTCAATACTGAACCTAGGCCTATCCACGGAAAATGATGAGGCCATATCCACCACTCCGGGCTAGAGCGGGTTGATGGATTCACACACGCCATCGAATTTTTTCTACGGACGTAACCGTACGCAGACGTAACGTATAAAGAATGTTTTACTTTCAAATGATTTTTACCGTGCTTCGCATACTAGGTTTATAGAAATGTTATTTTTGTGATAAACATTTCAAAAATTGACGCGCTCGCAGGATTTGAACCTGCATCCCTCTGAGATTTTGCGAGCGCGTCAATTTTTGAAATGTTTATCACAAAAATAATGTTTTACTTTATTTACCGAATAGGCCAGTGGTATGTAAATCCGTAAATAAATTCTGAAGAACACATTTGTACGGGACAGGGATTTGCACCCACGATCTTACGATTGTAAGGCGAGCGATACTACCACAAGACCACCCCAGCTTATACATTTATTTACACATCTGCTGATAATATTTAATTTTTTAAAATCGGCC
This sequence comes from Hypomecis atomaria, assembly GCA_964007245.1. NCBI lineage: Eukaryota > Metazoa > Arthropoda > Insecta > Lepidoptera > Geometridae > Hypomecis > Hypomecis atomaria. Next base: position 3,392,294 of record OZ023305.1, read on the forward strand.
ATGTGCGTGTCGGACTAGCGCACGAAGGGTTCCGTAACGTGTTGGAGCCCCCTTAGCCCCATTCCTCTTGCCATTATTAATAGCGAGCAAAAAAACTCCTAAAAATCACGTTTGTTGTATGGGAGCCCCCTTTCATATTTATTTTTAGTATTTGTTGTTATAGCGGCAACAGAGGTACATCATCTGTGAAAATTTCAGCGATCTAGCTATCACGGTTCATGGGATACAGCCTGGTGACAGACAGACAGACATCTGAGTCTTAGTAGTAGGGTCCCGTTTTTACCCTTTGGGTACGGAACCCTAAAAATGTAAAAAGATGATGATGCAAAAGCGCAAAAAGTAATTCAAGCTTTGCTCAGCAACCGCTCCTGTTCTGAAGTCTGTTCGCACGAGTTGTTTTTCAGCTAGAAAAACATTCCAAGACTTTAGTAGTTCTCAGAAAAAAAAACTAAAAACTTTCAACGTCCAATGTTGACACTTCCACCGAATCAAACTGGGTCAAGTCGGCAACAATAGCGTGAAATGTAAAAACAAAATCGCGCTTTCAAAACAATTTTGGACGGTCAAAATTCAAAATCGAAAAGTGCTGGTACTGATGATTTAAAAAACTGATTTTCTGTTTATTTAACGCTCTACTTTTGTTCGAAATTTTGTTACTTGGATTTCGTACTGTAAAAGGACAAAGTATTCTTTGTCCTCTTTTGTTCCTAATAAAATCACTAGTCAAGCTTTCAGCTTTTTAGGGTTCCGTACCCAAAGGGAAAAACGGGACCCTATTACTAAGACTTCGATGTCCGTCTGTCCGTCTGTCACCTGTTTCTGTATCTCATAAACCATGATAGCTAGGCAGCTGAAATTTTCACAGATGATGTATTTCTGTTGCCGCTATAACAACAAATACTAAAAAGAGAATTAAATATATATTTAAGGGGGGCTTCCATCCAACAAACCTGAATTTTTAGACGTTTTTCGCTCTATATTAATAATAGTAACAGGTAGATGCATGAAATTTTCACAGAATACTTAGTTTTATTTTTACTTCAATAATTAATAATAAAATTAAAATGAAATAAATATTTAAGGGGGGCTCCCATACAGTACGGAACCCTCCGTGCGCGAGTCCGACTCGTACTTGGCCGATTTTTATTCTTATTCTCGTTCATTAAATGGCGCATTAATTAAACGTTCATTCATTCGTTCTTACGCATTACATGCCTATAGGAAATACCTCAGAGTAAGGACCAGTAAGAAAATACCTAGCATATTTTGTTGACCCACCAGGGTGGCTCTACCACGTTCTAGTGAGATAAAGTCCTAATAGTCCACAACTCACACTAGTCAGACTATTTACTGATAATATTCTTTACAAAGAACGTTGGAAATCGTGAATAACGATTTCACATAGCAACGCATACCCACGCCCAAAAAACATCGTTCTCCTTTCTCGAGCAATCAGGTAAAAGAACTAAGCCAAGTAGAAGGTAAGAAATCTCAGCGTAATACCGATAGCTCAAATTCACAGATCTCGCGAGACTGTACTTGTCGTTTCGATCAAGCGGGGTCTTAGGAGCAGAAATAATCGGCCAAGTGCGGTTCGGACTCGCGCTCGAAGGGTTCCGTACCTTAAGGAAACCCCTTAATATGTTTATTTATTTTAATTATTTATTTTTGAAGGGAATATGTATACAACTAAATATTCTGTAAATATTTCAAGCATCTTCCTGTTGCCGTTATTAATATCGAAAAAAACACGTTTCTTGTATGGGAGCCCCCCTTAAATATTTATATCAAGTATTTTAATTTAATTATTTATTTTTGACGTGAATATTTAACTCAATATATTATGTAAATATTTCAAGCATCTACCTGTAAGGCGTTATTAATATTGAGTGAAAAATGATAAAAAATCAGGTTTGTTGTATGGGAGCTCCCTTAAATATTTATTTGTTGTTATAGCAGCAACAGAAATACGTTATCTGTGAAAATTTCAACGTTCTAGGTATCACCGTTCATGAGATACAGCCTGGTGACAGACAGACGGTCAGCGGAGTCTTAGTAATAGGGTCCCGTTTTTACCCTTTGAATTATATTTTTTTATGTAATCAGCACTTCACAATTTGAGATTTGCAGACGACATTGTCCTCTTCGCATCAACTGCACTTGAACTACAAACAATGCTCCAAGAACTGAGCTCAGCAAGCTCAAGGTTGGACTGATGATGAACCAGTCAAAGACTAAAGTCATGACAAACAGCACAGAACGAGGTTGATGGGCAGATAATACAATATGTCGATGAGTATACTTACTTAGGACAGATCTCCTTCGAAAACAGACAAGAAAAAGCAATTGAGCGCAGAGTCGAAAATGCATGGAAGAGTTACTGGTCGATCAAAGAGTGGATGAAGGGTGACTTGCCGATATCACTGAAGCGCAGACTCATCGTGTATTTTGCCCGTCCTGACCTACGGTGCTCAAACTTGGTCATTGACTGATGCTCAGAGGTTCAAGCTTGGGGTTTGCCAAAGGGCGATGGAGCGCAGTATGATGGGCATCAAAAAGACGGACAGAGTTCGAAACGCAACACTGCGTTCCATCACAGGTGCAGTTGATGTAGGCCAAAAAGCTGCTAAACTAAAATGGGATTGGGCGGGTCATGTGGTTCGTATGCATCCCGAGAGATGGGCCAAGATCGTCACACAGTGGGTACCGGAGGGCATACGAAAGCAGCCTAAAAGACGCTGGCGTGACGATCTTGACACTTTCCAGGAAGGTTGGCGGGATTTGGCTACAGAACGCGATAAATGGAAAAAAGTGGAGGAGACCTTTGCCAAGAAGTGGTCCCACTTCTTGGCAAAGGTTGAGAAAAAAAAAACAGCACTTCAATAGCAAAGCTTATTTACATTAGTATCGCGTGCAGGATAGAAAGGAAGCTTCTCTTCGGCATAAAGACAAGGCGCCTCTCTAGATCTCTACGCTCCAATCAGATACAGATGTCGATAACGTCGTCGAATGTAGGCCGCGGCCCACGTACCTAGCTCTGATTGTGTCTCAATCATTCAGATGGATTAGATTACACACAGATTGACATATTCTCCGTAAGGACCCGGTTACTAGCAAGTTGATAGTACGGAAACACCTAAAAGGTGTCTATTTAAGCTCCAAATTGTGTACTTCAGTTTGAGATTCTGCTAGGTAAGTGTTAATAAATGAGCGTCGATTTTCGGCTAGTAATATGATATGAGATGTACATAGGTATGTATCGAAGAGCGGTGGAAATGATCAACCAATATATTAATTTCAGGTACCTCTTTTAAATCTTACTAGTGTATAAAAGGTCACAGGCTTGTTCCACTCCACATATTCTCTTCTCTGGTGGAAAAACAGCTTTAGACCGTTCTCACACCAAAGGCAACGCAACTTAAACTGTTTGGCTACTTCTTCCCTTAGTTGCGTCTAGGGAGTGCAATCTCGGTATTCCGAGATCTCGAAATACCGAGATCTTGCACCAATTTCGCAAGATTAATAGTGCACCAAAAATCGCGCGTGATCTCGCAAGATTTGCAAGATTGTACAGTACTGTTAGAATCAGGCGGGGAAAAAGGGCAGCACCTGCAGTCAGCGTATCAATGCCTATCATCAGTGGTGCCAACAAGCGTAGAGGCAAGAACGGCCCTTTTCTGCTGCTGGGTATTTGGCACTTAACATCCGAAGCCAGATGGCAGACGACACCTAACATATGCTGTGTTTTCTTAGGAGTTTTCTTTTTTTTTCAGAATAATCCGTAATTTTTAAAAATAAATGATTCAGTATTTTTTAAATGTAAATTATTTAAGTATTTCGCCTCTAGAATAATAACTTTACCAAGTTTCAATAGAATACTTCTAATAATTAAAAATAATTCGTTGATTTGCGAGATCTCGCAAAATACCGAGATCTTGCGAGATTATACCTCTTAAATCTTGCAAATACCGATACTAAAGATTTGCTGCAAGATTGCACTCCCTAGTTGCGTCCCCGTCGAAGTCTAATTAGGTCGGGTAGGATTCGTGTGTTGTAAATCAGATTAAAATCTTAAGGAACTTGTCAGAACTAAGGATCGAACAAGGACCAACCTTGTCCTAGAACTAAAAGACGGCCTAATACCCAGCATCAGGCATTTTCCAAACTCAACAAACCTCAAAGTAGGCCAACTACACCGTAATGATCGAGGCTAGGTCGTAGGCCCAGACTCCGTCTAAGCGGAGTGAAGCTGCTCTGCGCGCGTTGCAATCCATGTTCTCAGACCAAAAACTCCATATTGGATTTTTAATCGTATCAGCTATATATCTATACAGGGTTATTTCTAATCAATTAGCATCCTTTTAGGGGCTTATTCTGTACATCAAAACTAACAACTTTTGTTCTACGACTTTTATTAATTCTCAAAAAAAAGTTGTTACATAGAAAAATATATCGTTCACCCTTGACAAAATGTATGGAACAGCTGTTTTTTTTTTTTTTTTGAGTTTTGACAAAAGTCGCTGGACAAAACTTGTTAGTTTTGATGTACAGAACAAGCCCCTAAAAGGATTAGAAATAACCCTGTATATCAGCCGTAGGATGTCAACTATTGGACATAGACTTTCTCAATAGATTTCCAAAAAAACAAGTTAGAGACTCGCATCCAGTGACTCTCTGCGGTCTTCATCAGATCGTCTGTCCACCTTATCGGTGGACTTGCCGGTGTTTGGTCATTGCGGCCAACGGTTCTGTTCTGCTTGCTATTTTCCCTGCCTCTCGGGGCAATCCACTGAGAACCAAACAAAAATGCCGTGGAGTTCATCGGCAACATTGGATCTGGGGCCTTATTGTGTAAGCGCTCTGACATTCGGCTTTTCTTTTCCTCTCGCTCGCTTTTGGGGCGTGAGAAACTGGCGCGAGCAGGAGAAAAAGCGAAACCGAACGTCAGAGCGCTTACACAATAAGGCCCTTGGTACGGATTTCGACATTCCTGACTCGATCACGACTGCACATATACTTAACAAAAACAATGGCGTTCAGGTTCGATCCGCGATATCGACTTGCTTATGTAAATGAAAAAGCAACTTTACGGACTAGAGCGCTCCGCCCCGCTTTGGTAGAGTTCAGACCTAATGACGCTGGCTCATAATCTCAAATATGCGCGACCTTTCTAAACAGAAAGGTACGCCGCGACAATGGCATGTTGGTCTACAATCTGCATACTTTGTTACTGCCTAGTACGTACAGATAGCGCGCGAGTTGAATGCAGTCGGGGTCTGAGGTAAAGAGCGGGAGCATCTCCCCCCGCTATCCGCACGCCCCACCTCACGCGCCTGGGCGGGTTGGGCGTGCGGATAGCGGGGGGAGACATTCGCATTCCTAAGCTCTGCATTCAACTCGCGCGCCTACTGTAGTCTAAATATTGTAGTGGACAAGATAAATAAATAATAAATACTTATTAGGGGACATCTTATTGACCGGTCTTATTGGAGATCCATAGGAGAGGCCTATGTCCAGCAGTGGACGTCCTATGGCTGATGGATGATGGATGGAGGGGTCATCTTACACACGGTCTCTGACCCCAAACAAAGCAGCTTGTGCTATGGCTGCCAGAGACTGATATACTACATATAAGTACATGTTTTAAATACATACTTATATAGATAGTGCCTAAATAACAACCAGACACAGAGCAAACACCTATGCTCATCACATAAATGTTTGCCCTGGGTGGGGATCGAACCCACGCCTCTTTGATCCAGAAGTCAGGGTCACTACCCACTGAGCCACCGAGGCAGTCTTATATAAATCCGTGATAGCACAGTGTTAGTGACTTAGTGATATTTTCTACTAAAGCCGGGCTAGTATACGCACCACGAAATAAATTCTTTCAACGTGTCATAACGAAAGATAGTTATGGTGAAGTATAATTATATCTGTCACTTTTTCACACGTCGATAAAGCTCTTTTCGTGGTCGTATGCTAAGCTAGCAGATCCAAAACCAAGGGTGCTCTTTGAAGGTTGTTTCATAATTATACGGATAAAACACAGATCAGAGAAGCAATCTCTGATCTGTGTTTTATCCGTATCTGTCTGTTGCATCATGGCTTTCAGAAGAAAGCTGAAGGTGTTTTTAATAAAGGTAATAAGATAAGGTTTTAATAAGGTGTGCTTAATATAATGTAACTAGCGACCCGCCTCGGCTTCGCACAGGTGTATTATACATATAAACCTTCTTCTTGAATCACTCTATCTATTAAAAAAACAGCATCAAAATCCGTTGCGTAGTTTTAAATATATAAGCATAGGTACATGGGGACAGACAGCGGGAAGCGACTTTGTTTTATACTATGTAATGATGATGATGTGAGAGTGTCCAGATGCTTTTGGTTTTGGTATGGAATTGTAAATCGTACGACGTGACATGACGACTCTGTCCAGTAAAAGACACTAGTTCTAACACAGTGCAGTATCCCTTTACACCAAAGAAAATACTTACTTAAAATGCACGCTTGAATCTCATCGCATTACCCAAAATCTCAAGTTTTTCTTTTTTATCGCGAATAAGTCCGCGCTTGTCCACCAACCCGCCTGATGGTAAGCGACGTTGTAGTCGAAGATAAAGCACACAGACCTAGAAGAAACCTATTCACTCTGACCTTGAAAATATTAGACTTTAGATTATATCTCTTAGGAAACATGAAAGCAGGAAGACTGTTCAATTCCCTGGCGGTACGAATTTGAAATGTTGAGTCAAACCGCTTCGTCGCTTCGTAAGAGATATAATCTAAGCTTTTCAGGGTCTGAGTGAATAGGTATCTTATAGGTCTGCGTGCTTCATCTTCGACCACAACGTCGCTTACCATCAGGCGAGTTGGTGGTCAAGCGCGGACTTATTCGCGATAAAAAAATGAGATCGTCTGTCCACCTTGTCGATAACCTATGCTGCATTTATGCCTTTACTTGGTTTCCACTGATTTTGGAGCCCTTTGGTCGCCAGTCCTTCATGCTTTGTGCTCTGCCTACTAAGACTCGCCACAAGCCAAGAAACTAATCGCATGCCTTGACCTTTTACCTTGAGGGCGATCTAGCGATGCCTTTGCCAGGGCTAGCACGCTTTAGTTGTCTAGACTTCCAGGGCTGACGGTAACCATTTCTTCTAGAATTTAACTTCAAATATTAATAGTTTTTTTTTTATTCTGAATAGGTTTGCGTTTGACCACATACTGCCTGATGTTAAGCAGATAAGCGGTTGTAGCACGCTTACCTAGAAGATACCTATTTACTCGGGATTTGAAGACGCCCACGTTGTACTTTAGCGGGAAGTCAGACCCAGGCAAAGCGTTCCACATTCTGGCTGTTCGTATGAGGAATGAGGATTCGAAACGCTTGGTTCTAATTCTAACGCGCGGAATGTCCACCATAAAAGGGTGGCGCTTTGGTCGCGTCTGTATAGGTTTGTCTATTGGAGAGGCCTATGTCCAGCAGTGGACGTCATCACGCGATCACGATTAAGATGCGTTCCGCTCGCGACTGCATTGTTATTTCCAAGCCAATTTAGCATTTCTGCAGTGGATTCTCGGGCTAGAACGCTCTGCCCAGCTAAACTAAAGCTAAAGTTGAATTTAACCTTAAATATTAATGATACACAGACTCCAGGGCCTGTGACCTTTGTTAACTAAGTTGCAATAGATAGAATGGGACTGTACAATAAAGATGGGTTAGTTTAAATCTTAGTCTAAGTTAGTAATTTCGGTGCATTGCGTGAATGCCGCGAGCAGAACGGCGACCCGCATGCAGCACCCGATCACGAGTGTGACGCATGTGCCAGCCAATATTAATAGGTTTGTCTATTGGAGTCCGAAACGCCGACGACGATTAAGAAGTCCAAGCGATCGGCACAGGAGGAACATCACGAGACTTGCGACTACATATTACCTATAAGTATAGGTGTGTAGACTAGGTTTTTTAGGGTTCCGTACCCAAAGGGTAAAAAGGGACCCTATTACTAAGACTCCGATGTCCGTCTGTATGTCTGTCTGTCACCAGGCTGTATCTCATGAGCCGTGATAGCTTGACCGCTGAAATTTTCACAGATGATGTATTTCTGTTGCCGCTATAACAACAAAGACTAAAAACAGTATAATATGTATAAATATTTAAGGGAGGCTCCCATTCAACAAACGTTATTTTTAGGAGTTTTTTTGCTCCCTATTAATAATGGCAAGAGGAATGGGGCTAAGGAGGCTCCAACACGGTAATAAACCCTTCGTGCGCGAGTCCGACTCGCACTTGGCCGATTATTTTTGAGAGGGCAGCAACCTACAGAAGCTGTTTTTTGGCAACCCCAGGAAAATATAATATGACTTTCAAGTTTTCTGAGGTGAACAAAAAAGTTTTTACGGTAGGCGCAAGTTCACTAAAGTGGGCCAGGCCGCAAATCGTCAAAAGAGACAAGAAAAGTCTCTAGAATACCATTAAGCCGATCAACCCTACAACTACGCCTTCAACACTTTTACAATAATTATTTTATTTTTTTTATTTATTATTGAAGGGAATATAAAACTAAACATTCTGTGAAAATTTCAAGCATCTACCTGGTACCATTATTAATATTGAGCGAAAAACGTCTAAAAATTCAGGTTTGTTGTAGGGGGGCCCCTTAAATATTTATTTATTTTGTTTTTAGTATTTGTTGTTCTAGCGGCAACCGAAATACATCATATGTGAAAATTTCAGCTGCCTAGCTATCATGGTTTATGAAATACAGCCCGGTGACAGACGGACAGACAGACGGACATCGAAGTCTTAGTAATAGGGTCCCGTTTTTCCCTTTGGGTACGGAACCCTAAAAATGGCAAAACCGCTTTCCATCATGTACAAAATCCGAATATTTTGCACGAATTGTTTACATTATTGTTGATTTTTTTGTTGAACTAAAAAAGAATTTTTCGATTCGGTTCACAATAGGTGGAATTATCGATGAACATACACAAAAAAAAATACATACAGACTAACATAGAACCTCTTCCTTTTTAGAAGTCGGTTAATAAAACAACCTTTCCTATAACAAACAAGATAGTTGAAATGCCCGCTGGCAAATCGCAATCTCTCTCCAAAGGCTTCATTTCTCAACATCAATAAAACGCAGATGTTTCGCGCGCGGAAGCGTAACAACAAGGTTGTCGTCGATGGAGCGGAATAAGCCTGCGGACGAAACACATTTCCGTAAAAGACAAGTAAACAGTTTTTCTATTCATCCATTCAAAATTTTAAACTTGTCGATGGAGAAACTTCGCCTCCGCCAGTGTTTTCACCGCCCTGTCCGACATGAAATCTTAGCCCGATCGAGTTATTTAAATTGCAAAAAATCTCGGCAACAATTTTTTTGCTGCTACCATTAATGGGTCACAGGTAGTCTAAATCCAAAATGGCGACCAAATTCCGCCGGTGCGTTAGCCGCCATCTTGAATTTAAGGGGGAATTGTTTTTGCTTAATATCTCAAACATTTTCAACTTTTCAACAAAAATGGTAAGGACTAAGTTGACTAAGTTGTCTACCTTCTCTTAAATCTGAACTATCGGTATGGGGTGTAAGCCTGGACGACGGAGTTTTTCTAGAATATCATTGTACCCATCTTTATGACCAACTTTTATTACGGGACCATGCCGGAAATTGCTGAGAAAGAGTTGAGAATCAATGCATTTTTGTCGCGGGGGGAGCTTTCACAATATTTCCGACCTTATCATAGTGTATTAGAACCTTCGAGCAAATATCTATAGAGTCACAATCGTGCCAAAACTCTGCCCAAGCTACCTACAACGCCGCGCGATGTCAAAGTTCTCCGTTACAAGCACTAATTAGGTGACATAACGTCGAGATTCAAGAAAACGGGTCATCGTGTTTTATTTGATGTAAAAAATATTTAGGTCGGTATGTATGACGACGCTCGGACATTTCTTTACTACTTTCTCTTATGGACTGTGCCTCTGTAGATATTTGCTCGAAGATTAGAACCTATCGTGCAGAGTCGACTTTCTGTACTTACCTACTCTATGCCACGTATAATTCAGCCAAATAGGCCATGAACTAAAAAACAATAACACTATAGCTGCTTCGTAATCTGCATTAATTAATTACAATTTATTTATGGCAGCATCGGTACTAGCAGTTATTTAATTTGCATTTAGTACTGTGTCATATTAACAATGATAGAGCTAGTAAGGATTTCAAAATTACTATGCATACTTGCAGGGCATTATATCTGTACCAATTATCCACGAAATCTTTAGCTTTACGCAGACAGAAAATGTTGAAGGAATACTCGACTGTATAACTAGCGACCCGCCCCTGCTTCCTTTGTCCTTCGTTGAACCAATTCTTGACGGTGGCCATCGATGGAGAAGAGTCACCGTACACAGCATCCAAGCGCTCTTTGACTTCGATGCGCGTTTTCCCTTCCAAAAATAGGAATCGAATCACCGAACGATATTGCTCTTTTTCCATTTTTGTAAAACCGATCTATACGTTCGCTTCCATAAGTTGTCAAATTAAAACAAATGAAGGGATTGGAATGAAAATTTGAAAAAAGAATGTGCTACACTGTGGTAAAACTCTTTTGAAACTACAGCGCCCTCTGGCGATGAGGCTAGGATACATATAAAACTTCCTCTTGAATCACTCTATCTACTAAAAAAAAACCGCATCAAAATCCGTTGCGTAGTTTTAAAGATATAAGCATACATGGGGACAGACAGCGGGAAACGACTTTGTTTTATACTATGTAGTGATACACCTGTGCGAAGCCGGGGCGGGTCGCTAGTATAGAATATAATAATACAGAAATAAGTATCTTCTCTACTTATAATTTTGGGAATTGAAAATACCCATGTACCTTACTGGAAAAACAGACAAAAGGTAAAGCTTATCCTCAAAGACTACAAATAAAAGTATAGGATGACGAAAATATTTTCGTAAAAATCTGCTCTAGTTATCACACCGGGCAATTTTCCTAGATGCTATAAGATAATAGTCGTTGCTTTTCTTATTTACTGCGACAGGGTGCTACCCGGCCAATTGTTATGAAACGGAGTCAAGTAATTAATTATGTAATGTTTTTAACTATGTGGGTTGGTGAGGTCAATGAAAATAGTACGCATGTCCGTGGAGCATTACTTGCTAAATTAACAGTAATTAATTTTATCATATTTATAGTTACACTTATACAGGTATAGTGAGTGCTTGTGTGTTTTGTATTGATGATGACTCAGTACATTATAGTTGCTTTTCTACTGACTTCTGACAAAAGTTTTCGCCAAAAATTAAACAACCGTATGATCGTCGAGTTCGTATGTAAATAAGAATGACCTAAATTTAAAAAAAGGGATCACAAAAATTGATTTAATAGTAATAATTAGCGGAATAATCGCGTAACCTCCATATAATTATTTTTCGCAAAACATGGCAAACCCGCCTTCCATCGTGAACAAAATTCGAAAATTTCGCTCGAATTGTTTACATTATTTTTGATTTTTTTAAAACGGTTTAGCCGGTTCCTGTAAAATTTTAATGGGACCACCTCGGGAGTATACCCTTTCGAATTAAAATAATTTTTCGATTCGGTTCACAATTGGCGAAATTATCGATGAACATACACGAAAAAAATACATACAGACGAACATAGAACCTCCTCCTTTTTGGAAGTCGGTTAATAAAACAAATGTACAGTAGAATTGAGAAAATCCCTCTTTTTTGAAGTCGATTAAAAAGAAGGAGGATCTTGATTTGACTGTATGTTTTTAGGGGTGGTCATCTGAGAGCCGACGTTGTGGGATTCTTAATTAGGCCTAATTTCATCAAGCGATGTCAAATATTTAATGTCTTGTTATAGCTATTAACAGACTGTTACAGTTATCGAGTGTCCCACCATGCGCTAATGGTTTGTTAATTCACTAACACTGCTTTTGAGAATCATACAGACTCTACATGGCAAAATTTAAGAAAACCTCTACTTTGTAGAGTGTATAGGCACGGTAATGATATCTAACATTACCGTGGTATAGGATACCAAAATGTCCCCATAAAATATAATTCTTTTTGGTATAGATTTTCGGTTATTGAGGCGAGCATTATATTTTTTTTGGAATACAGCCAGTCGGACAGAGAGACTTACAGCGGGGTCTTAGATATTTCCTTACTCTTTGGGTACGGAACTCTAAAAAAAGAATCATTTTGCTGCACTAGATAGCATAGATGATTATCAGTTTTCTAAACGAGTCTTGGATTGTTTTAGAAATTTGCGCTCAACCAATGTTGAAAAGAAAGTCATAGTGGCAGTGGTGGTAGAACCAAACAGTTCCATAGTTCTAATTGAATTCAAAATACGACGAGTGTTGAAATATTCACAGAATATTTAGTTGTATATTGACTTTAATAACAAATAATAAAATAAATATTTAAAGGGGGCTTAAATATTTAATATAGTACGGAACCCTTCGTGCGCGAGTCGGACTCGTACCGGGCCGATTATTTACTATTTCTTGTTTGAGCAAAGGCTAGGAACCAAAGCTAGGTTTATATTAAAATATATCTGTGTAAATATATAGCTCATCTAATTCATTTTTTATTTAAAAAGGTTTTCGAAAGTATTCATAACTAGTTTTTACCCGCGGCTTCGCCCGCATTATATTTTGATTTTTGTGCTATCCCATGGATTATCCGGGATTAAAAGAAGACTGTCACTTTCCTTCTTTAAAACCCGAGGCCCTACCTTACCACCATTAATAAAGGAGGTGGAATATAAAAAAAAAAGATTTGACGGTTCGATCCTAAAGTTGTTTTTTTTTGACATTTCTTGAAGCGCACTCTAGAATAGCTCGCAGATAGAATTTTTCCTACTTAGTTAACACTTATCGTTATATTATGGAAAATTTACGCAATATCATTATAATTTATAGCCTATTTGTTATTCTGATATATAAGCTATATTATTGCAAAGTTTCATCTCAATCCGTTCAGTAGTTTCTGAGTGAAAGAGTAACAAACATCCATCCATCCATCCTTACAAACTTTCGCGTTTATAATATTAGTAGGATTTCATACCTATTCCGAACGATGTATATCTGGCGAAATCTGTCGCTGATTTCATATCTATACTAAACATGTTTTTATTTTCATTAGGCGGTGTCATCGGGAAAACACGATTTGAACTCAATTGACTTATAGTGATAAAACAAACTAGAATCGCTATAAGGTATCAACATTAGGCAGTATGTAGTCAAACGCAATCCTCTCTACAAAAAAAAAAACATGTAGTGAAAATGCTAGAAGACAATGATCTTCTGTGTTAAGCCGATTCCAGACGAGTGTGACGCGTAATGTAAGATTACATGTAATGTAACACGAATTCTACGTGTGGACAGCACTACGAACGTTTCATGTAACGCTCGGGCTGATCCATTGACTCGGTCCATTGACTGCCTCGGTGGCTCAGTGGTTAGTGACGCTGACTTCTGGGTCAAAGAGGCGTGGGTTCGATCCCCACCCAGGGCAAACATTTGTGTGATGAACATATGTAGGTGTTTGCTCTGTATCTGGGTGTTATTTAGGTACTATCTATATAAGTATGTATTTAAAATATTTATATGTAGTATATCAGTCTCTGGCAGCCATATCACAAGCTATGCTTAGTTTGGGGTCAGAGACCGTGTGTAAGATGTCCCCTAATATTTATTTTATTTATTTATTGGCTGTCGGTTTTTAGCGCGAACACAAAGATGCTCGCAGTGCTTTTTTGGACGGCGGCGTTCATGATAGTTGTGTCGTGTATAAGTTAATTACTCGTATGTGAAGTGACGAATAATCGCTTGAAATTATTAGTTTGTATCAAGAAAAACTTGTTATTTGAATATCCACAAAATCCGAATTACTTTAAAAAAATCTAAAATACGATGCTTGGTGGTGGTGATTGGTCATTCATTGGGAAGAGATGTAGAAGAAAGCAGCACCAGCTATCGCAATCTTCCTATTCGGCATGTTGGTAGCAACTGTGGTAAGAGTTCTTGAATTAGATTCGCGTACACAATTCGCTTTACGTTGTGCTACGTGTAATGTAAGATTACGTGTAATTTAGCATCAACAGTGTGGACGGCACACGAACTCAAAGCGAATTGTGAACGCGAAAATATTTCTAAAGCTGTTTCCACTCAGTTGCTACGAACATGCCGAATAGGAAGGTCGTGATAGCTGGTGCGGCTTTTATTTTCATGTATTTACTAACTGAATTCAATGAATGAGCAATTTCCAATGAATGAGCAATATCACTCCAAGCATCGTGTTTCAGATTTTTTTTATAGTATTGCGGGTTTTTTGGATCCCAAGTAACAGGTTTTTCTTGATACAAACTAATAAGTTCAAGCGATTGTTCGTCACTCCACATCATGAACGTACATACGACACAACCGTCACGAACGCCGTCCAAACGAGCACTGCGAGCGTCTTTGTGTTCGCGCGAAAAACCGACAGCCGATGGATCAACCCCGAGCGCCGCGCGAGCGTTACATGTAATGCTCGTAGTGCCGTCCACGCGTAGAATTCGTGTTACATTACACGGTAGATTACATTACACGTTACACTCGTCTGGACCCGGCTTTATAGATCGAATCTAACTTAATGGCGTCTATGAGGCTGTGATATCAGCTACAAGCTGCGGATACCCCAATCCTCGCTCCTGATCTTCAGACAGGATTGTAGCTAACATCACAGCCGCACAAACCCGTTTAATGTACAGCCATATCATAAGCCAAGAGGAGGTGGAGGCCATTGGGAACGATTGGCTGCAGCTGTAAAAGTAGGGATAGCTCGCGTGCCCGGCCTATGCGCCGGGACAGGTAAAAAAAAAAAAAACATCACAGCCGCCAATTTGTATGATTCGGCCTATACCGGCGCTGACATGTGAATTCGCTGTTGCGCTACCGCTCGCCTCCTGGACACAGATAAAGAATTTCTAATAATCGGCCAAGTACGAGTCGGACTCGCGCACGGAGGGTTCCGTACTGTATGGGAGCCCCCCTTAAATATTTTTTTATTTTAATTTTATTAATTATTATATTATTGAAGTGAATATAAAACTAAATATTCTGTGAAAATTTCAAGCATCTACCTGTTACCATTATTAATATAGAACGAAAAACGTCTAAAAAAATCAGGTTTGTTGGTCATCAGGTTGGTATAAGAGACCCCCTTGAATATTTTTTTTTCTCTTTTTAGTATTTGTTGTTATAGCGGCAACAGAAATACATCATCTGTGAAAATTTCAGCTGCCTAGCTCTCATGGTTCATGAGATACAGCCCGGTGACAGACGGATAGACAGACAGACAGACGGACATCGAAGTCTTAGTAATAGGGTCCCGTTTTTCCCTTTGGGTACGGAACCCTAAAAATTGAATTTAACTCTGAGCAAAACACCAAACAGATATTATGGACGCATGCACCTTGTATTTATCAGATGTCAAAACAATCATCCACACCCACTTACGAGAAAACAATACGTCAATCAATAACGATGACCAGGTGGAAATGGAAAATATCGATATCTTATCGATAATTCGACATTGCGGCACATCCCTAACGCGTGTACGTGTGCTCGAATGCACTGTTATCGTGTGTGATAACAGTGCCAGTGTACAATCACCCCACGGAGTGTATTGATTGCACTTCGTAGGTACCGATCAATTAAATAACATGTTTATTGTATACCTACAGTTGAACAAAATGGCGAAAAGGTTCCATGACCTTCGATTCGTTCGTCAGCATCAAGCATGGCGTCGCGTCGTTTAGGTCTCTACAGCAAACTTTATTTAAAACTAGCAACCCGCCCGCCGCTTCGCACAGGTGTATTACATATACTTACATATAAACCTTCCCGTTGAATCACTCTATTTAAAAAAAAAATGCATCTAAATCCGTTGCGTAGTTTTAAAGATATAAGCATACATGAGGACAGACAGCGGAAAGCGACGTTGTGGTCGAATATGAAACACTTTTGTTTTGATGTACAGAATATGCTCGCCCTTAAAAGGATGCTAATTAGTTATATTATCAGTAACATAGTATTATCAATGCATTGCGAGACGGCTCCGCGTGCTAGCACTCGCCAACTTGAGAAAGGTCGCCGAACGCGACCGAAACTATAGTCGTGTTATGACTATACGAACACGTGAGTGAGTCCCGTTTTATATCGTTTAAAATTATCAGTAACCTTGTATAGAGAATCCTTCTGGTTTGTTCTATGTGCGATGACCTCTGTAAATAGAAATAGATTTCGTTATCTACCTTCATCTGCAACACTGATAACGTATCACAATAGCCCGTCCCTGATATAAGGGTGATTTTCGGATAGCCGGATAACAATAGCTGAACTTATATGAATCATCATAATAATTCTCCTAGCGTAGTTTTTTTTTAACGCAAATAATTCCGCGTTTGACCACCAACTCGCCTGATGGTAAGCGACGTTGTGGTCGAAGATGAAGCAAGCATACCTAGAAGAAACCTATTCACTCTGACCTTGAAAATCTTTAGATTATATCTCTTAGGAAACAGGAAAGCCGGAAGACAGTTGTGAGCACTTATAGTGTAGTTTGACTAGGTGTCTATCGGCGTTCACCAAAGTTAAGCAATGTTCGGCACGGTCACGGTCTTCGGATGGGTGACCGCGAGTGGCATTACAACTGAGCGCTACCGCGGCTAGGATGAGACGTTAAACTTTAGGCCCCGGTTGTATTAACCATTCAGCCATGTCAGAAGTCTTCAGCCGCCTCAAAAGCACTGACACCAGGGCTAGCCACCCGGCCTACACGAACTTAGTTGGTAGAAGCTCTGCCTCTGCTTTCAATGCAGGGTTCGATTCCTGGATCCCCTTTTCGACCCCTCAGGGCAGACCGCTATTGCAAAAGGTTATCCAGGGGTATCGATTAATCTCATCATCATCACCATTATCAACTGTAGAACGTCCACTTTTGGACATAGGCCTCCCCAAAAGCTATTGACGCATGTCGATAATTCACATTATCATCGTCATTGATGCTGAAGGATAGGACGAACGTCCTATCCTTCTAGTACTACTACTGTTGGACATAGGCCAGCCTTACGAGACCGATTGTAAGCGGCTGGTAAGTATCCAGCGTGTTCCCACTCTATCATAGAAAGGACACGTCCACAAAATGTATGGCGGCTGGTATTATAACAATAGAAAAATTTAACCACAGTATGCGTTACATCTCGAGGAAGTACATGGTTTACTGAGTCTATTGCATCAGTTAGAAACAAAAACGAAAAATCCGATTTTTTTAAATTAAATTCGAATTTCGTAGGAAAAATAAATATATTTAGCACACAAGGCAGTTTATCTCTGGCAACTCTGATTAAGTATGGTCAAAAAAAGTTCTTCAAATGGTTAAAAAAAGAGTTTTTTCCAAAGTATGAGATAAATGTGGAAGATTCAGGTAATAATTCAAGTAAAGGGACGATAGAAGCACATTATAATTGCTAAATTATAAAAAATTGTATGCATTTTCTATTTTTCATACAATTTATTTTTCACATTAAAAAAATGGAGGGATAAACAATGTAAATTATAAATTTTTAACTAGCCTTTAAGAAAATAAAGCGATGAGAGAGAAGCTTTCGAACGATGTATATAATTCATCTTGTTTAGATTTTTCTCTGAGTAATATACCATTTGTGGACGTCTCTTTTATTATCATCTATCCACCTTGTCCAAGGACATTTGCACTTACATACTTGGTATATAATTTCTATGCAAGTCGTGCTACTTGTATTCAATAGGTTCAAGTGCGGAGTAGAAATCCCCATTGACCCCTTTCCGACCCTTGAGGGTAGATCGCGCCCGCAAGTCGGTCACGCATCAAAAGTACATATACAAGGTGTAACAGAACGATTGAAAAATACTTAAACCACACATGCTCAGACATATTTAAAACTTACCCCATAAGGTCTCATAATCCTCAGTATGTTAGATTACGAGTTATACCAAGTTAGAGTTTTGCGTAAAATAACCTGATGTCAACTAGGGCTTGGACACCGGAACTCCGGTTTTGGTGTAACTCCGGAGCTTCGAAAGATTTCAGCATCGTTTGTAAAACCGGAGTTATCGGAACTAAAATCGGAGTTTCGATTTTAGGAACAAAATCCGCGCCGCGCAATGTAATGTGCCATGTTGCAGATAAAAGTGTTAAACAACAATTACAAGACGCCATAAAAAGAAGGCTTATTAAAAGCAAGCCAATAAGTGGTGCCAATATGGACATAGAGAGCATAGTAAGGGTTGAAATGGCCGTTTTTGAAAATGGAGGTGACAGAGGTCAAAACTTAACAAAATGCTTCCAATATTTGATGACCATTACACCGACAAGTGTTGAAGCAGAGCGAGCGTTTTCAGCCGTTACATATACTCGTATGTATATGTAATCGCGTGAGAAGCTCGCTATCTGACGAAAGCCTCGATGCATTAACATTTCTAAGGTCCTGTTACCAAAAATAATAAATTTATTTTTATTTCTATTTAGTTACTTTTATTTCCTACATTACTAACTAGGACTCTAATTTCGATTTTAATATTCAAATCCAATTCACCATCTTATACCACAGCACTGCTTTTTTCAATGAATTCATATTTTTTAATTTTTTAGCACTTCAACTCCGGAATTCCGGAATTCCGGAGTTGAAATGCTAAGCATCGAAACTCAACTCCGGAGCTGAAAATAAGTCCGAGTTCCAAGCCCTAATGTCAACCCTAAATGTATCAGCTGACGGTAGTGGCCTTGACTGACAAAGAATAATAACTAGTGCTGAAACATTTTATTTTTGCCTACGAAACCGTGGACGGGCTTTTACACACAAACATTTAGGTAAGTAGGTACCTACATGGTCATAGGTACAAGTTACAAGGTCATAGATTGATGTACCTAACTCATCTGAACTGCCTGGACTAGAACATGTTGTAAGTACCTACCTGTCGCATAAAATGATTACATCGTCTATGTAACACCCTTTCTTTTGTAGCAGGACTATAAAAAAATGATTCCCAAATTTAAATAATTATTTTTTTGTCACTCATACCTATTTGCATGTGTAAGTAGCATTTACAACGCAACAGTTACTGTCGTAAAGATGACATGGTAAATTGTGAATTCAAGTTGTACTTCCTATGTTCTAATAAAAAACAGTCACTGGCCGTGATATTTTAAGTGGCCTAAAACTGACAATAGGTCTAAGTACTCAGCGTATTCTACCGGCTCCACGTCATGTCAAAATAAAAAAATACATACCTACCCAACTACATTGAAAGTTAAATTTTATTTCACTTTAAAAGCTTAGCTTTAAAAAAAAACATTAAACACGACACGGAAATTCAGGTATTATTTTAACCATAAAAAGAGCGAGACGAAATCCAAAGTAATATTAAAGTAAAAATGTTGTTCACTCCCCAGATACATTTAATTGTTTAATTTAGTTACCATAAAAAATACTGCATTAAAATAGAAGTCACGCGTAACAATAGGTATCAAACCAAAGTTGGAGCATATCAACTACGCATCTTTATTTTATTCTTTGTGATCGGCTATAAGTCCACGTTGACTGGCGGTGTGGACAGACGTCGCCGTCAAGGGCCCAAACAAACACCGAACCAATTACGAACGAGTGGGCATTATGGCGGCTATTTAAGCTCCGCCCCAAAAATTATGATATTTAAAAATATGGGTTCCGTACAATTTTTTGATCTAGTATTATTTTATTATGGTAAAATGTTGTGTGCTTAGTTATTTAGTTCCTACTACATCCATCCATCAGCCATAGGACATCCACTGCTAGATACAGGCCTCCCCTAAAGATGTCTAATAAGACCGGTTGGTAGCGGCTTGAAACCAGCGCGGTCTCGCGGTTTTGATGAGGTCGTCCGTCATCCTAGTGGGTGGTCGTCCAACGCTGCGCTTGCCGGTATGTGGTCTCCACTCGAGAACTTTTCGACCCCATCGGTCATCAGTCCTCCGTGATATGTGCCCTTCCGATGAATTTGGTTTTTCTATGGATCCCCTTTCATTCCTGATTCGATCTCGCGGAGAGAGTTAAGCATAGCCTTCTCAACAAGCTATTGTTGGGCTTTTAGGAGTTTATTAATGACACCACATCACGCCACTTCCACGTGAAACTTTTACGTCGTACTCGTACTTTTCGGGCGCGTGTTAACGAGAATGTTTCCCCGATCCAGCGCCGGGCCGAGGCCGGCTAAACTTGTTAACGAGACGGTTTTTCGCCGGAGCCGTGCGTAGTGTGCGTGCGTACTTTCGGTCGTCGGTAGCAAACATTTCTCAAAAAAAAAAATGAATTTCGCGTGCTGACTTAGTAAATCCACCTTAAGTTCCGTTCCGTTGAAACCAGTTTCAAGAATAACAATCCATCTATCCACCCAAGACTCCACTGCGGGACATAGGCCTCTCCTATGGATTTCCAATAAGGCCATTTGGAAGCGCCTTGTATCCAGCGCGTTCCTACGATCTTTATTATATCGTCAGTCCACTTAGTCGGTGGACATCCTACGCTGCGCTTGCTGGTCCGTGGTCTCCATCCGAGAACTTTACGGCACCATCGGCCATGCGTTCTTCGTACTATTTGCACATCAAAAAAAAAAAAAACTTTAACTAAAAACGAAATGCAAAATATGAATACTGAACCCTAAAATTTTGATTTCAATTTTAATAGAAATAATAGGACATTTTAGTCAGTCGCTCTATGACCTTGCGGAAGTGAAGACGTTACCTATCCTATCTTTCGATTCCACGATGATGGCAGTTTAGCATAATATTCTCAAATTCTTAATATTATGCGTTGGTGATACAACGGCAACGACGAACTGTCATTTTGAAGAAGCAGGCCGCTTTCTAACCGACGCGGGCGCGGCGGCGGCGGCGGCGGTGCGGCGGTGGCTGACGTTTCCTACCTACGGACTTAAAGTGGCCATACACGATGCGATGATTTGATCAAATTTTCGCTTCATTCCAACTGGGAGCTCATTCAGTTAATGAAAAGGTAGGTATTGGTGGTTCACGATTTGAACCACTACCTGAAGATGGGCTCACAAGAAACTATGATCGCATCTGTTCATCAGCTCAGTGCAGCAGGGGCCATGTAGTATCACCATGTACTTAACCAAAGCTGGTGGGTAGTTATTGAAGAAACAAAATGACACCACCATCTTATTCGAAAAATATGGATCCTACAAAAAGTTGATGGGAATAAAAGCTGTAGGAAATCAAATTTCAAACAACTTCGGCTCCGATAATATCTTATGAAAATTGAAATAACACCAGTTATTGAAGAAACAAAATGGCAAAACTATTTTATTAGAAAAATATCTATCCTAGAAAAAATTGATGGGAATCAAAATTGTAAAAAATAGAATTTCAAACAACTTCGGCTCTGATAATATCTCATGAAAATTTTAAATAACACAGTTATTAAAGAAATAAAATGGCACCACTATTTTATTAGAAAAATATCTATCCTAGATAAAGTTATTGGGAACCAGAGTTGTAAGAAATCAAATTACAGACAATTTGAAATAACACCAGTTATTGAAGAAACTTAATGGCACCACTATCTTATTCGAAACATAGCGATCCTAGAAAAAGTTGCAAATGATACACCTACATCCTAACACTAACAATCTCAAGTCTCAACTCGATATAAGAATTACTTCCCAAGTCTGTGGGTTAGAAGATACAAAAGGGGGAATCCCGCAAAAACGGATGTAGGATGTTGACAACTTTTAACCTCCAACCAGTTTTTCCCCGTTTAAAAGCACATCCCGCAAAAAAAGATGTTGCCGCTGCCTGCCGCCCGTTATGGGTCCACTATTGGAACTATTGTATTTATTTGTAAGAACATTGTACTTGTTGTTAATGTTGTAATAAACGTTTTCTGATTTCTGGTTAGACCCGGGGAAAAAGTGATTGCTTTTTTGACTTTTGTCATTTTTAGGGTTCCGTACCAAAAGGGAAAAACGGGACACTATTACGAAGACTTCGATGTCCGTCTGTCTGTCCGTCTGTCACCGGGCTGTATCTCATGAACCATGATAGCTAGACAGCTGAAATTTTAACAGATGATGTATTTCTGTTGCCGCTATAACAACAAATATAATAAAATAAATATTTAAGGGGGGCTCCCATACAACAAACCTGATTTTTTAGACGTTTTTCGATTTATATTATAATGGTAACTGGTACATGCTTGACATTTTCACAGAATATTTAGTTTTATATTCACTTCAATAATAAATAATAAAATTAAAATAAAATAAATATTTAAGGGGGGCTCCCATACAGTACGGAACCCTCCGTGTGCGAGTCCGACTCGTACTTGGCCAGTTATTTATATGTTTTTGTTTCTCGGGAAGCACCAGATTAAGTGACATTGTGGATAACGTTTTATTATTTTTTGCGTACACACAATAAGCTGGAGGCCCCGTATCATAGATGCGGCTGATACGGCGGTAGCAACGCCTTTGAATTTGATAATGCAAAATTAACACTCAACAAACCGTTAAATACGGAATCATTTAGGTAACTATGTACATACCTACAGACAATTAAGTTTAAAAGTAAGGAGGTAAAACTAGATGCTTAGAAAATAATGAGTTAATGTACAGAATACAGTACCTATTATATTATTACGTGTATAGGTATGTAAGTACCTACCTAGGTAAAAAATAATATATTTATAAATCAATTCCTTTTAGTTTTCTTATTTACTTCGCTACTCCTAGCATGTATATCACATTTTAAAATTCGACATATTATGGCGTAGGGATTAGGAATTGAAAACTGCGTGAGGAAAAGTTTGTGCCTTTAAAGAAATCTTTTAAGGATACTTTCTTGAAAGACTTTGCTATTCTATGGGGATGTTGAAAATCAATTTTTATCCACGTCTCAAGTAGCCTAAATGGCGATAAATTGGTAACACTGTACGTCGATTTGTGATCACGGCACTGCACAGTTTAAACAGTAGTTACAACTAGGGATGCAACTTCGGTCATAATAAAACATCGAAAGCAGAGCATCGATAATTTTAAACAAAAAAAACCTTGATATCGAAAGTCTCCATATTTATTAACGACTAGCTTTTGCTCGCAGCGTCACCTGTTTCTTTTTTTAAATTTTTATGTTATCCCATAGGAATATTTAATTTTGCGGTATTAATAGTAGCCTACCTATGTCATTTTCTAACACTTAAACTTAGGTATATCCATGACAAACATCCGTTGCTGCCTGAAAGAGTAACAAAGCAACAAACATACTTTTTCTCGATGTATCGTTCACAAACATCGATGTTCATCAGCATGCTGAATGGATTGCGATAGTTGTGGATTACTTCATATAATTACGGGTTTGATTTTCGTGAGCAGGCTCCACTGGGATATCCTTCTGAAGAGTCATTCATCGCCTATCGCCTATCATAAGCTGCGCAATATCCAATCCCGACTGAAGCTCGCATAAAACCGCACGTTGATTGGCTATTGCGCAGCTTGTATCTAACTTCACATCCGCCAACTTGTGTGGCGCGGGCGATACCTATGTTTTAAATATCGATGTATCGTTTCCATCTCTAGTTGCGACTGATTAAGGTGGGCATACACGATGCGATGATTTGATCAAATTTTCGCTTCATTCCAACTGGGAGCTCATTCAATTAATTCAAAGGTCCTCAATAACTACGAACCAGCTATAGTTAACTACCTATATTTGGCCTCCACTGAACTGATCTGATGAATTGATGCGATCATCGCGTTCTGTGCGCCCAGTTTCAGGTAGTAGTATAAATCGTTAACTACCAATTCCTACCTTTGAATTAACTGAATGAGCTCCCAGTTGGCATGAAGCGAAAATTTGATCAAATCATCGCATCGTGTATGTCAAACTTTAGACAGATGTTTCTACGTCTGCCCCGTACTGTGAACTTTCACGGAAACAGAAATGAAGGACGACCCGGTGTTCGAGTTGGTTCAAATCTCCAGACGCGCATTTTGCAGCATTTTGAAGATAGCCCAAGGACCAGCGTCGGGCAGATGCGCACTATGCGCGCCACGTTCGCGAGCGCCTGGACGAGCGGTTTCCGGGTCGGTGGATATGACCCGGGGGCACGGCTGGCCACCCAGGTCTCCGGATTTAACGTGAATAAACTTTTTGTGGATGTACATTAAAAAAGTTGTTTATTCTGTGCCGTGCGACTCCAGAGAAGATTGTCCCTCGCATCGTGGCAGAATTCCAAGGTGGTGAACGTGAGAAAATCTATGGCTCGTCGTACTCGGTTGTGCAGCATTTCGAGCCACTCCTTTGACTTTTGTTAAGTGTTTGTGGACGCCCCTGTTGTGTGTTAACTTTAAGTACCTAGGTACCTAAGTAGTTATGTGGCAAATAAAAAAGTGAATTAAAAATCTATTAATTTGTTTTTTTCTATCACTTCTGAGTGCCCTATGGACCTAATTACCTAGGTAGGTAATTTTATTACCCCGTGATAAGATAGGGTAAGTACCTACAGTCCTACACGTATAGGCTGCGCCACACAAGTTGGCGGATGTAAAGCTCCAAAATTCCAATCCTGACTGAAGCTTACATAAAGTCGCACATTGATTGGCTATTGCGAAGCTTGTAGCTAACTTTACATCCGCCAACCTGTGCGGCGCGGCCTATACCTAACATTTGTTTACTTTCAAGAGTGCCAAGAAACCTTACAATTAGGAACTTAAGTAGGTACTTACCTAAATAGGTATTTGCCTAAGATAGGATTCTTAAATTGGGTATCTACACAATGTAGGTACTCGTAAGTATTCATAATTATGAAAATTCTTAGGTATTTCATTTACGCGCTAAATTAAAACATTAGGTAAGTAATTATGGAACTGGATACGATTAGGTACTTATCTACCTCAATTTCATTTTGCAATAGTTTACTGAATTAGGTCTCGACTAGGTACTAGGTAGGTCTAAGTATCTAAAGTAGGTAATTAGCCTCCTTCCTAAAACAGTATTACGTAGCCCAACTCTAGCATTTCCTTGTTGATTTTGGACCTAAAACTTTAAAAAGTAACTCGTAAGCCAAGTTCGCGTGTCGGGCCGACGGCAGCGGGGGGAGCGAGCGGGGCGCGGAGCTACCGCGCGGTGCCGAAAGGCGACGGCGCTTTGTCGGCGTGCGGCGGCGGCGACATGAAACCGATTGACGCAGCCGGGCCGCGCCGCGCCGCGCCCGGTCACCGAACTCACTACTTTAGGGTTGTCCAAAATAATAGGAAAAAAATATTTTTTAGTTTTATATGGAAAAAATAAGTTGACTTTAGAAGTTTAAAATTCATACAGGTGATTCGTGACTGGATACACATACATGCCGTTCAGTATTGTTGAACCTTTCTGTTACACGTTGTATAAAAAGCCTGTGGGAGCGATGTCATTAAATATCACCATCATTTTTGAAGTGACACTTCTAATGCGACTTCCAACAATGTTGCGTTAAACGTTTAACGCTACTATGGAGGGGGTATGAAAGCACTATTGCGTCGAAGTTTCACTTCTTCCGCGCGGAGGGACTCCACTTGCATTTTTTTTATCTTCTGTCTACCTTGTCGGAAAACATTTTACGCTGCGACTGCAGGTGCGTAGTCTCTATACAAGATTCTGTAGAAGCTCCTATTGACCCCTTTTTCGACCCCTCAGGGTAAACCGCGCCCGCAATTCGGTCACCCATCAAAAGGATATAAAAGCCTATCGGAGCGATGTCTGTAAATCTGTTCTGCCACATTTTATCCCTTCCGGGAGTATTGATACCTACTGACTCATGGAGGGCTTGGAACTTGAAAAGAGGTCATAAAAACATCGGGTGCTAGTCGGACTCGCGCACGAAGGGTTCATACCGTGTTGGAGCCCCCTTAACCCCTATTCCTCTTGCCGTTATTAAGTAGTAGCAAGCAAAAAACTTCAAAAAAATCACGTTTGTTGTATGGGAGCCCCTCAAATATTTATTTTATTCTGTTTTTAGTATTTGCTGCAACAGAAAACCATCATCTGTGAAAATTTCAGCTGTCTAGCTATCATGGTTCATGAGATACAGCCTGGTGATAGACAGACATCGGAGTCTTAGTAATAGTACGATAATTAGATTCAGATTCAGATTCAGATAAACTTTATTGTCAACTGTGTTACATAAAAGATCTTAATAAGAAGAATATAAAAACGTCTCAACAGCTAAGTCCTTGATGAACATACAATAATGGGTACAATGTCAAAGAATTATAAAAATCAATTAAAATAATACCTAACTACATAAAATGTCAAATAAAATTGGAATTAATTAAATACAAATCATATTATTTATCACATTTTGTCGTCCAAAAACTCCCGTATACTATAATAAGCTTTTGTAACTAGCAAATTGAATAGCTTGCTCTTAAATACAGCCACACTCACTGACTCCAGTATTTCTGTTGGTAAATGATTGTAAATTTCCGGGCCCATGCCACAAATGCTCTTACCGAAACATGCAGTTGAATGCATCTGTCTACGTATTTTATTTTTGTGTCTTGTACTTTTCAGGCACTCATACATTTGAATATTAGTCCTAACAAATACAGCAACCTCATAAATATATAGACATGGATATGTCAATATCTTTAACTTCAAGAAGTGTGGCTTACATGAATCTGTCGATTTCAGATGACAAACTGACCTTAAACACTTTTTTTGGGCTTTAAATATGCTCTCTCTTTCTGTACAATTTCCCCAGAATACTACACCATATCGTAAAGCAGATGTAACGTGCGCGTGATAGGACGTGAGTACTGCTTGTTGATTGACTACTTTTGATAACATAAATAGAGCATACGAATGCATACCGATTCAGCATGAGCTTTCCAATCTAAGTTAGAATCTAGATGGATGCCCAAAAACTTTGTGACGGTTACATCTTTTATGTCGTTGTCAAGGTAAGAAATTTTACATGTCAATTTAATATATTTATAGAAGGTCATTATATTAGTTTTGTCAAAATTTATTAATAAATTATTTAATGTCAACCATTGCACTATATTATTTAAAGCCAAATTGATTTCTGGTTCAAGTGGTTTATTTTTATCACCCACAAAAATGGCAGTGCTGTCATCAGCGAACAAAACCATGGGATGGTCAATTGACTGAGGTAAATCATTAATATATATGATAAATAGTAAAGGCCCAAGAACACTACCTTGCGGGACTCCATATTTGATCTGGCCCGCAGAAGATGTATATTTTCTTTCTACTTTTGTATACGGACAGATCCTGCTAATTTGAGTTTTTTGGTACCTATTTTGGAGATAAGAAGCAATTAACCTCAGTACATTACCTCTCACTCCATATGCTTCCAGTTTACGAATCAATATAGCGTGATCAACGTAATCAAACGCTTTAGTAAGGTCCATATACAAAGCGTAAACTGGAACTTTTTTTTCCCTGCCTGTCATAATAGTCTTAATCAAGTTATAAATTGCAACATTTATTGACTTCCTTTTCCGGAATCCTACTTGCTCATCAACAAGAATGCCGTATTTATCTAAGTAGGAAAACAGACTTGTATGGATGTACTTTTCAAAAATTTTTGAGAAAATAGGAACTAAAGCAACTGGTCTATAATTATTAATACTTTCTCGATCCTGTTTTTTAAATAATGGTTTCACTATACTAAGCTTTAATCTTTCAGGGAATATCCCTTGATCAATGCACATATTATTGATATGATTTAATACCGGTGCAATAATAATGGCCACGTGCTTAATGACTTTAGTGGTTATGTCATCATATCATTAGATCATATAATTAGATATCGTTACCGTGGTAATAGGGTCCCGTTTTTGCCCTTTGGGTACAAAACCCTAATTTAAGTTAGGTTTATTGAGATCCAGCATTGAAAATCTCGCAGACTCGACCACGCGAATCAAGCTGAATTTCACAAGACAACGTGCCCGCGCCGCGTGTCCGCTTGCTCTGATAAACCTAGATAGGTAACCTACCTTACTCTAGGTAAGTAGGTATTCTAGGTAAAGCCTAAATTCCACGAAAGCAGGGAGGAGCTGGCCGTCCGTGAGCCATATTTGCTTCGCGAGACTAGAGTCAGTCGCAAAGCGCTGTACATATTCAATAAGCCCGATTACAGAGGCGCCAGCGTAAATTTAATAGCAACGTAAAAAGCGTTCTCTCTATCGAATGCCTAAAGTGAAAAAGAAACAGAACTATGCTATTTAGCTAATATAATTACGATGGCGCCTCTGTAATCGGGCTTACTGTGTACCTAAGTTTTTTAAACGTTTGTTTCAGGTACGAGTATTTCAGGTACGGCTTTTCTGCATTAAGTTGCAAAATTTTATTTCAATCTCTCGTCAATACAGAAGTTCTTATAACTTCAATTGAGTGATAACCTGTCTAATACGGGTATCACAGGTGGCGCCACCAACGCTATAAGTTGGTTAAAATGATAAACACTTCACAAAATTCGTCGCGAGTCAGTATAGCGGGTTAGCTCAGTGGTCCAGAGCGTCGGGCTAGTGATCCGAAGACGCAAGGTTCGAATCCTGCATCCGCGACGAATTTTTGAAATGTTTATCATAAAAAGTAACTCTTTGAAATTTTATTTCATCTGTCCGGACGTTGCTTCTCACATAGGTACATAGGATAGGTACCTACAAGTCGAATTTTTTTACGAATCTAAACGAAACTTGGTATACAAGTTCTAATTTTTGAAGTGAAAACTTCTTTCGCAGCGTTGTGCACTTTTTGGGATAGATAAAAAATGTTAAACTCGCGTCAGGACACGTGACCTGATCGAAAATTCGTAAGACGGCGCAGGGCGCTTGCGCGAGTGTGTGTGTGTGATATTGCATTTTACTACATAAATGATAGTACTTTATAAGTTTAAGTTTTCACCTCTGCCGGTTCTCCAGAAGTGCAATCCGTTGTTATTTTTAGAATTTTTACTTTTAGTCGGGTTTATTTTCATTTTTCGTAGTCGAATTTTAATTGGTATTTCAAGCAAAAAGGGGAGACATTTCCTGTAGCATCATTTACCAGCAAATTTTGATATTTATTTTAGAGAATAGTTTATTATTTTAATCCTAACAAGATAAAATCGGTGAAGGGCTAGTAGAGATTTAGGCTTATAAACCCAGACAAAACTCGACTCCGCTCCGTATTAGTAGAATCTAGGTCTTACACTAGGTTAGGAACCGGTCTAGACCCAAACAATGATACGTTTGCAACACGCCGCATGAAGTCAGCTGGGCGTGCCGAGCGTTTTGATAGGACATAAGCCATTTTTATCGTCAGATATTAATGTCTACTTCATATAACTTATTTTCTCTCTAGGTACCTAAAGTTTTGTACAATATGTTGTCTATCTTTGGACCCTAATGTTGTATTTGACGGTTCCATGCTTCGAGCCACAGTCCCTAAGTGAAAATAGTAAAAAAAAAAACCGAGCGCCGTCATTCGTACCGACTGAGATAAGTACGAGTATTTACATTAAATAATTCACAATGACCCGTTTTCTTGAATCTCGACGTTATGCCACCTACTTAGTACTTGTAACCGAGCACTGCGGCGTTGTAGTCGGCTTGCAATCGCGTTACGAATAACTAAAAAGCCTGCTCACTACGTAGCTTGGGCAGAGTTTTGGTTCGGACACTTTTTTTGCACGATTGTGACTCTATAGATATTTGCTCGAAGCTTCCATGAAAGGAATTGTGTCGTTCGCTGATTTTCAAACAATACAAAACCTTTGCTTGCTCATTCATTAATAGTGTTTGTTTCGCCCGTAGAAAAGAGATATCTATTTTTTTCCTGTTCTGTGGTTTCGCCTAAGCGTCTCCATACATACTAGTCGTTTTCCGAACAGTAGACCTCGCGGCACATCTCTTTAACTGAATCTTCATAAACTTATATCTCGACTCGTTTAGTTCATACTATGCCAAGATTTAGATACTAAACGATATATTTGTGTAATATACGCGAGCACAGCTTTTTAGGGGCTTATTCTGTACATCAAAACTAACAACTTTTGTTTTGCGACTTTTGTCAGAACTCGAAAATAAAAAGCTGTTCCATACATTTTGTCGCGAATGAACAATATTTATTTATGGAACAACAAAATTTTTTTTTGAGTTTTGACAAAAGTAGCAGAACAAATGTTGTTGGTTTTAATGTATAGGTACAGAATAAGCCCCTAAAAGGATGCTAATTGATTAGACATAACCCTGTATATCGTATGTATTAACTTTAAAGTAGGCAAACAAAACAAAGCAAAAAACCTCGCTGCAAAAATGTTTAATTATGATACAATGAAGAATTTAGGTACTGTCGATTTGGCTAACGAGAAGTGATCAATTCATACCGCCCAGCATTTTCATACCTATTTAGAACTTGACTAAAGTATTTTTGTTATGTAAGACAAGGCAATTATTTCAAGGCAAGCCTATAGTAGAGTTATTTCCCTCGGGATATTAAAACCGAAAGGCTCCTTCCAATTCGAAGAGCTCAGGTGGCGTATCTAAAATTGATCTTACAAGTAAAAGCTTACTTTCACCCGCTAATTCTATGCAAATTTTATTATTCTCCGAACAATATGTGTGTGTTGAATGATGAATGTGATGTTGAGTCTAGCGACCAGCTGTTGGTAAACAGATCGTGACAAAATCTTTGGCCGCTCACTTCGCAAGTTATATCGAGTATCGTGAATCATTGGATAACTTTGACTTAAGTCTCACTCTTTCAGCTGGTGACAACGGGAGATAAAAGACAATGCGATCCAATTCACGCTCGAACTAAGAGTTCATAATACAAACCCTGATCAGCGAAGAGAAGGGGTGACTTCCCGGCGGACGATGAAAAACACTTCTAGGATAATAGACTTTACGAAGGGCGAAAAGGGGTCGAAATAAGACGGCATATCACAATCAGCGATGGAGACTTCAGGATGGGATGCAGGAGTCAGCCACGCAAAATTCAGCTTTTTTGTAGCGAATGAGTCCGTACTTGACCACTGACTCGCCTGACGGTAAGCAACTTTGTGGTCGTAGAAGACACACGCAGGAAGACTCAGAAAATACCTCTCTACTCAAACTTTCCAAAGCTCTCGATTATATCGCTCAAAAAACAAGAAAGCCGGCAGTCTGTTCCATTCTCTGGCCAGCACGAATGGTAGGGGACCCTTTCCTAAGAACGGACTAATTTCAGCTGTTATAGCCATGAGAAGGCAATACTAGAAGATATTTGAATCACAACAAACTGCTTGATTTATAGCAAACAGCAGGGATATTTCAAAATATTTGAAAAAAATTGTATACATAGCAATGACGATCGGAGCGGTGAAAAAAATTGGGCACGGACTACACGAATGATGTTTTCCAGTTTCGAGACAACTCTAGCAATCAGGTATTAACAGCTTGCGAGCAGATAAAAGGGTAATTTAGTTGATGGCTTAATAATAGCCCTTACTAATACTCCACGCGCCGAATGACGAACGCTTAGTAAACATGGGTGCATCGTAACACCGTACCCGTGAAGTAAATCGATACATTGAGTATGTATCGATTCGTTTCCTGGGTTTTTATTTGTTGGTTGAGTCACGATGTTTTTTACATCGATATCTCAAGTTTATGATCAACGTGGCAGCCGTAGGACAAGTCGCTGGTATAGACCGCACCACACAAGTTGGCGGATGTAAAGTTAGCTACAAGTTGCGCAATAGCCCACTCGTCCTTAGGGGTCTCTTCAATGGCATCGCGATACGCAGCCACCGCTTCTTCAGCATTCATAAACCGCTTTCCTTTAAGTTTTTCTTTAATTTTTGAAAATAAATAAAAATCACAAGGCGCGAGGTCGGGGCTATACGGCGGGTGACCCAGTAATTCAACGTTTGATGTCGCCAAATAGTCGATCGTTCGCTTGGCGGTGTGCGATGAGGCGTTGTCGTGGTGAAGGAGGATCCTACTGCGAGGTCGTTTCTCTCGAACTTTTTCCAAGACAAGTGGCAAACAATTGGTAGTGTACCATTCTGCAGAAACTGTTTTTTGATCCTCTAACACAATTGTCGCGAAATGACCTATCCTTCCAAAGAACGAGGCCACCATTTTTTTCCCCGCACTTCGATCTCTCTTCACTTTAGTTGGCAACTCCTCGAAAGGAAACACCCACTGAGCAGATTGTCTTTTGGTTTCAGGATCATAACAGTAAATCCAGCTTTCGTCACCTGTTAGTATGTCGAACACAGCATTTGAGTCACCTCCGTTAAATCTTTCAATCATTTTACGGCACCAATCCACACGATGGAGTTTTTGAGCCTCAGTCAAATTATGAGGTATCCACCGGGCGCAAAGCTTCCTGACCGCTAAATGTTCGTGTAGGATTTTGTGCACTTGACTCATACCGATGCCTAAGCTTGTCCGAATCTGCTGATAGGTCACTCTTTTGTCAGTCTCTATCATACGCCGCACAACACAGATGTTATCTTCAGTCGTCGCCGTAGAAGGCCGTCCCTCACGTAAATCATCAGTGAGATTAGTGCGACCACGTTTAAACTCATTAAACCAGTTGTAAACAGTCGCACGAGATGGGGCTTCATCGTGAAAGGCCAATCGTAGTCTATCATAACTTTCTTGTTGACTTAAATGACATCGAAAGTCATAAAAAATCATTGCACGAAAATTTTCTCGTGTTAAATTCATGTTGACGTGACACAGACAATTTTCAATTTGCCGCCAAATCGTAAAACAAATGACAAATGAATGAAGTATATACTCAGTAATATTGGCAAAGAGTTCTATTTTCAAATTATAGAATTATTTTTTTATTATATTGTTTATAAGTGGCCAGTTCTAAGAACTTTCAGTTTGACCCTCGTATTCCATGTTTCCATAACATTTGATTTCCCTCGGCACAGGAGTGAGTCACGGTGTGTTGAACTTTAAATTATACATTTCTTGCGTATCAAGTGTAACTTGTTAATTACTTTGCCTACAGCTTTACTTGGAAAGGGTCGTTGTGGAAACTCCATTATATTCTTAGTGTTAAGTTCGTATAGGTAAGTATGTTAAGTAAGTGGTATCCCTCTGTGGTTACTTTTACATAATATAATTATTTTTCGCAAAAAATCGCAACTCCGACTTGCACCGTGTACAGAGTTCGAATAATTTGCACGAATCGATGTGACATCCATGTACATTTCTGTTGATTTATCAAAAACGACTCTGCCGATTTCGATAAAATTGAAATGGTGGCTCGAAAGTATACTCTTTCGAACTACAAAATATTTTTTTAAATCAGTTCACAATTGGCGAAAATATCGATGAACATACACAAAAAAAACACATAGACGAACATTGTACCTCCTATCGATCCTATATGGAAGTCGGTAAAAACTAACATTCACGAGGTTTTTACCGAGTTTTTTTTTGTTTTTTTTAGAGTTTAGGATATTTTTGTGTAGTTTAATGCACTATTTATTTGTTTAATGTGACGAATGAAATTAGTTTTATTGGTCGTTTTTAATCGTTAATATTTTATGTACTTAATTGTTTCGACTTGTAAATTGTTTTTTACCAAATATATGAGTATGTTCATGAGATCAATAGCCGTGGTCGCCTAGAGGTAGTAACACTTGCCCTACGATCATGAGGTTGTAGGTTCAAATCCCGATCCTGTACCAATGAGTTCTTTGGAATTTATGTACGGAATTTCACACCACTGGCTTTTCGGTGAAGTGCAACATCGTGAGGCAACCTGCATACGCCCGTAGAAGAAATTCGATAGCGTATGTGATTCCACCAACCCGCACTGGGTCAGCGTCGTGGATATGACGCAATCACCCTTCGAGGGTAGGCATGCGTCCTGCAGAGGATTATTAAAAAAAAAGGCTGGTATAGTACACGTACATGAGATCTTGCGATCGAATTTGAGTGGTAAATGTAGAGAAGACCGAGAAAGTGTATCGATAGTTTCGTCTGCTCGTAGTAGGTATTTATGGACTAATCGTCTTTCATGGCCTAGGTATGTTCAGAGAGTCACTTCATCATCAGACAACAGATCTATGGAATTTGACATTGCATTGTCATTGGAGTCGCACAGAAATGCCAAATGTCACAGCTCAATATTGGAAAGTAGATCAAATATAGGTGACATGTAAGATTTGACTACAGATAAGTATTGATAGCGCGCGAGTTGAATGCAGTCGGGGTCTGAGGTAAAGAGCGGGAGCATCTCCCCCCGCTATCCGCACGCCCCACCTCGCCTGGGCGGGTTGGGCGTGCGGATAGCGGGGGGAGACATTCGCATTCCTAAGCTCTGCATTCAACTCGCGCGCTAACAGTACCTGGACATGTGAAGTGAAACTGAATAAAAATGTATAAAATAGGTAGAGATGGCGCTGATGTCGCTTGAGGCAATTTTCAACCTCAAAACAATCCTTACATAGTATAAAATAAAGTCGCTATTTTCGTTTGTTTATTTATTTGTTTGTTTGTTTGTCTGTATGCTTAAATCTTTAAAACTACGCAACGGATGTTGATGCGGTTTTTTTTAATGGATAGAGTGATTCAAGAGGAAGGTTTATATGTATAAAAATTCCCGAAATTCCCACGGGAACGGGCACAACGCCGGTAAAACCGCGGGGCGCCGCTAGTCAAATATAAATTGGAATTTGAAACTATCGGGAGAAAAACACGGCAACAACCACTGAATCGTGATATTTTTCATGTCTCTTTATAACTCATGCCATTTGCCTCGGTGGCTCAGTGGTTGGTGAACCTGACTCCTGGATCAAAGAGGCGTGGGTTCGAAACCCACCCAGGGCAAGCATTTAGGTGTTGAACGTCAATGTTTGCTCTGTGTCTGGGTGTTATTTATCTATGTAAGTTTGTATTTAAAAATGTTCGTATGTAGTATATCAGTCTTTGGCAGCCATATCACAAGCTTTGCTTAGTTTGGGGTCAGAAACTGTGTGTAAGATGTCACCTAATTTTATTACTAGCAGCCTCCCTAATTTAAATAAAAAAATATAGCCTATGACACCCGGGGATTGTGTAGCATCCCAACAGTGAAAGAATTTTTCAAATCGGTTCAGTAGTTTCGGAGCCTATTCAATACAAACAAACAAAAAATCAAATCTTTCCTGTTTTTAATATTGGTATAGATTTTAAATCAATGCATCTCCTTTGGATTTTCTCAATCAACCACATTATTCCTCTGGTTGTAATAGCTCTGTGAATATCAGTAATCCATGTTAGTAAGGAGTTCATACATGCTGTAATGATAACTGCGGAAGCCATACTGTTAGCCATAAACAAGTTCAGCCTTTATTCTAATTACATCTTTGGGATTTAAGCAACAATGATGACAGTTTGTTTATGAATTTATAGTCTGTTGGTAGTGATTGGACTATTTAGGCATTCATTTGAATGAATGGAAATTTTAAATACAATATACACCAAGTACAGGCCGAATCATACAAGTCCGTGGATGTGAAGTTAGCAACATGCTGTGCAATATCCAATCCTGACTGAAGCTCAAATAAAGCTATGCATTGTTTGGGTTTCGTGCAGGTTGCAGGCAGGTAAATGGTTAAAACAACCGGAACCTACAATTTAAAATGTCATCAGCGCCATGGTAGCGCTAAGTTGAAAATGCCACCCGCAGTCACCCATCCGAAGACTGATTGTGCCTAACATTGCTTGACTTTGGTGATCCCTGACAAACACCTTCTCAAAGTTAGCTATGAGAGCTATGCAGGAATAGGTACACTAAAAATTAATTTCTATAAAAAGACAAGGAAGATTCCAGGTTATTATGATTACAGTACAATAATAATAAATTGATTTATTGCAAAGCTAAGACAACACCTAGTCAAAGTAAGCTATGAGGGCTACATAGAAATACACTAAAATTTGTTTCTACAAAACAACAAAGAATGTTGCAGGTTATTTTGGTTACAGTACAATAATAATATATTATTGCAAATATTGCAAAGCTACACTACAAGACTGTCAGTACATACCTACCAACATTTGTACTGGAACCAAACCAGTTCAAACAATTTTAACAAGGAAAAATAACAGCTGATTACACTGTACCTACGCACACACTACTAAGCACACTTCACAATCATTTATTTACTAGGAACCAAATGGTCACACATTCAACACAGCTGATATACAATAATACTTGAGGACAACCCAGCCTTGTTCAGTGCAAAACAAAGAAAGAGTTTTTAGAGAAAACTGCATTAACAATACATTTACGAGTATTTTTCCAAACTGAATGAGAAAAAGCTAAGAGACCTCCAACCTGGTTGGCCTCATCACTGATCCATCTATCAGTCATAAGATGTCCACAGCTGGACATAGGCATCCCCTATGGCTCTCTAATAAGACAGGTTGATAGTGGCTTGCATCCTGCTTTTTCTGCAGGAATGGACTGCATTTGGCCACTAACTTGCCTGATGGAAACTGAAGTTGTAGCCGAAGATGGAGTATGTAGACCTAGAAGATACCCATTCACTCTTGACTTGAAGATATCCAAATTGAAATTGTCAGGAAACAATGACGGAGGCATCCCAACCCCAGGCTGTCCGCATTATGAAGTAAGAAGCTAATCGCTTAGTACCAAGTCGTTTTGTTTTTGTGGACCTAATAATATTTAGGTATAAAATTTTATCTTTTATTTTTGACAATTGAATAATATGAAATGGTCTTAAATTTGCCGCTCTGTAAAATCTGCCACTCTAGGCTCAAACTCAAATCATGTATTGCAACATATGAAATTTACATGCGGTTTTTAATTAACATGTTTTGTATACATATGACCCTGATAAGGGTATGGCAATTAAATTATTTGTATTGGAACAATTTATTATTATGTTTTCTAGATTATTGTTGAAAAGTCATCTAATGTGTAATAGCATTTGGATAATAGAATAATTTCCTTTTCAATATCTTTTAGATTATTTGGCTCCAGCCTACTCAGCCATGTAGTTAATCCACCACTGATCTCGGACATCATCCAAGCCACTGGAACAGTTGTGCTAGCAGCTCAGAGTCACTGTTATTTTATGGAGCTGGGCTGGCTCAATTAGATCAGCATCTACAAGGGGGAAATGCACAAAACACCCCATGTGAGATATCAGTGCAGTACACCAAATGAAAATAACAAGTCACCTGAATTAATTTCATTTGAAAACTACGTATATGTACATACATTTTGCAATAATTAGGCACTTCATTGCTGTACCTGCTAAATATCTTGGTAGAGGAGGGTGAAGTCAGATCCTTTTAAGAGGTCAGTTACTATCCATATTGTCATTAAATTAACAAAAATAAAACAAATAGGTACTAATTAGCTATTTGCCTTATAATGAGTTTTCTCATAGCTATCACTTTAACTTTGCTGTAAACAATTAACTTATTTCCTTTATTATTGTGCGAGTGCTATTCAAAGAATTCTATGAAGGAAAATGTTATTCATAATAGTGTGGGATTCTAAAAAGATGAACAATACTTTTGTTTTAAAAAACTTTCTTTACATAATTACCGCAAACTATGTCAAACACAATAATTTACTACTAATTATCCCATTTCAAAGCCATAACACTTGCAATTAAGATTTTATGTAGTAATAAATATTGAAAACACGAAATCATCATAAGAAGGTAGGTCAGTTATTTTTCAATGTATTTGGCATAGTATTAGGCTTCAGCCAATGAGCAAGCGATCACCCGTTCACGCCTTCGCAAAGAAACGGCAGTAGAACCTTGAAATTGCTAGGAAAGCACGACCCATACATAGCGATCAAAATATAACAAGCTATACCGACCTTCGGCGCTTTGGTTCAGCGACGGCGGGGCTGCAGAGGCCGACAGGTCCTTCTTCTGCCCTTTTTTTGGCGGGTCCGAGTCCGAGTCATCGAAGTTTAGCGTCCTCACTGACTGGGAGCATCGACGATCCATCGTCACTCTCACAATTCCACTATATCCCCCATCTAACACAACACTACCATTTTCTCCATCACACAGCGCGAATACATCACAACAACGATGCCAACCGAGTGCGAGTAACGATTGCGATATTTGCGGTTTCCTCTCGGTGTAGTGTGTATGCAAATATTTTTTTCTATGCCATGTTAGGTAAATAGAGCGCGATACACGACTCGCACAAATCGAAACGAATGCAAAGTCGAAAATGAAATGAAAGTCCGGAAGACAATTTGAGGCTTTGGTGACAGTGACAATGACAAGTATGACAACAAAAAGAGGTCCGAATTACATCAACAATATCTCTTACTATAGCCACTCACACAAGCTGCGCGTTCATTGGATAATGCGCAGCATGTAGCTAACTTCACATCCGCCGACTTGTATGATTCGGCCTAGACTTACCATTCGTTCAGTAAAGTTATTCGTCTACTAAAGTACTTATACATGAAGAGCTTATGTTCTTTTTATTTATTCTTTTACAGATATCTCTTACAGTGCGACATAAGAGGCTTGTCTTGAAAATAAATGAGGTCGCCACTATCGCTTTGTTAGCATATTTTCCATTATTTTTTTGCATAATGATACTGTTTTCCTGTTCACAATCCACAAAATAACACAAAACGAGAAAAAACGCTAGGATGTTAACTATGATTGACAGCTCAGGTTGTGGTTCCAGCAAAGAATATATAATAATACCTACTAGGTTTCCAGCAAAGAACATAATAATAATACTACGTTCAAGCAAAAGTGATAATTTAGCTCCCGAATAATTTATTTCGTCTCTTTTGTGTCGCACTGTAGACATATAGATGTGTGCTTTCCATAGATCCTTAATCTCTGTGTGATAATTTTAGGTATATTTATCCTACTACATAATTATTTGTAAATAAACTTTGATACCCATGTATGCATAATTTCCCAAGAGGACGAAAACGACCAAAGAGTAAAAATTTGCTTATTAATACGCATAAATGAAATAGATTTAATTTAGATTTTACTTTGATTTGGCTCGTTTTAGTGCTCTTGGGCATATATGGGTAAATAAAGGTCAAATCAAACTTAATGGCATTAGTAAACACGAAGTGAATCGTTGCGCAGTAGGAATTTATTAGCTGATGTGTCAGTTCAACTCAATTCTTTTTATCAGTAGCGCAAGGCAAGGAGTGGCCACAGCATGTAATTTTATACCATTCAACTGTTGTAGCCACGAAGTTTTAGGTAAAGCTTTACCTAAAACTTCATGGTTGTAACCATTCGGTTAGGAAGTTGAAGCCATTATGACAATTCGGACTCGTTGATTGAAAGTATTTTTCATAAATTGGCACCTATACTCGTGCCATACTCTGAATTTTAATTCGATTCCAGATTTGACAATTGAATCAATAGAGAAAAAATGTCAAATGACTGAAAAATGTCAAATCTGGAATCGAATTAAAATTCCGAGTATGAGTGCACCTAGATTATAAACTAATCCTGCTTGCTTATCTTTCCAAGTTGATTTTCTACTATTGTCTAAAGTCACAGTCCAAAATAAAATAACTCACAGCAAGTCACATATATTGACTAAGCTGTAGAGTTTGTGGAGTAAGGGCTTGTAGAGTAAGGCGTGTAGAGTTAGAAGCTTGGCTTGACGTGAGATCTGACAACTTTTTGATAGTGGGAACTGTGACTTGGCTTCATTTCACATGAAAATGTTTTTACATGATAACTTTTACTGAAAAGTACTAATTATTTTAGTTTTACTGTTATAAATGAGTACTACTATACTTCAACTATCGTTCTTTTCACTTAGATTATTTTGAAAATAATTCAAGTTAAACTTAAAATGTAGGTAGGTGCACACTGAAAAGCTGACTAATCTTATCGCAATTTCACTACTTCTACTTCCTACTAAAAAGAAAAAATATATTTTTTACTGGTAATTGCTTTTTATGTGGGGGGAAAAAGAGTGAAATCAAAAATATTGCCATTTCTTATATTCAAATCAAAGATGACTGCCATCTATTGATAAACAAAAGAAATGCAACATTTATAGCTGCCAATTCAAAAAAATAATGTGTAATTATTACCATTACAATAAATTTTATATCATTATATTGAGCATATCCTACATTATAATTATACTTATTTCATCAAATATGATTTATAATTAATTAATAGACAGTGGATAATAATTATTTTGATTAATTGAGCTAGAAAAATAACGCAAATTTTAGACCAAGTGCTGCCATCTAGCGTGTAAAAAGTGCAAAATGAAGTTCATCCGTCAAAAGAAACGGAAAAACACGAGAGTGCGTCGCCTCAGTAGATATCAGCTGAATTATTCGGCTAAAATGCCCTGGCACGGGCATACGTAGTCGTCGGTCCGCCATTACGACGCAGCCGAAGACACGTTCGTCGTATTTAGTTCAATATTTTCGTTTATAAATGAGTAATAACGCTCATGAACTAAGTAATCGACTTCTGAATGCGTTGGATAACAATTACAATGTAAGTTTTCGAGTTTTTAAGCTCGTATATTGGATAAATCGGCCGAGATACGAAAACGGTCCACGAGCCCATGACACCCGATTCAATGTTGCGATTAGGCTACTTGGGAGGTTGGATCTGGAGTAGCCGTCCGTTGGTGCGCGAAGTCTTATCGAGGAGTGTAGTTATCAGTCGTATCATGAAAGTAGAAATATAGTGTGGATCACGAGACGGAAGTCTCAAGTGTGCGGTTGGTGAGCGTCGGGAGTTCGGCGGGGCACTGACGTCGTTAGCTCGCTCCTCGTCCCTCGCGCGTCGTCCCTAGTGCCAAAAATTTTGCAATGTGAAAGTATGGAATTGTGCCACGCGTGACCTTTCCCGTATATTTTATGGTTTACGATGCAAGGTTGAGTTGGAAAAGCGTTATTCGTACTGAATGACCTCATGTGAGTACAGGATGAAGTTACAGTGGTGTGGTCTAAGCCCATGTGGGATTTTACTTACCCTGTACTTCTACTTTAAAGTATTCTCATCTTTCCTATCAGATCTCTAGTCTTTCATAGTGCAATCACAGCTTGAAAGAAATTTCCAGGCATACAGAAGGTACAGTAATTACTAATAGTTTTTCTCTAAAGCTGTTCTGAGATTTACTTCGTTGAGTTGCTGAATAGTATGTAAGTACAGTAAAAACTTTTCTGATGAGTTTGTGATATTTTTCAGGATATGTAATAACCATGCAATGATATATTTAATTCAATTTCTTGAAGCAGTATTTTTAATCGGTAGAAATTCATGCAGTTGTTAATTTTGTAATTCTTGGTGCCACTACTATCTATCTAAACCAGTCAACATTTCATAACATTTTAACAAAATATGCATTGAGTGTAATGAGGAGCCTATTGCTAACTTCATACCTGTCTTGAGCACTAGAGTGTCGGTATTACCTTGATAATGACAAAATTACTTGAGTGAAAAATATACTTATAAGTTTGTTCTGATTGACTTAACGAGAAGGGAATATTTTAGTGATATACCTACTACATTAGTTTAAAGAGATCATATAGATGAGTTAAGATTGCTGCTAGGTACTCGGAAAGCCTATTAAAAATCGAAGTTCATTGCCCTTAGTAATATTACCCATGATATTAAAATCTTTCAAACCTATACCAAAAAACAAGTTAACTAGTATGTTTTTATGGCTTTCTCTGAACCACCAATAGAAAACTTGCAATTTTTCCTTGCATAGCAACAACATTATTGATTTTTAACATAGTAAGAATTTTGTGATATATCTTGCTTGATCTTTCAGGACATCTTTTAGTTTCCTAGCAAGACATTCAAACTTCGAATAGTAAAGAGATAGCAGAGGAAATGTATATATCAGAGAGATATCACATTTTCAAAGATCACTAAAGAGCTGGTAGACTGCAGCTTATCTCTTGTAAAGAAAAGAGGTCCGTACTTTCTCGCCAAGGCCGAATCATACAAGGCGGCAGATGTGAAGTTAGCTACAAACTGCGTAATATCCATTCCTGACTGAAGCTCACATTAAGCTGCATGTTGATTGGATATTGCACAGCTTGTGGCTAACTTCACATCTGCCAATTTGAATGGTTTGGCCTGTAGTGTCGCTAACTGCTCTGAAGTTTGGTTTTATACTCAAGCAAGAAGGACCTGAAACATTTTACACTATGCAAGCTTATCTTTCCCTTTCTTATCACGATGATTAATTCAATGTTTGATAACATTTTGCTTGATTACATTTCCTACATTTTGTTGTTAAACGTTCTGAGAATTCTGTTTGGTTTGTTTATTGGAGGGTTGTTTTTGATTTCACAATGTGATACAACATAACCCCAAAATCTTATTCTTATTCAGTGTGGGAGCGATAAGTTCTGCACTGACATCCTGCATGGGGTGTTTTGTGCATATCCGCTCCAGTGTCTACCCGAGCCATTGCCCAGCTCCTTAAAGTAACTGGGCAGGGTTCTGGGTTGCTGGTATAGCCCCAAAATCTTTTCAAAAACTTTTAAATTAAATTGATTCTTTGTTAGATATTACTGGCAAGATCTTGAGTATTTATCATTGCTGAGAAGAACACTGCAATTGTTAGCATTGTTTTGTCATCTAAAACCTTTAAAAAGGATAATGTTGACATGGAGGTTATGTCAGCACAGAGTAAGAATTGTAGCTCCCTGCTTGTGGGACGGTTTATCCTCTGGACTAGAAATGCACTGTAATTTAGTTTAATTCTTCTTCTGTAGCTAAATGCTCGAAAGTAACAAGTCAAAGGGTGTCAACCCAAGTTCCTTATTGTATATAGAAACACTATGTAGTGATATCACACTGCTAGCTCCCTAACCTTGGTCTGTACTGTCTGTGGCTGAGTTTGAGGCTAGCAGAAGAATGTGCACAATTCTTCTACTAGCCTAAAACTTGACTACCTAAAATACCTCATAAGTAGCATATCATTTACCCAAAATAGCATTGCATATCTTCAAAGATGATCGGACCTCGAAGGTCCGATCGTCTTTTGATATCTTTGAGAATTATTGCTCATTCATCCTCATCATCAGCCCTTGATAACCCACTGCTGGGCATAGGTCTCCCTTTATTTATGCCATTTACCTTTATTGTTTTCATACTGCTGCTTTTTTGCTTTATCTTGTCTTTTTTCAGAACAATTTTGAACAATTTTTCAAGCCGCAAGACTTGAGCAAATTGGCATACTTTTTGAAGAAAATTTATTATCTCATGAGGTTCCTGAATTATATATTGTCTCCTCATTTTAGCCATGGATGTTTACTGTTTAATAAGGCTCTCCTGTATAATCTTCTATAGAGAATGTCTCAGATCTATAATTTTCTGTCCTGCCGGCTAGGATGCGCGCCACGCAAATATCTTTCGACGCGTCAAAACAAGACAGAGTTATGGCGAAGTATATATCTGTCACTCTCACGTCGAAAAGATTCCTTTTTGATTTCATTAATTCTGACTTCTTTTTTTCGTGGTTGCATGCTTGGCCTACTGGCCCATCATAGTATTTGTCAAGTTTACTTATTTTATTTTGTAAATCTTTACACTGAATCTTAACCAGTTAGAACTCCAGGGCAATGGAAATCTAGTCTTGACTCTTAAAACTACCTTGATATGATAGTTCAATGAAATTAGTGATTTCACAGCATGTTTAAATCATGCTTGCAGTAAAATGTAATAGGTATAATGACCACAAATTCCGTCCCTTGAAATTGTTACTACATGCCATAATTACATATTCTTAAACAGCTCAGGGTCACGGATAGACTCTCGACCATCTGCCTTAGACGTGTCCTTGAGTATTTTGGCCATATAGCTAGGAAGGACGGAGACAACTTAGAAAAGCTAATGGTTACGGGGAAAGTCGACGGCAGGCGGTCACGAGGTCGGAGCCCGATGCGTTGGTCCGATCAGATCCGCACCACGCTGGACACGTCAGTTTACGAGGCGCTCCACGCCGCCGAGGATAGAGGTCGATGGCGCAGGATTGTTAAAGAGAAGCTTTTGGGAGGTGGTGGTCACGACCCTCAGACATGAGGAATTCGACTCAAGGAGGAGGACCATAATTACGAACAAAAATTAGTCACTAATTTGACCATGTTACATCACATTACTGTAATGTACTATACACCGAGTACCTATAAGTAAGGTATTAAATAGTGATAATTGTTATTCAATTGTCATAACTTTCCGAGTTGAGTTTTTAGGAAGTTTTATAGGCTAATAACCCTAAGTTATGCCTGACTGACGTGAAATTTTCTTATAATTGTGTGAAACCAGTCAATTGCTGTTGGCAACTGATACATACATCCAAAAGTAGCTAATATGTAGCTAGTTGCACCCCTGTTTTTCCTGTAATATTCCAGGGTAAAAGAATGCTGTCTGCCATCTTGATGCCTACTTATTTTTTATTGATCTAGTTTGAGATCAAGTTTATTTTTAAACTAGCAGCTCCCCGCGGTTTTACCCGCGTTGTGCCCGTTCCCGTGGGAATTTCAAGAATTTTTATACATATAAACCTTCCTCTTGAATCACTCTATCCATTAAAAAAAACCGCATCAAAATC
This sequence comes from Hypomecis atomaria, assembly GCA_964007245.1. Lineage (NCBI taxonomy): Eukaryota > Metazoa > Arthropoda > Insecta > Lepidoptera > Geometridae > Hypomecis > Hypomecis atomaria. Next base: position 3,436,983 of record OZ023305.1, read on the forward strand.
CGTTGCGTAGTTTTAAAGATTTAAGCATACAGACAAACAAACAAACAAACGAAAATAGCGACTTTATTTATACTATGTAAGGATTCAAAATCCAATCCAATGTTACATTGCTCCATAGTGCATCCAATGGGTCACTAAGAGTGTCCAAGACCAAGTCCAAGACCCATCCCTCCCCTTACCCAAATGCATCCATCCCTAAATTCAATGTTGATTTTATTTTAGTAAATTATACCATCAGATGACTCCAGTAACCCTCCAAACCCTAAATCTTTAGTCTATAATGTAATTGCTTGGTACTTCTTTTTACTGTTCCCCATTTATTTTACTTATTTACAAAATAAAAATGTGTTATAAGGCCAAATCAAATAACTTGGCGGCTGTGACGTTGCTAATATCTGGGGCTTACCCAATCCTGACTGAAGCTTACTTAACAGCAGTGTAACGTCACAGTTTCCAAGTTGTTTCATTCGGCATTTTACTTTGCTATCTTGAATGGTGTATGCCCACCCACACTGACACAAATAGATAACAGATTTTCTCAAGCATTATCCATTTCAAATCCATCATGTTTTACATCAAAATCTGCCTATTGATTCAAAGGTAATATAGCAGTCTATCACAGCCATTCTCAAAGTGTGTTCCGAAAACCCCTAGGGTTCCGCAAAGCCTCTGTAGGGGTTCCACGAGAATACTGAATTAATGAAAAAAAATATAAACAAAAATAATTTTTGGTGAAGCGATTTTAATTTTTTTGAAGAATTTGGCTATTATTACTGGACTGTACTTAATGGTGGCTTCTTTTGAGACATTTTACCGAAGAACAGAGTATTACTTTTTTATTGTTTCATTTAGGGCTCCGTCTAATATTTCAATTTTCAGAAGGGTTCCGTTACCAAAAAAGTTTGAGAACCGCTGGTCTATCATACTTCTTGTGGCATAGTAATTTCGCCATCCAGTAGAAAAACTGAAGACCTCATTAATTCCATATCATAAGAAATGTTGCATCAGAAAATAGCTGAGGTCCTGTATTGATTGATTACATGGGACTTGTGTAATATATTACATCAGTTCTATAGATTTGTAACAAACAGTTATTATTAATAACTAGCTTTACCCACAGCTTCCTACAGGATCCTTAATTATTTCCTGGATTAAAAGTAGCATATGAAACTTCTGCGTGAAAGAGTTAACAAACACACCTTCAGTTTTAAAATATTAGTTAGGAAGTAAGGATTATTTATCAAACCAAGTTATAGTTAATCTATGGTTCTGGCCCAAATTCTATGGCTATAAAAACATTTAATAAATTACCAAATAATCTAAACTAAAAGATATAGAATTAGAAAACTGTTTCTTAAAACAAACAAATAAAAATTATCCTATTATGCAAAATGCTATTAAGTACACATTAGACAATTTTTTAACAATAATCTAGAAAAGTTTATTAACTTTTCTAACACAAAACAAGATTGCTATACCCTTATAGAGGGTCATTTGTGTAACTATACAAAACATGTTAATTACGAACTGCATATATTAATTATTATATCTTAAAACAAACAAATAAAAATTATCCTATTATGCAAAATGCTATTAAGTACACATTAGACAATTTTTTTAACAATAATCTAAAAAAGTTTATTAACTTTTCTAATACAAAACAAGATTGCTATACCCTTATAGAGGTCATTTGTGTAACTAAACAAAACATGTTAATTATGAACTGCATTTAAATATTACTTAGTTGCAATGAATTATTGAGTATTGAGTAATTGTAATTAGTAGTAAACTACACAATACAATAGTACACAATATTTTTTTTTTTTTTTTAAATAAATATTAGGGGACATCTTTTACACGGTCTCTGACTCCAAACTAAGCAAAGCTTGTGATATGGCTGCCAGAGACTGATATACTACATATACCTATTTTTAAATACATACTTATATAGATAGTAACTAAATAACACCCAGACACAGAGCAAATACTTATGTTCATCACATAAATATTTGCCCTGGGTGGGGATCGAACCCACGCCTCTTTGACGCAGAAGCTAGGGTAACTAACCACTGAGCCACCGAGGCAGTCATAGTAAATAAATATATTATTATCTCATTCAGGACATCTTGATCCTACCTCTACATTACTTTATGGTTTACTTATGTAATCCTACATCCGGCCTACCATTGTCACAAATTGATTTCGATGAATGAAATATTTGGTCCATTCATTTTGCAATACCACACTTGAACGCCATTACAATGGTTGATTGCTTTTTTATCGTTTTACTATTTTCCTTCGTTTTGTGGAATTGTGAAATGCGTGGAATTAGTGATTTTGGCGTTTCATGGTTGGATTGTGCAATTTGAATTTTGAATTTAATGTTTGCAATATTTACTTACATAGAGCGTTAATATTCTATGTTTACTTATATAAACCAAATTGTTTTTGGTGACTTTAATGCTTAACTGAAGCTGCTTACAAAATAACTTATCTTGGTTCTATCGTCATTACAGAAAATTCAGTATAGGTACTTCTGATATCTGAATCGGTTGTAAGTAGTTTGTAAGCAGTCTTAATTGTTTTTGTTGTAGATTCCATTTCTGTGCTGGTTTATATAATCTGCATTCGAGAACCTCCAGGTCGGCAGAAAATAGGCTAGATATTAATATCAAACATACTATTTTTTATTTTCGTTCGCAAAACATAAATAGGTATGCTATCGATTAAGAATTGTTACTAAAATTGTTTTATTTTTGTGTTCCAGGTTGTCGACATGCATACCGTTAACGAAATCATATCCATTTTGGAGAAGTTTAATATTACAAAAGAGCTGTTGGAGGTGAGTACATTCATCATTTGAACATTTTCTATAGTAAGCGCCACATAAATCGGCGGATGGGAAGTTATGCGCAAAAGCCGAAATATAGGCATGCGCGGGAGTCAGAAAGACGAGACGTCGGTTCATACCCGCTCGCCAACGCGCACGGATCGATGTAGCATTTTTCATATTATTGTTGATTTATCAAAAATGGCTCAGCCGATTTCGATAAAATTTAAATGGGACCAATTTAAAAATAATTATCGAAATCGGACCACTTCGTAAAAAGTTATGCGTAATATATTAAAAAAATATACATATACGCATCGAATTGAGTACCTCCTCCGTTTCGTCGGTCAAAAAGAGTGGTTGAAGAGGCTTGCTTTCGCACTTTTACAACTAAGTAAATTATCACAGAAGCGTTAGAAATTATTAACAAGACCTTATCACACACCTAAATATAAACTTCACACAGTGGATCATTGTGACACAACTTTGTTGCTTGTATTCATACAAAATTGCCATTGGTACATAATACAATAAAGAATTGCATCTATCTACAATTGAATGAGGGACCCATCTGTTTGTCGCTGCCTGTTACATACAGATGAGCCGATATTAGGAAATAGAAGTGGATTCATAGAGGTTCAGAGAGATGTATTTTCTTTAACCGACTCGCGGGACATGTATATGAAGCAAATACGCATATACGGCATAAAACGTTTTTGCGAAACACATTTTAGAACGCAGTATTGTGGAAGCGCATAGTACGAATTAGTGGTTTGATGAGATCTGTGAGTAATAACTATGTAATAAGCTAAATGACAAAGTATACTTAGTTCGTTAGTTAGGTTATCCAAAATATTAGACACGTACTTTTTTGTATTATCAACTAAACAAAAAACTATGAATTTGAAAAAGTTCATTAGTACCGCGTGATGTCACACCTAGCTACACTCCTTACATAGAAGTGACATGGCGACTTCACTCCTGAACTTTGACGCGTCATGTTTTGTTTGATTGGCAAAAAAATTAAAGTTCCCGTTACTTCGAAACGACATGACCCATCTCATGGGATCTGTGGATGAAATGAAACTGAAATTGCAATGTAAACTATAGTCTGACCGTTTAACTGAGACCTCGCCTGCGCGGTACAGGGGCGTCGGGGGAGACGACACAGGGGACTGAGACACAGACAGACAGACAGTTAAACGGTCAGACTATAGGCAGTCGAGGTTTAATGTTTTATTCAGTAACATCAGCGTCTTTGTTTCCTGAAAAAAAAAACTTTTATAAATCCGGAGTAAAACATTAAACAGGTTCTTAGTGGTATGTGTGCCTCAAATTTTAACGAATCACAGCATAGCATCACATAGTAGTGATCAAACACTAGGTTCATCATCATCATCATCCGCAGCCTTCTCTATGCCACTGCTGGGTATAGGCCTCTCTCTTACGGTGCCATTTGTCTCGGTCCTGTGCTAATCGTGTCCAGGTTCGACCCGTGATTTATAAAACAGTTTTCCTTTTAGATTATTGGGCAGTTTATTTGGATAATATAATAATTTTTAGTTGTTTTATAAAACAGTTTTCCTTTTCGATATCTCATAGATTATTTGGCAGTTTATTAAATATTTTTATAGCCATAGAATGCCGGCTGGAACTATGCATTGCTAAGTTAGACTTTGATCCCACGAGTTTATGTCTGTATTGTGATCTAATTTTGTGTGATTTATTAGACGCTTTGTTAAATTAAAATAGTCAGGGTGGTTTTTGATAAATTTACATTTCGAATATTACATTGATAGACACCAGGGACATAATTTCATATCTCGTAGTAACAGTAAGTGATCCTATGTTCCAGACCACCCGACTTGGCAAGCATGTGAACGAGCTCCGCCGCAAGACCACAGACCCTTCGCTAGCGCGGCGCGCCAAGGTGCTGGTGAAGCGATGGCGAGACCTCGTCATACCCTCCGTGGCTTCACCCGGACACACCGGTAAGAGATATAGTGAGAGTGCGGTGTTTATTTACATCTTACTAGCTGTCCCGGTAAACTTCTTAACACCTTCATCTGTCACACTAATTTCGATGGCGTTTAGCGCCACCAATGACCAGATACAGCAATTTTTACATGTAGGAACATTTTGTATGGGAATTTACATAAATTGATGTTCTTATTGTTTTATCCGCGCATTTTTTTTTTGTTTTTTTCTTTCATAAGAACCTTCTGACAATAACAAACAACAAAAGAAGAATTAGCGAAATCGGTACAGCCATTCACGCGTGATACCGTGACCAAGGAAATAGCGGTTAATTTTTATATTATAAAGATAATGTAGATTTTCAGTGCGTTTTAATTAACGTACAGATGGGGACGTCCCTGGTCAAAGATCCAAAGACAGACTGAAGACTATGCGGTGCTCTGGTGGACAGGGCACGTGGCTTGAAGAATGTGTGGTCGATGGGGGCGTAAAGTTCTCGGACAGAGGCCACAAACTAGCAAGCGCCTTTTAGGACTACTGAAAAGGCGAACCGACGTATATGATTAGCCGATTCACCTTTCTGGTAGACTCCCTACGCGGCGCTGCCTGTGGTCTTTATCCGAGAACTTAACGTCTCCAGCAGCCATCCATTCTTAAAACTACAAACCCTGCCCACTATTACCAGAACTGTTGATTTGAATATATTTATTGGCACTGCGATAGTATGGCCGAGCCTAACGCTCAACATCAAGCGAGCAACCTGCTCGTCCCGTCACCTTCGAGCAAATATCTACAGAGCCACGGTCCATACGTGAAAGTAGTAAAAAATGTCCGAGCGCCGTCATACTTAAATAATTAAATAATTCACAATAATTCAGACCCGTTTCTCGAATCTCGACGTTATGTCACCTAATTAGTGCTTGTAACCGAGCACTTTGGCATCGCGCGGTGTTGCAGTCGGCTTGCAATCGCCTTACGACTAACGAATAAGCCTGCTCACTACGTAGCTTAGGCAGAGTTTTGACTCTGACACTTTTTTGCACGATTGTGACTATAGATATTCGATTGTGGCTCGAAGCCCGTCATCCAATGACTCCTTTGGTCCAATGGCCACAACTGGCAATGCAAGTCGACTGGGCACTGTCGCTAACTGGGTCAAGGGCGCGTTGCCCAAGCGTCGTGATCGACCGATTTACGCACCGGCTACCGTTACCGAACAAATCGCTGTGAAATTCTGTACGTCTGATTGAATTCTAAACGTTACAGTTACCACGTTGCTAACGCCATTCATTAGGATTAGGATTTTTTCCGCGAGATATGCGGATTCAAATATCTTGGCGACTGTGATGTTAGCTAGAAGCTGCGGTTAACCCAAATTGGGCTATATGAAGTTTGATTCGGTTTAAACCTGATATTGTAAGGATATCTCCAAGGCGCCTGAAGCTCTCTTTTCCAAAACCATTTACGAGGGATGAAGCCATGGTTCGCACTCTGGATTTTACCAGATCTCATATTCGGTGCGATAGCTTCTCTCAGATCTTTTGCTGCCTCTGTTGTTGTTGTGATGATAGCGTCCCCGTCCACATCAAAGTGTCTGATCACCCATGTGGTCTTGCCACATCCTGGTACCCCATTGACCCATTGTATCTTTGGTAACGCCCAGCATTGCCAGCCTGCCTCGACGTCCGAGCTCCGTTCGATGGTTTTAGCCATGTTTGAGTCTGAGAGCAATCAAAGAAATGTGAAGCTTACCAACCAGCATTTACTAGTATACTGTACTAGCCTTTTTTTAATAGTCCAGTGCAGGACGTAGGCCTACCCACGTAGGGTGATTGGGCCATATCCACTACGCTGGCCCAGTGCGGGTTGGTGGATTCACAAACGCCATCGAATTTCTTCTACGGACGCATGCAGGTTGCCTCACGATGTTATCCTTCACCGAAAAGTCAGTGGTGTGAAATTCCGTACATAAATTCCAAAGAACTCATTAGTACGGGACCGGGATTTGAACCCATGACCTCTACCACTACCACTAGACCACCACAGCTTTACTAGTATGGTAGCGCTTTTTTTAAACCCTCAATACAAATGTAAAGTTTTACCCATGAATCACTGTCTGAGGCATATTAGTTCATAAGCGGAGGAAGTAAATTTGATTTTATTTAGTTAAAATGTAACTTTGAGATTGTCTGGGTAGAATACAAAAAAAAAAAAATACGAGGAAATCTAACTTGAGGGGTCGGAGAACCCAACATTTTTAAAACTACGCAACGGATTTTGATGCGTTTTTTTAATAGATAGAGTGATTCAAGAGGCAGGTTTATGTGTATAATACTCCTATGCGGGCACACCTGTGTGAAGCCGGGGCCGGTCGCTATTTTTCTTATTATTAGGATAGTGTTTAATCAAATCTAGTCTTTTCATCAATGCTGTACTGCACTAGCCTTTTTACTCACCCATGAAGGGTAATTGGGCCATATCCATCACGCTGGCCCCGTGCGGGTTTTTGCTTTATTCACGTACGCCATTGAGTTTCTTCTACGGAAGAATACAGGTTGCCCCACGATATTTTCCTTCACCGAAAATCCAGTGTTGTGAATTTGTTTAAACGTACGTAAGTTCCAAGAGCTTATTGCTACGGTACCAGGATTTGAGCTATAATCTCAACATTGTAAGGCTGGTGTTACTACCACGGCTTTCAATAATGGCTTTCTTTGTTTCAAAGTCAATCCAAGTCAATATAGGTAGCATGCACACAGTGCAGGTCTTAAATATTAAAATGTTTCACTACATTCAATCCGTGTTGAACATGCAAATATATTCATAATGTCAAAATTTAATAGTAACTGAAAATCGTAATAAGATTGAATTAATGTTAGGAAATAGAAATACAAATGTCAATTTTTAAACAAAACACCAAAGCTACCAAAACACACTATGTATATGAATAATTGTATGGAAAGATTACATAGTCAGTATACAAAGTATATGTTATCAATAGTAATAGAACATTAAATAAATAAATAAATATTTGGGGACATCTTACAATCTGCCTCTGACCCCAAACTAAGCAAAGCTGTGATATGGCAGCCAGAGACTGATATACTACATATACTTATTTTTAAATACATACTAACTAAATAACACCTAGACACAGAGCAAACCCATATGTTCATCACATAAATATTTGCCCTGGGTGGGGATCGAACCCACGGCTCTTTGACCCAGAAGTTAGGGTCACTAACCACTGAGCCACCGAGGCAGTCTATATCATCTATATCATTGTTTGTCTTCAGGTTCGAACCGGTCGTCGGCAGAGCGCAGCACGGTGCGGCGACTTGGCGGCACTCCGCTCACATCGCCGGCGCTGCAAAGGGTAATAATTAAATACTATTTTCATCCCCCCCATCTCGGAAAGAGTATTTTTGCTATTCGATATCTGAGTGCAAAAGCCGTTTTTATCCGCTAGAGGATAAAGTAAAATTGAATTAAGAACATCGTGTGCACCAAGTTTGTGAATTCAAAACATAAAACCTATTTGCTTCTACCTACATGACGCCGAATTTATCATACAACCTTTTTTAGTTTGTAATATCTTAGACTTTAACAAACTAAAAAAGGTTCTTCGACTTAAAAAAGGGACCTTCTTGGTGTACTACTTTTTTTAAATTTGCTTTGCGCACGCCATCAAAGAGAATACAATACTACATAGGACGCGCCATTTTCTTTTCACGTCTTAATGTTAAAATCTTATGTTTAAAACAAGAAACTTGAAAACCAGTGAATAACTTAAAATGATGATTCTAGCGACGAGGAAGCTTATTTGACGCCAAGAGAATTGACTGAAAGTTTTATGAACTTTATCCCTCAACAATCACATGAGGAGTATTTGAAACAGTACGATATGTAGACGACTTTAGTTATTTCCTCGCTGAGGTGGGATGAAAAGTTACGTGTTGCGCGGTATTAGGGGACATCTTACACACGGTCTCTGACTCCAAACTAAGCAAAGCTTGTGATATGGCTGCCGGAGACTGATATACCACATACACATATTTTTAAATACATACTTGTATAGATAATACCTAAATAACACCCAGACACAGAGCAAACACCTATGTTCATCACATAAATATTTGTCCTGGGTGGGGATCGAACCCACGCTTCTTTGACCTAGGAGTCAGGGTCACTAAAGGCCCGAGTAAAACGTCGCTGGGCCGAGACAGTGACACGGCCGAGTAGCTGTTTACACCTGTCATTTTTTACGTTTTTAACAAAACGTACTTGTTATAATTCCCGCGTAAAATGACGAGTATGCATCGAATGGCGAGTACGCCTGTTCATATGCACCGAGTGAGCCAGCGCGGAGAGGCGGGGGGAGGGTGGCTCGGCCCAAAAAGTAGAACTGGGTCCGAATGATTGTCTCGCCCGGTTGCTCGACCGAGCACTGGCCTATGTGTTTACATGTCGCGAGCGCTCGGCCGAGAGCACTGACTCGCTACTGTATTCGGTAGGTGTAATCGGGGTTTAACCACTGAGCCACCGAGGCAGTCACTATATGCCCAGCAGTATACGTGCTATGCTATAGCTGAAAAGAAAATTCTGAACTAGCTTACAAATCTCTATCTTTTTCCTTGCAGTCCTAAGAGAGAGTTGAATTAGTCATTGACTTGTGCACTAATTTTGCAGCAAGGGTTGAGCCCTGCCGTGCCGAGCCCGCGGCCACCTTCGCGACCCGGTGAGTATTCATTTCACTGTGAAAATATATTCAATTACACAGGGTTATATAGAACTGTTTCGTATACTAAGCGCCACACAAATCAACGGATGAGAAGTTAGCCGCATATGACACTAGGTAGGTAGTTATTTAAATTTTAATATTTATTGTACTTATTCATTTTTTAAATTTAATTTTGTAATTATGTGTTGAACAAAAAAAAAACCATGACATTTTCATTTATTCTTTCTGACATTTTTTAATTTTGTATTCAATTGTAAAGTAGGTAGCTATTTATTTTAATAATTGTTTAAATTCGTTGCTACGTATTATGTATTGTGAAATGACGAGATATATTTTGCGGTACTTTATATTATTGTACAAACTGTTGTATATATAATTTTAGTATTAAGCTCAATACATCAATAAACGATTCTAATTCTAATTCACTTCGCCGTGATTCGCTAATTATTGCGCATGTGAGCACGTGCGTAGGGAGCGCGTGGGAGGCATGAGGTTGGCGGGTGGGTGTGCTCCAACGTCTCGTCTCTCTGGCTCCCGCGAATAACCAAAATTTCGTCTATTGCGCAGCGTTCTGCGCATAACTTCCCATCCGCCGATTTGTGTGGCGCTCAGTTTACTAAGCCGAAAGGAGGTGATTTAGACCATCATTATGAACAACTTTTTCTATGTGGCCAAATCTAAATTCGATCATTTTGTCGATTCCGAGTTGCAATTTTGTTTAGAATAGCAATAGTATAGCTGATTTTTTTTCTGGAATTTCGAGTTTGTCCCATAGTAAAAGTGGTTCATAATGATGATCTTAATCACTCCCTTTCGATTTAGTACAGGGCGCGCAGATATCCTATATTGAGTGACCAACTATGCCCACTAAGTGCCCACTTTGTTGCACAATGTTGAGTAAAGCTCCCTCTAGACACAAGCGGGCAAGGTGCTGCGTGACCGCGATCTAGACATCCACCAATCACACAGCCCAGCACCTATTAACAAATTCCGACAAAAAAAACATAGATCAATCATTACAATCAAGACCAAATGTTCATTGCACAGAACAATTAATTTTCAAGTGAAAAAAAAAAATTGTTACAAAACTACGTCAAATGTGTAAAATTTATCTGTTCGCTTGTTATGCAGTTATTTAATTTACACAATACGAGCTTATTTACAATTAAAACTAGGTTTGTTATGAAAAAAAAAAAAACAAATATTCTCTTCTAATCCATCTTCACAGAAAATAATTATGTTTTGACACATGACATTTCGTTTATTATAGGCCGCGCTACACAAGTTGGCGGATGTACAATCTTGACTGAAGCTCACATAAAGCCGCACGTTGATTGGATATAGCTTGTAGCTAACTTCACATCCGCCAACTTATGTGGCGCGGCCTGCAGGCTAAATAAGTTCTGATACATGAATTTCGATAGTTGAAGCCACAGACTATATGACATTTCTTTTTCACTTGGCGCGATTTTTTAAATTCAAACTTAGCGTTAAAGGTTTCACGTCCGGCGATACTTACTACTCGGCCTCTAAGTCGCGGCTTTACTGACTACTAAGTTTTAGTTCTTATATCGGTACATGAGGGCTTACGAGGTTAATAGATACTTTCTGCGCCCTCCTGAAGATACTAGCCGGACAAAACGACCGCTTCCAAGAGAGATACTATACTCCTGCTGCCGGAAACCGAGAGTGAAGATTACACTGCTGAGATCAGGAAGCCAATGGCAGTGCGAAAATTGTGACCGCCAAGTCAGATTACCATTAAAATACATTGGCGTGTTTCGTATGAGAGGTAGCTGTGTTTTGAGGTAAAAGGACATACACGTCCACAAAATGTATGGAGGCTGGTATTATAATGATCAAAAAATTCAACCATAACATGTGTTACATCTCGAGAAAGTACAGTTTTTCAAAATGGAGGTGTGAAAAAATATATATTAAATATTTTAGAGGAGCCCACAAAGCAAGCTTTCAAACGATGCATATATCATCTTGGTTAGATTTTTCTCTGAATAATATACCATTTGTAAACGTATCTTTTGAGAAATTGCCGTATGAGATACATTTTAATGCTTCTTCATTCCCTTGATTGCCGAAAGTTTTGGCGAAATTATTAAATGGCTAAGAAAATTTAACTAGTCCGTCAGATTATCAAAAAATATTAGACAAGTATTTTTTCTTTTGTCAATTAAAAAAAAATTGACGAAGATATAGCCTGTTTAAGTTTCGCGTGACGTCACGAGTGCACTACATTTAATGTATAGACTACGCCGCACTAGTGATGTCACGACCCCCACTCCCAAACTTTGACAAAGTTTATCTTAGTCATTCGTTGTTTGATTGACAAATGAAAAAAATACGTGCCAATCTCAGACCAAGAAGATATTAGACTCCTGCTAGCTTAGCATACAAGACCACGACAAGAGTTTATCGACGTGTGCAAAGGTGACAGATATATGCTTCATCATAGCTCTGTCACGTTCTGACACGTCGATAGTATTATTTTATGGTCCGTATGTTAAGCCCGCTGGTGTGCGTAGCCACATGCGATAGAACAATAAATAGGAACGAAATAAACGAATAAATTGAACGATTAGTGTTGCTGCTCGTACGATTTTACCCAGAGGTGCCAATATATTTTGAAAATCTAACTCACGGACTAATTATAATAATGATTTTTTTTACCTAGTCATCATGCCTCTATTTCCGTAGCAATGGCAACACTGCCGTCAAGTGGAAGCTCTGTAAAATGCAGCCAGGTTATGGCCTACTCTCCCGATGCCCTATCCAACCTATACAAAACACAGGCGGTGCAAGAGCCGAAAAAAAGTGAACAGTTTTATTTGTGTGTTGACAGCATGGGGCGGATACGAGTCGGACTCACAGGACGTGATCCTAGTGGACGACGACCCGCCAGCGCCGGTGCCCGCGGCCGCGCCCGTGACCGTGCCCGTGCCCGTGCCCATGCCCATACCCATACCCGTGCCCATGCCCGTGCCCATGCCCGCGCCCGCGAACCCCACGTGCTCAACCAACAATAACACGCACAAACCTCTCACGCCACGTAAGTAATCTACACTTCTACTTACTACTCTTGTTGTAGGTACTTTTCAGTACGTACCTTATATTTAAATGACACTCAATTTTTTATTGTTTTATTAATTGTTATTTTTTTAAACTAATTCATTATTGACTTATTATTTCATTGCGTTTTTCTTTTTAATATTTATTACTAGCAGAGCCCCGCGGTTTTACCCGCGTTGTGCCCGTTCCCGTGGGAATTTCGGGAATTTTATACATGTAAACCTTCCTCTTGAATCACTCTATCCATTAAAAAAAACCGCATCATAATCCGTTGCGTAGTTTTAAAGATTTAAGCATACAGACAAACAAATAAACAAACAAACGAAAATAGCGACTTTATTTTATACTATGTAAGGATTCATATTTTCATTTTGCATCTTTTACATACATAACATTTTTTTTAAATATCTTTGTTAACTCTGATTGTTTTACTGTTGTATTTTGATTTGACTGTTGTATGAATAAATGAATATGAATAGTAGGTCGATCAAATTTCTGGGCGGCTGTGATGTTTGCTGCGGATAACCCAATCCTGACTGACGCTCATATAACAGCTGCGCGAGGATTGGGTTTCCCGTAGCTTGTAGCTAACATCATAGCAGCCAAGAAATTTCGGTCTATACCTCTACACTAGTACTAGTAGTTTTCCGAACAGCAGACCTCGCATCTGTTTAGCTGAATCTTTGTAAGCCTATATCTTGCGTCGCTATTGACTGATTTAATTCACACTCACATACTTGTTAGCGTAGTGTGTGAAACGATCCCCCCACCCCCCTTTTTTTAAAGAATATACTCAATACCACGGTAATGATATCTACCAGTATTCCGTCTCCATACAAACGGTCGGAACGCGAAACATACCTACGCGCCTCGGAGCGGGGTATGCTCGCGGTATGCCAGTCAGCCGCGGCGCGCCATAGTGATGAACGAACGAACGTGTTGGATTGCAACTAGTAAGCGTGCGATTTACGTTTTTATGTTTCTTCGTTTTACTACGGAACTAAAAAGACATAAAAACGCAATTTTATGTAATTTTATTGAACACTTCCTTTTTAGGGTTCCGTACCCAAAGGGAAAAACGGGACCCTATTACTAAGACTGCGATGTCCGTCTGTCCGTCTGTCACCGGGCAGTATCTCATGAACCATGATAGCTAGGCATCTGAAATTTTCACAGATGATGTATTTCGGTTGCCGCTATAACAACAAATACTAAAAATAAAATAAATATTTAAGGGGGGCTCCCATACAACAAACCTGAATTTTTAGACGTTTTTCGCTCTATATTAATAATGGTACCAGGTAGATGGTTGAAATTTTCACAGAATATTTAGTTTTTTTATTTAATTTTATGTTTAATTTTATTATTGAAGGGATATTCCCTTCAATAATAAAATTAAAATATCTACATAATTGTATTTTATGTTCCAGCCGTGAAGAGGCCGCCGTCTCCTGAAACATTGTACGATGAGAAGAAAGCGAAAAGAGACAAAAAACCTAAAAAAAGAAGGTAAGTAAGTAAGTTCGTATAGGCCGGGTGGTTAGCCCTGGTGTCAGAGTTTTTAAGCCGCCTGAAGGCCTCTGACATGGCTAAACGGTTAAAACAACCGGGGCCTACAATTTAACGTGTCATCCGAGCCACGGTAGCGCTCAGTAGGAAAATGCCACCCGCGGTCACCCATCCAAGTACTGACCGGTAAAAAAGAAGGTTAGTTTTAGTTACATTGATTGCCAGTTTATAGGGTTCTGTGACTTATCTGGCTTAAGACATTTATTTCTCAAAAGAATTAACAAAAATTCATTTTTATAAACTTATAAATTATTCATTCTTAGAAACACGAGGTAATCTACTATACATATACATACAATTTTACTATTCATAGTAGACAGGCTATTATATCTAGGTAAGAGTAATGCAAGCGCCGAACACTATTGAGAAAAAAACTGTTGAAAAACTGTTGAAAAATTACATAGGTATTTATGTAAGTATGTACCTACATATTTATCATAAATAGTTGGACTACTTGAATTACCTACATAATGAAAGTAAAGTAAGTTTATATATTAAGATTGTTGGTACTTAAATAGACGGGTAAACAGTAAATTTTAAACATGAGTAGGTAGGTAACATAACTATATTAGCAAAGGCTTATCCTCACTTCCTTAATAATATTGTGTTTGTTGGTTTATTTGTTATTCTCTGGTGTCAGATTTTAAGCCGCCTGAAGGCCTCTGACATGGCCAAACGCTTAAAATTTAACGTGTCATTTTATTTATTCATTTCAGTATGTGTGATTTGGTAATGACCCAGTAGTTAAAGTTTTATTTTCATTTGCAGGGGTCACGGTCGAGCCGGATCCGGCACGGAGTCGCCGGGCGGCATCACGATCCCGGCGCCGGCCGCGCCCGGGCCGCCCGGTCCGGCACCGTGGCGCGACCGGAACGGTACGGCCGACCGGCGCCGGAACGGCTGCCGGAAGGACGCGCTCGATCCCTACACCGCGCTTGTACATAGGATGCCTAAAGTCGGCGATAAGAAGGTTAGTAGTCAGGAAATTCAATAGGCACAAGTTGCTACTAGCAAGATCACGCGTGCTGGTAATATGACGTCCACGGACAAGATGGAAGATCTGATCGTGACAGCAAAAGCACGCCAGTTGCAAACCGTTTCCATCGGTCATACAGGAAGCCTATATCCGACATTTGACATTTTGCGATCATTTTAACGATGGTGATAGGTACATATATCTATAATCCAACACCATTATAGAACTTCTAAAGTCAACAGTGAAAAGTTTACATACTGGCCCAGTTTTTTGATAAGAAGATTAATCCATTTAAATAAGCAACTTAGTTAATGTCTTAAGTTTCCATCAAGTAAGTTTATAGACCGAATTATGCAAGTCGGCGGTGAAGCTGCGCTAAACCCGGTTTTCGGAGTAGTATTATTAGATCTGTAAGTTACTCCTAAAGTATATTTTGTCAATTTTTGAACGTGAACTAGCGTATTTTCTAGCGTGTGACGTCACAGACCAGCACCATTACAGAATGTCGTTTTTGACGGGATCTTGAAAATCTATTAACACTGATTTTCATTGTAAATACAGTAGATCTCTCGGAAATATAAATGTAGTGTGATTATTATGTACTAACGAATAATTTAAAACGATTTCCAAAAACTAGTCAAATAGCCTATTGTTTTATTTGTCAGGTGAAGACGACGCAAGAGCTTCTGGAGCAGATCCAGTCGCGCGGCGCGCGGCCTTCCTCGCCGCACTCTCCCCACTCTCCCCACTCGCCAGACGTCATGCTCATAGAACCCGACGGTCAGTACACACTGTTTTTAGATATATATCCATCATAGGCCGTATATTTATTTATTTATTTTTGTTTATGAGAAGTGAGCCGCAGATGACACTTCGCCGTGATTCGCTAATTATTGCGCATGTGTGCACAATGCGTAGAGAGCGTGCGGGAGGCATGAGGTTGGCGGGCGGGTGTGCCCCGGTGCGAGTCTCTCTGGCTCCCGCGCATACCTATATTTCGGCTTTTGCGCAGCGTTATGCGCATAACTTCCCATCCGCCGATTTGTGTGGCGCTTAGTATACACATAATATGGTTTAAAAAGGAGAGTTTGTAGAGCGCTTACGCTCGTGGCTAAACATACCAACTCGAGATCTACACTACATGCAAACAAGATCTGTATGGAGATTTATCGGAGGTATGGCTAAGGACTCACGAAGAGGTTTTTAGCCGCCCCCGCCGCGGTTACGGGCCCGCAGCTTCTGAAGAATGCTGATAAATATCAAAAACCTACTTTAAAAAACCCGCCATAACTCTTAAACGGCTCAATCGATTTTTATAAAACATAGCTAAGAACACTCTCGACTAAGTCTACTTTCATCCAAAAAAAACTAAACTGAAATCGGTTCAGCGGTTCGGGCGCTATGATGCCACAGACAGACAGACAAACAGACACGTCAAACTTATAACACCGCTCTTTTGCGTCGGGGGCTAAAAAAACAAATCTCACGACACGTTTTACGGCCGCGGTGTGCGCGGTTGTTCGCGGCGCCCGCTGTACGGCGGGCAACTAGTAGAATCGCGCGGGCCGCGGTCAACCGCAGCCTCGGCGGGTTGCGACCGCGCGCTCTCAGTCTGATCTTCACTCTGCTCTCTGGAAGTCTGTAAATGTATCTAAGTACCTACTAACAATATTTGAAGCAACACCAAAATTTACTAACTTCAAACCATGCATAGGCCGCATCACACAAGTTGGCGGAAATGAAGTTAGCTACAAGCGCAATATCCAATCAACGCGCGGCTCTGTGAGAGCTTCAGTCAGTATTGGATATTGCGCAGCTTATCTAACTTCATTTCCGCCAACTTGTGTGACCCGGCCTATACATCAGTTATTGATCTAATAAACGTTATCTTACTAATAAGACAATTGTAATTTTCCAGCGGTACCAATTAAGGTGGACTCCCCGCTCCGGAACGGCGGCTCGCCCCCTCCCCGCGCGCCCACACCCGCCCCCCCTTCCCCCCTCCCGCCGCTAGAAGACGAGCGGGAGTACCACGACTGCACCTGCGGCGAAGAAACCGCGCAAGAAGACTGCCCCGCCGCCAGGAGGACTGAAGTCCACCCCCTACACATCCTGGCTCTCCACCACGCGTTCCTCCCAGGAATCAACGGCACCAGAGCACCCACTCACCCGCACCAGTACGCCGTCAGAAAACCCACGGACCCGGAAAAACCCGGCCTCTTCACCAGTGTCGTCCCCCTATACAAATACTCGGATTACGCGGACGATTACTGCGCCAAAAACATGTCCAAAGTGCCTCTCTGTACGCATCTGCCCTGGACGGAGTTCGCGCCCGAACCCCCCGAATTACCCCCACCACCTTCACCGCCTCCTCTAAGACCGTATCCTATAGAAGAAGTAGAACCCGTCAAAGAGGAAGCCCCCGACAGCGACGCGACCAGCGTCGACAGCGAAGATCTCCCAGATAAAACAAAAACGGAAACGGTCGAGGCCGAAATGGTCGGCGTCCCCAACCTAGAACCGAGTGATAGGCTCAAAGCTCCCATATTATCGCCGGAAGAAGAGACTCCCTTCACGAAAAGCGAACCCGTCACCGAAATGGAGGTGGAGGACGCTTTCGAAACGAAACACCAGGACCACAGGACGGTCGAGAGGACGAAAGAGAATATCGACGGGCAGACTCTGTTCGATATGGTCAAAGACGCGGCGGATAGTATACCGTACGATTACGATCAGATACATTCGACGCCTGTTGTGACGTTGCCGGATGAGGAGTTTCAAGCGATCGAAACTCTAGAAGAGGCCATGAATCGTGCCGAAGATGAAACCGAACGGGACGATTTAGGGAGGCCTCTGCGTCCGACCAACTTCACCGAGTGGCACGAGTGCGCGCGGCTCGGAGACCTCATAGCTTTACCGTACGTGGTGATCGACTGACGTGACCCTGTGATATTGTACCGTTTCGGGTTTACTACTCGGCTGCGCTTGTTGTAGTGTGTTGTGACAATCGCGTATTTGCGAGAGGTATTGAAGATAAAATTTCGAAGAAGTACATTTATAAAGAATTTCCGATAACGTAACAAAATATCATTTAATTTTGACTGTCTTAGAAGAATTCAATCCAAATCAATTTTCGGATTAAGCATCCGATTCGCATCTGATGGCATAAACAAAAGTTTTCTAAATTTCAGTTTAAAACAATGGGCTAGCTCCACTGGGAGCTGCACCATAAACGCCAAAAAGAATAGAACTCATCTTAAAGACTGATTGCAAGATCAAGATACGCAACAAAAAAAATCAGTTAAGTCAAGCTAATAACCACTGTAATTTTGATTTGAGATAAAATTCTTATCCCATTTTCGGTCACAAAATTGTAAATTTTGAATCGTACTATATGTATTGTACACAATAGAAACACCTCGCGTGAATCGTGGCTATCGCAACACCCTATATAGCGAGAGCTATAGTGAGCGGGAGCGGGTGTGAGTCAGACTGTTCTGTGTAGTGCCAAAAGTTCGTTGTCACCGTGTTGTTTCCAAGTGTCCTTACTTTAGTCGTAAGCGTATCCCATTGTATATAGAGGTAAGTGCTCGAATATGTACATACAGTTTGTAAGTTAGCTAATGTAGTTAGGAAACGAATGGTTGGGACGAGAGACTTGTTTAATATATCTATCCCTTTTTGTTTCATAAGAGTGCCGTAGTCTTGGAAGCCGTCTTTTGTCTTTTTCTATCAATATATCATTTCAGCACAAAATCATCAAGTCTAGCTAATTAAGCTTGAGGTATCGCATTTGCAGGATGGACGAGTGTTAGACCTTTTAGCGGAGTCAATTATCAACTCTATTGCTTTAGAAAGATCTTAATTATTCCGTCATCTAACCATTATGTCTAACTCTAGTTTTGCACAGTTCCGTGCCTACTACAATTTTGCGTTTGGTTCTGAAAACTTCAACTCCACAGTAACAAAGTCGAAAATCCAATTTTTTGTGCGTTGGTAAGGTCCTAAAAGACAATAGCTGATTTCCAAAGTTACTACGCATTTGTTATTAAAGCTCAGAATACGGCGCGTAGATCTCGCGTTTTGTTTATCTAAATTATGTTTTTTTTAAATGTGCAATGGAGGAAGTGGCTTTCATCCTGCGTAATCCAACGGTCATAATTTTATTAGATCATTGTTTTGCTAAGACCGAAATAAAATAGAAAAAATGATTCACATAATTTTATGGAAAAAATAACGAAAGAAATTATGTAAAATAAAGAACCCTGCAAGATTATGGTGCACATTAACTAAAAGTAAATAAGAAAATAAAGCGCGAGCGAAACGAGCGCGTATTTTGTTCCAATATTGTTAGTTCCGCGAGCGCTCAATGTCTCCGCGCGGCACTCCGGACGCTTTTATGATTATATTTTTTTTAGTTTAAAAAATTATTTAGTATTTAAATAGTCACGTGTCCATGTTTTAGTCATGTATTTATTTTGTATTCGTTTTAAGTGGTTAACAAATTTTGTTTTGTTTGGTGGATCGTTTCGTTGTTTTTGTGATATTCTGCGGTATTTTGAATATCTGGTCGTTCAATGTTCACTTTTCAAGAGATTTTTTCGAATTAGAACTCAATCAGGCTTAAAAACTTTTCTAATACCTATCACGTATGTACCCTTTCACTCTAGAGTTCCTTTCTGTACTTTATGGCGTCTTAAAATACTCTTAAAATATTCTAGATCTGCCACAAATTGCCCGAAAATATCAACTAAGCTATACCCATTTCTATGGTACGCAAATCGAATTTTTGCCGAGTGATATCATGAGCTTTAAAATAATGATACCAAAGGTCTATTTTCAACTGTCTCCCTAAGTCTACTGAACATGCGGTTTTACCTATCCAATGTTTACAGAAGTTTTTCTTTTGGGAAATGTATATGTGCATCATTCTGATCAATTTTCGCTATGAAACCAACAGCGAGATCGCGAAAAAAAACAGCTGTTTCATACAAAAGGTTTATTGACTCGACAAAATGTATGGAGCAGCTGATTTTTGTCGGCCATTTCACAGTTAGTCCCATAGTAAAAGTTGTTCATAATGATACGCATTTACACACCTAAAAGTCTTAATTAACATTGGATTGACGATCCGGGCATTAGTTTCTTATTTCTATTCATAAAACTTGAAATCTCTTGAATGTGTTCAAATATATCCAATTTATTCTACATTCACAATGCGATCCACCAATCACTTTGTAAAAATAGAATTTTCCAAATAAGACGGTACTAACTCAGACATACTGAGTTATCTTGTTACCCATTGTGATTTTTTATGAAAAAAAATATTAAAAATTAGGTAATTAATAATAATAATAATAGGAGATCCAATTGTGTATTATACATATTATAACGGTATATCATGAGTGAATAATTAATATCACTAAAGATGTGTGGATAATGGATATACATATAATAACATGGTTATATCAACATTAGAAAATTATATGGGAAACTGATTCTTCTTTTTATGTATGTGAAAATGTATAGCAAGCACAATCAAATTATGAATGCTACAATTTATAAAGTACTCTTTGTTGCAATAACTATATCAATGAATATAATTTGTGAACCAATTTGGCTTGGTTAAAACATTTGCCGCCTTACCACAAAAGACTTAAAACATGCTTTAAACACTGTTTAACCGTGCAATTTGTACTGCTAAACACTGTCTAAAGCGTGCGTAAAACTTTTGTGGTAAGACGGATAATTTCTAGTTGCTTCAAGGAAAATAATTATGATTAAACCATTCTATACACTTTTAATGTAATTTCTCAATGTCAATCCAGTTTGTTTCCTCTTATAGGGAATATATTAGTGGTAATACAATTTGTACAACAGGAGGCAGGAAGCCAATCAGCTGGTTTTATCACATAATAAAAATAGTTATAGGCCGAATCATACAAGTCGTCGAATGTGAAGTTAGCTACAAGCGGCGCAATATCCAATCCTGAGTGAGGCTCACATAAAGCTGCCCTTTGATTGGGTTTCGCGCAGCTTGTAGCTTCACATCCGCCGATTTCCATTCTTCTGATTCGGCCCAAAGTTTACTAAAAATAATAATGATTATAAAAATGTTAGAAAGACTCGTAAGTACACATCCGTTAAAAAATCATATCGCATTTGGATTAAACAAAGTGCTCCTTTGCGTCCAAATAAAAAAATAAACTTCAAGTTTTATATCTATCAAATTAAGGTTCAATATTGAGTTGATCAGTTTCCCAAAAATCTATAAAATTGCTATATCTATAGGTGACTATGAGCATTGAGTATAGCTTTAAGAACTACATAGTATTCTTGTAATCGATGTAAAAACTGTTTGGAGCTTTAACACGCCACGTTATATAGATACCTACAGTTTGTTTCTTTTTAGATGTTCAACTAAAAATGTGAATGCAAATCAAAATGGCGGATAGGCAACCAATCAGAAGATATTCAAGCTATGATTGGACGAAATCCTTTTATGTTGTTTACTTACGATGGGGTCCGAAATACACTAACACCACCAAAATAATTCAACACACAAAATTAATTCATTATTTGTGAATTATTGTCATCGACATAAGCTTTTATACCTACATCACTAGCGACCCGCCCCGGCTTCGCACATTATACATATAAACCTTCCCCTTGAATCACTATCTATTAAAAAAAACCGCATCAAAATCCGTTGCGTAGTTTTAAAGATATTCATGGCAAAGGCATTCATGGGGACAGACAGCGGTAAGCGACTTTGTTTTATACTATGTAGTGATGATTCACCTATGGATTCCAAACTATCTGACGTAGTGTTGACGTCAAAAAAGTTTTTTTTGAAATGAACGTGAATAATTTCTAAATTTAAACTTCTATAACACTACGTCTACTAATTTCAAAATGCTTTAGATGTATTTCGGACAGCAACTATTGAACATCTATAAAGAAATAAACAAATCAAACTGCACTGGCTTACTTACCGCCTAGACTCCTAGAGCGTAGCAAGACACAGAACAAACTGTTCTAAAATACTCGAACCACTGAAACGCCAATAGTGTGATTATAGAGTACCACATTATATTCAAAAGTACTTGGTACTGCTAAAACACCATCAGTAGTGACTACTACTATTACTACATGTTTGAATTCATATCGGAATTTGACAATTTTAACGTGTCTTTTTCTCGCACATAAAACCTAAAAGAGATGCAGATAGTACTCGTTAGATCATAGCATGATTTGTATTGTAAAATGATGAAATTTTCTTATACTTAATACGAAAATGATAAATTTTAATCAGTATTACATAACTAACAAAGAATGACTTCAATTCTTTTGTATTTCTTCTAATAGCTCATTTAAACTCTTTATAGCTGTCTTCTAGGTAAGCGTGCTATACCCTAGACTGCATCAGCCAGTATGTGGTCAAACGCAAACCTATATTAAATAATACTCTCCGCGTATCGTCACCTCGTTTGTCCAGCGCTCGCGCATTTACTCCTATGTGCGAGCAGGACAAAAGTATGCTGTGTATTGGGTTTGAGCAAGACTTCCGATGCATAAGAAAAGCGAGCAGTTAACGTTTATACTCCTATTCTGTTTCGCGAAGTTTAATTCTTCCGATCTGTATCTTTCCATAACTATGTGCGAGAAAAAGGATTCAATGCTACATTTGGTGTATATGAAATATATTAATATCACAGTGGCTTGTAACCAATATAAATCAGCTTTAACGATATGCTTTCTACTCATACGTGTGAGGATGTGAGACCCGCGGGCCAAAGTTAGTTGTATATTCAATTCTCATGCTCACATATAATGTTACAATGGTGGGGATTTATAAACTAAACCGTTATTTACAACTCTTGTAAAGAATTTGTGGATGTTATCAATTTCAGTTCATTTTCATTGATTCAAAACCCTTGACAATAAAAAATGCAAGTAGAGTCCCTTCGCGCGGAAGAAGTGAAACTTCGACGCAACAGTGCTTTCATATTCTTCATGGTAGCGTTAAACGTTTAACGCGACCTTGTTGGAAGTCGCATTAGAAGTTTCACATCAATAATCTGTATGAAAATTTATTGCAAATGCGACCAAATTGAAAGCTTCCTCCTTGGTTGATATTCGATCGATTTTATTATTTACTAGCGACCCGCCCCGGGTTCGCACGGGTGTATTATACATATAAACCTTCCTCTTGAATCACTCTATCTATTAAAAAAAAACGCATCAAAATCCGTCGCGTAGTTTTAAAGATATCAGCATATATGGGGACAGACAGCGGGAAGCGACTTTGTTTTATACTATGTAGTGATTTGACGTGCCGCGGGTGGCATTAACAACTAATCGCTGCCGCAGCTTTCATCTGTACTGTACTGTGCCAACCCTTTTTAATAGTATACTGCAGTTTTTGGTGCAACCCACGCACCAAATTACTTTAACGATATCCAAACCCTAAAAAGTCCTAAAATCTCTGGTTATGTCAAATATTTTTGACGTAACTAGGGATTTTAACGATAACCAAACCCTAACCAGTCGTTATATCTTTAGATACGTCATATATTTTTGACGTAACCAGAGATTTTACGACCAGTCAGGGTTTGATTATCGTTAAAGTAATTTGGTGCAACCCACTCAAAAATTGTAAACCAATTATTTTTTTATTTAAATTACTACACCACAGACAAGGGTTAAGTTTACAGTCGATATAACATAACTACATACATAGGTAAACCGATTTAGTTTATAAATCCCCACCACATAACTGTACAATTAAAGTTTAAAAAAAATACAAAAATATAAATACAAAAAGCTGTTATTATCAAATAGAAATTATCACGGAGCGATTCGAACGGACTCATGTTGATTATGTACTCGCCTGGCGGCCGACATTTTTTTTAATGTATTTTCGTTGTAGATTTTTTTGTTGTTGAGTGTTTTTTTGAACGTTGTGAGTGGGGAAAGAATGGCGGTCGTCGGGCGCGCAGGCGCTGGTTTAAAAACGAATTACTTGACATTTTTGTTTTTAAATCATAGCCAGGAAAGCCAGATGGTGGATCTGTCGTACTTTGATGCGATTATCTTTGATTTTTTTTATAAAGTTGTGTGTACACTACAATTCTACACTCATAAGCCGAATCAAACTGAATGTCGTGTGTGAACACGAAGAGTCGTTGCACAGTAGCTAAGCATATGACAGCGGAGATGTGGAGTGTGGATTTGCAAACACCATTAAGTTAGATCCGGTCTTTACTGCACATAATATACAGGGTTATTTCTAATCAATTAGAATTCTTTCAGGGGCTTATTCTGTACATCAAAATTCATAACTTTTGCACAGAGACTTTTGCCAAAACTAAAAAAAAATTGTTCCATATTAAAATACCGTTCACCCGCGACAAAATGTACGGAACAGCTGATTTTTTTTTTTGAGTTCTGACAAAAGACTCAGACCAAAAGTTGTTAGTTTTGATGTACAGAATAAGCCCCTAAAAGGATGCTAATTGATTAGAAACAACCCTGTATAATTTATTTTCATCTGATAAACAGTTAATTATACATGGATAGAAAACTTATGATTTTGACTGTGTTGCATTTTATAGTCAGCTAGCTAGAATTGGCTGCGTCTCTTTCTGTTTTAATATATGTGAAAGAGATGGCAACAATTTTAGTGCTACTATGTCTGATAAGAAATTGTTTCAGTAGTTCTTTAAATTTTAGTTTATTTTAATACGGTTAATTCATATTTTTGAATAGATTGATATTCTTGAAGGACGTTTTTCTATGATTTTTTGGATAAAAGTAATGTTCCACGCAGGTTTTGTGTTCATTATTAGTATTTTTGAAGTATTTGCTTGATTTTGATGATTGTTTAAATTCGTAAAGGTTGTTACAATTTTTCTATGTTGAAATCAAACTTTATAGTTTAAAAATCGTTTGAATTGAAATGTCTTGAAATTGTTAGTAAATTACAAAAAAAGTTTTAAGTTGTACGTATCGTATCCTTTTTTTTTTACTGAATTCAGACGTTAGAATCTTTTACATATTTATTTTGTTAATCAAGTTGCTCACTATTGCTAACCTCAGAAATGTAGAAAGTATTATAGCTTTCAATTTTTCTAGGTTGGGCACGGCCCATTGAAATATTGAGATCACCTGTACCTATTTGATCTCGGTATCATATTATTACTTTTAGTTATAATACGCACATCGAAGTAAATTGTACTGTATAGTTATAAAGACAGATCCACTGAGACGGCACGGAACCAAAAGGCCTTACGTGTAAGCGCGGGTGAATCCGGGCGCAGAGCTTGTATATCGTATGTGGTACCCGCAGACTGCCTTGTTGGACTTGATCCAAAAACTTTTGGTAAAATATAAAAGCAAAATATATGTGTTTTTATTACGAACAACATGTTTTATTTGATAATTTACTTAATATTCTGATCGAGATGTATTTGAGACCTTCACTTTCTGGCGCTTAAGAAACATGGGGATGCCCCAAATGTATAGAGCGAATCATACAAGTCGGCGGATGTGAAGTTGGCTACAAGCTGCGCAATATCCTATCCTGACTGAAGCTCACATAAAGCTGCGCGTTGATTGGGTTTCGCGCAACTTGTAGCGAACTTCACATCCGCCGACTTGTATGATGCGGCCTTTTAGACTGAATCTAACTTAATGGTATAGGCTAAATCATATAAGTTGGCGGATGTGAAGTCAGCTACAAGCTGTGCAATATCCAATCAACGCGCAGCTTCATGTGAGCTTCAGTCAGAATTCGGCCTATAGCTGTGAACATGAGGCGAGTCGTAGTAGATTGTCAGTGGTAGTGAGGCGTAAGATTCTTTGCAACTTGTTAGCCAACTTCACAGAGAACAGACGAAACAACACTCATTGCGCGATTTTACATAGGACCAGCGGGCTTAGCATAAGGACCATAAAATAACACTATCGACGTGTCAGAGCGTGACAGAGTTATGATGAAGTATATATCTGTCACCTTTGGACACGTCGGTAAACTCTTGTCGTGGTCTTGTATGCTAAGCTAGCAGGGTACAATTAAACGCCGGATCAAACATCTTGTGGCTATGATGCTAGCTACAAGCTACGGATAGCCCAATCCTGACTGAAGCTCACGTACCTATAACCGCAGCTTGTACCTAACGTCACGCACGCCAAGAAGCTTCATTCGGCCTAGCACGATGTATCCGATATTTATCATCGTCTACTACATTTGGTGGCGTTGGGCTGTATATTTTATCTTGCATCCCGCTCGCGCGAAAATGCGTCAATTTTTCGCGCGGGATGCAAATGCAAAGAACGCCACCACGTTTAGGCGATATGAGTACAATTTTTAGGTATTGATTTTAAATAAAACACCCAATACTGTTATTAAATTTATTAATATCAGATAAAAATTACAATTTATACACAAATAAGGCACTTTAATTCAATAGGTCCACGTAACTCTACGTTGGACCGCTTAATTAAAATATGAATGGCACTTGTTAGTGTAGCTTTTATAATAATTATACCCTTATTAAATAAACAACAATGACGATACAAAGAGATTCGATGTTATTAAAATACATGGATGTATCTGTACGTAATCGAACAAATCTTGACATTAAATTAATATGAACCTCATTCGTGATTTTTAACCGACTTCCAAACAGGAGGTTCTGTGTTCGTTTTTTTTTGTGTATGTTCATCGATATTTTCGCCAATTGTAAACCGAAACAAAAATTATTTTTTACTCCTGAGGTGGTCCTATTAGAATTTTATCGAAATCGGCTGAGCCGTTTTTGAAAAATCGACAATAATGGAAAAATTGTAGACAATCAATTCGAGAGAAGTATTCGAATTTTGTACACGATGGAAGTCGGTTTTGCCATTTCTGGCAAAAAATTATTACAGCAGAATTTTCAAAATGGCTTACAACTACGGTATAAGTACGTCAATGAAAATTCTGCCGTAAATTACACAATAAGGTTCATAATATCAATGTGAAAATATGTCCGGGCATACCAGATACACCTAAAAATAATGCCAATTAAAACTTGCTAGTAATATCGATCTTATTACAATTACACTAGGTTTAATATTAAATTCACTCGTGCTATACAGAACATTCAGGTGCGCTTACGTTTTTTACGCTACGTTTACATTATTGGCTGAAACGCGTCGAAAAAACGCCCGTGTGAACCCTTCTTTACAACTGAATATTGGTTTCCATTCTTTGTTTTTCTTAACATATTTTACAGCGTGTAAACTAGCAAGATTTGTAATTTTACAAGTTATGAACCAATTGTATAATTTTATTATGCTTTATTGCATTTCACTGTTATTATTATTGCATTTTGAATATTAAATATCTGATTCTCACACGAAGTGAGATGATGCTATAGTCAGGGACGTAGCTAGGATTTACTGGGGGTTTGGCCCCGGATTGCTTTTGCTGATGTGGTCACTTATAAAATCATTTCTGGCGCATTTTCTGGGAGGGGCAAAGAGCATTTTGGGGGGTATCGTCGTGCCCCTTTGTCTTTACCTAGCTACGTATTATAAGAAAATAATGATGATTGATTTTAAACACAATCGTCTTTAGCCAGTCAAAATCATTGCAAAAACTGAGTTGACGATTTTGGTAGTTTGACAAGAATAACTGACCTATGGTTGTTCGTAGAAAATATTTGCTGTGGAATTTTTTCAATTAATAATAAGTTTGCTAACACATGGATTTAAGTTAGTAGGTACAATAAAATGGTTTAATCCATTTGCCATGTATATGAAAAATGCCACGGATGTGAAGTTAGCTACAAGCTGCGCGATATCAAATCCTGACTGAAGCTCACATAAAGCTGCGTGTTGATTGGATATCGCGCATAGCTAACTTACATTCGCCAACTTGTGTGATTCAGCCTAAGGTAGGAACGTACGGGTGTTGTAGTTTAGAGTTCTAACCAGGGCCGGATCTATCATCTTTTGGGCTTTAGCCCAGGGCCCCGTGGATTTCAGAGGCACCCAGCTAAGTCAAGTTAAAGCCAAAAATAGACGAAAATGGAAAAAAATATTTAATTTTAGTAAAGGTTTGCTCTGCGATTTCTGCGATTAATCAAACCCATTTAAATCAAGTCTAGTTAGTATTATAGGTGAGCTCCTAAGTACTTCCTAAGTAGTATTAGCCCAGGGCCCTAAACTCACGGTCCGGCCCTGGCTCTAACGTCAAATCCATGTGTCCACAAACCACAGGCATTCAGTCGTAAGTGGTCGTGGCAAGGGCAGGGGCAGTAACATTGATAAATCAAGTGTAAAATCACCGCGAAATCAAGTTGCCGGTTACATGATGACGCACGGCTGCCTTGGCTTCGAAGTGCTGCCTACTTCATTCCACCCCAGAAAAATATAATGTTCTAGGTAGGAACATTTACCTCAGGAAAAATAGACGGTTTTTTTTTTTGGTCAACTTTGCACCAAATTTCTGATCCAAAATTTTTTTCTTATAAGGTTTAGGATCACTAAAGATGTTAAATTTTATTTTCTACAATAATGGTATCCGTGACTTTTGCCTTAAAGTGTATAGATTCCGAGATATCGGCCAATAACGTTTTTTCAAGATGGCGCTTGAAGCTCCACCTGGATCTGTCAGCATTTTGTGATTATATACTCAGAAAGTGATCCTAAACCTTATCAAAATAAATTGGATCGGAAATTTAGTGCAAAGTTAAATTCTATTTTGCCTGAGGTTATGGATGTGAAGTCAGCTACAAGCTGCGCAATAGCCAATCAACGCGCGGCGTTATGTGAGCTTCAGTCAGGATTGGATATTGCTCAGCTTGTAGCTAACTCCACATCCGCCAACTTGTGTGGCGCGGCCTTTAATTGACTTTCAAGTTTTCCGGAGTGGGCAAAGTCCATCCGTGGCTACCTTGTTTATACGTTAGTGGGCAGGGGCAGAGGGGCGGTTACATGATGACGCAGGGCATGGCGCAGCAGAGCGGCAGGCAGATGGGCACGGCCGTCTTGGTCTCGGAGTGCTTCTCCTTGGAGCGGGAGCCGGACTCGTACTCGTACATGCCGCGCCCGGACGCGTACCGCCCGCCGCCCGCTGCCATCGCCTGGAAAAGGTATTTGGACAAATCAATATAAGCAACATAGAGTACCTACATGAGCGACCAGCGAAGTCGTATTAGCGAGGACCCTTTTACTTTGTTCGCAAGTTTATCCAATACCTAAATCTATCTTTCTAAACATTTTGGGATGCGATTTGAGTCAAATGCTCCTTGCACCCCACTCCCGGCGCCCATATATGTGACATTTATCACATCATAGTAAAAAAAAATATAAATGCATAATAGGAGAACATTGAAAAGCATATAAAATAAATGAATAGGCCTAAGGCGTGTGCCCACTTCGCCCACGCCTAGCTAGTCTAGCTACGTCACTATGGATATAGTTATAGTCTGACCGTTTAACTGAGTCCACGCCTGCGCGGGTACAGGGGCGCGGGGGTAGACGACAAAGGGGACTGAGACAGGTGCGAGTGGCGGGTCCCCGCCGCCCGCACCTGTCTCAATCCCCCTTTGTCGTCTACCCCCGCGCCTCTGTACCGCGCAGGCGTGGACTCAGTTAAACGGTCAGACTATATGTAGGCCCAAGCTGCGCGTTGATTGGGTTTCTTGCAGCTTGTACAGTGCGACATAGAATAGTGCGACATAAAAGACTTGAAAATAAATGAGGTCGCCACCATCGCTTTGTTAGCATATTTTACATAATTTTTTTCATAATGATACTACTGTTTTACTGTTCACACTCCACAAAATAACACAAAACGAGAAAAATGCTAGGATGTTAACAATGATTGACAGCTCAGGTAGTGGTTCCAGCAAAAGTGATAATTTGTTTCCCGAATGATAAAATTAATTTCTTCTCTTTTGTGTCGTACCTACTGTCGTTTTGGCTTATAACATAGCAAAAGGGGTGTCCCGCAATGTTGTTGGGCCCATGGGTGTGGGTCGTGAAAATAAGTACCTACTGCTATTCATACTCACCGATCTATCCACCATCATCATCGACCGGGGTATCTTTCTTAGCAAACGGTGTTTATCCGAATGGATAGTACCTAAACCGCGGGACCCGCAATGTTCTTGGAGCATGAAGATAAGTACCTATTTAAGATATTGATACTCATTGAGCTAGCCTCGTACTCTCAACCGACCGGAGTATATCCTTCATAGCAGACGGTGTGTGTCCAGGCGGGTAGTAAGTACACCGTTGGGTCCGCGGGTTTCGCTATATCCTTAGATCCCACTGTTGGACCCGTGGGCGTAGAACGCGAAAATAAGTGTATACTTCTACAGGGTTATTTCTAATCAATTAGTATCCTTTTAGGGGCTTATTCTGTACATCAAAACCAACAACTTTTGTTCAAAGACTTTTGTCTTAACTCAAAAAAACAGCTGTTCCACACATTTTGTCGCGGGTGAACAATATTTTTCTATGGAACAACAATGTTTTTACTTTTAAGAAAAGTTGCAGAACAAAAGTTGTTAGTTTTGATGAACAGAATAAGCCCCTATAAGGATGCTAATTGATTAGAAATAATTCTGTATAATGATACTCACCGAGCTAGCCTCGTATCCTCCGCCACCGCCGACCGGGGTATCTTTCTTCGCGAAGGGCGTGTGTCCGGGCGGGTAGTACACCGCGGGCCCCGCTATGTTCTTGGAGCCCACTGTTGGGCCAGTGGGCGTGGGACGCGGGGACAAGTCCCGGGAGGCGGCGGACTGGCTCTCGTGGGTCACTTCTACTTTGCGTCGGGTCATGCCGTCTGGCTGGGTTGGGAACCGCTGCAAACATATTTGTCATTCAATGAATACCATCAGAAGCCGTGATGGTCTAGTGGTAGTGACACCCGCCTTACAATCGTGAGGTCGTGGGTTCAAATCCCGGTCCCGTACCAATGAGTTCTTTGGAATTTATGTACAGAATTTAAAACTACTGGCTTTTCGATGAAGGATATGTCCGTAGAAGAAATTCCATGGCGTATGTGAATCCACCAACCCGCACTAGGCCAGCGTGGTGGATATGGCCCAATCACCCTTCATGGGTAAGCATATGTCCTGCAGTGGACTATTATAATGATGACACAGTACAGTACAGAATTCCGTCATTACGCGAGTGCGGGGCAGTAGTCCGCTGTAATAACAGTTTGTTGAAATACTTCAACTGCATTATTGGTATTTGGTACGCTTGTTAGTTATCGGATTGGATTCAAATTCCATCCATACATTAATCCTTCATAGGACGTTCACTGCTGGACACAGGCTTCCTCTATGGATTTCCAATAAGGCCGGTTGGTAGCGGTTTGCATCTAGCGCATTTCTGCCATTACAATAATTATTTTTTGCAAAAAACAGCATGAGCGACTTCACCCGTGTACAAAATTTGCGAATATTTCGCACGGATCGATGTAGCATTTTTCACATTATTGTTGATTTATCAAAAATGGCTCAGCCGATTTCAATAAAAATTTTATGGAAACAATTTCGAAGTATACTCTTTCTAACAGTTTTTTTTTATTGAAATCGGACTACTATGAAAAAAGTTATGCGTGGTTATATATAAAAAAATATATACGCGTCGAATTGAGTACCTCTTCCGGTTCGGTCAAAAAGAAAATATATTTTTTGATCTAACCGACTATTAGATAATGCAATACCTAATGATTTTTATACTCAGTAATCACGCCTATTGCATTAATGAATATAGTTATTTGTACTTACAGCTTCAGGGAAGTCAGCCATCAGATCGTCGAGTTTCTTGGGGGGTTGCTGGTTGCCGGGTGAGGGGGTAGTGGGGCGCGGGAAGGGCGCGGGGGAGGGGGAGGGCGCGAGGCCGCGCGGCCCTCCGCGCGGGTACTCGTGCGTGTTGGAGGAGGAGTACGTCGTCTCCGAGTATTTGTAGGTTGTCGGGCCCTGGGGGTGGAAGAAAATATACTACTATAGAAAACTTTATCAATAAACCGCCCACGCTGTAAAGTGGGTAAAAAAGATAAACACTTCAAAAATGTGACGTGAGCACATAGATACCAGAGGGATACAATACAATACAATATAACTTAAAAAAAAAAGCAAAAAAAAAAAACCAGCTTAAATTACAAAGTACATAATATTCTTAAAATTAGGTGGTACAATGGCGGCCTTATCGCCTTGAGCGATTTCTTCCAGGTTTCCTTTGGATGGACAGAAATTAGAGTACAAAAATGTGGTCGATCGAGAAAAGAAAGAAAGAAATGCAATGATTTAATATGGCATGAGTTAGAAAGAGACATGAAAAATATCTCGATTCAGTGGCTAGTTGCCGCGTTTTTCTCTCAGTAGTATCAAATTCCAATTTATGTTTGACAGTTTTGATAGCTCTGGGCAAGGTTTTCCATACATTTTTGCGGTTGAGAATTGCCTCAAGCGACAACAGCGCTACCTATCTCTCTAGTTGTGATAGCTCGTGAGACTCGGTAAGCGTTCTAACTTAATTGGGTAAAGAGTCTGGACCGATGTTCCAAAAAGATATTCAATTCAATTCTTGTTTATGGCTTCTGTGAAGGTGTTTCACAATTTTGCCAATGTCTTGTATTTCACTGCCAAGATATAATTATACTCGGAATTTTAATTCGATTCCAGATTTGACATTAGCTACTGTCATTTTTGACAGTTTTTGACAGTACATACTGTCAAAAATGACAGTAGCTAATGTCAAATCTGGAATCGAATTAAAATTCCGAGTATAGGTTCAAGTCTAGCGATCGCGGCAAATTTTTAAAATGTAGGTGGGTATCACAAAAATAACTCTTACAGATAAATGTAGCATGGGAAGCACTTTACAAATTAAAAACATTTCAATGTAATCACGTCACGCGAGCAGAACCTACCCTCCCTGGAAAAGTTGAACATGAAACTTTATGTTATGTTATATCCAAGTTATATCCAACTGAGTGTTGCTTACTTATTCATCATTAACGTCTTATAAATCGTGGAACGCCGGTTGCATGCATGAAAAAGTGTCACATTCCACTTGAGCCGAGCGTGCAAGCGAGAGCGCGGAACAAGCGATAGAGAGGCACGATCGGCCTAAGCGTTCGGCTTGTTTCAGTTTTTAATTCAACAATGTTTTCTTATGACGTTATCACGTAAATTTTTTTGACTCTTTGATATTTTTTTTCTAAATTGTATGAAAAAGGAAGTAAATGTCTTACATGTGGTCCGTGTCCATTATGGGGTTCCGAGGGCAGCAGTTTGACCGGCTCGTTGGCCGGCTTCGGGTACACGATGCGCTCGCTCGTGCGGTCCGTCACTGGAACAAACACCATTGTTTCAAATCAGATAACACACTCAATGCACCAGTTACAACAAGGAAACAATAATCTATATTTTAAGTTAAGGGGGCGCCTAATGACAAAATCAAGCGAAAGGTGTACTTTTAAAGACGTGGTGTAACGGTAACGAACATAAACATCCATATTAAAACAATTCTATAGGAAAGAAAAAACCTAAAGTAGCAGAGTAATCGCGTAGAATTTTGGAAAATAACATGGTTACTTTAGAATAAAATTAAAATTTCGCATCATAAAAATTACATCTTATTTCAAATGCTCGAAATTATAAAAATAAACAAATAAATAAAATCAGTTTATTTGCGAGAATATTGTCTAACATAGGTCTAATTACATGGATAGTATCAAATATTCTACCTTTGCAGGTGTACAAATATTGTTTTTTTTTCAAGGACATAAATATGCATGCTTGTAAATAAATAAAATCCCACCTAAAAATATAAGCTGGAGCTCGAAGCCAACATCATCATAAACTGTGTCATGCGATTTTCGACTCTAAACAAAGCCGCATAGATGATAGCGGGCGATGCAAGAAGCGCGGGTTAAATCTGATTTTTCATAGCATTAGGCGCAGTCTTAAGTAACACAGATAGAAATCATCAAGAAAAGTTGGAACGATATTCTAGATATTTCGAAAAAAATTGGTGGATTTAGTCACGTGAATGAGTGGGACAGAACACGAATTGAAAAGCCAAAATATCAGGAAACTGGTAGTATACCTACTGAGAAGTAGAGACTTACCGTCAGTTCCACTAACGATGTGGGTGTTGTATTCCCGGATGTGGGTGTTGCAGTGTTGGCAGTACTGGCAGCCGCCGGGGCCGGGGGACACGGCCAGTCGGCTCGGGGACGGCGTGCGCCCCACTGAACGGGTTAACGTGTTGCTCCTGCAATATAAACGGATAGTGTGTCAGAAGTGGGATCAGAAGTGGTGTTGTTTTATGTAATGGATAGAGTGTGACTTTAGAAGAGTGAAGATATTGTACATTTAATTCATACTCATACTTACAACATATGAGAGCATGTTAATGAATAAATATTATGCAATATTTTTTGTAATATTAGGTTCTATTAATATCAATAAAGTTATCTTATCTTATCATAAAAACACACGTACAATTTTACACACAATTTCAATTACAAATTAAAATTTATTTACCCACTCCCATGCAAGTTAAGTGTTTACGGTGCTACCTCTAGTATCACAAATTGTACACATAAATTTCTGAGATGGTTTTTTTACATGTCACAGTATTAAAAGTATCTAAGTAGGTACATACTTTGGGACATTTTACATTTTGGAAATACAACATAACAACATTAACCATTTAATATAGAGATGTACTCACTTGAGTACGTTCTCCTCTGAGGACAGATAGGTCCGTTCGGAGTCGGCGTGTACCGGCAGGGGTACAGTGGTGGGGTCCTGGTCGGCGGGCACCTCGTATGTGTAGGTTTTGACGGTCGTCGTCACTTTGTTCATGGGAGTACTTGTGCGGGACAACTGAAACAGTAAAAGATGTAAGTTAAGGCCTTGTTACTAAGGATGAATTCAAGGTAGTCTGAAAAAAATGCGCTGTGATAAGAACTTTAGAAGTCTTTATACCCTTTTTTTTAAAAAAGCGGGACCCTATTCCTAAGACCTTGCTGTCCTGCCGTCTATCTGTCACCAGGCTGTATCTCATGAACTGTAATAGCTAGAAAGTTGAAATTTTTACTGATGACGTATTTCTGTTGCCGCTATAACAACAAATACTAAAAATTGAAAGAAAAATATTTAAGGGGGCTCCCATATCACAAACCTGAATTTGTAGACGTTTTTCGCTCGATATTAATAACGATGACAGGTAGATGCTTGAAATATTCACAGAATATTTGTTCAAATATGCACTTTAAAAATAAACAAAATAGATATTTAAGAGGCTCCGATACAAGTAAAGTGATTTTTTGCTCGATATTAATAAAGGTAACAAGAAGATACTGAAAATATTAACCGAATATTAAGTTGTATATTATGTTCAAAACTAAATACATAGTTAAAATAAAATATACGGGGGACTTCTATACGGTACGAGACCCTTCATACGCGAGTTTAACTCGCACTTGACCGATTATTCTTAATTGGTCTTATGATGTCTACATCTCACGATATGACGTTATGGTAGGTACTAAGTACTTAAGAGCTTTGATATCGAAAATCGTAGAATTTCAACCGATTTGAATTTAAATTACCCTAATAACATAGCCGGGTAAGAATTTCCGAGAAATATTCATTTTGCTTCTTCACGTATTATGACAATATTATTAGATAACTCTTTTTTAATAGAGGAATATATATATATCCCAAAGCGAACAGAGCTGTGGAATGTCAATGAAGGTGCAACTTAAAACCTAAATGCAGAAAAATCCAAATAGGTATGAGAACAAAGTGTGAGTACTCACAGTGCCAGTATTGGTGACGTGGTGGCAGTGGTGGCACACGGGCTGCGGGACCGGGAGTGGCGATACGGGCGACACCTGCGCCGGGATCACGCGAGACTCTGTAACGATATACAAAGTAAGTTCCTATACGCTGGATGGCTAAACCAGCTTGCTTAGCATACAAGACTACGACAAGAGTTTATCAACGTGTGCAAAGGTGACAGATATATGCTTTATCATAACTCTGTCACGTTCTGACACGTCGATAGTATTATTTCATGGTCCGTATGCTAAGCCCGCTGGAGTCAAAGTTTTAAAGCCGCCTGACTTGTGGCTAGGTATTGTGGCCGTGATAATACCAAATCAAATCAAGTAGAAGTAGATGAAAACATTTCAGATTAATTCCTTTCATTTGTGTCAGTAACTTCGAGAGCTAGCCTATGTACAGGTCAGGCCGTAATAGCGCAAAGACAGCAGAAAATTTTATGCTACTCTGTTGCGCAGTAACGCAAAATTGTAAAGATCTTACTTACTTAAAAGTAACTAAGTAAGATCTTTTAAAAGTAAGTAAGTAAGTTCGTATAGCCAGGTAGCTAGCCCTGGTGTCAAAGTTTTTAAGCCGCCATAAGGCCTCTGACTCTGACATGGCTTAACGGTTAAAGTTACCGGGACCTACAATTTAACGTGTGATCTGAGTATGGTAGCGCTCAGTTGTAAATGCCACCCGTGGTCACCCATCCGAAGACTGACCGTGCTAAACGTTGCTTAACTTCGATGATACCCAGTCAAACTACGCTATGAGCGCTACATTACAATGATGTACATATACAACAGTGGTTTCGAAGAAGGGTTGGTGCTAACCTGTCTTCTCCTCCCTGAAGACCTCCTGTCGGACCTGAGAGGTAACGTTGGGGGGTGGAGGGGGGGAGGAGCTCCACGAAGACTTTTCCAGGTGCTCCTCGCGCTTCAACGTCGAATAACCGCTAGATGGCGCTTTCATTGGCGTTCTGAAATTAAAACGGTATTTTGATTTTCATTTAGGAATCACAAACGAACGAGCGCAGCGTAGAACGACGTCTCAGTTTTGTTCCAAGTAAATTTTAGAGTGGCCGTATGTCAACCTAAATATTATAAGAAATATTGATAAAAAAGCCATAAAAAACGTTATTTTCATACAAAATTATAAAAATTCGGCTTTAAAATGGCCGCCGTAAATCGTATGCCTAGCCTGGCAGAATACGGTGTGACTAGGATGCGCACTACGAAATATTTCTTTCGACGTGTCAGAACAAGACAGAGTTATGGCAAAGTATATTTCGGTCACTTTTTCACACGTCGAAAAGAGTTCTTTTAGTGGCTTTTCGTGGTCGCATGCTAAGCTAGCTGGGTTCCTAGAGGGCCTGCAAGCCGTATAATAGGTACAACAAAATCCGTATCAGGAACATCACCGGAACGTCTACTAACATGGTAAATCGACGACCTGAAAGCGAGGGCTCTTTACTTGATACATTAGAACGACTCAACGTGTGCGTAGATGGTCAAAGCCTGGTGCGTAGGTAGTTAGGTACCATTGGAGGCGAGCATTGGAAATCTGCGCTTGTGCGAGCGGGAGGGCAAAGCGCAGGATCCGCTGCGTTTTCTTACGATGCGATTAAATGATCAGTTTTTCGCTTCATTCCAACTGGGAGCTCGTTCAGTTAGTGAAAAGGAATAGGTGGGTAACGATTTGAACCACTACCTGAAGTTGAGCACACACGACGCGATGATCGTTTCAGTTTATAAGATCAGTCTAGCGAGGGCCAAATGTACATAATAATAAATAAGCCAATATTACATTAATAACAAGTATCAAAATCAGTTATGACTTAGTATTGGGGATACCATGTACGACAGTGGCGCCCTCATTTTTTGTCAACTCTTTTTGGACAGACTGTAGTTAACCATTGCCGGTGGGTACTGCGACAGGTTGCTTGTTTAGATCACCTCAATGAATAACTGAATCTTCTCTCGCGTAATTTGAATTTTACACGAGAAATGGTCGTGACCAAAATTGTTAAAAATGTTCCTACAACTTTGATTCCCATTACTTTTTCTAGGATTGATATTTTTTGAATAAGATAGGTGTTGTTGAATTGTTGATTGTGTTATTGAAGAAACAAAATGGCACACCTATCTTATTACCTGTCCCACCTATAGATGCAGACTGCTCAGTATACAGGGTTATCCAGAACTGGTGTACTAAGCCGAAAGGCGGTGATTCAGACCATCATCACGTACAACTTTTAGTATGGGGCCAACTCAAAACTGGAGGAAAAGTCAGCTCTTCCATACATTTTGTCGATTCCTAGTTGCAATATGGAACAGCGTTTTTATTAAGCATTGCCATTCAGCGTGGCAATGCAGCCAGCATGCTGGGCACGCTGCCAACTGGCAGTGGGCTTGTGCATTTGGATTATCTTTAGACCTTCAAAGGTCTGAGGATGATCCAATGCTTTTTGTGTAATAGTAGTGTAGTTTTGTTGTAGTTAATAAAGGCACTTTTGCCAGAAAAAATAAATAAAAATAAAAAGTTTTTATTTCTTCTTTCTTGAATTTTGAGTTGGGTCCATAGTGAAAGTTTCTCGTAATGATGGTAAGTAGACAACCCTGTAAATGTATGTAATTCTCTTAGTCATCGCCTGCGCGGTACAGGGTAGGATTATAGTAGTAGAAGTCCGTTAGCTATAATTTACCTACTTGGGAAAAAATGAGAACCCATGGACTTATGGTTCAGGGTTGTGATATCAGTTTATTTACATATGTAAGCTTTCAGTATCAAACTTCCAAATAATTGTTTAAAACATTACTAAAGAACCTTACCCTTTTCTGTAGTCAAAAGATGTGCTTTCAGCAGTATCTGAAGCGTAGCCACCTGGAAATATCCATTCGCGATGTAAGTTATTTATACCAAAGGTCTTAGTTAATAAAAGATACACGAGGAAAACAAACAATAATCGGCTAAGTGCGAGTCGGACTCGCGCACATAGGGTTCCGTACCATTAGGAAGCCCTCCTTAATACATTTTATTTTAATTTTATTATTATTTTTAAACATTGTGGACATTTAACTATAAAATATTCTCTGAATATTTCAAGCATCTACCTGACACCGTTATTAATATCAAGCGAAAAACGGCTAAAAATTCAAATCGTTGTATGGAATACCCCTTAATTATTTTTTCTCTCTTTTATTATTTGTTGTTATAGCGGCAACAGCAATATGTCATCTGTGAAAATTTAACGTTCTAGCTATCACCGTTCATGA
The DNA here is from genome assembly GCA_964007245.1 of Hypomecis atomaria. NCBI lineage: Eukaryota > Metazoa > Arthropoda > Insecta > Lepidoptera > Geometridae > Hypomecis > Hypomecis atomaria. Next base: position 3,476,293 of record OZ023305.1, read on the forward strand.
GATACAGCCTGGTGACAGATAGACAGACGGACAGCGAAGTCTTAGAATAGAGTCCCCTTTTTGCCCTTTGGGTACGGAACCCTAAAAATCGGTCAAGTGCTACTTGGACTCGCGCACGAAGTTTTCCGTACGGGTTCCATATGGGAGCCCCTTTAGCCCCATTTCAAACGTTGCCGTTATTAATATCGAGCAAAAAACGGCAAAAATATTACGTTTGTTGTATGGGCAAATATTTATTTTATTTTGTTTTTACGTAAAATTGAACTACCTATTCCGACTAATCATAAGCTATAGCTACTCACTTTTGTAGAGCTGCCTTTCTTGATCCTTCTGGAGGTCGTCCAGCAGCGAGTCCAGCTCCTCCACGTTGTGTGAGAGATCCTTCGTCGCTTTGGAAGTCTTCACCTTCGAGTAGCCTGGAAATTCAATGCACTTCGTGAACTTCCAAATTTAATTGTGGTCTGACGGATTGTAAGAAAACCAATCTTTTCATTATTTTCTCCACATGAACTATCAGGTAGATACTTTTATAATAACTTTCAGCCAATGCATAAGTTCGTATTAGGGTCTATACGTGGTGCGAACCAAAGAAATGGTGCCAGAAACCACTGGGCTATGTCGATAACTTCATTTCTGATTCGATCTCGCAGAGAGATTCCGAGCATAGCCCTCTCCATAGCTCGTTGGGCTACTTGGAGCGTACTAATAAGGCCCATAGTGCGAGACCACATTTTCTGTGCTGGCCACGCAGAACGTTCAAGCGCTAGGGCTGCCCGCCTGGCAGGTAAATCGCCCACTCACTGATACCAACCCACACGTTCGTTCGTCACCGCGGCGCGCCCCTGCCACCGTTGTGTAAGGACTGTATACCGAACTCCGAGGCGCGTAGGTATGATTCGCGTTCCGACCGTTTGTATGAAACCGGAATACTGTTAGATACCATTACCGTGTCATTGCTGGCAATACTGTTACCTGGAGTAGACGAGTTGGTGCTGCTCTCATAGTTATAAGTCCTGGTGCCCGCGGTCACGGCAGGCAGCTCCCTCTCCTCGCGCTCGTAGTAGTACGTGTTGGTTTCCGAGTTCTTCGGAGCCGTGCGGGGCGGGACTGTGAACTCCTGGAATTAAGACATTGGCTTGTCAAAACAGGGTAATAGATCTGCCGTTCCTGTGGTAGGTGTATGAGGACCAGAGGTCGTATCGTGTAAGAGTTCTGGCGTTCGGCTTTGCTTTGTCTCCTGCTCGTACCAGTTATTCGCGCCACGAGAGCTAGTGGGAAGAAGCTGTAAGTCAGAACGCGTACACATTACGGCCTTTGAGGCAAGGAAAAGTCTACAAAAGAAAGTATAGACGATACCCAATCACGTGCATTTGGCACAAGAGAGATTCCGACATGAATAGGCAATAATCCCCTGATGATACATAATAGATAGAAACTGAAATTTACTTTTCTTTCTTCGAATTGGTTCACTCACTGAACAGGAAAAACTAGGTCCCACTCAAACGTTCGTTCCTACAATTTTGAAGATGTCAATGTAAATGGCGTGTATAGCGATAGCGCGATAGAAAGGCTCTTTCGTGGTTTCGCCCCACAAGCTGTTCGAGAAAAGCTTTCTTCGTCAAAGAAAGTAATTCACTTCTGGGCAGGTTCCTAAGAACGCATAACCTCTAAACCAAGGAAGGCCAGGTAACCCAAGCATGCAAAGATACAAGGCATGCTCCGTTGCCATTTAACAGAAAAATACAGTACTTAGAATCCAAAATAAGTCTACCATGCAAAACAGCTTAGGAAACCTGACAGAAGACACTATAACCCAGACAAACCACATCACAAAGAATAAATATACAGGGTTATTTCTAATTAATAAGCATCCTTTTAGGAGCTTATTCTGTACTTCAAAACTAACAATTTTTGTTCTGCGAATTTTGTTAAAACTCAAAAAAAATTGTTGTTCCATAGAAAAATATCGTTCACCCGCGACAAAATGTATGGAACAGCTGATTTTTTCTATGAGTTCTGACAAAAGTCGCAGTGCAAAAGTCGTTAGTTTTGATGTACATAATAAGCCCCTTAAATGATGCTAATTGACTAGAAATAACCCTGTATATCAAGACGAAGATTCTACAATAAAAATGAAGGAAGGATCCATAGAAATTTGGAAGAATTTTGACACATCCACCATCAGATATAATGGAGCCTCGTAACTTTCAGCGCCTAAGTAGCCTTGAAAAGAAGACGTACCCAAAACCAGAATATCAGTGAAATCCTTACCTCGACGGCAAACATGTCATTAGGGTCGGTCCTATGGTACTTCCCTGGACGCCTGTCTTCGTAGTCATAGCAGTAATCCCGTCCAGGACTGTTACGTTCCATTCTGCAGCCTTTAGGTACCAGCTAGAATGTTATCATTAGGGTTGTATTAGTTATCAGTACTGATGGTTTGGGAATCTTCTTGATCTTGAAGAAGTCAGAAGATACTCTACACTAATTGGGGTGAATCTGTCTTCGTTCTTCGTCCTAGTTAGTTTACGGGTCAGTCAATTAGTGGTATTAGGTGGTGATATTTTTTTATTCTGTGGCATTAGTATAAAATGACTGTACATTAGTTAGCTAGATGCGTCATCGCTGACAAATGAATCTAGAATGAATCGTGTTATCTTCATCATCTTTCTTTTTACAGATTATTTGTAGAAGGTGCTTGATACAATTTTAATACTAGGACTAGAACTGAGAACGGTCCTATCAAAAAATCACAAATAACATGTTACATTAACATTCAGCTCACACATGCTTGACAGAGAAATGGACAGTGCAGGTACGTATATTTTAAAGTACTTGGGTCACTCCCGCTGTCAACTGATCATGGCATAGTCACTGCTGCTGGCACTGCCTTTTTGCAAAGTTTTGTACACCAATAAAGTGTAACAAGCATCACTGCAAAGCTAGCTTGTAGGTACCAATTATTTCGTTTACAGACGCCATTATTCTGAAGCCGATGCCAACTGGCAGTGGGCTCGAGCAATATGATTATCGCTAGGCTCTCCTTCAATCCAGCTGCTTTTGATGTAGTAGTTATTTTACGTTAATAATGCTTTTTGAGAAATCATGAGATGTTACAAATACCAGAACTGACGTAGTGATCCTCACCTCAACAGTGTGAAGATCTTTTCTGTCGTATTTCCCTGAGGGATGCTTCTCCTCTTTGTACTCGTAGTGGTACTCCCTGGTGCCGCCGCCCGCGCCCGTGCGGTCCAGAGAGTTCAGCTTGCTGCCTTTGGGGAGGAGATCAGCTTTTATCATATCTGGAAATTAAATTGGATCTTATTTAAAGAACAGACACAGTCAATTCGTAAAAGAATGTGAAGATAGCACTTAGGTAATAAAAATCAGCTTTTATCATATCAGGAAATTAAATAGGGCGTCATTTAGAGAAAAGAAACAGTCAATTCGTAAAAAAAATGTGGAGACAGCAAAGTATTTAACAAAAAGGAAAGAAAATCTAAGTATGGGTTGTGTGTGGAAATCCTTTTTCATCGACTAGACTGTGATAAATTCTACTAGAAGAATAGAAGCGGCTTACATCCAGCGTGTCCTTGGATCCACCACATAGGTGGACGTCCTAAATTGCTCATACCGGTACCCGTTCTCGAAAATATTATGACCCCATCGTCAATCGAGAACTTTGCGGTGTCGTCAGTAGATCGTTCCATTACCACTTCAAAATACCTGCTATTCCGCTGGAAACCTGGTTCGCCATTGGACGTCCACTGTTGGACACACGCTTCCCCTATAAATCTTTATTAAGCAGCAAGCAACACAGTGGCAGGGACAAGGAAGCGGCTCGCATCTAGCGCGATCCTGCGGTCGTAAATGAGGTCATGTGTGTGATGGGTGGAACCTGATGATGGGTGGTAATCGTAATACTTACCAAACTGTTCGTCTGTGTATCCTGGTGTATTACTAGAGTTGGAGTACTCCCGGTACTCCTTGTGTTTACTGTACGACTTCGTCGCCATTTTGATACTTAGCTACCTGCAGACAAAGAAAAGGGACCATTAGATAAATCTTTTTCCTCGTTTCTCTCGATCTTGGACGGTCTTAGAAGGTATTGTGGTGCAAGCGGCTCCGTTGCTTGAAGGAGCTGGGCTGGCTCTGGTAGACGCTGGTGGGGGACATGCACAAAACACCCCATGCGGGACGTCAGTGCAGGACTTTTCGCCCCCAAACCGAAGATGAATAAGAAGGTCTTAGAATCGATTTCGACACATTTATTTTCTTTGAAAACACTTCGAATGGGAAAACATGAGAGGCATTTATTTACAAACAAGCTCTACCGTGGTTTGGAAGACACTAAGTACCAGTGGCCGATTTACCAGCAGGCTGAAGCCTAGGGCGGCAGATTATAGAATTCAACAGCCTACTGGCGGCAAGTACGTAATTCCGCCACTACTAGGTCCCGGAGTTTTTAATCATAGGCATGTCAAAGACTTTCTAGTCATGACATTGGTTCAAATTGATGTGACACTCTTAATCTAGTCTGCTAGGTAAGTGGCTAAGCTAGCTGCAGCAGCATATACCTATACTTAGTTAGGGCCAACCTTCATGAAGAAACATGACAGTAGAGATTTGTAGGCAGCCTAAAAACCTGACACCAAGGCTAGCCTTATACAAACCTACTTACTTAGGTACCTCCTATGGCAGTAGTGTAAAAAGCATAAAATAATGAATGTCATAAGTGATGTAAGTATGCAAACTGGCACCATATGCCACGCTATGTTTGGTAGAGCCACCTAATCCGGTTGGCGTGGGACGGCTCGCCGCTCGCAGAGGATTTGTAATAAATACGATCATAAGCTCCTTGCATATCTTACTATTGGTACAACTGAGACTGGAGAAGTCGTAACCTTTTTACTGTAACTAGCGACCCGCTCCGGTTTCTATAATAAAATCGGGTTATAACCATTGGCGTGGCTAGAAATGTTCTCTAGGGGGCAACTCCCTACTTTTTCCCACCCGAGGAAAATATAATGTATTCATTTTCAATTTTACTGGGGTGGGCTAAGAAATTTCGAGGGTGGGCCGAAATTTCCGAGACCCTGGCAGCGGTTCCAGGTCCTCAAGTGTCAGTACACTTGCTTTTTATAAAGTAGTAGCAGCTTAAAATGTAAATACGTAGTTTTATTGTATTTTGCTGTAGTTAATTAAGGTACTTGTCAATTTAAAAAAAAACTATGAGATTAACATCGAAATCATTACTTCCTTACTAATATTATAAAGGCAAAAGTGTGTTTGTTGGTTTATTGGTTTGTTCCTCATTCAAGTGGCAACGGAGCAACGGATTTGCTTGATTTTTCGCATGAATATAGTTTAAGTTCAAATGTATTTTAAATCCCGAAAAAATGAAAGTTTCCAAGCCTAGGGGATAGCACAACATTTCAAATTTTACGCGAGCGAATCCGCGAGCAAAAAAGTATATGTAATACCAAGTAGAGCAGCAAGTAGATGTTATTTTCAATTGAATATGGTTATGTTATAGGTACCACAGACCATCTCATCGCATCCATCAAACGTCGCTCAGATGTCGGAACTCGTCCGAAGAGTCTCTTCTATGGTCATCTGTAACCATTGTATTGAATAACTAGTACCTACTTGTAATCTTAATTAGGCCTTTGCCGATTGGCAAACGGATCTACAGAAAACAAGCAATCAGCAACTTATAAGTATTACTTAGATTAAGTTTTATGATTTACCTACCTACTGTAAGCATGTTTATTTTATATGTTTGTATTAGATTAAGTGGTTAGTAGATTAAGTGGATATGAATTAAAGGCTTTTTTAAGTTTAATTAGCGTTTAGTTGTTTTAAGTTTAACTAGCTTACTGTTTACTAGACCGTTGACTAGCGGCTGTTACGTTGTTTGGCCATAAAAAATAAATCTGGGTGGTCTACCCTTATCACTCCCTACCCTAGGGAGGGGTAGGTATAAGAAATAGTCTACGACCTGAATAGTAGGAATTCTACACAAACAAATCATAAAAATCGGTCAAGCCTTCTCGTACACAATAGATAAAATCTAGCTAGGACGTCATGTACTTGGTATGATTTGGAACCACTTTCATTTTCTGAATTCGCAAAAAAATAGTAGGTACTTAGATTGTGTTAGGTAGGGGTTAGCTACTATTATTTATCTACATTATTTCCGTCGAACAGCTGATGTTACTTGTTATTTTGCCCTAGTCGGGTAAAAATAGCTATAGGTCGAATGAAATTTCTTGCCGGAGCGGATGTGATGTTAGCTACAATCTGTGCAAACAAAACTATAGTCAAACCGCTAAACTCAGACATCGCCTGCGCGGGTACAAGGGCGCGGGGGTAGACGACAAAGGGGGACTGAGACAGGTGCGGGCGCCGGGGACCCGCTGCCCGCGCCTGTCTCAGTCCCCTGTGTCGTCTCCCCCGGCGCCCCTGTACCGCGCAGGCGATGTCTGAGTTTACCGGTTTGACTATAAATCCTGACTGACAGAGGGCTTGCGAGGCGTGAGGATTGGATTTCGCGGAGCTTGTAGCTAACTTCAAAGCCACCAAGAACTTTGTTCGTTCTATACACGAACTTTCGTTTATTTAGGTAAAAATACATATGGAGGTCTAGGTTATTACGTGATTTTGTTATTCCACCAAACGGGCGAACAGTTGGCATTTGTGTCGAGGGAACCATGACACACTCCACGACGCCCGATTTGGCGCGCCGAGGGCAACACCTGCTTAAATACCAACAACCTAAGGTAAATACCTACTAGGTACAGTAAAATAACGAAAGTATTGAAAAGTAAATTTGTTTAGGTAGACCGAGAGCCTCGCGCTGGTGTCACGCAGTAATATAAGCTTCCGAAGGTAGTGGCTAAACGCAATCGAGACGTCAGAGACATCCGACAATGCACCATCCGTGAGACGGTAGCGTTCATTTGTAAATATACTTACCTACTACGAAGTTATAGACAAATAATGTAGAGTAGCAAACAGTTTAGATAACTAAGACACCGACAAGATGGACCTGCAGCGATCGCGGTCTTACTGGGAATCTAAATATTTATGGGCAGGGCCCATGTTCAGCAGTGGACGGCTACAGCTGATATAATAATGATATCACAGAATACTATGATGATATGTTAGTTTTAGGGTCCTGTATGTAAACCATCGACTTGGCATTTTTTCTGTTATAAGGTGTATTCAAATGAAGCCATTTGTCTAAAGGAGATAGTCTGCCGAACTTTGGCGCCTGGGCTACATAGAATTATTTTTGTAATAAATACAAAATAACAGTACACTAATTTATAGACAAAAAATATATAAATGATCAAATTCTGTGCAAAAAAAAAACTTACCAATGTAGAGATCAATCAATAAATCAAACGTTAATGAACTTTTACACTAAACTTGAACAAACACTTGTCTAATTACGTCACTGTCACACAATGTTATGTCACTTAAACACAATAAATTAAATTAAAATAAATCTTCCCGACTAGTCAACGTTGTGGCGACTTGGTTACGAATGGGTCCGAGTTTGGCGTCAGGAACCAGCCGTGACTAATAAAAAAATCGCTTGTGACGAGAATCGTGATGACTAAATGGGATGAATCTTAATAACTTGTAAATCCGAAGAATATTATTTTGTAATAAATGTTTTGTTTGTGGAGATATATTTTGCAAGGTCTTGAAATACAAGGACTTATTACAGTCATACCTATTAGGTACCTACTTAAAAGCTGACGTAATAGGGATGTTTACTAGGTATAAAAATCATTATTATACTTTAGTCCGTCAGTTAGAAAATTACACGTATTTTTTTCTTTTGTCAATACAACAATTAGTGACAAAGATAAACCTTGTCAAATTTTGAGAGTGGGGGCTCGTGACGTCAGTAGCCGGTACATTTGATAGCGGTTAGTGACGTCACGCGGAACTTTAACGAGCTATATGTATATATCTTTATAAATTTTTGTTAAATTGACAAAAGAAAAAATACGTGTCTAATATTTTTTTACAATCTATTTGACGGACTAAATATATTTTATTTTAGTAAACAAGCCTATTGTGCTGTATTACCTACTTCAGACTTTTTATTTAAGTATTTTCAACTGTGATAAAATCTATAATAGGTAGTGTTATTTTTTTTTGTGACACAAAAACTGGCGGACCTCTTGATGGTAAGAGGTCACCATAGCTCACGTACGGAGAACCGCAATACATAACAAACAAAAAAGTAGGTTTTAAGTTATATTTTTCGCAACATATTTCACCACTGACTTTCTCCGTGTAGAAAATTCGAATAGTTTGCACGAATCGATGTGACATCCATGTATATTATTGTTGATTTATCAAAAACAGCTCAGCCGATTTCGCACATAGTCTTTTTTTTTTTTATTCAGAATAGGTTTGCGTTTGACCACCTACTGCCTGTTGTTAAGCAGATAAGCGGTCTAGGTTGTAGCACGTTGTAGCACATATTATTAGTCCTCTTTCTTTTTGGAAGTCAGTAAAAACAGTGCGCTACCTAAATACTCCAGGATAGGAATTTTGATCGAACTAAGTAAGTCAGGAACAGGATTACTCTTTTAACAGTTATTCAAGGTCTGAAATGTGACCGCATGTTTAAAATTCCAATAACCAAATTAAACAGGTGTTACTGTAGATTAAATATCTTCAAGTAGGTGGTAAGCTAGTTATTGATATTTTCCGGACTGTCATCGTAAAAAACTGATCGGAATGAGGTGCCATAAGGCTCTGGCCACAGATGTTGCGAGATGGGCCATGTCATCTCGATCTAACGGGATTAGGTAATTACGTACATCTACGCGTAACGTCAATATATAGGGTCATAGGTTATTTTATTTCTTTTTGTTGTTTTAGTTTTACGGTAGTAACACGGATAAATTATTATTGCTATTCTAACAACTTTCAACTGCAGTAGTAACAACGGTAATTCATTTACCGTTCTTACTACTGGTAGTAAGATTGGTAGTAACACTGGTAATAAACCGTATTAAACACAAAGCCTTTTAAAGGCGGGTCTGGTACATCTAGACAAACAACCTTTGTACCACGACTTTTGAAAATTCGCAAAAAAAAAATTGGCTTCTTCACACATTTTGCCGCGCGTTGACGAACTTTTTGTATGAAAAATCAGATTTTTACTTCGTGATTTTCCAAAAGTCCTAGAACAAAAGTTGTTTGTCTAGATATACTAGACCCATCCTCAAAAAGTTTTGCGTTTACCTATGACCCTGTATAACACAATTATTACTCACAAAGCAGAACAAACACAAAATTTAATTCATATCTTTTCATTTACAACTTACAATGTGGTCTTATTGGTAATTAAGTACACTACGTCTATCTATGTCTATAATTAGCATTGAAGCATGTAATAGGTAATAATAATAATATAATTGGCATTAATTACCACGGTAAGATATCATTACCGTTTTATCACCGTAATCTTAACTTAAGAGCTTACAAATTCAGAGATTACATATTATAAATTATTGCAGATTCAGATTACACATTACAGAAATCACTTACCTATATCACATAATATGTGCTCACCCAATACCTGCTGCTTTCTGCACTGTATGCTCCGTAACCACAGACCGTGTGCGTAGTCATGCATTTTGCGGTATATGAATATTTGCTACATATTATAAGTGCTGGACAAAGAGTAAGTAGCCTCTCTTTAGATCTCGAAGGCTCAGGCGCATGGCGTAAGGTGCGTAGGCGCAGTTGCGTCAACCATTCATGGAATTATGGAGCGGTATGGTCCCGCCCACGCGCGTAATTTTACTACTGGCTTCGTTTCTTACTAATAATTTTAATGCTATATTTAACTGTACTTTAGAACTCTTGACACCAGAGCTAGCCACCGAGGCTTTACGAAATGATTTACTGCACTGCAGTTTTAAGATCTTTAAACTATTTAAGTAGGTACCTACTTAATTATATTTAAGACTCTAGCCGCCTTACCACAAAAGATTTAAACACGATTTAAACACTGTTTGACCGTCCAATTTGTTCGTTAAACATTGTCTAAAGCGTGCGTAAAACTTTCGTGGTAAGACGGTAGACGTTCAAAATTATAAAAGATGAAAAACCATCTTTTATAATGAACATTGAATTAGTATACAGCTGTACACTGTACACGGAGTAACTGCGAAATCAATTACAATGATGATAATGGCAATAGGTAAATGTCTAATAAGAATACCTACAGGTAATTGACTGTTGTAGCTTTACTCTTACTCATCTTATCTTTATTTTATCTTCGTAGTCCTCGTAGTAAGTATAAGATAAAAAATAATAATTACATAAGTAGATCAACGAGGCGGCGATCGATCAAATTAAATATCTCCATAAAAACTTATCTCATCAACAAATGAATCTAATCGTAACTACGATAAATTAAAAAGTTAATAAGTAAACAATTATGAATATTCTTTTATTTCATACTTGTTACTTGTTTACAACTATTTAATATTTACTGTAAATGGAACGCAACCAAACCATTTTTTTCACGTTCTGAAAACTTAGTTGCTTAGTAGAGTTTATTATAATATTAGTAACTAGCAGCGCCCCGCGGTTTTACCCGCGTTGTGCCCGTTCCCGTGGGAATTTCGGGAACTTTGACCTCTTGAATCACTCTATCCATTAAAAAAAACCGCATCAAAATCCGTTGCGTAGTTTTAAAGATTTAAGCATACAGACAAACAAACAAACAAACAAACCAAAATTGCGACTTTATTTTATACTATGTAAGGATAAGGAAGTCTATAGTAGCCTTCGAGCAAATATCTACAGAGCCACAGTCCATAAGTGAAATTAGTAAAAAAATTACCAAGCGCCGTCATACATACTGACTTAGATATTTACATTTAAATCATTCACAATGACCCGTTTTTCGAATCTCGACATAATGTCACCTAATTAGTGCTCGTAACCGAGCACTTTGGCATCGCGCGGTGTTGTAGTCGACTTGCAATCGTCTTACGACTAACTAAACGCCTGCCCAAAGCTTGGGCAGAGTTTTACCTCGAACACTTTTTAGCACGATTGTGACATTATAGATATTTTCTCGCAGATAGTGGCTTAAAATTATAAGTTAATATTGGGTTAGTGCTATACTGATATTCTCAGTCTCCCAGATATACGCATCCACAGAAGAGAGAAGTTCTGCTGTTCTGTGTACGCATCCAAAAATGGAGATCCAAGATCATTTTTCGGTAAAATCATTTCCAAGTATTACGACCTACGGTTATCTCCAAATACGCCTTTATTTACATACTTTATGGCGTTTACAGGAAAGGTGACGCCATTTGTTATGACCAGCGGTAAAATATTTTAAATTGTTTTCAAACTTATTGACATTCAAAATTTTCAAATAATACCTACCTAATTACTTATATTAAGCACACCTAAAAAAAAGTTAAAATTAAAATTGTATTTATTGTTTTTTTTTTTTTAAATTCATATGTGTGCATTTTTGTACCTATGTGTGAGAATAAATGAACTGAACTATAGCAAACCTAAAAAAGGTTTTATAAATTCAGGGTCCGATCAGTGATACCGCTTTTACATTTTGCATTATTTTGGTTGTTTTTAGCAGTGTATTGTTTCATAAGTTATAAAAAGTTTTATCCAGTAAGTAGGTACTTAATGGTCCATTCATTATGAAAATGTGTCTAATTTTGCTCTCTGAAAACTCCCACTGAAAATCTATGCGTGATGAAGGTATTTGTTCAGCATTGGACAATTTACGTGTGTTAGTGATTGATGGACAATAGGTACATTGGCCCAAATTCAGCCATTCTCCTTCGTCTTAGATATAATTAATATCATTAAAACTTCAAATTAAGCTCATCATTATAATTTAGACCATGGGCGTCTAGCAGTACTTACACCTTTTAGCAGTAGACGTCATAGGCCTCTCCACCCTGCCCTATGGTTTTCGTATAGGACCGATCCTATGTGACTTGCATCCACCGGAATCGTCCTACACTGTGCTTGCTGGTACGTAGTCAGTAGTCTTCATTCCAGAACTTCTCGATCCCATCAGTAATCAGAACCCTTAGTCCAGGTTTTGCGTACCAAGTTAGTTCACTAAAACTTTCGCGTTCGCGTTCGAAGAACTAACCAAAATGTATGGAGCCACATGGCTACACTACTTTTGTACATTTTGTTTAGTTCTTCCTTTTTTCCGTCAGGGACGCTGTTCAAAAATGTATAGAGCCATACGGAAACAGCCGTGGTTTCAATTTACGTGTAAACCTGGACTAACCTCTCAGAATGAGCTAAGCTCGTTTATACACGGTTACTGATGATGGGTTACGCATAACCTCGTAAGGACGACTTTACTCGTAGTACATCACCACGAGCAACGTTTACTACCACGGATCAACCAAAAAAACTGAAAAAAAACAGCTGTTCCATACATTTTGTCGATAGCATAGTCCTCGAGTGGAGTCCACGTACCGGCAAGCGCGTAGGACGTCCACCCACAAGGTGGACGGACGACCTCATTAAGACCGCAGGATCGCGCTGGGTGCAAGCCGCTACCAACCGGTCTTGTTGGAGGTCTTTAGGGGAGGCTTATGTCCAGCAGTGGACGTCCTATGGCTGAAAAAAAGAAGAAAGAAGAAGAAAGAAGATAGTCAATGAACTTTTCCTATGGACTATGAAGCAGCAATTTTTTTTCGCGAAAACAGGGTTGGGCACATAGTAAATGTTGTTCTTCTTAATATAGTAAACTTAACATACTTAACGCCCTTAAAGTACTTATTACGTAACTTGTGGGTAAGTTCAATTCAATTTCTTTATTTACCAAAGTTTAGCCTAATAAATTAATAATAAGTTAACTACAATAAGTCACAAGTAATTCTGTACATTAAAATGAAAATATCAAAATAGTGGATGATGTAGATATGCAATGTTAAATTACACCAAGAGATGAGTTAACTGTAACCAGTGATTCTGTACTTATATTGAAAATATCAAAATTGTCGATGATAACCTACATCAGCAATGTTAAATTACACCAAGAAAACACACTTGCACCAACTCCCGCGCATGGGAGCGAGTGAAACAGCATCGAAAGAGAGAGTGAGCTCGCACGTGCGCCAGAACGAGAGCTCGGTGATCGGTGATGTCATGCTGACGAATAGCGGTCAAGGGTGCATCGCGATAACTCTGCGATCATCTTATTTTTGGCCACATTCTCAGTATCGCTTTTGGGTATTTAAATTGTCATAGCCATAGGACAGCGACACAGCGTGTTACGTCAGAGTCAGTCAGAGATCGATGAAATTGTCGGATTTTAAGCGAGTTCGTGTAGGCCACTGGGTAGGGTGTCAAAGTTTTTAAGCCACCCGAAGGCTTCTGACATGGCTCAACGATTAAAACAACCGGGACTTACAATTTAACGTGTCATCCGAGCTACGGCAGCGCTCACTTGGACATGCCACCAGCGGTCACCCATCCAAAGACAGACCATGCGGAACGTTGCATACCTAACTTCGGTGCACAAACACCTAGTCAAACTACGCTAAGAGCGCTACAAATTGTCGGATGGTATCGGACAAATCTCCAGAACTCTGTACTTGGGGATAGGGATCTGCCGTCATCTGGGAACTATAACTGAGCGTACGTCCATGGGTGTTACATACAAGTGCGAAAGTGCATCGTAATGCACTGAAAATAGTGTTTTTTCAATAAAAGGCAGAAGTAAGCACCTAAACTTAAGAAACATTCGATACTTATGTTCAGCGCGAGCGCAGCGATCGTGAACATTTGAAACAATTTATCTTAAGAACATGGGGCATTATAACGTCAACCACCCAGATCTGCTACTAGGCAAATCTTTCATTTTCAAGCTTTATAAGGCCTTGTTATCTATTTTCAACTCTTGTTCAAGTTTTTCTTCAACTAGCGAGATCGATTATGAATTTTAGCAAACACTGTTTTCTTTCGTTACAGCTATAAAAAATCCTTATATCAGAGTTTATCGACAGGTACTTACTAAGAGTAAGGTAGAAAACAATGGCATAAGATTTATAAACGTCTTTCAATGCTCAGTTCAAAAGAATTATTAAAAATAACTCAAATAAAATTATTGTCTACATAAGCCAGTCATAAATTACAAGCTGACTTACATACTTAAAATACTTAGGTTTTGTTAATAATTTCAACTCGTTCTAAATTTTTATTCACACGGATTTCCGTCTGGGCGCACACAACATTCGAAACGCCTGCGCCCGCGCCGGCGCCGTGCCAACGATCCCAATAAACAATTAACGCAGAGCTGGTGAATACTTCTTTCTTTGCTAATCACTGACTCATCGCTCGAAACGTCCTAACTTTACAAATTAAACCTTATAAATAACATTTTAAATGAACAAACATGGTTGAGTTGGGAGAAGTAGGTGCCATTATCAGAGCATATGTTTTTTTAGGGGACAAAAAATCTAGAACTATGACATATTTCTCTACTCTTTTCTCCGCAAATAACTGTCTAGTAATCAGACACATAGATCCATCGCTACTACAAATAATAATTAAGAAGAACTTGTTTTAATCTATCAACTACATCCAATTTGGTTGCATTTCCAACTGAGCGCTACCGTGGCTCAGATATGACACGTTAAATTGTTGGTCCCGGTTGTCTTAACCGTTTAGCCAAATCAGAAGCCTTCAGGAAGCTTAAAAACTCTGACGCCAGGGCTAGCCAAGTAGCCACCCGACCCATATGAACTTACAACATCCTAATGTGATGTTGCAGGACAGTTATAGCATAGCAGAAGTTGTCAGTGACAGCTATAAGAATGCTGTTTATGGTTGCAAACGAGGTATCTACAACGATAAAACGACCTTTTTACGAGTTTTAAATATTTTTCATGCAAACAAATCAAAGTGATGAAGATGATGAAAGCATTTATTTCAAAACTTAACTAGAACCGCCGCGTCCAGCATAATATACTTACCTAATACATACTACAAATCTAAAAGCATCTATTGATTACTCTAAGTACTAAGATTGGTAACAATCTAACAATAATACTAGGTAAGTACCAACTAGACAAATAAAACTAAATAAGCAGGTATTTGCGAGGAAAACACCAGGCAAGACTAGCGAGATAAGCAATGATAAACTATTTCCTATTTAGCTGAGGACAAGACCGGTTCGCGAGCAGGGCGAGGTTGCACTCATTATAATTTATACTGATGTATACATGAGATATTCATTTAGGTATTGGATTTTATATTTCTAATAAGTATGTAAAATCTCGTGTCACAGTGTTTGCTATCGAACTCCTCCGAAACGGCAGGTGTTGTGTAGCGCTCGTAGTAACCCAAACGTTTCGCACAGTCAGTATTTGGCTGGGTGATCGCGAGTGGCATTTCCCAACTGAGCGCTACCGTGACTCAGATGACACGTTAAATTGAAGGTCCCGGTGACAAACACCTAGTCAAACTATAGGTACGCTACGCGCGCTACAAACAACTACAAATAATAAAATATTTATCAAAGAGAAGACCTTCAGAAGTTCGCATTATATTCTTGAACCTACTACAATAAATAGATAAGTAAATAAAGGCAGTACTTGACCCAGAGCCAGAGATGACAGCTGTATCGAGTGTTTAGCTCGCTGATGTCATTCACTAGCACGTATTGATGATTCTGCCATTGACATTGGTGATGATTGGTGAAATGACGCTGTTTCATTTTAATTCATGTACATTTTGTGTGAGACTATGAGTGTTTATGAAATGAGTTCATCAACATTATCATCTCAGCTGTAGGGTATTCGATGCGATAAACAATTAACGCAGAGCTGGTGAATTCTTCTTTCTTTGTTAATCACTGACTCATCGCTCGAAACGTCCTAACTTAACAAATTAAACCTTATAAGTAACATTTAAATGAACAAACATGGTTGGGTGGGAGAAGCAGGTGTCATTGTCGGAGTAGGTATATGTTTTTTAGGGTGCCAAAATCTAGAACTATGTCAAATGTTTTCTACTCTTTTTGCTGCAATTAACTATCATTTAATTTTGGTAATCCTTTTAGGGGCTTATTCTGTATATCAAAAGTAACAACATCTGTTCTGCGACTTTTGTCAAAACTCAAAAAAAAATCAGCTGTTTCATTCATTTTGCCAAGGGTGAACAATATTTTGCTACGGAACAACAACATTTTTTTAAGAATTTATAAAAGTCGTAGAACAAAAGTTGTTAGTTCTGATGTACAGAATAAGCCCCTAAAAGGATGCTAATTGAGTAGAAATAACCCTTATGCAATAGGAATGAAAAATGTGCTTTTGCAATACATGTGTATCTGGAGAAATTGATTTCAATTTCTTTTTTCGAAATCTTTATATCCCCGAAGAACCTCGAATATTTTTTATTTAATATGGGTTTGCGTTTGACTACATACTGCCTGAAGAATCCTAAGAATTAGGATTCAAAATAATTATTTATATTATTACAATGTTCTGTTTAAGAATTCTCTGATTGAATTTAAATATGCTAGGTACGTACTTTTTATCCTTCTATAATACATACCTACCTACCTAATCTGCAATTACCTATACCTACGAGGTGCAAAAGCCATTATTTCAAGTTATTCATCCGGAGTGATGATTGCATCCACCTACTCAGAATCTTGGATAACTACACTGTATTCTATGTATATCGGGCTATTCAGAAATTGTGTACCTTCCTGCTGATCCGAAAGAGGACGATTCAGGTCATCATAGTGAACAACTTTTAAACAGGGTTATTTGTATTCAATTAGCATTCTTTTAAAAAAAATTGGAGTTCCATAGAAAAATATCGTTCATGCGCGACTAAATGTATGGAACAGTTATTTTTTTTTTAATTTTGACATTTGTTACAGAATAATTTGTTGTACAGAATAAGCTCCTAAAAGGATGCTAATTGATTAGAAATAACCCTGTGTATGGGGCCAATCCAGAAAAAAACAGGTGTTACATACATTTTGTCGAACCCATGCCTGTCTCATACCTACAAAATTGCATAGTATGGGACAGATGGTCTATTTTTCTTGGTTCCATTTATAAAATTTGTTAACAATGAAAGCCTGCACCCCCTTTCGGCTTAGTCCACCTTATTTGAATAACCTTTATAACTACAGCATATTCTATGTAGATGACGAATAACCTAGCTCCTAGGTCATCGCAAATGGCCAATACATCGGAGCGATTCACATCATTGAAGCAAATTGAATGCTAATGGGAATTTACAGTTGATACGTGAAAATGAATACTGCTATTAAGTGTATAAGTGCATCGTATAATCCCTACGCACTAAATACTTTGTTTCTTTATTTACGTACTTGCACAATTATTATTCAGCATACAAATAGTTCTTAAATAATTATTTTTCACAAAAAATAGCATGACCGACTTCACCCGTGTACAGAATTCGCGAATATTTCGCTCGGATCGATGTAGCATTTTCCACATTATTGATGATTTATCAAAAACGGCTCAGCCGATTTCGATAAAATTTAAATGGGTCCAATTTCGAAGTATACACTATACAATAAAAAAAGAATTATTGAAATCGGAGTACTATTAAAAAAGCTATGCGTGGTTACACATAAAAAACAAAAAAATATACGCGTCGAATTGAGTACCTCCTCCGGTGGTTCGTTGGTCAAAAAAAATATTGGAGTATAATAAATAGAACGTTTTCAAATAAACGTTTTCAAAAGATCTTACAAGAGATCTTTATAGAAGGCTATGGTTCAGCAGTGGATGTCTCAAAGAACTGGAACGTTCTATGGCTGAAATATTAAAAGAATTTAACGACACTTCGTATATGAACAAAAATAATCGGCCAAGAACGAGTCGGACTCGCGCATGGAGGGTTCCGTACTGTATGGGAGTCCCCTTAATTATTTATTTTATTTTAATTTTTTATTAATGATTGAAGGGAATATAAAACTAAATATTCTGTGAAAATTTCAAGCATCTACCTCGTACCATTATTAATATAGAGCGAAAAACGTCTAAAAATTCAGGTTTGCTGTATGGGAGCCCCCCTTAAATATTTATTTTATTTTGTTTTTAGTATTTGTTGTTCTAGCGGCAACCGAAATACATCATATGTGAAAATTTCAGCTGCCTAGCTATCATGGTTCATGAGATACAGCCCGGTGACAGACGGACAGACAGACGGACAGACGGACATCGAAGTCTTAGTAACAGGGTCCCATTTTTCCCTTTGGGTGCGGAACCCTAAAAAGCAACCAGGCATCACAATACATAACCACATAGATCCAGGACCTATACAATACAAGGCAGCATAGAAATAGATTCTAGATATCTAGAAGCTGTTTCAGCCTCTATCGACCAGACGGGCTAGGATGCGCATCACGAAATATTTCTTTCGAAGTGTCAGAACGAGAAAGCGTTATGGCAAAGTATATATTCATCACTTTTTCACGCGTCGAAAAGAGTTCTTTTCGAGGTTTTTCGTGGTCGCATGTTAAGCTAGCAGGCCAGTAAAAGAGTTGGCATTTTGAACTCGTATTCCTTCTTAATAAAATAATATGTACCTACCTAGGCTGTATCATAAACAGGGAAATAAATAAATAATTATGGGACATAATGTAGGTACCTACATATTATTATAGCTCCCATATCAGTCGAAACCGTTCGAGTGTATGTAGATAAATAAGAAGAATATTTTCAAAATGATTATTTGAATGAGTAAAAACTCGAGTCAATTTCAAGTAAAGTAAGTATAAATTATATTTTTATCTTCTTCATAACGAGTGACCTACTCCAGATCGAGGTAATGAAGGCCGAAACTAAAATTACATTTTATCGGCGCCTGGAATGTGATCCATAAACAATTCTTTGCAACACGCAGACAAATGCAGAGGCGTGGGTTCGATCCCCACCCAGGGCAAGTATTTATTTATGTGATGAACATAGGTGTTTGCTGTGTCTGGATGTTATTTAGGTACTATCTATCAGAAAACGTGTGTTTGAAAAAGATGTCCCCCTTATATTAAAAAAAAAATACAACTGACTAATCTAGAAGTCTGAAATCATACAAAAACTGTCGCTTAATCGTTTCAGCCATAGGACGTCCACTGCCGGACATAGGGTCCACTGCCGGACATAGGCTTCCCCTACAGATCTCCAATAAGACCGGTTGGTAGCGGCTCGCATACAGCGCGAACCTCCGGTCAGGATGAGGTCATTCGTCCACATTGTGAGTCGCTTCACTTATGTAACTATTATTTAATAATTGTGTACTTTTAAATTTGCTGGGTGTCTTTCTAAATGACGAGAATATTCTAGGATATCATTCTAGACCAACTTCTGCTGGGACCACCACCGAAATCGCGGAAAAAAGAAATGCATACATTTTAAGGAGACAATGAACTTTTTGTGTGGAACAGCTGATTGTTTTCCAGTTCCACTCAAAAAACTGTACAAAGAAATGTAAGTATAAGTGGGACAGAGAGGCTAAGATGCTGTCCTGTCACTATTACGAAAGCCTTTTAAGTTCTAAAAGCCATTTGGAAAGACATAACTCCAGTTCTTTTTATAAGGCGGCAAGGTAACTTAGCAGTAAATAATTATTTTATTCTTGTACTTTGAAAAGATGAAATCAATTGGACTAATTTTACTTGTAAGGGCTCCCAAGAGACCGGCCTAGCCGAGTTTGTGACCCACTGTTCATTTTACAGTATAGTTAGGTACGATCTACGATATTTATATAGTGAACTTTTGAAAATGTTAATTTAACTCATGTTTTTGGTAAATTAAATGGTCTTTCTTTCCTTTCTTAATTTTTGCGTCCCACAAAAAGAACGCATAACAAGAACTGCTAGGTATAGACTCTAGAGTTCAAAAGAAGCTCTTCCTTATGATAATAGAATATTAAATGACAAACTATTTCCGACTCGAAGAGACAGTTAAAACTGAAACGAAATCCATGTTTATTCGCCATTACGGAGCAGATCAAATAACCAATCTCATGGCTCTCATCTTTCCCATTACTTCCCGAATTAACCCAACGAACCATGGCCAACGGTAATATTTCAAAGGGTTTCATGTGAATGGACGTCCAAAATAAAACTACCGATAAAACTAACAAAAAACATAATAAAGTGTCAGTTTTCGCCGTTTTCGTGAACTCATAAAGTGTTACTAGGACTATTTTGAAGAAGGGCTCAAAAATAGATTTAACGGATATGCGAACGAGTGCGCCTACGCAGCACACCTTTATAACTCTTCTGTCCCGCTCTACCATATGAGTGGTAGTATCTTTGATTCAGTTTTTCACACCTACAGCCGTTTCAAGGAGAATTAGTTCGTAAAACGAATGAATGAATACAAAATAATTGTTTGTTACGCAACTTTGAGGTGACGTGTTTATGAAACTACGCGTTTTCTTTGGAAAGGTCGATAGTGGCTCCGCTCAAGAGTACAGTTTGTTTGGTCGTATGAGTAGGTAAGTGAGTACAAGGCGATTTGTGAATGTCACATCGAAGATTGAATAAGCCGTTGTCCTCAGATTGTATGCACAGAACAAAACAAAACAGATGGCTGAGGATTGTGACGAATTGGAACTATCAAACACTTGCAAACGTTTCAGGCTTCTTTTCTCTTTGGATTGAATTTTTTCAATATTTGGAACACTTTTAAAGAAAAACTTGGAACAGGAAATCATTAACGTAATACTAACTTAACGTAATACAGTTACTTGATTAGACTTTTTATGAACCGTTCCTTTGTGTACACAGCATAGTACACACCATTCCTAGATCTGTACAAAAGCTAAATAAATAAAATAATTATATTTTTAAAGGCCGGGCGGACACGTCAGCCGCATACCAGAAGATCTCGGGGCAAAAACCACTACCAAATGGAGCCCCAACTTGGTGCAGCCTCGTTGTCCTACTAGATGGCGAGACGAACTAAAAACCTCTGATCCGAATTGGCAGGAATCGGCACAAGACCGACAAAACTGGAAATCTCGAAAGGAGGCCTTTGCCCAATATCTAATGGGACAATTCAGGCTCATAAAAATAGATAGATAATAATTATACTATGCTGTGTACACAAAGGAACGGTCCAATAATAGTCCAGTAAGTATTTATTAACTAGGACTCTAGGTAATACAGTCGTACTTAGTATTGGACTAGTTTGCCAAACAACTAAATACCTACCTGAACAATAGGTGAACTGATCTGCCTAAGATTAAAATTATTCGGACTGACTGTACTCAAGAATAACAAAGCAACGGAGACAGGTGCAAGAACAGACGCCGAATGGATATCTTAACATTGTACAAACAATAACAGGTACGGGGGCTGATGATAAGAAAATTTATAATGAAATCTTGTTTTGTATACAAGCTAGCGCATTTGCATATACCTACTTACCTATCCATAGGGTTAATACAACATACAATCTATAGGCCGAATCATACAAGTTGGCGGATGTGAAGTTAGCTACAAGTAGCGCAATATCCAATCCTGACTGAAGCTCACATAAAGCTGCGCGTTGATTGGATTTCGCGCAGCTTATAACTAACATCATATCCGCTGACTTCTATGGTTCGGCTTATCCATGGCTCTCTAAGAAGTTCTATCTAGTTGTTTGGGCGGTCTAACAGTGGACGTTGCATGGCTGAAATTAAGAAGTACAGTAAGAGTAGGTTATAAATTAAACAGAACAAGAACTAACAAACAGTAGGGAATATTCCATCGGAAACAAAAAAAAATTTAACTCAACCAACAGTTTTTCTAATAAAAAACGTGGAGAAATCAAATATAAAAGCCTATCTATGTAAGTAATAAAGTTTTAAGTTAGATAAGTGCTCCTAGCTATAGAATTACCCATTGACCAGAAATCGAACCAAAACAGAATAAAACCCAAAGAGACTCAAACAAAATTAGTTGCATTTCTAGAAACAAAAATCTGATAAATACGACAGTCAAGTTGAAGTAATTTCAAGGAATCACAAACAGTTAGAGCCACTTTTCACCGACCACATGCATATTAATTGGCTTACATCACCAGCAATAATTAAAACGACCATAAATAGAGCAATAAGAGATAATTTAGCCTGTGGCTCCCAAGGTTATCTGCCCGCAAAACACTGGATGCAAAACGAGACCGGTTCTTTTGGCTATTTATATTCTGGAACTCGAAATTTATGACGAAAAACACGCCGCTTCGGAGAACTGCTCTGCATTAGATATTTTCAAGTCAGATTCTTTTTTTGATGCAAAATTTCAGTGTATAAAATATTACTTTTAGTGGAATTACTAAGATAGCAAATATTTTGGTGGATACAATTTTTTTTTACTAGAAATAGTCAAGAAAATAGAATTAAAATAAAATTATAGCGTAGTGTAGTCGCTACACAATGTTATGCGCGCTGTTTTTGAAGTACAATCAGTTTTATAGAATAGTTAGAAGAAAAATATTATAGAAGCAGTAGCTGCCAAGTTATAGATTGTCATGTTCTATTAAGTTACACAAATTAGACGTTATGAGAAACGTTAAAATGGTAAATAAAGAAATATGGAAAACCAGACACCTACCTACTTCTTAAATAGTAACACTAATGTAAGCTAGATGCATGGATAGCTTTCTTGCAACTTGGCTTTTTATAAAAACAGTCGAACCTCGATTTTCCGGCCCTCAGTTATAAGGATCCGCGATTATCCGGACTACTGACTGCGGTCATCAAAATCAATTTTCCGAGTTGATCCATACACAGACGGACATGTAAGAACTTTAATGACCTGCCCGCACGCAGCGCTTTCTCTGTTCTTCGCGAATTATTATACTCCGCTGCGCTGTGTTACCGTCAGAACTAAAAATTTCGAAGCTTAAAGATAAAATAAATATTATTGATTTCAATTACAAAGGGATAAACTGGTCGTAAGTTAGATAAGTTAATAAGAAAAACAGCTTTTTTCATTTATTCTATTTTCCGGATTTTCGATTATCTGTATGCTCAAAGACACGAATTAGTCCGGTTAATCGAGGCTCTACTGAGTCTACTGTAACTGCTTTAAATGATTATAGCTTGAGTAAAGTTAAGTTAATATACGTACTAAGATACCTAAAGATAAAAACCAGCACAGGTTACATGGGTCAATAATAATTTGGTTTTTGATACGGTTATCATTCAGGTAAACCTCACATTACAATGTGGTTCATATCTTCAACTAGCGCCATTTTTTCCTGTTAGGAACGGAAATCAGTTAAGCACCTAAGTTTACGAGTAAAATAACCAATTTAGTTTGGCCTTGACTGGGTTTTATGATCCGTCGTTAACATTACAAGCAAAGTAATAAAGCAATCCGGAAAAACATGTTCCTGCTCGTCCAGAACTGATTTATGAAAGCTGAACTCTGTCGTTTGATACCATTTGATACATCCAAGTTTTAAATTAGACTGAGCAAATGCATAATCTAAGGCCAAAATTGGCAATTCAGAGCAATGACAAAAATTCTATGGAACAAAAAACAAAAGGTCTATAACAAACTATCATCATGATTGTATCTATGATATCTGAACTATTTCTAACGAGGTAGTTTAACAATTTAGACAGGCAATTTGTCTGCTTGCAGGTTACGTACTCAAAAATAGAAGACCCACCAGACAGTTGACTCCTAGACCAACACCAGCGAATCAGCCCATGATGCAACTTCCTGATGAAAAGCCCAGTTGGCAGCCGGCAGGTGACCAAAATAACGTCATAGTAACTAATTATACCACCAGTCATTCTGGGAACTACACAAGTATACAGTTGCCGCTTTTATTGTTTGTTTTTACAGCACATTTGTCATGTGCTTTTAAAAGTTTTCTGGTGAATGAGTAATAGGGATATTGGAGATGGTTGGGGAAATTTCACTCTTATTTTAATAGGGTATATTATTCGGACAGCCTGGGTTTCATAGTACAGGCTTATTGACTTGGCATTTTTTCTTTGGAGTAGGTACGTGTTTAGTCAGTCTTTTGTAATTTTCTTTCTTTGACAATCAAAAACACGGACTAAAAAATAGCAGAGTCTAGACTCTAGAGAGACTCTATACTAGCGTCCTTGCATGTTTTTTTGTCCTAAGTGGATTTGTACCTACCTTAGAAATTGTATGAACTAAGCAACTACCTACCTAACTAAAATTGTATGAACCAAACAACTAACTAACAAACTTTCGTACGGAAAACAAATTCAACCCATCATTTTTGAACATACGAGTATGTATAAAGTTTCAAGTAGTACTAAAGACTTATCTTTTTGTGTTTAATATGTATAGTAAAGTTCATTCTAATTATCAAGACCCATTTCGGAGGTCACTTTATTCTGATCATTCGGTAACTTATGTCACCGATGTGTAAATCAAGCAACTTTGCATCCAAAAGTAGGTCACATCCTGTGTCCATCGTCGATCTAACTTGGTGATTTCATTGCATATGCATCTGAACTGACCCCAAGAGTGACGCTTGCTACACGTATAATCGGATCGGTATCGATCGGCAATACCTATGTAGAACAATGTTTGAAAAAAATGCGATTGGTTTTTGCTAGGTTGGGCGGCAGCGAGCTGGCACCTTCGAAAAAGCTAGGTGGTAAAACCAAATACATATATGTAGATGAGTGCTGCGACGCGCGGAGAAACGCTTGACGGCCGAATGAAAGCCGATTGGACGCGAAGGAACTGATAGATGTCGAGATCGGGATAAGCTGAGTGATGCCGAACAAGTCTAGTACTTCACGGTTTCGGGTCGCGTTTGGTATCCGTCAAATTCTGCCGAACCGACTGTGCCGACCCGCTTGTATGTAGCAACCTTGACGTAAGACCATTAGACATGTCTTGCACGAACAACAAAATGACTAATTTATTCCATGTATCGCATTGAATAACAGCTGTGAAATGACCTTTTGAGTGGAGGATAAAATGCCTGTCTGCTACGAAATGGCAAGGTCTTGTTAGAAATATGAGCAAAACGCGTTGACTCTATCTGCGACAATATGTACAATATATATTCAGGATCTTGTAAACATAAAGGTCGCGTGATATCCCACTTCTGAACATGGACCTCTTCCCACATTAAAGAGGGTTGGAAAACTTTACATATAGGAGAACATGAAATTTGCCGTTGGAAAACTGTTTTCACGAAGTCTACCATCGCTGTTTGATGGTAGTGGCAATTTCCAATAGATGTTTACATACGCTCTTGCAAAAGACTTATTAAGGATTCGAACCTAGAATGATATTGAATCCTTCTTCTTTAACCGTTACTTTTTTACAGTGGCTTCCATCTTTAATTTTGGTTTCAATGTTAGGTCATCGAAACTTTGTAACCGCAACAAAAATAAAGTAAATGAGAACATAATTACAATACGAGGTAAATAAAATGACTTTGATAAAAGTCGCACAAAAAATGGTAACATGATGTCATCGACATTACGTTTCAGCAACTAATTTTGGAAGCAAGTGCAAAATGGAGTGATGCACCAATCGTCGAGCAAACAGGTTTTAAAAGTATATACTATATTAATTCTGCAAATGCCAAATAAATATTTGAACTTTGGAATAAGGATTTTTATAGATGTATTTATGTACCTAGAATATATTAACAATAACAAAGAAAATTTCAATAAGCTTGACTGGCAAATGGATAGGCAGACACTGGGGTTAAAAGAATCATAGAATAGAATGGTTACCTTAATAAAAGTGTTAATTTTAAACTTAAGATGACGTGAAGTAGTGATTGATAATATTGATTCAGAAAAATATGACGTTATTAATAAATTTAAGCGATTCGTAGTCAAATAAATCAAAGTTACTGACATATTCTCTTAAGAAAATATAATGATATAATATGAAAATAAATAATAGTTTATGAAACATACATAAGGCCCAATTCCAAAGTCACCACGTTAAAATTCTCTAAAGTTAGTGACTGCTTAAATTAAAGTTAATTAGTCAGAAACTGCTATTATAAAGGCACCACTTAGTTAAAAATTGAACGATGGCTAACTCTGTTTAGGTTCATCTAAAGGAAGTTCACAGATAAAAAAATGTACTTAAAAATATAATGTAATGCCGTCTACACACCATCAAGTGACCGGCTTGACAGCGATTTAGTTCAATTTTTTAATATTATCTGTGGCTTCGTCGATTTAAAAATTAAGAAAGAGGTAGTCAGTGTTACAAGTTAATTACCACTTCCACATATTATTGCTTAAACAATTTTTATAATAGTATTTCGGGCTTCATAAATAAAAACATTTAAGCAAGTGACCTGGGGCTCTATTTTGAACTTCGAACGACTTCAACGTATACGGAACTTTCATAGATTTTATGAAGAATCCGTAGTAAAGTTCATTCTCCCTCCATACAAGCTCCCTACACGTCTGAACCGTACGAAAGTCAAAAGGGATGCCCCAGGGGCATGATTTTTAAGTTTCGTACAGGACCGTATATGGAACTTGTATGAAAATGGCTAGGACGAATACGCAACTTTACGGATTCTCCATACAATCTGTCAAAGTTCTGATGCGTTCGAAATTCAAAAATCGTGCCCCCGGGGCATTGTTTTTGACTTTCGTATTGGCTCGGCCGTATACGGAATTTGTATGAAGACAGCAAGGACGTAAACGTAACTTTACGGATTCTTTACACAATCTGTCGAAGTGCCGTAAGCGTACAAACCGTTCAAAGTTCAGAAATAGAGTCCCAGAAACATTATTTTTGACGTAGGTAAGTATTAAACTTGTATGAAGACGGCTAGGTCATATACGCAACTTTGCGGATCTTTCGTA
Organism: Hypomecis atomaria; assembly: GCA_964007245.1. Classification (NCBI taxonomy): domain Eukaryota; kingdom Metazoa; phylum Arthropoda; class Insecta; order Lepidoptera; family Geometridae; genus Hypomecis; species Hypomecis atomaria. The sequence continues at coordinate 3,503,173 of OZ023305.1, forward strand.
CTATCTATCAAAGTTAATACGTATACGTTTGAAAATCAGAAATAGAGCCACAGACCACAGAACGCATTCAGTGCAAGTGCACATATGCAGCGCAAATGGTTCTTTTAGTAGAACAACTATCCGTCAATAGGATTTTAGTTTTGAGTAAAGTTTAGAGTTAATGTTGTTGTTAATCATAAGCGTATAAAATGCATACATTAATTTAAAAAAAATATTCATTTCCGCAATATAAAACTTTACCAAGATCGTTTGTATAACGTATTTCATCACATTAAAAACAAAACAACAACGTAAGACACCGGGACGAAAGTAAAGCCGGGTGTTTTTTAATTCATATTGTGGCAACACTCCCACCATTATTATATTTTACAAAACAAAATTGTTTGGTTTTTATTTCGTTTTGCTTTGCTACTTAGGGTAAATAATAGTCCCAGCCAGCGTAAAACATAAATATAAAGGATCCAAAGGCGTTATCACACACAATAGGTATTGCTGCGGCGGACAAGAAATATGCTTAAACGAATTGATCGTAATAAGATAACAAGGCTTTTTGAGCAGTTAATAAGCTAAACAGGCTGTAAATAGGTAGGTATTTGCTAATTACAGGAAAATACAGACTTCTATTGTCATCTTGTTTCCAGGAAAATAAACTTTTCTTAAAACTAAAAAAGTTGTAAGTATATAAATGTTGTTTTTATTTTCAGATCAGCAGCGGCTAAAATTTCGTCTGCAGGTGGTCTACAGCACTTTCCAAGCTTACTACTAAAGATTACTACATTGAAAACACCAATGACGGTACTAAGACGAACCATGAGAAGGCAAACTCCCTAAAACTGTGAAATTGTGTAAAATATCAGTGTTTGTTAGCTACAAGCTGCGGACAACCCAACCCTAGCGCAGATGTGAAGTGAGCTTCAGTCAGGATCGGGCTATCTGCAGTTTGTAGCTAACATCACAGCTGACAAGATGTATGATTCGGTCTGTAAAATATTTATGTTCTAAATTAGCTACAAGCTGCACAAAACTCAAACCTTACGCAGCTGTTATGTGAGATTGTCAGGATTGGGTTTTGCACAGCTCGTAGCTAACTTCAAAGCAGCCAAAAAGTTAGATATAGCCTATAAAAGTCCTTAAACATTGTATTAATAGACCGAGACATACAACTAGGTAGCTATTATGTTCGGCTGGTATACTTATCCTAACCTAACCTAAACCAACCCTAAGCGCAGATGTGAAGTGAGCTTCAGTCAGGATCGGGCTATCCGCAGTTTGTAGCTAACATCACAGCCGACAAGTTGTATGATTCGGTCTGTAAATTGATTCGGTCTGTAAGTTGATTTAGCCTATAAAAGTCCTTAAATATTGTATAAATAGACCGAGACATACCACTAGGTAGCTGTTATGTTCGGCTGGTACACTTATCCCTACCAAGCTATGTTAGATAAGAGTTTTGGATAACCAAAATACTCACACAGATGCTATGTGAGCTTCAGTAAGGATTGGGAGCCTGTAGCTAACATCACTGCCGCCAAGTTGTATGATTCTACTTAAGTGATGCTATAGTTTACATTTTAAGTTTTCTTACATAAATATATTATCCATGATTAGTCATTACTACTATTTTTAACACAAGTTCTAAATTATTAATTGTAAATAAGTGGTTGTTTTGTTACATTCTACTTATTGATATAAATATTGTAACCTGACTTGTACATAAATAAGACACAAAATAAATGAATTTGAATACCTATTATAGAAGAAAGCATTTCATATTATAATTGATGTGGTGTTCTTGTGATCTTTTATTGGACTGTTATTTGTTAAGCTGAAGCTTACCTACTGAATACTAATATATTTTTAGTAATTAACTACCTTTATCAAGTGATAGGTAAAATAAAGCTGATGGGTAATAAAAAGTGATTGATATTAAAAACTGCCTGGTAATTGAATGACTATCGAATAATTATTTTTGTATTGAATTAAATCTTTTCTTATTTCTTTCTGTAGTTTTGCTTTGCCCTGCCAAGGAAAATACAAACCACAATATAATCAACAGTCTATCATTTATTTAGCCGATATAACAATCTGTATCTTCCTCATCTTGTTATGGCTCCTGGTTGAAGTCTTGACACGATGATCAATTTAGGATGATGATTACATATTAGGGCCATTACTATACATCGAACTGGTTCACAACTTCCTAGTCTTGTTTCTAAAGTTGGTCATCGAGAGGTATCTGGAAATTAATTTAATCGATAAAAATGTGTATAACTACTACATAATTATTTGAAACGTAGAGTCAGTAACAAAAATACCAAAATGTACAAAACCTGATAGCGTTCTCTACATATATGTAGAACAAACAAGCAACCAGAACATGGGTACTGAATAACAACTTACAAAATGTAAGCAATAAATAATTATCAAATTACAACTATTACCCTAGTGCAATATTTCACTATTCTCGCTGGTATAGGTCGAATCAAACTTGTTAGCGACTGTGGATGTAGCTGCGAGCTGTGTGAACGCAGTCCTCATGCTGCTTGTAGGCTGACTGAAGTCAGGATTGGGTTTTGCGCTCCTTGTAGCATATTTCACAGCGGCCAAGAAGTTTGAGATCCGCCCATAATGCCGGGTCCTATGTATGTTTTAGCAAATAGGGTTTTAAGTTTGTTTAAAGCACAATTCTACTGTCATAGGCAAGCTCACATAAGAATTATTAATGACATAGGCCTCCGCTAGAGATATCTAATAAGACTATATGGAAGCGGCTTACATTTAGTACAATCATGCAGTCTTGATAACATCTGTACACTTTGACATCCTACTTTGCACTTGCCGATTGTTGTGATCTTCATTTGAGAACTTGACTCTGTCAGTTGCCCAACTATGGGCCCTGCCGAGCCGACAGCTAATTCAACTTGTCAATCCGCGGAGCTATATTAATTACTTTGCTTCTTCTATGCATATCCTCATTTCTAATTGGATGTAATGGATAGCTTATTATAATTAGATAGCTACTATTAATACATTCCATCAGACATATGACGTCCACTGCTGGACATAGGTCTCCCCTATGGATCTCCAATAAGATCGGTTGGAAGCGGCTTGCATCTAGTGTGATCCTACGGATTAATAAATTGCATGGACAGAAATGTAACTAGGTAAATTACTTACCTAGTTACATTTCTGTGTGTACAAATGTACTTCTTATCTTTGCTTTCCACAAAATGGTAATCCTTTCTTTGTTTCAACAAAAATGTGGTCGGTATGATGAGGTGGATTAATTTGACTCGTTAAGTCCAGCTGTTTCATTCTAGTTTTTGCTGAAAATCATTGTAAGACAGTTTCGTCAACATTTTTGTCATCGCGAATTCACATGAAATATAACTAAAATCAATATTTATAGGAACACCATCAGCTATGTTAAATGTAACTAAGTACATTTAATTGGAGAAAAACACAGCATTTCTTCTTTATAACTTACTTTTGAGCTTAATTATTTTTAACCACCATCTAATTCGGTACTGGTTAAAAACATAACCTCAATTCATTAAAATTCTTAAAGATGACGTCAGACAGCTCTAAAAGTGTGTCTCCAGAATACCAAATTCGCCTAAATCTCTAAATGTAGTTAGATTTAGTTGGTTTTCATTCATTCGATTTAAAATTTGAATGTGACAGTGACAGTGACATTTCTAAATGGTGACTCCGTAATACGATTAGGATTTTTAGCAAATTTGAGGCCTTTAGGTCGGTTAGCTAGTTAGATGGTACCGCCATAATTGGCCCTATAGAACAAGAATTAAGAACGTTTGAGAATATAACTAGAACTAGTCGTTCACTAAGGACATAAGACTTGCAAAAAGATTGAATGACGCTATACTAGAGATTATATATATCTAAAGGAGACACGATACACTTGAAATGATACCTACAATATGACAAAAATGTTGATAATGATTAATTAATGAGAAGTTACAGTGGACTCATGTTGGATCCAACAATGGATTTTATAGAATATTATATGAACACTGTTTGTATAGTTTGGTCACGTCTATACATACACGTAGCTTGTAAGACGCTATTAATGGAATACTAATAGGTTCTGTTATATATTAGAGCAAATAACGAGTTTTCGGTAGATTTGCATATTATTTGCTAAAGATAACGGAACCGAAGATAAAGTTAGGAATAAATAATCAAGTGGAATTTTCTGCAAATAAGAAAAAACTTCGTTAATTTTAAAAATTGAAAACTAAGACTTTAAATAATTAGATTTTAATTTGAGAATAATCAGCGATGGTGTTATGAACATGCAAAATTAATATCATACCAATGACTTAATAGAATTATAGACGTTGTGCTACCTAAACAAGCAATACTCTAAGTCTACAACCACTTATTCATTGTTTTAGTCTCATTGTTAGTTATTCACAAGTCTACAATTTGTTTTATACTAGGTATACCTATGTGTTACGTCATGCACTATGCGTTTCTCTTTTTACTTTCTAAAATCCAATGTCACAATTTGGCTAAAAAATTAGCAAACATCAACATCCCAGACTGAATCGACCGAAAAAAATCTTGCTAAATAAAAATTATTTCCGATGAGGTCATTTTTGATTATTTATGTTATTTCCTAGCCGTAACTTTCATATTTATTACTCCCTCAAAATTTTAGGTAGATACTTAATAGAGACTACCTATTATTTAGAAGAAATCAAATAAGTATTAAAAAGTTCTCCGTAAAAATTATTACACCCATGCAACGATATTATGTTGTATTCAAAAAACATTCAAATCCTTTTTATGATTCTGAACAACGTTTCTATTATAAGCGATCTTCCAAAAAGTAAAAGAAATCTCCGGAAGAGAATAAGAGATACAGTTTCAGTCCCCTTTCTTTTTGTTTGTTACCTTGATCATGTACAAAGTTTATAGCAACGGATTTATCTGCCGATCCTAAAAACCTTTTTGCAAAAAATACTCCTCCATTTTCTCAGAATGACAATGGGTCCATTGTTATGTTTTCGATAAATTATGTTGTTCAAAGAATTTTGTCTACAACACTACTACTACCTATACATAAAAAAACATTGGATCATCCACAGACCCTTGAAGGTCTAAAGATAATCCAAATGCTCAAGCCCACTGCCATTTTGCCTTAAATTATGATGTTCAAAGAGTTTAAGGGAAGATCCGCTGATGTCAGGTTTTGTGAATATATTTTTTTTTAATTTCAAATTCCAAGTCCTACATTAGTTTAGCAGCTATGATCCATATCGATGTGAGGTGGCTCCGTGCCAGGATTTAATATTAGCGCCTCGGATTGGATGATGACATCACTGTTCTGTTTACGCTACAACGCGAAATCTGTATTGTTTCGGCTGTTTAGCAATCGTAAGCTGAATGTTAAGGTATTTGGAATAATTGCACTTCTTGGTTTTTCTGGTGTGCTTTATTCCATCTCAGTTCGTAGAGCAGAGGGGAGCGTGCTTTAATCCATCTGTTGGCAGGGAAGATTGGTCTTATTCTTTGCAGTACCTAGGTATAGACTGTGGTAAATGTCTTATTTAGTTAGAATTGGAAACATTACCGACTAATGTTTCAGTCTGCTAGTTTATTTAAGAAAGTTCTACAAAGGAATTGAAAGTGGCATGAATAGCTTCGTAAACAGGATAGGTAGTACGATGGTGTATTTGCTCGAATAGGCAGAATCACTGACGTACCGTGTCACCGGGTATTGACAGTGAGTGTAATATATATGTCCTGATGAAGGCCGCAGAAACTCGCTGGAAGCGACTTCCAATTGGTCCTTTATGAAATGTAAATATATATGTAACAACCAACCAACCTAGATAATATTATGTTCCAACAGTAGATGTCTTATGAATGACTAAGTTAAAGACAATGTTTATAATGAAAGAAGTCTGATTACAGATTGATATTGATTTGATTTATCAGACGGAGCTTCTGAGCGAATAATAACTTCTGTTACAGCTGTGTTGTCAGTAGTTACTCATGTTTGATTACGTGACATTACTAGTCAATATACCAGCTTGATTGGTATATCATTTCAATAACACAGGTCTGAGAATGGTGCCTTGAGCCAGTCATGCAGCTTTAAAGCTTATCTTTTTTTAAATACACTCATGGCGTCATGGTCGACTCAGACTTGCGGTTTCTTCTGACATCTTAGTGTTGTTTACTTGTTTTTTTACAGTTGAATTTTTAATATACTCGTAGATAGGTATTTTATGTGGTTTACACGTACAGAGTAATGATTTAAAAAGCCTTGGACAGTTCATAAAGAGAAGGAATTACTCGATACGGAGATATTTCGGTATAAATGATCTAATCGCTAAATCCTCAATTTGCAAGCTATGCGACGAGCTTTTACCAGATTTATGCTAAAAGATACTGGCCATTAAAATGTTACTCGTGTTAAATTTTACTCTGTATCGTGACTGTACTCAAAACAATCCATAATTCTGCGTGTTGTGACGCATCTTGCGGTGATGGTGTAAAGTGAACACACTGTTTTCTCGAAGTTATTGAAATAGCCGTGAGTATTTGGTACAAGGCTCTTTGGGTTTGGATCCTGGAAATCTGAATCAGACAAATTAAGACGATTCAATTATTTATAGACTTATATGATGTACACAAGTTCCAATGCCACATTTAGATTATCTTAAGACCTTCTAAGGTCTGTGGATGATCCAATATTATGCTTTTTTTGTAGTAGTAGGTAGTGTAGTTTTGTTGCAGTTATTAAAGACACTTTTGCCCGATAAAAAAATGCCATATTTGAGTAGCTATGGTGGTTCTATAGTCCTTAGGTATCATAAAGAGGGAACACCGATTTTGTGCGTTTGTTAATAATGTGCTCCAGATAGGTAACCTTTGATACCCTTACGCCTTGAAAATTGAGCAGTCGTTTAATATATAGATATTCGAATTGATATCATCTTTCTATGCTGTCGGTTAAGACATTTAAGTACGTAACCATTATGAATAACTTTTACTAAGAGATCAACCTTAAAACCACAAAAATATTAGCTGTTTCATATATTTGGTCAAAGGTCAACATTATTTTGGATAGAACAGAAGTAGAGTAAGACCCAAGTTCACCAACGTTTGATTAAGTTAAACGTACGATTACTGTATTTAAACAACGATTAAACTCGGGTTTTAGACCCTAGTTCACCAACAGATTTAATTTATCAACCGTTAGTTAAATCTTAAACAGCTTTTTAACGAAATTTTACTGTTCAGCAAGCAAAAACCGTTGGTTAAATACAGTAATCACACGTTTAACTTAAACAAGCGTTGGTGAACTCGGGGCTATGTAAGTTGTAGTCGGCTGCCACCCCAACCGACGACGACTGGCCCTGGCAACATATAACGTGCGCACGATGAGGGCTGATGAGAAGATTGCTGAACTGGAAGAAGAGCTGAGTAGGTTGCGATGGGATATTATGGGGCTGTCTGAAGTCCGTAGAGAGGGCGAGGACACGATAACCCTGAAATCTGGCAACCTACTTTACTACCGGGAAGGTGACCAGCGGTCCCAAGGTGGTGTCGGCTTTCTCGTTCACAAGTCTCTTGTTAACAACATTATTACCATCGAAAGTGTGTCGAGCAGGGTTGTATACCTAATACTCAGAATATCCAAACGATATTCGTTGAAGGTCATTCAAGTATACGCACCGACATCGGCACACCCAGATGATGAAGTGGAGGCTATGTATGAGGACGTAAGTCGGGCCATACATACGTCTAAGACCCGCTTCACGGTTGTTATGGGAGACTTCAACGCAAAGTTGGGCAACAAAAGCGATGATGAGTTGAGAGTGGGGCAATTTGGATATGGGCAACGGAACCCCAGGGGCCAAAGGCTGGCAGACTTTCTGGAAAAAGAGGGACTCTTCATGATGAACTCTTTCTTCCAGAAGCCACCTCACAGGAAATGGACCTTGATGAGCCCCGATGGTTCTACGAGAAATGAGATAGACTTCATCATGACTAGCGAGAAACGGATATTTAACGATGTCTCCGTGATCCACAGGATAAAAACCGGTAGTGATCACAGAATCGTGCGAGGCAAACTGAATATTAACGTTAAACTCGAAAGGTCCCGTCTGATGAAGTCTACGCTCCGACCTACTCATGCTCATATACAAAACCCCGAGAACTTTCAGCTCGAGCTCTCAAATCGCTTTGCTTGCCTGGAGAACTTTGCGTCGGTGGACGAGATCAATAACGGGCTCGTAGAAACTGTCCAAACGGTGGGTTCTAAGTTCTTTAGACCCTGCCGTTCAGATAGACCTCAGAAATTTTCCGATCATACTCAAAATCTCATGGCCGAACGACGCTCGCTAAGACTGCAGTCTTCCGATGATGCAAAGTCATACAGGCGGCTCAATAGACAAATTTCGAAATCAGTGCGGTGCGACATTCGTCTCTTTAATACCAAACATATTAAGGAGACGATAGAGCGGAACATAGGCTCCAAAGTGTTCGCAAGGCATTTGTCTATTGGGAAAAGCCAGTTGACAAAGCTGAAGAGAGAAGATGGCAGTATAACGTCGACCAAGGCAGAGGTATTGGAGGAGATCGAAAAGTTCTACGGACAGTTATACGCCTCGGTAGCAAAGCCTGTAAACAGCGCGGCTAAAGACCCAAGAGCCAAGCTGACCCGACACTTCACCGAAGACATCCCGGACATCAGTCTGTACGAGATTAGAATGGCTCTGAACCATCTTAAGAACAACAAGGCGCCGGGTGACGACGGAATCACTTCAGAGCTTCTGAAAGCGGGTGGTAAACCGGTACTTAAAGTCCTTCAGAAGCTTTTCAACACCGTCGTCCTCGAGGGCATAACGCCTGAAGCATGGAAAAGAAGCGTGGTGGTGCTATTCTTTAAAAAAGGTGACAACACCTTATTGAAGAATTACAGACACATCTCGCTGCTGAGCCATGTTTATAAGTTGTTTTCAAGAGTCATTACGAATCGTCTCGAACGCAGGCTTGATGACTTCCAGCCTTACGAACAAGCCGGTTTCCGAAAAAGGCTTTAGTACCATGGATCACATACATACGCTGCGGCAGGTTATACAGAAGACCGAGGAGTATAACCTGCCACTTTACTTAGCGTTTGTGGACTATGAGAAAGCCTTTGATTCGGTCGGGACATGGGCTGTGCTTGAGTCTCTTCAACGATGCCGTATTGACTATCGGTATATCGAAGTGTTGAAGTGTTTGTATAATAACGCCACTATGTCGGTCCGAGTACAGGAAGAGAGCTCCAAGGCGATCCCATTGAAGAGAGGCGTAAGACAGGGAGATGTTATATCTCCGAAACTGTTTACTGCTACTCTGGAGAACTCCTGGAATGGAAAGGATTCGGCATCAACATCAATGGCGAATACCTCACTCACCTTCGGTTTGCCGACGATATCGTGGTCATGGCAAAGTCGATGGAGGAACTCAGTACGATGCTCGAAGGCCTAAATCGAGTCTCTCAACAGGTGGGTCTTAAAATGAACATGGACAAGACAAAGGTCATGTGTAATTCCCATGTTGTACCCACCCCTATTTCAGTTGGGAACTCGGTTCTTGAAGTCGTTTACTCGTACGTCTACCTAGGACAAGTAGTCCAGTTAGGTACTTCTCGTCCGACATACCTCAGTGCCTCAAGTCGAAAGTTTTCGACCAGTGTGTGTTGCCAGTGATGACTTATTATGGCACAGAAACGTGGTCTCTCACTATGGGCCTTATTAGTAAGCTTCAATGATAATGATAATGATGATGATAATGATAATTTTATTGGTAATTGTACAATATTACACGTCAGATATAATTATAATAAAATAAAAATTGAAAAATAATACCTATTAAGTAGGAACGTAAATACAATTACATAATTACATACCCTTGAGGTGAACATTGTTATTAAAAAATGATGTAAAAAATTTACAATTTTATTCAATTTTTGGAATGAATTCCTTGACGCTATAGGGTGCCATGTCAGTAAGGAATATTTTAAGCTTTCTTTTGAGTATTGCAAGAGAAGCTGCGTTTTTTATAATATTTGGCAAGGCATTGAAAACCCTTACTCCAAATATTCGGGTGCACTTATGGGACTTAGCTAGCTTCAGGATGGCGTGAGTGGTTAAATTTCCTTCTCTCCTGCCATGTTTTCGATGCCCTGTCGAAAAAGAACCCAAGTTTTTATATACATATATACTGGTACTAGCTTTTACCCGCGGCTTCGCCCGCGTTATATTTTGATTTTGGCTAATATTTATGTCGGCTGCGAAACCTAACCTAAGCGACAAACATCAAAATACCTTAGAGGAATGCTTTTGTTGGTTAAGTTACCTTTGGAGTGTATATACAACCCCCCTGTGTATTCCCGCCTTGTCGTGGCGGGGGAGGTCTAAGGCAGCTGAAAAGGCGGCGCTCGAAGTCTCCCTCTTCTTTGGGTCTTTCCCCCAAGGCAGCTTAGAGGCCGGCACTCGTAGTGCAGCCGCTTTTAACTAAAGCAGCTGAGAGAGAGGATGGCCGGTAGGTTGCCTGCCTTATGAGGAGTGTTGCTTCTGAGGCGGGCTGCAGTGCCGCTCTTGCGACGCTGCAGCCGAGGATTAGGGGCTGCGGCTGCTACCGCGGCCCGCTCGCTTACTTTTCATCCTATCCTACGGGAACTGTTAAAGTTTTTGGGATAAAAAGTGGCCTTTGTCACTTTTCGTCTTTCAAACTATATTCATGCAATAAGTCAAGGCAATCCGTTGCTCCGTTGCTGAGAAAAAGTTATTGTCTAATCCTACGGGAACCGCAATTTTTTCGAAAAGGAAAGTATCCTATATCACTTTCCGTCTTCCAAACTATGCCCACCCCAAAAATCAAGTCAATCCGTTGCTCCATTGCTGAGAAACAGTTATTGTCCTATCCCATGGGAATCACGAATTTTCTCGGGATAAAAAAGTATCCTGTTATCACTTTTTGTCTTTTAAACCATAGGTATCCATACCAAAAATCAAGTCGTCAAGTCGTTGCTGCGTCAAAGAGGAACAAACCAACAATTTCGGATTGATAATATCAAAGTATGATGATTATAAAGGTAGAATAAAGAAACATGTTAAACCTCTAATGATAGAAGATTTAAAAATATTTTTAATGTCTGACAAAATGACGGCCTGTTATTAAACGTTATAGTAACATTTAGCATGTAGAGGGAATAAAACATTTTATCCAATTTCAATGTCAGTTGTCATTTTCAATCCATACTTTATTTCCTCTTCAATGGTGGAAAAACAATTTGTCCCCTTGCCATGCTACCTGTGATTTATAAAATTCTGCAGACAATGTCACCTGTCATCTAATTACGTTTCGCTGTGACGTTTCGTTAAGTATCATAGAGGAATTAATCACTTAGCATCTTTGTGATAGTGGCGACAGTTTTGCTTTCGGTAGTTTTTGTTCTGTCCTACAGGAACTATGCAATTTTTTGTTTAACGTCTAACGCTTAGCATCTAAAATTCGACGCGCTTGGTTTTGCTCTTGAGTCTCAGCAGTTCTTTGCGATGCGTGATGCTCAGCATCTAAAAGTCGCCGCGCTTGACTTTCAACTTCAGTCTCAGCAGCTCTCTGAGCTGCGTGACGCTCAGCATCTAAAATTCGACGCGCTTGGTTTCGCTCTTGAATCTCAGCAGCTCTTTGAGATGCGTGGCGCTCGGCATCTAATGTCAAACGCATTTAAGTGTGCTCTTCAGACTCTTGGCTTCTAGCAATTTTCTTTACGTGAGCTCCGCTAGAACTACGCGCTAGATTCGCGTTTTGTAGGCATACCTATTAGAATGAAAACTACGTAATTAAACTGAAAAAATACATGTAACCTTCTCTAAAATTTACAGGAAAAGATTGATTGACTTTGACATTTGCAACTCGAGCAGCCTTGAATGGGCATTGGGCATAGAGAATGTAATTTGGAAAGTCAAGATGCAAATTACCATTTGTCATGGTAGAAAATAAGTTTTTTCTTCTAAGATTCTAGCCAATGCGTTTTCATCCCCCGTTTTCAACCCTTTAAAACTATTTTTTCGAATCAAAAAGTAGCCTATGTCCTTTCTCAGGCTCTAGACTATCTGTATACCAAATTTCATTCAAATCGGTTCAGTAGTTTTAGCGTGAAAGCGCGACAGACAGACAGACAGACAGAGTTACTTTCGCATTTATAATATTAGTAAGGAGTAAGGATGGTATAAGTACAATGCCGGCATAGTCATTAATTTATGTTGAATAAATAGTTGTTTCGCTGGTGTCAGCGGTTTGACTCTGGCAACCACTCGCACGGCCCGCTTCTGGAGGACAAAAACTCGATGCCAGTCCGCGGCGCCACCCCACAAGTCGACGCCGTAGGTCAGCAGAGACTGAATTGTCGCAAAGTAGCAATCGCGTACCGCTTGCTGCGACAACACGCGTGAAACCTGTTCGAGGGCGAAACAAGCACGCCCCAGTTTGTCACACAGGGCGTCTATATGACCAGCCCAGCTTATTGATCGATCTATGCGGAAACCGACCATAGTAAAAGCGTCCACCTGCTGCAGAGTTTCTCCCTCCATTGATACGCATAGAGGTGGATAACACCGCCCGGCCAAGTTGAAATGAAGCGTGTTTGTCTTTTTAGGGTTCAGTGCCAGGCCGTTCGCTCTGAACCAATGAGCCAGTTGACTGGCAGCATTGTTCAGTTTTTGTTCCAGCTCCGATCCTGTCGGAGCTGTAACAATCGCCACCACATCATCCGCGTACATCAGCACCTCGGCATCTAGAACAGACTCAGGTAGATCGTTCATGAGGAGACTGAAAGTCTGGTTTGACACGCAAGATCCTTGGGCTACTCCTATCTTCAGCTCAATCGGATGTGATTTGATCTCTCCCGAGTCTGCGACTACAGTCTGCTCTCTGTCTTGCGTCGAATCCGTAATTAGAGCCAGAGATGGTCCTCTCACACCGTAATGGTCGAGTTTCAAGCTAATTAGGCGGTGGTCGCAGACATCGAAGGCACGCGACAGGTCGCAGCTGATAACTGCGACCTGCCGGCCCGCCTCTCGCGCCAGCGCCACCTGCCACACGAGTTCGCGCACCAGATCCGACGTGGAGCGCCCTGCGCGGTATGCGTATTGTTTATCAGACAAGGCTTCTGTCGTGTCAAGGTGCCCTTGAAGCCTGTTACAGATGCCCGCTTCCAGCGCCTTTGCTACTGCTGGTATTATGGATATGGGCCTGTAATCTGAACAATTTTCTTTCTTTCCTTTTCCTTTAAAGATAGGTGACACTTTAACTTTTTTGAGAGTTTTAACAAAGCTGCTCTGGGCTAACATACAATTATACAAATCTTTAAGTGGAACAATCAATTCTTTTTCAGCAGCTCGAATCAGATAGCACGAAAGTCCATAAATGTCCTTAGTATTTTTAGGCGCGATTTTTCTAATGATTTTTTCGATTTCCTTTTCTGTAAAAGAAGTCATCCTCATTGAACTTGGGCAAGGGGGGCGACTGGTATTTAGTAAGCGCATAGCTTCTACTAAATTACACGCGGGTGCATTTGCGAGTTGTGCGGCGTTTGCAAAACGGTGATTAAAGTGATTGACAATACTCATACGCGAATCGAAAGCCATCCCATCGTCCTGCCTTACATATTCTGTGTATTCAGTACGATGTTTTAAATGGGGCTTAGTTCTTTCGCGCACTATTTGCCAAACTTCTTTCACTTTATTCTGGCTTTGTTCGATGCGACGCGAGTAAAAGGCAGCGCATTCTGTGGTTAATTTAGAGTCGAATACTTTGGAATAATTATGCGCAAATAGCCCAACAGTCCAACAGCCCAATAGTCAAGTAGCCCAACGAGCCATGGAGAGGGCTATGCTCGGAGTTTCTCTGCGAGATCGAATCAGGAATGAGGAGATCCGTAGAAGAACCAAGGTCACCGACATAGCCCAGCGGATTGGCAGGTTGAAGTGGCAATGGGCAGGGCACATAGCGCGGAGGACTGATGACCGATGGGGTCGAAATGTCCTCGAGTGGAGACCACGTACCGGCAAGCGCAGCGTAGGACGTCCACCCACAAGGTGGACGGACGACCTCATTAAGACCGCAGGATCGCGCTGGATGCAGGCCGCTACCAACCGGTCTTATTGGAGGTCTTATTAGGGGAGGCCTATTTCCAGCAGTGGACGTCCTATGGCTGAAAAGAAGAAGAAGTTATATCCTAGTATAAATACATAGTACCTACCTTGCTGTAAGTCCTGCAACTGCACTTTTCAAAACTACACCTTGTATAGGTAGGTAAGTACCAACCATACTACGAGTACCCACGCTACGACTCTTGGACATAAGTAATACCTATTTAGCCTTTCTACGCATCTGAATGATTGTTTGCTTTAGCAATACATTCAGCTATTGATTCACAGGTCGTGCAACATTGCGGTTTGGGTGAATGTTCGTTGATGCACTTTATTGGCGACTCAGAGCCTGGAATTTCTGACCATGATGTCATGCCTGACCGGGGTAGATGACGTCACACGCTTTTTTCTTAGTGTTAGTGTTGGAAGTCGATAAATAACTCGACTGCCTCGGTGGCTTAGTGGTTAGTGACTCTGACTTCTGGATCAAAGCGGCGGGGATTCGATCCCCACCCAGGGCAAGCATTTATGTGAAGAACATAGATGTTTGCTCTGTGTCTGGGTGTTATTTAGGTACTATCCATATAAGTATGTATTTAAAATATGTATAAGTAGTATATCAGTCTCTGGCAGCCATATCACAAGCTTTGCTTAGTTTGGGGTCAGAGACCGTGTGTAAGATGTCCCCCATATATTTATTTATTTAACTAAACAGAGAGTTGAGAGGAAAAATATTTTTGTATCGAATTTGTTTTAAGTCAAAGCAAATCCAAACCATTTATGTATTGATAGCAGAGCAGTGCAACAGATTTGTGTGTTTACATTTAATTTTGATTCCACAATGTTTTATTCTAGTAGAACTGCTTTTCGACTTGTTGTAGGTATTGTACTTCTTACATGCTATGTTTTTTATGGGATTGTTACTTTTTAACAGTCAGGCCGCTATTGAACATAGGCCTTCCCTTATAGAACAATTAGGCTATATCTACCACGCTGGCTTATAGGTAGTTTCACGTGATGCCATCGTTTTAACAAATTCGACCTTATATTATATGAGCCCTAAAAGCGAAATGTTCTACAGTAGAACTACCAGGAAAATTTCTTCGCGGTAGTTCCACTAGTAGAACTTACAGGAACGACCCGGCTTTCTTCAATAGACGTAGATAATATACTACAGGGTTACTCACGATGTTTACATTTACCTGAAAACTAAGGTATGAAGTAAAATTACCTTTGTAAGTAACAAAAATAAATAAATAAGTTCCATTGCCACCACTGAGAGAATATCGTGCGTGCAAGGTGCATTCACGTATATAACGGGTCCTTTTTAGGGTTCCGTACCCAAAGCGTAAAAACGGGACCCTATTACTGAGACTGCGATGTCCGTCTGTCCGTCCGTCTGTCTGTCACCAGGCTGTATCTCATGAACCGTGATAGATCTAGATACTTAGCTGAAATTTTCAGAAATAACAACAAATACTAAAAACAGAATAAAAAATGTTAAAGGGGGCTCCCATACAATAAACGTGATTTATAGGAGTTTTTTTGCTCGATATTAATAATGGCAAGAAGAATGGGGCTAAGGGGTCTCTAACACGGTACGGAACCCTTCGTGCGCGAGTCCGACTCGCACTTGGCCGATTATTTTATTTGGAGGGCCTATGTTCGACAATGGATGACCTACGGCTTACGATAGTAAACCACTGTTCGCAGACGCTCAATGAGCTAATTACAAAGATTTCTAATCTTTTCGTTGATATAACAAACAATGAATGAATGAATACGAGTACGGACATTTGTGGTGTTAATTACGCAAATAAGATAAAGCACGCTATATACCTACGTAGAGCTCATTGAATAGGGCCAGAGAACTACTTCAGAACATTGATAGGTAATAATCGGACCTTGATACAACCTGCGGTTCTATTTTTAACCCCCGACGCAAAAGAGGAGTGTTATAAGTTTGACGTGTCTGTTTGTCTGTGTGTCTGTCTGTCTGTCTGTCTGTGGCGCCCGAACCACTGAACCGATTTCAGTTTAGTTATTTTTGGATGAAAGAAGACTTAATCGAGAGTGTTATTAGCTATGTTTTATAAAAATCGATTGAGCCGTTTAAGAGTTATGGTGGGTTAAAGTGGGGATGGAAGAACCAAAATTCTACAAATGTGCCCAAAATGGTTTTCAATGTGTCGGGGGTTTTTTTAAATTTTTAATTTATGTTTATAAGTACTAGCTTTTGCCCGCGGCATTGCAATAAACGTATTTTATCTCTTATCTTTTATCTTTGCCCGCAAGATATTTTAATTTTCAGCTATACCCTGAACATTTTATTTTTGTGAGATAAAAAGTAGCCAATGTCACTTTCCGTCCTTCAAACCATATCTATGCCAAAAACCAAGTCAATCCGTTGCTCCGTTGCTGCGTGAAAGAGGAACAAACACACAAACCAACAAACACACTTTTGGATTTATAAAAAGAAAAGGATAGCGCAATAGGTATTTGTAGTGCTTTCTACATCAGTTTTATCTCAAAGAGTTATTTTTGTGATAAACAGAATGTACAGGGTTATTTTTAATCAATTAGCATCCATTTAGGGGCTTACTCTATACCTACATAAAAACTAACAACTTTTGTTCTGCGACTTTTGTCAAAACTCAAAAAAGAAATGTTGTTCCATAGAAAAATATCGATCACCCGCGGGCCGCGACAAAATGTATGGAACAGCTGATTTTCTTTTTAATTTTGACAAAAGTCGCAGAACGATAGTTGTCAGTTTTGATGTACAGAATGTAGTATGCTAATTGATTAGGAATAACCCTGTATATACTTTCTGCTTTTTACAGTTAGGTTTAGTTAGGTTTTAAACATGAAGCCCCGCACTGGGCCAGCGAGGTAGGTATGGTATGGCCCAATCGACATTCGTGGGTCGAGCTATGTTCAGCAGTGCACTATTACAGTAGGTATAGTAAACGAAATGCAGTAAGCAAACAGGCCTTGTCATTCGGGCCGACTGGTCCGGTTTCTCAACAGCCTACGGCACTGGCCCAGGGTCTTCCTGCGCCCACACAAATATCGGTAAGTACCCACGATTGTAGGTATGCGGTGCTGGTCTGAGGACTTTGATGGTGGGCGGGCTCGACCACCCAGGACTTGACTAGGTGGGTCGAAGGAGCGCCACGAGGATAAGTAGATAAGCTTTTCAAGGTCAGAGTGCATAGTTATCTTCTAGGTCTGCGTGCTTCATCTTCGACCACAACGTCTCTGACCATCAGGCGAGTTGGTGGTCAAGCGCGGACTTATTCGCGCAAAAAAAAAAAGTAACATGACTTAGATTTTTTGAGTTTTATCTATCTATCGGTCCAAACGCAGAGTGACTCTATTGTGTTGTGTTATTGCACAAAACAAAATCCTTCAAGGTCCTAAATTAAGTTTTATTTTCAAGAAATTCGCGGCTGTAAAATACATTTATTTCTGCATTATTTACAACAATTTAAGTAAAATTTGCGAAGGTAAAAAATACCTCCAGAATAACATGAGGATAAATATATGACTTACGTTTTCTTTTCTCGGTTTCGAGAGTGAGACACAAGATTTCGAAATCCATGAGGACAAATGTAGGGCGAGTCAAATTTCTTGGTTATTGTAAAGTTAGCTAGGTACAAGCTGTGCGTAACCCAATCATTACCGTGATAAAGCCCTGCTTGTATAGACCGCGCCACACAAGTTGGCGGATGTGAAGTTAGCTACAAGCTGCGCAATATCCAATCCTGACTGAAGCTCACACAAAGCCGCGCGTTGATTGGATATTGCGCAGCTAGTACTATAGCTAACATCACAACCGTCAAGGAGTTTTATTTACTATACGCACAGCGTTGTGTAGAATTATGTGTAAGAGCATAAAAGAGTGCTTAGGTATTTAAATATTTAAAACCTCTGGCTTCATTAAGGCTTCAAGGTTTGCAACAGGCTGCACAGGTGCAGCTACCATTTTCGTATAGGTACTTACCTAAATTACGTGGAACAAAATTATTTGTATACAACCATAATTTTTTTGTACACCTACAACTACATGCAATTATATGAAATTGTCCAAATGGGTAAATGATAAGTAGGTACGTATTCAGTCATACGGCATCTTTTCTGTTGTAATCCATCTTTTGTGAATTATACCAATTAGTTAAGATTTTTTTAACTTTCAACTCATTAAACAAGTAGATTTCTGTCGGGCTAGGATGCGCACACCACGAAATATTTCTTTCGACGTGTGAGAACGATACAGCGTTGCTAAGTATACCTATATCTGTCAATTTTTCACAAGTCGAGAAGACTTCTTTTCGTGGTCGCATGCTGGACTAGCTGGTACAGACATAGTAAACAGGGTTATCCAGAACCGGTGCACTAAGCAGAAAGGAGGTGATTCAGACCATCATGAGTAACAAAGTTGACTATGGGGCCAACTTAGCATTCGAGGGAAAAAAAATCAGCTCTTTCATACATTTTGTCGATTCCGAGTGGCAATGTTGTATGGAGCAGCTGATTTTAATTCTAGAATTTTGGGTTGGCCCCATAGTAAAATATGTTCATAATTATTGTCTAAATGATCTTAGTATCTTAGTCACCTTCTTTCGGCTTGGTACGCAGAGTAACTAGCAGATAACCCTGTATTTCAAATTATTTTTTATCTGATAGGTACCTAAAAAGGTACCATGTGTAATATTAGAATATATCTAGGTACTCAGACATATTTAAATTATTTACATACCTACGTACAGCACATATTATGATGTATGTTGTACAACTAAGTAAGTATTCATAATTCAAATAATTCTTATCTCAATAGAAAGTCGGATCAAGATTCTTAGAAACTACAAATACACTACTTTCGAGTTAACCTCCAGCCAGACTGGTCTAGATCCTAGAACACTTCCTACTCTAGGCTAGGGCTAGCGCCATATCTGTAGAAAGTCTTAGTAACTAACGGCCACTCTACCCATTAAAAGAAAGACGCAAGACGCGGGTTTTCTCAGAAAACTAAAGAACAAACTAAACGCTGAATGTCATTCTCCGAAAATAATTATAACGCTCAAGGTCGTAAAAATTACGCATAAAAATGTAAATAAATAATTCTTACCGCTCCAAAAATATCCAAAATACAATCAACAAATTCACAACACTTTCTCACACACAACACAATTTAAATATGGCAACTTTGTTCTATTTCATTATTAGCACGGCGAAATAAATTAGATTTTCACGATTTGAATTTTCGTATTTCGAATCGAATAGCGTCGCGTGTTGAAACGTTCGCGCGCCGAATGATCGCGCGCGCACAATCTTGAAACGGAAATAGTGCAGTGTGGCCGTAGTGAAAAACCGTCCGCTGAATTCCGAAATCAACTTGAACTTTTTTCCTTTGTGATAAGGTAACATCTGTTTCGAATGTGGCTAAACTTTTCCTTTCTCTCTTTCATTTTATTCACTGAATTTCACTTTACGATTTTTTAGGATTAAGGTAATACAGAATTAATTACACAAAATAAATTAAAGTCTTTTTTTATTGTAACATCAACTTTCTTGTAGAAATACACACGTTATTTTGCACCATATTTTGTTTATCATCAACAGATGGCGCAATAGCACATTTCTATACCAAAATGAATGACACATGCTTATTTCGTTAATAAAATACACCGTGAATGAGAAGTAAGTTGTATGCTCTTGTGTTGCAGCACGATTTCGATAGATGGCGCAAGTCGCAATCCGCTATCTTTTCCATCCGTTTTATCTTAGAGATTGTCAAACTTTTTAGAAGTTAACAAGGACAAGCACTACAAGCAGGGAAATGGCGCATGGCGTGTTCCAATCTAAAACTCCAATTATAAAAATTAATCCAAAGATTTATTTTTAAAGAAAAGGTTAGCTATGGCGAAACTCAGTTGTTTATTCACTTTAATTATGAAGTTATTAAATGTTACCCGTCTTGACTTACTTTTCGGAATTGCTTATATTTTTAAGATTGACTCTTGTTCAGCATAAAAATATTTAAAGTCATTTAGATGAAAAAATATACAAAAATAGAGGAATTTTGATTTTTTCGGCTAAAACACTAACAAAAAATGTCACGTGACTGAAATGACGTCAATAACCGCAAAACATAAGATACTTCATGTTATTTTAGGCAAACTGTAGTAGAAAATGCTGAGAAGTAAACAGTCTTTGCCAGCTTGTTTTGCGGGTAGTGACGTAATAAGCTTACATCGATGTTTTGCTTTCACGTGATAACAGATTATAAATCATAGCATTTAAAATCATTTATAATAACTTAGTTGTATAATAAATTAAAAATGTGATTTTCAATATTATAATAATACAGACTATCATAAAATTAACACTAAACATTAATAAGACTAGAATTAACATCCCTATTGCGCCATAATTAATAAAATTGATGATTTTCAACACACTTTTTTTTTTAAATATAGCTGTGCAAATTCCTCACTGCACGTATAGTCACCTTAATTCTTTTGGATATGATTCAGGTACGGGTTTAAATAATACCTAATAAATGATATACCTATAAACAGTATAGACAGATTTTCACGGCTTTTCAGTGAAATAAAACATCGCGCATCGTAGGGAATACCTAAGTTAGTAGAATAAATTTTATAGTAGGTAGAAATAAGTAAATTCACTAATCTGCACTGGGCTAGCGTGATGAATGTCACCCTTTGAGGTTAGGCCTATGTTCAGCAGTGGCTATCAACTTTAACTCGTTTGGCACAGTACAGTACTAATTATATTTAACTAAAATTCTTTCGGTCATCCCATGTCTAATTTTCATTCCATTATAATTAATATAGGTAAGTACGTATAAGGTCATATCAGCCAACTTTTGAGTCATAGCATAGTCATCAGCAATTAACAACCTACTGTTGAGCATAGGCCTCCCTTTGTATATTGCTATTCACATTTTCAATACAAACGAAAACATTAAATGCGTGACTAAACTATTTGCGAAATGTTTGACAGCCTGTGTCTGTCTGGTTCCGACTGATCCATATTTGGGCATGAATGAGTATTTGAATGTGTGTGTGTCTACAACATAACTTCTTATTTAAAAATAATTCATTTAACATGATTTAACATGTTTTTAAATCATTCATTTGAAAAATACTGCATAAGGTTTTCGTTACCATGTTATTTTAGCGGGTAATTCACTCAGTTTTTGAAAAAATGCGATAGATCAATCCAGACGGTTCACACGCACACAAAGAAGTTGTGCTTGCGTACTATGTGTATATTGGCGCTTCGTGTGGGGTGATGTTGCTAGCGACACACAAAGATAGTAACGATTTTCAACGTAGTGATGTTCCGTCAACTTCCATAGGTTAAGTTTCGACAATAATATGCTATTTCAAGTTTTACAAGCATCTTCATTTTCATACCATCCATTGTACTGTCGACTGCCGTAGGTATTTCTTATTAGCTATTATTTATTTACAGCAAGCACCAAAGTTTGTCCTAGGTCTTGATAATATTAGTTCGAAGAGAATCTAATGCTTGATTGATTGGAAATATCCCAGTCTAAAGAGCTTTCAGTTGTGTAGTATTATTTCCGTCACTTTTATTATTTATTTCTGTGCGCCGTGTGTAGTGGAACCTAATGACACACCTTCAGAGTCGATTTAAGTACAAATCTCTTGTTCTAACGTAATAATAAGTTGATGCGTTGATTTATCACAACAAAATTTTCTATTATAAAACAGGAATACTTCCATAATTGCACTGAGTTCCCCATTATAATGAAATACGCAAACTGGCTAGCAATTACTAACATAATATTAAATGTGGGTATGTGAGAGACCGTAGCGAACGCAAGCTTTTTTTTCAAATCAAAACTTTGTTTTGATTAGAATTTTAGAATATAATTATGCACAATACGAATCGTTCTGCACTAGGACTTAGTACACTGCACCTCCCAATTATCTTTATAAGTATATTTTACTCGTTAATTTGCAGCGTATAAAATCGACAACATTCAGAACAAAAAAAATCTGTTCCATTTGTATCAAAGGTAATAATTGCATTTATTTTTCATCTAGCACTCTAGAAATATGAATGACTACTACAGTACTAATTACTATGGTACTAGTTAAGTACTAAGCGAATAAACAAATACATTAACTACCACTCCACCTTAAACATGTGTGTGTATTTTTCGAGAAAAACATTTTTCGATTTTTTATCGATAAAGCAACTATGCGAACATCACTAAATTTTTAAATTTTCGAATGATTCACCAACCCACATATTCCCGCAATGGTGATATAATGCAGCTTTGACCTTATTGGTCGATACGCCCATGCGGCAGCAAATCCGCCAATCACAAAGCAGAGACGCGAGCGTCATTCCCCCGTAACGCCGGCAGTATAAAAGGGATCGTAACGGAATTTTCGTGATTCACATTCGTTTGGCAAGCCTCTTAACCGGTCGCGCTGAACGACGACTGATTAATTTATTTATATTTTCTACGAATAAGTTCAACAAACTCAATACAAAATGGTGAGTACTAATCTTCATTTATCTAACAATAATCTAACGCAGTTTTTCGAGATTACCGCAAAATTGGAGTGCCGGGTGGCAATGCCACCATTTTGTCTGCATACTACACGGCCAAGTTGAAATAACCCCAATCGCTGTAGTATTCATTCGTCTTTTCTAATATTTCTATTTAGCCCTAACAACTTTTGTCAAGATAAAAAAGTGCTAATTAATTTCCTCTTGCGAGACTGCTAGAAGATGCGATATTGTTTTTATTATGTTTCACTTAGCTGTGACACCCTAAAAACGTGTAAATTCGTATTATTTGATCGGCTAATATGCGTGACCGAGCCCAAGGATTTTTTACCGGCCGCCACGCCCTAGCTCATAAAATCAATAATTTCTCCTCATTTTCCTCGTGGAAATCTATTTTTAGCTTATTGCTGCTCTCCTAACAGTCACCGCGAATTAATTCAATAGTTTTTCCGTGTTTTTGAATTGATTTATCTGCATATTCATACCGGTGCTTGGATGACGTGGTCGATAGACGATGACCTCACTTGAGGTTGACAACGTGATCTCACCGTGTTTTTCATTTCAACGATTCGTCGAACTATTTGCATTTGACCTTGTCGAATTGAGAAATTGATAGTAGGTAATGATATGGCACTCGTAGTTTTTTTTATCCATTGAGCTAGGTAAGCTCAATGGCGCTTTCGCAAAAGGTTATCCGCGCGCGTTCGACTTTCACCTTTCTCTTGAGGAAAAGTAGTTACCTACTTGTTTCTCGCGAAACGGTACTTGATATCGGTGCCTAGGTAGGTACCTACTACATTCTTTGTACTTAAGCGGTATTATATGAAGTTACTTCTAAAGAGGCTAGGTAGGGCATTCAATAAGTCGAATTGCATTCCTAAATCGTAAAAAGCCTCTAGGTACATAGATGTTTTATAATTTTCCTATTTGATTGATTGATGCCTCTGATTTCTGAGTAGGTATTGGCCCATGCAAGCTGACTCACTTGTTATTGAATTTGGTATTATGTAGGTACCACTCAGAATTTTCCTATTTAGGATACTGTATATAGGTATCTAACTTGACCTATTTGGCCCCTGTTGGTTCTACTTCTTCTAGAACCTACTAGTACTACATTATTTTAGTAACTATGTATTGAATGTGACCAAAATGTTTCTCTCAACAGCGTGAGTGCATCTCAGTCCACGTTGGCCAAGCCGGAGTCCAGATCGGAAATGCCTGCTGGGAACTCTACTGCCTGGAGCATGGCATCCAGCCTGATGGCCAGATGCCCACAGACAAGACCATTGGAGGCGGAGACGACAGCTTTAACACCTTCTTCAGCGAGACCGGAGCGGGCAAGCACGTACCCCGTGCTGTGTTCGTCGATCTCGAACCTACTGTAGTTGGTAAGTTAGATTTTCAAACTGTTTTATTAGGTGGAGTTTTCTGTGTGGAAATCTTTGAATGCTTGATGATATCAATATGTACCTAGCTATAGGGATTTGAAAGTTGTATAAAATATATTTTAACGGCAAGGGATGTAAGAGCAAACTGAATATTTTTGAAGATTAGGTTTTGAATTTATAAGTACTTCCGCATTTAGTCAAATGATAGTTTAGGCCGTGAAACAACTTGACCATTACACAATAGGTCGATTGCACATTTTAGCATTTATGACTAGCTAATTACACATTTTGACGATGGATCATTCATACCTATTAGCCTAAACACAATTAGACTTCTACTCATTGAAGTTCCGCCGTGTTTTGATTGAGTGTTGTATAGTTACTGGATAGGATACAATTTGTGAGGCTGTGATACCTATCTATAAATATTTTACAACAAATTGCATTGAAATTCTTAGTCTAATTCTTAAATGTTTTGTTCACAGATGAGGTCCGCACTGGCACATACAGACAGTTGTTTCATCCAGAACAACTTATCACTGGTAAGGAAGATGCGGCCAACAACTACGCCCGCGGCCACTACACCATCGGCAAGGAAATCGTAGACCTAGTCCTCGACAGGATCCGTAAGCTGGCCGACCAGTGCACCGGTCTCCAGGGCTTCCTGATCTTCCACTCGTTCGGAGGCGGCACCGGCTCAGGGTTCACTTCCCTGTTGATGGAGCGACTCTCCGTGGACTACGGAAAGAAGTCCAAGCTGGAGTTCGCCATCTACCCCGCGCCTCAGGTCTCGACCGCCGTCGTGGAGCCCTACAACTCTATCCTGACCACCCACACCACCCTGGAGCACTCCGACTGCGCCTTCATGGTCGACAACGAAGCTATCTACGACATCTGCCGCCGCAACCTCGACATCGAGCGCCCCACGTACACCAACCTGAACAGGCTCATCGGTCAGATCGTGTCCTCCATCACGGCCTCCCTGCGTTTCGACGGCGCCCTCAACGTCGATCTCACCGAGTTCCAGACCAACTTGGTGCCCTACCCCCGCATCCACTTCCCCCTCGTGACGTACGCGCCTGTCATCTCCGCCGAGAAGGCGTACCACGAGCAGCTGTCCGTCGCCGAGATCACCAACGCTTGCTTCGAGCCCGCCAACCAGATGGTGAAATGCGACCCTCGCCACGGGAAGTACATGGCTTGCTGCATGCTGTACAGAGGCGACGTCGTGCCCAAGGACGTGAACGCGGCCATCGCCACCATCAAGACTAAGAGGACCATCCAGTTCGTGGACTGGTGTCCCACCGGTTTCAAGGTCGGCATCAACTACCAGCCTCCCACCGTGGTGCCCGGCGGAGACTTGGCCAAGGTGCAGCGTGCCGTGTGCATGTTGTCGAACACCACCGCCATCGCCGAGGCCTGGGCTCGCCTGGACCACAAGTTCGACCTGATGTACGCCAAGCGCGCCTTCGTCCACTGGTACGTGGGTGAGGGTATGGAGGAGGGAGAGTTCTCCGAGGCTCGCGAGGACTTGGCCGCTCTCGAGAAGGACTACGAAGAGGTCGGCATGGACTCCGCAGAGGGCGAAGGCGAGGGTGCTGAGGAGTACTAAGCCAGTAAATATGTTTGATGGCTCTCGCACAACATTCCGTGTGAACTGAAATAAAACATGCAATTATGAGAATTTATGTCTATGAATTTATACTTTTCCTATAGGATCTAAAAACCCTCTGGAAGATAGGTACTTGTCTGAGGTATGTAGCTGCCTCATGTAGGAACTTTCATAAGTTCAAGACTTCAAGCCACTAACCCTCGAATATGGTTATGCAAAGGCTTGTGAGAAGCTAGAAAGCCAAATGCATTTCTTATACATATGGTTCAGCTTTTTACGAGTAGATTACAAGAACTGCATTGTAAAATGGCTACAATCTAGACATTAGGCTCAATTTTGGAGGCGCCATCGTAAGCATTAATTTTTTCACTTTATGCATAAGATGGCGCCTATTATGTTACTAAGACATCCCAAATGTAGGCACATACGTACGTATGTTTTTGATCATAGACTTCTTGGGATTCAGTATAGGATACCTAACAGAAAATGAATTTTTATCCGGCTGCTAAAGAAGAACTAATGTTTTAGGTATAGAGCTCGGATAGCTAACTTTATTGAGACTTTTCATCTGGAAATGTAAATAACTAGACCTTACATTTGCGCCCAGAAAATATAAATCTCCTTTTTACACCGGTAAAGACCAGCAGCTACAGTAGGTAGGATCGCGGTAGGTGCTAAATACTATCATGGCCATAACTGCCATAGGGCATAATCGCGTGTCTTTCCCTCCCACCCACGCAATAATCAATGAATTGGTCCCCAAGGTAACCAGTCAAGAAACAGGCACTTATAAATGACTTACCGCCAGCCAACAGCTGCCTACATAACGTCGATCAATTCATATCCTGACGTAATCCTACCACTATCCATCATATCACAGGCTCTCAAACTTAGTCTTAACGCCCACTTCGATAATGTCTTTTTCTAGAACCACTATTTTTTTTTCTGCACCTACCTACCATAACATCGAATCAGCTACATATCTTTGTACCTAGTACATACTTACCTATGTTAACTCATTCAATGCCGCCGACACGCGTCGCATGTTTTGGCAAATTCCTATCGCCATGCCGCGGGCACGCCACGCGTGCTCTCGGTTTTTTCAAGATAAGTCAAAGATTTGGGTATGTTTTCTGTCAAGAAACTCAGAGCATAAACCTTGTGCCGTAAGCTAAACAGTTATGAAGTGGCCTATAAGATCTAACGATTTTTTTTATGTTATCAAAAAAATGTTATTGTGCAGTGCCGCGAACACGCCAGGTATGCTCGTCTACGATAGTTCTCAACCTTTTATATTGATATTTATTAATAGTAAATTTATCAAAAGACATGGCTACTTTTTCAAAGAAATTTGCCCCGCTTCAATATTTCGAATAATTATGCATGCGTCAGGATCAAAATTGGATTTGCTAATACAATTTATTGTTTTTTGCATTTTTCAATCAAAAAAAGGTGGAAGTTAAAAGTTTAGATGATATGCATCATTTTATCATCTAAATATACAACAGCACCTACCAATGGGCTGCAGCCGGTAGAGCATTTTTATTTTCACACAACACATAGGTATTTGAGGTATTATATACACCATATATTTTGTTGAACCATTAGCTATGCATTAACATTAATTTCGTATTGACGCGTTGAATTGACCGTGGCCGAAATCCACCGTCACATTTGTTATTATTTTTTAAAACTGAATGATCAAACAAAACTCCTCGTGCGACTGAATTAACAGTGAATGAAATTATATTTTTAATGGAAAATATGCCAGCGCTTCACGTGTTGTACATTCACATCAAATCACAGTTGTGACTTGGTGTTAAACGTTGATGTGGTCTGGGATGACGCACTTTCCTAGAAGAAACCTATTCACTTGCGACTTGAAAACACTCACCTTGCACCCGTCCGGAAGGACCCACTCAAGTAGTTCCCGCACCCGTTCGTACAATAAAAGTGAAACCAAAACGTTTTGTTCTAATCATTGGTAGCTAATCATCTACTATAAAATCGCTTTTTATTGATCCTGGCGATCCGGTAAAACAAAGGACTAGACGGAATTTGATCATGAAGCTCTGATGCACAGTGCACACTCCCCGAATTGTACCTATCCGTACAATGTAAATGTATTTCTAAGAATGCACTTGGCAAAAATACCGACATAAGTAACAATGGCATTTGTTAGATAAAATTACCGACAAAATCACCGGCTCAAACTTATCTAATATGAATATTTCTAAGAATTCACGTGGCAAAAAGGCCGCCATAGGTAATAATGGCATCAGTTAGTTATTACCGACAAAATCGCTGCTTCAAACTTTATTCTGCGTACAAGCCATTTTAAGCGCTATCGGAAGAACTTACGGTTCAAAATTTCTTATGCATAGTTGCAAAAGAAATTTTGAACCGTTACAGCTAGCACTATTGTTTATAACCGCTAAACAAAAGCGCTGATAAAAAAGAGACTTGTCATTGATCTTTGTTTTGCACCTTAAGGATAACTGAGACAGATATTGGTTGGATTACACAATTTTGCATAGGAGCCATCATTGCAGTGTTCGAAGTGTTCGACATCGCAAGCTTCTCCCGCTTTCTCACATTTAGTGATTTGTTAGATTGCTCCCTCTGTGACCCCAGCTACTGTTTCGGACTTGTTTGATTGTTCTTGTGACGACCCCGGCTAGTGTTCTTGGACTGTATTTGATTGCTCTTACGACGACCCCGGCTTGTGTTAACGGACTTTTGTGATCGCCTTCACCTCGACGGCTACCCTTAGCGGACCAAAGCAGTGCATCAGTGGTAAGTGATATTAATTAATCCTTACAATTACTATAAAATACAGTAATACCCCGACTTAAGCTACTTCGACAAACGCGCATTCGGAGTTACACGATTTTTTTTTTGTTACTTACACGTTTTTAACTGAAAAGTTTTTTTATTAATTCAATTACAATATTACGTAGAAGAAAAAAACATTGACTAGTGACATTTTATTAAACCTTCTTACAACTTTGAGTTACATCAAAACAACTTCCAATTGTGTTTAAACAGTTTATAATTCAGTAGAAACTCTATTATCCGACCCTTAGTTATACGATTGCGCAATTATCCGGACTACCAACCGCGACCTATGTCTGAAAAATTAACTTTTTTAGCTTCTGGACGAGAGAATTTATCTCCAGGGCATAAAACTACGATGTACAATTGCACATACATAAATACGTGCATATGTATATCGTGTGTTAGAAAATGATATAATTTTTTCATATACATTGATTTTCGTTGATGTGTTCTTGTTTTAAAATCTAATAAAGACATAAAACTACACATGAAAACCGAAAAAGTTTTATTCACACATTCGATTATCTGGATGCCTACTGACAACAATTTGCCTGGTTAATCGAGTTTCTATGTATACCTAGTTTGTCATATTATCTACAATTAGTTTTCACACATTAATTTTCTAAATCATTGTTATACTTAGTCTCCAGTCACAATTAAACATACCTTATATGTATATGAAAAATTGCACCCTTCCGTGAATTCGACTTATATGGAAAGCGCTCCGTTCCACTTATCACATAAGCGTAGGTGGGCACTCGTTAATCCGAAGTCAACATTTTTACTAACTTTTAAAGATGTTAACTTCCGCAAAGATACAGAAGTCCGTTAATCGTTAATCCAATGCCTAATAGTTACCGCACGGCACCGACAAGTGCCGGGAGGCGCTCGCTTTCAGACGAGTACTTCAACATGTTTAATGTTCATAAGGAAATTCATAGGAATAATGTGCACTTAATGCCCGTCGTTTAATTACACATTTAAATTAATTATTAAGTATTGTGTTTTGCTCCTAACCTGTTAACTTTCAGAACCTAAATCAACAGGTTTCATAAGTTTGTGGTATTACTGTATATGCAATTTTGTAGTTTTTTGTGTGCTTAGTGCCGATCGATCGATATTTTAAACATTAATTTTACGCTTTAGGTCATGGACCCTATGGATTATTCAACGCCATCGTGCTCTTGGGAAGACCCAAATTTGGTTTTTCTCGACATAGAAGAAACTTTAGGAGCCATGGTAGCTCTGGAATCATCTCCTCCAAGAAATGAAGCAACTCCGCTTTTGTCTGACGCTGAGCTGTATGGTATATTAAATGGAAATATTCTAGATGAAATGGATAGTGATGATTCCGAACCAGAACCGGAGCTGGAGAATATTGATATACCTGCAGAATCAGCTATACCCGATCACGAATGGTGCCCAGGAAATCCTGCCGACTACCCGGACTTACCATTCACACAGACTCCAGGTCTCAAAGAAGAAGTCGCCGATACGCCTATTGGCTATTTTGATGCTATATGCAACTCGGAGTTGCTCCAGTTACTAACAGACTGCACGAACAATTACGGGGCACGAGAGAAAACGTCCGCACGCGCCCCGAAAAGTAGAAGTAGCTTGTGGAAACCAATAACGTGCGACGAGTTAAAACTGTTTTTTGGTCTACTTTTTCATATGGGTTTCATAAAACTTAATAGAATTTCCGATTATTGGAAAAAGGACATATTCTTTAATCAATATTTATTTTCTAAGGCAATGTCAAGAAATACGTTTTTACTGATATTAAGAATGTTATGCACTAGCTTAGAAGAAGCAACATCGAGTTTCGATAAGATTAAAAACATAATATTATTTTTTAACAAAAGAATGTCGGAGTTATATTACCCGACAAGTAATATAGTGATCGACGAATCTATGATGCTATGGAGAGGCAGATTACGCTTTAGGCAATACATGAAAGGAAAAAAACATAAGTACGGTCTGAAGTTCTATGCATTGGCTGACCAGTTAGGGGTAGTATTAAAACTCCACTTGTACGGCGGTGCATCTGACGCTATTGTGGGAGGAACAAACCACGTCAAAAAAGTAGTTATGCATTTAATGGATGAATATTTAAATAAAGGCCACCATCTATTTTTGGATAATTTTTATACAAGTATTGAATTGACGGAAGATTTATATAGGAATAATACATACTGTACAGGCACACTTAGAAAATTTAGAAAAAATAACCCAAAAGCAATGTTAAAAGCCAAGTTAAAAAAAGGCGAATTGTGTATTGTACACAAAAACAATGTGTGTATAATAAAATGGTTGGACCAAAGGGAAGTTCTAGCTATATCAAGTAAATATAATGGAAATTTAAATATTTTTACCAATCGCAGGGGGCAAAAAAAAGAAAAACCGCAAATGATAATACATTACAACAAAAATATGAATGCGATTGATCGGCATGACCAAATGTTGGCATATTATTCGTGTGAGCATAAGTCTCTTAGATGGTACAAAAAAGTCATCATTCATATTATGCAGGTAATAATGATCAATGCCTATTTCCTGTACAATAACTTCTCAACCCACAAATCAACTTTGTATGATTTTAGATTAAGTGTCATCAAATCAATTGTAGAGCCATATATTGATCCGCTACAAAAAATTAAAAATCAAAGTGTTCATTGCCTAATGGCATTACAAAAAGATAGTAAAGGCAGAACTAAAAGAAGAAGATGCAAACATTGCTGGAACACTAAAAAAGATAGAGTGATGGTGACTGTTGCTTGCGATACCTGCCCACAACAGCCAGGCTTGTGCATAGAATGCTTCAGAGTGTATCATAACTATTAAAAATAATAATACATAGTACTTATAGAGTATTACACACATAGAATCTAAGCTTAAATTTAATCTAAATTACATAGGAATACTATAGATGATTTAAATGAGTGTTTTTTTTAAATAAATATACTTTTTGATCAGCAAATCAGTCTTTTTGTTTCAATTACAAAAAACAACTCTTACCTAAACTATTTTGGCTTAAAACCTTTTAATCGAGTAATATTATTAAAGATTGTTAAAAGTAACTTTTAATGATATTTGGCAATACTAGATATTTTTAAAGATTATTTGTAACTTTTAACAATCTTTAAAAATATCAAGTATTGCTTTCATTTTATTATATCGAGCTTGACCGTGATATTTTCCTAATTCACAAGCCACGACTTTTCCAAAAAACTCATTGCATTGGCTTTCCATGCTAGCATTGTTGGTACATGTACGCTCCGATTCGGTCATAGTGCCAACTTCTTTATATTTATTATGTATGGACCTGTCGCCAGTCATAGTGCTCGTCTCTTCTTTATGGTATTCAGCAACATCGTCTGTCATGTTCACTGTCCATTTTTGGGAGCTGGGTAATCCGTGAAGAGGCGAATATTCATTTTGTGGCTCCGTAAATATTTCTTGAGAATCATCAAAAGAGTGATTGATGTATTCTGTAAAAAACGTTTGTACATCACAAAAAAATCAGGGTAAAAAATTATATTAAGTTTGAATATAGGTAGATACTGAAATAGAAATAGGTAGAATGAGTTTCTTTGGAACTTATGTACGGAATTTCACACCATTGGCTTTTCGGTGAAGGAAAACATCGTGAGGCAACCTGCATACGTCCTTAGAAGGAATTCGACGGCGTATGTGAATCCACCAACCCGCACTGGGCCAGCGTGGTGGATATGGCCCAAACACTCTTCATGGGTAGGCCTACGTCCTGCAGTGGACTATTAAAAAGGCTGATACAGATACTGAAATATCATAATTAACAGATTTTTTAAACATAGCACTTGCGGATTTTGTGTTAAAAAATCGGTCAAGTGGAATCAGCCAAATCTTCTTGGACTTGTCCATGAAAGTTTTCGTAATTTACGATTTATAATGGATTAAAAAAACTACTTACTAGATTTCGTTCTAACCAATTTTCGGTGTAAGTTTACATAGTTATTAATGTACATTATATACATTTTTATTATGTTATAATTATGGTGAAATAAGTTTGAAAACTTGTGTAATATTTTTTTTCTTTATAAAAGGAAAATTAAAAACTTGGCTTTAATGTTTATTTGTACAAGCAATAAACGTTAAGGTCTAATAAGAATTATTTTTGGAGTCGCAAATAATAGTCTTATTGGAGATCTTTAGGGGAAGCCTATATCCAGCCGTGGACGTCCCATGGCTGAAATGATGATGATGAAATAAAAGTATTTTGGACTAGTAAGCTTAGGAAACCAGGCCAAATTACTAGCAATATTATGATCTAAGAACACTTTACTGCCATAAAAGTATGTATTAGATTTAGCCTTTGTTCTTTAATAAAAAAAATTGTTGATTGTTCAGAACATTTTCCTAAAAAATCTCAAAAAAGTTGTATGTTTAATTATTGAAAATAGAAACATTATATACATACATAAAGTATTAAAAGAAAAAAAAACTTTTATAAAAGTTATATAAATAAATGTACTTGAAAAAGATAAAGAGACCTTTATCTACATTACTCACGTTCTAGATTTGGACGTTTATTTGGTGGGGGGCTATCTGCTTGCGTCAAATCATCGTCATATTCCTCTGTTTCAGGCACATATTTCGTCTTTTCTGTAAAGAAAATCTTAAAATTTAATTTGTTTTTTTTTTAAAGTTTGAGAATAACAGGGAAAATTACGATAAATTCTTACCGTGAAATCTATTTCGTGCCATAACCGAAGTTTTAAAAAAACAGGGACTTGCAGAAACACTGTATCTCTTATGTAGACCAAGAAAGACTAACTAAAAAGCACAATTAAAGCTGTAAAATAAATGTTTATGATTTTACCTTCATATAGTGCCGGTGAACACCTCTAGCGTGTCCATGTAATTTCATCTTGTAATGCCGAGAGCACGTCTAGCGTGCTCACGTTGTGTATACGGCGGCATCGCTGGGAGCTACTCGCATATAGGGGTGGCATTGAATGAGTTAAGAAACCTAGATGAGATTGGCATTTTACTTTGCACATAACACTGAAAGGAAATGGGACTATGTCATGCAGTGGGCTGCAAAGCTGATGACGAATATTTTTAATTTGACCATAGGGCCCGATAGGGCCTGTGTCAGGGCAATCGTCCTCAAAATTTTCCAAGCGTTCTCCTGAAAATATCTTACGTCACATACCTACACAGGGGGCGTTATCGCCCACTTTGAGGACCTTTTAGGTCATGCTTAAGTAGGAGGTACGTTCAAAATATTATTGATCATACTTTCTTGTCTTGTACCATACCTACAGAAGCATGAAGTCGCGGAGGATGCGGTGACATCATTTAACCCACTGAGCCGCTTTTGGTCATGGCCGGGGAACTTGTTTGTCGGATTTATGCCGTACGTGTAAGCTGCGCCTTGTTCTGAGAATGCAATTTGTTGAT
This sequence comes from Hypomecis atomaria, assembly GCA_964007245.1. NCBI lineage: Eukaryota > Metazoa > Arthropoda > Insecta > Lepidoptera > Geometridae > Hypomecis > Hypomecis atomaria. The sequence goes on from OZ023305.1 coordinate 3,537,219, forward strand.
AACCTATTTAACTGAACCAGTCAGGTTACCTTGTATAGGCCGCGCCACACAAGTTGGCGGATGTAAAAGCCAATCAACTTGCGGCTTTCACGTCACGTCAGGGTTGGATATAGTATATAGCTAACTTCACATCCGCCAACTTGTGTGGCGCGGCCTATACCACAGACTATCAATAAGTAGGTGCTATACCATCTACCTCAATCACGGTAATGTTAGATACCTATCATTACCGTGCCTCAATATACGAGTAGGTGCAGGTACCTACTAGGTAGTAACTTCGTACAGTCGTGCGTGATGGCTCTTTTTTCGAGACGAACCAAATGCACATTCCTATGTGCATGAGCCTGCGCCGTGTACCATTCAGATGTTTTAAATAGAGGCACCAGTTCAAAACCCTGCTCAGACAGATCAGTACTAGGTACGCTCATCGTTCTAAAATTTAAAGGTCTTAAATCTGTTGCCCTGGTGAGTTATCCGAGCTATGGTAGCGTTCCGTTGTAAAATGCCACTTGTCAGCCACCTGAAAACTGACTGTATTGGACTGCATGTTGCTTCACTTAGGAACTTAGGCGTTCTTAGGTAAGGGCTAACATAGTATACTTACACATACGTATTATGTAAGTACACATTTAGGTTCTACTTATTTGACTCGTTTACGAGTTCTAAAATAAACATGAATAATAAGAAGTTCAGAAGTTTATTCATAACATTCCAATAAAACTGCGGTCGTCTGCTAATGATGAATAAATTAATACAAATCATAAATACGAGTATGTAGGTATGACTGTACAATGAAATAATTTTGTGTTTTAACCGGTATTATAAGAAATTTATTAGATGAAGCAGTTGAAGTGTTATGACTGAAATGATGACGATGATGATCTTAACTTTTAACGTTTTTAGGGTTCCGTACCCAAAGGGAAAAACGGGACCCTATTACTAAGACTTCGATGTCCGTCTGTCTGTCTGTCACCGTGCTGTATCTCATGAACCATGATAGCTAGGCAGCTGAAATTTTTACAAATGATGTATTTCGGTTGCCACTATAACAACAAATACTAAAAATAAAATAAAATAAATATTTAAGGGGGGCTCCCATACAACAAACCTGAATTTTTAGACGTATTTCGCTCTATATTAATAATGGTACCAGGTAGATGCTTGAAATTTTCACAAAATATTTAGTTTTATATTCCCTTCAATAATAAATAATAAAATTAAATAAAATAAATATTTAAGGGAAAAGGGAAAGGGCTCCCATACAGTACGGAATCCTTCGTGCGCGAGTCCGACTCGTACTTGGCCGATTATTTTTGAAGTTAAGCAACGTTCAGCACGGTCAGTCTTCGGATGAGTGGTCGCGGGTGGCATTTACAACTGAGCGATACTTTGGCTCGGATGACACGTTAAATTGTAGGTCCCGGTTGTTGTAACCGTTAAACCATGTCAGAGGCCTTCATGCGGCTTAAAAACTGACACCAGGGCTAGCCACCCGGCCTATAAGAACTTACTGACTTTTTAACCGACTCCCAAAAAGGAGGAGGTTCTATGTTCGTCTGTATGTATTTTTTTGTGTATGTTCATTTATAATTCCGCCAATTGTGAACCGAATCGAAAAAATCTTTTTTAGTTCAAAAGGGTATACTGCCGACGTGGTCCCATTTAAATTTTACAGAAATCGGCTGAGCCATTTTTGAAAAATCAACAATAATGTAAACAATTCGAGCGAAATATTCGAATTTTGTACACGATGGAAGGCGGTTTTGCCATCTTTTGCGAAAAATTATTACACTTAGGTAGGTAGTTACATTTTAGTTCCAATGACGCCAAAGTGAAACTTTCTCTAGAAATCCGCCTCGCCTCATCCCGATTTAGCAGAAAAACGTCCAAACAAACCAACACGTCGCCGGTGCAGCGGTGGAGGAAGCGCTCTATTTCTGGGAGCGGCGTGGGGTTGATGAACTATGGTTATTTTAACCGTTCGCTTCGTGTTTACAGGTTTATTAGTCCAGTTAGCTCGATAGTTCGTATTTCCAGGAACATAGAATATGACATTTTATGAAGAACTGACTTGCAGTGATATTGAAGTAGGTTTAAAATGGCCTACCTAATAAGAAATAGCAAGATAACAATCTGTATCTAGGACCCCCTGTTTGAAAGTCCCTGAAAATCACATATAAACCATCATCTCTTAAATAGGTCTAAATAATATGTAAAGAGATTAGTTACATAGTTTTAATAAACAATTGAGTTATCAAATTATTTTTCATGTTAAAATTATCGACAAAATAAATAGATATTTTTATAATTAATTCCAACCTTGACGCAGTGGGTACAGGGGTAAATATAAATTACCCCTACACACACCATTGGGTGGACGGGTAGCGGCCCCTTTCTATAAGGTATTATTATATATTCTTTGCTATAAGGTCAATGAGAGTATCGGACGAAGTGTACAATTGAAGTTCCAAAGACGGTCTTTGAAACACCTTTAGAAATCAAGGTTTCCTTCAACACGTCTAGAAAGTAGGCACGTAGTAGTAGTTTGTCTAGGTAAAAAATATGGTAGAGCTACAGCAGATCTAGGTAAAGTTTTTGCCTGTCTAGGTTTTTCTAAGACGGAAACTGTTCAATGCCTAACGAAAAAGATCTAGCATTGTTAGAATAATAGCAATCTCATTGCCTAAGAAGGAATACCTCGCCACAAATAACTAAAACTAGACTAATTTGTCATGTCTATGCTTCGAGCAAATATCTACAGAGCCACAGTCCCTAAGTGAAAGTAGTAAAAAAATGACCGAGCGCCGTCATACTTACCGACTTATATATTTACATTAAATAATTCACAATGACCCGTTTTCTCGAATCTCGACGTAATGTCAAATATTAGTGCTTGTAACCGAGCACTTTGGCGTCGCACGGCGTTGTAATCGGCTTGCAATTGCCTTACAACTAACTAAAAAGCCTGCCCACTACGTAGTTTGGGCAGGGTTTTGGCTCGGACACTTTTTTTGCACGATTGTGATTCTATAGATATTTGCTCGAAATGTCTATGTAAAAAGATACACAATTCATATTACAATATCGTTTATTAAAATAACAACACAACGAACTCTGGATAATAAAATATTCACTTAAATGATAAAACGTCGCATACAGTCCGCTATGGCCTCATTAGGCTCGGCGCACACTCGCGACACCCACGCCACAATAGTTGCCGATTCCATATTCGGCGACAAAAGTTGATCCGCCCATGTATAGACTGTAGTGGTGATATTGTGAGGTCATAATCACTTAATTCTGGCTTTATAAGGTTAGCGAACAGATGGTTGGAGGCTTTCTTTTATAGCCGTAAAGATAAATAAGATAATTATACAGGCTTACTAGTAATCAATTAGCATCTTTTTAGGGGCATAATAAGCCAAATTTTAGAGGCGCCATCGTAACTATAATAGCTAATTAGACTATTTCTGTTTCTTTTTCACTTTAGGCATTCGATAGAGAGAAAACTTTTTACGTTGCTATTAAATTTACGATGGCGCCTCTAAAATTGGACTTATTCTGTACCTACATTAAAACGAACATCTTTTGTTCTACGACTTCTAAAAAATCGTATTTATTTTCTTCCGTACAAAATTAAAAAAAATATTGACCTGTCTATACATAATTAACACTATGTAAAAAGCGCGCGCGCCGCGCCGCCCGTAAAACACACGTGTAAATATTAGTTAGGTACCTATGTAAAAAAAAAACATTAGATATTTGAATTTTTTTTGGGAAAAGTTGTTTTGATGTACAAAATATGCCCTTATAACGATGCTAATTGATTACCAATAACCATATATAGATCATGCAGATGGACTTTTAAAATCTTTTAGGGTCAAATTTATCAGTGATGGACCCGTATATGGTAGTAAGTAATAGGAGTGGTTAACTTGGTAAAAATAACGCTTTTGTAGTAAAACCATCATCATCACATAAGCACATCGTGATGTCTACAGTGCAATGGCCTAGGTTTTTAAAGGACTTGTTGAAAGTGGCTTGCATTCTATATATTTAAATGCTGCAAAGCATGTTGGTTCGTGGTCTCCATTCAAGTACATCATGACATTTTCACCCACATGTGGCAAAATAATGATATTTTCGGTTACGATCAATTTTATTAAATTTTTTGTCGCTTGGATATCGCTAAGTGTGTGTCGCGCCCCACAAAAATACTGAAACGATGTAATCTCATTACATCGACATTTGGAAGTAAATCTAAACAAAGTTTAATCACACGTAGGTAATGGAAGCTTAGCTACAAGTATTTTAAGTAAGTTATTGTTATTTTCGTCGTAGAAAGAAAGAGTTATTCTCGTCTTCTAGATTATATGAAGAAGAAATAGAATGCAGATTTTTTATTTATATTACTTTTTAACGCATGAATCATTTCATAGTTTTGAATTCATACTATACTAAGCGCCACACAAATCGGCGGATGGGAAGTTATGCGCAGAACGCTGCGCAAAAGCCGAAATATAGGAATGCGCGGGAGCCAGAGAGACTCTCGCCGGGGTACGTACACCCGCCCGCCAACCTCAGGCCTCTCGCGCGCTCCCTACGCCCGTGCTCACCACTACGCCACGCGGCGTCGGAATTGTGCACACATGCGCAATAATTAGCGAATCACGGCGAAGTGTCATCTGCGGCTAACTTCTCATACGCCGATTTGTGCAGCGCTCAGTATTTATACGTGACCTATTTTTTACAATCTTTAACCCTCCTCGCCGCAGTGAGCATAGTATTAGTATCCAAGACGATCTCTCCTGCCCCTGTGACCAAGAGTAGTACTTTGGATCTCCCTCCCTAAACGGATCACGTAGTTCATACCAAAAAAACAATATTTTTATTAATAACACCATTATGAACAACTTCTACTCTGGTTCAACCTAAAATTTGATAAATGTATGAAATAGCTGATTTTTTTCTCGAATTCCGTGTTGGCTCCATAGTAAAATTTGTTCATAATGATGGTCTGAATCAACTCCTTTCGGCTTAGTCCACAAATTCTGGATAACTCTGTATAGGAACGTTCTCCAAGTGGTGTTCTAAAGGTGTTTTATGAACTTTCTTTCTACGACCAAACATATTATGAGGTAAAGCTAACTATGGCTATTACACTATTGAAATTGCACAAGATATTGTGATTTTAAATTTCTAACTATACAGACAGACCAACTTACACATACGCGTGGTCAATTGAAAGAACTAACATTTGCTATAAGCTTCGTTAAAACAATACGATAGTAGCGCTCTTGACTTATGTAAGTTGGTCTAACTGTAGTCACTTAGTATATAAATATGAGCAGCCAAAGATGTCACCGTTAATATTTTGCTTAAAATATAATTAGTGAAATTTAGGTTACGCAAAATCCTCTTCTTTTCCTGCAGTCAGGTAAAAATGGCTTAGCTGCACTAATTAAATATTTGGCACAGTTATTTATTGGCTACAAACATGTGCTAACTATAATATCTAACATAAGAAAAAAGGCATTCTACATTCTAGTCTAGTTAGTAGCATAGTACTTCTCTCAACATAAATTTTAATTGTACGTGATTACGTCATAAGAATACATTGTAAAATCAACAAGTGAAACAAGCCGAACGCTTAGGTCGATCGTGCCTCTCTATCGCTTGTGCCGCGCTCTCTTGCACGCTCGGCTCAGGCGGAACATGCGTTTTCGTACGAGCAGCCGGCGTCCATCGATTTACAAGACGTTATCACGTTAAAAAACAAACATTAATAAAAGCTTAGACAAAAAAATAACCAGCAAGGTGAAACCACTTTTAGAAATAATCGGCCAAGTACGAGTCGGACTCGCGCACGGAGGGTTCCGTACTGTATGGGAGCCCCCCTTAAATATTTATTTTATTATTTATTATTGAAATGAATATAAAACTAAATATGCTGTGAAAATTTCAAGCATCTACCTGTTACCATTATTAATATAGAGCGAAAAACGTCTAAAAACAGGTTTGTTGTATGGGAGCCCCCCTTAAATATTAATTTTATTCAGTTTTTAGTATTTGTTGTTATAGCGGCAACAGAAATGCATCATCTGTGAAAATTTCAGCTGCCTAGCTATCATGGTTCATGAGATACAGCCCGGTGACAGACGGACAGACAGACAGACAGACAGACGGACATCGGAGTCTTAGTAATAGGGTCCCGTTTTTACCCTTTGGGTACGGAACCCTAAAGAAGTTCCATATCATAGAGATATAATAAGGTATACTAGCTATTCCGTATTCAGTGGGACAGCATTTAATACATGACCGATAAATAATAGTTCACAAAAACTACAAAATCTATAAACGCATAAGCAAAACGTTAACAGCGACATCTGTTATACAAACGTGTAAAAGTATTAGGTAACAGTAGATTAGTAAATAATTTAATGCTAAATAAGGCCTTCCACACACGATGCGTTTCATTTACGAAACGCAAATTTGAAGTTTAAAAAAAAATAAGTGTAATTTTTTTCGAGTCCAAAAAATACTAAAAAACTAAAACTACGACAAATTGTGCCCAATGGACGTCATCTCAAAATTAACCTAGAGCTAGGTAACGAGGCAAACCAAAGTCATTAAACGAATAAAAAAGAAAAAATACAAATAAATAGCATAGGACACAATATAAATAATCGGCCAAGTACGAGTCGGACTCGCGCACGGTGGGTTCCGTACTGTATGGGAGCCCCCCTTAAATATTTATTTTATTTTGATTTTATTATTTATTATTGAAGTGAATATCTACCTGTTACCATTATTAATATAGAGCGAAAAACGTCTAAAAATTCAGGTTTGTGGTATGGGTACCCCCCTTAAATATTTACTTTATTTTGTTTTTAGTATTTGTTGTTTTAGGGGCAACAGAAATACATCATCTGTGAAAATTTCAGCTGCCTAGCTATCATGGTTCATGTATCAGGTATCCCGGTCCCGTACCAATGAGTTCTTCAGAATTTATGTACAGAATTCCACATCACTGGCTTTTCGGTGAAGGAAAACATCGTGAGGCAACCTGCACACGTCAGTAGAAGAAATTCGATGGCGTATGTGAATCCACCAACCCGCACTGGGCCAGCGTGGTGGATATGGCCCAATCACCCTCTGTGGGTAGGCCTATGTCCTGCAGTGGACTATTAAAAAGGCTGGTACAGTTACAGTCATTAAATAAGTATCAGACACATAGTCTGTGGAAGGCCTAAATATTCGTTATCTGTGGCACTTTGACCAGATGTGTATGAAAACACTACAGTAATCTAGGAATCTACATTTCATTCTATCTATGCATATATTTTGGAATATTTTTTTACATAATGCTGTGCGATAGTCGCAGGTTACCCCTCATAGATTCCGCAATATTCCGCATTCATGATGACCGAAGTGTATCGGTCCGCAAATCGGTCGAAGTCTTTTCAAATAATATTATTGGTTCGTTGCCAATATCTCCAGGGTTATCCAGAACTGGTGTACTAAGCCGAAAGGACTATTCATTCCATTCTGACCACCATTTGAACCACTTTTATTATGGGGCCAGAGCGAAATTCGAGAAAAAAATCAGCTGTTTCATATATTTTGTCGATTTCGTCTTGAGTTTTGTATGGAACAGCTGTTTTTTTTTCTTTTGGTTGGCCCCATAGTAAAAGTTGTTCAGTATTCCGTTTGATTTCCCGCGAGTGAGACGTAATTAGTTAAATTCATAGTGTAGTACGCCAAAAAAATAAAATTATTTATATGTTTTTGATCGTAAAAGAGCTAAAGAATTAGTATAGCGGTACAACTTTGGAAGCAAGAAATAAACACTTTAAAATCTGATTTAAAATAGTTAAGTGGCACCACTGGCCGTGTATAACTTTGATATCATTACGATAGGAACGCATATACTTCAGTACACACAAGTTTTTAAGTTTTAAAATTGCGGCATCTATAGAAGGTAACCTGTGGTAAGATTAAATTTCATAAAACATAATTACGTGATCAAAATAGTCTAAAATTTGTCAAAATACTATAAAAACCTCTATCAACATCTATGTATGTATGTATGTATATCACATACATACAACAGCCTGTGAGATTTCTCATAATTGCAAACAATAAATTATACAATTATAATAAGATTTTTTTAAAATTAAACATTATCGTGTAAAGGGTGAAGTTATTTTATTGTTTGGTTTACTTGAGATATGTTACAATGAAGATTTATTTTTTTACTATTAATAGTACTACATAAATAAAAAAATAATATTAGGAGATATCTTAAACACGGTCTCTGACCCCAAACTAAGCAAAGCTTGTGATGTGTCTGCCAGAGACTGAAATACTACATATACATATTTTAAATACATACTTATATAAATAGTACCTAAATAACACCCAGACACAGAGCAAACACCTATGTTCATCACATAAATGTTTGCCCTGGGTGGGGATCGAACCCACGTCTCTTTGATCCAGAAGTCAGGGTCACTAACCTCTGAGCCATCGAGGCTGTCAAATGTATAATAAGGTCGAACAAAATCTTATTGGCGTCTGTATAGTTAGTTACAACCTGCGCAAATCCCTACTCCTCACCGCGCCGCTAACATGAACTTACTACTATGCTACGATTCGCCTCGCGTACACACAGACGCCATTACATTTGATTTTGCGTATAATAAAAGGTAGCTCTGTTGATTCCAACTCTTCTGACTAAAGAACTTATAATTTTTCGGGTCTTAGATAAAATTACATAATTAAAAAATGATAGTACAAAACATAGACAAAATTATAACTAAATATCTTAAAACAACTTCAACCTTTACAATAACAATTACAGGAATGATAAATAAAGTTGTGCGCACATTATCGAACACCGTTGAACTCTCATGAAAATACACTATATTTTAAAAATCAAAGCGAATAACAGAATCATTAAAATACGCACACGACACAATAACAACATCTTTATTGTACAACAAATAATATAAATACATTAGAGTACATACATTACATATACATTAGACACATGATAGATTTGGGGTTCATTTCACACAAAGTATCTTATTGCTTTTACTGATGAAATAAATATGTATATAATAAACACAAAGTTTGAGTTATTTCACTTCAATTTCTTAAAGTGAAATATCTGATTCTTCTTTATTTCTTCGTTTTAAAGGTTTTTAAGGAGTGCGACGGAAGTTTTTGGCATAGAGCATTAGCATAATTTGTGAGACATAAGGAAGGAGATCCATAATACTAGCAATTTTGTTCAATTGGCTCTTTCAGAAGATAGCGCGTGGACCGAAGTTTATACACATGCATCTCCTAAGAGCGGTTTCAGATAAGCGTGTTTCTTTGCGCGTATACGGACGTTTCGGCATACGCGCTTACACGCGCGCTACATTACACGCTTCAAAAACCTGAAATCGCGTAAACGGTCATATTTCGGATTGTTCATTCGAACGTCTTCTATCTTATATCGTACGGGCTAGACAGACGCGACCAAAGCGCCACCATATGGTGGACATTCCGCGCATTAGAACCAAGCGTTTAGAATCCTCATTTCTAATACGAACAGACAGAATGTGGAACGCTTTGACTGGGTCTGTCTTCCCGCTAAATTAGAATGTAGATGTCTTCAAATACCGAGTAAATAGGTATCTTCTAGGTAACCGTGTTACATACTAGACCGCATATCTGCTTAACATCAGGCAGTGTGTAGTCAAACGCAAACCTATATGAAATTAATCAATAAAAATAAAAACGTGTGTGCCAAAAGGCGCGCCTACACATGCTGTTCCAAAAACGAGCTTACACGCGCCTAGTCTGAACCCAGCTTAGCGTCGTAAATCAAAATTATACTTCAAATACATAATACATACAATACAAAGTTGTCATAACCTCAATCTGTTCCAACAACGATATTTTATTTCAATGGATTAATATAATAAAATCTGTTACTAGTTACTGGTTTAATAGACAGTTCTCACTTGCTTCATAAAATCAATTTATCTGTTCCGCGACCATCTAGCCGTCTCGTGAATAGAAAAACATTCACGTTACCACATGCTCGGACCAACTATGGTCAACATTCATCGTTATATCGTTTGTGCTCGTCTTATAATAGTATTAGTAATAGTATAGATTTGTTTAAGGATTCTGTCTCTTCCTTTAAGAGACACTTAATTTAAGCCTTAAATTTAAATTAATTTTTGAATATTTTTAAGTTTGATTTTGTTTATTTTTAGTTATGTATTAGGTAATGTACTTTCTTTTAAGCATGCTGTGTTCACAACTAGAAGGATATATACTTTGTGTAAGCAATAATTTTAAGTCATATTTTAGCATAAGTTTTAGCATATATCCAGTTTTGTGAACCTATAATAAAAAATAAATAAAAAAAATAATTTAGTAATAATTGTTTGAAAAATAAAACATATTTTTTTCAAAGTGTTCGATAATGTGCGCCAGTAAAATACCTAAGTGCCAAATATTGCATAGTTAGTTTTGCGATTGCTAACTAGTTTAGTGCGCCAGTCAGCAAGCGCGTCCGCGCGTCGCCGCTAGTTTATCTTCAACGACGGTGCTGAAATAAAAAGAAAATAAATAATCGCTTTAAATATCCCGATATATTTTAAATTTAGTAGTTTTCAACAGACTTCAAATAAGTTGTCAAATGCGTGTCGAGACATGCGTATGATACGCTTCCGTGGATAGTGAATTAGTGACAATGATTATGATGATGATAAAAACCAATTTTATCATCATCATAATCATTGTCATTAGATGGTTGACTACTAGAAAACGTAATTGAGTATGAAATATGTTTGTGAGGTCAATTACTTCTGAGGTATATGCATGTTTAAAATTTTTAATTTTCCTGCATAACTCAAAAAGTTATAATAATCCCACAGTGCTCAAAATAATTTTCAAGGGAATTTTTTCATGTGGTCTATAAATCTATGGACACACACACAAACACACACACACACTAATCTCTTGTTTTGTTAAGTATCACTGGTATTCAACCATACACAGCGCAAGTTTTCCCTATTGTCATAGTCTAGGTATTTTTATTGGAGAAACCACCGGCCGCGCTGGGGCTCGGTCGTGATACAAAACGCGGGGTGGAAGTGAGGAAGACTCAAACAGGTGGGGGGTAACGAGTGTCGGTTTTATATGGATTGTGTTTTTTTTATATTAGGGAACATAATCTTACACACGGTTTCTGACCTCAAACTAAGCAAAGCTTGTGATATGGCTGCCAAAGACGGATATACTACTTAATATGCTAATATTAATACGAGTACTTATATATAGGTAGTACCTAAATAACATCCAGACACAGCAAACACCTATCTATGTTCATCACATGTTTGCCCTGTGTGGGGATCGAACCTTTCTTTGGTCCAGAAGTCAGGGTCACTAACCACTGAGCCACCGAGGCAGTCAAAGTATTATTAATATATATCTTCTTTGGTATGGTGTAATTACCTGCGGCTATATGTGTATGGTGTAGAGCAGGCGGCGCTAGGGCGGCGCGGGGGCGGCTAGCAGCGAGCAGTACTGGAGTAGGGCCTCCCGTAGCGCGCCCCCCGCGCCCGCCCCCGCGCGCCCCGAACTCGCGCACCGCACCAGCACTGGGTACAGCCCTGGAGAACAGATATAGCATCAAGTATAACCAGTACTGGGTAACATAAAATATATCGGGTATATTCTACGTAACGTGAGGATCTATTCTGAATCACTTATTTTTAGATTTGGTACACCGGTTTTGTATAACCCTGTATATGATATCTGTAGGGACATAGAGAAACTAACATAAAGAGACATACGCTAAACGAGTAAACAACATACTCTTGAGGTGATAAGTATTTACATGGGTTTTCAAAAGCCTATAAGTAATTTAATAAGTCTTTTGTCTGCACTTTTGCAATATTACTGGAATAAAAAAAGTTCAACATCTCAGTCCGATACGCCGCGCCACACAAGTTGGCAGATGTGAAGTTAGCTACAAGCTGCGCAATAGCCAATCAACGTGCATCTTTATGTGAGTTTCAGTCAATTGCGCAGCTTGTAGCCAACTTAAATTCACATCCGCCAACTTGTGTGGCGCGGCCTTTACAAATGTTTCGTATAAAAAAACAAGCAAGTACACCAAATAACAGGCGAAAATCTTACCTATTAATTTTTGCCAGGCCGCAGGATCGACTTTGCCCGAGGGTGCTTTTTTCATACTTTCAGTGAGCGTCGCTATCGCCTTCAACACGAACGATATCTCGGACAACTGATGCCTGTCAACATAATAACACATCTATAGTACATTACTGTAGCGACCAGCTACATTAATTTTTTAACTCTTTTTGTTTGATAGGTACATACTCCAAAATAATCCCATTTTGTCGAAATCGGATTATAGTAGATCAATACTTTGTCCTAAACGTCACTCAGTGGTGGCCGTTTTAGTGGGGGTCTTTGGGAGTAAACCCTTTCGCCAGTTCACTCTATCAAACGTCATCTCACCATTTATTTCTTTCTCTCGCATATCGTCGTTCACACAATTCATCCACACTTTTTGGTTTTCCCCCTCCCATTTCCGCAGTTCATAGGCCGCGTCACACAAGTTGGCGGAAATGAAGTTGGCTACAACCTGCGCAATATCCAATCAAAGCGCGGCTTTGTGTGAGCTTCAGTCAGGATTGAATATCGCGCAGCTTGTAGCTAACTTCATTTCCGCCAACTTGTGTGAGGCGGCCTATACCATCATGTTTAGGGGAAGGATATGTATATCAAAGTGAAGCATATGTTTTTATTTGTAAGTAAGTATTGTAGTGAAGTGAGTTACTTACCTGGGTAAGGGCTCCGTATTGTCGTCGTCCTGCGTGTACTTGCAGATGACTTCTTGGAACCTATCTAATAACGCTACTATTGCTAACGGGTCCGTGTCGTCTGGAACAAAAAGCGTACTCAGTAAAACTGCACAGGGTCTTTATGGTCACGGTAATGGTTTCTAACAGTGATTCGGCTCTGTCCTTGAAATAAACATACAGTCCCGCATGGCCCTGATCACGTAGTACGTAACACGCGCTAGGCCTGCCCGCCTGGTAGATAAATCGCACGCTTACTGATTACAAACCCACACGTCACTACGGCGCATCTGCGACTGTTGGTGTAGGACTGCAGGAGTACCGAGTGTATACCGAACGCCGAGAAGCGTAGGTATGATTAACGTTCTGATCGTTTGTATGAAGACGGAATACTGTTAGATATCATTACCGTGCTATGGTGTTTCATATACAGGGTTATCCAGAAGTGTATTAAGCCGAAAGTAGGTGATTCAAACCATCATTATGAAATAGTTTAACTATGGCGCCAACCCGGAATTTGCAAAAGGAAAATCAGCTGTTTCATCCATTTTGTCGATTACAAGTTGCAATGTTGTATGCAAATAGCAGATTTTTATCGATTTCCGGGTTGGCAACATAGTAAAGTTGTTCATAATGATAATCTTAATCACTACAGGCAAGTACAGGGCAAGCAGATAGCCCTGTAGAGGTAGTATTGACGAGGTACATACGCAAAAAAAAAAAAATTGTGGTCAGTCAAGTAAAGTAGTTCAAGAAGGTAGGCAAAGTAAGTAAGGTTGGGTAAGAAATTTGCGTACAGACCTTGAAACTTTGAACGTTGAAATAATGGAAAAGTAAAAATTTGACTGTGACAATGAGTACAATGATGTAGAGCTTGTCCAAGCTGAAATGACGCGCCCCACTACTTAATTAGTTTATTTAGATGTGTGAGTGCAAATATTAATGACGACACTCCATCTGTGTGGGAGCGTCGATTGTTCAGTGAACTACGATCTGCACGTGTACAAAACGGTCGACTAGTCGGGTGATAAATCCGACCACGCTCGCTCTATGGAGCAGCGCCGTCACATTGTATGAAACAAGGCGTCCTCTCCGCTCGCACGTTTAAGATCAACTAAACTAGTTGGGCAACAAATCCGAGAATAACGGTTCTTAGCAAGTACGGTCTACAAAGAAATTCTAAAAACTTAAGCGAAATGATTTATTTAAATATTTTAATGCAACGCTTTAATAGGTTTTGAATTCATGGTAATTAGAACATAATTATTAAGTGATTTCAGTTTAGTAGTATAGGGTTTCAGTATAGGCATATTAAAATAAAATAATAATTTGTGAATTATTTATTTACCTTACAATTAAATTTAATTACAGTCGCTTAAAGTATCATTACTCACTCATCTCAACAGAGTCGCTTTCGTCTGAATCAGAGTCATTAACATTAATAATAAATTCTTTATCCATGTCAAAGTATTGTGAATATTGTTTTTCTGTGTCTTCAACATGCCGACATGTGTTTGCCCACATTGTACGATCAATCATTTCAAGTCGTTCATTTATTAGTGTCATAATGGATGTTAAATTTTGTGCAACGTTTTTACTAGCCACATAGTTTTTTAATATCCCCCATATTTTTTCAATGGGATTCAGTTCCGGGTGGTAAGGGGGTAATCGTAGAATTTCAAACCCTTTTGATTCAATTAGTTCATCGATAGCAAATCTTTTGAATTTATCTTTGTTTTTTAAAATTAAATCGTATAGCTCTATTTTTTTCATCGTTTCATCAAACGGAATATTTTTATCTGCAAGCCACGTTTGCATTTCACTCTTGTTTGAGTTAGAGTTAGGCGCTTTTTCTATTAAAGCATTGTGGTAAGAAGCGTTATCCACAACAATGACAGAGTTTTCTGGTAGATTGGGCAGCAATTGTGTGCTAAGCCACTTTTTATAATTATTTAGATTCATGTTGTCATGATAATCTCCACTTGTTGAGTTTGCTTTATACACTAAGCCAGCATTTGGAACAAATCCTTCACACCCACCAGCGTGGACAATAATGACCCGCATACCTTTAGATATTTTTTTTTGTACTGGTGATACTCCTTTCGCTAGTTTCCAGCACATGTTTTGAATATGTGTTGTGTGAACGTAACTTTCATCTGTGAAAACGATATATCGGCCCTCATCACGGTATTTTTTTAATCGCCTCAAATATTGGAACCGCAGCATTTGTATGTCGTGCTTTTCGACTAGAGCTTTACGGTTGTCGTCTATTTTTGACCACTCGTAGCCTGATTCCTTCAAAATAGTGCGCAGTGTTTCTATACAACCAGTAAAACCAATTCTTTCTACCAATATCTGTTTAAGCTTTCTTAATGTTGGTACTTCATTAAATTCTGTATGGAATGAAGCTATCGTTCTTCGAAGCACACCCATATCAAAATCTTCCAGCTTAGACTTAGGACGCGCCCTTTTTGGTTTTGAGGGAGATTTAAAAATTTTCTGCGATACATCCTTTGATGCTCTAGCTTGTTTTTCTTCTTTTAAAATTCGCGTAATCGTGGATTCACTAACACCAACGGCTTGGGCAGTTCGCCACCTAGCATCAGTAAGTTTTTCCACTCCATTTTCCGCTTCATATTTCATTCGGTGGTATACTTTTGCAATTATTTCTTTTGCCTGTAAAAAATCAATAGATTTTTTTTATTAATATAATTTAGTAAAACAAATAAAAAGTCTAACGTAACTTTACATGTTAAAAATCAAAATGGTTGTTTTAAGAAATATTTTATTTACCTGGCTCCGAAGATGTTTTTTTGTAGACATGCTGACGGTACTTTTGAGATCGAACGATGCGTGCTCCCGCGTTTGAGTCTAGCCGGCAACTGAACGACCAATTACAATTGCATGTTTAGGTGTGTTGCGTCCATATTTGAAATTTGCTTGTGTGCGTAAATGCGAAGGTGGGGCGCGTCATTTCAGCTTAGACAATCTCTACTGTATTATGTCTTTTGTCTTTTTTACTCACCTTCCACACCAGTGAGAGAGTCGATATCTTCTAGCATGGAAAACTGTAGCAACGTCTCGAAACACGTCCGCGCGAACTCCTCCCTCTCTTTTAGTTCTTGTTCGTTTTCTGAAACAGACCGTCATTTTGCACTCTTTTATGTACATAAAAGTTATTTACACGGTTAAAAGTCCAATCCTTATCCTCACATAGTATAAAATAAAGTCGCTATTTTTGTCTGCTTGTTTGTCTGTATGCTTAAATCTTTAAAACTACGCAACGGATTTTGATGCGGTATTTTTAATGGATAGAGTGATTCAAGAGGAAGGTTTATAATGTATAATACACCTGTTCGAAGCCGGGGCGGGTCGTCTAGTGGAGTATAATAATATAATGGTAAAATTGAAACATTTTATGGTAAAAATAGTATAACCAATATTGTTTACGTAGTAAAGAGAAATAGTTTATGGAGTAAAGTTTTTTTCTTAAAAAAATTATGTGTGCGGTATTCTGTGGTCTAAAAAAACCCCCAGTTTCCGTTACAGTACGTATAGGTTGGTGGTGCGTGGAGTGCGTGGATCCAGCGCGTACCACCGCCAGGGGCGACGGGAAGACGTGGTTTTGTTCGCAGCTTCATTTCTCGGACGCATTTTACTAATGATCAGTCTACTTCTGACTGATCGTTAGTGATCAGTGAGCGTACGTATAGGTTGTTGGGATCCGCGCACTAGCGTCAGGAGAGGCCGTAAATGTGCGGCCGAAAGGCGCAGTTTTGCTCGTAGCACGATTTCTCGGACGCATACCACTAATGTTCAGAAGTGGGATCAGTGAACTTACGTATAGGTTGGTGATGTGTGGAGTGCGTGGACCCAGCACGTACTAGCGCCAGGAGAGGCCGTAAATGCGCAGCCGGGAGGCGTGGCTTCGCTCGCAGCGCCATCTCTCGGACACACACCACTAATGCGCGTGCGCATTTACCGCCACCCACACTACAATAATACAAGCAATACATTAATATAAGGATGTCTTGTCTTACTACAAACCCCAAAAGAAATCATGAAATCATGAAAAAATCATCATTAACTCTCTTGGTCAGAACGAAAAAAAAACTGTCGGTATTTTTTGAAAAAGTCAAATCTAAATACGGGCCATAATTGATTAGTTTAAAAATGCGCTACAATTTTCCGCAAATATTTTTTGTTTGACTTCTAGGTAAGCGTGCCCGTAACCTAGACCGCTTATCTGATCAACATCAGACAGTATGTAGTCAAACCGCAAACCTATTCAGAATTAAAAAAAATCGACCCAATTAATGAGAGGAAGGTGATATGAAGTTTACCGGGTCTGCTAGTATTCAATATAATATAATACTTACGGTGGCTCAAAAAGGAACGTTTCTAATACTTTAGGTAACTTTTCCCAGAATTCTTTGTAATCTTCGGGATGCTCTCTCGCTAGTGGAAGACCTGTCTCCAAAATCTGCAAAAAGATATATCAGCTATTTTGTAATATAACTAGAAATTTCCTGAAAACTGTGACTAGCTACCCGACCCATACAAAATACAAGTCGGCGGATGTGAAATTAGCTACAAGCCGCGCGAAACCCAATCACCGCGCAGATTTATGTGAGCTTCAGTCAGGATTGGATATTGCGCAGCTTGTAGCTAACTTCACATCTACCGACATGTTATTTATTAACGTTATTTACCGTTATTTATTATTTATTATTATGTATGATTCGGCCTGTACTCTAAGTAAGAAGTAAAAGTTGAGAGCATTCAAAATATGTTTTCAGACATATTTAGTCCGAGTTTCATTTGGTTTATTTATCTAAACCATGTAAGATACAATTCGCCATAGTTTTATAATCCGAATAACATAATCCCAAAAAAAACTTCATGCGACGCATATTATGTGTCGTACGGTGGACATTTCAATAGCAAATCTATTCTTAGTTATGACAATGATTCTACTTTTATTAAAATTTAAACCTATTCTAATCTATTCTCAACATCTGTAAAACATGATGATGATATGAAAGTTTTTAGGGTTCCGTACGCAAAGGGTAAGAACGGGACCCTATCACTAAGACTCCGCTGTCCGTATGCCTGTCCAGGCTGCATCTCATGAACCGTGATAGCTAGAACGTTGAAGTTTTCTCAGATGACGTATTTCTGTTGCCGCTACAACAACAAATACTAAAAATAGTAAAAAAGGGGGGCTCCCATACAGTAAACCTCAATTTTTAGCAGTTTTTCGCTCGATATTAATAATGGTGACAGGTAGATGCTCGAAATATTCACAGATTATTTAGTTAAGCTTCAAAAATAAATAGTTAAATTGTAATATAAAATAAATATTTGCAGGGAGCTTTCAAACAAAAATCGTGTTTTTTTTTTTTTGCTTGATTTTAATTAATAACGGCAACAGGAAGATGCTGGTACCTTACCTTGATGATAACTTAAAAAAAAATAAAACAAAACATCTTAAGACTCCGGGGTTTTAGTGTTTTCGTACCATTAACATTGTTTCGTATTGTTTTATAGTATATTATGAAAGTTTAAACATTTTTATTTAAAAAAATAATCACGAATTTGGAAAGATATTTTGATGTGATATGTTCCCTATTATTATTTTAAATACCTGTAATAGCAGACCAGATATTTGCGCGGCGTCTTCGTTGACCTCGCTGGCTCTCCGCCGTTTGTCTTGCGCACATTGCTTCACCGAAGAGTGTAATGCCTGGAAGTTGCATAATATATGAAAATAAAATTATTTTTCGCAAAAAAAGGCATAATGGAATTTAACCGTGTACAGAATTCGCAAGGATCGATGTAGTGATTTCCACATTTTTTGTTTTATCAAAAATGGGTTAGCCGATTTCGATAAAATTTAAACGGGAACCATCTCTGAAGTATGCTTTATCAAACAAAATAAAAGAATGATTGAAATCGGACTACTCTGTAAAAAGTTATGCGTGGTCATACTTAAAAAATATGCGTCGACTTGAGAACCTCCTCTGTTTTTTCGTCGGTTAAAATACAAGGGTCGGTAGGGGTAAAGACGGAAATCGTTGTATAGCGAGTGACCAAGCACCGGTTTTGATTAGATATCTTTAATATCATATCATAAATATTACCAGTAATAGTGCGGGAGGTATTTGGTATTCATGTAAAATACGCAGCAGTGTTGGCGACGCAGTCGTATCATAATTTTATATTTTCTGAAATATTTTAAATACCTGACGCAGGCGCGGTAGAGCGCCGCACACGCGGAGAGACACCGTGCTCCGCATCCGCACGCCAGGCGCGATTCTGCAAGCGACGTCAGCGCGGAAAACACAGCAGTATCCATGACACAGCCACGCTTTAATCTTGTTATAATCATTACCTGTAGTAGCTGCGGAAGGTCACGCGCGGAAGGCCCGGTTGAGCGCGACACACGCGACAAGATACAGGCTACCTCCTCTCGCTCTCTCACGAAGCACGCTTCCGCAAGGGACGTCAGCGCGGAAAATACTACAGTTACCACGTCTAAGTCACACCACAATCTTGTTATAATCATTACCAGTAGTAGCCGCGGCAGGTCGCGCGCGGAGGGCGCGGCGGCCGCGCGGTAGAGCGCCGCACACGCGGCCAGACACCGCGCGCCGCCGCCGCACGCGAGGCACGCTTCCGCAAGCGACGTCAGCGCGGAGAACATCGCCGGCAACAGCTCGTGCCGGACTAACGCTTCCTGTCAACAAACATCAACACTTGATACAATCGAACACGGCCTCAACCGTACAGTATATACTGATCGCCACACAAATCGCCGGATCAGAAGTTAGCCGCAGATGCCACTTCGCCGTGATTCGCTAATTTTTGAAATTTAATAAATTAATGATGAGCCCAGCTTGTGATGAGATATACCTTGTGTACAGTATCGAGGCAGCGTAGCGCATGTGTAGTGAGCGGCGCGGGCGCGGCCGCCAACGTGTCTAGAGCGGCCGGCCCAGTAGCGGGCTCCATGCGGCACATGGCTGATGATGAGCCCAGCTTGTGATGAGATATACCTTGTGTACAGTATCGAGGCAGCGTAGCGCATGTGTAGTGAGCGGCGCGGGCGCGGCCGCCAACGTGTCTAGAGCGGCCGGCCCAGTAGCGGGCTCCATGCGGCACATGGCTGATGATGAGCCCAGCTTGTGATGAGATATACCTTGTGTACAGTATCGAGGCAGCGTAGCGCATGTGTAGTGAGCGGCGCGGGCGCGGCCGCCAACGTGTCTAGAGCGGCCGGCCCAGTAGCGGGCTCCATGCGGCACATGGCTGATGATGAGCCCAGCTTGTGATGAGATATACCTTGTGTACAGTATCGAGGCAGCGTAGCGCATGTGTAGTGAGCGGCGCGGGCGCGGCCGCCAACGTGTCTAGAGCGGCCGGCCCAGTAGCGGGCTCCATGCGGCACATGGCTGATGATGAGCCCAGCTTGTGATGAGATATACCTTGTGTACAGTATCGAGGCAGCGTAGCGCATGTGTAGTGAGCGGCGCGGGCGCGGCCGCCAACGTGTCTAGAGCGGCCGGCCCAGTAGCGGGCTCCATGCGGC
Source organism: Hypomecis atomaria (assembly GCA_964007245.1). Lineage (NCBI taxonomy): Eukaryota > Metazoa > Arthropoda > Insecta > Lepidoptera > Geometridae > Hypomecis > Hypomecis atomaria. The sequence goes on from OZ023305.1 coordinate 3,557,703, forward strand.
ACATGGCTGATGATGAGCCCAGCTTGTGATGAGATATACCTTGTGTACAGTATCGAGGCAGCGTAGCGCATGTGTAGTGAGCGGCGCGGGCGCGGCCGCCAACGTGTCTAGAGCGGCCGGCCCAGTAGCGGGCTCCATGCGGCACATGGCTGATGATGAGCCCAGCTTGTGATGAGATATACCTTGTGTACAGTATCGAGGCAGCGTAGCGCATGTGTAGTGAGCGGCGCGGGCGCGGCCGCCAACGTGTCTAGAGCGGCCGGCCCAGTAGCGGGCTCCATGCGGCACATGGCTGATGATGAGCCCAGCTTGTGATGAGATATACCTTGTGTACAGTATCGAGGCAGCGTAGCGCATGTGTAGTGAGCGGCGCGGGCGCGGCCGCCAACGTGTCTAGAGCGGCCGGCCCAGTAGCGGGCTCCATGCGGCACATGGCTGATGATGAGCCCAGCTTGTGATGAGATATACCTTGTGTACAGTATCGAGGCAGCGTAGCGCATGTGTAGTGAGCGGCGCGGGCGCGGCCGCCAACGTGTCTAGAGCGGCCGGCCCAGTAGCGGGCTCCATGCGGCACATGGCTGATGATGAGCCCAGCTTGTGATGAGATATACCTTGTGTACAGTATCGAGGCAGCGTAGCGCATGTGTAGTGAGCGGCGCGGGCGCGGCCGCCAACGTGTCTAGAGCGGCCGGCCCAGTAGCGGGCTCCATGCGGCACATGGCTGATGATGAGCCCAGCTTGTGATGAGATATACCTTGTGTACAGTATCGAGGCAGCGTAGCGCATGTGTAGTGAGCGGCGCGGGCGCGGCCGCCAACGTGTCTAGAGCGGCCGGCCCAGTAGCGGGCTCCATGCGGCACATGGCTGATGATGAGCCCAGCTTGTGATGAGATATACCTTGTGTACAGTATCGAGGCAGCGTAGCGCATGTGTAGTGAGCGGCGCGGGCGCGGCCGCCAACGTGTCTAGAGCGGCCGGCCCAGTAGCGGGCTCCATGCGGCACATGGCTGATGATGAGCCCAGCTTGTGATGAGATATACCTTGTGTACAGTATCGAGGCAGCGTAGCGCATGTGTAGTGAGCGGCGCGGGCGCGGCCGCCAACGTGTCTAGAGCGGCCGGCCCAGTAGCGGGCTCCATGCGGCACATGGCTGATGATGAGCCCAGCTTGTGATGAGATATACCTTGTGTACAGTATCGAGGCAGCGTAGCGCATGTGTAGTGAGCGGCGCGGGCGCGGCCGCCAACGTGTCTAGAGCGGCCGGCCCAGTAGCGGGCTCCATGCGGCACATGGCTGATGATGAGCCCAGCTTGTGATGAGATATACCTTGTGTACAGTATCGAGGCAGCGTAGCGCATGTGTAGTGAGCGGCGCGGGCGCGGCCGCCAACGTGTCTAGAGCGGCCGGCCCAGTAGCGGGCTCCATGCGGCACATGGCTGATGATGAGCCCAGCTTGTGATGAGATATACCTTGTGTACAGTATCGAGGCAGCGTAGCGCATGTGTAGTGAGCGGCGCGGGCGCGGCCGCCAACGTGTCTAGAGCGGCCGGCCCAGTAGCGGGCTCCATGCGGCACATGGCTGATGATGAGCCCAGCTTGTGATGAGATATACCTTGTGTACAGTATCGAGGCAGCGTAGCGCATGTGTAGTGAGCGGCGCGGGCGCGGCCGCCAACGTGTCTAGAGCGGCCGGCCCAGTAGCGGGCTCCATGCGGCACATGGCTGATGATGAGCCCAGCTTGTGATGAGATATACCTTGTGTACAGTATCGAGGCAGCGTAGCGCATGTGTAGTGAGCGGCGCGGGCGCGGCCGCCAACGTGTCTAGAGCGGCCGGCCCAGTAGCGGGCTCCATGCGGCACATGGCTGATGATGAGCCCAGCTTGTGATGAGATATACCTTGTGTACAGTATCGAGGCAGCGTAGCGCATGTGTAGTGAGCGGCGCGGGCGCGGCCGCCAACGTGTCTAGAGCGGCCGGCCCAGTAGCGGGCTCCATGCGGCACATGGCTGATGATGAGCCCAGCTTGTGATGAGATATACCTTGTGTACAGTATCGAGGCAGCGTAGCGCATGTGTAGTGAGCGGCGCGGGCGCGGCCGCCAACGTGTCTAGAGCGGCCGGCCCAGTAGCGGGCTCCATGCGGCACATGGCTGATGATGAGCCCAGCTTGTGATGAGATATACCTTGTGTACAGTATCGAGGCAGCGTAGCGCATGTGTAGTGAGCGGCGCGGGCGCGGCCGCCAACGTGTCTAGAGCGGCCGGCCCAGTAGCGGGCTCCATGCGGCACATGGCTGATGATGAGCCCAGCTTGTGATGAGATATACCTTGTGTACAGTATCGAGGCAGCGTAGCGCATGTGTAGTGAGCGGCGCGGGCGCGGCCGCCAACGTGTCTAGAGCGGCCGGCCCAGTAGCGGGCTCCATGCGGCACATGGCTGATAAAGATGAACCCAGCTTTTGGACGTCCGCTGCTGTGAACCTGGCGACAATATCCTTGTAATCAGTAAGTGTATTTATATCTATTAAAATGATGTTATTAATTACAAGCGTATTTGTAATTTAAATTTATAAGGTACTAGCTGACCCGGTGAACTTAGTCTCATCATCTGTCAACTGTCAACGACAATTTTTGCATGCAGGATCATTTTGTATGGGAAAATTAAATCAATGTTGTATTATGTTCCTCGCAACTTTATCAGTTTTCTTACCGTTTAAACCTTCCCTTAACTTCCACAAATATTTTAAGATCAATATTAGCCAAATCGGTTCAGCCGTTCTCGAGTTTTAGCGAGACTAACAACCACGATTCATTTTTATACACAGGGTTATTCCTACACAATTAGCATCTTTTTAGGGGCTTATTCTTTACATCAAAACTAACAACTTTTGTTCTGCGTCTTTTGTCACAAAAAATCGGCTGTTCCATAGTTATAGGCCGAATCATTCTACAAGCTGCGGATAGCTTAATCCTAACTTAAAGCTCACTTAACAGCTGCGCGAGTACTGGATAATCCGTAGTTTGTAGCATTTATTTGCTAGCATTATATCATCAAATTGTAAGTTTCGCCCTATATTATACAGGGTTATTCAAAACTACACCGAAAGGGGGTAATTAGTACCATCATTACTAACAACTTTTACTATCGGGCCAGTTCAAAATTGGGGAAAAAAATCAGGTGCTGTTTCATACATTCTGTACATTGCGAGTTGCAGTTGTATGAAACAGTTGATTTTTTTCTCGAATTTTGAGTTGGCCCCACAGTAAAAGTTGTTTACAATGATGGTCTTAATATGATGGTTACTTTATTTTTTTTGTTTAAGAAACGCTGACGAGCATTTCTTAAAAAAATTACTATCTAGCTATGGGCTAATAAGTAATTTAAATCTAACTTAAATTGCTAGGTATAATAAACTAAGAATGTGTCCATCAACACTTTTCTTATTGTCTCTATTAAGGCGAAGACACTACGTTATTGTGTTTTTTATACACGGCACAAGCACTATAGTACTATGATTACGAGTTAGCACTCAATTAACTTTTAAACTAGTTCGAATGGTTTTGTTCGTTTAAGTCTTCTCACTGTGTCCGTTTGGTCGAGGAGCTGGATTGCCTCAACATTCACATGGTGGTGAAGTCTATAGTCGTGCTTCTGCGTATTTTTGTATCGTACTTTTTACGGATTCCACTTTAAGGTCCCGGTGGAGATCATCATTTCTTACGTACCAAGGTGCATTTGTGATGTCCCTTAGTACGTTATTTTGGAATCTCTGTACGATAAGGATGTTACTTTGGGCGGCACAGCCCCATAGCTGTATACCATAAGTCCACACTGCCATCAGGACTTGTTTGTTGATGGTTAATGATGGTTTTCTCTTTCGGATTAGTACAGGGTGAGCAGATAACCCTGTATAATTAGCTCGGGCGGCTGAGAGCTTACAGAAAGCAAGGGTATATTACTCACGTGGGCCGTATGTGCTGGAAGATGAGCGGGAATATCTGCACCAGAGTCGTGAGGAAGCTCAGCGACGGCGCGTACACTTCTCCGGATTTGCCGTCCTCGCCCGCTGTCACAAGGAAAATATTTTGGTTGGAAAAATAAGCGTTTTTGTAGGCCGCGCCACATAAGTTGGCGGATGTGAAGTTAGCTGCATGCTGCGCAATCTCCAATCCTCACAGAAGCCGCACGTTGATTGGCTATTGTGCAATTTGCAACTACTTCACATCCGCCAACTTGTGTGGCGCGGCCTATACAAGCTTTTAAATATTTAACTTGCAATGGATGTACCTATGTATGTAAGTTCGGGTGTCGGTGTCGGTGATTGATGAGTGATGAGTCGGTGGCAGCGTGCGTTTTACATTACAATAACGCACAAGTGCGTAATGATATACATTACGATATTGAAATTGGTGTAATTATAGCCACTTTACGAGCAAATATGTTATAAATAATATGGTATCATGGAACTGATCTGATGATGGGGTCGGAAGGTGGCCATAGAACTCCTGTACTAAACAAGATAGACCTGCCGTGTTTGGGCTTATTTCACTTGGCTAGCACTCTGCTGCTACATGATATCCAGGATCTTAAAAGGCTTGTATTTAAAAAAGTTATATTTCTATAATAATTTATTGTGACCATAACAACACAGCTTCTCTGGAAGTTGGTGATACCTTGCCGCATGTAATAAAAACATACGAAACAATAACAGGTAGACGCCACACACGCCTGTGTCTGTGGTTACTGTAGTGTATGGAGGTACCTACATTTCTATTTCATATTATAACAAATAACAGTGAAGAGAGGGTAAGCCGCGGTGACAGCCCGTTGTGTCAGTTGGAATAAATCTGTGCTACGTTCGCAAGTGTTTTCCTTACCTCGAGCCCTATCTCGGTATTTCCCAGTTACCAACAAGTAGAGGCCAGATCAAACATCTTGACGGCTATGACGTTGGCTACAAGCTGTGGATGACCCAATCATCACAGCTGCTATGCGAGCTTCAGTCAAGATTGGACTTCCAGCAGCTTGCTAACATCACAGCCGTCAAGACGCTTGGTTCGCCCTATACAGGGTTATTCCTAATGAATTAGCATCCTTTTAGGGACTTATTCTCTACATCAAAACTAACCATTTTTGTTCTACGACTTTTGTCAAAATTCAAAAAAATAATCGTTCACCCGTGACAAAATTTGTTTGTTTTGATGTACAGAATAAGCCCCTAAAAGGATGCTAATTGATTAGGAATAACCCTGTATAATACGAGCTATGGAAAGGGTTATGCTCGGAGTCTCTCCGCGAGATCGAATCAGGAATGAGATTCGTAGACGAACCAAAGTCATATACCGACATAGCCCAGCGGATTGGCAAGTTTAAATGGCAATGGGCGGGGCACATAGCTCGGAGGACTAATGACCGATGGGGTCGAAAAGTTCTCGAGTGGAGACCACGTACCGGCAAGCGCAGCGTAGGACGTTCACCCACAAGGTGGACGGACGACATCATTAAGACCGCGGGATCAGTGCAGTGGACGTCCTATGGCTGAAACGAAGAAGAAGAACCGTGTATACTCACGAGTGGTGCCGGCGGGGAGCGCGGCGGCGATGTTGGTCCAGGCGGCCCAGGCGGCGGCCCACACGCGCCGGTGCGCAGGCTCAGCCGCCGCCCGTCCCGCCGCCATCACCACTTCTTGGAACGACTTCAACGCTGCTAGTGATACCTGGAATCAATTGTTAAACATTTTCACAGAGATGCAACTGCAGCGGCAGTCTGTTTTCAATTTAATCTTAAGAGGATTCTGAATCTACCAGTGTTTTCGCGTTTTCTGTAAAAAATCGAGATAATTCGCGATACATTTTTAATAAAAGTAAGTAAGTTCGTATAGGCCGGGTGGCTAGCCCTGGTGTCAGAGTTTTTAGGCCGCCTGAAGGCCTCTGACATGGCCATAGATTAATTATTGTTTACTATAAATTCTCTATGGACATGGCTAAACATTTTTAATGAAATTTACATTCCGGGAGAAAACTTTTTTCACCCCAATTGTAACAAAATGTTATGTTTTTGGTGTCAATCGCTTGCAGTATGGCGTGAGTAGAATACGCGCGACAATATCAAAAGCTGGACACCAATCCTACTAATATTTTAAACGTGAAAGTTTGTAAGGATGGATGGATGTCCATGGATGTCTTTCACGCAAAAACTACTGAACGGATTGAGATGAAACTTTGCAATTATATAGCTTTTATATATCAGTAACACATAGGCTATAAATTATAATGATTTTGAGTAAATTTTCCATATCATAACGATAAGTGTTAAGTAGGAAACATTCTGCCATCTGCGAGCTATTCTAGCGTGCGCTCCAAGAAATGTCAAAAAAGAACTGTCGAATCGAACAAATGTCAAATCGAATTTATTTATTTTTTTTATTTTCCACCTCCTTTATTAGGGGTGGTAAGGCCTCGAAATATAATGCGGGCGAAGCCGCGGGCAAAATCTAGTACTACATAATTACCTCGTGACTCCTTCTGAGAGCGAAGTCAGTGATGTAGTCCAGTAGCGCGCTCCACGATCGGTTGAAGTCTCCTACCGACATGAGAAGCGGAAACCGCGAGTGGAAGACGCGCGACACACCCGATAGCGTCAGCACCTGGACGACAAAACTGTATCAGGCTACACATATGGGCAAAATGAAAGAGAAGGGAAAACCACGGAGAACATTTTCAAACCAAATTAAAGAAAAGGTATAGACCGAATCATACATGTCGGCGGATGTGAATCAGAATCAGAAATTTATTTATGTAACAAAAATGTTTACACACTAAAAAAGGAAAAGAACTTAACACTACACTAATATACTAACAAAACATTATTTTATTTCTGCGACAAGTCGGCTCCACCTCAGCATAATGCCGGCTGCGAACAACTGGCGCTGATCTTCCGATGGCGCCGACAGGTGACGTCACACACAGTGAAGTAAGCTACAAGCTGCGCGAAACCCAATCAACGCGCAGCTTCAGCCAACGTGAATATTGCGCAGCTTGTGCTAACTTCACATCCGCCGACTTGTGTGATTCGGCCAATAGATGTCATATCGTACAAAATGAACACGCTGGCAGAAGACCGCGAAATGTGGAAGTTTCTCCACCGACAGTCTTTGCTCTTAAGTTGACTGCCTCGGCGCCCTCGGTGGCTCAGTGGTTAGTGACCCTCGCTACTGGATCAAAAAGGTGTGGGTTCAATTCCCACCCAGAGCAAGTATTTATGTGATGAATATACGTGTTTGCTCTGTCTGGATGTTATACTTCGTTATTTAAATTTTAGACTTTACTTTTTACTTCGTTAAAATCTAATCGTACACACAGATACACAAAAGTAGGTGATTTGCTTTAAAATATGAAATGATTAAAATGGATCGCGATGGTCTTATTGGAGATCCATAGGGGGGCTCTATGTCCAACAGTGAACGTCCTATTGCTGATGGACGGATGTAGTGATTGCAAATAACCAACCTGCGTCTCCGCCCACTGTTTCTGCGCAGTATTCCTCGTGTGATGAATCAAAATGTGTTCGCCGGTGTCCACTTTCTCTGAGCTTGCGATGTTTGATTGCTTTTGAACCTACGAACAATAATAGCACACATTTAGTAAACAATGCTGGGGTCCGATTCAATTTACTATTGACGCTACTAAGCTGGTTCGCGTATATGAACTTCCCTCGTTTCTCCATTGCTTTCTCCAAATGCTGTTATAGGCCGAATCATACAAGTCGGCGGATGTGAAGTTAGCTACAAGCTGCGCAATATCCAATCAACGCGCAGCTTCATGTGAGTTTGAGTCAGGATTGGATATTGCAGCTAGTAGCTAAGTTTACTTGCGCCGCAACTTTATATGATTCGGCCTATACGAAATATCACAAGACAATTTTTTTTTTTACTACAATACAATACAAATGTGTCAATTTCATAACAAACATTCTTAACGATAACTTACGAGTACATCTACACTTCACGATGTAGTCTTAACTTGCAAACAATACATGCCACATCTTAACATGAACAGATTGAAAAAAAAAGAGAAACAAAATCTAGAACGCGACGTCACTAAGATTAAAACAAAACTAAAACATTGGAACACAACTTACGTTACAGAAATTAAATTATATTTGAAACGTGACTGCATACAACAAAAAGAAAACTAAGAATTATTACAAATACAGTAATATCAAATAACATGAGTCAGAGCTTTACACAGATCAAACTTAAGTGACATAAAAAACGTGACAACACTATATATATAGTATGTATAGCTTATCCGTTTGCCTGTCGTTCGAAAGACGACAAAAAGCTACAAGCTACAATTAGAAGAGTGTGATGTTGGAAAACTTTCGTAAAATTTACAACTACAAAATCAATATAATACTTCGTCCAGCATTGGGACATAGAACAGCCAGTAAAGTTCTATAGGATCGGACAAAAAAAAAGAAACAAAATATGACGCAGGCGAAACCGCGGCCAAAAGTTTTAACTAGTAAGTTGAAAGAATACCTCGTCCAGCATTGGGAATAGAACTGCCAGTAATGTTCTCCAAGCCGCTTTGCTTAGCAGGGTTCCGTGGGCGCCGATACAGCTGAACAGCGTCTGGCTAGCCGCGCGACGCACGGGCGCGCGCGGTTCCGTACATAATTCACCTGGAAAGTAAACCATGTTTCAGTTGATACAAGAGCGGTCGCATTTCATCTATATTCTTACTAGCTGACCCTGTGAACTTCATATCACTTTCATCTGTCACACTAATTTCGATGGCGTTTAGCACCTTCAACGACCATATACGGCAACTTTTACACGTTTTGTACAGGAAATATAAACTATGACTGATAGATACTCACCAAGTCTGATATAGAGATGGATATATGGGATATTGGGCCAATTCCGGGCAGACGGCCGGGTCGTTAAAGCTATCACCAGCTATTATGATAGCCTGATGCCATAGTATACTCACTGAGTATTATTGGACTCTTCAGTGCAGACGGCGTGTCGTTAGCCAGAGCTACCACCAGCTTGTTATGACAGCCTGGTACCACAATATACTCACTGAGTCTGATGTATAGACACATCCAAAGCTTGTTCAGCGGTGGGAGCTCGGAGGTTAGGCACTTCAGGGTAGACGGCCGTGTCGTTAGCCAGAGCTACCACCAGCTTGTTATGATAGCCTGGTACCACAGTATATACTCACTGAGCCTGATGTAGAGACACATCCAGAGCTTGTCCAGCGGTGGGAGCTCGGCGTGGTTGGGCACTTCAGGGCAGACGGCCGTGTCGTTAGCCAGAGCTACCACCAGCTTGTCGCGGTTGTGGTACAGGTAGTCTGATATGTTCCACTGGAAAATGAGTACAAGTTAACACAATAATACTTTTTAGTAAAACTTTGAAACTTACAGGGACTTCTAAGGTCAAAACTTAGGAGCATTCAACAAATTCATTTCTCACTGTATTTATATCGGTACTCCTATTTTTTGACAATAACTCACTGTAAATGCGTCGGCAGTGAGATGGCAGTAAGGCTAATATTGAACTCGTTAGTTTGTAATGCGAAAGCCGGCGCGGTAGTAAGCACGAGGCCTGGCACAGCCCAACAAATCTCCCGCCACTACTTGTGCGTATTGGAACACTCAATAAAACTATAGCTTACTATATCCTACTATAGTTTCTAAATAACTTACTATAAGTCCATCGGCAGTGAGGCTAATATTGAGCTCCTTGGTTTGCAGCGCGAAAGTCACCGCAATAGTAAACACTCGGCGCAAACAACGCTTATTAAACATCTCGCTGCTACTTGGGCACGTTTGAAAACAGAACCGATCAACTTCTTACCATCACACTCTTAGCTATTCAATAACTTACCATAAGTCCAACGGCAGAGAGTCTAATATTGAGCTCATCGGTTTGCAGCGCAAAAACCGACGCAGTAATAAGCAAACGCGATGCGGTCCGGCGCAGCCCAAGAAATCTCCCGCCACTACTTGGGCATATTGGAACGTAGAACGACTCAGCACCTTTCTATATACTCCTAGTCGCCCAATAACTCATCATAAATCCAACAACAGAGAAGCTAATATCGAGCTCCTTGGTTTGCAGCGCGAAAGCCGCCGCGGTAGTGAGCACGCGGCGCAAACAACGCGGCCCAGCGCAGCCCAACAAATCTACCGCCACTACTTGGGCGCATTGGAATGCTCAATAGATCAATTCATCATAACATATACCTAATAGTTTCTGAATAACTTACCATAAGTCCAACGGCTGTGAGGCTAATATTGAGCTCCTTGGTTTGCAGCGCGAAAGCCGCTGCGGTAGTAAGAACTCGACGCAAGCAACGCGGCCCGGCGCAGCCCAACAAATCTCCCGCCACTACTTGGGCGCATTGGAACGCTGATCGAATTAGCTGCTCACTGTAGAAAGGAAGAAAATATATGCTTGTATTTGACTTTTGCGAAAGATTTTGGAAGTTTAGGATAAATTAGCAAAAATAAAATATAAAGTTTATTTCAGGCACTGACCCATATTAAACCTAACCTACGCCTATTTTGCAAGAAATAAACGAATTGAATCAAAATTAATACACTGTAAAGTTAAATGAGTTTCATTTACAGATTTTTACGCTTGAGCTTTTACAGTGCTGATATTACAAATACTCAAAATCAGCTGAAAAGGTGAATGAACTTAGCCAGTGAAGAACATTAGAAGGACGTATAATATTTGAGACATTAAGCGATAAAATTGATTCAGTATATTAGACAAAGAAAAACAAATTCAGCCGCTTGTGAAGATATAGCAGACAAATCTATATTGGTCTGTATGTTTGATAGCCTCACAGCGCGCACTAGCTGTCTCGCTCGCACGTATCAAAGAGCTAATGATAGAGTGTGCAAAAGAATAGACATGATGGCTAGGTAAAAAAAAAACATTATTATAATTAGTCCGTGAGTTTGATCATCAAAAAATATTGGACACATATTTTTTTCTTTTATCAATCAAATAACAAATTACAAAGATAAACCTTGTCAAAGTTTGGGAGCCGGGGTCGTGACGTCACTTCTCTCACAGGAGTCTATACATTAGTATAGCACTTGTGACGTCACGCGGAACTTCAACGGGCTATATCTTTATCAATTTTTGTTTAATTGACAAAAGAAAAAATACGTGTCTAATATTTTTTGATAGTCTATCTGACGGACTAATTATATTTTTTTAGTCATCATGGCTATTTTAAAGTGTTCCAAAGTGTTTCAAGGTTAGTTCATACCTGTGATGCGAGGATATAGCTGAGATGATCTCCATCATCAGAGGCCAGGCTGCCCCTAGCTGTTCTCCTCTAGAGTGCAACAACCGCGCCGCGCACTCTAGCTGTCTCGCTCGCACGTCGCAATGTCGCACCGCGCACAACTCTGATAGCGGCTCTAGTAGTAGACGCTCTCGAGACTGGAAAATATATTGAGTAAGATTTTTGAGACAAAAACAAAACTTACTTTTTAACAAGCCTTTCAATACATGAACAAACGTCATAAAGTCCGTTCGGATGAACGAACTTCTATTTAAAAAAAAGGTAAATAAACGCGTCACCGTAATCGCATGGCCTGTCGACGTTTTTTCGTATTTAAGGAAAAAATGTGAATAAACGATGAATTTCGGTGATCTATTGAGAAAATAATATACGTGATTTTTTTGTGCATTAATGTCTTTTTTGCGATCTAAATCTGCCTTGCGTTTGCTAAATTGTCAGGTTTCGATAAGAAAATAGCGACAGACGAATACAAACATTGATTGCCGCCGCTTGAGACTGAACTTTAAGTCATGTCCAGGATCAACAGTTTCTAGTGAATTCATTAAAAATGTGATAGATTCATTTTTTGACTACAATATTTACTTTTTTGTGCCCGGTCTGGTGTATTGTACCTACATAGTTATGATAAAACTGAATTTCGATTTTATGACATTTATAAATATCTTTTGAACTGCTTAAACTTACCTCATTCAGCAAACTAGGGTTATTGTGATGATACTGAAAAGCTGCTTGCACCAGATAAGTGATAGCCTCTACGCCCCACTCCCTCATCCGTATGTGAGGGTGTTGACATACCTAAAAATATAAACATATCAGTAGGCTAATAGGGTATCTACAGATTTTAGGAAAAAAAAATTCTTTTGCTTACTTACATCGTCAAATAATCGTGAAAAATATCCCGGTCTTAAAAAAACGTATTTATTGCATATTTATTTTTAATAAATAATAATTTTTTCTCAATTAATATCACTACTGACTGAAAGTCAGTAGTGACATTAATTGAACCACAGAATTCGAATAGTTTGCACGAATCGATGCGACATTCAAGTACATTATTGTGGATTTATCTAAAAGGGCTCAGCCGATTTCGCAAAAATTTAAATGGGTGGTTGTGCACCGTTCACCCTTTCAAAATAAAAAAAAATATGTTTCTAAATCGGTTTACAATTGGCGAAAATATCGGACCACAAACACAAAAAAAACATCCAGATAGTACCTGGAACCTCCTTTTTGGAAGTCGGTAAAAAAAAAAGTCCCCATCTTGGGAAGAGCCTGGATCCAACGACACAGGTCATCCTAGTATGGGATCCAAAGAATGACGAATTTAAATTTTAGTGTCAATAAACAGAATTTTAATTTGATAATATCGCTTACTTTGCTTCACCTTTAGGCGAAATGGTGGTAACAACGCAAAATAAGAGTATGAAGTACCCAGAAACCAGCAACCAGAACCACCAGAAGGGTCAGGAACTTACTTCTAGAAGGTGGTTAGTGATGGGCCTCCACATGACATCGATTCTGTGCATATTTGCTAAACCTGTTTCTAGTAGCTTGGCCACGGCGAATAGCGATGGTTCCTGAAATAATATAAACACTTGCAATCATATTTAAAGAAGTATCATATTTTATTTTATTAACCAAACGTTTTTGACTTAAATATAACACAACAACTTAAATATTATACACATAATTAATATTCACTTATTAACTATCTTACGAATTTGACACTTAAGAATAATGCCATATTTCAGTTAGGCAACTTATGCAGTTTTCAGTAATATATTTCTACTTTGAGAAGAATAAATCGATATCTGGCTCTGGCTGACGAGATTTATTAAAAAATGATCTAGAAACTTAGGTATTCTTAAGATTTGAAACTTATAGTACACGAAACACAAAGGAGGAAACACAAGTAAAAAAATACAAAGGAGGAAGGTACGCGTTCTGACGTTCGTTTTCGATTTTTCTCTTGCTCGCGCGTTATTTCCCCACGAGAGCGAGAGGGAGGAAAAGTGAAGTCGAACGCATACGCAATACGGGAGCAGATCTTAGATTTAACTATTCGTCATATCAACTTTTACAAGATCATTGCTGAACACAGGGCTATCCTCGAAAGGTGATGGGGCCATATTCACCACGCTGGCTCAATTGATGGATTATTCTGAATATTGGAATTATTCTGCTCTATTTTCGCATTTTAATGCATTTATATTAACCCTATGGCCCGTTGAAGACATTAAAACAGCAGCCGAATGAATGCAAGCCGCTTCCAACCGATTTTCGAAGATCTGGGGTTTATGTGATCCACCTTGCGCTTGGCCAACGTGTTGAATTATGGCTCAATCACCCTTTGTGGGTATGCCTACGTCCTATAATGGACTATAAAAAAGCTGGTAGGTATAGACCGAATCAAGTCGGCGGATGTCAAGTTAGCTAGAAGCTGCGCGAAAGCCAATCAACGCGAAGCTTTATGTGAGCTTCAGTCAGGATTGGATATTGCGCAGCTTGTAGCTAACTTCACATCCGCGGACTTGTATGATTCGGCCTATACAGGACGCCTATGTTCATCAGTAGACGTCCTATGGGTGAAACGACGAACGACGACGATTATCTTACCCTATTAGAATAAGCTAGTTCCATGGCCTCATTGGACAGTTTACACAGCGCGTCGATCAGGTGGTGTAACGCCACGTCATCCAAATTCTTGGACGACTCGAATACTCTGGACAGCATGGCTGATAACGCTGTAATACAAGGGGCAATAATAAAGATTCTATAAAACCAAGACTGGTTTAACCCCAGTGTTCTGATTGAAATAAGGCCTTTTTAAACCTCCAAAGCTTTATGCCATAGTTTTTTACGTTTATTTTATCGAGCGTATAAAAAACTCGACAAACTCGTACTAGGAGTACGGAATGAAACGCGAAGTTCAACGCCACCCCACTTAGTCGATAATAAAATGGCAAAGATATTTCACAAAATATGGTGTGATGAGTCACAAAATATGGTGTGGCGGGTCTAGTACATTTAGACAAACAACTTTTGTACTACGACTTTTGAAAATTCGCAAAATAAAATTCGCTTCTCCATACATTTTGCCGCGCGTTGACGAACTTTTTGTATTAAAAAGCTTATTTTATCTTCGTCATTTTCCAAAAGTCCTAGAATAAAAGTTGTTTGTCTAGCTGTACTAGGCCCGCCCTTAAATTCCGAAATATATCCGATATCCGAAAATGTGTGTACTGTAGACATTTTCGGATAAATCTAATTGTCGAGTTAATCAAAGCATTTCGTAGTGCTAGGCTGTGTATTATCAGTGGTATTTATGGATACGTAGTTTAATACAGGGTAGTGTATTCAACTAATGAAGTAAAACAAACAGTGCACCAATATCTGTTACGGTCATTTAGCCCCAACAAAGTATTTTATGGTTTTCTAGCCATTATTGGCGTAAAATATGCCCGATCATTTAGACAAGTATAAGTTATAACATAAACTAATACTACCTCTATAATACTATTATTAAAACCAAGATGGTTACTGATCAATGATCATTTTACTTTAAAAAACGGGAATTTACAAATTATTAACAGCTTGAATGTGACAGTGATCATTATAACTGTCAAAAATTTGTAAAACACTTAATTTATATTGTTTACGGAATTCCGAAAAGAAGGAGGTACTGTGCTCGTCTGTATATATGTTCATCGATATGGTCCCATTTAAATTTTATAGAAATCAGCTGCGCCGTTTTTGATACATCAACAATAATGTACATGGATGTCACATGTATTCGTGCATACTTTTCGAAGTACACTGTAAAAGTAAGTGGTGCCATTTAGAGGAAAATGACCGCAACAGAGCTGCAAAACAATACAAAAGTCAAAACAAAAGGCCAGCAAGCTCCTCCCAGTGCTCCGTGACGGACATAAGCTGTATCCTAGATTGATTGTATCTATTTGGAAGAGGCAATATACTGAAAAATAAGTATTTAATTTGAAGTTTACTGAAATAATCCTTTGTGATTTAAAAACGAAACTCAAGAGTTACGAATATGAAAAGAAACATTGCAAAACTGTATGGAGTTTATGACATGACCTTATTCAGGAATATTCCCTTTTAAACATTTTTCTATTATTTCCTTTAAATTTTAATTCAATAAAAATGAAAAAATATAAATAGGAATATACAGACTAAAATCAAACTATTTTGTACAAAGTAAATATGCCGATAAATGGCATTTTTTGGAGTTAATGTTTGCCACATTATTAAGCTTATTTTGAAACATGGTACAAAATACATTGTCTGGGCCTACGGTAAAATATCACCGTTATCCGATTTCCCAAGAAACATCTGGTTTCTATGCCATCCCATAATTACAAACATTCAATCCGTATACTCGAATAGAAATTCTTGTTGTCAGTGAAGGTAGCCACAAGCTGCGCAAAACTCAATCCTGACTAATTATTGAGTATGTGTGCACAATGCCGACGCCGCGTGGCGTAGTGTTGAGCACGGGCGTAGTGAGCACGCAAGAGGCATGAGGTTGGCGGGCGGGTGTGCCCCGGCGCGAGTCTCTCTGGCTCCCGCGCATACCTATATTTCGGCTTTTGCGCAGCGTTCTGCGCATAACTTCCCATCCGCCGACTTGTGTGGCGCTTAGTATACCAAGGATTGCGTTTCACGCAGCTTATAGCTAATTTCACAGCCGCTAAGATTTTTGATTCGGTTCATAGCTATAATATATACAACAAAAGATACAAGAAACTCCAAATAGATACAATATGGTTGTATAATAGTGTTAGTTATACCACTCATAACTCCTAATGACTCGGCGACGGGAACTTGCTGCCCTGAAATGCATCGTTAGCGAAACAATCATACACTTACACGAATTAGAACTGTAAAATAAGGTAGGTAAGGTCGAAATTGTACTAGCAAGTGATTAGCTTAGCCGGGCCGGATTCGGAGGTGTGGAGGCCCTGGGGCAACTATGGAGTGGAGGCCCCTTGCCTTGGTGATAAATAGAGGAATAAGTGTAGGCTGAATCATACAAGTCAGCGGAAGTGAAGTTAGCTACAAGCTGCGCGATATCCAATCAACGCGCGGCTTTATGTGAGCTGCAGTCAGGATTGGATATCACGCAGCCTGTAGTTAACTTCACAATGGCTAACATGTATGATTCGGCCTACACCTACTCCTTCATGATGGGTAGTAAATTCCAAGTGTAAACTTACCAGGACGATTTGGAATTATGGTACTTTAGAGATGAGGCACCACTCTACCTAGACCTAACAAGTATAGATTAATCTTTTTAGTCAATATTTAAAAATAAATAATTCATATTTTACTTGCAAAGTACTGTAGGTAAAAATAAACACTTAATCGTTGGAATTTGAAAGATTTTTTTTTTAAATCTATTGTGAAGGCCCTTCTATTGTGGAGGCCCCGGACAGTTGTCCCTGTTGTCCTCCCCTAAATCCGGCCCTGAGCTTAGCGTCTGAACTCTAGCGCTTAAAGAATACCTAGTTATTATACTATGTTTAGCTCACAGCTAGCGCTAAATAGCAAAAAATATAGCTCATTCTGCACATTTGTAGTACATTGCGAAATTAATCGAAATTTCGATTATTCCCCACGTTATTTTTACAAACTTACGGATAAAATTAATACATGGCTATTATTATCCAAAAAAATATAGGTACGAATAAGACATTATTGGCATTGCATAATCTGCGAATCAAGAATAAAAACACACTAGCTGCAAAATATTTTTAAGTTTAAACTCTAATTTATAAAAACGGAATGTCGTTAAAAAATAGCTGAAAAAATATATTAAAAAATGGCATGATTTATAAGGAGCACGCTGATTTATAAACAACTAGAAATTGTTAGTTACTTGTTTATCATAAAAATAACAGTCACGATCTTTCAAAATACCACGCTTAGTCATTTTTTTCTAATCACGGGCATAAAAAATTAGTTGTCTGGGAAGTCGGTTGACGGACGATAATTTTACGGGATAATAACATGAGAAAACATTTTTGAATCAACAAATGAAACATGCCGAACACGCCTATCGTGCCTCTCTATAGCTTGTTCTGCGCTCTCGCTTGCACTTGCACGCTCGGCTCAGGCAGTACGTGACACTTTTTCGTGCGTGAAGCCGGCATCCAAGACGTTGTCACGTCAAAAATAGGTCACATAGTATGGATACGTTCCCATCCTTTGTATGATTTTTATTGCAATATTGATGTAGATAATGGAAAAGGCTAAATGATATGGCTTACCAGGCAAATCCGCCATGACAGCTGAAGTGCTCATGACAGCGTTCGCGTCTGCGCTCGCGCGGCTCGCCTTCAGACTGCCGCCAGTAGACGGTTTCAGGCCCAGGATCCAAACCTGAACACGGAATAAATTTAAAAAAAAAAATTTAGGAGACATCTTACACACGGTCTCTGACACCAAACCAAGCAAAGCTTGTCATATGGCTGCCCGAGAATAATATACTACATATACATATTTAAATACATACTTATATAGATAACACCTAAATAACACTCAGACACAGAGCAAACATAAAACCTTTGTTCATCACATAAATACTTGCCCTGAGTGGGTATCGAACCCACGCCTCTTTGATCCCGTAGTCAGGGTCACTAACCACTGAGCCACCGAGGCAGTCAATTCATCATTATAAATCTTATCAACTCGTTGGGGTGCACTACCGTAAATTCAGATATATTATACAGGGTTATCTGCTTACCCTTTACTAAGCCAAAAGAGGGTAATTAAGATCATCGTTATGAACAACTTTTACTATGGAGCCAACCGAAAATAAAAAAAACGGCTGTTCCATACAAGCTGCAACTCGGAATAGACAAAATGTATGAAACAATTCCCTCGAATTTCGGAATTTTTCTGCGACGAATTTTTCAGATGTGATTCCACCGCTGTGTTAGGTAAATAATGAAAAGGTTTTATATCTTAAGTCACATCTTGCGTCACGCATGTAGGCCATAAAGGGTAATTTTACCGTACCCACAACCCTAGCCCAGTGCGGGTTAAGCGGCCTTTATTCACCAGTGTAGTATGAATAGTACAGGAATACTGACCAGATGTTGCAGGGTTGTGAGCACGGGCAGCCAGGCTTGCTGTATGGTGTCGCCGTCACGTTGCGCGGCGCACAGGAGCGCCTTCATCGCCGTCACGTGCCGCGACGATACCATCACGAACGATTGTTGCTGACCTGTCGTTTATAAACAAGTCTGCTGTATACAATATCAAATATATCTACGTTACATAGCCTTAAAAATGTTCTAGAGTCTAGACATGTTGAAACTGAACCAAAAATGTGGTTTACGTAAGCAAAATGAAAATGACCTCAAAATGGCGGGGCACCCATCCGAAGGAGTGCGCAAGTGTGCCCGTAGCCCCGACATCAAGCGCAGTGGCGGAACACCCTGGGGTTTTGGTGGGTATACCGTCCAGCTATGGGCGGGGACTCCCACATAACCACCTGCCGCCTGCCCCGAGGCGCGGTGGTATCTTTAAAAGATTTCCCCAGGTAAAAAAAAAAAAAAGAGCGTGGAAGACCCTCGTCCGACGCCCAGTTCTCTTTTGGCGCATTCGGAGATCCGACAGGATCACCCGTTCGCGCTCCGCCGTTTAAGACTGACCGTCCATGCCCAACGTTGCCTAACTTTGGTGATCGCTAAGAAACATCTAGTCAAACTACGCTATAAACGCTACCAGTCGAACTAAACATATTTTTAGTCAAGTAGCCTGTTGTTAGGTACCGTTGGTGGGCGCGGGGGTGGGGGGCGGCGTGCCCACCCACACCACCTGGTGGCGGTAGTCGGGCTCGGGCGCCGCCGGCAGCTCGCGCCGCCACGGGCACGGCAGCGCTCCCAGCGCCGCCACGCAGTACGCGCCGGGCAGCGCGCACCGACAGAGCGCGGCGATGCTCGCGTCGCGACCCGTCGCGTGACCCACCTGACAACACACACAGAATAAACTATAGTAGAGGGAAAAAAAGAATTTAATTTTACACTAAATTTCCGATCCAATTTTTGTTTTTTATAAGGTTTAGGATCACTTACTGAGCATAAAATCACAAAAGATCCCATTGGGATTATTGACCAAAAAAAACGTCTGTTTTTCCTGTAGTACTAGTAGTCCTTACTGAACATGGAGTTCCCGATGGGAAAGCGGCCTCAACAGCAAAGAAGAAACGTAGCAAAGACAATGTACATAGTTTGAAAGACACAAAAATGACACTTTTACCACGTATTTCGATTACTTTTTATCCCTTAAAAATAAAATGTTCCCATGGGATAGCAATAGCACAAAAATTTAAATACCACGCGGGCGAAGCCGCGGGCAACAGCTAATTTTAAATATTATAAATAAATATTAGGGACACCTTACACACGGTCTTCGACGTTAAACTAAGAAAAGTTTGTGGTATGGCTGCCAGAGACTGATATATGTACTACATTTACATATTTTTTAATATTAACCGAATCTTCATAAGCCTAGCTATATCTTAACTAGCTCACGGCCGGTTTTTTCACCGGACAACGAACCGTCAATAAACAAATATATACATTTTTCACCGGATGGATGTCCGGTGCGTCAACACACGTTCATTATAATACACACTACACAATTCGTGCACGTCCCAGTCTGCTCCCACAGCGCAGGCCGTCTCTCTGCTCAATGCCCTGATTGCTCAACATCCAGATGTTGACATATTTTTGGTAAAGTTTCATGTTTTTGTAAATGCGTGTATCAATTTTTTAAGTTAGTATCTTGGTCTAGTAATCTTTGAATCATTCTTCTATTGACATTAATTTTATTCTCATTTCATTATTTACTATGACATTTATTTTTACCGTTTATTTCTGACATTTTATTTTGAGATTTTTATTTCACTTTGACATTTTTATATTATTGACTTGTTCTAATTGTTTTTATTTTTATTTTGAATGTTTTATTTTTTGCTTGTTTAATTGAATGTGTTTAAATTATAATTTTAAATGTTATGTAGCTTGTCGCATGCCTTGGCTCACGCTGTAAGTGCGGCAAGCAATGGAATTTAATAAATAATAATAATAAATAAATACAAAAACATAAACCACTGAGAATCCGGTAAAAAAAAACGGTCCGTTGTCCGGTGAAACAAATTGCCGTGAACAAGCGCTCTCATTCTATTTTTCTGAGGCAAAAAAAAATCTAGGGCGAGCAAGGATCATAAATGTGAACCGTCAGTTTATATACCTTGCCACTGATTCTCGCTAAAGTCTGCATAGCACGTAGGATATTTTCCAACTCTCCGATACTCGCTTCAGCTAACACAGACAAGCCCCACACGAGGCCGCACCACGACGACTTCAGCAACTGAAATGGAAATAAGGAATATTAGAAGAATTTTGACCATTTTTCGCCAAATATGGCATAACTGACTTCAACCGTATACGGAATAGGGTAGTTGACCGGTATTATAGTAGTTTATGCAATAACGAGTGTTTTAATACCCGTGTTATATGCAGTTGCATACACTACTTTATCTTCACTAATAAAAATAAAAAAAAATCTAAGGCCATTCTAAAATCTCGCGCAGGGCCAATCAGGAGCGAGCGCGCGATGTTATAATGAGATTTTACGATATCGATGTGGATATTATAACATCATGTGAAATTGCTTAAATTGAGTGTTGTGTTGTCTGCGCTATAACAGTAGTCATTATAAGTCAAGTATTGGAAACATAAGTAGAATGTTACAACATTAGTGTAGATAAAATTAATTAAAAGAATTAGGATTAGTGAATCCTGGAATTAATTATGATTCGTAAACTGAAAAAAAAATGGCTAGTCAAATTCGGAGATATAAGCTTGTAAAGATTTTGGTAGGGATGGAGAGGGAATGCTTTGTCCCTTTGCCACAAAGCATAGCATAGTATGACGAATGTATAACACTTACGGGCCGTGACGTCACAGCCTGCTATAGTGGGCTCTTTGTCTAGCAAGAACAGAAATATACTTGTAACTTCTTTATAGATAGATAGATAGACATCCTTTGTTGTTAACACAAAGAGCACTAGTAACACAGATAACAAAATCTAATTTGATTTTATTTTTGTTTTCGGTAATCGGTTTTGTTTATGGTTAGCTGTTACAGGAGGATATCAAAAAACTCTAGACTAAATTGTAGCCTGCGCTGCATCTCATTTTCATCTACCTCTTCAATCTTCTGCACCACGTGGGTTGCCCATTACTCGTAGCTTCTTTCGTCTCGTTCTCTGAATCTATCGGAAAAGGAGAGAAATCGGACTAACTTCTAGCCTGAGCTGCATCTCCTTCTCTTCTACTTCTTCAATCCTCTGCACCACGTTGGAGTTCTGATCCGCCTCGCCGTGCCCGTTGTTCGTCGCTTCTTTCGTCTTGTTCTCTGAATCTATTGGAAAATATTGTACTGTACTGTACCAGCCTTTTTAATAGTCCACTGCAGGACGTAGGCCTACCCACGAAGGGTGGATTGGGTCATATCCACCACGCTGGCCCAGTGCGGGTTGGTGGATTCACATACGCCATCGAATTTCTTCTACGGACGTATGCAGGTTGCCTCACGACGTTTTCCTTCACCGAAAAGCCAGTGGTGTGAAATTCCGTACATAAATTCCAAAGAACTCATTGGTACGGGACTGGGATTGAACCCACGACCTCACGATTGTAAGGCGGGCGTCACTACCTCTAGACCACCACGGCTTGGAAAATATATAACATCTTATTTCTTACTGATATTGTAAATCCGAAAGTGTGTTTGTTTGTTCCTCTTTCACGCAGCAACGGAGTAACAGATTGACTTGATTTTTGGCCTGGACATTGAAAGAGGGCAAGTGGCATAGGCTGTTTTTATCCCGGAAAAATAATAGGTTTCCATGGGATAGCACAAAACCAAAATATTACGTGTTATTTAACCTATAGGATATAACCTCTTCAGAAAGAGTATACTATGCCGAAAGGAGGTGATTCAGGTAATAATTATGAACAACTTTTACTAACGAGCCGACCCGGAATTTAAATAATCGGCCAAGTACGAGTCGGACTCGCGCACGGAGGGTTCCGTATTGTATGGGAGCCCCCCTTAAATATTTATTTTATTTTAATTTTATTATTTATTATTGAAGGGAATATTATAACTAAATATTCTGTGAAAATTTCAAGCATCTACCTGGTACCATTATTAATATAGAGCGAAAAACGTCTAAAAATTCAGGTTTGTTGTATGGGAGCCCCCCTTAATTTTTATTTTTTATTTTTTTATTTTGTTCTTAGTATTTGTTGTTATAGCGGCAACCGAAATACATCATCTGTGAAAATTTCAGCTGCCTAGCTATCATGGTTCATGAGATACAGCCCGGTGACAGACAGACAGACGGACATCGAAGTCTTAGTAATAGGGTCCCGTTTTTCCCTTTGGGTACGGAACCCTAAAAAACAGCTGTGTATCACACACAAAATTGTAATTTGGAATAGACAAAATGCATGAAACAGATGATCCCGTAGCTTGGCAAGTGTAATGCATATGTCCTCATTTCTCTTTGAGGGCATGCCTATGTACAACAGTGGACTATTAAAGACTAATACAGTACCTTTTTGATTGTTAGTCTTGTTGGAATTAATTTCCTTTTCTTCAGCTTCACTTTGGGTCTCATTTTGCTCGTATAGTTCTTGAAGCCTGAAATAAACAAAATATGTTAGATTTTAGTGATTTGTGAATTGAAGTATTTATGTGTTTAGTAATTACTCGGAATGGATTTTGTTGGCATTGACATGAAATTTGCGTTACGTAGTAAAAACTTTAGAGTTCACTTTGCGGGTGGACGTTTTATGATACGCTTGCTTTACGTGGTCTCCACTCGAGAACTTTTTAATCCCATCGGTCATCAGTCCTCTCCGTGTTATGTGCCCTGCCCACTGGCCAACTTGCCAATCCGCTGGGTTATGTCATTCGCTTTAGTTTTCCTACGGATCTCTTCACTTCTGATTCAATCTCGCAGAGAGACTCCGAGCATAGCTCTCTCCGTAGCTCGTTGTGCTACTTGTAGCTATTAATAAAGCGCATAGTAAGAGACCACGTTTCAATGCCATAAGTCATCACTGGCAACACATACTGATCGAAAACTTTCGACTTGAGGCAAATTACGCAATTTTCCGAACGCTGCCCAGCCGAGTTGGATTCGACGATAGACATCTTTTTTTTAAATTGGACCTACCTAACTGGACTACTTATTCTTGTAGACGTACGAGTCAAAGAGTTAAGAACCGACCTCCAACAGATAAACTGTATAAGTACCTGAAATATTCAGTCCCTTCAACAGTGATGGCTATTGAGCGTATGATCTCCATTAGACAGGCGTAGGCCACCGATATGCCGTAGCCATCTTGTATCGCGGGCGCTTCGGTTCGGTCCAGCATTTCGATGCTGAAACAACATATTTGTGATATTTAAAAAAAAATAGATAAAAGATTTGACGACGGTAGAACCTGACTTACCTAAGTGACCTTTTGATGAAACTTTTATTACATCGCCTCGTTTTATTACCAGTGTTACTACCAATCTTACTACCAGTAGTAAGAACGGTAAATGAATTACCGTTATTACTACTAAAGTTGAAAGTTGTTACAGCAGTAAACATAAATTACCCGTGTTACTACCGTAAATCTAAATTAACAAAAAGAAACAAAATATGACCATGCCATGCTAGATTTGTATGACAGGTATCAAAGTGACAGCTGTCAAACTAAAATATGTTTTTTAAGGTCATAGTTCAAGTCAAATATGACAGATATCAAAGTGACAGCTGTCATTCTGGAATTAATACTAGAGTTTCATGACAGGTGTTAATGTGACAGCTGTCAAATTTAAAAATTATTTATCTCCATTCGTCGATTCTTGAGCATTAGGTACTCTTTTCATTCGACGAGATATTCTGTCACTTTTGTGAAGTTTTACATCTGTCATCTGAAATATAGATTTTGTTGAATTCTTTCACTTTTGCAGAGACAGCAAAAGTTTACAGTCGACAGTTACGTGACTTTACCATTTTTAAGTTTGACAGCTGTCACTTTGCCACCTGTAATGCAACTTTTTTATGAATTACAGAATGACAGCTGTCACTTTGATGTCTGTCATATGTCATATGAACTATGACCTGAAAAAAAGTTTTAATTTGACAGCTGTCACTTTGACACCTGACATGCAAATCTAGCAAATGCTGGTGTTTATTTGGCTCAACGCATAAGCATTGCCATTCAGCGTGGCAATGCAGCCAGCATGATGGGCACGCTGCCAACTGGCAGTGGGCTTGAGCATTTGGATTATTTTAGACCTTCAAAGGTCTGAGGATGATCCAATATGCTTTTTGTGTAATAGTAGTGTAGTTTTGTTGTAGTTAATAAAGGCACTTTTGCCAGTTAAAAAAAAATCTAGCATGACAGGTCATATTTTGTCTCTTTTTGTTAATTTAAATTTACGGTAGTAACACAGGTAATTTATTTTTACTGCTGTAACAACTTTCAAGTTTAGTAGTAATAACGGTAATTCATTTACCGTTCTTACTACTGGCAGTAACACTGGTAATAAACCATCGCCTCAAACTTTTTCGTCCATCTATTGCATGTCGCGTGACGGTCGGCCGCGGAGTAGGGGTAAAGTGAAAGGCGCTCGGCAGAGCAGCCGAGGCCAATATGGCGGCGCATATGGTTCGCATCAGCTGACCGTGTAGTGTATATGTTACAGTCATAGTGATTAAATAGTTATTATACATAATGACTGGTCATTATGTATAATATCTACTCAATTTAGATAAAGTGATAATTGACACAAAATTAATCACATTAACTAGCTATTTTATATAATATCTTCGAAGACTTGGATAATGTAATAAAACAAACTCGTAATAAGGACAGATTGTCTCTGGCGCTTCGCCGGCCGCTGCCGCGGCACGCTCGCTTCGCTCGCTCGGCTCGCGCGTTGTTGTCACTGTTCAAACCTAACCTAACCTAGTAGGCAGATCAAGAGTCCAAGGAAAACTATTACTAGGTTAGGTTAGGTTTGAACAGTGACAACAACGCGCGAGCCGAGCGAGCGAAGCGAGCGTGCCGCGGCAGCGGCCGGCGAAGCGCCAGAGACAATCTGTCCTTATTACGAGTTTGTTTTATGACATTATCCAAGTCTTCGAAGATATTATATAAAATAGCTAGTTAATGTGATTAATTTTGTGTCAATTATCACTTTATCTAAATTGAGTAGATATTATACATAATGACCAGTCATTATGTATAATATCCAGATTTATTACTTTGGCTGTAACATATAGACTATAACTCATTTATACCAGTGGTTTCATAAAACAACACAATCATTTTCAGTTTTTTGACACAATAGTAAAAAAGCAGTTTTTATTTCTTCCATTTATTCCAGCTAAAAAGTAAGCCAAAAATGATATTTTAAAGAAAAAAGATCTCTAGGATCAGCCTGGTTCGACATTCGTCATTTTTATTGTAGCTTATTTCGAAGTCTAGCTACTGTCTGTACGCCTAGATAAAATTAAACTACGCACTTGCACTTTGGAAAGAAGCATCTCCTTTGATGATACCCTTGTATTATAATGATACCGAGTCAGAATACGTTTTTTAAATATTTAAATTATTGTTCCACAGACTCCAGGGTCTGTGCCCTTGGTTAAGTTAGTTTTAACAATTGACTGAACGCGACTGTACAACAGCACGGGTAGCATGGCAAAGGGACAAATTAGCATTCCACCATTATATCTCCTCGAAGAGGAAATGAAGTATGGATGACAATGACAACTGACATTAAAAGTGGATAAAATGGTTTTTTCCCTTTGCCGTGATACCCGTGCTGAGATGGGTTAGTTTAAATCTTAGCTTTAGTTAGCAGTTTCGGTGCATTGCGTGAATGCCGCGAGCAAACCGGCGACACGCATGCAGCACCCGATCACGAGTGTGACGCATGTGCCAGCCATCGCTCTCCTCGACCATACTTGAGGGAAGAGAACGAGCCGACACACGACGCCGCCGAGACTAGGTGTTTTAGGTTATAAGTCATCTGAAGTGTAAACTTACTAAACAGATTTAGCGGTGCCGGGCTCGAACGTGACACAGAGAGGCAGCCAGACTCCCTTCCAGTAGAACCCTGACTGCTGCGGAATGCCTGAAGTGTAAACTTACTAAACAGATTTAGCGGTGCCGGGCTCGAACGTGACACAGAGAGGCAGCCAGACTCCCTTCCAGTAGAACCCTGACTGCTGCGGAATGCCTGAAGAACCTGTAAAGATGTAATTAACATCTTTAATGAACTAATTGAATTATATACTTACTAGGAGTTATTAAATTAACATAACAAACGAGTAATTTAAAAATGCATAAAATCTGGAGCACCATGTCTAGCAATGACTATAAAATTCAACCTCCGTCAAAATAGGGTGAAACCTTCGAGCAAATATCTACAGAGCCACAGTCCCTAAGTAAAAGTAGTAAAAAACTGTCCGAGTGCCGTCATCATAACGACTTAGATATTTACATTAAATAATTCACAATGTTTTCTCGAATCGTTATGTCACCTAACTAGTGCTTGTCACCGAGCACTTTGGCATCGCGCGGCATTGTAGTCAGCTAACAATCGCGTTACGACTAACTGAAAAGCCTGCCCACTACATTGCTCACACACTTACACAGCTTGGGCAGAGTTTTGGCTCGGACCTTTTTTTTGCACCATTGTGACTCTATAGATATTTGCTCAAAGGGTGAAACAGAGCTACGTGCGTAGTGTGTGAGGCCACTGCTTTAATGCCACATTTGTGAGAACAAACTTTTAACTTTAACTTTTTGAGAACAAAATCTCCGCTCCATTCCGGTCACTAGCGTGTTTTGTTTTCTCAAACCTCCTTGGCAATATAACTACCCCGACCAGAGTTATATTCAGACCAGACCAGACCAGAGGGCCGAGTGAGAGTTTTTAACTATGTTCGAAAACTACTGATCTCTATTTAAATGTGAGTTTTTTTTACGGTAATGTAACGAGCACTAAATCGATATAACACAAGCGCGGCAACGGCTGTGATTGGCTAAATCAAGTATTTGTGTCGAGTTTGTGTGCTCGACGCGACGCTCGGGTACATAAACTCGGAGCGTTCGGGCAACGTGACGTAAAAGTAATTCGATTTTATTTGTAAAACTTACACTCGGCACTCAGCTCTGCTCCGCTTCACTTTGGTGAAGTTTGACCTTACTACGGATAGCTAAAAATAACACAAGTTGTTGCTAACTTTTTTGTCAATTTCATTCACAAAATCGCGAAAGCAGCAACGACCTGACTGATCTACAATCCATGTGGTCATGCATAGCATTATTATCTGCAATGGATCTGTGTTATTTTATATTGTTTGCGATTTTTGCAACAAATGAGGCAACTGACAAGATAGCCGACGGTGAGCAATTTTTAATTTAATTCTATCATCCACAAAAGGAGATCTTATTACTGGCATACAATGCGGCACCAGATGTTTTTTTAGAAAATTTGACGCGGAAGAGTGCGGAAGCGTGCCCGTACTCCCGACACACAGCGCAGAGGCGGAAGCACCCCAGGTTTTAGTGGGTATATCGTCGACTAGGGTTGGCGGGAACTCCAACATAACCACCAGTCTCCTGAGGCTCTGGTTTATCCATAAAGGATCAAAGGGTCAAAAAAATAAATAATCGGCCAAGTACGAGTCGTAATCGCGCACGGAGGGTTCCGTACTGTATGGGAGCCCCCCCTTAAATATTTATTTATTTTGATTTTATTATTTATTATTGAAATGAATATAAAACTAAATATTCTGTAAAAATTTCAAGCATCTACCTGTTACCATTATTAATATAGAGCGAAAAACATCTGAAAAATCAGGTTTGTTGTATGGGAGCCCCCCTTAAATATTTATTTTATTTTCTTTTTAGTATTTGTTGTTATAGCGGCAACAGAAATACATCATCCGTGAAAATTTCAGCTGCCTAGCTATCATGGTTCATGAGATACAGCCACCGATACCGGTGACAGACAGACAGACAGACGGACATCGAAGTCTTAGTAATGGGTCCCGTTTTTCCCTTTGGGTACGGAACCCTAAGAAGGGGGTTTAGTAAATATGCCGCTACGTTTGCCGATTTGTATATCACACGTTGGGTCTCAATGTACAGCTCTAAATAGCACGTCACTGTCTGTCTGTACATAAAAATGAACACCACTATGCCGATGCCCGGTAGGTTTCTCCTCACACTATTTACCTATTCGATATTAACATAACGCAGGTATGTCCGAATCATACGTAAGACACCGGACACAGACACAGGGAATCGTAGTTGCTGTGTCCTGTAGCGGTGATCACCCGTAGCTACTATGATCACTGGTAACCGTAGTTACTCCGGGCCGTAACCGTAGTAGCAACGGGTGACTGTGTCCGAACACCGCTACAGGACACAGCAACTACAGTTCCCTGTGTCAGAGTCCGGTGTCAGACACTCGTTTGCGCAGGGAGTGGATGATTTGATACTGGTTTTATAGAAATCAAATATTCATCGGTTGCTTGTGTCTCCCTGCCTTATTTTATTAGTCATCATAAACAAGAGCATTTCCTTTAACAGACATGGATGACGAGCAATTGGAGCATTTCAAGAAGCGCTGCACGCGGCGGTTTACTCCTGGAGTATGCGTCGATGCCGTCATGCAAGTCTGGACCTTCGACTTTCAGCTCATGAACTGCACGTGAGTTCTACCGTACTGGCCTATTTTAATTGTCCACTGCTGAACGTAGCCCTACCTACAAAGGGTGGTTGGGCTATATCCACTACGCTGGCCCAGTATGGATTGGTGGATTCACATACGCCATCGAGTTTCTTCTAAGGATGTACGCTGGTTTTCATTCCACCACGCTGGCCCAGTGCGGGTTGGTGGATTCACATACGCCATCGATTTTTCAAGGACGTACCTATGCAGGTTTCCTTACGATGTTATCTTTCACCGAAAAGCCCGTGGTGTGAAAACCCGTACATAAGTAGCAAAGAAATTAATTATACGGGATTGGGATTTGAACTCTAGACTTCAGGATTGATAGGCGAGCGTTACTACCCCTTGGCCACAGAAAAATTAGCCTATATTGGTAAGTTAACAAAGACAACTTTTTTTAATGGGACAGGTTTGCGTTTGACTACACCCTGTCTGATGTTAAAGCCGATATGCGAGCTAAGGTGTAGCACGCTTACCCAGAAAATACCTATTTATTAGGAATCTGAAGATTCCTATATTGTACTCTAGTAGAAAGGCAGACCAATGTATAAAATATTCATAATTTATGGAGGCTGCGAACAGGAAGCTAATCATTGAGCAGTAGTAAATTTATAGGTCAAAGGGAGTGAGGGGTGAGGTTCTGCGTAGCTTTTAGCTATATTAACATCATGGGCTAAAATCACCACCAAGTGGCATCCCAACTCGGTCCGGCCACTTGGCATGCCCCGAAAGAGATGGCGCGACGACCTTGACACCTTTGATAAGAACTGGTACACCATAGCACAAAACCGTCAAATCTGGAAAGATCGGGGGGAGGCCTTTCCCCAGCAGTGGGACACGACAGGCTAACAACAACAACCACCACATCATAGAAGCTATTAAGTTTGATTGGACCTATAAAGCGTTTCACATTCTGGCTGTCAGTAACAGTTTCGTCGTAATTTTGTAACAGAGAACGACTCGGGTGCCCCCAGTCGACCCGAAGCAACAGGTTCTCAACTTTGGAGACCTGCTTGAGACGGTGCCAGCCGATGGTGGACTTATACCTGCAGATACTGGCCTTTGGCGGCACGGACTCTAACTCCAGGTTCTTCTTGAGGAAAATACCCGGTGAGTATACCAAGTTATTACTGTAGTAGTTCTGATAGTAGATAACTAGTAGAACCACAGAGATACCAGAGGGATAATGTGATCGAACGAGAAGAGAAAGAAAATGCAATGATTTTATATGGGATGAGTTAGAAAGAGACATGAAAAATATCTCGAATGAGTGGCTAGTTGTCGTGTTTTTCTCTCAGTAGTGTCAAATTCCAATACATATTTGACAGTTTTGACAGCTCTGAGTCAGATTTTCCATACATTTTTGTGGATGAGAATTGCCTTAAGCGACAACAGCGCTATCTCTCTAGTTGTAATAGCTCTGTGAGTAGAACTGAATCTTCGTAAGCCTATATTTCTCGTTCTTGACAGATTTAGTTCATACTCGCAAATATTGTTAGGATTTAGATACGATAACGACACCGACACGACAGTCTTTTAATAAGAACTGGTACACTATAGCACAAAACCGTCAAATCTGGAAAGATCGGGGGAGGCCTTTGCCCAGCAGTGGACACGAAAGGCTAGCAACAACAACAACAGATACGATAAACGATCTTGCCGAATATTACTCGTATCGAAACCGGCTGATAAATATGCGACAGCAAATTTCCCCCCTTTTTGAGAGAAATCCTGTTTGACGGGTTCACAACTCCCTACTATGTAACTGCATGACTAATTGGTCACTGAAAGACTCTTTCCATTCTTCAGATATCGCTCTTCGCAGCGGCACAGCCTTCAAGCCCCCGCCCCCGCCCCCCGAAGAGGACTACTACCCTGGAGACGAGGCATTGCTAGCGCGAGTCATGTACCCGGATACTAAAGGACTTGACGACTTGCCGCCCGGGAGAGACGCCAACGATTACTTTGAATTACACGATCCGGCTACTTAGAGTTACACGAGCCTGCCACTTAATCAAAGAATATATAATAATACTACGTATAGAACGGCCACTCGTTACCCCCCACCCGTTTGAGTCTTCCTCACTTCCACCCCGCGTCCAGGACAGAACTTGCATTCAGCGCGCGGGCTGCACAGGCCGGTGGTGGATTTTATAATACAAACTACCTAGACTGTGACAATAGGGAAGACTTGTACTGTGTATGGTTGAATATGAATTATCATTGATAAACGCACCTGTGGCGACCGTGCGTATGTGTGTTGTCTGTGAGTAAGTATTGTGTAGTGTGCGTAAGACAGCAGATTTCGTATGAAAAATCGCGGAGTGTCCGGGCTGTGGTTATACTAAGCGCCACACAAATCGACGGATGAGAAGTTAGCCGCAGATGACACTTCGCCGTGATTCGCTAATTATTGCGCATGTGTGCACAATGCGTAGGGAGCGCGCGGGAGGCATGAGTTTGGCGGGCGGGTCTGCCCCGGCTTCTCTTTTCTCTGACTCCCGCGTAAACCTATATTTCGGCTTTTGCGCAGCGTTCTGCGCATAACTTCCCATCCGCCGATTTATGTGGCGCTCAGTATACACTACCCCACCACTTAAAATTCCACAATCCGGCTACTTAGAGTTACACGACCCGACTACTAAGAATAGGCATGTTTACCGTGTATAAAAATCATAATTATAATTATTGCGTTAGATAATTAAAAAAGATTGGCCATGTTTTTTTTCTGTTGTCAATGAAACAATGCAACCCGGTCATTATAACAAAGTAAAATGACAAACAGACTCACCGGCAGGCACGTTGACATTCGAAGCGACGAACAAGCTCTGTACGTAGGCGCCCAGCGCGTTCACAATGTGCTGGAATATCTTCGTAGAGTGGGGCTTCATGTCGTAGCACTCGCAGAATGACTTCAACAGTTCTAGAAAAATAAATAATTATTTTAATGAGGACGATTCCGGTGTATAACAACCGCTACTATATCAGAGGCCTTCAAACAGCTTCACTTTACGACTAGAGGTAGCCGGTCTATAAGAATTTACTTTCACAAACCACAGAGACACACAAAGATCACAGAGATATCGCCAAAATAGCGTCATCAAAACCACCTTTAATATACTTCCAAAAAGAAGGAGGTTCTATGTTCATCTGTCTGTATTTATTTTGTGTGTTCATCGAATTTTTTAGGCAATTGTGAACCGAATTAAAAATTATTTTTTAGTTAGAAAGCGTAGGTATACTTCCGAGGTGATCCCATTTAAATTTTATCGAAATCGGCTGATACGTTTTTAGAAAATCAACAATAATGGAAAAATTGTATACATCAATTCGAGCGAACTATTCGAATTTTGGACACGATGGAAGTCGGTTTTGCCATTTTTTGCGAAAATAATAATTATTTGTTTTAGTGTACAACAACCGCTGCTATATCAGAGGCCTTCAAACGACTTCACTCTACAACCAGAGGTGGCCGATCTATAAGAATTTACTTCACAAATCACAGAGACACACAAAGATCACAGAGATATCGCCAAAATAGCGTCATCAAAACCACTTTGTACGGTGCAACTGTTCAGTATTATAGGCCCCATTCACCATCAGGCCAAATGGATGACGTCCAAATGAACTGGCTTTATTTAATAAAGGCTATTTATTAAGTTTAGACTTCATTTTTTACAGAAACATTGTTTGAAGATTTAGGTAGCCAGAAATACTATGTACATAAAGATAAATCCACAGATGATTTTGTTTGAAAGTAATCAAACAAGTTGCTAAACTATTTTTGACGCTACACCAACGAAAAGTCGCCATTTCTAACGACGAAGTCGCAATCTCGTAACATCGAATGGATGTCATCCATTTGGCCTGATGGTGAAAGGGCCTATTATAAATAGTCAAAACATCATTTTTTCCAAACCACCAATTTACGTAGTTTCACTTATTATTTCACGTTCACTTTCCATGCTCTAACACGACGGGCGCGCACTTATTTAGTAATTTCATCAGATTATCAATGAATTCCCTATATTCACGCAACTGGACTTACAATTCTTATCATTAGAGGTGTCCCGTACACACGTTTTGACAATATTTGAGTCTACCAGAATCAAAAACCGCAATGTCCACTATAGACAAAAAATGAGTTATTTATGGTCGCAAATTCAAAAAACTCAATAATGTCTTTTGTAATTTTACTTTTCCATCAAAACTGGCATAATCCCATGGAAATCTCCATTTTAAAATTAAAGTGTGAAGCAAAACCAGCTATGTCCAATGAATTTATTTCAAACTCAGCAATGTCTTCGTGAGCCTTTATATTTGTGTTTCATAACCTACAATGTCCATCAGAGTTTGCAACAAAAAACGCAAAATTACTTAACTTACTAATTGACTTAGCTGATTTTGAAATATCCCTATGGATATTTCAAAATCAGCTAAGTCCAAATTAAATCTCTTTTGACGTGACAACGTCTTATAAATTGGTTTGCCGGGTGACACTTCAAGAAACTGCGTTACGCTCCGCTCACACTTCATGCGCTCTCATTCGTCTCATTCGTCTCAAAGTCGTTGTCACGTAAAACTTTCGCCCGTATACCGACTTTACAGGCAACCAATTTTTTTTTTTACCAGTTTTCTTATTAGATAGAGAGTTTTATTAATTATTTATTGCGTATGTAGATTTTTTACTTTATTTATAAACACAAGTTTTAGTTGCAGTGAATCGTAGCTGTCTGCAATCACAAAATTGTGATTTGCTGTTACTTTGCAATGGTGGACATTGCGGTTTTTGATTCTAGTAGACTCATTTATTGAATAATCACTAAGAAAAAAATGTTACCATGTATGCGATATGAGAAATAATTTTCATGAGTTTATTTTTCTTCTTTTATTGTTGTAAGAGTACAAAAAAAAAATCTCAAAAACCTCTAAATTTTATAGTTGCAACCATATTAAATCCATCAATTTTTACAATAATAGAACGTAAATTCGTTGTCCTACTCGGCTTTATGTTACGTATCTGTGGTTACGTAGTATGTGGTTACCTGGTTGTATCGACATCTTGTGTAGCACCTCTAACGCCAACGCGCGCTGCCACAGCGGTTTATCCGGGTCCAGGAACTTTATTGTGAGAGACAGGAATATTTCACACTCCGTTACCTGAAAACAAACACTGTGTTATAAACTACTAGACGACCCGCCCCGGCTTCGCACAGGTGTATTATACATATAAACCTTCCTCTTGAATCACTCTATCCATTAAAAAAAACCGCATCAAAATTCGTTGCGTAGTTTTAAAGATTTAAGCATACAGACAAACAAACAGACAAAAATAGCGACTTTATTTTATACTATGTAAGGATAAGGATTGTCACGCGGTAGGCGCTCGTAGTAACTACGACGAGTTGTTTACGAGTAGGCTTGATAACTATGACATAAACTGTGGTTGTTTACTAGGGTCGTCTTTTGTTTAGTTTTTTTTTCTATTAAATAACAATAGTTTCGATAACTTTAATACTGTTTACCTCGTTAACACAATAGCGTCGATCAATCTAGACAATTCGAGGCAACTTTGATTCTGGTATCAATAGACCGGTCGGCCCTTGAATAGTTCAGTATTTCGTTTACCGTCGAAGCGAAATTATATCAGTATCAGTGATTGTTAGGTGTGTTCAGTGACAAGTTTGTGTGAACATCAGTGCAAGTGTGAGTGTTTTTACGCGAACAAATTGTGTCGCGCGTTTTGTGATTTTGTGAAGTGATTGTGCGCAATAAAGTGCAAAAAGTGACTCGTCATTTTAACTGATTATCCAAGAAACAATCTCATAACATTTTGTTTGTTTAATTTCGTTCAAAAGATAAAAAAATAAGTTATTGAGTTTAGTTTATGTGTGGCTCCATATCATTTTTACAGTGTCCCTGGCGGATTCTTGAAAGAACTAGCAAAAAAGTATAGAACCACATGAAAACGATGATAGTTTTCGATTGCAACACATCCTTGTACCTACTCAGGCTTGTGAAGGTCTTCAAAATAAGAACAGTTTGCTCGAGTCGTTGGGACCATAGACATGGCGCCCGGGATGTGGAGGATTTCGTATAGGTTTGTGTTTGACTACCTACATATTGCCTGAAGCAGATTTGCGGTCTAGGATGTAGCACGCTCACCTAGAAGATATCTATTTACTCGGGATCTACGAGGGGTGATCCAAAAGTAATGACAATCAATAACAAATACAATGAATGACATAAAAAATAAATTTATTTCTCAACATAGTCTCCTAGCAAGTCTATACATTTAGTCCATCTCTTTTCTAAACCTAAAATTCCCTTAGAAAAAAAATCTTTATCTTGACTCTCAAAAAAGTCCTCAACCGCGGCCATCACGTCGCTATCATCGTCAAATTTCTTGCCTCGGACATGGTTCTTGAGTCGTGGAAAGAGATAAAAGTCACTGGGGGCTAGATCTGGTGAATAAGGGGGGTGATCCACCAGCTCAAAGCCCGCTTCCTGAATGGCAGCCATGGCAATTGCAGCTTTGTAAACCGGTGCGTTGTCTTGATGGAACAGCACTCCAGCCCGCAGTTTGCCTCGCCTTTTCTCCTTAATAGCCTCCCGCAATCTTCTTATTTGTTCTGCATAGTAGGAGCCTGTAATAGTGGCCCCCTTTTCCAAGTAGTCCACCATGATTATTCCTTCAGCGTCCCAAAAAACAGACGCCATAACCTTCCCTGCTGAGCTTGACACTTTGAATTTCTTCGGCGTCGGTTCATCGGATCGTTTCCATGTCATCGATTGTTGTTTTGTTTCAGGATCAAAATGGTGGATCCAGGTCTCGTCCATGGTCACAAAACGTGACAAAAAATTATCCTTGTCTGCCTGGAAATTTTCGAGATTTGCTCTTGACATGTCGACTCGTTTCTTCTTTTGCTCGTCGTTTAACATTTTCGGTACCCAACTTGCGGAGACCTTTCTCATATGCAATTCGTTCGCAAGGATTCTTTGAATGCTGCCATATGAGATCCCTGTGACCTCAGCTACATGCCTGATAGTCACTCTTCGATCTTCCAATACAACTTCTTCAACTTTTTTCACATTTTCTTCAGTGAGGGACGTCGATGGGCGTCCTTCGCGGTGTTCGTCTTCCGTCGATGTTCTTCCCAGCTTAAACTCCTTAGCCCAGCGTGCAACTGTGGAATATGGAGGAGAAGAGTCCCCTAATGTTTCCACCAAGTCGCTATGTATGTCTTTGGTAGACATTTTTTTCAAGCAGAGTTATTTAATGACAGCTCTGATTTCGTGTTTTTCCATTTTGATGTTCACTCCTTGACAGCCCGTATTCAAATGAATGTAGCTCCCGGGAATCGTGGCCTATTTATATGTTTTTTTTTTCCTGAACTAGTTGGTAATTGAGCAAGTGACTGATATTTTTTTTGTATTTTTGTGTGCAGTAGAAATAACTGATTATCATTACTTTTGGATCACCCCTCGTAAAGACACCCACGTTGTACTTTAGCGGAAAGACAGACTCAAGCATTCCACTCTCTGGCTGTTCGTATGAGGAATGTGGATTCGATTACGCTTGGTTCTAACGCGCGGAATGTCCACAATAAAAGGGTGGCGCTTTGGTCGCGTTTGTGTAGAAGAAAGCGGCAGGTGGGACCAGATTGATGTGGAGGTGGAGGGAAGTGACCGTCACCTTGCGGTGTGATACACTCGCTTACCAGAGCGGCGTGGTACTTGTGCAGGATGACGGCGACGAGCCGCAGCAGGCGCATGGTGACGGGGAAGTGGGGCCACTCGGCCGCCGCCGGGCTGCCCGCGCCGCCGCCCGCCACCGCGCCCGGGATGTGGAGGGAAGTGACCGTCACCTTGCGGTGTGATACACTCGCTTACCAGAGCGGCGTGGTACTTGTGCAGGATGACGGCGACGAGCCGCAGCAGGCGCATGGTGACGGGGAAGTGGGGCCACTCGGCCGCCGCCGGGCTGCCCGCGCCGCCGCCCGCCACCGCGCCCGGGATGTGGAGGGAAGTGACCGTCACCTTGCGGTGTGATACACTCGCTTACCAGAGCGGCGTGGTACTTGTGCAGGATGACGGCGACGAGCCGCAGCAGGCGCATGGTGACGGGGAAGTGGGGCCACTCGGCCGCCGCCGGGCTGCCCGCGCCGCCGCCCGCCACCGCGCCCGGGATGTGGAGGGAAGTGACCGTCACCTTGCGGTGTGATACACTCGCTTACCAGAGCGGCGTGGTACTTGTGCAGGATGACGGCGACGAGCCGCAGCAGGCGCATGGTGACGGGGAAGTGGGGCCACTCGGCCGCCGCCGGGCTGCCCGCGCCGCCGCCCGCCACCGCGCCCGGGATGTGGAGGGAAGTGACCGTCACCTTGCGGTGTGATACACTCGCTTACCAGAGCGGCGTGGTACTTGTGCAGGATGACGGCGACGAGCCGCAGCAGGCGCATGGTGACGGGGAAGTGGGGCCGCTCGGCCGCCGCCGGGCTGCCCGCGCCGCCGCCCGCCACCGCGCCCGGGATGTGGAGGGAAGTGAACGCAGCCCTGGGGAAAATGTTAATAACTTACTACACGGAATCCCCGTCCGAAGAGTGACCGTACTAGCTTCAGTTAGGCCAATTGTCCACCGCGGCGCTCGGGTGACGGACGTGCGGTGGACACGCGGCTACAGTAAATGTGTGTACCGCTACTTCGGCGCCGTCATATCGTTTTCGGTGACGGCCTGGCGGCGGTGGACAAACGCCCTTAGAGCCTGTTCAGCTGGGGCATACCATACAACGCACGATTGCGCGCGTAAATAACGGCACGCATTTTCCGCGCGATCGAGAAGTCGTGCGATTGCATGAGCTCAGAAGTATTGGATATGTGACAATCGCGACAGCTCAAACACGGGTAAACCGCTCATTCTAAATTGGTTCTTAGATGATCGCTATAAAATCCTTTGTAATTAATTATCACTTGTGAAGTGTTGTCGTGCCTTATAACCAGCAACAATTCTAAAAAAATGTTTGAAGTATGGCTTCTGTGGGCACGGAAAACAAGCGCCACGCAGTTCTTACTTTACAGAAGTGGTCATTACTCGTTTATTTATTATTGTAGGACAACGTTATTGGGCTTAATAGAAAGCTAGAAAGACACTCTATGTTTTTTATTACGATATTCAATTCGATAAACCATTAAATATAAATTTACAAAAGTGTGAGTATAAAATCGATTTTTTTGAAAATATTTTTTAATGACTACACTTACGTGATCGATGTCTAAGAAACAATAATGGATCATTAGTAGACCTATTAAACGATACCAATCACGAGCTATTTGATGAAATAGAACTCGAGATATAAGCAAATACCTACAAAGGTCGGCGGCCATATTTGTGACGTCATAACTTCTAAAGTCTACCAGTTATCGCTTGACGACCGCTGGATCCTTGGTTTAGAAGCAATAACGAACACTTGATACTAATTGTAGGTAAATACAAGATATGGCTACGAATATCTATGAAATGAATCGGCCGCCTCCAGTCTAATACTATGGATGCTACATAAAGGAGATTTTGCGTGAAACGGACAGGAAAAAAAAATTAAATTTTCTACAAAATCCAAGACCTGACATTTTTGTTCTGTCCGGTTCAAGTGAATAACAGAATCACAAACAAAAGCATATTCCAGGTTACTAAGTATGAGGTATATAAGACGAAATATGAGGTCAAGCACTGAAGATTTTTTTTTAAATCAACTGTAGGACTTCACTGCTGGACTAAAAATTTAAGGATATAGATCCTTAACCTATCACAGGTGTTGGTGCTCACCTGTACTTAACATTTGGCGAAAACAGTCTTATGATCAACGCACATACGTGCTCTTTTAGCAGGAATTTGAACTCCGATATCTGAAAGAAAAAAGAAATAATAATGTTATTTTTTGTTTGTGAAAAAGCTTCTTGGTGAGGGTATAGCGGCATTTCGACCCGCAAGCGGTTCGCACCGCGGGGCGAATCGCCCAATGGCATCGACCCCACCGAATCCTTTAAAATAGTTTTAAAACTTTAAAAGATCCGGATCATAGAAAAAATAAATAAACTAATGCACATTATGTTAATTGAGAAATAAAATAAGTACAAACAACAAAATTACAGAGAGCATGTTAAAAATCAAATACTAGACTGGTAATTTTGACCTGCACTTAGCCTTTTTTGCTAATATACATCCTATCCATCCCGGATAGATGGATGATCAATCCATCAGCCATAAAATGTCCACTACTGAACGAAAGCCTTCCATAAACATAGGACATCCACCAAACACTCGTCAGTCCACCTTGTTGGACTTCTCGAGAACTTTTTGCCCCATCTGTCATCAGTTCTCCGTGCTACGTGTCCTGCCCACTGCCATTTCAACTTGTCAATCCGCTGAGCTATATCGATTACATTGGTTCTTCTACAGCAGTCTCCATAGCTCGTTAGTCTACTTGAGGCTTATTTTTACCTTACCCGCCCCGGCTTCGCACAGGTGTATTATACATATAAACCTTCCTCTTGAATCACTCTATCTACTAAAGAAAACCGCATCAAAATCCGTTGCGTAGTTTTAAAGATATAAGCATACATAGGGACAGACAGCGGGAAGCGACTTTGTTTTATACGATGTAGTGAAGCCCATATTATAGTAAGAAAGAATAACAATGCGTTTTAATTATAGTACCTTAAAGAATATAGGCGAGAAATCCGTGAGTACTGTGTCGAGCAGTTCCAATCCGAAAGTTTTGGGGACGTCGGTGAGACCCACCAGCCAGTCGGCAGAATCGCCGTTTATAAGCTGGATTATATCCTGAAATGTATTGGTTACTATAAACACTGTGTACAAATAAGCTAATAGTAGTTTATGCAACTGTCATATAACAAAGGGTATTAAAACACGAGTGTGAGTTTATGGAACGAGCGCAGCGAGTTCCATAATAGTAACGAGTGTTTTAATACCTGTGTTATATGCAGTTGCATACACTACTTTATCTACACTCTTTTAATTTGTATTTAAAAACAAAACGCATTGCGAAACATTAAATTCACGCGTACGTGTATTGTCAACTCACAGTGAACTTGCCGCCATTAAAATCTAACCAATGAGAGTGCAGCTGCGTGCGCAGGGCCAATCAGGATCGACCGCGCGCTGTTGTTCTTTTTTTATTTCATTGGCACAAGATCTTACCAAAGAGTTTTGTGTACCTATGTAAGTTTAGTAGTTTCGACGAAGTTTTCACGTATAACCCAACTGTTTTCAAAAGCCAGCCTAATATCAAAATTGTATACAACTTGTATGAGGATTTTGACATAAGGCTCGCCAGGTTAATTGGTCGCGTTTTATCGATGTTATAATGAGATTTTACGATATCGATGTGGATATTATAACATCATTTGAAATTGCTTAAATTGAGTGTTTTGTTGTCTGTGCTATAACAGTAGTCATTATAAGTCAAATATTGGAAACATAAGTAGAATGTTACAACATTAGTGTAGATAAAGACAACTGATAATACTGGGTTATCCAGAACTGGTGTACTAAACCGAATGGAGGTAACCATTAGGCCTCATTAAGAACAATTTTTGAAGTGATGCGACTTCCGACAAGGTTGCGTTAGACGTTTAACGCTACCATAGAGTATGAAAGCACTGTTGCGTCGAAGTTTCACTTCTTCCGCGCGGAGGGACTCCACGCACTATTTTTAGGGTTCCGTACCCAAAGGGTTAAAACGGGACCCTATTACTAAGACTCGGCTGTCCGTCTGTCTCCAGGCTGTATCTCATGAACCGTTATAGCTAGAAAGCTGAAATTTTCACAGATGAT
Organism: Hypomecis atomaria; assembly: GCA_964007245.1. NCBI lineage: Eukaryota > Metazoa > Arthropoda > Insecta > Lepidoptera > Geometridae > Hypomecis > Hypomecis atomaria. The sequence continues at coordinate 3,598,748 of OZ023305.1, forward strand.
GTATTTCTGTTGCCGCTATAATAACAAATACTAAAAACAGAATAAAATTAATAATTAAGGGGGGCTCGCCCATACAACAAACCTGTTTTTTTTTTCATTGTTTAGTTAGAAACAATTAGGTTTGTTTAGTTAGAAACAATTAGGTTTGTTGAGTTAGAAACAATTAGGTTTGTTTAGTTAGAAACAATTAGGTTTGTTGAGTTAGAAACAATTAGGTTTGTTTAGTTAGAAACAATTAAGTTTGTTTAGTTAGAAACAATTAATAGGTTTGTATAGTTAGAAACAATTAGGTTTGTTTAGTTAAAAACAATTACGTTTGTTTAGTTCGAAACAATTGGGTTTGTTTAGTTAGAAACAATTAGGTTTGTTTAGTTAAAAACAATTACGTTTGTTTAGTTCGAAACAATTGGGTTTGTTTAGTTAGAAACAATTAGGTTTGTTTAGTTCGAAACAATTGGGTTTGTTTAGTTAGAAACAATTACTTTTGTTTAGTTCGAAACAATTGGGTTTGTTTAGTTAGAAACAATTAGGTTTGTTTAGTTAAAAACAATTACATTTGTTTAGTTCGAAACAATTGGGTTTGTTTAGTTCGAAACAATTAGGTTTGTTTAGTTAAAAACAATTACGTTTGTTTAGTTCGAAACAATTGGGTTGTTTAGTTAGAAACAATTAGGTTGTTTATATCATGACAATTTATATCGAGAGATAATAATGACTGATTATACTTTATACTTTGGTGATAAAGTAAGAACACCTAAGCAAACTACGTCATGAGCACACGCTACCTAAGTTATAAGCATTGGCCAATAAAGTCGTGGTCAAATCCAAACATAGTCCAAGTCATACCTCAGTAAAGCAGTGGAGACTTTACTGGAGGCGTCTATGGAGTTTTGGTAACAACATGTAATTGATTCAGATCGTTTTTCCTCAATAAAGAAATTTGAATTTGAAATTTGAACATGGAACATGATGCGTCACATTATATCACTTGCCTACACTCATGCAGATGCACGTAAATCAGCTCATAATCAACGAAATACCACAATTTTTCACTAATTATCACTGACACATGATTTTTCCGCGTTCCCGCCAAAACTCCAAAATTGAATTTAAATAGACTTTAAAGTTTGCTTGGACAACAAAGGCTGTTTTAGGTTGGACACTGACCATCTGTGCCTCCTAGCTAAATATAGGAAGAATCGTACAAGTCGGCGGATGTGAAGTTAGCTACAAGCTGCGCGATATCCAATCCTGACTGAAGCGGACATAAAGCTGCGCGTTGATTGGGTTTGACGCAGATTGTAGCTAGTACCTAAAATGGTTATAAGTTACCTTCATGATAAGATAAGCGTCGACAGCGCACGGCTTCAGGTCTTTGGGAGCTTTACTATTCGTCTGCGGTCTTATGTCGGCTGGGTTCACTTTTAGTGTACCTGAAACATTCGAAAAGTTATAGTATTTTACACCTATTTACTTCACGGCTTTTTATTAACCGAGCGTAATGTTTACCGATATAAGTTTGACGTGAGAATAGTACATTGTTCACCGAGAGGAGAAAGTGACCGATTACCGTCGAGGGTGTCGTGACCGAGACACCCGAGATCGGGAATCGCACTTTCTCTCGAGTGATACATAGTGCTTTATACTACACCTACGAGGAAAATAAAAAACTAAATCTTTACTAATTGAAATTTATATTGAAATTGTTGCAGTTAGTGAAGCTTAATGTAACACTTGAAAATGGCGCCAATGGCGTCTGCAATTTTCACATGTTCTTTTTTCAAATTGTTTGACACCATCCAACACACAGCTAGTGCCCAGTGTCATTTTGCGAACTTGGAGATAAAAACTCACTGTAAAATCTTTTTGGCTTTTGATATTTAGGTTACCAGCGCATAGTCTTACCCAAAATTAAAAAGGAAAAACCACGTAAGAAATGGATTTTCATACACTTTTCTCTCCCGCTCAGATGCGTTTTCTCCCCGCATATTTGTTCGATATGCAATGACGTACTTTCTACCGTAAATTTGATAAAGTATCAAGGTACTTTCCGAGCAGGTGTAGTATAATAATTATTTTCATTAATTTATTTGGAGTGATAGGAGGGGAGAGTAGGGAAGGGGGGTATTACCTTCAGCCTCCTGCAACGCTCGCTCGAACACTAGGGCCAGCAACTGGCGCACGGTAGCCGCGGCGGCGTGGCTCGTGCTGACGTCACGCGTCTCCGTGCTCGTCACCATCTTCATGCACATTACCATTGTCTGGAAAGATCAACATGTATACATTAAGGTAGTAGGAGCGGCAAATGGCCACCAGAGGGGTACGCCTTACGTTAGCATCTCCATTGGTATATGCTCGTAGGCCAGTACCGATGCCGAAGAGAAAGTTCTAAAAATTGGCGCTTTTAAAAAAATTGGTTGTGTGATATTTTATATACCTACTAGTTTTTACCCGTGGCTTCGCCCGCACGATATTTTGATTTTTGTGCTATTCCATGGGAACCTTTTATTTATCCGGGAAAAAGAAGACTATGTCACTTTCCGCCTTTCAAGCCCGAGGCCCTACCTTACCACCCTTAATAAAGGAGGTGGAAAATAAAAAAATACGATTTGACGGGGGATCGATTCTACAGTTGTTTTTTTTTTTGACATTTCTTAAAGCGCACTCTAGAATAACTCGCAGATAACAGAATTTTTCCTACTTACTTAACAATTTTCGTTATATTATGAAAAATTTACGCAATATCATTATAATTTATAGCCTATGTGTTATTCTAATATATAAGCTATATTATTGCAAAGTTTCATCTCAATTCGTTCAGTAGTTTTTGCGTGAATAAGTAACAAACATCCATACATCCATCCATCCTTACAAACTTTCGCGTTTATACTCGTAATATTAGTAGGATTGATTGTTTTGATTTTTGTGTTAATTGAATTATTTTATTATTCAGACTGACATTTTATGCTCAATTCTTATTATTTTAATTTGACTGTATGATAATTTAAATGTTTTTTTTATTTTTACAATTTTATTTCTATTTAATTTAATTTTTGACTGTGCATATTATGTTATTTTTACCGACCATTGTAGACATTTTTAATTATTTGTTGTTATATATGGGTAATAGACTGAAATAAAGTAATTTAGAATTTTGAATATTTTGAATTAATTGCATAATCATCATAACATAAGAGCAATGCTCTTGTCGGTGGAGCAACTTTAACATCTCGCGGTCTTCTGCTAGTGTTTTACCTCCCTGTACGACTTGACATATACCTTTTCTTTAATTTGGTCTATAAAATACTATCCGTGGTCTTCCACTAGAATTAATTACTTACAAATAAGAAAATGCCGAGATACTCGTAGGAATCACACTAGAGAATCAGCTGCTTTCGCTACATTTAATTTACAAACTGAAAAAAAAACCATATTTTTTTTGGAAATCGAATGAGTAATCCCCTTGATGGTATGTGATAAGTGATGCACTCAAACTTGAGAATATGACAAGTGAGAACTTAGTCATATATTTAGAGAAACTACAAAAACAAGGAAGCTTGCAGTGTGTTCCATTTATGTGTTTCATTTCCACTCTAGCCATTCGAATGCAAACCCTAGTATAGGCCAAATCATACAAGTCGGCGGATATGAAGTTAGCTACAACCCAAACCGAAAACTACGCGAAATCCAATAAACGCTCAGCTTTGTGTGACTTTCAGGCAGATTAAATATTCCGCCGCCTTGTATGATTCGTCCTATATGAATAGTCTTACATATACTCGTAGTTTTTACTAAAAGTAAAAAAGACTAAGAAAACTAAATAATTATTTATAAATTAAAAATTTTAAAAACCCCCGACACAAAAATATTTGACAACAAACTTTCAATTGACAACCATTTTGGGCACATTTGTAGAATTTTGGTTCTTCCATCCCCACTTTAACCCACCATAACTCTTAAACGGCTTAATCGATTTTTATAAAACATAACTAAGAACACTCTCGATTAAGTCTCCTTTCATCCAAAAAAAACTAAACTGAAATCGGTTCAGTGGTTCGGGCGCTATGATGCCACAGACCGACAGACAGACAGACAGACAGACAGACACACAGACAAACAGACACGTCAATCTTATAACACCCCTCTTTTGCGTCGGGGGTTAAAAATACACGACGAAGACTAAAAGTGTAGGCCGGATGGCCTCGAGTATGAGTTTATGCGTAAATGGGAACTATAGTAGTTTCCGTCTAGCTCCATCCATACATATTGTACCTTTACAGCACCTCTGACGGAAACAAGGAGCAACAAACAATAATGTAAAGGTACTCATGCTATCTTCCAAGTTGTTATATTCCTCACCCTAGCGAGGGTGTCTCCGTGCACCAGATCCGAGGTGGTCATCAAGAGTGCGGCGGTCTGCAGCAGCTTGAGCTCCAGGACTCCTCCCTGGCCGAGGTTGAAGAGGCAGTCGACCACGTGTCGCGCACCTTTGGCGTCTATTCCTTGCTGGGCGATGAGCCGCTGGATCGTGCCAAGACAGAACTGGAACAAGAGATTTCTATGAAACACTTTTTTTAAGCTTTTATTGACTTAACTTGTTTGGGTGGAACCTTGCAAGTTCAATTTGACCAACTTCCCGGTTTCCGATTGAGCTGAAATTTTACACGCATATGTACGAGTATATCGCGTGACAATGCAATAATATGGTATCTTGTAGCTATTCTGATAATGGAGTCGGAAGGTGGCCACTCCTGTACTAAACAAGATGGACCCGTCGTGTTTGGGCTCGTTTTACTTGTCTTGGCTAGCACTCTGCTGATACTCGATATCCAGGATCTCATAAGCTTGTATTAAATAGTTATAAATTTACTTGCAAATAAAGCCACTTTTCGATAAACAACCTTTAAAACTCGGTTTTAAAGTTCGACGATATTTGCTTGTTGGTTCGCGGACGCTAATCCACTAGCGAGCCAACAGATAATTAGAATTTCAGATTTATCTTTCCATGGTGAAACTACTCTCGCCTTTCGGTCAAGGGTTCGAACCCCAGTTTAGTACTAATAAGTTCTTTGGGGCTTTTGTACGAATTTTTACACCACTGGCTTTTCAGTGTAAGAAAACATAGAGAATCAACCTGCCCACCATACATCCGAAGAATTCGATGTCATATTTGAATCCACCAACCCGCACTGGGCACCAGCATGGTAGATATCGCCCAATCACTCTTAATTAGTGGAATATTTCTATCTTTTATAGCTGAAATGATTGCATAGCCAAGCAAAGCCGGAAGTTACAGTTAGTACCTTGATAATCTTGAGATCTTTGCTCTCGCATCCTTGCACTAATGGATACAGGATCTGGTTGACTACTCCAAACAGTGAAGCTTGTGGATTATTTGCTGCTAGGGACAACTTTTCTATGGCTTCGTCACATGCCTGAAACAGATTAATAATAAAAGTAAGTTTGTATAGGCTGGGTGGGTATCCCTGCTGAGCTAGGATGCGCACGAAGTAATATTTCTTTCAACATGTCAGAACGAGACAGCGTTATGGCAAAGTATATATCTGTCACTTTTTCACACGTCGAAAAGAGTTCATTTCGTGGCTTTTCGTGGTCGCATGCTAGACTAGCTGGTGTCTGAGATTTTTTAAGCCACCTAGAGACCACTGATATGCTAAATGGTTAAAACAACCAGGACCTACAATTTAACATGTCATCTTAGCCATGGTAATGGTCAGTTGCAAATGCCAGCTGCGGTCACCCATCCGAAAACTGACCATGCTGAATGTTGCTTAACTTCAAAGATCGTCAACGAACACGTAATCAAACTATTGCTTAGATTGCAAACCGTTTTGCAATCTAAGCAATAGTTTGATACAATTACGTAGTATTAACATCACTACATAGTATTAAACAAAGTCGCTTCCTGCTAGTCAAGCATGCGACCACGAAACGGCACGAAAAGAACTCATTTCGATGTGTGAAAAAGTGACAGATATATACTTTGCCATAACGCTGTCTCGTTTTGACACTACGAACGAAATAATTCGTGGCGCGCATACTAGCCCGGCTGCTGTCTGTCCCCATGTATATCTTTAAAACTACGCATCGGATTTTGATGCGGTTTTTTTAATAGAGTGGTTCAAGATGTAGGTTTATATGTATAATACACCTGAGCGAACCCGGGGCGGGTTGCTAGTAGTTGAAACAGAGATTTCAAGATTAACCTCGGCAAAGTAAGATTTCATTCAGTCAACATTTTATTTAAAATAACGATTTAAATTTTCGTTTAGTTAACTTAAAATTTAATACTTTAAAAATATATACTCTTTTTAAATTTAAACACTCTTTAGAAAAAATAAACAATGGGTTGCACTCTGCGAGTGCCGGTAGGAGTAAAAACTTGCTCCCTCCGTCTTATAAATTTTTAATCAGGTATCAAGACATGTAGTCTTGATGCAAGTTTACCCATCCCAAGTGTACCATGACGCTAAAGAAGATGTCACTTCAAAAAAATCTGTAATATTGATATTCTATGTAATCTTTATGGAGAAAAAAAATGCTTGGTTCTTTGAGCTTCATCACAGACTTTACACTGTCTGTGTAAAGTGTTATGCTATGTTACAATAAAAACAGATAGACCTTGTAAATTATGACGCATAATATATTAATGTACATGCACTTTTCTTTTTATTGTATGGCAAACTATTGAATAATTTTTCACTGGATTCAATTCTATAATTTAAATCTTGCAGTGTAAAGCCCATGATTAGAAGCTTTGAGAGATTCTTTTTGTAGAGATATGTAAAGGAAATATCCGGTGGTGTAGAAAAATTAAAGCTATGTAGTTAAAGTCATCATACACATACTGATAGATTTTCATATTATGAAGTTTTCATCATGCTACACATTTCAGACTTATCATATGTGATGGCAATAAAGCTTTAACAAGTAATAACTACTAAACATGCCATATAATAACGTTGAAAAGATAAAAAACCTCTCTTATCTGGGGATATTTCTTCTTGGTCTCCAAGCTCAATGTCCTGAAGTCGTTTTGTAGAACTTCCATGAATTTCTTCGTGGAGTCATCGCCGGTAACAGCGCTCATGAATGCCATGATTCAATTTATTGAGTTTATTTCAATTATTCACATCCTATTCACGTAAAATTCAGCTAAATCAATTTTTATGCCATGTATCACAATAACACAAGTACAATGTTGCCACCGTATCATTTAAATAAAGCTATTTATTGTTTAGAAAGGAGCTATAATAAATACGTGGCACTATTGCCTCGCAAAATCGCAAAGTGCTGATACTATCAGAGATATTTAAGCACTTAGTTAGACCAATCAGGCGACATTAAAATAAAATCATATTTATCGACTCGTTTGTGACTGAAATAATAAATTATGTATTATTTTTATTTTAAAGGTATTCATTGATGATATTTTTGTAATTTGAAACTGCATCGTCAATCCAAAATATAAATCAGGACACGTTATCTTAAAAATGGGTAGTATTTAATTGAGTGCCTATTAATTTGAACAATGTGAAAATTAATTCGAATTAAAGGCATACGGAAATAATGATTGGGGGACAAAAAGCGAGCGAAAACAAATGCCTAAATCAGCGACTAAGCACTAAATATTTGGGATACTAAGTGTTCCACTTGTTTCATTGTGACTGGATGCAAGCCGCTTCCAATCGATCATATTGAAAATCTATGGGTCACGTTGGATGCAAGCCGCTTCCAATCGATCATATTGAAAATCTATGGGGTAGGCCTATGAAAAGCGGCCCGTCCTATTGCTGATAATAACTATGATTTCTTTTTATTTCACATATTACATCCTTACATAGTATAAAATAAAGTCGCTATTTTTGTTTGTTTGTTTGTCTGTATGCTTAAATCTTTAAAACTACGCAACGGATTTTGATGCGGTTTTTTTTAATGGATAGAGTGATTCAAGAGGAAGGTTTATATGTATAATACACCTGTGCGAAGCCGGGGCGGGTCGTCTAGTATTTACATAATTAAGCAATTTTGCTTCTGGCACTTCACCAGCCACTGTCGCGGCATGCTCACTTTACTCGTGCATTGTTTGTTATGTTCTAACCTAACCTATTTACCTATTTTTTTGTTTCACACCTAATCTTTAATGTGACAATATTTGACGAAACTTTATTCGTCGTAACAGTTGTTCGGCCCACTGAAAGATTAGACAAATGATAAATGTTCCAAACTTTTTTTAAATTATTTTAAACAATAATTCTACCAACTAAACGACTTTTAAAAATTTGCTAATCGTTGGCGGTCAAAGTGAAACATGGGTGAAACGATAGTTGGCAAGTGATAATCAGCCCAACAATCTTTTTCGGAAAGGCAGAAAACCGTATGTAAAGTCATTATTATCGCAGTTCTTACGTCCAGCTCAAACCCTATAAACAGTCACACACTTGATACCAGCCCAAATTTAAAACTTTAAACTTTGTGGGTAGTGCTATTTTAAAACTTTATATAGCTTCAAATTTTAAATATGATAAACAATAATATGACATAGCGATTGTACAAATTGGAATTTAATATTAATGATAGTACTATTCATAGCAAAAATTACTATGGCTAGCAAAACTAAGTCAATATGGCAACTCGGCTTCTAAAATTATGGAAGTACTAATAGGTGAACTCTAGCGAACAAAAATCGAGCATCGAGTTTTCGATATTTTTAAACTGTAGCCTTAGTCCAAGTTTGCCCAATACACAAACTGTAGTGAGTCTGGAGTAAACACGAAACGCCATGTTCGTGGTATTTTTCTTAGCACGAGTGTCTCTAAACACAAACAGTCTAGACATGAAAACGAACAGTTTCATGAGAAGAATGAAAATGAATGAACTTCATTTTTCTCTTTCACACATCGGGGGATAATAAGCGATAGGGATATACAGCGCCATTTTCAAGCATTTGACATTTGTCCCACAGTTTAAACTTGAAAACTAAATAGTATTGGCGGGAAAGCGAAACATTACAAATCATCATTTTGCATAATTTTTACAAAGACTTGTAATTATCGCAGCACGAATGAAGTTTCATTAGTAATTTAACTATATTCAGATTATTTTACGATAAAAAATGGAATTTTACAAGTAATAGAGCGATATTCACATTATGTTACGAAAAAATATTAATTATTCTCAAATAATCGTTGGCAAATGTGCTGTCAAGCACATTTTCCACCTTCTTTTTTTTGTTTTTCTGAGAAATGTCACTGTCACTGTCAAGTCATAATCTTTTGCGAAAAGGTTACCAAATAGGAGACAAATTCCACAAATTTAGGGAAATATAACGAATAATAATATTGTCGGAAAATAATTCATACTTAAATTACTATAGGTTTATTACATTACCTACTAAATTACTACTTATACGCGATAAAAAAAAAGTATATCTCATATTTTAAGTTTTAAAGTAAGAATTATTTGAATTGCCAGAGTAGTGATGCTCTCATATAAAAAAACACTTCTTGGCCTTTGCCACGAAAGGAAAATGATGATATAAAGAGTGGGGATGAAATACTTCTTTTAACTGCACATCGTGTGGGTTGACGTTAAACAGTGTTTCTAAAAGTTAAACCAGATTCATGAAGGTGAGGTTGTCAGAATTACTATGGATTCACACATACCTTTTATACGGAATGGGAATAGGACACGAGTAAAATGGGAAGTGAAATGGAAAAATAAAATAAAATAGTGCGTGGGGTCCCTCCGCGCGGAAGAAGTGAATCTTCGTTTAACGCAATAGTGCTTTCATACTCCCTCCGTGGTAGCATTAAACTTTTAACGCAATCTTGTTGAAAGTCGCATTAGAAGTTTCACTTCAATATTTTTTAATCGAAATTGTCGAAAATAACACAAATTAGGGAAAATTTTAATTTGATCTTGGTATCCGACATAAGCCAAGGACAGTGTTACCAGATATATAAATTTATTTGTATTTATACAGAATTTAAGTTTGTTTTACAGAGGACAGATTTGACCTCATCTGTATACAGAATCTTGGGATCAGACCTAGTCTATGATAACATTAAAAAGTGATATTCGATTCACACTTGTTATTAGTACTGATAGGCACTAGATTGTCTAATCGTTGCAACATTACGTAACGTACAACGGGGATACCCCAAAGACGTGTCTACTTGAGAATTATTAGTAAGTTATTCAATTGTAAATACTGTGATAATACCTCTACTGCCAAACTCTACAGGGAAATATAAAATCCTGTCAAATCTGCTAAAAAGCCGCGGATTTCACAACGTTTTAATCAGTACTGGCTGGAAGAGAAAAACTTTAAATCATGGTTTCAAGGAAGACTAAAGGGAGAAGAATATGCATACCTATACTAAGCGCCACACAAGTCGGCGGATGCGAAGTTATGCGCAGAACGCAGCGCCGCGCCGGGGCACACCCGCCCGCTAACCTCATGCCTCCCGCGCGCTCCCACGCCCGTGCTCAACACTACGCCATGAGGCGTCGGCATTTTGCACACAAGCGCAATAATTAGCGAATCACGGCGAAGTGTCATCTGCTGCTAACTTCTCATCCGGTGACTTATGTGGCGCTTAGTATACCTACTGTAAGTTTTGTTTACCTAATTTTGCTATTGGGGTTGATGGTAAAAATGACCGTATGCGGCATATAAAGACAGCTAAATACCTAGCACTTCTTGCGCTCAAACTTTTCTTTAATGTTTCATCTACGACCTATTGTTTCCTATTAACTTAGAGTTTATTTTTCATTAAAGTATCTCATACAGATTTTATCAAAATTTTTAGACTCTTCAACCGTTTTCTGGCTCGGCATCTGGTAACACTGGGCCAGGAAAAAAATCAAAACAAAACCTACGTAATTATGTATTTCGATTTCATTCCTACATTTTAATGTTAACTATTTTCAATTTTTCATCGAATCTGCAATACATAATTAGGTACCTAAAGTGCCCGACAATCTAAGAATTTAAGAGTTAAATCAACAAGAATAGACACAGAAGGAATTTCGTACATGCAATTGAGTGACTGTTATAGGCTGCATTGTTGATAAAAATATTTATTCTTATCAAATTATTAGGCTTACCCCAAGGTAAGAATCAAAGCTTTATCGGTTTTTACATACATCTTCCAATCAAAGGTTCTCCGGCAAGTGCAATGTAGGCCGTCCACAGAGTAGGTAGACTGAAGAATAATTAAGGCTGCAGGAATAGGCTGGATGCAAGCCGCTTCTTACCAGCTTATTGGAAATAAATAGAGGAGGCCTATGTCCAGCAGTTGCCTACATTCACATCAATGAGAAATGTAGAACATAATATTAACATGAATTGTTTCTTTTTTCAGCTGTAAAGATGATGTAAACAAACAACCAAATAGCTACCGAGTACAATAGGAAGCAACACAACAGCACAGCGTACTGGAAGCTTAGATAAGCTATAGTGAGCAGATTGCTTGAATACGAATAAAAAAACATGTTCAGCGCACGAAAACCTGCCTGATTGTTGCTGCTTTCTTACTATAGGTACTTACTATATCTGTAGCATAATCTACAATTTTATAAATCATTATAACAATTCACTTAGTAATGTATGAGTTTTCATTTTAATAAAATATAATATTCAAATTAAAAGATGTAAATAGTTGTTGTGTATTCTTAGTTAGCTTCCCACAGCAAACAGTAAATAACTTATGTCTACATTAAGGGATGATTTATATTAGACTAGGCCGGGCCCGGACAGGCCATGTCTACGACTCATTGTAATATAAACAGTTTCATATAATATGTATGCAACGTCTCACATTAGTGACCCGTCCACAGCCTGTGCCCGGTCTAATATAAATCATCCCTAATAACTGCTTGTCTTTTGCTCATACAAGAACTATTGTTATGATACAGACTACCTTTAGACTAAGGGCAAAAAGAAAAAATCCTATGCTATGCTTTAATCATGTTTATTTCCCTACATTCATATGTTTGAATTTATGCAGTGCATTCACACAATTTTCATATGTTTAAAAGTAATACATTTTTAAGCAGAAGCAGAGATATTTTAAATAAAATTATAGTAGCTAGGCATGATTAGGTAGGTACCTACCTAAGTTTTGTAATTTCAAGAAATTGGAGAGTTATTGCATATTACTGTGTGTGATTTTCATTGGATACATACATATTATTCTCAAGAGCACCGAATTCTTTTCATGTTGTTACACTTAGCATTGAAGAAAACACATGGGAGTAGATTTAGCAGAAGATTTATGTTTTAAACTCCGGAATGGCACTAGCATTCACTTGTCTCTTGAGCTTTTGGCTGGTGCAGCTTCATAAATGTTATTGTTTGAGCTTCATTCTAGCAAAACTGTTTACTTCTTTGACTTACACAGGTACTCGTACTTGTTGAGCGTTGTAATTTACGATACTATTTTCCTTGTTGACAAGCTTGGTGTCCATCAATATAACCCAAGGGGGGGTTTGTTGAGGTACCCAATCCAATTCTTACTTAGTAAGTCTACTGCATTAGGTAAACGGTGATTTTCTTTCTTTTGACCCGTATGGTATTGACTTGTAAACATAAGAATATTTTTACATTTTAACAAAGTTGTTTGCGCAGTTTTAGGTTTTGCGATGAATCTTGCGACAAAATATAGCCTACGAAATACATTTATGCTATGGCTACATCTGCGCGCGAAGCTTCGCCGGAAGCTTCGCGCGATGTACATCGTCGTCGGGCGCAGACGAAGTTTCTGGCCACACCTGCAGCGAAGATTGGCGCGCTAAACATCGCGCGATGTTTTCTTACCAGAGTGAAGTAGATTGACTACTATCATGGTAGATTTTCGATGTAAATTTGGTAGTGTGGTAGATTTATAGTACTTTTTGGAAAACCAGTAGAATTCATAAATATTATATTATAACCAACCCGCCTCTTCTCCCCTATCTAGGATTACGATTAGAAAGGTGGAATAGCAATAGGCAGGGCACATAGTACGGTGGACGTTGACCGACTTGGTGGACGTATGATATATTAGCAGTAGGATGTCCACTGCTGGACATGGGCCTCCCCTATGGATTTTCAAAAATCCTGGTTGGATACAGCTTGCATCCATCGGCTTTTATCAATGGTTCAACGAGCCGGTGGACGTCCTACGCTGCGTTTGCCGGTAGGTACGTGGTTTCCATTTGAGAACTTTACAAACATCAAAACATATAATCTAAAAAAAATATCATCATCATAAAAACTGATATAAGTACTTAATTCTTCTATTCAATATCTCGTTTGATATTCCATTATAAGTAGGTAACGTATAGTTTTTTAACCGACTTCCAAAAAGGAGGAGGTTCTATGTGAACTGTGAACTGAATCAAAAAATATCCTTTTTAGTTCGCAAGGGTATACTCCCGAGGTGGTCCCCCTCCCCCCCACTTCCCCCCTCACTCAAAATCACCGACGACAAAAACATTCATATAGGTATAGATTTAAGAACCTTTGTACAAGTTTCGTCACTGCGTCGAGATTCGTTAAAAAAATGCGACCTATATAGGTACCTAGAGGAAAATCAATATCCGTGCATACGAAAGCAAAATCATCGATTTAATATCCCTATTAATTCGACGATTTTGCTTTCGATTTGGTCTCCTGACTATTCTCACTTCGTTAGCTCGGTCAAGAGGATATCCTAGTGACGAAGAAATTGAGAAATAGGTATTTGGACTAAACAATTGCCGTCCCGAGATGCGCCCAAGCTGAGCTTCAATGTGTGTGTGATGCGCTCGAACTGTCCCCCCCACCCGCGCCTCACGGAACCAGCGCGAGCGTGGCCGACCGAAATTTGATTTTGAATTGTAGCAAAATATGATATCACGTAGAGTGCGCACAAGATAACTCTGCGCGCGAGTCGTGGCGCCACGTACGTTATTTCACTAGCATTCCGTATTCCCTGGCAGCATACAATTTGTTCCTCATTTTGGCCGTACGTAGAGCTATCTTACGCGTATTCTACGTATAATCTGGTTTCCTAGTAGGTATGGCGGAAAGCAAACAAAAATAATCCTGCCAATGATTACTTATTTTTCTGCCATTAGGAAGCTACATTATTTGTGACATAGTATTTATTTTCTTTCAAATTATTTCATTATTGTTGTACAAAAACATAATATGTACCCAACTAACATCATAATTATACAATTGATCTTGAACCCAAAGCAGGGATTAAAAGTAGCAATTTCGCTATTTGATTTCTGTATGCGTTGCAGTTTACATTATATATTTTGACTGAAATTACTTCTTTCTAATTTTAAGTTAATTATTTTTAATTTAAATGTCTAACATAGTTCTTCTACAAACTAAAATAAATATGGACTCGCGCTTGAAAGGGTTCGTACCGTATGGGAGCCAATTATGTATTTAAATTATTTGTTTTTTAAATTGAAATATTATATTACTAAATACTCTGAGAATATGTCAAGCGTCTACCTGTTGTCATTATTAATAATTATCGTGCAAAAACTCACATCTGTTTGAATGAATGTAATGTAATGAATTGTAATGAATAAGTATAGTAGGTATTTTATTCTATTTTTTGACCGATGAAACGGAGGAGGTACGCAATTCGACGCGTACCTATTTTTTTTTTTATTGGAAAGGGTATACGTCGAAGTTGGTCCTATTTAAATTTTCTTAAAATCGGCTGAGCCATATTTGATAAATCAACAATAATGTGAAAAATGCTACTTCGATCCGCGCGAATTCTGTACATAGTTGAAGTCGATATTTATTTCATTCTATTTTTAGTTAGTATTTGTTGTTATAATGGAAACGGAAATACATCATCTGTGCAAATTTTAACTGTTTAGCTATTACGATTCATGAGATACTCGTAGGTACAGCCTAGTGACCAACAGACAGACGGACAGAGGAGTCTTAGTAAGTAATTTGGTCTCGTTATATTACTGTATACCTACCTGCACATCTAAAACTTCTTGCCTTTTATATGGTACCTACAATATTTTCATTCTGCTATTTCCATATTTCTGTTAGTTCCATAGTATAAAAATAATAGAGGATTTGGGTGAGGAGAGGTTTACTGTTTAGAGAACGGCTTGTCATACCTTGGTAATACTTTAAACACGTTTAAAAAAACTAAAACAGTTAGCAAATTAAAGCAGCAGTGGGTAGGACACACACCATAGTAGGTAATACAAGATAGAACATCTACAAAGTAGGTAGACCTTCTTGCGGCGGCATCATGTGTCGGGTGGTTCTCCTCCCTCAAATATGGTCGAGGAGAATGATGGCTGGCACATGTGTCACACTCGTGATCGGGTGCTGCATGCAGGTCGCCGGTCTGCTCGTGGCATTCACGCAGTGCATTGACTAACTTAGGCTATTTCAAGTACCTACTACTAACTCTCTTTGATAGTATAATCTAATAATTATTGTAAATTTTAGTTAACAAAGGGCATAGACCCTGGAGTCTGTGGTTAGAAAATTTAATTAAAAAAAAAAGTAGGTAGATATGAACTGATTAAAGCATTTAAAGCACTTCTAATTAAACTTTTCAGCTCTCTTCAAACTCAGTGGATTGGCAAGTTAAAATGACAGAGGGCAAGGCACATAGTTCAATGAACGGATGGCCAATGGGGCTGTTTTCTCGAATGAATCTCACGTATAATCCGCGCCACACAAGTCGGCGGATGGAAAGTTAGGCGCAGAACGCTGCGCAAAAGGCAAAATATAGGTATGCGCGGGGGCCAGAGAGAACAATGCACAGTTCTAGCCCAAATTCTATGACTCTAAAAATACTAAATTGCCAAATAATTTAAAATATATCGAAAGAGATAACTGTTTCATAAAACAACTAAAAATTATCCTATTATCGAAATGCATTAGACGAAATGCATTATTATACATTAGACGAATTTTTTAACGATAATCTAGAAAACGTAATAATAAATCGTTCCAATACAAATAATAAAATTGCCATACCCTAATAGGGTCATATGTATAACTTTACAAAACATGTTAACTAAAAACCGCATGTAAATTTCATATGTTGCAATATATGAATTGAGTTTGAGTTTGAGATACAAGACGCCGGGGCACACCCGCCCGCCAACCTCATGCCTCCCGCATGCACGCCTGTGCTTACCACTACGCCACGCGGCGTCGACATTGTGCACACATGCGCAATAATTAGCGAATTACGGCGAAGTGTCATCTGCGGCTAACATCGCATCCGCCGACTTGTTTGGCGCTACCTATACTGGCAAAAATCTTTGAAATTATTAAAGAGTCTTTGAAATTATTTTGCCATTTTGAGAATTGAGCATTCTGTGCTGAGCACTACCTCTTTAGGGCAAAGTTAATAGGTTTAAAAAGAACAACTTTTACTATGGGAGCAACTAACTCCGAATTGGCGATAAAAACCAGCTGTTCCATACACTTTGTCCATTATCAACGGACTTTTTCTAAGGTATAGTTGATATTTCTCGCGGATTCGGCTCTGGTCGGTCCCATAGTAAAAGTTATGATGTACTTAACTCGCCAAAGGAGGTTGTTTTAGGTACCTGTAAGCTCTTATATGTATTTAATATGTGTGATTTTTTTTTGAAAATTTCCAAATCAAAACTATGTAGCCATTTTGAGAATTGGGCCTTCATAGAATTATGCTTTCGTAGAATTGAGCATTCCCTTCTTGGATTACTTGGGCACTATGCGAATTGGTTATTCTGCGCCTAACTCATTTAGATGTCTGCGGATACAACACGATATTCTGTATAATCGCTGCAACATGTCGCAGCAACTAAACGCCCATATTCCATACATAAAATCTTTTCTTCAAAAGTAACAAACATACAACGGTCAAATCATAAGATTGGAAAAAATAACTAATATTTTGAATTATCATCGATATCGATGGACATCACTAGAGCATCGACAAAAATATCGACTATTACTACATCCCTAGTGCTTGTGTACGTACTTGTGTAGGTGAGCACTTTGAACCTCCCTTACCTCGACCCTGCCCCCGCATCGTGCTATAGGGACAATTGCAGCTCAGAGCGATTTATACCTACAAAAAACTTGGCGAGACAACGTTTCGTATTACGCTGTTTTCTTCTTCAAAAACTATTTCAATCAAGTATTTTTTTAAGTCAAAATTTAAAAAAAATATGTGTTCATGATTCTGTCATTTTATATTTTGTTAGATATTATTTAGTCTCTTCTGGTAGGTCTCTAAAGACGTCGGTAATAATGGTGATTTTTTTGTGATTTTGAAGGGTCATATTTTTCCTGCTAATTAATTTATCAAGAAAAAGAAAAGACAGGGTAGTCGAAACAGCAAAATTTAATTTTATGACAAAAAATTGAAGCCCTATAAGTATTTTCAAGGAAGAAAACAGCGTAATACATTAATATGGAAAATAACAGACCAACCAGGCTCTGAGAAAATCAGCTACTCAATACAAAAATTATTTTTCATAAATAATGGCAAAACCGCCTTCCATCGTGTACAAAATTCGAATATTTCGCTCGAATTGTTTACATTACACAAAAAAATACATACACAAAAACATAGAACCTCCTCCTTTTTGGAAGTCGGTTAAAAAGGTGGGTACCTACTCTCGACATGTAGCTACTTATGCCTATAAAAAAACTCTCCCTTAATCTTAGTATCTATTTCTGTATTTATTTCTATGGCGGTAAGGTTCAAAATAGGGCTTCCACTTCATACTCTTCTACTTGAAGCATATTATTACGAGTATATTGAACATTAAACCACTGATATAATTAATCTACTCATTATTTCGTTGGATATTCCATTATATACAACGTATAGCTTTTTGACCGACTTCCGAAAAGGAGGTTCCATGTTCGTCGAAATCGGCTAAGCCGTTTTTGAAAAATCAACAATAATTAACGTGATATGAAGGTTAAATCCGTCCCGTCGTGGCACAGAATAGGTTTAAGTTAGTCAGTTTTTTGTCAAAGCTAATAGTTTCCTCAAAATAACTATCTAAAGATGAAAAAGATGCAATGTATGGCGTACATGGGCGTATATGAGGGGGGGTCCGAGGGGTCCGGAAATTAATGGAACTAACATTGACAGACAAGGCACGACTGCGGTGTCGGATCTGCGGGACTTTTTCAGTGAGTTATATTCTAATAAGATTCTAATCAGTTCGCTGAGGACGGAACTTAGGTGCTTACTCCCTCACACCTGTCAAAATTAGTGCAGCAACTAAAGTTATGTAAGGGAGGCATAAACATACTTCATATTATGTACGTACATAAAATAAGTACGTTTCTACTTTAATTTTCTTTTAAAAACCTCACAGCTCTTTTTTGGATAGTCGGATAAAAATTTTGGACCCCCAAAGCAAGAGCTATATACATATACGTCCGTGATGGCGTACCTAAGCTAAGTAAACGTCTAATTTGTATGGCGGCCATGTGTTTTTAATTGTTCCAAAAAGTACCAAGGTAGTACTCAATATTTTCCGAAGAAAGTACATCTCTAAACCCCATCGTTTTTGAGATCTCTTAGGGGTCCAGGTTAAAGAATTGACCTTCCGAGATTTTGTCATTATTTCTCCCGATTATTTTTTTATCTCCATACAAACCTACAATCAGTTTTTTCCTACCTCTTACAACTATCTTAATGAGTGAGTAATAAAATGTATAACATCTATTCCTGTATTTATTTCTATGACGATAAGGTTCAAAATAGCGCTTGAAATATCAACCATAATTTACGTATACCTATATTTATGTCTATATAGTGATCCGTCTTGTCGAAGGCACAGAATAGGTTTAAGTTACTACTAAAGCGCGTCGCGTATTTTTTATTGGGTTGTATTTTTAATATTGCCATATCTTTTAAACTACGCGTTGGATTGATTTGTTGTGAAGAACAATTTTGTTCTCCTTGAAATGACAAAGCTAACAAAAGGAATCAATTGGATAAGTATTAATACTGTGTTTGTCAAAACAGTTTTGAAAATTACCTACAATTTCGCGTTCACTTTAAAGTGACCAAAGTTGATATACTGCAAAAACCTGAAGAGATAGATATATATTGTCGCGAACTATTATGTAGACCTAATAAAGCCGGTTATTTTTGAAGTACATCATTTTCATGTAGGACTTACTAT
Source organism: Hypomecis atomaria (assembly GCA_964007245.1). NCBI lineage: Eukaryota > Metazoa > Arthropoda > Insecta > Lepidoptera > Geometridae > Hypomecis > Hypomecis atomaria. The sequence continues at coordinate 3,617,948 of OZ023305.1, forward strand.
GTAGTCAGCGCAAGCGCTTAAAAAGTCTCAAAATTTCATTTTTGCCGACTTTTTTTACAATTTTCAATATTTTACGCTGTAAACGTAACATAACTGAAATAAAATAAAACTAATGTGTTTGAGTGGTAAAGTACAATTCTAATGATGAAAGAATTTTCGAAATCGTTCCAGTAAATTGTCATATACCTTGGTTCAAACATTTCATTTCTAAATTAAAAGTCTAATTTGTATGGCGGCCATGTTTTTTTGTATGGGAGCCAAGGTTTTTTTTAATCTTTTCTAAAAGGACCAAGATAGTACTCAATGTGGTGTGAAGAAAGTACATCTCTAAACCCCACCGTTTTCGAGATCCGCCGGGGGTCCAATGCCAGGAGTTGACCTTCGGAAGTTCACCACTTTTTTCTCAAACCATTATTCCATCTATATACAAATCTGCATTTAGTTTTATGTCATTGCTAATAGTTTCCTCAAAACAACTATCTAAAGATGAAAAAGAAGCAATGTATGGCGGCCATCTTTAAAAAAAAAGATATCGAAAAACTAATTTCAGATTCGTAATTGGCAACCCCGAAAACCCCCGGATGCAAAATTTCAAGTCGCTGAAAATCAAATTTCAAACAACTTCGATTCCGATGATTTCTCATGAAAAATTGAAGTTACAAGTTATTGAAGAAATGAAATGAAACCACCAACCATTGAAGAATCATACACGAGAACTGAAGATTCGTGTCTTTGACGGCGACAGCCAACCGCCGGCCGGGGCCGGCGACCCGCGCCGACCGGCCGCAGTTGCGATTAAACAAAATGGTGGAACATATCAGGCGTCAAAATATTATTTTAAAAAGTAAACATGGGGAAATGTGTAGTAAAAACCTGCAAATCCCGTTCCCAATTTCTTCAAGAAGCTTCCGGAATTTATTTCCACAAGTAAATACGTTTTACACCATTCGTATTAATTGAGACTATCTCATAAAATATCATGATTTTAAAAATGAATCATTTTACAGTTGGTGCTGCCAGGAAACATGACTTTGTTTCTCCATAATTATGGGAGATTTCAACTAATCAATAATTACTTTTTTGATAATATAGAATACCCGTAGACGAAATACACCGTGATAATATAACTTTATTCAATACCAAAATACAAGAAAACAAAGATAATAATAACAAATCCGGTACATAGATTAATAGGCGGCATTACCGTCTAAAGCGATTTTAAATAGGTAATAATAATAACAATCATTAAAAAAATACAATTATTGATAGTTATGAATCAAAAAGCAGAATCAGGCCTAAATAGGTTAGTTTACTTAAATCATAGTTCTGTTATAGCTAGACGGCATCAGGTATCTTTGTCCGGAGATTGAAGTGCAGGTATAGTTTTGTACATATTGGGCTGCAATTATCAAAGAAGTTAATACTTCTTCTTGATTATAATTAATCAAGTGGTACGTGATGAAAATGCGCACTGCGTGGTATGGGTATGTATGAGTGACACAGACTGCACGCGGGCCCTGCGGGGTGCGTGCGGTGCGTGGCAAGAGCTTGCGAACTCGGATGCGGGTGGCGGCGCGGCGTGGCCATGCGATGGCTATGCTAGCTGCTACATTCTAGTAGCCTGCCTGTTACATTTGTAACTATTTACTCCGACTGTTCCAGAGTAAAAAAAAAACATCACTGCAATTTTCAAAACAATATGTTGAAGATTCTTCATACTTCATACTTGTTTTTGATGATTAAGTATTATTATGGTCATAATTATTTTGATTATCAAGAACGCATAAATACTGGACGGAAAAATTAATAAGATTTTTGTATTAAATATTTTTTTCATAATTACATCATATTTTATTTATTATTACTCAAATTCTTTCGTTATTACTAAACTGTTGTTTATTTTAAATATCGGTTTGTATCACTGACATTGAGAACATATCGTAACATTTTGGGGAAATTTTCAATCCAATGAACTGGCACCCTAACTAAGTGTTGTCCGATTAAATTTTATAATGTTGCTATTTCTGTCTCTTATCAACGTCTTACCGTACTTTAGCAACTAGTGTAACAGGGATAGATATATGATTCCTTGTTTACCTACCAAAGATATTCGGGCGGTAAATGTGTCGCCATGCTTAGCAACGCAGTTGTTTGAGTCAAATTGAGTCTTCATATCTCGACATATTTAACATCATTGCCATCAACTATTTAAAAAAAATTGGTTGCCTGTAAAGTCGGTATACGGGCGAAAGTTTTACGTGACAACGACTTTATGTCTGTCTCTCTCGCTCTTAGGCGGGCTAACCATGCCCGAGTGGAAGGGACGCGTGCCTCTCGCTCGCTCTCATTGTGAGCGCATAACGTGAGCGGAGCGTAACGCAGTTTCTTGAAGTGTCACCCGGCAAACCAATTTATAAGACGTTGTCACGTCAAAAAAATATCGATCCTACAAAAAGTTGATGAGAATCAAAGTTGTAGAAAATCTAATTTCGAACAACTTTTGGTCCCATAACTTCTGCTGTAAAATTGAAATAACAAAAGTTATTGAAGAAATGAAATGGTATCACCAACTATTTAAAAAAAACATCGTTCCTACAAAAAGTTGATGGGAATCAAAGTTGTAGAAAATCTAATTTCAAACAACTTTTGTTCCCATAACTTCTGCTGTAAAATTGAAATAACACAAGTTATTGAAGAAATGAAATGGTACCACCAAGTATTTTAAAAAAATATCGATCCTAAAAAAAGTTGATAGGAATCAAAGTTGTAGAAAATCTAATTTCAAACAACTTTTGTTCCCATAACTTCTGCTGTAAAATTGAAATAACACAAGTTATTGAAGAAATGAAATGGTACCACCAACTATTAAAAAAAAAAAATCGATCCTACAAAAAGTTGATGGGAATCAAAGTTGTAGAAAATCTTATTTCGAACAACTTTTGGTCCCATAACTTCTGCTGTAAAATTGAAATAACAAAAGTTATAGAAGAAATGAAATGGTACCACCAACTATTAAAAAAAAATATATCGATCCTACAAAAAGTTGATGGGAATCAAAGTTGTAGAAAATCAAATTTTAAACAACTTTTGTTTCGATAACTTCTGCTGTAAAATTGAAATAACACAAGTTATTGAAGAAATGAAATGGTACCACCAACTATTTAAAAAAAACATCGATCCTACAAAAAGTTGATGGGAATCAAAGTTGTAGAAAATCTAATTTCAAACAACTTTTGTTCCCATAACTTCTGCTGTAAAATTGAAATAACACAAGTTATTGAAGATATGAAATGGTACCACAAACTATTTAAAAAAAATATCGATCCTACAAAAAGTTGACGGGAATTAAAGTTGTAGAAAATCTAATTTCAAACATCTTTTGTTCTCATAACTTCTGCTGTAAAATTTAAATAACACAAGTTATTGAAGAAATGAAATGGTACCATCAACTATTTAAAAAAAATATCGATCCTACAAAAAGTTGATGGGAATCAAAGTTGTAGAAAATCTAATTTCAAACAACTTTTGTTCCCATGACTTCTGCTGTAAAATTGAAATAACACAAGTTATTGAAGAAATGAAATGGTACCTATCCATCTATCTCATTCACGCATCACACTATTTCTCTCTTTCACTCTTACATGTCATTACGTACATCCGGCACTGTTTCACAATTCGTTCATGCTTATCGTGCGTTCCAACATTCATGCTAAAGTCATTCTCCACAGAGCTATTCATTCTCGCTGATTATTATAAACGGTGGGGATTTCCCACAAGCATAGACGTTGTTGCCAGTCGCTACAAAATATCATTCAAAGAAAAAGAATTTCCCGTCCTCGCCACAAAATAAGTAATGAAAAATTCCGTGCTCCTTTTAATTGGTACGAATTTGTAGTTGCGATAAAAATATATTAAAAAATTGCTATAAATATAAAATATTTGCGATAAATGGTTCAAATATTTACTAAATATTTTTATTATTTATTGTTAAACATTACCGCCCCCCTAAAAATTGAAAATCTATAGAAGAGGCCCATGTCCAGCAGTGGATGTTCTATTGCTGATAAAATGATGACGATATTTTGTATTCGTTTTTATTTTAGATTTCATGTGTTGATCTTAGTTGATTTACGATTTTCGTTTGTTTGTAAAGTTCTCTAACGGAGACCACGCACCAGCACGCGCAGCGTAGGACATTCACCGACTTATGAATCTAAGCCGTTTCCGACCGGGCCTATTGAAATTCCCTCGGGGAGGCCCATGTCCAGCAGTGGACGTCTTACCGCAGATAATAATGATGATGATGATATTTTTTCACAACTTCCTCAATGTGGGTAATTGGGTTTAAAATTATAAGGCTTAGCTAATAGCATAATAATTGCAGTAAATGTTAACTAATTAATTTCAAAACCAAGATGGCCGCCACAGAATAGTAAATTACATGATGTTTTTTCATATCTCCCTCAATATGGGATCAAAAGAAAGAGCTTGAGTGGTAGAATAAGATCGACTATGACAAATTCCAAGTCAAGTCAAGGTCGATCTTGGTATCAAGGTCAGTCAAGCTGGATGCTTAGTCAAGATAAATCATGGTCGATGATTTTGGAGTCAAGGTCGATGATCCCGGAGTCAAGGTCGATGATCCCGGAGTCAAGGTCGATGGTCTCAGAGTCAAGGTCGATGATCTCGGAGTGAAGGTCGATGATCTCGGAGTGAAGGTCGATGATCTCGGAGTCAAAGTCGATGGTCTCGGAGTCAAGGTCGATGACTTTGGTGTCAAGGTCGATGACCTTAGTGCCAAGGTTAGTCAGTCAGTCGAATTAGAGAACTCTGGGTGCGCGCAGAGGTTTTCCAATTCATATATTTCTACATCCCAGATTGCTCCAGATCGCACCTTTGGTATCCTCTGACCCAAGGGCACTGATGCAATTCTATTCTCGAGTTGAGAAGTAGTTCTGTCATTTGCAGTGCAGAGTTACATGCAGTACAATATTTGCGAGTATGAACCAAATCGGTCGAGATTATAGGCTTATGAAGTTTTAAGTTAAAAAAATGTGCCGCGCAGTCTACTGTTTGGAGAACTACTAGTTTTAGATTTTATATTGTGTTGATCTTAGTTAATTTATCATTCTCGTTTGTTCATGCTAACATTCCATTGTCTTACACCTAAGGGTTTTTAGCGCTAAGTCCTCCTTTAGTACAAATGGTGTGCAATAAAATGGTAAATAAATAAACAAATGTTGTTGGCAACACTGGACTCTGCGCGACAGGGAAGCCCAAGTGTAGCCACCCAAGCGAATATTGTCGCGACAAGCCGAAGCTTCCGGCGAAGCTTCGCGTTGGCGCGAAGTACCCGGCCACATTATCGTCCGCAGACGAAGATTCGCCGTAGGGCGATAATGTGGCCACGCCATTAGGCTACACAACACAATTTCTTGAAGAAATAATGTACACTCTCACCTAACATTTGTCAGTGAGTTTGAAAACAGCAAACTTAAAGTTAATTGTTTTAAACACGGTTGGTAAATTGTCAAAGTGCACACTCGTACTGCCGTTTGATACAAAAAGATACGCGCTTTTTTGCGTATGAATGAATGAAACAGCAAAACATCATGTAAACTGCCGTTTTGTAAACTTAAACTACCAAATGTCTTCACGACTAGTTCTTGCTCGTTTCCGCTAGGGGCGCTGTGCAAAAATGTATGGAGCCACACTCAAACGCGAAAGTTTGAGTATACTATGCAAAACTTGGACTAAAGCCTCTGAAATCACTTTCATATGTTTAAAAATAATGTATTTTTTTTTTCATATAATTATGCTTAACATAGTATTTTAGTTTGTGTTTATGTTTTTAGAATAACATAATAAAGAAATTGAATAAAATTGAGCTTGATTTTATACAAAACAATAGAATAAGATTATTTTTTTAACCCTAGAAGCCCAATGTACGTCGTTTTGACGTACACGCCGAAAAAAAACCGCTATATCTTTGGAACACATAGTTGAATCGTCACGACCTTCCAAACCAACCTAGTGCCCGTCGAGACCTAACAGGAGAAGGCTGTATCGCTTCGGTAAGTGCCTCCATTTAATTGTAATCACAATGATGCACGTCAATCTGACGTATGATTGGGCTTTGTGTAAGTTTTGCAACTATTATAAGTTTGAAGTATTGATGTTTATTTTTGCTTGTTGTTTTGTTTTGTTTGATATTATTACTAAATATGTTATTTTTAGGAAATAAAATACAATGGTAGTCCTCTAGATACCTAAATCTAAATGAAAATGGGTCACTTGGAACCTGAAGATGATTTTTCTCCCGCTGATAGTGACTCTCAAGATTTTGATCCTCAAGATGTTATCAGGAGTGATATTGAAGAAGAGGTGGTGGACTTTATGGGAAATGTGAGTTTGGAAACGAGGAACTTGCCCTGTCCGACTCCAGAGTCAGCAAATCTTGAAGAAACACTTTGGACTTCACTTCACAGAATCATCACGTTGAATCAGGCTTCTATTCGGTTACGTAGTTTTTATGGGATGTTAAACATGGCTTTTGTGACTTCATAAGTCACTGCCACAACAAGCTGACAAATAAATAAAAACATTGAGCCGTAGGGAGTTAATGCAAAAATTGAGCACAGAATTGACCACTGTGTATGCAAAAACGACTGGAAACACCAACTTTGACAAGAATTTACGTGAAAACATCGCATATGTGTTGAAAACCGTGCCAAAAACATCAGCAGCAGTTACATGTGATGATCCAGAACCAGAAAAACGTCGCAACTGTGGGTGTTGTATCTGTAAAAAAAGGTGGATGACAACAGCACTGTGCTTCATATGTAAAAAAGCAATGTGCGGAGAACACTAAATTGACACATGTCAAAACTGTATGTAATTACTGAATAATTATTTTTAACCATTTTTATATTGAAGAGAGTTAATTTGTTTTCTAAAAATTGTTTAAGTAAGGTTGATTTTTGTATTAATTTTATTTGTATCAAAAAATAACTAAGACGATCACAATTTTTGTGTAATTTTACTATAGTTCCTAAAATATGATTATAAAAGTATCAATAAATAACTATTTGATTTAAATTTACGTTTTTATATTTTATTAAACTATATTTAAGCCATATAATTTAGAAATTTGGTACATACAACATAAAACAAACAAATAAATTGACTTTTAATAGTACACGTCAAATTGACGTATGATTGGGCTTTATGGGTATAAAAATATGATTGGGCTTCTAGGGTTAAATAAGAGTTTAATTTATGTACCTAGCTATTTGCAATTGAATTTTCAAGTATGAATTAATTTTGACTTTTTTATTCTCCATCATTATTTTCTCTCACCACCGCTGTAGAATTCCCTGTGTCACGGTGGCTAGTTCCTTTCCAAACTGTTCAAAAGTGGTCTCCTACTAAGATTAATATTGATTATGAATATTATAAACGTGAAAGTTTGTAAGTATGTATGGATGTTTGTTACTCTTTCACGAACAAACAGCTGCACCGATTTAAATGAAATTTGGTATGGAGGCAGCTTAGACCTTGGATCTACACATAGGCTACATTTTATCTCGGGCTAACGCGGGTAACGCCGCATTGCGCTGGTAGTATTAAACGTTTACAAAATATATAATTCTTATTCATGCATGAGTAAAAAAAATCGTACCTATATTCCAAGATTTTTTTAAATTATATCTCGGTTAAGATTATCCCTTTTCAATCAGGCTTGCCTAGAACCAACTAACCAATATTTTTCACATGGTCATATGAAGCAGCCATGCTCGTGGAGAATCGGAGAGGGATTCTCTCATCAAGCGTCTATCAAAAATCATTCAATATTGCTCGAGCATAGTGAGGGCTATGACCCGCTATGACTATATTGTTGTGAATTGATAAGAATAAGAATAGAATAAGAATAAGAAAATGTTTATTGTAAAGCCGTGTAAAAAGATGTTACATACAAATTGTTTCAACAGCCTGCCCATTTCGAGCGTACAATAGTGATTTATAAATAATAAGTAATAGGTAGTTCTACATTAACAAAAATAATAGATATATATTTGTTAAGTACAGATACAGATACATATTAGGTTTTATTACAGGTACAGATTGTTAATTACTATACATGACTTATACCTATTATCATTAACAATTTCAACATAAAAGTGCTAGTCAATTACAGGTTAAGTAAATTATATTTGCTTATTTTGTGGTCTTCGAAAAATTCTTTTGTGCTATAAAAAGCTTTCGAAATAAGCCATGTTTTTAATTTTCTCTTAAAGTTATTTCCTTCTAGTAATTTTATTTCTAGTGGCAAGCAGTTGTAAATTTTGATTGCCATGGCATAAGCACTGTTTGCAAACATACTATTATTATGTTGCGGTATATACATGTTAATCTTATGTTTAGGTCTCCTAATATCGCCTCGAGTACATAATGTTTCGTTGAAGTCATTTTTATTATTTTTCACAAATGTACAAGTCTCATAAATATATATACTAGTCAAGGTCAAAAAATTACTTGTTTTAAATATATCACGTAATGTATCTGTACTATTTAATTTGTGTATGATTCTCAAACATCTTTTTTGCATGATGAAAGTTGAATTAATTTCCACAGAATTACCCCAAAAAATCACACCATAAGTTAATCGAGGATAAACGTAACCGTAATAAGCATTTATAGCAATTTGCTTGGAAGATATATTTGTTAGTATGCTTAAAACGTAACAATACTGCGAGAGTTTATTGTTTATTTTAGTTATATGCGACTTCCAATTGAGGTTGGTATCTATATTAATACCTAAAAAGTTTGTTGCTGGTACGGTGTTTATTTGTTTATTTTTATACGTAATGGTAAGATCTAGTGAAGGTTGTTTATAGTTTTTGAATTGCAGTAATTTAGTTTTACCTGCGTTTAATTTTAGGTTTATATTTTCTAGCCAGAATCCTACTGTTTTTAAAGTTTGGTTAATTTCATTTTCATATTCCTGTTTGTTTAATTTTCCTTTAGGAATATAAAAAGTAGCATCATCTGCAAACATTACGCAAGGGTGTTTAGTAACTTGGGGAAGTTCGTTGACGTAGATTAAAAATAAAAGAGGCCCAATGATACTACCTTGAGGTATTCCTGATGTTAACACTTCGGATTTAGAGACTATTTGTTCGACTGTTTTAGAGGATCTATTGTAGACGTCTAAGACTACCGATTGTGATCTATCTTGTAGGTATGATTTGATGAGTTTTAGAGCAAGTCCTCTTATTCCTGCTCTTTCTAGTTTCCTAAGTAATATTTTATGTTCCACACTATCAAATGCTTTAGATAAATCTAGGAACAAAGCAACTCCAGGTTCTTTAGCATTTATGTTCTTAGCTACTCTCTTAAGCATTTTAAAAATAGCTAGTGATGTATTCTTACCCTCTTGGAACCCGAATTGATTTTCATTGATAATATTGTTTTGCTTAAAAAAATTGTAGAACCTTTTGTATATTACTTTCTCAAATATTTTCGAAAAACAAGGAAGGAGAGCGATGGGTCTATAGTTATTCGGGTCATCTTTAGATCCCTTTTTATGAATAGGTTTGATCAAGGCGATTTTAAGTTTGTGTGGTAAGCAGCCAGACGATAAAGAAAGGTTGATAATATGTACTAAGGGTTCCAAAATGATGAAGATACTGCGTTTGATAACTTGCATTGGTATTTTATCGTGACCAGAAGTCTTTTTGTTTTTTATTCCTTGCACGATATTTAGTATCTCTGAAATATCCGTTGGAGCTAGAAAGATTGAGTTGTGATTTAGTGGTAAAATATTGCAACGTTTGCTAGAAGGGCTAGGCGAGCGTGAAGTAGCGTTATTTGTGTTTGTGAATTGTTTTAGAAGTATATCTGCTATTTTAGTGGGATCCGATATTTTTTCATCATTAATATTTAAATTTTTAACTGTAGTTCTTATGTTATTTGTTGGAGCTGTGTATTGCTTAATAAGTCCCCACGTTGCTTTGTTTTTGTTTGTACTTCTATCTATATATTTAATGTTGGCAATTTTTTTGGAATGTTGGACTAATCTTTTAAACGTCTTAGAATAAGTTTTGTAAGTCTTTTTATTCTCTTCGTTGTTAACTAAGTGAGTCTTTAGGTACATTTCTTTCTTTTTCCTGCTAGAAATGATAATACCTTTGGTTTTCCAATTAGGTTTTTTCTTATGAAACACTTTTATTCTTTCGATGGGTACACAAAGCTCAAATATTAAGGTATATAAATCTATGAACTCTTCGTAAGCAATATTTGGGTCGTCTTGTTCCATTACATGGGCGAAGTTTATTTGAGATAGATATTTAAGAAATATGTCCATATATTTATCAATACTTCTTTTTTCGATGTACCAATATTTTTCCTTGTAGCTTAAGCTAGTTTTGATTTCCATTTTTAAAGCGGTGTGGTCAGAAATTCCAACATCCAAGATTTCTGTTTTGTAATTTTTTGCATTGGTTAAAATATTGTCCAAGCAGGTTCGGCTATGTGAAGTATACCTTGTAGGGTCAGTAAATGTCGGATGAAATTTAAAAGATTTTAACGTGGTTAAGAATTTTTCAGTTTTCCTGTTACTTTCTAAAATATTGATGTTGAAATCACCAAGAATGTATACTTTCTTAGTGTTGGTTCTATTTCTCATAAGTTTAATAAGTAAATTTTCCAGAGTATTTATAAACAGGTTAAAGTTTCCTTTGGGTGTTCTGTAAAGACCTATGATTATAATATTAAGTTCGTCAATAGCGATGCCACAACTTTCAAAGTGACCCTCGATAGCCATTTCAGAGATCCAGTTAATTTTAGTATAGCTGATATTGGGGTTGACGTATATGCTTACACCGCCTTGTTTTTTATATTTTCGTGAATAGTGGGCGGCTTTTAGATATCCATCTAACTGCAAAACATCTGCTTGTTCATCACGAAGGTGGGTTTCAGTGAAGCAGCATACGTCAAATTTATGTTCATCGTTTAGTAATTCTAATTTGCTAATTTTAGATTTCAAACTACGAACGTTTAGGTGCATAATACTAAAGGAGTTTTCTGTGGTGAAATTATTTGTGTATTCTAAGGTATTATTTGCTGGATTAGTTTCGAAAAAGCTGTTGACGTGGAGTTTCAATGTCGAGACATGGTGATTTATGTTCATATTTCTTCATTATATTATCCGCTTGCATAAAAGATTTGCTGTTTTTATTTACATTATTAAAATAATACGGGATCGTGCCAGGCTTGTTAGCTGCGTCAGTTTTCTTTTCACATGTTTTAACCCGCGGTAGGTCGCATGGGGTCTTTAAAAGCACGGGTTACGGAAAAACTGATATATATTTTTTTACAGTTTAGTTACAGATCTGTAACTCACAGTAGCTTTCTAAAATATACTTAAGTACTAAACAATGCGCGCGAAAGTCAGTTTGCGCGCTGCGCTTGAGTAGAAAACACGTCTGTTTTGCGCAAGGGCTTTCAAAGACCCCATGCGACCGATTGTGTAACATTTTTTTATATAAGGTGAAGTGCTTAATTAGTGATTATCAGGTAAAATAGACCCCTCACAAGACCAGCAAATAATAAGGTGGATCAAGAACTAGAAGAAGATGATTCGAATGAAACATTTGATGGCGAGGACTCTGAATACGGACCTGATGTGCTTGAACAAAGTTTGCATGATACCGGATCCGAGCAAGATTGCATATCTGATCCTAATCAATCTGAAGAGTTAGATTCGGATGACAGCGATGATAATGTTCCACTCGCAAATCTCAGAACAACAAATCACTATATAGTTCGTCGGAAGCTACGCAATGGTAAGTTTGAAACAATTTATCGATGGAATAAAACAGCTTCATTGACTTCTGTTAGAACGCGGCAGCACAACATTGTATCACATCTGCCAGGTCCAAGAAATATAGCTCGTGATATCAATAATCCTTTTGAGGCTTGGAGTTTATATTTTTCAATTGATATGTTGAATAATATTGTCCAATATACAAATGAGAAAATTATAACTCTTCAGGACAACTATGACAGACAACGAGATGCACAACTGACCAACATACCAGAAATAAAAACAATGTTGGGAGTACTGTACCTGATTGGCACACAAAAGTCATGCCATGTGAAAATTGAAGATGTTTTTTCAGCTGATGGGACTGGTATCGATATTATAAGAGCGGTTATATCACTACAGAGATTTAGATTTCTCTTGCGCTGCTTGAGGTTTGACAGCGTTGAAACACGCCTGGAAAGAATTCAATTTGATAAACTTGCGCCAATCAGATATATTTTTGATATATTTGTTCAGAAATGCCAAGAATCCTTCAGTGTTGGCGAATATGTGACAATAGACGAAATGCTGGAGTCTTTTCGAGGAAGATGTTCTTTTAGGCAATATTTGCCTAACAAGCCCGACAAATATGGTATAAAAATATTTGCTCTTGTAGACGCTCGAAATTTTTACACGTCAAACATGGAGGTTTATGTTGGAAGACAACCTGATGGACCTATGGCTGTAGATACCTCAACGAATGCTCTTGTTAAAAGACTGATACAACCAGTTTCAGGAACCAACCGGAATGTGACAATGGATAACTGGTTCACAAGTGTTCCATTAGCCAAGATATTACTAAACGACCACAAACTGACTATCGTTGGAACAATAAGACATAATAAACCAGAAATTCCTAACGAGCTGAAGACTAAAAACAGGGAAGCGTTTTCGTCGCTCTTCGCGTTTGGAAAGGACCATAACACATTGGTATCCTACTGCCCAAAAAAAAATAAAGTGGTTCTTCTGTTGTCAACGATGCACCATGACAGCGCCGTAAACTCTACATCAGTTCAGAAGAAGCCTGAAATAATAGAGTTTTATAATATCACTAAAGGTGGAGTGGATGTCGTGGACAGGCTGAAAAAAAATTACTCAGTTGCCAGAACATGCTGCAGATGGCCTCTAAGGATATTTTTCACTCTACTGGATATTGCAGGAGTAAATTCACAAATAATACTCAAATGCAACCAGCCCGAAAAAATCTTAACCAGAAAGCAGTATCTAAAAACGCTAGCTTATTCCCTTTTTGATGATTACCTGAAATATAGAAGCACAATAAACACACTTCCACGAGAACTCCGGCAACATATAAAGCGGTTTACTGGAAATAATGTTCTGCAAGAGCAACGTCAAAATCAAGAACAAATGTCCAGAAAAAGATGCGTATATTGTCCACGAAATGTCGATAGAAAATATTCGACATCATGTGTTTCATGCCGGCAAAACATTTGCCCGAGACACGCAGCATCCGTTTGTGTCAACTGTTCGGAAGACCACACAGCAGGCTGTTTTTTTTTAATTATCTGATTATTTTTTCTTGATAACATTGTTTCAAAGGAACGAAAAGATCTCCATTTTGCTAGTTTTTGTTTAATTTCGAAGAAAAAAACAATTTTGTTATAATTATTATAATTTTTAGTCAAAGATGCCAAAAATGTGCAGAATTTCTTGTTTTTCAGTGTGAGTGGAATTAATGCTAAATAAATAAGATTTGATTGCGAAACGTTTTATTATTATAAAATATACATTAATATTTTGCTAATTATTATTTAACAATAAAATAATTACTAGTAAATTTAGAAAATATACGAAATTGAAATCAGGGCTTTCAAAGGCCCCACGCGACCGACGATGTTACAACAATTAGCGCGACCGACCTAGGGTTAATAATGATGATATACAATAGAACATTATTTGTACCTATTTAATAATTGGGAGAAGAGCGGGGGTTTGATATAGAAGGGAATTTATGACTATAGGCAAATTAGATGGAGGACTGTGTTAAATCCATTTTGGTTTTAATAATTTATGACCTAGATTTTACAATAATTCAAGTTTTTTATATTTTTGACATGTGGACATTTCGTTAGTATTTATCGATTTGTCGATAAATATTGATGATTGATGAACATCACTTCATGACTTGAGACGTCAAGATTTGCTTTCAATGTTACTGTCAAAAAATCGATTTTTGAATTTATCAGAACATAAATATTTTATCGATTAAGTACCGAAAAATAGTAGCAAAGAAATATCTGATACTATTACGTATGGTGATAATAGTGCCATTTTTGTATTTCTTTTTATAAACGTTGTGGTCGAAAAAAATATGAGAAGATTCGATTTATACCTAGGTATTTATATTTTAATACATGGAGCTGTGCAGCAATTTACAGCACGTAGCATCTAGCTCTTAGAGTATACATAACTAAAGTACTTTAGTTATACTCTAAGATCTAGCTAGATCTAGTATATTCACAGAGTATAGTAGATATCTGTGGCACGTAGTATTTATTCTTTTCTTCTGCGTAGTTTGAAACGAATTGGGAAAACAAGATGGTGTGGCTATGTAATAAAAGAATGCACAGAAGTTGTAAATTAATTCCATTTTACCCAAAAATATTTGGGTAAAATGGAATTTAGTATTTTTAGGCACATTGATTACTGAAGATTATGACGTTTGAGTTAGGTATATAGCTATCACATAGTTCTAATTTAATGTTTATTTTACAAATGAAGGTAGTTATAACATGATTCTCTTCGTCTTCGCTTTCATGCCAGTATAAAATAAAATCCTTCTAACAAGTGAAAGTAAGCGAAGAAGCTGCAAAATCGATGCTGACCCACTTTTGGTGGTGATATTTTTTTCTAGTGTAGTAACATCGATTACTGATTGTGCAGAAGAAAAAACAATGGTGTGATTCCAGATTTTTATTTGTAAGTATTAATAGAATCCCATGTCAATTTAGCTGAAATATCGTTTGCAGATCGATGAAAAGATTCACCTCTCTGAAAATGGTGATTCCGAGGAATATACTTCCCTAAATAGCGCTAGAAAATAACACCATTTTATTGACGTGCTGTCATCTCAGTTTTTTACTCTATTTATTCAGCTTGATTCAGCTATGCGCCATTAACTGCAATAGAACGGTCGATGTCTGCAGAATTTAGCACCTATCAATGCAAAACTGGGATCAGGGTGAGTGTAAAGTGTGGATGTGATCTGTGGTGCAAAGTGTTCAGTGCCATAATGATCGGTTAGTTACCGACATTATGCGCTTATCTTTTCGATGCCGGTTCGTATTTAGCTCAGTTTTAATGTGGTTGGCAGTTTTTTTGTCGGTAAGTACAACATAGATCACTACACCTGCATTCTATGGCTATCGAACACATTTTTCTCGGCTGACAGGCGTGTGTCATTGTACTATGAATCAAATGGTCAATCACGCAATCAACGTATGGTAAACAATGCAACATGTTCGTGTCCTGAGTCGTAAATATCGTCGAGAGTAGGTTCCATTATCTATCTGCCATCTGACAAACGATTTTGACCCTAAATTACAGCACGTTACCAGTATGACTAAAACCTGTGAGATAAATCTTTCAACGATACATATTTTGTGTCAAAACACTGATCTGATGACCTTCATCTCATATATACATGTAGAAAAGTAATCCGAATTAAGGACTAACTGCATGTGAATCATAAACCATGATGGTCATGACTCAAAAGTTAGTGCATAAGGTGTTTTTTATGAAAACATTACTTAAATCTTATGTCCATATCTAATATTTCATTTTAGTTGTATGCAAATTGTTTGAGTTCATTTGTAGTACTATTATGATACCAACTGGGTCAGTATTTTGCATTTGGCTAAATGTAAATATGTGGGTAGGCCTATGTTCACCAGTAGGCTATTAAAAGATTGATTTAGCACTGTACTAAACATTGTAATTTTTGTAAGCGTGTTAGAAACATAGAACAAAGCTTTTATAGCTAGAAATATATAAATATATATAGATAGAAATAGTGAATTAATCTTTTTTTTTGTTTACTTTGAAGGTAAATAGAGATAGGTATATATGTTATCATTTACTGAGTATTGGAGATTACAAATCACTACATACCTAATAAATTGCCAAATAATTTAAAAGATATCGAAAGAGAAAACTGTTTCATGAAACAACTAAAAATTATCCTATTATAGAAATGCTAATACATTAGACAATTTTTTTAACAATAATCTAGAAAACGTAATAATAAATCGTTCCAATACAAATACATAATAAAATTGCCATACCCTTATAGGGGCATATGTATAACTATACAAAACAAAACAAGAACCGCATGTAAATTTCATATGTTGCAATAAATGAATTGAGTTTGAGTAAAGCAAAGTCACTTCCCGCTGTCTGTCTGTCCCTATATATGCTTAGATCTAACTATGCAATGGATTTTAATGCGGTTTTTTTTAATAGATAGAGTGATTCAAAAGGAAGGTGTGTGTTTTAACACCTGTATGAAGCCGGGGCGGGTCGTTAGTAAATAAATATAATTGGTACTGTACTGTATAAGCCAAATCAAACTCCTTGGTAGTTGTGAGCTACAGTATTGCCTCGAAAATCCAAACCCAAGCTAATACAAAAGCCTCAATAATCCGAAGGACCCTCGCCCCCACATGTTTGCCGTTTCTAAGTGACCCACAATGTCACACTTGTATTTAAGTGTCAAATTAAACTTTTTAGATGTTAAGATGCTATATTTATCATACACTTTTGCCCAAATTAAGGGACAAAGCATTTTCAATATTGCTAAATACTAGCCGTCAATATACTATAATAGAATTCTTCAAAAAAGTATAATTATACATGTGTAATGTAATAGCATAATCCCTTATTTATATTGTAACATTTTCTTATAATTTAAACATAGTTTCCATAGGGAATTGTTTCTTGTCTTTCCTAAAATGTCTGCATACTGCTTGTTACAACCGAACAGGGTATAAATTTTGGGCACTAGGATTATCGAGGCCCTACTGTACAAGCTGCAAGAAACCTAATCCTCACGCAGCTGGTAAGTGAGCTTCATTCAGGACTGGGTTTTGCGCAGCTTGTAGCTGCCAAAAAGTTTGATTTGAATACCAGCATTTTAATTGTACACTGCAAAACAGGGCAACCCAAGAAGGGTATAAATTGAAGTTGTCATAAACCATGGAAATCATAATTATTATTCATTAAGTATTTTTACAGTTTCAGAAATCTTAATGCACACATAAGTAATACCATAACAAGTGTGTGTACTTTATTAACCCATTCACTGCCTTTCTGAAAAGTAACGATATTACCCAGATGCCGCAGTTATTATTACAGTTTAAAATCAACCACCCATGGGCGATCTCGGCGTTAAAGTTAAAAAAAAATTGCCCGCCGTTGGGCAGGCTCGGCGCTGAATGGGTTAAAAATCAATGTCATAACAGATTTTTCTAAATAATATGTACATAAAATACTTTTGGTGAAGACTTCTCAAGCAAACAAACATAAACAAAATCAGATGTTCATTTGGTAATTCCAATATCAGTTATGTTTTGTTACTCACTAATTTTGAATCGTCATATGCTGTGCTCGCCAAATAATCTAATTAGAAATGTATACACTGGGAGTGTGCCACATACAACTGATCTTGTGGGAGACCACTTCTAATAACGGCTGTCTGAAAATCAAAACCTTGCAAGTGTATTTCCCTTCCATTGATAAACAAATTTTTCAGCATATGCATATCTAAAAAATCGGCACAGTACGAGTCCGACTCGCGCACGGAGGGTTCCGTACTGTATAGGAGCCCCCTTAAATATTTATTTTATTTTAATTTTATTATTTATTATTAAAGTGATTATACAATAACTAAATTATCAAATATTTATTACATGTCAAATATCATACAAAAAACAAAAACATTTCGAAATCAATCAAATAACCCACCCCTGATGGCCCCCGGTGCAAAGGTGCCCATAATGCTAGCAGCATTACCGCGCTGAATAGCGATAAACATCCTTTGCACCAAGAACCACCCAGAGCGGGAGTCACCTCCTCTGTCCTTTATCCTCCGCCCAATGTCGCGAACCAAAGCCTTAGCTTCGGCCCCCCAACTGCCCATGGTCTCCACCGCAATGGGCACAAAATCATAAAGCGGTTCCATTGCCGCATACTTCACCCGCTTTCTATCTGCAGCTTCCTCCGCTGCAGCTGCCGGACTGTGGATAGTTCATTACAATTTACATTATACAATTATACAATTAAACTAAATATTTTGTGAATATTTCAAGCATCTACCTCATCTGTTACCATAATTGATATAGAGATTTTGTTTTTTGTATTTAGTGTTGTAGCGGCAACAGAAATACATCATCTGTGAAAATTTCAGCTTTCTAGCTATAACAGTTCATGAGATACAGCCTGGAGTCAGACAGATGGACAGCGGAGTCTTAGTAATAGGGTCCCGTTTTTACCCTTAGGTACGGAACCCTAATAAACAGTCTTAATGCTGATAATGATGAATTTCATAATCAAGTAAATATTTACGTCTAGATCAGCTAAAAGTTAGGTAACTTAGCATCTGGTTTTATTATTTTTATTAAATCTTTCCCAGTTGTATAAAATAAAAGTATAAAATGAATTTAATAATGCAACACTTTTTATGAAAACTTGTTCTCTAAAATGTCAAATTGATAATATTTGATATAGAAGCTTCTAGAGCAGTGGTTCCCAAAGTTGTCTGAGGTACAACCCATCTATAGTCCATTCCATAACCGCTGAGACTGAGGGTCACTAAATTCCTTTGAAGAATATAATTACCTAATAGGTTTGCGTTAAAAAAACACTATATTCTGGTAGTTTAGTAAATGTGTACTGGACATAGGTAATAATTTATGTATTATTTTATACGACTTGTACCAAATTTTTCAATAGATTTCAACTGATTAATTCTCGGTGGTTATGGAATGGACTATAATACAAGTTAACATACTTGAGACCTACCTTCAGGTTTAACAGTTAGGTACCAATATTATTAAAGGATTTTTCAAATAACAAATTAAGTTTTTGTACAATTATTTACTAGGTACTTAATTAAACAACTACATCAAAAACTTTACTTATTTCAATAGGAAGGATGAGATTTTTTAAATTTTAATTTCCTGTTTCGCCATTACAGTTTTGACATCAACTGCATCTCGACTTACTTTTAATCTGAAGTCATTTGGTATTGTTCTTCTGGTAGGGCCCACTCAATATTAACTCGGGACCCTGGTGGGTCCACTATACTTTGGGAAACCCTGTCCTTCATCTCATCTAAAAATACAATAAAAAGAAATAAATTTTAAGCATACCTGAGTCGCAAATTAGTGTCATTTACATGCATAACAAGAAAAAACTTTAATTTTATTTAATATTAATATTGCATAACTAGACTAGTAAACAAATATACAGGATTACTTACTGCATTGCGTGTGTCTTTTTAATCAGAAAAAATGGATTTATCTATACCTAGTACACCTGCGAAAATGGGTGTTGTTTTAATGGAACAAAAATATTCTTGATTCTTAAATACATGGTATGATTTGT
Source organism: Hypomecis atomaria (assembly GCA_964007245.1). Classification (NCBI taxonomy): domain Eukaryota; kingdom Metazoa; phylum Arthropoda; class Insecta; order Lepidoptera; family Geometridae; genus Hypomecis; species Hypomecis atomaria. The sequence continues at coordinate 3,637,437 of OZ023305.1, forward strand.
AACTATGGCATTTGTTGGTGGTCTTCTATCATGTGCCACAAGGTGTCGTTATCTCAGCAATGAACTTGACGTGCAATTGACAATTTCAAAATAATAATAAGTAAATAAATATCAGGAGTCACATGGGCGCCAGGGGGTGCGAAGGGGTGCACTATGTATATGTATTAAAACACTCGTTACTATTATGAAACTCGCTGCGCTCGTTTCAAAAACTCACACTCGTGTTTTAATACCCTTCATTATATGACAGTTGCATAAACTACTATTATGACACCCTTTACCCTTTATCACAGATGTGCCATTGTTTAAAAATTACATTTTACTGCCTCTTGTTACACTAATTTAAAATATTGTACTGTTCTTTTGTAATACTGTTGATTGTATGAACGATAAAGCATTAATCTTTCTATCAATCTATTACTATCTTCGAGCAAATATCTACAGAGCCACAGTCCCTAAGAGAAAGTAGTAAAAAAATTCCGAACGCCGTCATACAAACCGACTGATATTTACATTAAATAATTCACAATGACCCGTTTTGTATCGAATCTCGATGTTATGTCACCTAATTAGTGCTTGTAACCGAGCACCGAACTAGCTTGGGCATGGTTTTGGCTTGGACACTTTTTTTGCACGATTGTGACTGTAGATATTTGCTCGAAGATTACTATATTAAAAACTAATACTTATAAACAAGTTCAAAAATAAAACGGAAAATAAAAGAACAAGTGGCTATAAAAAAAACGTTTATTTTAAAACTATCATCATATAGTGTCTATATAATGAGTAGTTTAATAGTTGTATTATGTAGGTAGGTACATAACATACCTATATACATTTGGCCCGAAATAAACCTCAGCTGTGGTGCAATTATTTATCTTGATAATCTCGCTCGACTAGTTCCCACTGATAAAGATCATTTGGATAGTTTTAAAATCACTGTAATAATATTTATAGATGTGAAAATGTTAAATACTTCTTCAGCCTGGGGGACGTCTTGATTGATTGTTTATATTGTAATAATTGGCCAAGTGCGAGTTGGACTCGCGCACGAAGGGTTCCGTACTGTATGGGAGCTCCCCTTAAATATTTATTGTATTTTAATTTAGTTATTTATTATTGAAGTAAATATACAACTAAATATTCTGTGAATATTTCATGCATCATACCTGTTACCATTATTAATATAGAAAGAAAAACGGCTCAAAAATCAGGTTTGTTGTATGGGAGCCTCCCTTAAATATTTATTTTATTCTGTTTTTAGTATTTGTTGTTATAGGGGCAACAGAAATACATCATCTGTGAAAATTTCAGCTTTCTAGCTATTACGGTTCATGAGATACAGCCTGGAGACGGACAGACAGACAGACGGACAGCGGAGTCTTAGTAATAGGGTTCCGTTTTTACCCTTTGGGTACGGAACTCTAATTAGGTATATTGTGAGTGAAGCGCTATATCGAATTATGTTGCAACAAGTTCAAGTTGTCTTGTAAACAAATGCAACAATTAGCTCTTACAGGTCGCGGCATATAAGTCTAGCGCTGAGCGAAGTGTGGAGGGGATGGCTGCGCATGAGTTTAGTATGGCGGTCAACATGCGCAGCCATCCCCTCCACACTACCCTCAACGCTAGACTTACGTGCCGCTACTTGTACCATCTGATGTGTGTCGGTAATTTATAATTTTTATTTGTCTTCTTTATCTCACGTTTTATTTTAAAGCATCAACCTACCAGCCATGAGTCGTTCTCTGCCGAAATTAGGTTTCATCCATCCACCCATCAGCCGTAGGACGTCCACTGCTGGACATAGGCCTCCTCCATGAATTTCCAATAAAGCCGTTTGGAAGCGGCCTGCATCCAGCGCGTTCCTGCAACCTTTATTAAATCGTCAGTCCACCTGGTCGGTAGACGTCCTACGCTGCGCTTGCTGGTCCGTGGTCTTCATTCGAGATCTTTACGGCCCCATTGGCCATCCGTTCTTCGAACTATGTGCCCCGCAAATTGCCACTTTAATTTGCTTAAGAAATTAGGTTTACCCAATAGATTTCCAACAAGACTAGTTAAATGTGGCTTCCATCTATAGCAATACTGCAGTTAGTCCTAGCTTAGCATACGACCACGAAAACAACTCTTTTCGACGAGTGAAAAAGTGACAGATATACTTAACTTCACCATGACTCTGTCTCGTTCTGACACGTCGAAAGAAATATTTCGTGGTGCGTATACTAGCCCGCCTTGTGAGTGGACATTCTACGCTGCTCCCAGGATAATTAGGTGATATTGGTAAATCGTTAAACAATGCTAAAGAATATTTTTCTTTCTTTCCAGATAACATCAAAAAACCTGCAAGAAAACTTTCCAAAATCTTCCTGAAGACTGTTAAATTTTTTTTAGTCGTAAACATTTTTTTTACTTACAACTTAGCATAAAGACAGTTACGGGGCGGAACCAGAGAAGGATGCCAACAAAGCGAGAGAGAATGAAAAGACGAACCTAGCTATTTATTAATTATTTAACAATTAATTAGTTCTTACTCCTAAACATTTATTTAGTTGTACCCATATACTCCAATGAAAAAAAAAGCTTGGGAATTGCTATTTATTCAGTTATTAATCATAATTAACATAAGGGTTTGATATATGGAAGACGAAATATGGACAATATGTCTTCAAATGTCAGTTTGCGTAACAGCAAACAGAGGAAAGAAAACCTTATCACAAGGAAGCAGGATAAGTCCCCTGAGAAGACCATTAGAGGCACGAGAGGGGCTTATAGAGGGATCCCGTCTACTTCCAAGAGGACGGAGGAAGATGAGACTGGATCGACGGAAAGACTGGATAGACCAAAGAAATTCATATCTCAAAATAAGAGCAGCTATGGCTTGGGGAAGAGACCGGACTTCTCGCTCAAGAACAGGAATGTGCATTTAGCCTCCTCTCGGTATGGACAGGTGAGTCTTTTTGTATTATTTATGCGTTCAAAATTATAGAAATACAATAATGTAGTATGAAAGTATAAACAAACAAATCGATTCTTTTGCGCTTGCCTCTCAGTTAAAACTGAGGCTGTCTGTCCGTACCATACAATGACCGTGCTAGGAACGTATCAGGCACGCGTGTCGTACGGGCCCCGTCCGGCCCGCCCGCGCCGGTCCCGCGCCCGCCCCGTCCTAATATAAATCATCCCTTATGAGTCCCGTACGCGTATACATGATCAATAAATCCTGGGGTCATACATAAACTTATTAGCATGCTTAGGATGCATCTTATTGTCTTTGGTCGTGTCTGTTTCTAGCTGAGGATGCAAATGAAAGGCAAAACGATTCAATCCAGGTTAGGGTAAACTGAAAACCAACAAAAACATTTTCATGTGAAATGAAGCCAAGTCACAGTTCCCTCTATCAAAAAGTTGTCAGATCTCACGTAAAGCCAAGCTTCTAACTCTACACTGCTTACTCTACAAGCCCTTACTCCGCAAACTCTACAGTTTACCCTACCTACCTTGATGCCAAATATCAAGTTTCTAGGTCATCTGGAAGTGGGTTAGGTTTTTGATCTATAAGTCAGTGAGTGAATCAGTCAATGAAACCCCGGTTTTTAAACGTTAATATTTCATTAACCGTCAGAGCAAAGTTAATGAAATTTTGCATTGTAGATAAGCTAAACAACTTTAATAAAAAAATGCTAAATTTCATATAATTATATAGGTTAAATAGTTTTCGAGTTGTGAAGGGGTCAAAAGTGGCTCGAAATGGTTCGTGTAATATTACACACGTCACGTCGCCAGTTCCTTTTTTTTGACTTGGCTGGACACGCTTCCGCGTGCCTAGATCTCCAACTAAGTGTCGTGGACATATTTGGACCTTCGCAGAATTCCAGTGCCTGGGCACCGCTGAATACATCCTTATTACGGGTAGCACTTTAGTCACGATTGCCAGACGATATACTTACGGTTTACAATTGATTTAAACAAAAAAGCTAGACCGCCTGCTTACCACGCCCTATCAAGCACGGAAGTCCTAACCGAGACAAAATGAAATCTCAGTTGTATCGCCAAAAAACTTAGGAAACAACCATTCAATCCACTCGAGGATTCGGCCTTGATACTGGACCATTTCAGCTCCAATAAAATGCAAAACAATATGAAAAACGTGATTTAATACTTATACTAAAAATAACTTTGCTGCATCGGCGCAACACACGTACTTGCCGACAAACTCGCTACACTTGAGATGACTATGAAGAAATATGATTAAAGAATAATTTGAGGCGTTGAAAATATTACTCAATAGCTAGAAAATACGTTTGATCATTGTCCGTTGCGAAATCTTATACCTATATGTCTGAAAGGTACTCGCATCGCTTAGTGTGCATTTTGGAAATGACCTCATTGGTCTGGTTTTCAAAACTTGTCAATTGATTATTTAATTTTTTAATTTCATTCATCACTTGCATTTGCTGGCTACGAGGATTAGGTAAGTGTTCTGTATAAGTTGACTCATTCCATTATATTTCTAAGTTAACTCCCTATTGTACTTTTGTGCATAATACGCATGTCATGTACACCATGTCAAGATCAGAAAGATCAGAAGATGTTCAAGATCAGAGTGAATAGGTATCTTCTAAGTCTGCATGCTTCATCTTTGACCAGAACGTCGCTTACCATCAGGCGAGTTGATGGTCAAGCGCGGACTTATTCGCGTTAAAAAATGTCAACCCATTAATTCCAATTTGTCTAAAAATCTTTTACAGTTAACATTCTTCAATCGTCTTTTTTTTCTACGCCTGCGCCACCTTGTGAAACCCCGTTAGTCTTATCATCAATGGTCACATGTTTCAGCCCACTGTTGAGCACAGGCCTCCTCCCATCTTTCGCCAATCATCCCCATTTTGAGTATTGGCGTCGCTATAGATTTTCTCTATGGACATGCCTATTTTTGCACACACCAGAAAAATAGAATGTAATGACTAAAATTTTCTAAGAAGTTCTTAGCCCATCTTAGTCCATAAATTTTGAGCTATTCTCATCCAGCATAAAACCATTTTATCCACTTTTAATGTCAGTTATCAATGTCAATTCATACTTTGTTTCCACTAAAGAAGGTGGGAGACGAATTGCCGTGAATACAATACAGGAGAATTACAAGGAATGTCAAAATTTTGTCGTTTTTTTTTGGGTAATAATGCCAGCAACATCGCCATCAGCATGGCATTAGCAGGCATTCACCCAGAAATCGATAAAATGTTGACATTCCTTGTTTTTCTCCTGTAGTCTTCAATGTCCCTTTGCCATGCTCAGACTACAGGTTGTTTTCATCCGCAAATTATTGTTGTTACGAAATCCTTCTTGTGCAAGTCTAACTTGCACGTGTCCGGTTTTTTGCAGTTTGTTTTGTAACAAAATCATAACATTACGTTATTTGATTGATTTCATCGGGTCAAGATCAGGGTCAATATTTGTTTATAAGATTTTAGCTAACATTCTGAGAATTTTTATACATGTATCTGGTTTGTACCTACATGTCATTCGCCGTTTTACTGGACTACTAGAAATAAAGTAAAATGTTCCTTATGTGATTATGTTATATTAACGGATTTAAGAATCCGACATGTTTGCCAGTTCGTCTTTGTTTGTATTTACATAGTATAAAAGAAAGTCGCGTTCCGCCGACTGTAGGCTTAGATCTTTTTAACTATACAACGGGTTTTAATGTAGTTTTCATTCTTCTTCGTCGTGTCAATGGTTCAAAGTACAACCCGGTCAGAATATCTGTGCACCACTCTGGAATGCGGCGCCTCTCCCGCTTCCCCTGTCACCTCTCCGCGCACTCCCCGGTGCGACAGTACGGTTAGCATCTTCGTTGCCGATACACGTCCCGATAATAATTTACGTCCGGACGGTATACTAGACGTCCGGTAATGTATATACGTCCCGATAATTCGATATGACGTCACGAAGTCAGGTGCACAGATATTGTGACCGGGTTGTAGTTAAATTATTTTATCCCAATATTTGACCACTGCGACCCCGCAAGGTGTAGCCTGGTGTAGATCTTCTATCGTGCAGGGGCTCGGACACTGTGGGCACGTAAGCAGGTGATCCATGCTCTGCTCAGGGGCTCCGCAATCACACTGTACCCTGTCAGTGTCCGAAAATCCCCACTTGGCTAGGTTTATCTTGCAGCGGCCTACTTGGGCCCGGATTAATAGATAGTGATTCAAATGGAAGTCAAATCTATTTAAAAGAAAACCTAAAAAAGTGTTATTGGATAGCGTCTTTAAAAAGCAAAATGTGCGACTCTGTTGGCAATAAAATTTGATATGTTTTGTGGAGGTTTTATTCTTCTCTTTGTAACACTATTTTTTATGACCATTAATATTATCTAAGCTTAAAACCTGTCTGGATAATATCTAGAATATTCGTAACATTTTAAATTATGGTATTGTCTATATTCAAAAGCTATACCTACAGTGTGTTCGATCACCACCCGTGTAGGTATACAGGGTTATTTCTAATCAATTGGCATCCTCTAAGGGGCTTATTCTGTACATCAAAACTAACAACTTTTGTTCTGCTACTTTTGTCAAAACTCAAAATAAAAATCAGCTGTGCCATACATTTTGTCGAAGGTGACCGACCAATATTTTTCTATGGAACAACTTTTTTTTTGAGAATTGATAAAAGTCGTAGAACAAACGTTGTTAGTTTTGAAGTACAGAATAAGCCCCCAAAAGGATGCTAATTGATTAGAAATAACCCTGTACAGTTTGACGTTAGGTATAATGTTATTTTACTCCATATTTATTCTAATTACATATTTATTTTTGCAGACGCAAGCTTTTTCAAGATAATTGTCATTGCGTAGTTTATCCATGCTTGTACGTGTTTCCGAAGCAAATATACCCGGTTCGCGCAACATGACTTAGCTGGAACTTTACTGTCAACAGCTGGATACCTGCGTCAGTCGTGGGGGGACTTTGTCTTAATGGCCATAGCTGTAGTGATGTAGTGCCTGTAGCTTAGCTTATTTTGCTCTGCAGAAAGCTATCTAATCTGCGTGGTGCAGATTTGTCGTATTAGACCCTCTCGTCATTCAATCATATCGTCATCGTCGTTTCAGCCATTGGATGTCCACTGGATGGATATAAATATGTGTAATTTGTTTCATCTTGAATTTTATCCTCTTAATATTTGGTTATTGTAACCCTCAGGGTGCAACCGTGTGCAGATCTTGTCAAAAAATATCTTCTATCTTTTTCTAGAACATGTTATGCTCATGCTGTAACATGACTTGAAACTTTTGCTACAAAATAACGATGAGTAAGTACCTACCTACAAGAAGATTTGATGCTATAAGGTAAAAACTAACATTGCTATGCCACTGTTCCAAAATGCAGTCGATAGAGTAAACTCACTAAGCTCTCACCGATTTCCGAAGTATCAATAACTCCGCCCCACGAGCAGTATTTGTCAACAAACTATCAAACTCCATCTATTTGACTTGATTATGCAAACTGGAAGTGTCATTTCAGAGTCGACTGCGACATACAAACTTGTTTGTGCTGTATTATTTGATAGTGGTCTTTATCTAATGGATCTGTTAGACATCCTGGTACCCTGGTACCAGTGGCGTAGCTTGCCTTAGACGGGCCCTGTATTAAATTTGCTAGGGGGCCCTAACAGATGGGGTCATACATGGGGGCCCTCATATGAGAATGAATCCACTCGTATGAAATTGTATTAGATTTGTTTTTTTTCGGGAAGTACCTAAGGCCTATGCGTGTCTAAATTGTGGATATAATTTTACGATGTTTTTGCTTGTTTGAGCCCCTGCAGGCCGGTTTGTAATAATGATGTCACCATTCCACATCCCTTCATAATTATGATTCTTCAGAACATCATGGTAATCTTAAAACGGGCCCGCTTTACGCTTATCTTTTTGGAGTTCTGGGTAATTACGCTTGACTTAGCATTCTTTCATTAAGTATTCGGGACATTCTCAACTATCATCGCATCTTATTTATTTATTTTTAAATTACATGGAAAACAAACGGCTTACTCACAAACACAGTAAAAAGAGGCTTAAAAGAGTATCTTATAAGCTTCCTATCCGCATATATTGATCAGGGGCCCCCGTTTCTTATATATGGGTGCTACAGCGGTAGTAACGCCCCTGTTGACAGTTGGTAGTTATTAGGTACTATAATTATCATCTGTTGGTGGACATTCCGAAGTTTAGGAAGTATGTGTAGTATGTACCTACTACTACTATAGGATTTTGTTTGTTGTGCGTGGTGATAATTGCAGCTCTGCCTGCTATGTCACGATCCAAGACAAAACTGTCTATAGGAATACGAGTGAGTGTAAAAACACTTGAGAAGTTTTATTATTGATTTATCAAATACGAGATTAACTCCATCTTACTTCAATAGAAAATTCTTGCATGATGTTATCTTATATCTTAAAATGAGCAATTCCTCTATTATTTGGTGTTCAGATCGAGCTTTTCAAAATATTTTTTGTATAGGCGCTATTTCTGAAAAAACGCATATTTAATCTTTATTTCATTTTTACACCGAGCTTACGTAATATGTGTAATTTTTCAGATAGCGTAATCTAAATGTAAGTTAAAATAATGAGGAAAATTCTAATATCTTGGGAAACTAGGTTAGATGACTAAAATTAAAATAATTAGTCCGTCAGATTATTTTTTCTTTTGTCAATGAAAAAGAAATCGATAAAAATAAAGCCCGTTAAAGGTATAAATAAATACCTTAAAGTTCGCGTAACGTCACGACCACTCCCGATCTTTGACAAGTTTTATCTGTCATTCATTGTTTGAATTACAAAAGAAAACATACGTGTCCAATATTTTTTGATAATCTTACTGACGGACTGATTATAATAATGCTTTTTTTTTACCCAATCATCATGCCTATTGAAATATGTCGTCGTCCAGAGAAATACTCCGTAAAACTTCTAGACTTTCTAGCCTTCACCACGTCATCGCTTAGTAAAATTTATGGCAAGACATTTTTCTTCATTATATTTCCCATAAAAAGCAAGTTCGTATAGGTCGGCTGGCTGGCCTTGGAGTCAGAGTTTATTCTTTATATTTACAGTTATGATGTCAATAATACAAGATGCTTTCTTTCGCTTTTACTTTTTGATCAAGTGCTATTTGGTTTGCTCTATGCGAATTCTGTTACATAAATCTGGTGAACTTTTCCTGGTACGTTTATGTATAGGTAACAGCTTTAGCCCGTGGCTTCACCCGTGTTATTTATGTTGATTTATTTGCTATCCTATTATTATATCTTCTTTGCCCATACTATATTTGCCGACAAAAGGGGTGCCCCTTTTTGTCGGGATAAAGTAGCCTATGTCCCTCTCCAACCTTTGAACTATATCCAGGCCAAAAATCTAATCTATCCGTTGCTCCGTTGCTGCGTGAAAGAGTAACTAACAAACCAACAAACACACTTTTGGATTTATAATATTTATAGTACGAGTATCTAAGGATACCTGAGGATGGCTACTGTGTAGTGTGTAGTTCTTCTAATCACGACCTTCGTCTCATTAAGGGAATGGTTAAGTCATAGCCTACTACACTGACTGGCAGATTGGCAGACTGTCTTCATCAAGTTCAGGTTCACCTCCTCGTTCACAGTGCAGACAATTGAGCACCTATTGTCCTGTCCTCAGTGTCCAAACACCTGCACATTCAGCGACCTTTTGGAAGCCTCTCCATCTGGGGTGGCAGTCGCTAACCACTGGGCAAAGCTTGTTTAGATATATCTTGCCAATTTTAGAACCATCGACACGAAGAAGAAGAAGACCTCCTCGTTCCTTTCCTCGTTTCAAGCTAGCTGTGTATAATTGTAGACGGAAAATAACTTGATTACTTGACCTTGTGTGTTGTGTACAAACGAAAGGAAGGGTGATATTTTTTGGTTCAACTTACGTGCCGCGGCATATTATACTTATTTTTGAAGAGACAGGCGTGTGTGACTAAAACAGGCTTACTTACGATTCGAAACTAGGGCTCTCTGTATTGAATTTCATTGGATTTGGACAGTTAGGTCAACGTAACAAATCTGTACATCTACATTACGTACCTATATACTGTCCTAACTATTGATTGATCCATAGAATTAGAACTAAAGTAATAGAATACATACTAAATGTTGCTCAAATAAAAACTATGTTACAGCTGTTTTATACATATCTGGTTATACTGCATACGCGAGAGTGAGTGGAACAAGAAAAACGCATTGTCTGTCGGCATGAGGCATACGTCAAAATCACAAGTTGGAATGTCAAAATGGTTAAAAGTGGTTCCTCTTTGTCTTTTGCGATATGATCGGAAATTTGAACCCCCTAGTTCTAGTAAGAAGGTTCAAATCTCTGATCATTTTTTACCTTCCTACTTTTTATCTTTTCGAATTTGGACAGCCGAGAGAGCTCAATGCTAGTTTGTGAACCCTTCGAAATTACGTAAGTTCAGGTGTATGTGCATCTTCTTCTAACACCTTTTAAATTTCATATTTAAAATGGGACGAAGTGATGTATATCTTTTGCTATTTTAGTACGGTTTCTATTACTTTAGTTCTAATTCTATGGATTTATCGATCTCGCGAAATACCAAAGTTCATAATCTTTTGTCCTAATTGTTCTTTCTGTTCCGATCTATCGCGTCAGACAACCTATAGAGTTCACGCCGAATTGTCGGTTTAATCAGCAAATGGAAAAACTTTCAGTTCTCGTAGAAAGCTCTGAATAGTTATATTTTCAACTTTGTCCTACTTGTTGCCTTGTTTACCTTCCTACCGTTTCCTCTAAGCCTTGAGGATACTTAAACCAAGAGGGAAACTAGTGCTTCTCCTACAGCCTGGGGGTATAATAAGTTTTAACCATTGTATTTTTTAAGTATACCCATGTTTTAGCGTCGATAACCCTACTCTTTTAAAGGTGCCTCCAGAGGGTCTTCTGGGTGACACCCTGACACCTGTTGTCGGTACAAATTTTGTCAGTTTTCCTATTTTTTTTCTTAAAGGAACTCTATACATATAAGTGGATTACTATGGGTGTGGCTTATATCCGGCTATTTATAGGTTGCCGGCGTTGATAGGTATTAGGTATTGATACTTAATAAGTTGCATTTTATGACAAAACTAAATTCCAAAAAAAAGGTTTTATCTCCAGTCACAAACATTGACGCACATGCATTTCTATGTACCTGTATGTCCATCGAAAATATTGATTGTTACGTATTTATTATAGGTAAATACTTGAATTACTCACAGCTCTTTTGTTATCAGTACAATTGTTGATCCGTCAAGCAGCCAGTTTTGTTTCGATCCTCATAGAGTGAACACCTATACAATAAATGTGATAATTGGTACCAATAAATGGTGTATTGAAGTTTACGTATTATGCAGTGTCACATCTTCGGACAGAGACTCGAAATAAACTTGATAGACTTTTGGACTTGATAGTGATAATTTAGCTAATATGGTTAATATATTTTGTCAGAATATATCGTGTTGTTTCTGCAACCCGTTCAAGTTTGGGTATATTCAGACGCAGTTGTCGGAGTTTAGGAATTGGGTAAGGATCTTTCTTGCATTTTTAGTTTTTTAATTTATATATTGGCGTCGCACGTGCTGTGCATTATCCTCGTGCTGTTTTCACCGGTGACGCAATTTGATCAGATTAGCAATTTATTACGTATCTGTTTGTGCCGATATTTCTCCAAATAATTTTCATCTATATTGTGATCACCTTCATTGAGGGAGACACTATTGTGTTTTCATATCGTAAGTCGTAATGGAAAACTTTACTTTTCTCATTTGATTTATCTCTGCAGACTGTGTTTGTTGATTTTTGCCCTGGACCAACGAACTGTTTGAATGTTTCAAATGTTTTGACTAAGTATCTATTTGACGTTTAAAATAGAACGTTGCACTTAGATCACTGATATTATATTATAAGCTATACTATCTATCTAGTTTACAATATATAGAATGTTAGTAGAGCCATAAAGCTTGCAAAGTATAACTTACAAGGAAACCGGACAAACTTTATAAATCAAAAGCTTCTGAAACTGGATGTAAGCCGCTTTCAATATAAGGATAAGGGAAGCCTGTGTCCAGCCAGCAACTACTGTGATTCTGCAATATGTGCAGGCACTACATACGTACCGGTTTTGTCAACACTCTTTGTTGCGATTTTCGACACACTGGTGTTAAATCTTTGATCTAGTTTATCAAAATTACATTACATGCATATGTAGCTACGCCCCGCGGCTACGCCTGTTTAGTACGAATTTGCGTATTTTATCAGGATAAAAGCAAAATATAATAATGATATACCTAACCTACTAAGACCGCAGAATCACGCTGGATGCAAGCCGCTTCCAACCGGCCTTATTTGAAATCCTTGAGGGAGCTAATGCCTCAACCTTAGACCCAAGTTCACCAACGCCTGATTAAGTTAAACGTACGATTACTGCATTTAAACAACGACTTAACTCAGGTTTTAGACCCTGGTTCACCAACAGATGTTAATTTATCAACCGTTAGTTAAATCTTGAACAGCTTTTTAACTAAATTTTGCTGTTCACGGTTGGTTAAGTACAGTAATCACACGTTTAACTTAAACAGGCGTTGGTGAACTCGGGGCTTAATCCCTTAACGCTAAACGGGCTAAAACCTGATAATGCCGTAAGAAGTTCACTGCTGGACATATGCTCTACCTTACTATAAAATGCTCTACCGTCAGAAAAAAGCTCTACCGCAAAGCTAGGTCGATTCAGGAAAAATGTAAACATACTTCTTACCCGAAGACAACGCCCAGGAGGTATGTTACCCTCCTGTGTTGCAGTTTGCCATATCTATCTATCTTACCATAAGGAGGAAAATTAGGTTTAAACCACTTCGTAGAAAATCATATCATCAAAGAATTACATTTATCACAGCGATTTAGCACAGCACTAGGGCATGCAAAAACCGTATGGTTTTGGAAAACCGGTTTTTTCGGTTTTTTATTTAAAAAACCGGGGAAATCGAGTTTTTCGGGTTTTTCGGTTTTTTTTCTAGTAAATTAATGAAAATACTAGTAAATATAACAGTTTGTTTGTTTGTTTGTTTATGAGCCTGTACTGCCTCATTGTTGGGAAAAGGTCTCCTCTCAAGATTTCCAGTTTTGTCGGTCTTGTGCTGATGCCGCCCATTTGGATTAAATGTATTCAGTTCATCGCACTATCTAATAGAGGGTCTGCCACGAGGCCGCATCGAGTTGGGACTCCATTTGGTGGTGATTTTAGCCCAGATGTCTTCTGGCATTCGACTGATTTACCCGGCCCACTGCCACTTCAGTTTAGCGGCTGTGAAAGCTACATCTTTGATCTAGAACGCAGTTCGGTGTTTACTCGTAGTACTCGGTCCATTAGCCGGTCACCGAGAATACTGCGCTCCATCGCTCTTTGGCAAACCTTGAGCTTGGACTTTTGGACCTTAGTTAATGACCATGTTTGTACACTATGGTATATCACATTTTGACTCATAAGTCAAAATGTGATATAAATGTGTGATAAATGTGATCGGAAGGCGTTTATTCATATGTTCTTTCATGGCCCAACAGCTCTTCCAGGCGTTCTCTGTTCTTCCTGGTCTTGTCTCGCCTGGAAGGTGACTATTTGGCCAAGATAGATGTAATCGTGAACGTATATGTCTTCGCCATCGACAGTTACCCGATGTTTGATGCCATTGATCATCACTTTGGTCTTTAATTAACATGTTCCGTATCCGCAATCCAACCTCAAGGCTTGCAGTGGTTAGGTTTTGTAGCATTGATTGTAGCTCTCTGACTGAGGAAGAGATACTAGCTAACGATATTGTCTGCAAAATGAAGGTTAGTTAACCATTTTTCACCGACATTAACACCCCATCCTTCCCAGCTTGCCGCCAGCTTTCTGAAAACTTCTTCGAAGACGCCCGTGAATATTTTCGGGGACAGTGGGTCTCCCTGTTTAACACGTCTCTCTATTGCAAATGCTGGACCAGAAGATTGTAATTTTATTGCAACAGTGAGTGATGCTATCAAATGCTTTTTGACCGACGAAACGGAGGAGGTACTCAATTCCACACGTATGTTCTATAATCTGGTTGATTGCGTGGAGATGGTCTGTAGTTTATATAGCCCGCGACGAAAACCAGCTTGTTCGGGTGGTTGTTCCATGTCTAGTCTTCCTAATATGCAATGTTCTATGATTTTGATGAAATAATAGTCATTATTTATATTTCTTTTATTTGTTAATTTCAACAATCGAGCTTACTTTTATGTATAATTTACAAGCAAACGTGCAATATATACCACGCGTAGTTTTACTACGTAGCTTAGCAGAGACTGCCGGACTAATGTGATGAAACAAAATCGCGGTGGTCGATAGCGTTTCGGTGAAGATGAGACAAAACGCGTCCCATTACGCTTAAAACGCTACAGCGTAGCGCTCTGTCTATATCACGATTTTCGCTATGTAAAGAAAGAGAGAGAGTGAGAACTTTCGCACTTGAATTTCATCCTTAGCACGTATAGGTACATTAGACGTAATTTTATAAATGGAAAAATATTATCTTAGTTCGCTTAGCTTATTATTTCTCTGTAGGTTAGAGCAACTAGATGACAATAATGTATTTTATTGCGAAGGAGAAAGTTAATATGCGAATTTAAAAAATTTGTAGAAAACACCGAAAAACCCGAAAAAAACGGATTTATAACTAGAAAAAACCGAGTTTCTAATGCGGTCGGTTATTCGGTTTTTTCGGTTTTCGGTTAACCGGTTTGCATGCCCTACACAGCACTTGATATTGTGTAATAATTATTTTTCGCAAAAGGTAAAAAAATATTTTTTCGATTCGGTTACATTATGGTTGATTTTTCACCTCGACCTCATTTTGACCTCGGGATTATTGTGTAATAATTATTTTTCGCAAAAGGTAAAAAAATATTTTTTCGATTCGGTTACATTATGGTTGATTTTTCACCTCGACCTCATTTTGACCTCGGGATTATTGTGTAATAATTATTTTTCGCAAAAGGTAAAAAAATATTTTTTCGATTCGGTTACATTATGGTTGATTTTTCACCTCGACCTCATTTTGACCTCGGGATATCGGGTATACCCTTTCGAACTAAAAAATATTTTTTCGATTCGGTTCACAATTGGCGAAATTTTCGATGAATATACACAAAAAAATCATAAAGACGTACATGGAACCTCCTCCTTTTTGGAAGTCGGTTAATCATAAATAAGAAAAAATCTTACACCATGATCGATCGCCAATACCTAAAAATGTTAATCGATCAATTATTCATTTAACATTATCTCGCGATAACGAGGATCCAAACAAGACAATTGCGAGAAGGTATTAAGTTTATCGATAAAAGTAAGTCAATGATAACGCGATAATGAGTTCTCCATAGCTATAAAACATCATTATTTCACGAATCCTTACCTAATATTATAAATCCGAATGTGTTTATTGGTGTGTTAATTTGTTTGTTACTCTTTCACTCAGCAATAGAGAAAGGGATCGACTTGATTTTTTTGCATGGATAATTGGATATAGTGTAAATGTCGGAATGTCATAAACTGCTGTTATCGATTGATTGATTTTGTTTAATTTAATTTTTTGCATGGAAATAGTTTAGAGGTCGCAGTGTCATAGACTATAGGCCGAATCATACAAGTCGGCGGATGTGAAGTTAGCTACAAGCTGCGCAATATCCAATCAACGCGCAGCTTTATGTGAACTTCAGTTAGGGTTGGATATTGCGCAGCTTGTAGCTAACTTCACATCCGCCGACTTGTAAGATTAGGTCTATAAATACCTACTGTTATCCCGTAAAAAATCTAGGTTCCAATAGGATAGCTAGCACATAACCAAAATAACACGCGGGGGAAATTGCGGGCAAAAGCTAGTATCTATATAAAATGCAGTGCAGTACTTACAATAGATAAGGCACATTGTATGTTGTCACCAGTATGAAAAATAGCGTTAATTTTATATCGTAACAGCTTAGAACAATGGTTTTTAAGGTAATGCTCGTAAAACACGAAGTCGTAAAATGCTACCTGGATTCCATTTAACTTAAATCATCTGAAGCTTATCCAATCGTTAAAGTGTCTGTAGTCTGTACATTGGTTTGATCTATTTTGTATTTGAAGTTACGTCACTTTAAAACGAGTATTACATTACAAGTACGCAGGGACCCTTGACCTGAAATAAGAAATTGTAAATAAAGATAGGGTATAATTAAAAGTAGGATCTAGCAAGTAGCGCAGTCTAATTGGGATTTAACTTGGAGAGTCATGACAGTCCGGTGGAATCTGGAGGTCCTGGGTTCAAGCCCACCGTGTAGTAGTAAGTAAGTGTGTTAACACTTGTCTTTTCACAGTTATGTGTGTATTGTTAATTGCTACTAGCATTAAACATTAATTAAAGGAGCACATATTGAGAAAACCTGCATGAGAGTTCATGTTCTCCAAGGTAACTGGTGCTTTTCAGCGATAAGACCGTAACTGTGACTGTACTGTACCAGCCTTTTTAATAGTCCATTACAGAACTTAGGCCTACCCACGAAGGGTGATTGGGCCATATCCACCACGCTGACCCAGTGCGTGTTGGTGGATTCACATACGCCATAGAATTTACTGTACGGACGTATGCAGGTTGCCCCACGATGTTTTCCTTCAGCGTAAAGCCGTAAGTGTGAAATTCCGTACATAAATTCCAAAGAACTCATTGGTACGGGACTAGGATTTGAACCCACGACCTCACGGTTGTAAGGCGGGTGTCTCCTCTAGACCACCACGGCGTAAAGTAACTGTGACATTAGTTATTTAACGTAACTGTGCTATTAGTTATAAAATTTCTGGTGTGTACACTTTTATAGTAGAGTTTTTATCTATCTATAGATCTACAAGTCTGGTACCTATGTATCTAATAACCAGGACTTACTCAACAATATTTGCTCGTAAGACTTGCAGCAAGTAAAGCTACCAAATATTACCAAAGTGACATTCTAACATTGTTTACTTGGTAGATTTTTTGCAGCACTTTTTGCAACGTTTAGTTTTGTGTGAGTGCTTATTTGATTTGTTATGCTCAGCAGGGCGCTCGAGCAGCATTTGGTTAAAAACAATAATATTTATATTGTTATCGTTAGGTATCTGTTTACCAAAACAACCTAAATTGAAAATATCACCCTAATTAAGTAATTGA
The DNA here is from genome assembly GCA_964007245.1 of Hypomecis atomaria. Classification (NCBI taxonomy): domain Eukaryota; kingdom Metazoa; phylum Arthropoda; class Insecta; order Lepidoptera; family Geometridae; genus Hypomecis; species Hypomecis atomaria. The sequence goes on from OZ023305.1 coordinate 3,654,725, forward strand.
TCAAAGCGAAGGTACTTAACTGACGACGATGATACAGACAAACAGTATGTATGTTTTATCGTCATACTCATCATCATCATTATTGATTATTTTATTATGGTAGTGACGAGACGAATTATACACGCCTGATGTCGTTATGCATGTCCACGACAGGTCTGCACTATCCAAAATTTTGGACTATACCCGTTTAAAAACTACAAAACCCTGTGCGGCTCAGCCCTGCGTTCGTCACTCTCACTCATAGGAAGATCATACATAAATCTCATGTTGCCCTGATAATCGAAACTGTTGTTTTTGCATTGAAATGTAGTTATCGAGTAATAAGTTGACATCTAATTTCACAGAGAGCATCGTTCCTCAAACTTACGTCGGGGCTAAATGTTTTCTTCTGTGAACAAGTTATCAGAAATTCGTTTGACCAATTTTTGCTTCAGCGATTTCGAGTTCAGATTTCTTATCTAGTTCAGTGGTTCTATCGTCTATTGTATTATCCCGTCCTATATTCCGTTTGCTGGAGGATCGGTAAATGTAATAGATGTTTACTAGTTTTAATCAAAACAATAAGTACAACTGGTCGATTTTACTCTCGTTTAAGTAATTTTACATCTCTATTTCATATCTATATTATTAAGAATCTATTTAAAAACTATGTAGACAGTAAAGCAACTCCACATCAGGTAAATTAATTATAGATTTTATTTACTGTATAGTAATGAAATAAAGGCAAAATAGATGTCCATTTACCTCTATTTTATAGTATTTATTTCATTTTTATTCTTGTATTTGTAATAGAGTACCCACAAAACTACCTACTACCTATGGACGTATAGGTTTTCTACTAGTGGATAGCGCGCGAGCAAACTTTAAAAAAAGGAAATTCGCGTTTTTCGAAAATATCACTTACACAGATAAACTTACAATAAAAAAGCTCTATCTATGTACCAGATTACACCAAAAATCATTAGAGCCATGTCCGAGCGGAGGAAGCTCTAATCTCACTTAAATTTCTAGATAGGTTCACGAATGACCTAGATTGTAGCATGTTAGTCCCTGATTGTTATTTGGACGGAAAGACAGCCCCAGGCAGACTGACCCATCCTTGCTGTTACAGATAATGTTATTATTTATCTAAGCTTCAGATAATGCATATTTTGTTAGTTACTGTACCTTGAATGTATGACTTATTAAACCAAGAATAGATAATCTCGTTCGTAATCAGCTAAGATAGTAAACATAGATCGCTCTTTGTGACCTTTCTTGTCAGTGTTACGGAATGCTGTGACGTGACGATTAGACACTCACGTCTAATCTGTGCCTAAATTTTAGGCTGGTAACAAACTTGCCTGAAGAGTTGATACCGATATCATTATCTATAGTCTGACCGTTTAACTGAGTCCACGCCTGGGTGCGGGCGGCGGGGACCCGCCGCTCGCACCTGTCTCAGTCCCCTTTGTCGTCTACCCCCGCGCCCCTGTACCCGCGCAGGCGTGGACTCAGTTAAACGGTCAGACTATAGTTATACGTTTTACGTGTCGTGAGTATCTGAATATCTATAGCTCACAAACTAATGGACCGTCTTTTTGTTTGAAAGCTGATTGCTAATACGAGTAGGTAGATGTAATTTAAAAAATCTGATTTGTTTTTTCAGTTTTCGGTAACACACAATTAGTCATTTCAAAACTTTCGACTTGAGGCACTGAGATATGTCGGGCGAAAACATGTTAGGCAGTTGTTAACCTTTTGATCGCTACGCCTCAATATTTTAAGAACTAACCTATATGTAACTGTGGTTGGACTCATCCATTCTGATGGCACCAGGGAATTACTAGTGACGTTTGTTCACGGTCCAATGGCTACATAATTGACCACGGCTCAACTCAGCCCGTGTTACGTGACGCTTTACATGAGCTGACTTAGGTATTTGTCACACTACCTGCGATCTTCGTCCTGCGGGTTACATTGTCTGTTTTAGCGCTCGTAGCGTAGTTCGACCAGGTGTTTGTCAGCGATCACCGAAATTAAGCAACGTTCTGCGCGGTCATTATTTGGATGGGAGACCGCGGGTAGCATTTTCCAACTGAGCGCTACCGTGGCTCGGACGACACGTTAAATTGTAGGTCCCGTTTGTTTTAACCGTTTAGCCACGTCAGAGGCCTTCAGGCGGCCTAAAAACTTTGCCACCAGGGCTAGCCATCCGGCCTATAGGAACTTACTTTATACTCGTAGTCTGTGTCCTGCAGTGTTGTTCAAGTAAATTTCAAAAACTTCAAAAAAGCCGTATTTTAGTGAAAATGTATGGGAAAATTTGATAAAAAGGCCGTATTTAAAAAATATTTTTCGGGTTTTTAGGGGGGTCTGAAAGCCGTATAGTACGGCAAAAGAAGCCGTATCAGCAACATCACCGGCTGTCCTGTGTGCACATAGTTCGTTCCTACATATTACATTCAAGGTTGTCTCTGGAAGAGCTGGCCGTCTGGCCTTTCCTAATGTTCATATTTGTGGTGTCAACTGTCAACAAAGTGTTATTTTATATTTTGACATAAGGGATTTAAACACCGCTCAATAGAGTGCGTTTCACTAAAGAAGTCCCGCGGCAAGAAGTGGAACTAATTTTAACAGATCGGTCAGGCGATGGTGGCGACGAGTCTGAAGGTTCTTTCGTGAAACGCACTCTACGCACCTTTGCCTAATCATAGCTGATCGGAACGCAGGACGTAGTACGTAGTCAATGTGACAAATCCTTTACAATTATTGTGATTTTATGTTAATAGGACATCATTCCATGATTCAAATATTATATACCTAGTACTTAGGGTTAGGTATATTCGGATTATACCTAGTATAGTAAGTTAATGTAAATGGCATTAACGTCATCGACTTATCGCGTTAATACGTAAAGACAGGGTAAATTGATATTTTCAGTAGCGCAGTGGTGCAAAATGTCATTGGCAATGGCATTATATTTAAACATGAAGCGTTAAGGGACGGTCGTGAATAAAAAGTCCAACCAGAATCATAATTTTAGTATCAAAACCATTTTTTTTTAAATAATAAAATTTATCTTAATCTGGAGCACATCTTCCGTTGGCAAACCATATCTGATACGTACAAGGAATAACTTTGCTCGATCGAAAAAAATCCAGTCACCTCTGTTTTGAACGAAGATCTTATTTATTGACGTGACGAGTTTTTATAAGAAGTAATTTTTAAATTATGTTAAATGTATTAAGTAGTAGCTAAAGTATTGGCAAATCACATAAAACAGTTAACAAGTTGACTTGATATTTTTTATGATTTTTATTGTTAATTTCACCACAAGAAGACGCGCTCCCCTCGTCTCCTAACCGTCTCACTTTGTTCACGGAGCGCGTCTACGCAGGATACGCTTTTAAAACGAAGTCGTTTATGTCCGCTTAGATCTTCTAGATTACGCAATGGGTTTCGATGGGATATTCACTAGGTAGAGTTTTTTTTTCTTCACTCCACTTTCCACGTGTGAAGTTGGGGAGGGTAGCGAGCTGCATGCATGCCTATTGCATTGATTTATATCTTCCTCAATTGACTATCTCTATTCTAGGTTCGGTTCCATAGTAACAGTTGATCACTTAGTACAGTGATGCAATCCTTACTTCCTTACTAATATTATAAATCCGAAAGTGTGTTTGTCGGTTTATTGGTTTGATCCTCTTTGACGCAACAACTAGATTTTTTGCATGGGCATAGAAAGACGAATATGAAAATTTGAAAGACGATAAGTGACACAGGCTACTTTTTATCACGGAAAAATAAATGGACATACGCCCTGTGTACCTGTATAAAGGTATAGTGACAACTTCTTCACCGTTGCACGTATTACATGTCACGCTGCACGTACAAGCATTAGGTATACTGTAATATCCTTATCAAAGATGCTATCGAATGACAGCAACCTGCAAGTACACTGCCGTGTCCGGATCATCGCCTCCAGATATATAATTCTATGATTCACTTGCATTCATGTGCACTGAGTAATGCTACTTCTTCGACGTAAATAACTTAACTACGCAGTTTGAAGAGGTTTTAAATCTTTGTATCTGTACTCGTATCTAAGCTAGGTATATAATTAGCTACGTTAGCATTAAATTTGTATCCTTCCTTTCCTTCCTTTCAGCCATAGGACGTCCACTGCTGAACATAGGCCTCCCCTAAAGATCTCTAAATTTGTATGGTAGGATGTTATAACCAAAGTTATATATACCGTACAAGACAAACTAGACAAAAATTACCTAGAAAATACTAATTTACGTCTTTTTTAAAGATACACACTAAATATAAACATTTTATGTATGTTAAGCAGAAAAATTAATATATTTTGATCGAAGCGTGTCACTCTTTGACCTGTAGAAAAGTGCGGTGGCCGGCAAGAAGTGCGGTGGCCGGCAAGGACCATACTCAACTTTGTAACCTTGATGTAGATAATTTTTGGCGGTTATATAACTCATGATTTATCGACTAGTTTTAAGTTTTTAATTGGAATCTAACAGGTAACAGACTGATGAATAAACATTCAATGAAATCAATATCTGCAATCATTTTATTCCCCACTAGAAAGAAACTTTGCTCTGAAGCAAAGGCAACTATACCTAGCCTCAGAATTACGGTCTCAAATGTGGGTCATTGGCTATGTAAGGTCATAGGTAGGTCACGTATTGAACTATAATCTAGGCTACCTAGATTCTACATACGCGCTGGGTTGTCCATACGACGCTGTGACGTACGATAATTGAACGGATATACCCGATACTCACGTTATAATTATGAGTAATCTGACATGGTTTCATTTACCTTGCTGCCTATAAAAGTATAACTTCTTAGAATGTGACGACGACGATCCTAGACTAAACATTTTTGGACTAAATTGCCAAATTGTAGCAGGCTTTGATAACACAACCAGGAAATTTGGAATCGGTGCTCTTAAGTTTTGGTGTAATATCGGTACTATGTAAGTGAAAACTAGTACCCGTAAGTATTACAGATATGTACGTATAACAGATGTATGTAGTTCCTTTTTTGCTAGTTAACCTAATAACAGAAAATAATAGCGCTACAGTGAGTGCTATTATTTTGTGCCATTCAGTACGTTTTCTAAATGTTATCTGCATAATACCGATAAAAGCGGTAACAAACAAATATTTACGACAGTTCAGAATGAGAAAACAGTTCAAGTAAAAGTAGAATTACAATATCGTATAGTGTCGTATCATACTCTGTGGGGTTATCTGAATACTAGGACTTGTTAGGCGGAGTACTAGTACCTGTACTTGAACTTGTACCGAGTACTGATCTTGTAATGTTAGTAGTCTAAAAATAATAAAATTTGTGGATTTTAACGCGTATGGATAGTGTGTCAACATTGTAAGCTGTTGAGATATTTGGAAGAAAAACGAAAACCATGCGGCAAAATCGACTTTAGGCTATTTGACTACTTTTCCTGCCAAAAACAACATTCTGTAATGGCGCTGGCGTGTGACGTCACACGCTAGTAAATAGCGTTAGTTAATACTAGTAAATACGCTAGTTCACATCCAGAAACTGACAAAAGATACTTTAAAAGTCACTTACTGATCCAATAATATTACTCCGAAAACATAAAACACAAATTACACAAACAACAGTCAATCGAGAAGTTCTCGCTTACTAGCACGTGACGTCGCCAGAGTTGCCGCCCAACTAGCGTTTTCGTCACAGATAAGTAAAATATCAAAAAAAAATTGTATTTATTTCGTGCGATTTGCGAAAATTATACATATTTTAGTTTAATAAAGTGAATTATGTCTTTTTCAGGCTATTATCTGTAAGGATTACCACAATCAATAGTATTTGTATCTACACTAATGTTGTAACATTCTACTTATGTTTCCAATACTTGACTTATAATGACTACTGTTATAGCGCAGACAACATTCAAGCAATTTCACATGATGTTATAATATCCACATCGATATCGTAAAATCTCATTATAACATCGCGCGCTCGCTCCTGATTGGCCCTGCGCGCGCAGCTGCGCTCTCATTGGTTAGATTTTAATGGCGCCAAGTTCACTGTGACAATACACGTACCTACGCGTGAATTTAATGTTTCGCAATATGTTTTTTTATTTTTATTAGTGAAGATAAAGTAGTGTATGCAACTGCATATAACACATGAGTGTTATATGCAGTTGCATAGTAATGATACTATTATGAAACTCGCTGCGCTCGTTTCATAAACTCACACTCGTGTTTTAATACCCTTCATTATATGACAGTTGCATAAACTACTATTGCAATGTTGTCAAATAGCTTATTCATCTCAGCACATATTATCTTGGTCTATGCATGTCTAACGCATAAATCAGCCCGTCTGTGGCCGGCCGAACTCCTTATCTTACTTCCCATTGACTGTAGATTACGGGCCACTGTTATCCGTGCCACCCGACTATACGTAACAGACTGCATTTCCTATACCGCTAAAACGAGTCCCTATAACTCTTAAAGTAATTGGATAAGTCTCAAAATAACGCTCGAAAATGTAGCTGAAACTTGTTGTAAAACGCAGCGAATTCCGACGCGGGCCGGCCGAGTAAATACTCGTATTTAATGTATTTAGTATTTACATTTATACAACTTCCGTTTTGTATTCGAAATAGTAAACTTGTGAATGGACAGCATTAGTCATTGATTGTTTATATTGTGATCGACGCTGGATTTTGGTCGCCAAACGACGTTGTATTGTTTTTGTTTATTAATAGTTTTAGTAGGAAAGTGTTAACATGTTTTAAAAGAATCTGTGTGGAACGAATTTTTCCGTTCAGTTTGTGAATATGTGATTTTTATGGTTTGATTAATAGTTTTTGAATATTAATTTTGACAATGAGTGAGTGTTTTTAGTTTACTACGAAATTGGGTATGTTGGTTTAGATTTTGTTAAAAACTTAACGTGAAAATGTAGCAATGCAAAATACAACTGTTTAACATAGATGATAGAAATATGACACTCCTTTTAGACGGGTCGGGTAAAAAATGACACAAGAGATGGTCCAATAAGATAGTCTAGACTCTAGAGTATGGAGTTTGTAAATAACAGACTTAGACCCAAGTTCACCATTGCTTGATTAAGTTAAACGTGTGATTACTGTATTTAAACAACAAATAAACTCTGGTTTTAGACCCTACTTCACAAACAGATGTTTAATTTATCAACCGTTGGTTAAATCATAAAGCACTTTAATAAAGATTAAAAAAAAAAAAAACATCTTACGTAATTTGGTGTTCAGCAAGCAAAAACCGTTGGTTAAATACAGTAATCACACGTTTAACTTAAACAAGCGTTGGTGAACTCGAGGCTTAGCATTTGACAGAGCTGATGTTAAGTAACGGTATGAGCAATGATGATAAACAGACATAGCATGAAATGAGAAATAACTCTTAAGTTTGGACATCTCGTCTTGCTTGACGACAAAGTTTTCACCAGTGCCATCATCATCATCCACACCTTTATCCTATTTCTGGGTATAGGCCTCTCTCTTACTGTGCCAGCTGCCTTGAAACAGCCGTGAAAACGTGACAAATATATACTTTACTATAACTTTGTCTCGTTCTGACACGTCGAAAGAATTAGTTTGTGGTGCGTATACAAGCCCGGCAGGTTCTATCCGAGATTTCGACGATATCGCCGACCCATTTCGCTGGACGACAAACGCCATTTTTTTTTATTGACGTTGCTAATAATACCAAAGTAGGCTTAAAATTGAGAACAATAATTATATTGTTCTACTGAGCCATTAGTCAAAGGCCTCTTTTACGATGTAAATACAGTAATTGTGTGTTTCTATTTTAATACTATTGTCCTTAGGGAAGTTCATGGAAGGGCGTTGAGGGTTCGTTGACTTTTTGCCTAGTTGTGGAAAGGAAATTACTATAACTGTCCAATGTAATCTAGTACCATTATTTAATATTAACAATCACTATTATTTTAATAGGTACTGTTATCTAGTCATTAGTCCTGGCGTGTTGGCCTAGTGGTGATACGCTCGCCTTGCAATCGTGAGGTCGGGGTTCAAATCCTGTTTTTGTACCTCTTTGCTTTCTTTGAATACTCTTATTATGTAAGTATGGATTTTCACACCACTGGCGAAATAACGTGTGTAAGACTTTATACATCTGTAGGAAATTCGATAGCGTATTTCTGAATTCGCTATCCATTAACGCACGGGGAGTCAAAAGGCTGGGTGTGGCCCAATCGCCGTTTGTGGAGAAACCTATGTTCAGCCGTAGACTAATAAAAGGCCAGTATTATATAAACTCTTATTATTCAATCAAAAATATGCCTTTAGCACTTTTTACTCTCTCATAGTTTCATCAATGTTTCCACTTTTTGGGATTTCGCCCTAGTTTAGGGCGACATTGCATGTTTCAGGTACTATTTTTAAAGTAGAGCGTTTTGAAATGAATCTGATTTATGGATTTTGAGGGTAAAATGATTTCATGTTACACGATTTAGAGATTTTAGAGTAAAATGTCTTTATGTCACATAATTTATGGATTTTTAGGGTAAAATGACTTAATAGCTTCGCGCTTCACCTTCCCCTATTAGGTTTTTTTATTTAGAGTATTTTTAGGGATATATCCCTAAATTTAGGGCGAAAAATTGTCATGTATAACTAAGTATTTGAGCCTTTTACTATTTTAATTGGCCAAAGAACATATCAATCTATCCAAACCTGAAAATCAGGAGTATTTATCTACGCATATAAGTATTTTCTCGTATCATGATATTCGGCAAGATAATAGTTAAGACAACGATGTACTAGATACATTAAACTTTTACATCCCGGAAAACAGCAATGTTGCAAATAATACTGCAATCACAGTTTGTAAACAATCCTTGTCGCGTCAGGTGTTCAGTTTGCTCGCTCATCAAGCAATAAAAATATGCTCAAACCAACAGGATATTGCCAATTTGGAGATAAAGGTCCGCGCGGTCCGCATTATAAATAACTCTACTCACTCTGGCGCACTCTATTGAGAAGAATACTTGTCTTACGGTCTAGGGAAAATTAACAGAAGATAGAAAGAAACAACCGACAGAACAAGCTACGAAAAATTACTTCGCTGAAACTTGAAATATTAGTTACGATGGTGCAAAAGAGGCGTTTCTTTTGCGTGACGTTTTCATCTGTCGTCAGACTATGAAGTTTTCTAAGTGCTAATTCGTCAATATGTACCTTCCAGTCAGAATACATTCTATTATCTTCTCTTGATGACCGTGCATTGGTTGGCATTTAAAGTCAAGATGCTTAAAATAAAGAAGAATACGTGAATACTGGAAAAAAAACTAGTGAATAGATGGTATTTCAATGCACTTCGGAAGATAAATGACGACGTTTCGGCGAAATTTGCAAACAACGTGTCATGAGTGTTTGGTAATGTGCTAAGTGAAAATTAACAGTGGTTCAAGGTACAAGATAAGTGCTTGTTTATACATATAATAATAGTATCACACCAAACAATATGTTCTCATATGTTAAAAGCCGTTAAAAACAATGACCGTAATTTGTTCCGGAGATCTCTACAACTACGATTGAAAGAATTTTTGAACTTATTGAAAGGAATAGAATGTGAACATTTCTTCGTAAATATGAAGTGCGACAACTGCCAGAAAACTATCACGGAAGGCTGTCCAAGGTTGCAATGTAGCGAGTGCAAGAAGACAGTCCACGCGTTCCAGGTGTGCACATATCTTTCTGCTGATCAGATGTCCACTTTACCTGCTGCTGATAATGTTGACTGGGCTTGCGAAAAGTGCAGTCGAATTTTGGACAAACAAGCTAAGAAAAAATCAAACCAAAAAGAAGAAACCAAAATAAAAGCGGACAGTTCTGATCAGCCTGAAAAAACAGTTGAAAGCAAATCGTTGAAGAGAAAAACAGAAAGGATGGTTGAAGGACAAGAACAGAAAATGCAAAGACAAAGTTCCAATCAAAGTGAAGGAACTGATAAAACAGTAATACTTAAGACAAGGCAGCAGGATTCTAAATGCACTGGCAAGGATACTAAACATAGTAAAGTAATGAACGATTTGAAAGAGAAAATTAAAGTAGTAGAAAGATACAACAAAGAACTCGAAGACAGGAAAACTCAATTAGAAATTAGAATTAAAGCTCTCGAACAACAAATTAAAAAGGTAGAGAAAAATAGTGATGGTAAAGCGAACCAATCAAAAGTTAACAAGATGAGAGTGTACGAGAATTGGGCGAAGGTAAAGCGGTTATGCAGATCGAATACAAATATGCTACTTCAGGTGATTTGTTTTTGTGCAATTTTTGTCGTAAACTAACCAAAATCCTTAATTTCTTCAATAGATAAAACTGAAAAATTAATAAAAGAATGTTCAAAGTAAACCAAAATCTATAAAAATAACACGTCTTATGTATTATATGTTTCTTTGGAATATTTTAAAAACGAACTGCTATAATTTCTGTACACCTCATTCATACATTCATCTCATAGACACCTACCATAAAATTATGAAAAATCAGACCATACATGAGTTATTTCGCTCATATGAAGTCTATATTCTACCAATGATATAACATGCCCGCACCAATGTAGTGTAGTAACCTTCACCCAATCAATTAATGTTAATTACACCTACCTCACATACTCAAGATGCCTAAAATGCATTTGGCATTTCTGAGTCACCAGTTCAGTTAAGAAAATTCGTAGGTGTGGTGGCCGATATAGGAGTCACAGATGTAGTCATATTTACTGTAGGCAATTGAGATTTGGGTTGTGAATTTCTTGGTTTTTCGTTGGTTTCTTTGGTTGCGTTTGCCGGCTATAACTTAAACAGGAATCATAAACTTTTACCCCACGATGTAGCCGAACGGATGTTTCGTCAAAATCATAATCTTGTAGATGAATAAGGCAACTGGCTATCCTGCTTCTATGTTAAAGATACTCTTTACGATTGTCTCTTGTGAGGTCTCTTCCTTAACCTTAAAAAATTAAGATGTAATTTATTTTATTTTAATTTAAATTACTGATTACAGACTCCAGGGTCTGTGCCCTTTGTTAAATAAGTTTACAATATTTTGATAGAATACGACTGTACAATAGAGATAGGTTAGTTAAAATCTTAGCCAAAGTTAATAGTTTCGTTGCATTGCGTGAATGCCACGAGCAAACTAGCGACTAGCATGCAGCACCCGATCCCTAGTTTGACGCATGTGCTATAGCCATCGCTCTCCTCGACCATATTTGAGGGAAGAGAACGACTCGACACACTAAACCGCTGTAACAAGATGCAATTTCTAATGTTTCGTTCTCTTGGTTGCAGATGACGTCAGGGCTGCACGGGCACGGTCATCAGATCTCGCAGCCGACGGCTCACCACCTGGAATCCACCGCCGTCCTTACGCCCAAGGAGAAGACCGTGCATGGCAAGGAGAAGACCTTCAAGGTAATACAGTATTGATTTTTTGGCCAGGAAGTAGTAGCATCGGGATCGGATTAAAGGCGCCTGTCCACTATAGCGTGCCGTGCCATGACCATGCTAGGAACGTATCAGGCACAGAAATCATCACGATACGCCCTACTATCTCCACTACAACGTACGTCAATAATATTCGTTGAGAATATCTTGCCGGTGGCGAAACTTTTCAATTAGTACAGGAAAAAAAGTCGTTTTTTTTTTGGTCAACTTTGCACTAAATTTCCGATCCAATTTTTTTATAAGGTTTAGGATCACTTACTGAGCATAAAATTACAAAACAACAAAGATTTTTTTTGCCTGACACGTACCTTTTACGGTTGTGGTAAATTGATATCTAGTTATAAATTCACTTCAAAATAAATAATTGCATTAAAATATTTAGGGGGCTCCCGTACGGTACGGAACCTTTTGTGCGCGAGTCCGACTCGCACTTGTCCGATTGTTGACGTGTCTGTGTTTGGTTCCAGGTGGTGGTGGGCGGCGAAGTGGGGGTGATGAAGGGCGGCGTGATGGGCCCCCGGCCGTACAACGCGCTCGCCATCATCCACACGCAACAGAGCAACACCTTCGATATGCTCAACTCGCTCACCACAAGCGTTGTAAGTACGTCGACTAAAAACGCCACTGCTATGACCTATGTAAGAGTTTCAGAAGTGGGATATTTCTTTGAAGGTATTTATTAAACTTTCACTATTATCATCACCAACAGCGTTGTAAATACTGTACGGTATAAGTCGGTACCTATAGTCCACTGTTGAATCCTTACTAATATTATAAATCCGAAAAGTTTGTTGGTTTGTTGGTTTGTTACTCTATCACGCGCCAACGGAGCAACGGATTGACTTGATTTTTGGCATGGATATAGTATAAAAGGCGGAAGGAGCTTTAGGATACTTTTTATCCCGAAAAATTTCATAGTTCCTGTAGGACAGGACAAAAACCATCGAAAGCGAAACTGTCGCCACTATCACAAAGACGCTAAGTGATTAATTCCTCTATGACGCTAATATGGACTAACGAAACGTCACAGCCAAACGTAAATAGACGACAGGTGACATTGTCTGCAGACTTTTATAAATCACAAGTAGCGTGGCAAGGCGACAAATTGTTTTTCTACCATTATATCCCCTTGAAGAGGAAATAAAGTATGGATTGAAAATGACAACTGACATTAAAATTGGATAAAATGTTATTTTCCCTCTGCATGCTACATGTTACTATGACGTTTAATACCAGGCCGTCATTTTGTCTGACATTAAATATATTTTTAAATATTCTATCATTAGAGGTTCAACATGTTTTTTAATTCTACCTTTATGGTACAGAATCATCATACTTTAATACTATCAATCCGAAAAGTTTGTTGGTTTGTTCTTCTTTGACGCAGCAACGGAGCAAAAGATTGACCTGATTTTTGGTATGGATACCTATGGTTTAATAGACAGAAAGTGATAATAGGATACTTTTTATATCTCGAGAAAATTCGTGATTCCCATGGGATAGGACAATAACTGTTTCTCAGCAATGGAGCAACGGATCGACTTGATATTTGGGGTGGGCATAGTTTGGAAGACGGAAAGTGACATGGGATACTTTCCATCCCGAAAAAATTGTGGTTCTACGGGAACCACAATTTTTTTCGACTTAACGATAAATTTTTCTCAGCAACGGAGCAACTTGCCTTGGCATATTGCATGAATATAGTTTGAAAGACGAAAAGTGACATAGGCCACTTTTTATCGCAAAAACTTTAACAGTTCCCGTAGGATATGATAAAAACTAAGTGAGTGGGCTGCGGTAGGAGCCGTCTAAGCGCCAGAAATAACCTGTCATGGCAAGTTTAGGACGTTCCCACATATTTCGCACTCCTTCGCGGCACTCAACAGCACTAGCCCAGACTCGGGCTCCATAACGGAGCTTGCGCTCTCGCCATAGTGACGGAGTGTTTCGGAGCACAAGACACATCGTCATCCACCACTCGGGACTAGCCAGTACTGAACGTCAGACAGCATTCCAACGCCTTGGTCCCAGTGCAGTGGGTCAGTCATAGTAGCCCAGCGCCTGCCTCTTCAACTGCAGAGGGCAGTGAGAACGGCAATCGCGATACCGACACCTCTCTTCCCCTGCAGCCCCACTGCGTCTGCCAACACGTTGACGGCCTAGCGGAAGGTAGGGTAGGTGGCGGCACCCACACCACCAGTTCCATATATCCCACCGCGGCCCCTTATCCTCGGCTGTCATATCAGAGTCCAAGAAGCAGCCTTGCTTTATGAAACTAAGAAAGGTTATTCCCAGCAAGTAACTGGAGATAGAGAGACAGAAAAGAAGCCACACCCAGCGCAGCAGGAGGAGCTGGAGTTCATATGCCTGGCAGACGGAGCAGCACTAGAGCAAAATCTTGACCGAGAAATTAACATATTTACAGACGGCAGTAAAATTAAAGGGAAAGTTGGGGCGGCATTATCCATTTGGGATGATGCCGCTGAGATCAGTACCCGCAAGCTGAAATTGGCCGATTGGTGCTCTGTGTAACAGGTCGAGTTATTGGCACTTCTTGAGGCTACCGAAATCGCAAAAATCTTTTGTGACTCCAGGTCTGCACTGGAAACGGTAGTTGGCGTATCTTCCCTCCATCCCTTAGCAGTAAATTCAAAGCTAACATAAAGTTACTACACGCACAAAATAAAATAGTGAAACTTTATTGGATTAAATAGCACGCGGGGATGGAGGGAAATGAGAGAGCGGACCAGCTAGCAAAGGAAGCAGCACTGCACTCGAAGTGCAGACCTATTTAGGATAACTGCCCCGTTTCATTCGTCAAGCGAGAAATCCGAAAGGACTCTCTTGACGAGTGGAACCGGCGGTATCAGGATGGACACACAGCGGCGGTAACCAAAACATATTTTCGGATGCATGGGCGGCATACAAGATCGTAAGAGAAATAGCACCAGTGGGAATCATAACTCAAGTGCTGACGGGGCATGGTGAGTTTTCCCAATACTTACATCGATTTAAGTTGAGGGAAAGCCCATCGTGCATCTGTGAACCCACAAAAGAGGAGACTCCACTGCACATAATCTTGGAATGCCCAGGTTATGGAAAGCAGAGATTTGATTTAGAACAAAAAATTGGAATTAATCTAACACGAAAAAACCTTGGAAAGAATTTTATCGAATTTTTGCACAAATATTTGTAAAAAAGCAATACTTAATTAGGAACAAGTAGGTATAAACTTTGCTGTACCATTGTAATGTTTATTATAACTGCAAACAGCCAAAAACATTGAAATATAGGTATACTTAGTTTTTATTCATTTGTAATTAAGACCCCTGCTGATCATGTCAGGGATATTTCGCGATATAATAAAAAAAATCCTCGGATGCAGCGTCGCAAGAGCGGCACTGCAGCCCGTCTAAGTTGCGACACTCCTCATAAGGCATGCAACCTACCGGCCATCCTCTCAGCTGCTTTAGTTAAAAGCGGCTGAAACTCGAGTGCCAGCCTCTAAGCTTCCTTGGGGGAAAAGACCCAAAGAAGAGGGAGACTTCGAGCGCCGCCTTTTCAGCTGCCTCAGACCTCCCCCACGACAAGGCGGGAATACACGGGAGGGTTGTATATACACTCCAACCGTAACTTAACCAACAAAAGCATTCCTCTAAGGTATTTTGATATTTGTCAGTTAGGTTAGGTTTCGCAGCCGACATAAACATAAGCCAAAATCAAAATACAACGCGGGCGAAGCCGCGGGTAAAAGCTAGTATAGAATATATTTAAATTTAAAGATGCTCGAGGTAGAGATGACGAAGACCGTTTAGAAGCGGCTTACACATCAGTCTTGTCCCTATATTACTCCAAAAACAAAATGTCCAAATGTACTACATGTGCATGAGTCAGAATGCAGAAGATATTTTCATGGGGAGAATAGTTTAAAGATTTTTATGTTATGCCTAGTACTTTTACCATAAATACTATTAAGAATGAAAATTCTACTAAATTCTTCAAGAAATTCGTCTGAAAAGCGTTAGATCCACTTCTGTGCGATATAATGATTTGTTGTTATTCCTAATGCAAAGGGTTTGATCGCTTGCAGGCCAGCCAGCCAGTGGTGGGGGTGGGCGTGGGAGGCTACCGTCGTCGGAGTTCGGGCCAGGGGGCGCTATGCGACCCGGAGCTCGATGATTCGGGGAATAACCTCATTGCGCGGTTAGAAGACGACGCCTTTATATCGGAACAAGATCTGGTGAGTGCAATTATACATTGTAAAACAAGTGGGAGTGGGCATGGGGAAGGGAGGGAGGGGTCAGGGAGCGCGGTGCGACCCGGAACTCGATAATTCGGGGAATAACCCTGTCGCGTGGCTGGAGGACGGCGCCTTTATATCGAAACAAGATCTGAGGACTAAGTGGGAGTTTCTCGCTCGATCGCGTTAACGTTTGATGTCATTTCTATGGAAATGGCACAGCGCCATCTTGTGTCACGTACAGAAAACTGAATAGCTAAGTGTGAGTATTTTTTACAGTAATGTAACGAGCGCCAAACCGATCCAACACAAGCGCGGCAACGTCAGTGATTGGCTAAATCAAGCGTGTGTGTCAATGTGCTCGCGTGTGTGCTCGGCGCGTTCGGTCAACGCGACGTCAAAGTAATTCGATTTGATTTGCAAAACTCCCACTTGACACTCTGGTGAGTGTATCTCTACATTGTGTTGAACAAAGTCGCTTCTAGCCAATCAGTGGTGGGGTGAGGGAGGTACTGTCGTCGGAGTTTAGGTCAGGGAGCTCTGTGCGACCCGGTAGTCGATGATTTATGGGAAATAAAGCGGTTTTAAAATAAGGTATTTTATCCATATTAACGATTTATTTTACGTATTCCAAAAACAAACCTATTTCCTATTTGGAAAAACATTTATGATTGCGTTATAGTACCTACCCCAGGATAGTATACACTACTTGGATGTTAGTACATAGATATTATATGAATAATAAAATTGTTTTCCGATCGATTTAATGCATTTTATGTAAACAAGGTATAAAATATAAATGATAAAATACCATATAGTAGGTTTGCTGGAGCTATGTTTAGATTCTATTATATTCTATAAATAAATCCTCAGAGTAATTCCTATCGCACCTATTGTTAAGATGCGTAAGTGGGTCAATTATGATTGGTTGAAAAGTTTGAGCTAATAACCATTTAAGGAGAGGCCTACTATTAGTCACATTGTATTGTTGTCTACCTTTTGCTCGCCTGTACAGGTGGTTAAATCCCCAAACATAAAGCCATAATGGTCTAGTGGTTGTAAAACTGGCCTGTTGACCAATGTGTCTAAAATTTCCCTACGACACGAGATGATTTCCCCGTGGTAGGTTCTGCAGGATTTTTGATATATTTCTCCTAAACTTAAGTGTTTATCTGTTACAGTGTCATACTGATTTTTAGGGTTCCTTACCCAAAGGACCCTATTACTAAGACTCCGCTGTCCGTCTGTCTCTCTGTTACCAGGCTGTATCTCATGAACCGCTGTAGCTAGAAAGCTGAAATTTTCACATATGATGTATTTCTTTCAACCTAGACCGCATATCTGCTTAACATCAGGCAGTATGTGGTCAAACGCAAACCTATTCAGAATAAAAAAAAAAAAAAAAAAAAAAATTCTGTTGCCGCTATAACAACAAACTGAAAACAGAATAAAATTAATATTTCATACCCATACATCAAATCTGATTTTTTAGCCGTTTTTCGCTCGATTTTTTTGGGTAACAGGTAGATGCTTGATATTTTCACAGAATATTTAGTTGCATATTCACTTCAATATTATAGTAAAAAATAAAATTAAAATAAATATTTAAGGGTGCTCTCTTACAGTACGGAACCCCCCGTGCGCGAGTCCGACTCGTACTTGGCCGATTATTTTTGTATAAAAACTCTTTTTGTAAATAAACTATTTATTTATTGACTATTTCAGGAAGAGAACATCGAAATAGCGACAGCGACAGAGAAAGGCCTCCCGCACCCCGCCGCCGACGCGACCGGCGAAGCTCAGCCTCAGGAACAACAGAACGGTACGATGTTTCTTACGGCATAAAACACTTGATCATCATCATCATTGTAAGCTTAGGCCGAATTAAACTTTTTGGCGGCTGTGGAGTTAGCTAAAACCGTACCACAGTCCGGACACTCCGTGATTTTTCACATAAAATCAGCTGTCTTGCGCACACTACACAGAACTTACAGATATACTAAGCGCCACACAAATCGGCGGATAAGAATTTAGCCGCAGATGACACTGCCGCGATTCGCTAATTATTGCCGACGCCGCGTGGCGTAGTGTTGAGCACGGGCGTAAAGAGCGTGCGGGAGGCATGAGGTTGGCGGGCGGGTGTACCCTGGCGCGAGTCTCTCTGGCTCATACCTGTATTTCGGCTTTTGCGCAGCGTTCTGCGCATAACTTCCCATTCGCCGACTTGTGTGGCGCTTAGTATACGACACATACGTGCGATCGCTACTCGCACTTTTGTGTGCGTTGACGTTATGGCAGTCAACGATCATCACATGCCGCGTGAGTGAGACAGGTGCGTAATAAATTTATATATAGTGAACTATAGTGCTTAAAAAAGTATAATAATTACTTAATTTGAAAGCATTATAACAGAAAGATCTACTTAATTTGAAACAAAATATCAAGAGGAAGTTACCAATAATGTAAAATAAATTCCTTATACTTATCCTTAGGGAAACATTAAAATTTCTTGTTTTGTTACGTATCATTGATATTCAACCATACACAGCACAAGTCTTCCCTATTGTCACAGTCTAGGTATTTTCGGCCAGTGCAGCCCGCGCGCAGAGTACACGATCGGTACGTGAAACGCGGGGTGGAAGTGAGGAAGACTCAAACCGGTGGGGGGTAACGACTCGAGTGACCGTTCTATACGAAGTATTATTATATCTTTGACTGTAGCTAACATCACAGCTGCCAAGTTGTATCATTCGGCCTATAGCAATGATTGTAATTTATTTCTGAGAAAAGAAAATGGAAACTGCATAACGTATAATTTATTTTTTCGAAGATAATCTGTAAAAAGTATCAACGCCGTTTTCTCGTCTGTCATAGACCTGTTTTATAAACTAATTAAAAACATTTACGGACTATGGTTTAAAACAAATCTGATCAACAATAAATCTGTTTTTTTTAGATCAACTAAATTGTATATTTTAACGTTTGAAAATGTTTTACACTCGCAGGTCTTGAATATGGTCCAATATACGAATTAGAGAAAGAGCTGGAAGATAAGGATAAGCACAAGGAAGACAAGGAGGACGAGGAAGAGCCCATCGGCGTTTCTCCTTGCGGCAGGTAAATAAACTAAACTAACTTATAACCTTTTTTTAACCCCCGACGAAAAAGAGGGGTGTTATAAGTTTCGTGTCTGTTTGTCTGTGTGTCTGTCTGTCTGTGGCATCATAGCGCCCGAACCACTGAACCGATTTCAGTTTAGTTTTTTTTGGATGAAAGGAGACTTAATCGAGAGTGTTCTTAGCTATGTTTTATAAAAATCGATTGAGCCGTTTAAGAGTTATGGTGGGTTAAAGTGGGGATGGAAGAACCAAAATTCTACAAATGTGCCCAAAATGGTTGTCAATTGAAAGTTTGTTGTCAAATATTTTTGTGTCGGGGGTTTTTTAATTAGGTATATTATATAAAATGGGTATGAGGACTGGTTTAAAAAAAAACACTTAATAATTGATCTTTTAGATTATCATAAAATAAAAACGCGATTTTTTTGTCAACCAAACATAAAAATACAAAAATAAAGCGCGTTTAAGTTCGGGAATGGCGGTTCGCGACGTCACTTCTATATAAAAAGTGAAAATCTTCATCATTGTTCTTTGTTTAATTGACAACAGAAAAGATACGTGTCTAATATTTTTTGGTAATCTAACTGACGGACTATCTATGATAAAATTGCTCTATAAATTATTACTTCAAAATGTAAATATGCTTTCAGGTTTTTCAAGTACGACAAAGAGGTCGGTCGCGGTTCGTTCAAGACCGTGTATCACGGGCTCGATACGCAAACGGGCGTCGCTGTGGCGTGGTGCGAGTTGTTGGTCAGTATTTACAACAGATTGTTTACTGATGACCGATGGGGTCGAAAAGTTCTCCAGTGTAGACCACGTACCGGCAAGCGCAGCGTAGGACGACCTCATTAAGACCGCAGGATCGCGCTGGATGCAAGCCGCTACCAACCGGTCTTATTGGAGTTCCGTAGGGGAGGCCTATGTCCAGCAGTGGACATGGCTGATGGATAGATGGATGATTTTCAACAGACTTTTAAAAAGGAGACCCCGGCAAGCGAAGCGTAGGACGTCCACCCACAAGGTGGACGGATGACCTCATTAAGACCGCAGGATCACGCTGGATGCAAGCCGCTACCGACCGGTCTTATTGGAGTTCTGTAGGGGAGGCCTATGTCCGGCAGTGGACGTCCTATGGCTGATGGATGGATGGGTGATTTTCAACAGAAATTTAAAAAGGAGGTTCTCAATTTGACTGAATGTTTTTTTTGTATGTATGTTGTGATTATTCCGCTTTATTATTAAAGATCATACTTTAAAAGCGGTCCTATTTAAATGTTATTGATATCGTGTGTATTTTGAAAAATCAACAATAAAATGGTCTAAAAATGGCATCGATTCGAGCGAATTATTCGAATTTCGCATATTTTTGGATTTTGCATTTGCAATGATTGAAGTCGGTTGTGCCATATTAGAACTATGTATTCAGAGTTTTGCACATTTTTGATAATTGTAGATTGCAGTGATTGAAGTTTTTGACGAAAAATTACTTAACATTTCAGGAGAAAAAGTTGAACAAGACCGAGCGTCTCCGTTTCCGCGAAGAGGCCGACATGCTGAAAAAACTCCAGCATCCCAATATCGTGCGTTTCTATAACTACTGGGAAGGCACCGTCGCCAAGAAGAAGAATATCGTGCTGATCACCGAGCTCATGCTGTCTGGCACGCTCAAAGCGTAAGTTTTCAACAAATTACACCTGATAATCAACTTTTACGTAGGTTTTAGTTTGTGGCGCGAGGTGTACCACTCTGTGACGACAGGCTTTTAACATGTGCCTCTTCTTAGTCACTTCTCAATACAGCCGTGGTGGTCTAGTGGTAGTGACGCCCGCCTTACAATCATGAGGTCGTAGGTTCAAATGCCGGTCTTGTACCAATGAGTTATTCGGATTTTACGTACGGAATTTAACACCATTGGCTTTTCGGTGAAGGAAAACATCGTGAGTTCGTGAGGCAACCTGCATTCGTCCGTAGAAGAAATTCGATGGCGTATGTGAATCCACCAACCCGTACTGGGCCAGCGTGGTGGATATGGCCCAATCATCCTTCGTGGGTAGGCCTACGTCCTGCAGTGGACTATTAAAATGTTGATACAGTACAGTACTTCTTAATCGTCCACCTAAATAGAGGTCAGTTGTAAGTTTGTCATGCCTGTGAAGTCTTAAGGTGGTCCCAAACGAATGATCCTATTCGAAAATCGTGCACTTTTATAACTACTGAGAAGGCAGTTGCCAAGAAGTAGAACATTGTGCTCATTACCAAAGAAAATATAGTAATACTACGTATAGAACGGTAATTCGTTACCCCCCAACCCGTTTGAGTCTTCCTCACTTCCACCCCGCGTTTCACGTACCGATCGTGTACTCTGCGCGAGGGCTGCATTGGCTGGTAGATTTGTATTAAAAAATACCTAGACTGTGACAATAGGGAAGACTTGTGCTATGTACGAATATGGTTGATAAATGGTATATCAGTGATAAGTTACAAAACAAGAAATTTTAATGTTTTACTAAGGGAAATTTATTTACATTATCTGGTAACTGCCTCTTGATATTTTCTTTTATATGAAGTAGATCGGTTACTCTTTGTTACGTTTCCAAATTAAGTAATTTTTATACAGTTTTTAAGCAGTAGATTTATATATTCATTTTTACAAAAGTATTACGCAACGCTCTCTCTCACGCGGCATGTCGTCACGTCGTGACGATCGTTGTCTGCCTATATTTTTAAGTTTGAGTTTTGACAAAAGTTGTTAGTTTTGATGTACAGAATAAGCCTCTAAAAGGATGCTAATTGATTAGATTTAACCCTATACAATGAACTGTCAACAGATTGTATAGCCGAGAGTCTCATAATCTCAGGTAGCTATGAAATGAAAGAGTTTGACTCGAATGATATATTTGTGTTACGTCGTCGTGTCGGCAGGTACCTGCGGCGGTTCAAGCGGATCAACCCCAAGGTGCTGAAGTCGTGGTGCCGCCAGATACTCAAGGGTCTCAACTTTCTGCACTCCCGGACACCTCCCATCATACACAGGTGATAAAGTCAAAAAAATAATACAAATTATAATGTATGATAAATAAATGAAATGTAGTAGTAATAGGTATCAACCATGGTGATTTGCGCTTATCGTAGATACACCAGAAAATTGTCTGTTTTGAGTTATAAAAGTAAGTGATTAAAGATTCCTCTATCAGTTAGTTTGTTAGTTCCAAAAATAGATTTAGAATGTTTCGTAGTTGCTAACACACATGGTAAATTATATATATTGTAAGATTACATGCATGTCTGTTTTTTGCTGGCTTTTGGATATATATGAAGTCGGCCAACTCGCATTTGGCTAGTGTAGTTGGACTGTGGTCCAACTCTAATACTTTTCGTAAAGAAAAGTTCGTTGGTCAAAAGCAATGGGACATAAATTAAGATATGGTATAAAACATTAAAATTAAGTATGTAACTTATAAAATAATGATGATTGCAGAGATCTGAAGTGCGACAACATCTTTATAACGGGCACGACGGGCAGCGTGAAGATCGGGGACCTCGGCCTCGCCACATTGAAGAACAGGAGCTTCGCTAAATCTGTTATAGGTATTAATTTACTAACTAATATATGATCATAGTATAGGCATGATGACTGGGTAAAAAAATAAATAATATAATTAGTCCGTGAGTTAGATTATCAAAAAATATTGGACACGTATTTTTTCTCATGTCAATCAAACAATAAATGACAAAGATAAACCTTGTCAAAGTTTGGAAGTGGGGGTCGTGACGTCAGCTCACTTACAGAAGTCTATACATTTGAATGGCACTTGTGACGTCACGCGGAACTTTGACTGGTTATAACTTTATCAATTTTTGTTCAATTGACCAAAGAAAAAATACGTGTCTTGTACGGCAAATCAATAGGTATATTGAGATTGGTTTTAGGTTTGTGGTTTTTAATATCGGTTAGAATATATCTTCCGGAAGGTTATAGTTATAATTCATTCGTAACCGGGCGAAGCCGGGACATAGCTTGTTATGTGTGTAGTCCGCGCCACACAAATCGGCGGAAGGTAGGTTGTGCGCAGAACGCTGCGCAAAAGGCAAAATAAAGGTATGCGCGGGAGCCAGAGAGACGAAACGCCGAGCACACCCGCCCGCCAAAATCATGCATCCCGCGCGCTCCCTACGCCCGTGTTCACTACTTCGCCACTTGTGCAGGCATTGTGCACACATGCGCAATAATTAGCGAATCACGGCGAAGTGTCATCTGCGGCTTACTTCTCATCCGCCGACTTGTGTGGCGCGGACTATACAAGCTATAAATAATAATATATTTTCTCCGTGGCAGGTACCCCAGAATTCATGGCGCCCGAAATGTACGAAGAGCATTACGACGAGTCGGTAGACGTATACGCATTCGGAATGTGCATGTTAGAGATGGCCACCGGGGAATACCCGTACAGCGAGTGCAGTGGACCAGCGCAGATTTACAAGAAAGTCGTCTCGGTAAGTCCAGCTTATAGGTATAGGATCTCAGAAGAATCACAAGTAATAGAAACCTTGCTAAATTTTACTCAAATAAAAACTATGTTACAGATGTCTTATTCATATCTGGTTATACAGCATACGCGAGAGTGAGTGGAACAAAAAAAAACGCATTGTCTGTCGGCATACGTCAAAATCACAAGTTGTAATGTCAAAATGGTTAGAATTTGGTGCCACTTTGTCTTTTGCGAAATGATCTGAAATTTGAACCCTCTAGTTCCAGCAGAAGGTTCAAATCTCTGATCATTTTACCTTCCTACTTTTTACCTTTTTGAATTTAGACAGCCGAGATAGCCCAATGCTAGTTTGTGAAACCCTTCGAAATTACGTAAGTTCGGGTGTATATGCATCTTTTTCTAACCCCTTTTAAATTTCATATTTAAAGTGGAACAAAGTGATGCATATCTCTTGCTATTTTAGTACGGTTTCTATTACTTTAGTCCTTATTCTATGTATAGGAGTTATCTGTTGAATCAGTCGATATATACTTCCAAGAAAGTGGTCTAACGAGTCGTAGTATCTAACGATTCTGTGGACGTGTCGTACGCATTCGGAATGTGCATGTTACATAATTATGGCGACTGGAGAATACCCGTATAGCGAGTGTGTCGGTATGAGTCTCGCATAGGGGCTCAATTTTTGAACAACGAACACGTGGGAATGTTCACGGAACTTTGACAGATTGAATGGAGAATCTCTATGTTGTCTATGGAAGTTGCGAATACTCCATACAAGTTCCGTATACGACCAAACCGTACTAAGTTCAAAAATAGGGCCCCAGGCTTCGAGCAAATATCTGCAGAGCCACAGTCCCTAAGTGAAAGTAGTAAAAAAATGTCCGAGCGCCGTCATACATACCGACTTAGATATTTACATTAAATAATTCACAATGACCCGTTTTCTCGAATCTTGACGTTATGTCACCTAATTAGTGCATGTAAGTTGTAGTTGGCTTGCAATCGCCTTACGACTAACTAAAAAGCCTGCCCACTACATAGCTTGGGCAGAGTTTTGCCCCGGACACTTTTTTGCAGGATTGTGACTCTATATATATTTGCTCGAAGGCCCCACGTTATAATATAATCTCAGTAAGTCGAGCTCGAGTCGTCATTATAGCTGAGAGATCAGGGCACCTACAGTGATACAGGTTTTTGAATTGATCACACAAAGAGACTCCGAACGTTGCCCTTTTCAAAATTCGTTAGTCTATTTTAAAGCTACTAATAAGGCATATTGAGTGACAACGTTTCAATGCTGTAAGTTCGGTTACATTTATCGAAAACTTTAGATTTGAGGCACTGAAGAATGTCGGACGAAAAGACATCGAAATTTCCGGCAAACCAATTTCACATATTATATTTGTTTGTTTTAGGGAGTGAAACCACAGAGCCTGGAGAAAGTCACCATTCCGGAGGTGAAGGACATCATCGAGTCTTGCATCAAGCCGGATAAAGGAGATAGGTAGGTTTCTCACAGCTTGATGTCAGAATAGATGAAAAGCTGTGATTCCATTCGGCTAATCAAACATGAAACTCTAGTGGAATGAACAAGAATCTTATCCGTATTGTTGCCTCGCGAATGGTTCCACTCGTTGTTCAAGCACTGTTTGATGACACAAGAAAATGTCATTATAATCATCATCATCATCATCATTATATTATCACTCCTAGCATGGCATAGACCATTAAATGTTATCCACTTTTTGTGTCAGTTAACAATATCAGGTTTTTTTAATTTTGTTTACTACACGCTACACTCGAGGGTTTGTACCTTTTGTTAACAATGTTTCGACTTTTTGTAACAATATCAGGGATTGCACATGGATCCCGTGATGTTTTAGCAACTTTTTAACCTCCTTGCTTGTGATATGTGGTAAGGTTTAGGCCTTTAGGCTAACAAATTTTACGTGTATTTTTAGGGTTCCGTACCCAAAGGGTAAAAACGGGACCCTATTATTAAGACTTCAATGTCCGTCTGTCCGTCTGTCTGTGTGTCCGTCTGTCACCGTGCTGTATCTCATGAACCATGATACCTAGGCAGCTCCCGCTAGGAACCCTCCGTGCGCGAGTCCGACTCGTACTTGGCCGATTATTTTGTGTCGCGACGCGCGGTGTAATCTTTGCTTGGCAACTGAGTGACAAGGCCGCGCACCTACTCCGCGTGATGTTTAGTAATTTTTTTCCTAACCCCTCCCTCCTTTCCAGGCCCACATGAATAAATGGACGATCCCCAAATGTTGTCTAGTACTGAAGACGCTTAAAGCAATCGTCTAATCTAAGGCACCAACTTGGTCGTACAAAAACAATAAGCTATTATCTGCCTCCAAATATCCGATTTGAGTGTTTGTTTTTTTTCATAAAATCAGCACTTCAATAGCTAGTATTAAATCTTAGTTTTTACAGTTTTTTAAATGACCTTAAAGTTAAACCTCTAAAAAGTCATATTTTACGCAAAAACTTGACACCAAAAACATAACATCTTGTTACAATTTAAGGGGTAAAAACAGTTTTCTCCCGGAATGTAAATTTTATCAGAAATGTGCTGAAAATTCTCTTGATATTCTACAGGAAACGCGAAAACAGTGGTTGATCCACGATGCTCTTAATAAAAAAAATAAAAAAATCGGCCAAGTACGAGTCAGACTCGCGCGCGGAGGGTTCCGTACTGTATGGGAGCCCCCCTTAAATATTTATTTTATTTTAATTTTATCATTTATTATTGAAGTGAATATAAAACCAAATATTCTGTGAAAATTTCAAGCATCTACCTGTTACCATTATTAATATAGAACGAAAAACGTCTAAAAAATCAAGTTTGTTGTATGGGAGCCCCCCTTAAATATTTATTTTCTTTTCTTTTTAGTATTTGTTGTTATAGCGGCAACAGAAATACATCATCTGTGAAAATTTCAGCTGCCTAGCTATCATGGTTCATGAGATACAGCCCGGTGACAGACAGACAAACAGACAGACAGACGGACATCGAAGTCTTAGTAATAGGGTCCCGTTTTTCCCTTTGGGTACGGAACCCTAAAAAATATGTTTCCTCCCGACAGGCCGAAAGTGAAGGACCTGTTGAACCACGAGTTCTTCGGCGAGGACATCGGGCTGCGGCTGGAGATCGTGGGCCGCGAGCTCGTCACGCACTCCGACATCAACAAGATACAGTTCCGGCTCAAGATCATCGACCCCAAGAAACGGTAAGGTACTGACTGCACACGCATTTATATACCCCGAGAATACTTTGGAACTGGGTTCAAATACGAACCAGTAAAGTCGTAAAGTGCATATGACAGGCTGAAATTGGAACAACGAGTTCTTCAAGACCCCCTAGAAACGGTAAGGTATAAATAACATCCAGACGCAGAGCAAGAAGTTCATTACAAAATTCTTACTCTGAGTGGGGATCGAACCCACGTCATTTTGGCAAATCGCCGCGGCCAACTAAATCTTTCACAGAATACCAAGTCAACCAACTATAACCCGAATCAAACTCTGGCGTCTGTGAGGGTTCAAGTATTACGTAAGCACTATAGGGGGGCGGGGGGATTTATCCTTTGCTTATTTTTGATGACATGGGGGGTGGGGGTAAGATAGTAATTACGTCAGCAATAGTTTATTTTACGCATATGTGTGTTAAAGTCAACTATTCTAAATCTATTTTCTTATTTCTAGAATTAAATTTGCTGCACATGAATTAATAAAAAATGCATACAGGTACCAATGTTTACGTAAGAATGGGAGGGGAGGGGTAAAAGCGTTGCTTACTTTTGCTGACAAGGGGGGAGGGAGGTAAATAATTGTAATAAATCTGCTTACGTAATACTTGAACGGCCCCTGTGCTGTGAACACGAGGCGAGTCAATGCGCAAGTAGCAAGTTCGTTATGTCAGCTATGCGAGTAGGTTGGACCTGCGCAGCTTGTAGCTAACTTCACAGCCGACAAGAAGTTTGATTCAGTATATTGACCATGAGCCAAACTAACTTATGTTTGCGAAAAATGATTTATAACAATATTTATGAATTACTACGGTATGGGAGGGGATCTAAGTATATACTAGAAGCCGAGTCAAACTTCTTGGTTACTGTGAAATTAGCTACAAATTACGGGAAACCCAATCCTCGCGCAGCTGTTAAATGAGCTTCAGTCAGGATTGGCTTATCCGCAGCCTGCAGCTAACGTAACAGCCGCCAAGGTGTTTGATTCGACCTATACGAATTGTGAAAAAAGGGTCACGTAGTGGGTACGTTTCCTAACTTATTAATTATTTGACCCTTAGGTCGTACACACACAAGGAGAACGAAGCGATCCAATTCGAGTTCGACATGGAGCACGACGACTGTGAAGAGGTGGCCAACGATATGGCCAAGGCTGGCCTCATCATGGAAGAAGACGCTAGAATCGTGTACAAGCTTCTCAAGTCGCAAATCATCAGCTTGAATCGGTAAGTTATCTTACACAATGTTTTCATCTAGAGACAAAAATAGTGGCCAAAAAATATTCGAGTTCGACATGGATCACGACGACTGTGAAGAAGTGGCCAACGATATGGCCAAGGCTGGCCTCATCATGGAGGAAGACGCTAGAATCGTGTACAAGCTGCTCAAGTCGCAAATCATCAGCTTGAATCGGTAAGTTATCTTACACAATGTTTTCATCTAGAGACAAAAATAGTGGCCAAAAAATATTCGAGTTCGACATGGATCACGACGACTGTGAAGAGGTGGCCAACGATATGGCCAAGGCTGGCCTCATCATGGAAGAAGACGCTAGAATCGTGTACAAGCTTCTCAAGTCGCAAATCATCAGCTTGAATCGGTAAGTTATCTTACACAATGTTTTCATCTAGAGACAAAAATAGTGGCCAAAAAATATTCGAGTTCGACATGGATCACGACGACTGTGAAGAAGTGGCCAACGATATGGCCAAGGCTGGCCTCATCATGGAGGAAGACGCTAGAATCGTGTACAAGCTGCTCAAGTCGCAAATCATCAGCTTGAATCGGTAAGTTATCTTACACAATGTTTTCATCTAGAGACAAAAATAGTGGCCAAAAAATATTCGAGTTCGACATGGATCACGACGACTGTGAAGAAGTGGCCAACGATATGGCCAAGGCTGGCCTCATCATGGAGGAAGACGCTAGAATCGTGTACAAGCTGCTCAAGTCGCAAATCATCAGCTTGAATCGGTGAGTTATATTTCCCCGAAGTTATAGCCTAGGGACCAAAATAGTGGCCAAAAATAATTCGAGTTCGACATGGATCACGACGACTGTGAAGAGGTGGCCAACGATATGGCCAAGGCTGGCCTCATCATGGAGTAAAACTCTAGAATCGTGTAGCTTGTACACAATTGAATCGGTGAGTTGTTTTGACCCGACGTTTTTAGTCTAGGGACAAAAATGGTGGTCAAATTGCTGAGGAAAAATGATGACTAGAGAGGTGGCCAACAATATGGCCAAGACTGGTCTCATCATGGAGGAAGACGCTAGAATCGCGTAAAAGCTCTTCAAGTTTCGGATCAGCGGTTTGAACCGGTGGGTTATCTTACCCGATGTTTAGTTTAGTCTAGGGACAAAAACAGATGTCAAAAAGACCTTATAGAGTAAAATAACAATGTCAAAAGTGGCCAATAATATAGCCAAGGCTGGCCTCATCATGGAGAAAGACGCTATAGAATTGTGTACAAGCTGCTCATGTCTTAGACCATCAGTTTGAATTGGTGTGTTATCTTACCTGACGTTTTAGTCTATGGACAAAAATAGTGGTCAAAACGACCTTATAGAGGAAAACAACAATGTGAAGAGGTGGCCGACGATATGGCCAAAGTCGGTCTCATCATGGAGGAAGAATCTAAAATCTTGTACAAGCTGCTGAAGTCGCAAATCATCAGCTTGAATCAGTGAGTTATTTTAACCCATTTTCCGATGTTTTCATCTAGGGACAAAAATAGTGGTCAAAAATGATCTTATTGAGGAAAAAGACATCAGCATCGCCTGTACTCGTATTTCTGAACCTTTTTTTTAATTTTTTCATATCGACTATAAAAACGCAGCAGACTCGACAGCAATGTTGCAATAAAATGTGTTCTATTTATTAGCATAAAATCATAAAATCAATAAGAGAAATCTAGTATCAATATTCACATCATCTTTTGAACTAATAGCAGTTTAATGGAATTTATAGCCAAGTTCAAATTAGATGTATATAGTGCACGCATGGACGAATCGCAATTATGTACATAATTACTAGGCGAAGGCTAAATCTCTGCATTGTATTGTGATTGTTGCGATGAAAACGTATCGATTAGCAATGTTGCGAATACCTATTGATTACTCGACATAAGATTGTAATTATCTTATTGATTGATGTTTTAGAGTTTGGTATTATTACCTAAATGTGGAGATTGGTTCATATCTAGAAAGATATGGAAAGAATTTTGCAGGACTTCAAGATTTTCTTGGAACTTGATGAATTCATATTTTGTTCTTAAATATACATAATGTTCTTTATTCGCGATACAAAATAGGTATCAGTTCTTAATTAACAAATATTTTAAAAATACAAACTATTTAGAAACTCCTCCACGATCCACGCCCTTGTTGAAAATCTATAGGAGAGGCCTATGTCCATCATTGAACCTCCAACGGCTGAAATTATGATGATAGTAAAAACAATCTTTCTAATCAGAAGTTGTTAGAAAACAAAAATAGCATTTCTTGTATCTGTACCAGCCTTTTTAATAGTCGACTGCAGGACGTAGGCCTACCCACGAAGGGTGATTGGGCCATATCCACCACGCTGGCCCAGTGCGGGTTGGTGGATTCACATACGCCATCGAATTTCTTCTACGGACGTAAGCAAGCAAGTAAGTCTCACGGTGTTTTCCTCCACCGAAAAGTTTTGGTGTGAAATTTCGTGCATAAATTCCAAGGAATTCATTGTTACGGGACCGGAATTTGAACCCATGCGCTCACGCTTGTAAGGCGAGTGTCATTACCACTATACTAAAGCCAAACTCGATGTGAAATAAATGTAAACAAACAAAAAAATGTCAATTTTAGGGTTGTCACTTCAAGACAGTGTTACGGATATCACAATTTTTATAGTTTGTCATATAAATCGTCCAGACTTTTCGTAATTTCAATCGAAAAGTCATATTTACTATATTTATAGATCAATAGCATTAACAAATTGCCAAGAAGTGAGTTTTAAAAGAAATCAGAATATTCAGTAATTACTTACATTGAAATTTGCATCAACCCTAGCCATTTTTTCGTTTGAGTGCAGAAATCTCAAACAATTGGGAATTTTTTGTTCAATGTTGAAGTCGGTTAATAGTTTGAGTTATAGTACCTATAGTCAAACCGCTAAACTCAGACTTCGCCTGCGCGGTACAGGGGCGCCGGGGGAGGCGACACAGGGGACTGAGACAGGCGCGGGCAGCGGGTCCCCGGCGCCCGCACCTGTCTCAGTCCTCTTTGTCGTCTACCCCCGCGCCCCCGTACCCGCGCAGGCGAAGTCTGAGTTTAGCGGTTCGACTATAGTAATGTTTTAATAGTTTATGTAAGTACCTACCTACTTACATGCCAGTACGGAAGCCTTGGAGTGCGAGCTTAACTAGTTTTTTATAATACAAAATCGCGTTAAATATAATCGAGATGCATATAGTCGATACGATTCGGCGCTCTTGTGTACGAGCCTTTAGATCCCTCTCTCATTATAAACTTACAATAAAGCGAGTGAAGCCACGGGCAGAAGCGTGAACAATTGAGCATTAGAAAAAAAAGTTCTCTACCCCTGATGTTAGTGGTTGCTAGGCAACGCTTTGTTGGTAAACATTTCACATCGAATTTGGCGGAAGTATAGACCACCATGGCTTCATGGATTTCACGCATGTAACTATCGCTTAATCTGTGACTAGATGAAAAATAATATCTGCGCACGTCTGAAATTCTTATTCCGAAGAATGTCGATTCTCTAAATTCTTTCGCGTAAAATATTGCATAAACCGAAAGTATTTTCTTGTTCTGATATTCCAATTTCTCAGTCAAATTGTTATTAGACGCAAACCTCGTTCTTAGCACACTTTCTGTTTTCGATTCAAGGACATTTCACTTACACCCTCCGATTTGTCTTACCAAATAAAACAAATAGTCCATTGTAATGTTACTTGAGCTTTACATTTGTTAGAGGACGCAATTTGATTTTTGGGACATGTGTCAATAGAAGCTTAAAAAGGTTTTATTCGATTTCTCACTTGTGTCAATTTTTTGGTTATAATTTCTTTAATTTTAAATTTAAGGCAAAAGTTAAATTAGCATATTTGCAGACATTTTGCTACAAATTATGTTCTTGACGAATTTTTCGTAGGACGCATAGTTTCCGAGATATTGCAAAAAAGGTGTTTGCACCCCTTTTTCCAAGATGGCGGCCGGGGGGCACGGGCGGCAACCCCACAAACTTGGGATTAAGGTTCTATTGACCCCCACACATGTCCCAAAAATAAAATTGCGTCCTCTAAAAATGCAATATTAAGTCCTGAAATTGTAACATTTCGATGAACTAATAATAGAGTTTGTACCTATAGTTAAAGAAAACTATTAATGTTTTCGTGTGGACCCATACAATTTTGTTTTTCCTTGTTTTCGACAGGGGCGCTTTAGAAATAAATATGTATAGAGCCACACGAAAACTAGTCCAGTTTTTATTTACAAATAAACTCAAACTAAGGATACTGAACCTACCCGTCTGATTGTATAACCCCGTATAACCGTAAATCGTCCTCTGTGAAGGTCTCAGTCTAGTCTCTAGTCGTTTCTAATGAGGCATGGCACGCGGTGCGCCGTTTTTGCGGACGGATGCTTTTCGTAAAACTTCACTACTGACGAACGATAATGACCTGGAGCTTATGCAGCGTACTTCTACTTCCACAATACATCCATCTACCCATCCATCAGCCATAGGACGTCCACTGCTGGACATAGGCCTATGGATCAACAATAAGACCGGTTGGAGTCGGCTTGCATCCAGCGCACTCCTGCGGTGTTAATGAGGTCATTCGTCAACCTTGTGGGTGGACTGATTCGATCTCGCAGCCGGGCATACCCCCTTTCCATAGCTCGTTGGGCTCCTTACAAAACAAAATAACCTTATTTTCACACTGTATAAATACAGCACAAGCTTATATATATACTTAGAGTTTATTAGTAAGGCCCATAGTCAGAGACCACTTTTCAGTGCCATAAGTCATCACTGACACACACTGGTCGAACACTTTCGACTTAGGCACTGACGCATGTCGGTCGAGAAGATATTACGCAATTTTCAGAACGCTGCGCTGCCCAGCTGAGTTGGATTCGGTGATTGACTTCTTGAAGTCGGACCTAACTAAACTATACCTAAGCGTACTTCTGTCTAAAACATGTCTTTTGTTTGAAGAAGTATCCCGTATATCAGATCGGGTTGAGTGCGTGTAGATCTCAAGTCTAGTTGTTCCCATTGAGACAGCACGCGGTGTACTGATTTTACAGACGGGTGCTTCGCGTAAAATCTCACTACTGACGAACGGTAATGACCTGGAAACTATGCAGCGTACTTCTGAGTACAATGAATAATGATATCCTAGAATATGTCCTTCGGTTAAAGAAGTATCCAGTAATTATATCAGATCGGGTTGAGTGGGTAAAGGTCTCAAGTGTAGTCGTTCCCATTGAGGCATGGCACGCGGTGCGCCGTTTTTGCGGACGGATGCCTCGCGTGAAATCGCGGTACTGGCGAACGGGAGCTCGGCACGCGATGCCGACTGAGCCAGCTGCCTGATTGATTCTCTATCGTTTAACCTGCTTTTAAATATGCCACAATATTTGCTCACATTTTTTTCTAATATAATTTTTGTTTGAGGCCGCCATCACGCTGCCATATTATTTTACAAGCAATGTCAAAAGATAACAAGATCCGGAAATATGAGATTCTTTTAAATGAAAGATTGTTATGAAAGAAAATAATAGGAAAATCATTTTCCAAAACGAATATTGCAAAAAATGGAATATTAAACGAAGTAATGGCTTAAGCTCCATATATTTTGGCATTATCTCTTTTGTCAGACTATTTGCTTACATTTTTTTCAAAGGGATATGTCAATTTGTACCTATTTGGAGGCTAGCTCGCATAGCTGACGAAGTTTTCCAAAGATCTGTTCATACTGCAAATTGTACAATTTTACTTGTATTCGAAAATTGTTCAGCTATGCGAGATAACCTAAACTAACTTAGCTCTTGGCCTGCGCTTGCAGTGAAGCTGCCTATGATATGGCTAAATATGATTAAAACACGCGGGACTACACTTTAACGTGTCGAAGGGGGTGTATAGATACGACTGGCGAGGGAAAGATTTTCAGGGAAAAATATAGGTTCAAAAAAGTAACATTTCGTGTTACAAAAGCATCTACTATTGCAAAAGTGCGGTATTTCCTTTACACACCCTGCTAAAAGCGTAAGGTTTATTCATTCAGACGCATTCATTTCGTACTTTTCTAATTACCTAATGCTAGAAAACGCATTTTAAAGATGTTTTGACGTTTGACGTCTGGCATGCGGCCGTTTAAAACAGAGCCAATTTTTAAACATACTGATAAATAAATAGATACACATGCATGTGTTGCGCTACTTACGTATTTCCAACGATTATTACGATTATGACCGTTCATTTACGTTTATTCGTGTATTATCTTTTCTTTCTCCCTCACACACCCGCCCTTAGGATAGGACTTGTCCTCCGTGATAGATTTCTTTTTAAGACTTAATAGATCGAACAGCAAAGTGCCTAAGTCACCCTAAGTGCCTATAAACTCAAAACTCATTAATTGCAACATTCCTTTACTTACATTTCGTAGTAACTGTTACTTTTGTAATATCACGTTTTCAATTTTCAAATCTATCCATCCATCCATCAGCAATATGACATCCACTGCTGGACATTGCCCTGCCCTATGTATCTTACGTATTCAAATACATTTTAGAAATCAATTAAATATTTACAATACTATCGATTTATTTGCCAGCTGCTAATGTAATGGTTCCATCCCTCTTATACCATTACGTAAAAAACAGTTTATGTCTAAATATCTTTTAAATAAAAAAATTAAATGATTTTAATGGAATAATTATTTCATTTCATTTTCGTTTCATTTCATAAATAACGTAATCGGCGCGCGGCGTGCCGTTATGACTTACGAATATAAGCTCACAAATCACTAGCTTACATATGTAGTTAAAATATAAACACAATTACACGAATCGATAGAAAAAATGGAAGACAGATGGTAAACTTTTACGCTCCGTGCTTGCTTCGGCAACTGATTTTTAATACGCCATTTCGGTTGACATACTCGTATTTTGTTTGGTTGAAATCGGTTTCTGAATAACACACGACTCTTTTAGCGCCATTGGTAAAACTACATACTCGTAGGTATTTAAAATATCTTGTAGAGTTATAAGGGACGGGAAGCTATATCAAGCTTGGTGTAAAGAAGGATGTCGGCAGCTCATACATACGAATACCTGTTGTATACGAATACACTCATTTTCTCCCAAGTTTATTTCTAAAAATGTTATGTTCGTCAGAGTAATGTATGACGCTTTTAAAACTGTTCTGACATGTACAAGTTCTTTATTAATGAAGTTTTAAAATATTTGGCTACACAAGCATTGGTAGGGCATTTAGATGGTAAAAACAATAAAAAAACATTGTAATTTTTCTGGTAGTCTAATTTTAATTATAATTAGTGATATGAAAACATCAACAAATCACTATATTTTTGAATCACATATCATTATTAGAAAAGATGTTTTGTTCCATGACTGCAAAATTAATATAAAAAAAACGTTTTGACAGGTCGAGTCTCTGCATCCTTCTTTATGGTTGATATTGGTCAGGCAAAAGTCTTCATTATATCACCGATTTAGGCAATCCTTGGGCTTTTGTTTATATTGCTTGTATTTACATTGTGAATTTATATTATGATAGTGTTATTTGTATTGTTTGACATTGTTAAGTGCTCACATTGTGTTCCTATGACAAATAAATGAATTGAATTGAATTTGGAGCTAGGCTGAGCTACAAGTTATAATTAGCGAATTGCGGCGAAGTGTCATCTGCGGCTAACTTCTCACCCGCCGATTTGTGTGGCGCTTAGTAAATGCTAAGCCGAATAGAGGAGATTCAGACCATTTTATCGAACAAACTTTACTACGAGGCCAACCAGTAGTCAGAGTTTTTTTTTAAAATTCCATATACGTTTGCGTTTGACTACATACTGCCTGATGTTGAGCAGATATTCGGTCTAGGATGTAGCACGCTTACCTAGAAGATACCTATTTACTCGGGATTTGAAGACACCCACGTCGTGCTTTAGCGGGAAGACCGACCCAGGCAAAGCGTCCGAGAATAAAATACAGATGTTTCTCATACATTTTACTGATTCTGACTTTACAGACTGCCTCGGTGGCTCAGTGGTTAGGTAACCTGACTTCTGGATCACAGAGGCGTGGGTTCGATCCCCACCCAGGGCAGTCACTTATGTGATGAACATAAGAGTTTGCTCTGTGTCTGGGTGTTATTTAGGTATTATTTATATAAGTATGTATTTAAAATATGTATATGTAGTATATCAGTCTCTGGCAGCCATATCAAAAGCTTTGCTTAGTTTGGGGTCAGAGACCGTGTGTAAGATGTCCCCCAATATTTTTTATTTTATTTTATTATTATTTTTTTATTCTGAATTGTGATTTTGTATGGGACAGCGGATTTTTTTCTCGAATTCCAGATCGACTCCATAGCAAACGTCCATAATGATCGTCTGAATCACCCATTACGATTTACTACGTCTACGATTCCAGTAAATGATCTATAAATAAATTTCAGTTTACGACTTTGTCGTGAGATGTCGCTGTACAGTGTTAAAACGCGCAAACGGGTGACCACGACTGTCTGCTAACAACGGGGAGCGCAGCCTCGTTGGTATGATTGATGATGTCGAATCCGACAGAATAGACAATTTTTGAAAGCCGTTGTACCTCGTTAATTTCAGCGAGTCACGGTTGTAACATCTACGAGTAGGCGCTTTACAAATTGGATAATGGATGTAATTGGTGATAATTATGAGAAATGACAATACGTTTATACGCTCTGTACTCACAGATACCACACTGTATAGAACAGATTGATAATGCTGTTGTCACTTGACGCAATTCTCAACCGCAAAAATATATAATCACTACATAGTATAAAATAAAGTCGCTATTTGTCTGTTTGTTTGTCTGTAGGCTTAAATCTTTAAAACTACGCTACGGATTTTGATGCGGTTTTTTTTAATGGATAGAATTCAAGAGGAAGGTTTATATGTATAATACACCTGTGCGAAGCCGGGGCGGGTCGCTAGTGAATATTAAAATAAATATTAGGGGACATCTTACACACGGCCTCTGACTGACCCCAAACTAAGCAAAGCTTGCGATATGGCTGCCAGAGACTGATATACTACATATACATATTTTTTAAATACATAATACGTATAAAGATAATGCCTAAATAACACCCAGACTCAGAGTAAACACCTATGTTCATCACATAAATATTTCTCCTGAGTGGGAATCGAACCCACGTCTATTTGATCCAGGAGTCAGGGTCACTAGCCACAGAGACAGTCACTACTAGTATTGTCACTGTCAAATATAAATTTACTTACTCATATTGGAATTTGACACTAATGGCAGAAATACACTGCAACTAGCCACTGAATCGAGATATTTTTCATGTCTCAATTCATGCGATATTAAATAAACGCATCTCTTTCTTTCTTATCTCGATTGATCATTATCCCTCTGTAGTATCTTTGTAAATCTCTGTAAGTCAAATATGTGTTGGAATTCGACGTTTCCTACCTAAAAATCTTGCAAAATCCACCGAGTTGAGATTTTTTTCATGTCTCTTTCAAACCCGTGTCATATTAAATCATTGCATCTCTTTCAGATTTTCTCGGTCGATCACATAATCCCTCTATATCTGTCTCTACTAGATTAGTAACTTTAGTTTTGTTTTAAACTAAGCGCGAATGTTGACTGCAGATCGGTGAAGGTCACAGTTTTAACCATCTTGCCTTTGCACATGCAAGTTTAAAGTAAGTCGTAAGGAGGTAGTAAGTTGTACAGTACACCCACTACGTACCTGGCTTCGTATAGTTTCAATAAAAGTAAAGATGTTATTGTATCTACTCGTTAGAAAGAAATCAAGTTAGGCAGGCTAAATACCTAGGCAGCTTGGAATTTCTTTAATCTGGAGTATAAAGTATAAATGTGTGTTGACTGCCTCGGTGGCTCAGTGGTTATTGACCCTGATTCCTGGGTTAAAGAGGCGCGGGTTTGATTCCCACCGAGGACAAGCATTTATGTGACGAATATAGGTGTCTGCTATGTGTTTGAAATTTAAATGTTGTTTGTTCCTCTTTCACGCAGCAACGGAGCAACGGATTGACTTGTCAAAGTCAAATCATTTATTGCAACTTATGAAATTTACATGCTGTTCTTAATTAACATGTTTTATATAGTTATACATATGACCCTGATAAGGGTATGGCAATTTTATTATTCGTATGATTCGTATTGGAACGATTTATTATTATGTTTTCTAGATTATCGTTGAAAAATTCGTCTAATGTGTAATAACAATTGGATAATAGAATAATTTTTAGTTGTTTTGTAAAACAGTTTTCCTTTTCAATATCTTTAAGATTATTTGGCAGTTTATGAAATATTTTTATTTTTATAGTCATAGAACTAGAATAGAATAGAAAGAATTAGAATAGAGACTTGGTTTTTGGCAAAGACATTTTTTCACAGGTTTGAAAGAAGGTTAGTGACACAGGCTACTTTTAATCCCGAAAAAATAAAACGTTCCTATCGGACGGCACAAAAATCAAATATCACGCAAACGAAGCCGCGGGCAAAAGCTAATAAATCTATAAGTACAAGTATAAATCAATTGGAATTAGTGACACAATTTTGTAACAATAATTATAAAAGTAAACAACAGTTATATTAATAATTAGTATGTAATTAAATTTCCAACATGCTATAAACAAATAATTAGTCCCCGCTCACAATCGAGATTCCAACTTATCGTTCGCGTAATACACTCGATTCGGCACATTGGCCACGACCACAGATCTCCTGAGATATGACATGTAATCTCGATCTAGTGGGACCACAGATATCTGTATTGAAAGGTATCTGTCCATCCAATGACTCACCCAAGTCTGCTTAAAATTACAACTACATGTAACGTTAATAAATATCTCTAAAAAAATAAAAAACTCACAGAGCACAATAAATAACTTGTTCAAATGTACACAAGACTATTCTGCAATGCATACACCGAAAAATATGTTTATAAAAAACAGATTTTTCGGTGTATGATTTTTTGCTATTAACTGAGTGTTATTTTGCAAAATTCAGGTGCTTTCATAGGTATAATATAAATATCTCATACGATGATTTGATAAACCGTATTTTCTCAAAAATTCTTCTGGTATTGTAAAAACACTGATAAATTAAACAATGACTATAACATTTCTCAATCTTACAGAAAAAAAGTAGGGGTTATCTGAATAAACACGTAAATTAAATACGAACAACTTTTTAGATGTTACATACAAAAAGCTCATTGACTCGCAATAAAATGCGCGGGAAAATATATTTTCGGGTTGGCTCTATGGTAAAAGTATTCCTAATGATATTCTACTGGTATAGATACACATCTGAAAGACCCGTTGCAATTCAACACTTTGTACCTATCACTACATAGTATAAAATAAAGTCGCTTCCCGCTGTCTGTCCCCATGTATGCTTATATCTTTAAAACTTCGCAACGGATTTTGATGCGTTTTTTTCAATAGATAGAGTGATTCAAGAGGAAGGTTTATATGTATAACACCTGTGCGAAGCCGGGGCGGGTCGCTAGTACAATGTATAAAATAAATCGCGCGCCGCGACGCGCCGGCCGCGCTGAGCTACAGAGCTCCTCTCTAAATCTCTACGGGCACGATTAATCGCCATGACGCAACCGATGCACTCATTATGTATGAATCGAGTCGAGCCACGCGTCCCGCTACACGCGATCATTTCTACTCGACGTATCGACGTGCCGCCCGTAAATAAACAACTCGATTATAAAAAAAAATTGGCGCCGTACGGACTGGTACGACTCGATTTCAGTGACGATTCGCGAGTGAAACGGAACTTTTTAGTGTTGCCTTTAGATGTCAGCTGCGATGGGAGAGTTAACTGTTTCAGTGTCCAATTCTGAGGATAGGGTTAAATGTGAATAAAAAGTGATTGTTTTAATAATGCAGTGATGTTTGCGAGTCCTTGTGACTTGTGCAGTGATGTTACAAAGTTGTGTTTTTCAACATTTGTGACGTGAAGAAGTGTTGTATCGGGTTGATAGAGGTATTGTTTATGTAAGTTTCTCTATTTATTTTGAATTTGATGTGTGGGAACCCTCTGCCTAGATGCGGGACATGATAATCTGTAAATAACTAATATAAATTAAAAATTTAAAAAACCCCCGACACATTGACAACCATTTTGGGCACATTTGTAGAATTTTGGTTCTTCCATTCCCACTTTAACCCACCATAACTCTTAAACGGCTCAATCGATTTTTATAAAACATAGCTAAGAACACTCTCGATTAAGTCTCCTTTCATCCAAAAAAAATAAACTGAAATCGGTTCAGTAGTTCGGGCGCTATGATGCCACAGACAGACAGACAGACAGACAGACACACAAACAGACACGTCAAACTTATAACACCCCTCTTTTGCGTCGGGGGTTAAATAGAAATATGAACTAACTTTTAATTGCGAATTCAAAGAAGATACTTAACTATGTATGTTATAAATATAGGTTGTTAAATTCATCTTTATTGTACAAATAAGTTCGTATAGGCTAGATGACTATAGCTTTAGTGCTTTTAAGCCACTTGAAGGCCTCCGAAATAGCTAAATAGTTAAAACAACCGGGATCCATAGTTAAACATGTCAACGAGCCACGGTAAAACAATACAAATAAACAAAATACAGGAAACTGGAAATACCGAAAAGTAACGCTAGAGCCGGCGCGGCCGGTCTTATAGCTAAGCTTAGTAAAAAAAGCTTACAGCTTAATATTAATATCTTCACAACATAAAATTAAATTACCTATTCAACCTGGCAATATCAATTTAAATTAGTATCGGTAAAAAATTAAAAGATGTGCAAATGTAGGGAGGTGTGAAAACTAATAATTCTAGACTTATGACGTTTTAAAAGATTGACATCATCGATGATACGTTTAGTGCTGATGATTAAATACAACGGTCTTTGTTATTTCTTATTAAATATCTTCGATTTAATCTAGTTTATATTTGAGGAGATTCTGATTAAGACTCTAAAAATGAGCTGGATGCAAGACGTTTCCAACAGGTCGTATTATCATTTTATAAAGGCTTGCCGTGTCCGGTAGAAACATGTATTGCTGATATATGGGATGATAATGAACCTGGATTACTTAAACTCTGGATACAGAGAAGTTGCAGATAGGACTATCTTCCGATGTGGACAGTGACGAGTATAAAAATGATAATAATATTTCGATAAAAATACCGGCTTTCCCGTTTTCTAAGAGATATACATAATCTGAAGCTTTTCAAAGTCAGAGCGAATCTTCTGTGTCTGCGTGCTTTATCTTCGACTACAACGTCGCTTACCATCAGGCGAGTTCAAATATTCAATCATAGAGTTGGTGGTCATTCGCGGTAAAAAAAATGCTAACTCTAACTTTTGTTGTTCCCTTCATCCACGATCTATACTCTTACATAATGTTATGTATCTTGCACGCTTTGCCATCACATCATCATTTGTCACAACTGACGGCACACTCGAACTGAGGTGCATTAGGGCAGAGCTCGGTTTCATGTTCAGTATACCTACTTACTTCAAATGTATCGCGTAGAGTTCGTAGAGACCGGGTGGCTATAGGCACGGTAAAGCCGAACGAATAAAACTTCTCGCCGACTGTGAAGTTAGCTACAAGCTGCGTGAAACCAAATTTCTTGGGTAGGCCTACGTACAACAGTAGACTAGATCTCTGCAGAGGAAACTAAATTAACCCAATCTTCACTACATAGTATAAAACACAGTCTCTTCCCGCTGTCTGTCTGTCCCTATGTATGCTTATATCTTTAAAACTACGCAACGGATTTTGATGCGGTTTTTTTTAATAGATAGAGTGATTCAAGAGGAAGGTTTATATAAATAATACACCTGTGCGAAGCCGGGGCGAGTCGCTAGTTGCTAATAAAATCAAAGCTTTCACATGGCGCATGAAGCAAGTAAAATCAGTTGAATCAATATGATTTGATAACGCTCGGTGAATTGTTATCAATATCGCATAAATTCTCCCGGTATGCGGCGACGTACACGATAACAAATAATCGCACGATACCATGTTATTTATTGTCCAACTGCCCAAAAAGTACGGTTATGTTTTTTAAGCTATTGCATAGCTTCTATCGCGGGCCTTGAGCGCGGGGACCGAATCCAGAAATTCCGTAACGAAAAAACCTCACGCTCCCCACTCCGACGGGCAAGGAGGTGTGGCTTGAAGGCCGTGCATCGTCTAACGTCGTTTCAGTTCGGCAGTCTTCGACACGGCGTTGCGTGCGATTAGACGTAATGCAATAGATTTACCGCGGCAGTCCCTGAGTGCCACACGTCTTTTTTTTTTCGATGTACAGATTGGAGAATGCCTTTTTGCTGATGTAAAATCTCTCATTTTTGAAGCGACACTAGTCTAATTGAGCCCATGAGATTAGCATGTTTAATAGTCAGTGGACAGGGTACATACTTAGACCAGAGTTCACCAACGCTTGCTTAAGTTAAACGAGTGATTACAGTATTTAAGCAACGGTTAGTGCTTGGTGAACACCAAATACAGCAAAATTTCGTCAACAAACCCATTAAGATCTAATCAACGGTTAATAAATTAAACATATGTTGGCGAACTCAGGTCTAAGACCCTAATTTAACCGTTGTTTAAATACAATAATCATACGATTAACTTAAACAAGCGCTGGTGAACTCAGGTCTAAGACCCTAATTTAACCGTTGTTTAAATACAATAATCATACGATTAACTTAAACAAGCGCTGGTGAACTCAGGTCTAAGACCCTAATTTAACCGTTGTTTAAATACAATAATCATACGATTAACTTAAACAAGCGCTGGTGAACTCGGGTCTAAGACCCTAATTTAACCGTTGTTTAAATACAATAATCATACGATTAACTTAAACAAGCGCTGGTGAACTCAGGTCTAAGACCCTAATTTAACCGTTGTTTAAATACAATAATCATACGATTAACTTAAACAAGCGCTGGTAAACTCGGGTCTAAGACCCTAATTTAACCGTTGTTTAAATACAATAATCATACGATTAACTTAAACAAGCGCTGGTGAACTCGGATCTAAGTTCGTAGAAACGATGTCCGATGGTTCCGTACAGTTGTAGAATGGTGACCACGTATCGGCAACCGCAGCGTAGTTCCGTTTAAGTGTATTTTCATAAAAACCTCAGTCGTAAATGCCACTCGCAGCCACACATCCGAAGACTGACCGCGCCTGAACGTTGCTTAACTTAACCACGGTAATGGTATCTAAATTACCTAAAAGCTACAATTACAGACACTTAACAGCTTTTTAAACGATATAAAACGGGACTCACTCACGTGTTCGTATAGTCTTATGACTATACGAACACGTATAGTCATAAGACTATAGTTTCGATTATAGTTTCGGTCGCGTTCGGTGACCTTTCTCAAGTTGGCGAGTGCTAGCACGCGGAGCCGTCTCGCAACGCGCAGCGCTCGCGATGACAGCGGTTGCGGTGGCGGGGCGGGGGCGTGTAGAGAGGATTGTTGTGTCGGCGCGCACTGAATATCCTCTTCTTCGATATAACGGTCTCCGTCGGGGATACTCCAGCACACTGAGCTCACTATGTCTCCACCAGTCCCACGGTCA
Source organism: Hypomecis atomaria (assembly GCA_964007245.1). Taxonomy (NCBI): domain Eukaryota; kingdom Metazoa; phylum Arthropoda; class Insecta; order Lepidoptera; family Geometridae; genus Hypomecis; species Hypomecis atomaria. The sequence goes on from OZ023305.1 coordinate 3,698,253, forward strand.
AGTCCTCTGGTTCCCTGAAGACACTTAACAGCTTTTCATTACTTAATTGAATTATAAATTATCATGTAATTATTATTTATACAATTTTATATTAATTGTTAATAGACATTTGGATACTTACCACATTAATATACACGAGATTATACACTACATTTGTATAAGTTACTTGACTTCTTAGTATTTTGATGAGTACATTATGTATAGTAACCATTATTATATTTAATAATGTAATAACAGATTTATTTAATGACAATAAATAATTATTCATGACAATAAATGACAATAAATAATAATTATTAGAAGCCGTGGTGGTCTAGTGGTAATGACACTCGCCTTACAATCGTGAGGTCGTGGGTTCAAATCCCGGTCCCGTACCAATGAATTCCTTGGAATTTATGTACGGAATTTCACACCACTGGCTTTTCGGTCAAGGAAAACATCGTGAGGTAACCTGCACACGTCCGTAGAAGAAATTAGATGGCGTATGTGAATCCACCAACCCGCACTGGGCCAGCGTGGTGGATAATAGCCCAATCACCCTTCGTGGGTAGGCCTACGTCCTGCAGTGGACAATCAAAAAGGCTGGTACAGTACAAATAATTATTATCTTATCATATTAGGCATGATGATTGATGACTAAAAATATAGTTAATCCGTCAGATAGACCATACAAAAATATTATACACGTATTTTTTCTTTTGCCAATTAAACAAGAAATGATGAAGATATAGTCTGTCAAAGTTGCCATACAAATGTACAGACTTTTGTAAGAGAGGCGACGTCACGACCCCCACTTCCAAATTTTGACAAGGCTTATCTTTGTCATTTGTTGTTTAATTAACAAAAGAAAAAAATACGTGTCCATTATTTCTTGGTAATCTAAATCACGGAATAATTATAATAATATTTTTTTTACCCAGACGTCATGCCTATTGTCGTTTGAGCAACCGAGAACAAACGTATACGTTCGCGTATGAAACTGCATGATTATTATGCCAGTCACCTGTGTTGTGCATCCAAAACTGGTTGATCGAAGCGATGCAACCTTTTTTTACTGTTATTTTGAATGTCTTTAGGCCATTGCACTGGGGCGATAAGGAAGTGCCGAGTTTGAAATTCTTTTTCTTGAGAAACAATGAGATTCTTCCCATCAGTGTAACTTTTTTTTAACCCCCGACGCAAAAGAGGGGTGTTATAAGTTTGACATGTCTGTTTGTCTGTGTGTCTGTCTGTCTGTCTGTGGCATCATAGCGCCCGAACCACTGAACCGATTTCAGTTTAGTTTTTTTTGGATGAAAGGAGACTTAATCGAGAGTGTTCTTAGCTATGTTTTATAAAAATCGATTGAGCCGTTTAAGAGTTATGGTGGGTTAAAGTGGGGATGGAAGAACCAAAATTCTACAAATGTTCGGGGGTTTTTTTTAAATTTTGAATTTTTTAATTTAAGTTTTATTATGTATTAGGATGTAGGTACTAAACGCATTCGGATTTTATCTTGTTATGTATTTATTATTAGAAAAAAAAAATTCCTCTCCTTTACTACTTACACCGTTTTTTTCGATATTTATTATTTCCTCTCTAGATGAAAGTGTTGCCGGGAAGAGATTGCTGTAAGCAATAAGGCCACCCTTTGTTGCACTAGTTCCTTTTTTCCCTTTCTGTGTATTTTGTGTTACCAATAAAGTGTTCATTCATTCATTCATCCTTACTAATGTTATAAATCCGAAAACGTGTTTGTTGGTTTGTTCCTCTTTCACGGAGCAACAGATTGATTTCTAGGATGGTCATAGTTTGAAAGACGGAAAGTAACATAGGCTAATTTTTATGCAGAAAAAATAAAAGGTTCCTGGGGGATAGCACAAAAATCACACGGGTGAGGTCTTGGGTTAAAGCTAGTATCTAATATTGTAAATCCGAAAGAGTGTCCGTTCGTTTGTTACTCTTTCACGCAACAACAAAGCAATGGATAGACTTGATTTTTGGCACGGATATAGTTTAAAGGTCGGAATATGACATAGGCTACTTTTTATCCCGGAAAAATTAAAGGGTCCTATGGGAATAGAACAAACGTCAAAATATCACACGGGCGAAGCCGCGCGCAGAAGCCTAGTACGTGCGTGCGTACGTATGGTGCGTGGTTTTACGTGTAAAAACAAAATCCGCACTATTTTAAAGCTAGATGCGGAAAGCAGTTGATATTTTTTTTTAATAACACGTCATAAGCTGTGCTTCTAAATTCTAAAACGTACTCGTAATACCTATGATTGTATTTTTTTTATTCTTGGACCAAACTCTACGTATTGTTTATAGCCGTTTTTTTCACCGGACAACGGGAGCGTCAAAAAACGGATACCCTCTACTTTTGACTACCTACTGTATGATGTTAAACAGATACGCGGTCTAGGGTGTAGCACGCTTACCTAGAAGTTACCTTTTTTTTTTGGGTTTGACTACTAATCTTGATTATTCGTTTCGTACACACCCAGACCTCTACACGTAAATAGCCAAACCAGTAACCATGACAACTCAGCTGAGGTAAATCAGCCTGAAACATTCAGTGCTTGCTCGTCCTTGTGCCTTGCGTGAGGTTATTTCGGAGCGAGGTTACAAAATATATTATTTTACCGAACTAATTAACAGTAACCTTTAAAAATAATAGTACAATTGTTACTTAGAAAATCGAATGGATCAGCCACTGAAGATGTAACTCGTCATTCATCATTATCAGCCGCAGGAAGTCCACTGCCGGACATGGGCCTCTCCTATGGATTTTTAATCAAACCGGTTGGAAGCGGCTTATACCGTCTTGATTAAGGAGAAGGAGGAGGGATAAACTGTCTTTCTGTAATAACATCTCTCTATAGACCGAATCATAGAAGTCGGCGCATGTGAATTTATTTATTTTATTTATTTATTTATATCAAATTAGCACGGTAACAGTAACCAATTACACTAATGATAAATAATTTTACTTACGCTACGTTAATGTCAAATTTAGTGAATTTGACTACAAGCTGCGTGAAACCCAATCAACGCGCAACTATATCTGAGATTCAGTTAGGATTGGATATAGCGCAGCTTGTAGGTAACTTCGCATCTGCCGACTTGTATGATTCGGCCTATACTAGATTTATGCGTAAAAATATTCGTATTCCTTTACAAAATCTCTAAAAATACAGCCTGGTTACAGACAGACGGACAGCGGAGTCTTATTAATAGGGTCCCGTTTTACCCTTTGGGCACGGAACCCTAAAAACGGATTACTTTGTCATTGTGTTCTGGCATATCGCGGGAACTGTTTAAAATACTTTGAATAATAGCTAATTATTCTGTGGGACCAGTGCTTTCTCAAAATGAAATCGTGAATGTCGCATAACACACAGAATATGTATTTTTTTATTACTGTTCCACAGACTCCAGTTTTCAGCCTATAGGTGTAGTTTACAATTAGTTCAATCTGACTATACGTAAACATGGGGTTAGTTAAATAATTGATAAAAAATACGTTTCATCTGGTTATTACGTCGGTAAAAGTCGATCTTCAGCGGCTCTTAGACCAATATTAGTTTCGGTGAATTGCGAAATTGCCAAAAGCAGCCCGGCGACCCGCAAGACCCTGACCATGTGCCAGCCTTCGTTCTCCTCAACCATATTTGAGTATCTCTCATCATCATCATCCTGCCCTTATCCCACTAGGTGGGGTCGGCACAGCACTTTTCCTTTCGCCACTTCACTCTATCATTCGTCATCTCATCATCAACTCCTTTCTCTCGCATGTCATCTTTCACACAATCTGAGTATCTGTATCCTACTAATATTATAAACGTGAAAGATTGTAAGGATGGATGGATGATAGATAGATAGATAGAACTCTTTATTGTGTGCACTAATACTATTATTGTACAAAGTAGACAACTTATCTTAAATTAGTGCCACAAATGGCGGCCTTATCGCTGACAGCGATCTCTACCAGGCAACCACTGAACGGAAAGAGATCACAAACAAGAGTATAAATGGGAGGTACCAAACACAACTGATAATAATAAAAATGTAAATAATATATAAATAAATACAACAAAAAATATAAATACACATACATACATACAATAAAATACATAATAATAATATTGAGAAGGAGAAAAGAGACAAAGGCTAAAAGGGAAGTAGCAAACAAAGGATATAAAAACAGACAAGTGAAAAGTGAAAGAAGTAATTTCATCATTTTGCACACTGATCAAGATAAAAATGTTTCACTCTTTCCTTAAAAATGTGAAGTGACTGTGAAGTTCTTATAGAGACAGGTAAGGCATTCCATAAGCGGACAGCGGTGACAGAAAAAGAATTTTCATAAAATGTGGTATGATGGGTAGGAGTGGAGAGACAAAGCAAGGTTGATGGTCTTATAGGACGAGAAGAGCCCTCACGAAAGAATTTGAAACGTTCTTTGAGATAGCTTGGAGAGGAAGGATTAAAAAGGATATTGTAGAGAAGTGACAGGATGTGAGCATTTCTGCGGAATCTGATAGGGAGCCACTTGAGTCTAGTGCGAAACTGAGAGATATGGTCGTACTTTCGTAGCCCAAAAATAAACCTTATACAGAAATTCTGAAGGCGCTCAAGTTTATCTAATTGGTCTTCTGTAAGATCAAGGTAAGTAACATCAGCATAGTCGAGAATCGGAAGAAGTAGGGATTGAGCTAGCGCAACTTTGGTGCAGGTGGGGAGAAAATTTCGCAGCCTCATCAAGGAACTGGCTGCTGCATAAAGCTTTCTGCTCGTAACTTGAAGCTGCGGAATCCAACTTAAACAGCGGTCCATAGTTATACCCAAATTTTTAACTGTACTACTGTATGGTATGCTGACTCCATCAAACTTGACTTCGGGCAGTGTCGACCAGTCAATTTTGGAAATAAGACGGGAACTCCCAACAATAATAACCTGGGTTTTGATAGGATTCACTCGCAATCCAAAGGATGGATGGATGGATGTTTGTTATTCTTTCACGCAAAAACTACTGAACGGAATGAGATGAGAGCTTATATATCAGAATAACACATGCTATAAATTATAATGATATTGCGTAAATTTTCCATATTATAACAAGAAGTGTTACGTAAGTAGGAAAAATTCTGCCATCTGCGAGCTATTCTAGCGTGCGCTCCAAGAAATGTCAAAAAAGAACTGTCGAATCGAACAAATGTCAAATCGTTTTTTTTTTTTTTTTTTTTCACCTCCTTTATTAAGGGTGGTAAGGTAGGGTCTCGAAATATCATGCGGGCGAAGCCGCGGGCAAAAGCTAGTCAAATTTAATTATGTATACGATTGATTCAGATTACATAGAGAACCTTCTTCGCTGTGCACGTTGGTCACACGCCATTAATGAACAACAATGCTATCCACTAATTTATTTAATACACCACGTGTGATCCATTAATCGTGTAGTTTTCCTTCCTTATTCATAAATTGTGCCAAATGAAGCATTATCTTATGTCGGTAACGTGTCCCGGAAAACCCTGGTCGGATAAAACCGCATGGGTTTATAGGTCTTATCAACTAAAATGGTTATTTGTACTTGTGAAAAGTTATTATCAAGCCGTGTAAGGAATAAATATTTTTAGAACTTACCTATTGTTAGTACCCAATTTGTTATTCCATAATTATATTCCCGGTTAACTTCATCTCACCATCTGTCAATAATGTCAATGACAACTTTTACATACAGGAACATTTTTAACCCCCAACGCAAAAGAGGGGTGTTATAAGTTTGACGTGTCTGTTTGTCTGTGTGTCTGTGTGTCTGTCTGTCTGTGGCATCATAGCGCCCGAACCACTGAACCGATTTCAGTTTAGTTTTTTTTTGATGAAAGGAGACTTAATCGAGAGTGTTCTTAGCTATGTTTTATAAAAATCGATTGAGCCGTTTAAGAGTTATGGTGGGTTAAAGTGGGGATGGAAGAACCAAAATTCTACAAAGGTGCCCAAAATGGTTGTCCAATGAAAGATAAGATATTTTATCAGTAGTAGGACTCTGTCTAGTCTGTCGGGGGTTTTTTAAATTTTAAATTTAAGTTTTATCTATGGAAAAATTAAATTCACGTTTTTATTATTTTTACTCTCTACATTTTTATATTTTCTCACCGTTCAAACCTTCCCTTAACTTCCACAGTTAATTCAAGACCATAATTAGCCAAATCGGTCCAGTCGTTCTCGAGTTTTAGCGAGACTCGACAACAACCACGATTCAATTTTTATATATAAGAAGATAGTGATTTATTGCTCACCCGTTAAGTTGTGTCGTAAATTTGTCTCTGGAGCAGGGAATTTTCCCCGATAGGCTTAAAATTACTTTAATAAAACCCCTACATAAAAAGGGGTCAAGGTTGGAGAAGGATAATTACCGGCCTATTGCTTTGGTGCCTATCTTATCAAAGATTTTTGAAAAGATTTTTTATAAGAGATTGATTTCTTTCCAGGAAAAATACAAAATTCTCACAAAAGAACAGTTTGGGTTCAGAAAGAACAAATCTACTACTTTAGCAACTTATCATTTTTTGGAATTGATTCTGAATGGTTTGAACAGTAAAAATAATATACCATCCTGCGGATTGTTCTTGGATTTGAGTAAGGCTTTTGATTTCGTTAACCACGAAATTCTTTTAGGCAAAATGAATTTGAACGGTATCAGAGGAACTGCAGAAGATTGGTTGAGATCGTTTTTGGGTAATAGACCGCAAATTACACGCATCACAAAGATGGATCCGACTACTAACTGTCTTCGGGATTATGATTCCGAAGAAAAAATTAATAACTGTGGAGTGCCTCAAGGCAGTATCATGGGTCCTGTTTGTTTTCTGTATCATGTGAATGATCTACCTGCATCTATCAAACATGACAGTATATTGTTTGCAGATGACACCACTATAGTTGTAAAGTGTAAAGATATCAACACCTATGAAAGCGATGTGAACAATTGTTTGGCGGATGTTATTGATTGGCTTAAATGTAATAAACTTAAAATTAATATGTCTAAAACTAAAATAATTCAATTTAAAACATCTCAGAGGAAATTACCCCGTTTAAATATCACGCATGGCAATAACACTATTGAACAAGTTAATAGTATAAAATTTTTAGGGATTACTATTGACGCGAGTCTGACATGGAAAGGACATGTCGATTCTCTTCGAAATCGCCTGAATAGCTTTGTTTTTGCTTTGAAAACTTTGAGACAATGTACTCCCATGACGACCGTTTTGGAAGTATATTATGCATATGTCTGTTCTATTCTCCGATACGGTATTATAATTTGGGGAAATTCTTGTGACATTAATAGCGTCTTTGTTGGTCAAAAGAAATGTATAAGAGCTATGTATGGAATGAAGTGGGATGACTCTTGCAAACCTGTTTTTAAATCTAACAATCTGTTGACTGTTCCGTGTCTATATATATTTGAGATGGCAAAATTTGTTAGAAATAATCCATCGTTATTTGAACTCTATGATAATGTTAATAAAAGATCTGCTCCTAGACTTCGACTTAAATTACCACAGCCTCGGCTAGAGCTGTTCAGAAATAATTGTATTTATATGGCGGCCTTAATTTTCAATTCCCTTCCTGAAGAGTTGATTGATTTACCATATAAGAGGTTCTGTGCGCAGTTGAAGAAGTGGCTAGTAAGCGAGAGTTTTTATGAAGTTGACGAATTTTTGAGGAAAGCGTCGTGCCGCATGCATGTTTATAATTGTGCTTTTTAATTTAATTTCCATTTTATTATTATAACTTTCTTTTTTTGTGTTAATTTATAAATTATATTATCAAATGATGTAAAATTAATTTTATATGTACTTATAATAATGACATTGATTGATTAAAAATAGGAAAATATACCTGATATTATAAAAATTAACGTTGCCACACCCTTACAGGGTCATATGTGTATAACTTTTGAAACATGTTAATTAAGATCTACATGTATTACCACATATGTTGCAATAAAGATTATTGATTGATTGATTGATTGGTTATATTTATTTGTCAACTGGCTGCCCGACCCGACTTCGCTCAGCTACGAATTAATTTATATCTACAGCTATCCTTTTATTTTTCGATATTAAAGATACACAGACAGACTCATGAAGACTTTGCTTATAAAGACATAGAAATCGGAAACCCCGCTTTAAAACTTGGTAGGTTAGTACAGACCGAATCACACAAGTGTGCGGATGTGAAATTAGCTACGAGTTGCGCGAAACCCGATCAACGCGCAGCTTTATGTGAGCTTCAGTCAGAAGATTGATTATAGCGCAGATTTTAGCTAAATTCGCGTCCGCTGATTTGTGTGATTCGGCTTATACTTACCTTGTCATCCGTATGTTGTACTTTATAAACAAACTAGCTGACCCGGTGAACTTCATCTCACCATCTGTCATCTGTCAATGACAACTTTTACATGCAGGAACATTTTGTATGGGAAAATTAAATTCAAGATTTTACTATTTTTTTGCTACTTTTTTAAACTTTCTCATCGTTTAAACTTTCCCTTAGCTTCCACAGATATTTCAAGATCCAAATTAGCCACATCGGTTCAGCCGTTCTCGAGTTTTTAGCGAGATAACCATGTTTCATTTTTGTATATGTACTGGGTGGCGCAAAAGTACTGGCACTAAAGAAAATACTTTTTTTTTTTATATGACATTTTCTGTCATTCTGTTGTTGAAAATTGTGTAGTGAACAAATGTAAAATACACTGAAAATAAACATGGACCGTTTTACTCCCCAAGAACGTGGAATAATTGTGTCAATGTTCTTACGGAATAATTCATCAGTGATAAGAACACAACGTGAATTTCGTCGACGATTTCCCCACCGTCCGGCACCGATTGGTCGCACAATTCGACGCTTTGCCACACGCCTTGAAGCAACTGGCTCAACATTGGATAGACCTAAGTCTGGGAGACCAAGAACAGGCCGTTCAGCTGAAAATATCGATGCTGTGCGCGAAGATGTGGAAGAGTGTCCAGAAACATCAACGAGGCGACGTGCCACGCAATTGGGCATTTCCAGACGGACCCTGCAGCGTATTTTGGTGAAAGACTTAAAGATGTTCCCGTATAAAACTCAAATGACTCATCAGCTGCTGCCTGCTGACCACCGAGCTCGTCTAGATTACTGCCAGCGCGTCATAAACCTCAACCTTGAAGAGGATGATTTTCCTTTAAAATTGGTTATGAGTGACGAAGCGCATTTCCATCTCTCAGGGCATGTCAATAAGCAGAATACTCGGTTCTGGGGCACTGATAATCCGCGCATTATTCAAGAAACACCTCTACACCCACTAAAAGTTACTGTATGGTGTGGCATCTGTGTTGACAGAGTGATCGGACCCTATTTTTTCGAAGACGCTGGAGGCAATACGATAACTGTCACTGGAGAACGCTACAGAACCATGTTACGTGAGTTTTTGATACCCAGTTTGGACGAATTGGGGCTGGAGCACATCTGGTTTCAACAAGACGGCGCTACGGCACACACAGCGCGCGACACTATGGACTTAGTGAGGGACGCTTTTCCAGGCCGAGTTATCTCTCGTTTTGGCGATTTGCCTTGGCCTGCAAGATCACCCGATCTGACCAGTCCAGACTTCTTTCTTTGGGGTTTTTTGAAATCTCGGGTGTATGTGAACAAGCCACAGACTCTCGCAGCTCTAAAAGAAAACATTCGTCAAGAAATAACGAACATATCGCAGGAAGTGTTACGGCAAGTTATGCAAAATGTCATAAATAGGGCTCAAATGTGTATCAACTCTGGAGGTCACCATTTAAAAGACATCATCTTTAAATCCTAATGGTACGAAATTTAATGGCACAAATATACATTTAAAAAAATCTAAATCTAGTTTTCTAATTTAGAAAAAATGTTATAGCTGAACCAAATAGGGTCATTACTTTTGCGCCACCCAGTATAAGAAAATTTTGAATTTGAAATGAGAGTGAATCGTAACGTTGTGATTATCTTGTCCGCAGCGAGAGGAGCGAGAAGAAAGCCCAAATGCTGTTCAACCAGGAGGTCATCATCGAACAGAACCGGCAGCAGCTGTACGAGCAGCAGTTGAGGCAGGTCAGTAACACCCTCAGAAGAATGAAAAGTAATAGAAACCTTGCTAAATTTTACTCAAATAAACACTACGTTACATCTGTTTTATTTATATTTGGTTATACGGCACACGCGAGAGTGAGTGGAGCAAAAAAACACAAAACCGTTTAGCCATTTCAGAGGCCTTAAGGTTGCTTAAAAACTCTGACACCAGGGCTAGACTAACAGGCCGCGTTGTACGAACTTAGCTTAAAATTTAAGATTATGGAACGCTTTGCCCGAGTCTGTTTTTCCACTGAAGTACAACGTAGGTATCTTCAAATCTCGAGTATACTAAGCGCCACACAAGTCGGCGGATGGGAAGTTATGCGCAGAAAGCTGCGCAAAAGCCGAAATATAGGTATGCGCTCCCGCGGCGAGAGACTCGCGCCGGGGCATACTCGCCAGCCAACCTCATGCCTCCCGCGCGCTCCTTACGCCCGTGCTCACCTCTACGCCACGCGGCGTCGGCATTATGCACACATGCGCAATAATTAGCGAATCACGCTGAAGTGTCATCTGCGGCTAACTTCTCATCCGCCGACTTGTGTGTCGTTTAGTATACCTAAATTGGTATCTTCTAGGTAAGCTTGCTACAACCTAGAACCCATATCTGCTTAACATCAGGTAGTATGTAGTCAAACGGAAACCTTATACTAAAACAAAAATACAGTAGGTGGTCGCTTGAAGATTTGTCTGAAGTTTTCTTTACATATTGTTCCACAGAATACGAGTACTCGTATACCTATATCCTTTAAATTTCCCAACCTTGCTACGTCTGGCATACCAATGCATGTAAAGAACTCGATTCGACCTTGGCGAACAGCTGGCCAATGTCTCTATTGTTTTAACACATTTTAAACAATGCACGATATAATTTTGCTAAGTATTCGAATAATTTTCGCACGAATTTCTTTGCTAAGAGAGTAGAATACAACAGTGTGAACTTAATTAATGATCGGTCTCGCTGCGCTTGACTAAATATTTAATATATTTTGGGGACATCGTACACACAGTCGTTTACCCCAAAGCAAAGCTTGTGATATGGCAGTCAGAGACTGATATACTACTTATACATATTTTTGAATACATACTTATTTAGATAGTAACTAAATAACACCCAGACACAGAGCAAACACCTATGTTCATCACATAAATACTTGCCCTGGGTGGGGATCGAACTCACACCCCTCTGACCCAGAAGTTAGGGTTACTAACCACTGAGCCACCGAGGCAGCCCAACCGCCCGCACTACTTACAAAAAACAAAATCTCCGTGAATGCGCCTACTCATTGTTGAATTGTGTGTGTTGAAGTCTTGTGATGACTGCAAATACAAAGCTATGTAGTACATGTGTGACTACATTTTTATCGTTCCGTACCCAAAGGGTAAAAACGGGACCCTATTACTAAGACTCCGCTGTCCGTCCGTCTGTCTGTCTGTCTGTTTGTCACCAAGCTGTATCTCATGAACCGCGATAGCTAGAACGTTAAATTTTCACAGATGACTGTGTTTCTATTGCCACTATAACAAGAAATACTAATACTAGAACAAAATAATTTAAAGGGGGTCTTCCATACAACAAACATGAATTTTAACCGTTTTTCGCTCTATATTAATTACGGTGACAGGTAGATGCTTGAAATATTAACAGAATATCTCGTTAAATATTTACTTTCAAAATAAATCCTTACATAGTATAAAATGAAGTCGCTATTTTTGTCTGTTTGTTTGTCTGTATGCTTAAATCTTTTTCTTAGATTTTGATGCGGTTTTTTTTAATGGATAGAGTGATTTAAGAGGAAGGTTTATATGTATAATACACCTGTGCGAAGCCGGGGCGGGTCGTCTAGTAATTATAATAAAATAAATATTTAAGGGGGACTCCCATACAACAAACGTAATTTTTTTGCTCGATATTAATAACGGCAAAAGGGAGACGCATGGACTATTCACAAAATATTAAGTTGTATGTAACGTGGTCTCTCACTATGGGCCTTATTATTAAGCTCCAAGTAGCCCCACGAGCTACGGAGAGGGCTATGCTCGGAGGCTCTCTGCGAGATCGAATCAGAAATGAGGAGATCCGTAGAAGAACCAAAGTTACCGACATAGCCCAAAGATGAAATTACATAAAATTTAAAATACATTTTGAGGTTCGTCTAGTTTTCTCAAGTATCTAAAGTTCGAAATACTCTGTGGAATAACACTGGATTGCAAGCAACTGTATAAATAATCGGCCAAGTACGAGTCGGACTTGCGCAGCGAGGGTTCCGTACTGTATGGGAGCCCCCCTTAAATATTTATTTTATTTTAATTTTATTATTTACTATTGAAGTGAATATGAAACTAAATATTCTGTGAAAATTTCAAGCATCTACCTGTTACCATTATTAATATAGAGCGAAAAACGTCTAAAAATTCAGGTTTGTTGTATGGGACCCTTAAATATTTATTTATTTTGTTTTTAGTATTTGTTGTTATAGCGGCAACAGAAATACATCATCTGTGAAAATTTCAGCTGCCCAGCTATCATGGTTCATGAGATACAGCCCGGTGACAGACAGACAGACAGACAGACGGACATCGAAGTCTTAGTAATAGGGTCCCGTTTTTCCCTTTGGGTACGGAACCCTAAAAATGAATTCCTTTGAATCTGTTATCATAAATGTGGCTCCTGGTTGTTTTAATTTAGCCCAATCCTTCTTTGGCCTTCTGGCGGCTTAAAAACTCTGACACCAGAGCTAGCCATACTGCCTAATTATGAGTTTACTTATTTGTCATATTAATATGATATGAATTAGCTTTCGAAGGTTTTCTAAAATATATCACAATGATGCTAAATATAGTCTACCCTCGTAAAGACCAGGATCCTTTTTTAAATATTAAATATGAAATAAATATGAAATGAATTTTAGCTTTCGAAGTTTTTCTATAAGATATCACAATGATGCTAAATATAGTCTACCCTCGTAAAGACCAGGATCCTTTTTTAAATATTAAATAAATATGACTTTAGAACCCAAATCTAAAATAAATTTAACAAAAAATAAACACCCACAATCCTTTATTTAGGATTAAATATGTTTGACTTCGCTATTTAAATCGCTATTTATGAACCTAATATCTCTTAGGTCCTCCTCCTTATAACTCTGGTATAAAAATCAAGTTGACAAAGTTTGGGTCCGAAGCACTATACGAAGTCAATCGGAGTTTTACTTAATTCAGATGGCTAAATACATCTAGGGCCTTACGAGGCTACATACTTGTAGAATCAAAGGGATGTTTTCTTTCAATTTCAGATGAAGATGATGCAAAACCAGCAGCAACCCGGCGCGGAGCAGGTCACTGGGCTGCTGAACGGGGTCGGACCAGCCGTGCAGTAAGTTTACAATACCTTTTCTTTACGAGGGGGAAATCTGGAAAAGAGGCCCGATTCTTGGGAGCTCCGGCATCTCCAAAAGGAACGCACCGGTGCTCCCAGCACTTGGTGTGACTACTCGCCTGGTACTAGAACCAGGCTAGTGCGGTCTACCACGCAGCATTGCCACACACGTTGCCGTCCTTCTCGGGCAAGTTTGAGTGGATGGCCAGAGACTCTGACCACCCACGAGCCCAGGGGTCCCCTTTTAGTAGGCTCTTACTACAGGCAGGGGATACCGATGCCGTATTCTAGTGCTCCGGCATCATGGCAAAAGTTTACTATACCTATAAAGTTTATGTCGTATATGATATGGTCTATACTTAACTCGTTTTTAGGGTTCCGTACCTCAAAAGGAAAAAACGGAACCCTTATAGGATCACTTTGTTGTCCGTCTGTCCGTCCGTCCGTCTGTCAAGACCCTTTTTCTCAGGAACGCGTGGAGGTATGAAGCTGAAATTTATATCAATTACTCAGGTCTACTGTCCCTTGAAGCTGTGAAAAAATCAAACTTCTAAGCCAACGCAATCAAAAGATACAGCCGTTTATGCCGCAAATTTTGAAACTCGCAAGTACTCGCAAGGGAATCAAAACCTAAAGGGTACTTCCAGTCGACCTAGAATCTTGAAATTTGGCATGAAGCAACGTTTTATAGCACACATAAAGGAAAAATTCCGAAAACCTTAAATTTTTAGTTACATTACAAAATATATATATTTTTTAATAAATATAAACTTATTACTTTTTTTGTCGTAATGAACGAACTTTGTAAACCTTGCAGGTTTGTACGGAACCCTCGGTGCGCGAGTCCGACTCGCACTTGGCCGGTTTTTATTATAACCTGAACACAATTATTATTAAGCCTTTATTCACTGAAAAATTAATTTTGCTCTTCGGATTTAATATTTTCAGTACGTCTGTAGACGCAAAGGCTTTCTTCAGATTCTACCATTCACCCCTGTTTTATGCTATTCCGTAATGGTCCAGCTACTTACACATCATTTTACCCATCTCCTCACCTACCTTTCTCTTTTTATCTTTACGTTATGCCTTGGTAGCCACACAGTTAAACATTTCGTTATTATTTCAGTTCACTTCTCCGTCTTATCTCGTATCATGTGCCCTGCCCATTTCCATTTGTAATGTTCTTTCTTATTTCGGTGGCTTTCATTATGTCTAGTAATCTTAGGCCTAGTCTAGTACACTTCTTTCCATACTTTTTTGACAAGATCTTATTTCGGTCGTGTTTCTCTGTGACATAGCCCATGTTTGACAGCCGTAACTTAGACATCCTTTTAGTCAACTTGGCCACCATACCTGGACACAATACTGGACAAAGTGGACAATAAATAAAAACGCTGTTCTCACACATCAATAAACGTGGGTGAAACGCTGACAATATTCTAACTCTTTGTCTCGTCTGCACAGTGACAAACATTGAGAATCTTTTCGGTAAAAAGTAGGCAAAAGTTGGTAGGCATGGGGATAAGGTTTACTGTATGCATGTATGTATAGGTATAGTACTTCTCGGTACTGGTTACCCATACTTCGATTGAGCTGACTTTCAGCAGCAATCGTATCTGGTGGCCCCGTGACGGGAAGTGCAGTCCCGGTAGACCCAACAATGGTGGCGTGATGATATCCAAAAGTTTTGCGGCGACACCTGGATAGGACACAGAACACAGATAATATAATTAGCGTAAGGAGGAGGAGGCTTATGCCCTGCAGTGGGCCGAAATAAGCTGATGACGATGATGATGATGAAAAGTACCTCACCATCAAAGAAAATCGTAGGAATAACTTTGAATTTTTTAATTCTTTCAGACTAGACCAACAGACCCAACTGCTCCAGGCCCAACAGCAACTGCTCCAGCAACAGCTGCAGCTGAACAGCGAGGAGACCAGGAAGCTGTTCCAACACAACCTGATGCACCCGCGCGTGTCTCCCGCCGACCAGACCTCGCTGTTGCAGCAGCAACACGCGTTGCAACAGGTAACCTTCACTCTCAGGCTACAGCAACAGAGCCTTAAACCTTCTAGATAAGTATGATATAACCAACAGAAATCTTTGCTTCACACCAGGCAGATTGTGGTCAAATGCGAACCGAAAAAATGCAGCAGAGTCATATCTGTGTCAAAATACTGAGGTTACCAAAAATCTTGTACAACAAGTGCAAGTTGATGGTCCAAAAGTTTGTCAACATCTCATTTGGTACCGTAATTTTATTGAGATAGTTTTGATTGATAGACCTGAATGTTCAGCAGGACTGCATAGAGTACATAATTAATTGAAACTTAGGTATTATAGGAAACTTTTAGCAAAAAATACTTTAAGCTATTTTTTTTTGTAAACTAACTTTTGAACCACTCTTCTACAGGTAATGATCGAACAGAATTTACTAAATCAGCAAATGCTCGAGCAAACAGTCCAGGGCCAGCTAATAGAACAACAGAATCAGCAGAATTTTCTAGAACAAAACCAATCGCAAACTCAAATCCTCAACCAGCCAAACATTCTCAATCAACAGTTAACAGCAGAAATCAGTAATCAAAGTCAAGTGTTACAGCAACAGATAATCCAGCAGCAACAAAACATAATATCTCAGCAAGTTGCTGCGATACAACAGAAACAAATAGAAGAACAATTAACAGCTCAGGAAAACATCATCACCGCACCGCAGAATCTCGTCAGCAATCAGATCTTAGACCCCTCATTGCAAAACTTGCAGAATATTCTAGCTCAAATCACGCAGAGACCTGACACGATACAGTCTAGAAAAGAATCCGAATCCGAGAATCAACAGCAACAAACGCAGCAAGAGCAAGCCCAGCAAATTCCACAGCAAACTCAAATAGAACAAACTCAGGAAGATATACAACAGCATGTACAGCAACAGGTGCAAAATTTGATCACCGCCCAAATACAGCAACAGAATGCAAATTTACAGCAGAATCAATACACCCCGCAAATTTTACAAGCGGCGTTCGATCCGACCATCATGGCGCAACAGCAACAAGTCGCCTTCGCGCAGCAACAGGTCACGCAGGCGCAGCAACAACTCAACGTGCAGCGGCAAATGTTGGCGCAACAGCAAATGGTGTTACAGCAACAGTTCATGGCGCAACAACAGATGCCCGGCCAGACGTTATCCCCGCAACATTTTCGAACGATGCAACAGCAACAGTATTTAGCCCAGCAAGAATTGCAGCTACAAACCCAACAGAACCTCATCGATCAGCAGAATCTAACATTACTAGCGCAAAAGAACCAACTCAATCAACAACAGCAGCAAAAGGTGGAAGAAATACTCAGATCTCAACGTCCGATGTACATAAGACAGAGCTCGGAACAAAGTCAGATAAGCTCCACGGCTGACGCCCACGATCAGCAGGTCCTGATGGAGTACCAGAAGTCTCAGTTACAGCATCAGATGTCCGTAGACCAAATGCAGTATCAGAACTACCTTGAAATGCAGAAGCAGACATTGGCCGAGGAATACCACCAGCCGACCCGTATGCCGGGACAGTCGCTGCCCCACAATATGGCGATGCAAGCCTTCACCACTGTGCAGCAGAATGAGAGGCAAATCTCTAGTCACGAAGGCACGCCCGTGCAGAACTTCACATCTAATCCGCTGCAGATGTACCAGCCTCAGTCGCAACCGGCTCAAGCCATGATGCAGTATCAGATGGAACAGATACCGTCGTCGATGGCCCAAGGTATTACGGAAACCATGAGTCAAGCGATGCCGCAGCCGATGTCGATGCAGCAGTCGATGCCGCAACATTCTATAGCGCAGACTTCGCAGTCGATCCCGCAGTCGATGCCGCAAACTTCGCAGTCGATGCCGCAGCAAATGCAGATGCAATCGCAGCCCGTGCAGTCGATTCCTCAGTCTGTCCAGTCGACGGTGCAACCTCTGCCGCAACAAGCGCTGCCCCTCCCTCCCCAAAGCATTCCTCAGTCGATCCCGCAGCCCGCGCAAACGATAGCGCAGGCGGCGCCCCAACCCGCGCAATCGGTCGCTCAATCCGCCCCGCAGCCGATGCAGACCATGCCTCAGCAAACTCAGTCCATCCCGCAACCTACGCAATCCATTCCTCAGTCTTTACCTCAGCAACTTCCTCCTTCCACTCAAACGATCCAACAATCGGCTTCGAACATTCCCCCGCCCGCGCAGTCCGTTCAAACTATCCAACCTCAACCGCAACCAGCACCAGCACACCAAGTGGTCAACACTCAGCAGTATATCCAGCCGCCTCAGTCCCTGCCTCAGTCGTTGCCTCAGACGACCCAGTCAACTCCCCAGCCTGCGCCGGAACTGCCTCTACAACAGTTGAATCTCCCCTCGGAACATGTAGAAAACGGCTACAACAACAACGGCGGACAGAAAGAACAGTTCCTAACACCCCTCACGGAGTTTCCTTCTGGTGCGACGCACGGGGAGGCGATAAGGCAGCCGGATTTGAGTTCTGTAGAGGAGAAGCAAGGGGAAAACCAGCAGGAAGGTAAGCAAACATTCTACTACCATAAACCACAGTTCTTTGAAAATACTTTAATTTTTCCAAAATTTCTAATATTGACCAAAATATTTTCAGTGGGCACAGCGATACCTTCACCGATCACAAGCGAGAAGCGGTCTCGTAACTCTAAAAAACGGTCTCGCGAAAAAGACAAACTCCCCAAGTTGTCTGTGCTGGGTGTGAACGAAGATGCCACGGTGGTGGAGTGCCAGCTCGAGTCCAAGTCTAAAACTGTCACCTTCAAGTTTGACGTCACCGATGTCAACCCTGAGGATATAGCCACTAATTTGGTGAGTGAGAGGAATTTTCCAATCGAATAGTGTAGTCTACTCCTACGGAGAGGTGGTATCATCATTACCAATGAGCGTGAAAGGTATTTCAATGTTATTAGATAGGTCAAACTTCTAAAACTGTGTAAAGATAACAATGCTACTGTTTTCAAATGTCAGCTGAAAATAAAATCTTATATTTTATTCGAGTTTAAAGTCACTGATATCATCCCTGAAGAGACCGTTACTGATTCTTATTCTTATTCGATGTGGGGGCGATAAGTCCTGCACTGACGTCCCGCATGGGGTGTTTTGTGCATTTCCCCCTCCAGCGTCTACCCGAGCCAGCCCAGCTCCTTAAAGTAACGGAGCGTGGCTCTGGGCCGCTGGCATAACTGCTCCAGTAGCTTAGATGGTGAATAAGATGATGGCGATGTGGATGACAAAGCTAATGATAATGCCAATGCAGAAGCGTCATGCAACCCGTTAGCTATTCTAGTGTCTTCTGTGGCTTTGCAATGCCACAGAACATGCTCCGTTACTGATTTGTTAAGTAATATGCAAAAATAAAATTAATAAATAGGGCCGACATTGTCAACACCGATTTGTGTGAAGGGTAATGGCTCGCCTTGACAGGCCAATAGGAATAGTGAAGAAGCTGAATGGCACTGACTAATAATGACTGACACTAAATATATTTTTTTAACCTATACTGTCCCACTCCTGGGCAAAGGTCTCCCCCATTTCCTTCCAGGAGTCGCGATCAATCGCAACTTCCTGCCAACCCCTCTCGAATGAGTCGAGATCGTCACGCCAGCGCTTCTTGGGCCTTCCATGGCTGCGTCGTCCGTCAGGCACCCACTCCGTGACGATCCTGGCCCATCGATCGGGGTGCATCCGCGCCACATGTCCCGCCCAATCCCACTTTAGTTTGGCGACTTTTCGGCCGACGTCAACTACCCCTGTCATAGAACGCAGTGTGCTGTTGCGGACTCTATCAATTTAGCTGGTATCAAAAAGAATTGAAATAAAAATATTTATTTTTATTGATGGAAGGGTGGGATTGTACGAAGCTTAAACACAGCACATTTAGTCTTTTTGGGGTCTCGGAAGTTCGCACTGATAGGCGATTATAGGTGGGATAGGCGCAAGCCTGACACCGCACTATGCTATTTGCGCAGCTGCTTGCGGCATACTATGCTATTTCAGGCCTCAAAAAGATTGGCACATACTGTTATAAGTCGAATCAAACTTCTTGGCGGCTGTGAATTTACCTAGAAGCTGCACAAAACCCAATCCTGACTGAAGCTCACATAACAGCTGCGCGGGGATTGGGTTCTGCGCGGCTTGTAGCTAACTTCACATCAGCCACGAAGTTTGATTGGGCATGTACTTATGCTTTAAAAAGAGATAATGCAAAAATATATTGAGCTTAGGCCATTACCTTGTGCAGCATTTAATTATTTGTTTAGAAAAATATTCAATTATTTTCTTCAATAACAATCTCCTGGTTACAGAAATTTCATATTTTCGGATCAAATTATCTTTTGACATTGGTTGTAAGGCGGCTTGATGGCGGCCTTGAACAAAAATCAAATAAGAAAATTTGAAATTCCATAGTAATTAAGCAGTACTTTTTTTTGTGAATTTTTTACCATATTTTAAACCTTTTATTGGGCTACCGTACAAAGTCTAGGACAAGATCTTTGATAATGTCACACACAGCTAACCACCGTTAACGTGTGACATTGCAGGTATCCAACAACCTCCTCCCGGAATGGCAGAGCGGCACTTTCATGGAGATGATCAAAGACATCGTGAGCCAGCTGCAGGCCAACCCGGGCGTCACGCCCGTCTTCAACCCCCACCACCACTCCGCGCTCCGGCTCAATATCGACAAGGTGAGCTGATGTTAACATGTCATCATCATCATTTCGTGTCAATGGTTAATTTTTTTTTTCAGAAGTTTAGATTTATGGCCAATATTTACATGTGATATGTTATTAAATCTTTTGAGACCAAAATCTGGCAATCAATCTCTACCGCGTCCTCGGTAGCCAAGTTAAGGTCTCTTTGGGCAAAGAATATATAACAATACTACGTATAGAACGGCCACTCGTTACCCCCCACCCGTTTGAGTCTTCCTCACTTCCACCCCGCGTCTACGTACCGCATCGTGCACTCTGTGTGCGGGCTGCACTGGTCGGTGGATTTTCTAATAAAAACTACCTAGACTGTGACAATAGGGAAGACTTGTACTGTGTATGGTTGAATATCAATGATACGTAACAAAACAAGATATTTTAATGTTTCCCTAAGGATAAATAATAGGAACTTATTTTACATTATTTGGTAACTTCCTCTTGATATTATCTTACAAAAGAAGTAGATCGGTTACTTTTTGTTAATATGCTTCCAAATTAAGTAATTGTTATACTATTTTAAGCACTAGATTAATATTCATTTTTGCAAATTATGTACGCAACTGTCTCACTCACGCGGCATGACGTCACGATGTGGTGATCGCTGACAGCCATAGACGTTCCGCACACAAATGCGCGTATAGCGACCGTGCGTATGTGTGTTGTCTGTGAGTAAGTACTGTGTAGGTGTGCGTAAGACAGCAGATTTTGTATGAAAAATCGCGGAGTGTCCGGGCTGTGCTTTGGGTGCAGTTTTTCGAGGAAAGGGAGCAAACTAAGAGGTGTGCCATAGTTTGGGTTACAGCACCGCATTCGCACTGTTCTTCACCCGATATGCCCCATCTCACCATGTTTTCGTTGCAGCGGCCAACCCCGACACGTAGGCGGTTAAGTGACTTCCAGATTGGCCACGGCAACTCGTGTCCTGGTTGGAGACTCTCTGAAGAACGATATAAAGCCAGGAGGGTAACCCCCAAGTGTCAATATGTCATAACCGCTATTGTCCATATGTCATAAACCTTTTTCTTTCTGTTGATAGTTTTTATTGATTGAAAATGCTCGTAAATGTCACGAAATAAACTTGCTTTCTTTCACAAGATCGCATTGGTTTCAGACTGATTACGACAGCGAAACGACCGAGCGCGAAGAGAACTTAACCGACTCAAATCAAGATAACTCTGAGTGCACCACGCCCACCGCGTCCACAGATAACATAGCGGCGGAGCTCGCGCTCGACCCCCTCCCGCCGCCCGCGCCCCACCCCGCACACAATCTCGCCAGGAAAATATCCACCGCCTCGTCTATAGGTGAGTAACTTGTTAGTTAGAGGCCGGGTGTATACAGGGTCATAGGTATTAAACGCAAAACCTTTTAAGGGCGGGTCTAGTACATCTAGATAACTTTTGTTCTAGGACTTTGGGAAAATCGCGAAGAAAAAATCTACTTTTTCATATAAAAAGTTCGTCAATGCGCAAAAATGTATGGACAAGCGATTTTTTTTTTGCGAATTTTCAAAAGTCATAGTATAAAAGTTGTTTGTCTAGATGTACTAGACCCGCCCTTTTAAGGTTTTGCGTTTAATACCTATGACCCATGCATGCTGGGCACGCTGCCAACTTGCAGCGGGCTTGAGCATTGGGATTATCTTTAGACCTTCAAGGGTCTGTGGATGATGCAATTACTTTTTATGTAGTAGTAGTGCATGTAGTTTTAGTATAAAGTAGTATTGTATTTTGTTGTAGTAAATAAAGGAACTTTTGCCCGTTAAAAAAAGTCTAAACGCTATTTATAATACGGGTGGTTTCCTCAATTTACCTACTCAATATCCCGAACACCCAGAAAAGACCCACAAGTAGTATTTGTTTTTATCTACGTATTAAGAAACGTTATTTCGTCCAGGTTCGAATCAATCGGACGGGGGGTCAATGGCGCCCGAACGTTCAGGCAGCGCAGAGTCGAACGGCGAGAAGAAGAAACCGTCTCGAAAGATATCCCGTTTTCTAGTCAGTCCAGTAGTCGACCGGGGCGAGAACCTCGCGGAGGAGTCTTCCATACCAGAAGTGGATAGAGTGGAAGAGAAGAAAGCCAAAGAGAATGGCCTGCCCGAACCAGCGGCCGCAGACACCTATGTTCCTACCCATCAGTATTCCAGCGCGGCGCCGGCGCCGGTTGTCGACCACCGGCCCGAGATGAGGCCCGAGCCGGAGAGAGAGGCGCCCGTTTTGGCCCAAAGTGTGAGCATGCTGAATGCGACGGCTCTGCAGCCGAATTTGACGACGCCGTTGCAGATCGCCACCGATACGCCTTTGTTAGGTGAGATGTGTTAAGTTTTCTCTTATTTCACTGTTCAGAATTAATTTTTCGAATTTTACTTATTGATGTTGTGATTCTTATAGTATAGTATGCATTTGAGGCTGTTTATAAAATGATTATGGAAAAATAAGATGATAAAATCCTACTTTATATTATAAACGTGAAAGTTTGTAAGGATGGATAGATGGATGTTTGTTACTCTTTCACGCAAACACTACTGAACGGATTGAGATGAAACTTTGCAATTATATAGCTTATATATCAGAATAACACAGGCTATAAATTATAATGATATTGCGTGAATTTTCCATATTATAACAATAAGGTGTTAAGTAAGTAGGAAAAATTCTGCCATCTGCGAGCTATTCTAGCGTGCGATCCAAGAAATGTCAAAAAGAACTGTCGAATCGAACAAAATAAATGTCAAATCGATTTTTTTTGTATTTATATTTTCCACCTCCTTTATTAAGGGTGGTAAAGCAGGGCCTCGAAATATCATGCGGGCGAAGCCGCAGGCAAAAGTTAGTCAAACATAATACAAAAAATACCTTCATAGCCATTTGATTGATAACCATACGTGCCGGCAAGCGTAGGATGTGAACCGATGTACATTTAAGATCGCAGATACGTGCTGAATGCTTCTAACTGGGCTTATTCAAAATCCATACGGACGACCTTTGTTTTTGTTTTTAGGGTTCCGTACCCAAAGGGAAAAACGGGACCCTATAACTAAGACTTCGGTGTCCGTCTGTCCGTCTGTATGTCTGTCTGTCACCGGGCTGTATCTCATGAACCATGATAGCTAGGCAGCTGAAATTTTCACGGATGATGTATTTCTGTTGCCGCTATAACAGCAAATACTAAAAAGAAAATAAAAAAAATATTTAAGGGGGGCTCCTATACAACAAACCTGATTTTTCAGACGTTTTTCGCTCTGTATTAAAAATGGTAACAGGTAGATGCTTGAAATGTTTACAGAATATTTAGTTTTATATTCACTTCAATAATAAATAATAAGATTAAAATAAAATAAATATTTAGGGGGGCTCCCATACAGTACGGAACCCTCCGTGCGCGAGTCCGACTCGTACTTGGCCGATTATTTTTTTCTATTTAATAATTATATCCTTGCGTTTGACTATATACTGCCTGGTGTTAAGCAGATATGCGGTCTGGGATATTGCACGCTCACCTAGAAGATGCATATTTACTCGAGATTTGAAGACACCTATGTTGTATTTTAGCGTAAAGACAGACTCAGGCAAAGCGTTCCACATTCTGTTTGTATGAGGAATGTGTATTCGAAACGCTTGGTTATGACGCGTGGAATCGTACCCTAAAAGGGTGGCGCTTTTCTTTAGTCGTATGACGACAGATAGAGGGTGAATTATATAAGTCGGCGGATGTGAAGTTAGTTATCCTGACTGAAGCTCACATAAAGCTGCGCGTTGATTGGATATTGCGCAGCTTGTAGCTAATTTAACATCCGTCGACTTGTATGATTCGGCCTATACGATGGACAGATTATTTTACAATCGATAACTATTCGCAGGTATGAGTCAAGTGGGCACCCCGATGGGCCAGTCGCTGGGGCTGGGCGTGGGCCCGCCGTTATCCCAACAGACGCCCACACCCAGCGCTGGGCCCGACCTGCCCAACGCGCAGAACATACAGCGGATGCTGCTTAAGCAGAATATCATGAAGTGAGTTAGACGTTTCACACATACAGTCATACAAGATGTTATTTTGCAAAGTGCAAGGACAAAATGTGTATCTCATGTGGCTCATCATTATGATATTACTTAAAGAAACTTTTTAGAATTTTAAACAATTCTGAACGTATGAACTTTTTGAATGGAACTGATTTTTTTTCGTGATTTCGCTCCTGTTACTTTTGTGAAACTTGTTCATAATGATAAACAATTAAATAAATGAATAATATACATCTGAAAGTTCTGCGCTTTGCAAATGATGATATTAACACAATTAGCTTATATCCAGAGCTATGTTTTTCATCTGAAACTACAAACTGTTGTTTTACATCCATAGCATATTTACAAAGCTAGATTTATTCCTTGTATAAGTGCTCAAAACTTGAAGAATCGCTTATTATTATCTAATGTTTTTAGGGTTCCGTACTCAAAGGGAAAAACGGGACCCTATTACTAAGACTTCGATGTCCGTCTGTCTGTCTGTCTGTCACCGGGCTGTATCTCATGAACCATGATATTTTCACAGATGATGTATTTCAGCTGAAATTTTCACAGATGATGTATTTCGGTTGCCGCTATTTCAACAAATACTAAAAACAAAATAAAAAAAAATATTTAAGGGGGGCTCCCATACAACAAACCTGAATTTATAGACGTTTTTCGCTCTATATTAAAAATGGTACCAGATAGATGCTTGACATTTTCACAGAATATTTAGTTTTATATTCCCTTCAATTAATAAATAATAAAATTAAAATAAAATAAATATTTAAGGGGGGCTCCCATACAGTACGGAACCCTCCGTGCGCGAGTCCGACTCGTACTTGGCCGATTATTTTTAATTGTATTACATAATACGTGATCCTGTGGGACTGGGAAAAAAGATTCATAGATCTGTTTTTTGAAGTGGAAACTTCTCTAGCGGCGTTAAACTGGCGTCATGACATGACGTAACCTGATCGAAAATTCGTAAGACGGAGGGAGCAAGAGGGAGCAAGTTTTCACTTTTGCCGTGTAGTTCTACCCGTTATTCTTTTTTAAATATTTATCTTAATTTTTATTTTCAAAATATGTTAGAAATGTTATATCGATTTCAGTCAGCAGCAGAATCTCTCAGGGCCGAACCTACTGGGCCTGCTCAACCAGCCCACCTTCCCGCAGCCAGATCTGACCTTACACAACAGCTTACTCAATAACGGCCAGCCTGGTGAGTACCCCTGATGCCTTTGCACTGCCTATGAATACGACTGTTGTAACTTTAATCGTCTTACCTTAAAACATTTAATCACGCTTTAAGCACTGTTTAATACAACATTTTTCCATATTAAACAGTTTCTAAAGCGTATTTAAATCTTTTGTGGTAAGACGGTGAAATTTGGCGTTGGGGGCAAAAATGTCATCATAGTAGTGTTAACTTGTGATAGGCTTATTTGTTGAAATTATTAAAAAATTGAATAGGCCAATTTTTTGTTTACTTTCTTCCAGTGTTTTGATTTTCGTGCTTCTAACTTTTTGATCGCAAAGACACCTATACTTGACCAGTATTTTCGGACACAAACCATATCTTTAGTCGACAAAAAACCTGGTCCAATAATAATAATAATCAATAATTTTGATACATTATCCGGTTGTGACAACTGTCAAAGCTAGACCGAAAACTGCTACACTCATACCTGCACAGGTTATTCAGAAAGGGTATTTTAGGCCGAAAGGGGGTGAAAATCGGAGATTAAACCAGAGATAAACTCGGGATTCAAGAAGGGAAAATTGCTGTTTTATACAGCTGACTATCAGCTGATCAAAAAAGAATCACCCGTTTCATACAACTGGTTTTTTTTCTGAATTTTTCGGAAACAAAGTTTTAAATATTAGTGAGCTGACTTTTTGCCGCCAATGAAATTAAAAAAAACTTACGTTTGTAAAGAGTGCGTATCATGTTAAGCTTTGCGTTAGAATGTTTTTTTCTCTTTTTCTTTTGTGTGTTTCTTTCTCTCTGTCTCATTTTAATCACACATCAATTTTCTACGTCCCATCAATGAATACCAACGACTTCACAATGTAGAGATTACATGTAATATTTGTAGAATAAGAAGCCACTAGCACGATTCAGAAACATGCGATGTACATAATAATATATCTGCTTACCCTGTCCTAAGCCGAAAGAGGGTGATTAAGATCATAATTACGAACCACTTTTAAGAGGGTGATTAAGATCATAATTACGAACAACTTTTAAGAGGGTGATTAAGATCATAATTACGAACAACTTTTACTATGGGACCAACTCAAAGTTCGAGAAAAAATAATCTGCTGTTCCATACAAAATTGCCCGTAATCGCTACCCGTAATCGACAAAATGTAAGAAACAGCTAAAAGCCAAGTCTATGATAGATCCTCACACGAGTTTCAATGTAGTCACTTGTAAAATACAAAACACGACGCAACTCTGCGTTTATAAATATGGCTGATAATGTGACTCAAAAAATGTATGTGTTAGAAGACTTTGTCCAGCCGTGGGAAAGTACAAGTAACATACATGTAGCATAGCGACCATGTTAAATATATATAAAATGTACAGTAAATATTATTAGTGGAAAATTAATCAAAAAGATATTGAGTTCAGTTAGTGAGTTCGACAAAATTAAAGTACCCCGTGACTTCACCTCTAGTTTCATTCTCAAACTTTGACATTTTCTATCTTTGTTATCGTGTATTTTTGATGATCTAACTAGTGATGTTGTGGTAATGATTTGTTGTTTTCCAGTCCTTATTCCATTTACAAAAACTTAACATTTGTCACAAGTACATCGCATGTGTCTGAATATGTTCCCCTTGTGTAAGTGTGGTGTGTAGAGTACTAACTGTTCGCAGCGCTGGGAGTACGTCTACCGCCGCAGTACCCGCCCCAGTACTACCCGCCCATGCGACATGACTATATAGGTAATTAACACACAAACAACAAACACATTATATCAGTCTTCTTGGCAGGCTGCGGATAACCCAATCCTGACTGAAGCTCACTTAACAGCTGCGCGAAGATTGGGTTATTAGCAGTTTGTAGCTAACTTCACATCCGCCAATATATACAGGTTATCCCTTTGGGTTACCCCCTTACACTTTACCTTACACTCAAGATTAGGCTATCTGCAGCGTATAGTTAACATCACAGCCGCCAAGTTGTGATTCGACTCGTAAGTAAGTTTGTATAGGCTAAAGTTTGCTAACCCAGGTGATCAAAGTAAAGGTTTTAGGCCTCTGAAATGCCTAAACAGTTCCAATCGGGCCAACAGTTTAACGTGTCATCCAAGCCACGGCAGCGCTCTGTAAAAGTAGCCCCCGGTCATTTATCTGAAGACTTACCGCTACTTTCAGGTATCAAAGTATTAGTGTAACTGGGTTAGAACTGTTAAATCGTGCGTATAAAATGTAAATTATTTTAGAGAGATGTGCACTTTAATTTATTGTGTAGGTTTAGATTAGCTGTGGTCGTAACAATCACTATATCATGCTATATTCATCGTTGCACATTTCTAGTGTTATGCGTTGATATTAGTCCCTTGTCAAAGCTGTCCTAGTACCCAGAAACGTAAATTAGTAAATAGAGGTAATAAGTGTCTAAGAGTTTTAAGCCGCCTGAAGGCGTCTGACATAAATAATAAATAAATAAATATTAGGGGACATCTTACACACGGTCTCTGACCCCAAACTAAGCAAAGCTTGTGATATGGCTGCCAGAGACTGATATACTACATAGAAATATTTTAAATACATACTTATATAGATAGTACCTAAATAACACCCAGACACAGAGCGAACATCTATGTTCATCACACATATGTTTGCCCTAGGTGGGGATCGAACCCACGCCTCTTTGACCCAGAAGTCAGGGTCACTAACCACTGAGCCACTGAGGCAGTCCATGGCACATGGTTGAAATATTGAAACAACTACCACCAATTTAACGTGTCATTTGAGCTACGGTAGCGCTCAATTGTAAACGCTACCCACGGTCATCTATTCAAATACTGACCTTACCGAACGTTTCTCTACGCGGGCGATTGCTAAAACACCTACTCGGACTACGCTACGAACGCTACAGAGCCTATACAGCATTGACGTAGCTAGAAAGGACACGTCCACAAAATGTATGGCGGCTGGTATAATAACAATAAAAAAATCTAACCACAACATGCGTTACATTTCGAGAAAGTACATCTTTTTCTGAGTCTATTACATCAGTTAAAAAAAAAGAGCGAACTTCAATTTTTTAAAAATTAATTTTGTAAATCTTAGGATAAATAATTATATTTGACAGAATAAGTAGATTCTTTCTGTCAACTCTGATTAAGCAACCTTTAATTAGCTGAAATAAAAGCATTTTTACTAATTGTTAATGATTTTTTTGAAATATTGCTCAAACTGGATCTTGGATACTTTTTATGAATTAAATTTTTTTTCAAAATATGACATAAATATAGATGAATCATCAGGTAATATATGCAAGTAAAAGAACATTAGAAGCACACAAACATGGCTGAAACAGAAAAAAATATATAAATTAAATATTTTAGACAAGCCCTTATAGAAAGCTTTCAAACGATGCATATTATATCATCTTGATTAGATTTTTCTCTGAATAATATACCAATTGTCGACGTCTCCTTTTCTCTAGAAGGGGCCAGCTGGCTACTTTTGTCCATTCTAGAAAAATATAATGTATTCATTGTGATTGTCTCTCAAGTTTTCTGGAGTGGCAATAAAGTTTCTAGTCCCCTGTCAGTAAGTATTAAGTACAAGTCCGAGATCCCACCGCAAGAACATCCCGCCCATAGTGTACTCGGTTCAAATCAATATTTTACGTAATTGTATGAATAGCTGGAGAATATTTATATAATAATATTTAATATTTATATATTTAAACATGGTTGCCTTGCGAAATGTGACCGCAAGTATTTGTAATTTAATAATGTTTAATTAATTTATAGGAAAACATATCTTTCATTTATTTTTGGCAGTACAGTAGTGATCAAATGTAAGTGAATATTCCAGGGCAGCAGCAAGTGCTCCAGACGTCGGCGCAGCTGGCGCACCAGCAGATGGGCGGCGCGCTGGGCGGCGGGTTCGGCCTGGCGCCGCCCCTGGCGCCCCTGGCTGGTAATCTGCCGCTGGCGCCGCCCATCCTCGCGCAGAACCTGCATCTCAACCATCATCTCGTCAACCATCAGCTGGGGCAGAACTTGGGTAAGTCGTGATATGTATAATGCGAATTTACTCTGTGTGATGTTTCAGGCTGTCTGTCTAGCTCTAGCCTCCTGAGACCTAGACTAAAATAAAATAAAAAATTGGAATGCAGGAAAAATTTAGGAAATAGCTACATTTAGCTATGTTTATTTCCCTTATTTACATGAAAATTTTCTTTAGACTTAGATGAAATGCAAAATTGAATTTCTTAAAAAAAACTGATTCTTTTACGTAATCGGCAGCACGAAATTACCGATGATACCGTGAGCCTCAGGATGATTGACTTAAATTTTTAATTATTAATCCTGAAATGTCGTAGATAAATAATCTGTTTTTTAGCGCAGAAAATCACTTTTTTTCGGCAATATGTCTTATATTTTATATTATAACAACAGCAGCAGGATATTTTTCTTGCGACTCCAAGGTTAGTCATATTACCAAGTTACACAGAAAAAAATAATATGTATGTTGTTTTTCAGTAAAGTGCAAATAAATTCATTAGTTCTGTAAGCTAAAAGATGTTTTTTTTTATATAAGCTTTTCCCTTGGTTTTCTCTTGATGTTAAAAAAATATTATTAAAATATTGGCCGATTCCACCAAAATGCTAGCATACTCACCCTCCCGTTCTATTCAGGTTTAATGTTTGCAGGGCTGGCGGGCCAGAATCTAGGACTGAATCAGAATCTCATCGGCGGGCAGAACTTGGGCCTAGCCGGGCAGAACCTGGGCCTGGGCGGGCAGAACCTGGGCCTCGGCGGGCAGAACCTGGGCCTCGGTGGGCAGAATCTGGGCCTTATGGGGCAGAATTTGGGGCATCTAGTCGCGCAACGGGCCGTGCATAACGCTTTGGCGAGGAGGGCTGTGGATATTGATCTCGGTATGACTAATATCTAATACTATGTTTTTTTCTTTCATGAACCTACTTTGTACGTGTAGGTATTTTTGCTGATTTGCCCACACTTGATATTTAATTTTTATCCGAGTTCAAAAAAGGAGGAAGTTTTCAAAACTACTGTATGTATATTACGCAATCATTCCGCTATTTATGAATCGATTTTTTATTTTATTGTTGATGCGTTTTTAAATTAAATCGAAATCGTATATCATTGTAATTCAAATAGTTTGCTCGAATACATCCATTCGAACAAACTATTTCTTTTTTGTACGTAGATTACAATGATTGAAGTTGGTTGTGCCGTTTTTGGTGAAAAAATATTAATTTAGTTCTTAATAAGTTTCTACGCGTGCACCTTGCTGTCTTTGCTCATTGATTCTATAGGTGAAATGAAATGATATTTATTTCACAAAAAATAGAGTACGATCAAGGTGTTATTTGTAGGATTTGTCCAATCTATTTTGCCATTCCTTGGCATGTGAAATATACAATAATGTCATAATAATGAAATATACAAATCAAGTGTCCAATAATGTAAAATTAAAAAAAGAAAACCTATGCAAAAAAAAATGTTCAATAATGTCACAATATTCAAATGTATAAATTAAAAATGTCATAATATTCCATTATATAATGTTAAGTTACACTAATATAGAATTATATTCGTACAATTATCTCGATCTAATATTATAGGTATTTTTGCAGTTCTATCCACACTTGATATTTTGATGTGTACCAGTCATATTATGTTAATAGTAAGTCAATTTATAAAAGGGTGTATTATTACGTGTCCAGGTATGAATAACGTGGGATCCGTGGGCTCGACGCAGCCGAGCACTCCGAACAAGGCCCACTCCTACAACGAGTACATGATGTCTCTACAGCACAAGCTCTCTTCCATCTCCAACAGTGTAAGTTATATTTCAAAATTTTATGTCAATTATATATAGTTGGAGGTTTGATATATGATAAGTCTAATAACGCGCCAATTCAGTTCATGGCAATTAATTTGGAATGGGCCACCAAGAGACCGGCTTAGCCGAGTTTGGGGCCCGCTGTTAATCCAACTGACTCATTTACAATCTAACGATAATATTGTTTCGCGAACTATAATTTGTACCGATTTCCTTACTCTGTTAATAAATAAATAATAAAAAATAAAATATCAATTACAATACTACATTTTATTGACACCACAAGAAAGAACTAGTCACCCAGCCACTGCCTCTGTGTAATATTTGTTTTTGTCATCTAGCCTATTATAATACAAATGAAAACCTGTCCCCCGTAGGGCCCGGTGTCGCCGCAGTCCCCCCTCGAGTACAGCCCCGCGCTGTCCCCCACCCCCCGCGCGATGCACCCCCTGCCGCACCAGCTACCCAAAGTCAACGTGAGTATTATCACTAAATTCACAAACAGCACTATCCACTTCTGCTCTCCTGGCGCGGCAAAGAAAGGGATTAAACCATTTTATCTAACAATACCTACCGAAATATACAATCAGATGTTACTATGATTGGCGGGAATATTTCGACGAACGTTCTATTTCTAAAGGAATTTGGTACAAAATAATGCAAAGCCAACCTCATCGATCACCGTGGTTTAGTGCGGTGTTGTTATACCACTGTTATCGCTGTTAGAATACGTTCCGGACACATTCCTCTAAATGCATTCGGATTCTCAATGGGAAAAGTATCGTCACCTAATTATTGTGAGGGGTGCGATAAGCCGGAAGATGTGTACCATGCACTTAGGGAATGTGTTCGGAATCACGCCAACTCCACGAGACTGCCGCGCTGGCTTATTTATCTTAGTGTAATATATATGGCTTCTGTTTATGAGGGTACAATGGGGTTGGCATGGATTTTCAGCCCAAAAGCTGCTAATTGATTAGGAATAATCCTGTATAAATCCATACCTCGAAGGAGAAACTCTACGAGGGGATAATTTGGTGAAAAAACTATTTGTCTATTTGTCGTGATAGGCGCTGGCATAAAAATTATTTGTGATCGTCATCGTGATAAATGCTGGTGTCGCCGCAGCCAAGCGAAAAAAAGCGAAATATAAAAGAAAATAAAAAGATCACTGGTGACAATGCATCGGTATATAATCAATCAGATAAATTAAAATAAATGAATCCTTACTAATATTATAAATCCGAAAGTGTGT
Source organism: Hypomecis atomaria (assembly GCA_964007245.1). Lineage (NCBI taxonomy): Eukaryota > Metazoa > Arthropoda > Insecta > Lepidoptera > Geometridae > Hypomecis > Hypomecis atomaria. The sequence goes on from OZ023305.1 coordinate 3,730,851, forward strand.
TTGTTTCTTTGTTCCTCTTCCACGCAGCAACGAATTGACTTTACGTAGTTTGAAAGATGGAAAGTGACATCTAATATCCCTGAAAAATAAAAGGTTCCCATGGGATAGAAGCTAGTAAATTATAATTGAAGTATTATCGTAAATTCCAGAGCGCGGGAGGCGCGGCGCGGCACGTGGCCCAGTTAGCTGAATTAGACCACGAGCTCAGCAAGATCAGCCTGCACTACAAGCACAACAATAACAAGGCGAGTACACAACAATAACAAACTAACACTTCGCACTCATAGCCCCAGCACGGGCGACGAGCGTAGCTTGTGAGACCATTATATATAACACTAAAAATATCTAAAACCGCAAACCAACGACTACTTAGTTCCGATTTTTAAACGATTTTATTTAAATTCACTTACCCGTTTTTTAGGTTGAATCTAGTAATTGAAATTTGTCCCCTTTCCCTTGAACAGATTGATAAGATATTTGATACACAGCTTTAGTTTTTGATGGCAATACATTTTTTTTTGTATTCAGTATTGACGTAAATACAGGATGGCCACCGCCACAACATGGCGGAGTACATTTTTTTAAACACACCCCTAAATATGGGTATCAAATGAAAGGGCTTTTCATGTAGAACACATTTTTTAGTAAAGCAGTATAAAAAATAAAAACACTAAAATTAAATTGGTAAAAAACTTTTTAAATTTAACGGTTTTATGTACTAATAGCTAAATAACAATAATTAAAATAAAATCGGTAGGGCGCAACGTACGTAATGAAATCTTCCAGGCGAAGGCCCCACGTTTTTATTTTTGAATTATTATTTTTGGCTTTTAGGAAACAAAACCGTTTAATTTAAAAAGTTTTTTTTCAATTTTATTCAATATAATGTTAGGACCACTGCCTAATTATAATAATTATTGTTTGTGTTCAGGACGTGTTCATAGAACATAACGCCGACGAACACGAGCTAGCCGCGAACATCAGCGACAATCTCTCCAACAACTACGAAGGTAATATATCATTATACAACACTCTAGTTATAATAACAGCCGGACATTGAACTACCTATTCCTAGTCATAAGGTTTAATAATTGAACCTTATGACTAGGTTAAGGTTCAATAAAAAAAAGCGAATGATGATTCAGTTAAAAAGATATGCCTTAATAATCATCATTCGCTTTTTCTTGACCGATTACGTTCATACTTTCAAATATTATTAGAATTTGGATATTGAACGTTATTGGCAAATAATATCAAAATTGGTCAATAAATGGATCATACGTTGAATGTCAAATAAGCGGTGCAGCAAATCGTTCCACTTTTTGTCATGTTTTATATTTCACATTCTTTTTATATTCTATTATTTTTTTCACTTCATTCATTTTATATTTCACAAAATTCGCCTACGACTGGAAAAATCTAAAAATATATAGAACCAGCATTTAAAGTTTCGTCCAGATGCATTAAAAAATTGTGACCTGCAATTCGGACAGATGAAACAAAATTTTGCCAACTCAAAGAAGAGACGCTTTGCTCGGACGATCAATTAGCGAATATTTCCCAATTTGAACGACATTTCACAATGTTGAAGTAATCCAACAGTAGCAATGGCGGCTGTGATGTTAGCTACAAGCTGCGGATAACCCAATCCTCGCGCAGCTGTTAAGTGAGCTTCAGTCGGGATTGGGCTATCCGCAGCCTGTAGCTAACATCACAGCCGCCAAGTGGTTTGATTCGACTTATACCAACAAGTTTGCTTGTGGTGGTAGTAATAAATGCCGTCCCTTCCAGAGGGCGGCGTGGAGTGGGAGTGCGGCGGCGGCGTGCGAGTGTCTCGCGCCGCGCCCTGCCGCCCCTACCAGCTGTGCCGCCTGCTGCCGCCACACGAAGGTATTATATTTGAGGCCTTTTTTATGCGGGGGAAATGTTCGCAAGATTCCCGGCTGCTTGCGGGGTATAGCCGGGTTAAGTGGGATTGCACCCACTAAGACCCTCGGTGGCCTAGCTTTGTGCGGTCCCGGGAGCTCCGAGATCTCTGGGAGCCCCTACACTTTTCTATTAACGCGCTGTGTTTTAGATACAGCCATGCACGCACGTTACTACGTGGCCACTCAGTGTTTTCTACCTTTTTTTTATTTCGTGTAGGTTTGCGTTGACTATATTCATATTATTTTATTGATATCAACATACAAGATACAAGTCAATACAAATCAATAAATATTGTTATTATAATAATAAAAATATTGTTCCTTAAAATGTCAGCTTTGCTAAAGCAAATTACTATTATCTTAAAATTAAAAGAAAGAATAATTGCTTGGTCAAATAAACTATCAAATATTAAATTGTGCAAACAAAATAATAATCATTCAATAAATATAAGACAAATTTACAAAACAATTAAAATAAATAAATAAAAAAATAGTTTCAATTTTTCAACGTTAATAATATGTAAGTATGTCATAAATTTCAAATATTGCATTTAATTAGGTATATAAATTAACGAATATGAATTTGTAACAAAGTAATAACATTTTCCAATATAATGGAAAATATTCTAAAATAAATACATTTATGTCAACAATTTCATTTAAAATAATTTCAATGTCAAAGCATAAATATAATTATAATTCCCTTAACCTAGTCAACTCACTAAAATCGTAAAATGCATGATACTGGCTGATGTTAAGCACTACTTAACATCGTACACACACGTATATAGTCGAATGGCAGTATCATATTTAAGCTTGCTACCCTCTCGTAGCACGCTTACTTAGAAGGTATTTAATTATTCGGGATTTAAAGACGCCGACGTTGTACTTTAGCAGGAAAAGTCGAGGCAAAGCGTTCCACGTTTATTTTATTTTTATTCAAATGCTTTCTGCGCAATTCTGGCGGTTCGTATAATGTTGATTAAATAATAAAGTGATGTGGATTCGAAACGCTTGGTTCTAACGCGCGGAATAATAAAAGAGTGGTGTACGCTATGAAAGAGTGGCTGCTTGAGCCGCTTTGGGGACCTCCTTGGACCGATTTGAGTCCCATCTCCGACCACCTTTTAGTAGACTCTTACGACAGGTAGAGGCAAATACCTCATTGCAAAATATCTGCTATTTCATACTTACATAAAGTTGTTTGAACCTTAACAAAATGTATGATTTTTTTGCGATTTCGACATAAAATTAAACATCCATAAGATACATTAGTAATGTTTAAGATTGGCAGTAGGTTGTTATTTGAATTTTGTTTATCTTTATCAGAATAAACGTCTCTTGTCTAAAATGATCGAATATTTTGGTTTCCAGGCAAAGAAAAACTGGACCTTCTATCTCAATCCCAGTTCCCGACGGACAACGCTCTGGACGAGCTATCCTGTCTCGATAACAACTCTTCATACGAAGAAGCTTCTTCTGGTCCGGGCGCCGAGACCTACGTCATCACTGACTCCAGGGCCAGGAGTTACCTCGTCACCGACGCGCTCTCTGACCTCGTGGCTACCATCATAGAGCCTGCCAGGACGAAAGAGGTCAGTAATTTAGTATGTCTACGGTACTGAAGTCTAGAATTTTAACCGCCAGAATCGTCTATACTTGACCAGAATTTCCGTACGCCAACGATGTTTATAGTCATCTAAAACTCGGGCTCTATAATATGAAATTTAAAAAAGTGGTGGTTAAAAGTCGGTACGATGTATCTTTATTCGTAGTTGTACCAACAAGCTTTGTGGCGACTTTACCACTCTAGAAAGTCTAGTCTAGTGAAGGAAATAAAACTCGTCGAATGGAAGCTTTCTATGGTCCGGGCGTTGAGATCTACGTTATCACTGACTCTAGGGTTCGCAGCTATCTCGTCACCGACGCGCGAAGTCCTAAGGGGAAAATAATGTCCATAGGACTTACAACCCGGTCACAATATCTGTGCACCTGACTTCGTGACGTCATATCGAATTATCGGGACGTATATACATTACCGGACGTCTAGTATACCGTCCGGACGTAAATTATTATCGGGACGTGTATCGGCAACGATGATGCTAACCGTACTGTCGCACCGGGGAGTGCGCGGAGAGGTGACAGGGGAAGCGGGAGAGACGCATTCCAGCGAGGTGCACAGATATTCTGACCGGGTTGTAATGTCTACTACTTCTTCACTAACTTTGAAAATGTTTTGTATTTCCAGAGCGAAGTGACGAAATCCCCCGAGCAGCCCCCGGAGGAGGAGAACGCGAGCTATCTGATAATAGACAGCGCGCGCGGGCTCACGTGCACCGTCATCGACCGCGCGCTGCGCCCCGCCGCGCCCGCCTTCACCCCCTTCGTCGAGGGGAAGTACTCGCGGCCCAGGGACACCACCCACGCCGAGGTCACTACGGCTCTCCATACATATAACAGAGTTATTTCTAATCAATTACTATCTTTTTAGGGGCTTATTCTGTACATCGAAACTAACTACTTTTGTTCTGTGACTTTTGTCGAAACTCAAAAAAATTGTTGTTCCATAGAAAAATATCGTTCACCTGCGACAAAATGTATGGAACTGCTGTTTTTTTTTTAGTTTTGACAAAAATCCCAGGACAAATGTTAGTGTTGATGTACAGAATAAGCTCCTAATAGGATGCTAATTCATTAGGAAAATCTCTGTATATGTAGCATTATAATTTAAACGTTTATTGTAGTTTTAGGGTGTCCTTAAAACACACTTTGGAAAATTCAGAGCGACAGATAAAACAACACTTTGGACAATTCAGATCAATCAGATCGATTAAAATCTCTCTCGAGATATAATTCGTACAATGGTCGATATGTAACAATCGGAGAACTCCTGATTATTTCAGGAGTCTTCCGAACACCAGATTCTATGGACACCTCAGCATTTTTCAGGTACCAAAAACCGATGTTTCCATTTCAATTTCATTATTTCTTTTATGACATCTGACAGCTATCGTTTTTTTACTAATCGTGGTGGCCTTTACTCTGTCCCTGTGTTCATTAGGCCTATAAATAAGTTGACAATTTTCCAACGTATCTTTAATTTTTTTAAATATTATTTTTTTGTATTATGTACCGAAAGTGATGATCACAAATGTATTTCTGTATTTCCATTCTCAGAACATGGAGTCAGTGTCGGCGAGCGAGGAGATGGCCAAGTGGCGGTCGATGGAGGTGATGGGGCGCGCGCGGCGGGTTGGCGCGCGCGGGGAGGGCGGCGCGGCGCGGGGGCGGGCGCGTGCCACGGCCGGCGCGCTGCAGGCAGACGTGCTGCTCGAGGAGACTTACACCGACAAAGGTAACTTACACCGACACCGATACCTTTGACTTACGCTGATAAAGGTACCTTACACTGACATCGATACCTTTAACTTACACTGACAAAGTCAACTTACGCTGTTAACTATAAATCTATACAGGCTATAAAACTTACACCGATAAAGGCAACTGTAACTATACTGGTTATACAACTTACACCGATAAAGGTAACTGCATCTATACAGGCCATAAAACTTGTACCGATAAAGACAACTGCAACTATACAGGCCATAAAACTTGTACCGATAAAGGTCAATGCTCAATATCAGCTCGCGACCGTGGGTCGTGGACATAGTTTGAGAAGCACTGTGCCAGACGATCTTCTTTATGATTTCCTGATTTGATCACTAAATGAAAATAATTTGTAAATTAGTTTGTAATATGATATTGTTTTGTTGCAGCGCTGTGCCGCCAGGTGGTGCTTATAGCGGTAGAACCGACTCAGTTATGACATGTGTAGCGATTCACCTTTGTACCTTATATTTATTGTACTTGTAACATATACTATATCTATATCATTACTCGTAAATAAACATTCATATGTGATATCTACATACGGCCATTTTATTTATATTGTGAGCCCTTGAGATAATGTTGACGCGCTTTACTAGGCCGAATCAAACTTAATGGCGTCTGTGTAAAGTTAACTACAAGCTGCGCATATCCCCTCTCCTTAGCAGGCCTAAGAATATATACTGCGCTGCCATTCGCCTCGTGTTTATAGACGCTATTAAATTTGTTTCGTCCTATATTATCGGCCTGTATTCGGCTATACTTATATTAACGGTTTTAGTGTAGTATTAGCCTTTTCAATAGTCTACTGCAGGAAGTAGGCTTATGATGTTTGGGCCATATCCACCGCGCTGGCCCAGTGCATGTAATTTGTTGGTATTAAACTATTCATTGTCGCAAAACGAGTTTATGTAAACTTATGATGAGTAGTACCTAACCTATGTGAAATGGCAAAAATTCAAGAAAATTTAATTTAAAAAGTACACCATTTTCCTTGTCTGTTCGGTTATTTAATATCTGAATAAACGTATTTTGTAATACAATTAAAAATTACGTAATTATTAATTATTCATCTATTTTTGAGTAAGGTATTTTGGAAGTACATAATTAACGTTGATCTTGCTCTTAACTTTGTTCCCTCCTAAATTGTAAAAGAAAATCGGCCAAGTATTAGTCGGACTCGCGTACGGAAGGTTCCGTACTGTATGGGAGCCCCTCTTAAATATTTATTTTAATTTTATTATTTATTATTGAAGGGAATATAAAACTAAATATTCTGTGAAAAACTCAAGCATCTACCTGGTACCAATATTGATATAGAGCGAAAAAAGTCTAAAAATTCAGGTTTGTTGTATGGGAGTCCCCCTTAAATATTTATTTTATTTTGTTTTTAGTATTTGTTGTTATAGCGGCAACTGAAATACATCATCTGTGAAAATTTCAGCTGCCTAGCTATCATGGTTCATGAGATACAGCCCGGTGACAGACAGACAGACGGACATCGAAGTCTTAGTAATAGGGTCCCGTTTTTCCCTTTGGGTACGGAACCCTAAAAATGGGAGATAACCCGGATTAAAAGAAAGACAATTTGTACAAAAAATATCACTTCATTTATCATATAAATAACAATCTTAAAAATTCTAAAAAAAAACAGTGGTTCGCTCGTTTGTCCTGTGCGCTTTTTTATAAATCGAATCAAACTCAGTGGCGTCTTTAATCTCAAGACGAGTCGTTGCGCAGTAGCAAATTCATTTCATCGGAGGTGAGCTTATAGCTAACTTCATAGACGCCATTAAGTATGATTCGACCTATACCAAGTCTGTAAACAACCTTATTCATCTACTAGCTAATATCGAAACCAGCACTGAGGTGGCTATTAGGACTACACTGGTCACACTGGAAGGCGGGCCGGCGTTGTATCGAGTTATCTGAAACAAATGCAATGAATTAACTTTAATTGTATTGCCTCGGTGGCTCAGTCGTTAGTAACTCTAACTACTGGGTCAAAGAGGTGTTGGTTCGATCCCTACCCAGGGCAAGTATTTATGTGATGAACATAGGTGTTTGCTCTGTGTCTGGGTGTTATTTAGTTACTATCTATTTGTATGTATTTAAAAATATGTATAAGAAGTTTATCAGTCTCTGGCAGCCATATCACAAGCTTTGCTTAGTTTGGGATCAGAGCTTCAGAGCCCGTGTGTAAGATGTCTCCAAATATTTAGTTATTTGGTTGTAGTTCGAGGGATAAGAACCAAATGAACGTAAATACATTTTTATGATTTTACAGGAGAGGTCAAAAACATTGAAATTTATGTCATAGTGAACTTCTTTAACGTACAAAATATCAACTGATTTAATCTAAACTAAAAAAAGTATTTGGACATGTTTATGTACCATTAGAGAATAAAAATAGCGAAAAATATTATTATCATGGCCACTAAAATAATAAATTATACGCATTTTTCCCAAATTTGGTTGACATACGTTCTTCTGGCTCTTATTATTTGAATCCATTGTACTTTAAGTTTATCGACATACGTTATTTTAGATCTAAAATTAAAAGAAAAATATTATTAAAATGTTTATTATTTTTAAAAAATTAGCATAATTTGACAAAAAAAGGTCGAACATTAAAAGGGAAAATTAGGTAGGAGGTATTTCAATCATCTTCTTCATCATTTGCGGTTCCAACTTTGAAATGTTCATAGAAGCTGTGATATTGAGAAAGAATAATTCCTTGTCTACATAAATCTTTCAGATCTTCATACTTTTCAGCTGAAATAGGTAATGGTCCATCGTTTGCTTTTGTTAGAACAATATTATCTGTAGCTATTCTTTTTCTTCTTCTTATAAAATTTATCTTAAGAAATTCAGTGTCATCTAAATTGTACTTGAAATAAATATGTTTTGGAACAGCTTTTCTGTACTGCAACCATCTTAGTTTTAACCAGTTTACGGGTTCACCATTACAATCTACTTTTGCATTTTTATTAAAATAGTTTTCAACTTTTTGATATCAATAAAATCTTCTGTTTCCATTTCCAACAACGTCATAAGGATTTTTTCGACAAGCTGTTCTTACAATGGGATAAAATCCTGAGGGATGGAAAATAGGAATATTCTTTTTGGCTAATTAAATTGTTGCGTGGATGTTGTCAGCTTCCATTTGGCTGTGACCGGGCTCAAAATATTTTTGATTAATTATTGATATATCGAAAGCTTCCACACAACACAATACAACAACATTGATGAAATATACATATTTCTGCATTGGCTTGCACAAGTATCGGTGCGCTGACGTTTGTGGGTTCACTGATTCCAAAATCTTCCATATTCGACTATTCCTCTTTATCTTGTTACGAGTATATATAACTTTTAAACACTTAAAACAATAATAATTACGAAAAAAAACTTAGTAAGTAAGTACTTCAAAAATTAAAATCACACCGTTCAAGTTTAAATTTCGGATGCGGGGGAACGTTATATTTAAACAAATTATTCGGGCCTACCTCAATTTTAACGTAAATGCATTCCAATGTGGCTGCAGACAACAAAAAGAAATAAAACTATATCAGCCAGAAAAACGTATTCGCAATTACATTGGTTTGCTTATTTAATGTAGCATGATGAAATAACAAAGTATTACAGCCAAACGAACGTAAGTACGTAAAAATATTGTGTAGAACCAAAGTGTAGTAACGGCTTATACGTTGTTGTGGTTCAATTAAAAATCAGTACTATCAATGCTTACACTCAGAGTTTAATTAATGAATTTGTCTTTACGTTGTTTTAGAAGTTACTGAATTCTAACTAATTTGGAACTATTTTGATGGTATTGAAGTTAAGTTTGTTTGGCTGTTCATGATTTTTTTTTCGAGTTGTTACGTTATTATCGAACTAGTAAACTATTGATTGTAGCGATATGTTCTTTTAACACAACGTGTAGGGCCACAGATACAAACTATTTTTACAAAAAAACGATTTTCGAGATTTTTGTAGATACGTTCATCTGGTTCTTACCCCTCGAGTTAATAAAGCGATTTGCCCGCAAAAAAAGATCGAAAGAAAATGCTACGTTTATATTCCCGTAGCGGTACTGGCCTTGTAGAAGAACGCTTGCCTTACTAGCGTGAGGCGTGGGTTCAAACCCGTTTCGCGCATTGTCATATTTTAAATAAATTATAATTCGTAGATCCAAAGAGAATGGATGAGACTAGCACAGGACCGGAAAGAATGGCGAGAAAGAGAGGAGGCCTATACTCAGCAGTAGGTGGAATAGGCTGAATAAATATATACGAACTATCACACCACTGATTTTTTGGTGAAGGAAAACAGGCAGCCGGCATATGTTCGTAGAAAAAAATTAATAAAATGTTGGACTAGCGTGGAGGATAATTATGTGGACATCCTACGGTTCAACCGTAGGACGTCCACATAGATGGCAACAAACCATGCTTTTATGCGACTGCGAACATGCTACGAATTCCACCGCATACCTATTACTGAATCGGAACTCAACTATTTAGTTATGACAATATACTCGTACATGTATATCATTAAACCCACAGTAATTTGTAAATGTTATTATCAGACTAGATTATTCTTTTGTTATCAGGAGCCATGCAAATCGCCGCCATAACTGGGCTCATCCAAATTGATTGTTTACATGTGATTATTGTAATAAAAGCTGATTAGCTATCAGCGATAACCACGTGAGTTTTTCGGAATTTCCTAATAATCGCTAGTAAAATGGAAATTTAAGTCATGAAAATGTGTTTGTCATGTCAAGGAAAGTTTAAATTGATTACACAAGTTCTCATAAGCTGGGTGGGTAGTCCTGGTGTCAAAGTATTTGAGCTGCTTGAAGGCCTCTGACACGGTTAATCGGTTAAAACAGCTATTTGTGGAATATTTTGATAGGTAGCCCGAATTTTTAAATAAATTATATTATACTTAGTTAAAAAAGATAAAAAAATCGTTTGAATTATTCTATTGTCATCGGTCCATATCCTTGTCTTGGTCCTGTTGATACAGTTGAAATCTGACCGTTGAAAGTTTGTCCCAATGAAGTTCAAAAGTTACGAACAAACATACAGGTGAACATAGGCGCCGGGAGGGGGTGAAGGGGAAAAAATACAGGACGGCGAGGTACCATTCGGTGATGCCAGAGACACTGCTCTGGAACCTAACGCTTCCAAGTCCGGAACCCTGTAGGTAAGATTGCGAGCTCGTAGGACAGCGAGGCCCTTTCGGTGATGCCAGAGGCTCCGTTCCGGGATACCCATCATCTTTAAAGAAGCAAGCAACGTCATCTCCGTCTAATTGGTAATCCTTTGGTTCGAGCAACTTTAATCCATTTCCGCAGAAACTACACAAAGATAGGTCCGGCAAACAAAGGTAGACAGATTGGCCAAAAACTGAATTGTTGTTCTTATATGCCTTTCGGTGATGATCGACTGACGGCGTTAATGGTTGATCATAGTTGACGTAATGAGGTTACTCACAGTCTGGTTAATCCAGTTGGTGTACGCGGAGACCTTTGCGTTGACGCCGGGGAACTGAGGCTCAGCGCAGCCATAGCCCCAGGACGTGACGCCCACTACGATGTCCCGAAACACTAGGGGGCCCCCGCTGTCGCCTTGACACGCGTCCGCCCCTGGAATCACGACGAGGCATAAAAAGAAGAAAGAAAGTAGAAACGCCCTAGGGTAGAATGTGAAGGACATGAACAGCAAGATCGCATCGAAAACGTGTACGGCACGGTCAGTTCATGAATGTGTGACCGCTGTAGGACCGTGTACCTAAGTATGAATAAGTTCTCTGTATTCGCGGTTTTGTTAACAAGAGAGATGTATGAGCGCTCGACCACCACTTGTCCCCACTCCCCGAGCCGCGCTAGAAATAACACGTCCACCAAAATGTTATTAGTTTATGTAATCAGCAAATAATAATATGGTAATCACCAAGGAGTCCAGTTGTTTTATTTCACCCCACTAGCCAGATGAACACGCGGGAAGATTCGGGGGTTGACGATAAGTCTCTAGATGACGTCATATATAAATAGAACCCCCACACCGCTGAGGGCATTGTCCAACTGATTGTTACTGTGGTACTCGTTTTTAACAGTTTAGCCATGGCAGAGGCTTAAAAACTGATATCAGGTCTTGCCTGATATCTCGGCCTATACCTACGAACTTACCTCCGATGTCGAGCAGTCCAGAGCAAATCATATTGTTAGTGACGATGTACTGCTCCGCGCCGAGAGTGGACAGCCACGCGTACCGTTGGTAGCAGATTGCGAACGAGATCGTACGGATGGTCACCTCTTGCAACACCGATGCCGCTTGGTTTATGTTCACCTGGTCACATGAAATAATCTCTTTTTAAAAATAAACACAACACTACTAGGTACCCAAGTAGCATTCGGGGTTCTATATAAGATGTCTAGTCGTTCACATGTACTCCACAAGCTGTGCAAGTCAGCTGTAAAAGAGCTGTATAGCTTGCTATAACGCTCTTATAGAACCAGTTTGGGCACAAATTAGACAGCCGTAAGTTCACTATGCTGTACATTAGCAGTATAATAGCATTATAATAGCAGTTTAAGTAGTAACATCGGACTTAAGGCTGACTTGCGGCACTATATGGGACGCAGTGTGATCCATACAATGTACATGAGCGTAATAAAGAGTAACACGTGGCTAAATACACAGCCTTCACAGTTAAAAAATCCGACAAAAGTACTCCAGTGCTACCTAAAATTCACGTGTGCCCTAAATTATTTCTTCATTTTATAATTTTATTCACAATTTAATTGTTTATGGTTTTGTGTGTGCCATCCAAAAACTTAATAACTCCGGCGGATTATATTTGGATAAAAATTTATGATAACACGCGGTAATGTACCTGTTTCAAAGACTTAATAATGTTAATTGCCATGGGAATGCAACTTTATCGTGAAATATATACATATTTACAGCTAAAATATTCACGCGCCTCTGTTAAAACGCGATATTCATTTTAAAATATTTAAAAGTGGCTGAGAGGAAATCTACAATTTTCAGTTTTTGATATTATCTTGGCATTATGATTATACTACGGTAATTAATTATAACATGAAACCAAAATGCAATCGCTCTATCTGCGTATTTTGTGATAAATCTGCACGATAATTTTTGAGATTTATTATTTGGTAAATTTTAGGTTAGAACAAAATGGTGGAAATGAAAGCAAATAAGAGTAGTACTTGTGGACAAATAAACTGCTATTGATGTTAATGGACAACACATATAGTCCTTTTAACAGCCTACAGTGCACATGCGAACCATTTAAACACTTTTGTACAGATAGTAAAAAAGGTTATTTTAATGATCACAAACAAGTCCTACTACAGCTACTAGCTGTATAACAGTCTAAAACAAGTAAACATAACAGCCTTTGGCTTTATAAATGACCACGTGTGTTCTATTAAAATGCCAGCTCTACAACATGGTACAAGTAGGCTGTTAAACAGCGGTTGCCGTATCTCTACCCTCCTATAATGCTCTTAGTCAGACGGCTGACTAAAGGATCATTGTTAGAGTATTATAACACCAACAAACATATAAAAGTATAACTCTACACTCCTATAAGTCTCTTAGACAGGTGTAGGTGTAATTAATCGCAATAATGCAGCTTATACATCACGAGTGAACTGTAATAATGCTTCAAGTACACCTGGGAACTAAATGTGTACTCTTAAATGGAGTAAAATGCTACTTGGGTACACAGTCTTATTCAGAAAGAGTTAGACAAAAACATTTTCAAAAAAAATGTTGCCAAGACGAGACCATAATAAGACTTGTAATGTCAAAAAAATATCAGATAGATATCATGTAGAGCTAAGCTTCTAACTCTGCACGCCAAAACTCTACTTCTAACTTAAAAACTACACTTTCGTCAAAATATGTGGCTTACGTAAGCCCGTCTCCAGCCCACATATGTGATCTGGGGCCTTACTGTGTAAGCGCTCTGACGTTCGGCTTCGCTTGTTCTCCTGCTCGCGCCAATCACTCACGCCACGAGGGCGAGCGGGAGGAAAAGCGAAGCCGAACGTCAGAGCGCTTACACAGTAAGGCGTCAGGTCAGGCACCTCCATACCCTGAGCCAGGATGTTAGCTATACGTTCAGAAGAGATCGCTATGATGGCCAGACCACAGAGTTTTCAGGCACGTGGCCATCATCCTGACCCAGGGCGTGGAGTCCTTAAGCGACGTCTCTAGACTTCTTATTCGGTATGGGGCGATAGGTCCTCCATTAACGTCCCGCGCAGAGTCATATAGCTTGTTATGCCTTGCCCCCTACGGCGTCTACTCGAGCCAACGAACTCCTTAAAATAACGGAGCGTGGCTCTAGGCCGCTGGCACAACTGCTCCAGTAGCTTGGATGGTGATGGAGATAGCGACTTACGAGTATGATAATCTTTAGCCTAGTGTACAATATTACTCACGTTATATCGTCCTTAGCTGACAAGTGTCATTACATAATTGTCTAGAGCCTTCAGCCTTTGGGCCAGGATGTTGGCCAGCGCCACGAGTAAAGAGATCCCAATCCCAATGATGGCTACGTCTTTAACCTTTTGCACAATGTTACTCACGTTAGTCCGTCCCCAGCCCACGTGTGACACGACGGAGTTGTCCGGGACCTCCACCCCCTGTGCCAGGATGCTGGCCAGCGCCACACGGGAAGAGAGCGTGACTCGGGAGGACAGCACCATGATGGCGACGTCGTTGTCTCGCGCTGGGATGTTGTACCGCTCGTGGATTACGTACGTCGACAGAGAGTAGGTGGAACCTCCTGCAGACACCAACACGATCAGTCTTTTATAATACAAACATCGGTATGCCCCTAGCAAGCTTTTATGTAAGTAGCTGTGTCTATTTTTTATAATAATGCACATCCCGTATCGTCGAATATAATATTGATACCTACTATCCTAATAATTCTATCCTACTAATATTATAAAAGTGAAAGTTTGTGAGTTTGTATAGAATTATGGATTTTGATACACTCTTTACGTTTACTATAATTTAATCTATGGTTCTACTGAACTAAAGAAGTATTGGACTAGGTGAAAGATATACTTCACTTGAAGGATTATTGACACAGAAACTTTTAAAGAATGAAAGAATTTGTTAAAGATATGTTTATATCTTTTCACTTCAATGACACATTCTACGCATGTCTATAGTAGAGTAAAGGCGATACAAGGTTTTTTTTTCTGACACGTTCCTATGGTCGTGGTATGGACCGTTTAGTGGACGCCTTACGTTATATGGCATCATGTAGTTGGCAGTTCCTTATTTGAGAATGAAGATGCTCACCTGATTCCAATCTTGCCGTGCCTACTCTGACCGTGTAGTGCGACGCGGCGACTGGCCTCCCAACTCTGAAAAGTTTACAAAATAACTAAGATCTGAACTAATAATAATCGGCCAAGTACGAGTCATACTTGCGCATGAAGGGTTCCGTACCGTGTTGGAGCCCCTTTATTATCCCTCTTGCCATTATTAATAGCGAACGTTACCTAAAAATCACGTTTGTTGTACGGGAGCCGTAAATATTTATTTTATTAAGTTTTTAGTATTTGTTGTTATAGCGGCAACAGAAATACATAATCTGTGAAAATTTCAGCTGAATAGCTATCACGGTTCATGAGATACAGCCTGGTGACAGACAGACAGACGGACAGACTGACATCGGAGTCTTAGTAAGTTTTTAACCCCTGACGCAAAAGAGGGGTGTTATAAGTTTGACGTGTCTGTTTGTCTGTGTGTCTGTCTGTCTGTCTGTCTGTGGCATCATAGCGCCCGAACCACTGAACCGATTTCAGTTTAGTTTTTTTTGGATGAAAGGAGACTTAATCGAGAGTGTTCTTAGCTATGTTTTATAAAAATCAATTGAGCCGTTTGAGAGTTATGGTGGGTTAAAGTGGGGATGGAAGAACCAAAATTCTACAAATGTGCCCAAAATGGTTGTCAATATGTCGGGGGTTTTTTAAATTTTTAATTTATATTATTACCCTTTAGGTAAGGAACCCTAAAAAGTCTGGTACACTACAGTAAAATTTTTGGATCTGTAAGTTTTTGTGTCTAAGTACAATCTGGGAATCTTCAAATCGAGACTAGGTTTAATACCTAAGTACTTTCTAACATGCTACACACTAGACCCAGGGGCGTAGCTACCGCTGTGTCAATGATACGGGGCCCCCGAGCTACAGCCCCTAACGTGTGTAAGCAATAATTATTTTCCACAAAAAATTGCATGACTGACTTCAACCGTGTACAGAATTCGCCAATATGTAGTTACGGATCGATGTAGCAATTTTCACATTATTGTTGATTTTTCAAAAATGGCTTAGCCGATTTCGATAAAATTTAAATGGAACCAATTTCGAAGTACCCTTTACAACTAAAAAAGAACTATTGAAATGTACCAATCTGTAAAAAGTTATGCGTATAAATACTTTTAAAAAAATGTACACGTCGACTTGAGTACCTCCTCCGTTTCGTCGGTCATAAATTAGAAAAAATGTTTATTTTTCGCAAAAAAATGGTAAAACTGCCTTCCATCGCGTACAAAATTCGAATATTTCGCTCGAATTGTTTACATTATATATGATTTTTCAAAAACGGCTCAGCTGATTTCTGTAAAATTAAAATTGGACCACCTCGGGGGTTAATAACCATTTCGAACTAAAAATGTTTTTTTTTCGATTCGGTTCACAATACACAATATTTACGGTGCACAATAAATTAAAAATGGAATTGTTTTATTCGTTTTGCATTTTCTGAGAAAATGTATCAAAATAAGTAAGTTTTTTTTGTACATCAACAGACCTACGACTAGAAATTTTAGCTCACCAAAAGATACTCGTATTTCATAGAGGAGTGAGGAAGAGGCGGAGGGTGCGGGCCTCACTTTCTGCTATTATGTACTGTACTAGCCTTTTTAATAGTACACTGCAGGACGTAGGCCTACCCACGAAGAGTGATTGGGCCATATCAATCACGCTGGCCCAGTGCCGGTTGGTGGATTCACATTACGCCATCGAATTTCTTCTACGGACTCATGCTGGTTGCCTCACAATGTTTAACTTCACCGAAAAGCCAGTGGTGTTAAATTTCGTCCATAAATTCCAAAGTACTCATTGGTACGAGACTGGGATTTGAACCCACGACCTCAAGATTGCAAGGCACCCGCCTTGTCACTAGCAGCGTAGCAGCTGTGAAAACCGTTAGTCAGTATATTTTGAGATATGGAGCAGTAAACTTTAAAAAAAATAGCAGATATTTTGACGTGAGATTTTTTGATTGAAAATTAGACTATTTTTTTTCGATAATTAGTCGAAATAAATATTTTAAATAAAAAAAATACTGTGTATTTGGGACACGAAATGGCAAGTTTTCACCAAATTTTGTGAAAAAAAAATTGTACTTATAAAAGTTAAAATAAAAATCTAAGAAATTGGTTTTTTGAATTTTTCACATAAATTTTGAGGTAATGTGAAAATGGTGTGGATGCAAAAGTTGTAGATCTTTTTATTACCTACAACTTTTCGATGCAACTTATTTCTATAGGACTTCTAGTTTTGCCGGAAATCGATTTTAACCGTTTTTTAACCTTTAACTCGCCCTCTCTTAACCTTCTCGACCTCCGATCGCCCGTAATTTATTTTTCCTGTCATCTTTGTTATATTCTCTTACTTTTCCAATGACTTTCATCCTACTATAATTTTTTTCTGTGTCAAAAATTATCTACTCTCTTATTAAGAATAATCGGCCAAGTACGAGTCGGACTCGCGCACGGAGGGTTCCGTACTGTATGGGAGCCCCCCTTAAATATTTATTTTATTTCAATTTTATTATTGAAGGGAATATAAAACTAAAAATTCTGTGAAAATTTCAATTTTTGGTACCAGGATCTACCTGGTACCATTATTAATACAGAGCGAAAAACGTCTAATAATTCAGGTTAGTTGTATGCGAGCCCCCCTTAAATATGGGAGTATTTTATTTTGTTTTTAGTATTTGTTGTTATAGCGGCAACCGAAATACATCATCTGTGAAAATTTCAGCTGCCTAGCTATCGTGGTTCATGAGATACAGCCCGGTGATAGATGGACAGACGGACATCGAAGTCTTAGTAATAGGGTCCCGTTTTTCCCTTTGGGTACGGAACCCTAAAAAACGATTCACAAAGAGGTCCAGGTAGAAAATTTTAAGAAAACCGTTATTTATAACTGCTTCAGATTACGTCCCCATCTTTCAACAAACACGGGATTTAGACGCTTATTACCTGCTACGAACGATTATTGTTCCATTTGCACTAATCCTCGTCATCATCATTATCAGCAGGATGTCCACTGCTGGACATAAGCCTCCACTATGGATTTCCAATAGGCCCGGTTGGAAGCGGCATGCATCCAGCGCGTTCCTGCGGTCTTAATAATAGGTATATCGTCGGTCCACCTGGTCGGTGGACGTCCTACGCTGAGCTTGCCGGTGCGTGGTCTCCATTCGAGAACTTTACTGCCCCATCGGCCATCAGATCTCCGAGCTATGTGCCCTGCCTATTGCCATTTCAACTTACCTACTAATCCGACCTACATACTTACCTACTTACCGCCATGTCGGTAAACCGACCAGGTGGACCAACGATATCAGGAACGCGCTGGATGCAGGCCGCTTCAAACCGGGCTTATTGGAAATCCATAGTGCAGATGCATAGATTGCAGCTTGACTATTTAAGATAGAGACACATTCGATTACAGAGGCGCCAGCGTAATTATATTAGCTAAATAGCATAGTCCTGTTTCTTTTTCACTCTAGGCATTCAATAGAGAGAACGCTTTTTACGTTGCTATTTTTACGCTGGCGCCTCTGTGATCGGGCTTAGTTTATGTCCAACTGAAGAGCCAGATAACGACTTCTTAAGGTACTCGTATATAAATATCAGATATATATATAATCACTACAGCCGCTTGAACGAAAATTGTTTCAATTGACCCCGGTCTCTACATGTGACACAGATATCGTTTGAGGAAACCTTTATCAGTCGCTGAACTCTCGGACGGGATCTCTATTTTAAATATAAAATTCAGTTTGCCGCTAGATGTCGTTATACTGCGTTAAATCGCACAAACTTTTGACCACGACTTTACTAGTTCAGGGCTAAACACCAATTCGATCTCGTTATTATTATTAATGTTACAAAATTTTCGATTGTTTTTTGAAAGCCGTTAATACTCACTAATGTCAGTGAGTTGCGGCACGGTATACTAAGCGCCACACAAGTCGGCGGATGAGAAGTTAGCCGCAGATGACACTTCACCATGAATCGCTAATTATTGCGCATGTGTGCACAATTCCGACGCCGCGTGTCGTAGTGGTGAGCACGGGCGTAGGAAGCGCGCGGGAGGCATGAGGTTGGCGGGCGCGTGTGCCCCGGCGTCTCGTCTCTCTGGCTCCAGCGCATATCTATATTTTTTACCTGTATTTTTTTTTGTTTTTTTTTTTTTTTTTATATTTTTTGCGCAGCGTTCTGCGCATAACGCAAAATCCGCATTTCATGCAAAATTGCATGAAATTTAATAGGTATACAGGTAATTATGATCTTAGGTATAGGTACCTATAGATCATAATTTTAAATACTTAAAACTGTATTTATGAGGTAGCATACATGTAAAGTGGAGAAGATTTTTTTTTCAAACCCTCCTCCTCATGTGGGGTATCTTTGACTAGGGTTTCTAAAAATGAAAGTAAGGTTTCCTAAACGATTTTTTTGTCACGTTTAAGTAGTTTAAGAGTCCATCGTGGATAAACAACGTGACGCGTAATTTGTACATTAAGAGAAGAGAAGAGAAGAAGAAAGATAATCTCAACTCACTCGCGCGCAAAACTCATGGCACAACCGCGGTATTGTTGTACACCACCATGACTACCTAATACCAAAAATTCAGCGTTTAGAAAGTAGTTGCAATTTTTGCGCTTACTTTCCGGGCTGGGAGAGGCCTATCCTGTATATCCAACAGAGGACGTCCTACGGCGGAGAAGAAGAGACTTACGAATCGAAGAAGCAATGCGCTGCAGACAGCACGTGGCGGCGAGTCAGCAGGGAGCCGCCGCAAGCCAGCCGCCGGTTGTACTGCACCTACAACATCAAATTAGGGAACGGCTCAAAATAATCGGCCAAGTGCGAGTCAAACTCGCGCACGAAGGGTTTCCGTTCCGTATAGGAATATTTAATATTAATAATTTATTCATTAATATTTTATTTTAATTTAACTATTTATTTTTTAAGAAATTAAACAACTTAATATTCTGTGAATATTTCAAGCATCTACCTGTCACTGTTTTCAATATCGAGCTTAAAACGGCTAAAAATTCAGGTTTGTTGTATGGGAGCCCCCATAAATATTGATTTATTTTTGTTTTTAGTTTTTGTTGTTATAGCGGCAAAAAAAAAAAAAAAAATACTAGGGGACATCTTACACACGGTCTCTGACCCCAAACTAAGCATAGCTTGTGATATGGCTGTCAGAAACTGATATACAAAAGAAATACATCATCTGTGAAAATTTCAACGTTCTAGCAATCACGTTCATGAGATGGAGCCTGGTGACAGACAGATGGACAGACGGACGGACAGAGGAATCTTAGTAATAGGGTCCCGTTCTTACCCTTTGGATACAGAACCCTAAAAATGAGTGAGCGTGATATTTTAAGGAGCCCCTTTCCCCCTGAAAAGGTCACGTAGAAATGTAGTAGTAGTACCTATAGTATGGGCCGAATCATACTAGTCAGCGTATGTGAGTCGGCTTCAGGATGCGAATATCCAAATCCTGACTGAAGCTCACATAAAGCTGCGCGTTGATTGGATATTGCGCAGCTTGTAGC
This sequence comes from Hypomecis atomaria, assembly GCA_964007245.1. Classification (NCBI taxonomy): domain Eukaryota; kingdom Metazoa; phylum Arthropoda; class Insecta; order Lepidoptera; family Geometridae; genus Hypomecis; species Hypomecis atomaria. Next base: position 3,751,102 of record OZ023305.1, read on the forward strand.
TAACTTCACATCCGCCGACTTCTATGATTCGGCCTTTACCTGTGAATATAGGTGCGGGCCTTGAAATTAAATACCTCCTTTGTGTCTGGGTGTTTTCCTTATTTTTGTGTGGCATTGCATTCGGGGATTCTAAGAAGCAATGAGTAAGAAGCGTGATATTGATAAATCTTAATCTGGCAATTATCTGTTGAGTATTTTAAGCTTCTTTATCTGATTTTAATGATATTGTATGTCTTGTATCCACCGCGGACTTTTTTTAGCCTCTTTTAGTATCTTGTGTCACTCTCCGATTTCCAACGACCATTTCTGAACCGACATCGACAGTCCGCTAAGACCACAGAGATACCAGAGGGATAATGTGGTCGATCAAGAAAAGAAAGAAAGAGATGCAATGATTTAATATGGCATGAGTTGGAAAGAGACATGAAAACTATCTCGGTTCAGTCAAACCATATATAATAATACTACGTATAGAACGGCCAGTCGTTACCCCGCACCCGTTTGAGTCTTCCTCACTTCCACCCCGCGCTACGTACCGCATCGTGTACTCTGCGCGCGGGCTGCACTGGCCGGTGGATTTTCTAATAAAAACTACCTAGACTGTGACAATAGGGAACACTTGTACTGTGTATGGTTGAATATCAATGATACGTAACAAAACAAGAAATTTTAATGTTTCCCTAAGGCACAGCCCGGACACTCCGCGATTTTTCATACAAAATCTGCTGTCTTACGCACACCTACACAGTACTTACTCACAGACAACACACATACGCACGGTCGCTACACGCGCATTTGTGTGCGGAACGTCTATGGCTGTCAGCGATCACCACATCGTGACGTCATGCCGCGTGAGTGAGACAGTTGCGTACATAATTTGCAAAAATGAATATTAATCTAGTGCTTAAAATAGTATAACAATTACTTAATTTGGAAGCATATTAACAAAAAGTAACCGATCTACTTCTTTTGTAAGATAATATCAAGAGGAAGTTACCAAATAACGTAAAATAAGTTCCTATTATTTATCCTTAGGGAACCATTAAAATTTCTTGTTTTGTTACGTATCATTGATATTCAACCATACACAGTACAAGTCTTCCCTATTGTCACAGTCTAGGTAGTTTTTATTAGAAAATCCACCGGCCAGTGCAGCCCGCGCGCAGAGTACACGATGCGGTACGTAGCGCGGGGTGGAAGTGAGGAAGACTCAAACGGGTGGGGGGTAACGAGTGGCCGTTCTATACGTAGTATTATTATATATTCTTTGCCTAAGGATAAATAATAGGAACTTATTTTACATTATTTGGTAACTTCCTCTTCATATTATCTTACAAAAGAAGTAGATCGGTTACTTTTTGTTAAAATGCTTCTAAATTAAGTAATTGTTATACTTTTTTGAGCACTAGATTAATATTCATTTTTGCAAATTAAGTACGCAACTGTCTCACTCACGCGGCATGTCGTCACGTTGTGGTGATCGCTGACAGCCATAGACGTTCCGCACACAAATGCGCGTGTAGCGACCATGCGTAAGTGTGTTGTCTGTGAGTAAGTACTGTGTAGGTGTGCGTAAGACAGCAGATTTTGTATGAAAAATTGCGGAGTGTCCGGGCTGTGGTTCAGTGGCTAGTTGCCGTGTTTTTCTCTCAGTAGTGTCAAATCCCAATACATATTTGACAGTTTTGACAGCTCTGGGCAAGACTTTCCATACATTTTTGTGGTTGAGAATTGCCTTAAACGACAACAGCGCTATCTCTCTAGTTGTAATAGCTCTGTGGCTAAGACGTATGCGTAAGGGAAAGCGTAAGTAGGACGGGGCGGGTCGTGTACCGTCCGGGCTCGTTACGTGCCCGCTCCGTCCTAATAAATCATCTCTAAACGGTCATGAGACTTGGAAAATTTGCCAATTTAAGTACTTACAGTGTCAAAAGCTATCAGATTTGTCTTATGTCAAATTTCAGAATAAGGACTAAAGTAATTAAGGAACTACTTGTTATTATTATGAGGGCCAAAACTTGCAAATTAACAGTTGTCACCAATAGGTACTTCAAACAGGCTATTCAACAATAAGTTTAGCTGCATTTACGGAGGTCTTGATTTTAAATAGTGCGGTATCTAGTCAAGCGCAGCGAGACTAATCAATTAATCTAAGCGCAGCGAGGCCAATCATCTATTAATCTAATTCCAATCCCATAGCTCATTATAGGCTGCGCCACACAATTTGGCGGATGTGAAGTTAGCTACAAGCTGCGCAATATCCAATCAACGTGCGGCTTTATGTGAGCTTCAGTTAGGTATGGATATTGCGCAGCTTTTAGCTAACTTCACATCCGCCAACTTGTGTGGCGCGGTCTATACCTGCACGGTGTAGGGGAACCTCTCGATGGTGGTGTCCCAGCCGCCGATGATTCTATGGCTGGTGTCGGTGGAGTTGTGCTCATCCTGCTGACGGTCCACGGGCACCTCTGGCAGCACCGGTACTATGAGCAGCGTGTCTTCTATGTCTTCATCTTGGGCGATGCCACTAGTGCCTGGTGGACATTTAAGTAAAAATTGTTTATTGCATTTTGTACATTAAGTAAAATCCGCGCCACACAAGTCGACGGATGTGAGTTTTGCGCAGAACGCTGCGCAAAAGGCTAAATATAGGTATGCGCGAGAGCCAGATAGACTCGCGTCGGGGCACACCCGCCCGCCAACCCCATGCCTCCCGCGCGCTCCCTACGCCCGTATAATTAGCGAATCACGGTGAAGTGTCATCTGCGGCTTTATGTCTGCGGCTAACTTCTCATCCGCCGACTTGTGTGACGATACCTATATATTAAGTATTGGTGGTTTATTAAAAAAAATGTTGCCGCTCAATACAAACTTACCTATTCACTGGCAAATCAAATTAATATCAACAAACGTCCATCCATCAGCCGCTAGGATGTCAATACTTGATATTAAGTATAGAGCGGATATATGGAGTTGCAATAAAGGCAGGCCAGAAGCACCTAGCAGCAAGCAAAAGCCATCCAGCGCAGTCTTAATTACTTCGTCAGTCCATCTAGTTGCTGGACGTCCTGCGCTGCGCTTTCCAGTACATAGTACTCATTCGAGATTTTTTACGGACCAATCGGCCACCCATTTATTTTATGTAATGTAGCTATTTATTTTTGAAGTGAATACTAAACTAAATATTCTGTGAATATTTCAAGCATGTACCTGTCACCGTTATTAATATCGAGTGAAAAAATGGTAAATAATTCAGGTTTGTTGAATGGAAACCCCATAAAATATTTTTTTGTTTTTAGTTAAAGCGGCAACAGAAATACAACATCTGTGAAAATTTCAACGTTCTAGTTATCACCGTTCATAAGATACAGCCTGGGGACAGACAGACGGACAGCGAAGTCTTAGTCATAGGGTCCCGTTTTTACCTTTTGGGTACGAAACCCTAAAAAGTATACCTACTTTCGAGTATGAAACTGCATGATTATTATGCAAGTCACCTGTGTTGTGTATTGTAATGTGTTGGCCATTGCATTGCATTTTTTGGAAATTCACTGCCTTTACTGGAATGAAAGGAAATTCCTTTCATTCCTTTCAAATTAGCTGTAATGTATTGTGAGATTGCATGAGCGAGAAGGAAAAAAGGGCGTACAAAATTCTGTCAGAAAGAAAATAAAAGGTTTAGAGTCTAAACCTTATTTTTAACCCCCGACGAAAAAGAGGGGTGTTATAAGTTTGACGTGTCTGTTTGTCTGTCTGTCTGTCTGTGGCATCATAGCGCCCGAACCACTGAACCGATTTCAGTTTAGTTTTCTTTGGATGAAAGGAGACTTAATCGAGAGTGTTCTTAGCTATGTTTTATAAAAATCGATTGAGCCGTTTAAGAGTTATGGTGGGTTAAAGTGGGAATGGAAGAACCAAAATTCTACAAATGTGCCCAAAATGGTTGTCAATTGAAAGTTTGTTGTCAAATATTTTTGTGTCGGGTGTTTTTTAATTAGGTACATTATATCTCCAGCACTACAGCACAGCTACTTAGACCTATGTTATTTTTGCTGGAGATAAAAACAGAAAAAAAAATCATAAAATTGGAATGAATCGCACCAAGATAGTGCGGTTTTAATCAATTTTTTTCCTTCTCTTTGTACATTGTGAAACTTTTTATTTGCTCGCCGTTATCATCATTATCAATAAGGCGACTCATTCAGTAACACCATTCACGATGATAACATATTTAAAAAAATATAAAGAAATAATAATAAATGAAGATATAACAGATTTCTCTCCATTTTCAACAAAAAATATTACTGTATAAAATAAGTAATTCTCAAAAAAAAAATATAGGTACTTATACTTACAGCATAAAAAAGCAACACAAATCACTATGCACCACTTCATGTTTGTCTGTGCGTCTTCGGTATGTGTTAGTAAGTACCGCCCTTTATGATCAGTACACTATATCAGATAATTCCGATATCTCGTATCAATAGATAAGAATTGTATCTGCCATTAAAACACGGGAGGGGGCAGACTGCATTGTAGCGATTATTTTTAGTTTTTGTCTATATCTGCTCTGTTTATTTTTGATTTAACCGATATTTTGCAAGATCAGTCTATCAATGCGAGATGTATTAGGTTCCTATACTTCGTATCTTTAAGTATCTTAGCTTATCTCATGCTGTTGGATAAAAGGAATCAGAATAAATAGTAACAAATCGGGTCAGATAAAAAAGTCAGAGCCACTGAAGATATTTTACACTAAGTAGGTACTTATCATTACATAGTATAAAACAAAGTCGCTTCCCGCTGTCTGTCCCCATGTATGCTTTTATCTTTAAAACTACACAACGGATTTTGATGCGGCTTTTTTAATAGATAGAGTGATTCAAGAGGAAGTTTTTTATGTATTATACAGCTGTGCGAAGCCGGGGCGGGTCGCTAGTAGGTAATATAGAGCACACTGAGGCGCTCTGAATCAGTAGCCAGCAATTAAGCAAACGCAATTCATCAAGGTAGGCTGCCCGAAAGGTAGTGTACGGAATTCTCCAGATCCACAGTCCTCGAATAAAGACCAAGGAAGCGCAGAGGAGGACATCCACCCACAAAAAAAAACTTAATTCGACAATTGTTTTATAGTAGGCAATCGATAACCTGAAATTTAACATGGTAGTTTTAGCTTACCTACCTACTTAGATCTCTATTTAGATATCCTAAGTTTCAATATTTTGTATTTATGGGTTTGTGTAAGGGTAGCTCCCATACACAGATCTGGGAACAAAGTTGTTCTGTGATTTGTGCTCCCATACATGTAGGTAAAGTGAATAATTATTTCAACCCCTGTGCCTGTGCCAGCCTTTTCTTTAATAGTCTACAGCAGAACGTACGTCTCCCATATTCACCACGCTGCTGACCTAGTGCGTGTTGGTGGATTCACATGCGCTATCGAATTCTTTCTACTTACGTATGCAGATTGCTTCACGTTGTTTTCCTCACTGAAAAGCCACGCTGAAAGCTCACAATATTATAAAATAAGGGATTTATAAAAAAAAAAAACATTATTTTGTGCCATATCTTTATTTTTCAGTAAAACAAAAACACTTTACTTATTGCAAACCTCACAAGAATACACGTTCCTTATAACAATATAACTACTACAGTAGTAAGTATGTATATAATATAAAATAGAGAAAAATGTAACTATTCAATAGTAAAGATTCGAAGTAAAGATCTGTTGGAATATAATAAATAATATAAAAATAGGAATGTACAGTCTAATGTGTTATGTCACAATTCTTTTTAGGATAGGAAAAACTCAATAAACTCTATTTGGTAACTTGAAATCTTTACAAGTTTAAACATAATTGTATATATTCATAAAACGTTTTACTAACATTAAAACGACTATGTTTATTAACAGTTATGTATTAAAATATATTCACAGATAGATATGAAATAAATGAATATAATTAGAGTTTGTATGTTTTTATTTTGTGACAATAACACAGAGAAAAATCTACAATAGAGTTTCTAAATAAAAAGTAAATATAGACCTAGAAATGAATTATAGATAAACCACTACTTGGTCAGTAATAAGAACAATCAGTTCTATAGCTATTAAAATAAGGTAGAATTAAGAAGTGAAGGGCCACAACTAGTTAACTTACTACACGGAAAAAAACATAGCATATCACAGAAAAGTTTTTTATTATAGATTTTTCTAATAATTTCTTTGTATGCTATATTTATACTTTTTAAAATTTGGCTAAATGTAGGACGTTATTATCTTATTTTCTATATGTATATTAATTTAAAGACATTTCTGCTTTTTTTTCTATAATAATATCTTTAAATTGAAATTTTTTCAAAATATTTGACCCGTTCACAATTTATGAAACTCGATAAATACATGGTCCGATAGTAGATATAAGAAATGCAACAATATGAAGGAATGTAACAATAAAAATACAAAAAAGTCAATAGAGAGAAAAGAGATTTTAAGTACAAATAGATCAACAAAATATCAACAGTATTTTTTTCTAATATTTGGCATACTTATAATGTAGGTTTGTCTGTGCTCAACTCACTATTGTTACAAAATGGCACGCCTAGTGTCTCTTACAAATATTTTGTGTCAAAATATTTAATAAATAAAACGTTGTTCTTAAAATGATATTATAACAGCAAATACGACTTTATTCACAACCCCTAGATACTGAAAGTTTTGTACCTTTCCTTACTGTTTTATTTTACTAACCTGGCAACACTAGTCTGTCTCTTTTTTAACTTAACACGTGTGAAAAACGACAATGTAAGAGTTTTAATCCAGTAGAAATGGTACAGAACAATATTATAGCATTTGCACGATTTCAACATTTGTTTCGTCAATTATATTTTCCTTTTCTATCTATAGTCTGACCGTTTAACTGAGTCCTCGCCTGCGCGGTACAGAGGCGCGGGGGTAGACGACAAAGGGGACTGAGACAGGTGCGAGCGGCGGGGACCCGCGAGGACTCAGTTAAACGGTCAGACTATAGCTTCGCTTATAGTTTCTTTGCAGGTACTTGACAATTTCCTTTCTAAAAAATCTTATAGTGTGTACATAAGTGTTTTGTAAGAATATTTTAACTTTGTGTATCTATTTAAGTGTAATACATTTACATGGGTAGTTTAAAATCATATTTATTGTGTTTAAAATTAATGTCATTTACGGAACAACCTTTGTTACTTGTCGGATAAAATTATATTACGCTTAAATACTAAATAAGCTCAGTTTGTACGACGCCGGAGAAAAAAATTACGAATCCGTAACAACTTTTATTTCTTTTCATCGATTACTCACACACTAAATGCCGAATGGCACTCATACTTAACATTAAAAAAAACAGTATCCGACGTCGTCAACCCAAATATAGATTATATAGTAAAACCATCTATCACCCATATCTAAACAAAACATTTAGAAAATACAACAAAACATATCAACCGCACTAGAAATAAAATATTTCAGATCTTTTAAAGATATACTCTTCAATAATAAAACAATCGAATTTGTTTCTAACTACAGTAAATAGGTAACAGGTTTGAGCTAGGTATTGCACGAAGTTTCGAAAGAGGGAGACAGATTCATAATAAAAAGGGAAAGCGATCTTAAATGTTATGTATGAAAAAGATTTGACAAACATCTAAATTAATTTATCTTTATTTTGCTACGAATATCGTGGTCATCTTTGAGATTGAATAATGATATCATCCATATACGTAACTTTTATAATTTTATCAAAATGATAAAATATAGGAAAATGTACGTATTTCACCGACGTAAAAGTTTGAGTTAACTTCTTAGTTAGTTCGAATATAAATATCACTAGAACAAGAGAGAAAATAAGAGATGAATATGAAGACAGTCGTCAAGGGTAACCTGTAAATATCCCCGACGTACATCTATCTCCCTCATATACTCTAGAAACACTACACTATAACAATTTTGTTCTGAACGCATACCTATAAAATATAGAGAATAAAACATTTAAGAAACTTCGTAAATAGTGGCTACGCTTTAATATTTTTCTAAAAAAAATCTTGCCTCTCGAATGATCGCAAAGTTCAACAAAGGTTCAAGCTTAAACTTCTAAACTAAGTAACAATTTTTTAACTATTCAAATCCATTCTAATCACATGATCTTTCTAACTACTTATCGGTAAATCCTATCAACTATCTACCCAAAACACACTCTTACATATCAGGCAATTTTATTTCTTACTTACTTTTCACTCTGTTAAAAATTCTTGGCTATTTATTTTTGTCACTTGATTCAGGTTAGCAGATAGTTTTTAGGGCAGACAGTTTTTAAGGATTACCTTATAAATATCATGGTTTGAGATATGTTACCTACCGCTACATCTAAAGATGTAAATGAACAGGGCACTAGAATTACTCAAATTCTTTTACGTATTCTAAATTTTTTGTCCATATCACGAATATGCCCGTCAATGTTAATAAATAGTTTCAGTAGTCTTAAAAACTAAAGAGTTATGTCACGGGAAATCAAATTTTAAGTGTATGTAAAAGAAGTGACTTTCAATTGTGCGAAGTATTACGAGTTAAAGGTGTACACACAATTAAGTTGATGTTGGTGACACACAGATAAAAATCGCTCATAATTTTGAAAAACCAGAAACATTCAAAATGTTTATACTTATTATATTCTACAATTATGAAACGATAGCAACGATACTAAAATTTTCGTTTCGATGATTTAACAAGCTGATGTTGAACATTAAAACAAAAGTTGACTAAAAATATTAATGCAGGAGATACGTTGCGATACAAAGTGTCATAAAGATTGACATTAGTTTGGCAGTACATTGTCGCCATCTGTGTGTCACATGGGTAAGTAGTAGGCATGTCGCTTACGGTGGAAGGTTCATATGCATGCTCTGCAAATACGCAGAGGTTGAGTTTAGTAAGCCGATGCGTTGCTTCTGCTTCCTCTGTTCGGTCATCTAAAAAGTAGAAAACAATACATTTAATAAAATTTAAATGGGAGTATACTCTTTCGAAATAAAAAAGGGTTTAAATTGATTCACAGTTGGCTAATAAATAAAATATACAGACTAACGTAACTCCTCCTTTTTGGAAGTGGGTAAAAATCGGCTAAGTGCTAGTTGGACTCGCGCACGGAATACATATTTTAGTGTTTATTTATGAGGCATGTCAACTCAATTTGAAAGTCTTTCTCCAAGCTCAGTTATGTTAGCCTAGCAGAGTCACTTCATACCAATCAATACAAATTAAGCGACGCTGAAATAGTTAATTTCGGCCAACTCTCTTGCAGTAACTTGGAAAAATTCCTTCCATCTACTCCGGTAGTTTGTTTGTTCTCATACATATTGAATTTTATAAAGGAAGTTTAGTTCTTCTTGATTGCGAAAATATTGTTAAAAATTGGATACTGAATGCTCTTGTTTTAAGCGTTATAGGTGGTTTGGTGAAATGTACCATTCATGTGTATTCATGTGGACACGTCTACGTAAGTGAAATGAGTGCTTCCCCCTCCATCCCGCGGGATGCGTGACAGTCCTCACTTGGCGTAATAAATACTTTAAACGTTTAGCTATCCAATGGTGTAATTGAATTGTCTATAATTGTCTATTCTAAATAGAGGTGATAGATAACAATTCGCAACACCTAATTGTATCGTCCAATTTTGTTATTCGAAATAGAAAAATAGGACAGGCCGGAAATAGCTTAAATACCATCCCTACTGTCTTTTTTTTCTATTTCGTATAGATTTGCTTTCGACTATATACTTCCCGATGTCAAGCAGATATGCGATATTTGTGAGCGTGATGATGGCTTGTTGCGCCAGCTCCCCCTGGCTACCCCCACCGGGGACAGTATACCGACCTGGTCCCGTAGCTCCGTGAGCAGGTGTGTGAGCGTGATGACAGCTTGCTGCGACAGCTCCAGCTGCGCCTGCAGCGCGCGCAGCTCCACCTCGCCCCCCTCCCCCTCGCCGCCCCCAACCAGGGACAGCGCGCGCAGTCGGGGGAACCAGTCCAGGTTGTTTGACTGCAAATATTGTAAAGCTTTTGAAACATCAATGGACAGAACCGGAACGAAATTTACGGAAGCCCGAGTATCAGAGAGAGGCCACACGAGCGGAATTTTGTGAAATGTGATACGCATAATATCAGTCTCATACAAAAGTTATAAAATGACTCAACTCATTTTCGGTCGCTGAGTGGCAACTTTAGTATGAACGCTCGTTTGGCCTCGCTGTTGCAGGTTCAAATCATGCGGTCACGACAAATTTTTGAATTACCTAGTCAGGTCATAAGTATTGTCACACAGTAAAAACTTTTCATTTAGAATGCTGGCCACAAAAAAGTTTATTGAATTCGAATTTCGAATTGTTCATGAAAATAAAAATTTATACTTTTTAGAATTTTACTCATTTTTAAATATAGAGTGGACGCTTAAAGAAGACCGTGTTGCAGTTATTGCGTTGCATCGTTGCGGTTACGCGCCAATTCAAATTTTCGACATACTGAAAAATTTGAATATAACCAAACGATTCGTTTATCGTACCATCAAACGATACAATGAAGACTCTAGTGTAGATGACAGGTCAAGAAGTGGTCGCCCTCGGTCTGTTAGGACTCCAGCAGTGATAAAAGCTGTGAAGGCGCGAATTCGAAGAAATCCCAAACGTAAGCAGAAACTGTTGGCCCTTCAGATGGGGTTAAGCAGAGCCACGGTGAAAAGGCTATTAAATGAATACTTAGGGCTTCGGGCATATCGAAGAAAACAGGACATCGTTTAAATGCTCGTCTAATGGACCTGAGACTGAAGAGATGCTGCGCTTTGTTGAAGCGGTACGCGGGAAAAAAATATCGGGAAATTCTTTTTTCGGATGAATATATATATTTCGGATGATAAAAATATTTCTCTTCAAAATATTGTGTTACATTGACAACTATAATGTGTCAACATGAGTTACTTTGATAATGGAGTACAGTAGCGCCCCAAGACGCATGTTATGTTTCATCTTTACGAGTTTGTTACCCTTATCATGGGGCACGATAGTGTCCCAGACGTGTTGCTTACATACTGGGCCCCAAGTAGAGTTAGTTACCTTAATCATAGAGTGCACGTAGCTCTCGGAACCGGTGGACTCGGCGGGGTGTTTGACCCACACCAATACCATAAAGTATAGGTAGTGCCACATGTTGTGTTCACTCTTTCCTCCTGAATCCTTTTATCCTGATCATTGGAAATAGTAGTGGTCTTTGTTACCATTACCTTAATAATGGGGTACAATAATACCCCATGTTGTTTTGATGATGGAGTACAACGGTGCCCCAAGAAGAGTTACTTTGGATAATGAAGTACAGTATTTCCCTAAGACGCGTTACTTTGACAATGGGGTACAGTAGTACCCCTGGTAGAATGAATTACCTTAATCATAGAGTGCACGTAGCTCTCGGGCCCAGTGAACTCGGTGGGGTCCTTGACTCGCACCAAGACCATGAAGTAGAGGTAGTGCCACATGTTGTGTTCGCTCTTTATGTGTTCCTCGAACGAGACGGTTTTGTTGTCGAATGCTGATCTATTTAATCCTGAAAACACAAACACATTATTTGTTTTGGCAATTACAAGAATAATATTATAATAATTGTGGCCCTAATAAGGTCAAAGTGACTCAAAACTAGCTATCTTTTGCGACCATGATAAGTCGTCGTCGTCGTTTCAGCCATAGGACGTCCACTGCTCGACATAGGCCTCCCCTAAAGATCTGTATTTATCACCATGATAGGTCTTCTACATCGTGTCGATGATCCTCAACATTATATGATTATCTCCCAGTACTCAGCCACACTAGTCCCGCCGGGGGTAGCCTGGTAGAGGTCCCGCATTGTGCACGCATTCGGACACTGAGAGCATGACAGAAGGTGCTGCATAGTCTGCGCAGGCGCTCCGCAGTCGCACTGCACCGTTGCAGTGTCCGAGTATCCCCACTTGGCCTTGTTGGTCCTGCACCGGCCCACTTGTGTCCGCAGTCGGTTAAGAGACTTCCATGTGGGCCACGGGAGTTCACTGCCCGCTGGGAGGGTGATGATAAATCATATATAATGTAATAGTACATTATGATATAAGTGCGGTACGTTGAAAATTACAGCCGAGGCAATATTGCTAGCACTCGCCTACGGCTCGGGCTGTAAGGAAGCAGAAGCTGTAATTTTCAAAGCGCACGTATGCCATACGACGTTTTATAACATATTTGCGAGGAAAATAACAAAACTCTGACTTTGAGTGAAAGTTGTGCATCAGTCGAAGCATCGTGCGTTTTACATTACATTACCGCAAAAGTGCCGTAATGTCTCTCACTCTCTTGAGTGAAAGTAGGAGAAACGAGACCACAGAGTTCTGCAGTCGGTGGCGGCGTGCGTTTTACATTACAATAATGCACAAGTGCGTAATGAAATACATTACGATATTGAAATTGGTGTAATTACAGCCACTTTACGAGCAAATATGTTATAAAAAAATACTACATCGATTCGTCCGAACTATTCGAATTCTGTACACGGTTGAAAGTCGGTTATGCCATGTTTTGCAAAAAATAATAATTTAAACCGCCTTAACCTTAAAATGACCATACTATGGAATTGATTACTGACCGCATATGAAGCATGTGTTCTTCAATATGAGTTCCTTCTGTTGCTTCTCCGACCTCAGATCGGCGAACGTGTCGATGATGACGCCGAAGATGAGGTTCAGCACGATGATGATCACCACGAAGAAGAACAGCAGGTCGTACACCACGCGGGCCACGTATAGTGGTTCCTGGGGAAACAAACGTCTTCATAAAGCCGTGATCGACGTAAAAAAGTCTTTAAAACTGCGAATTTAAAATCAACGAATTTTTGACGTCAATTCAATTATTTATTGCAACATATGTAATTTTTACAAGCGGTTCTTAGATTACATGTTATAGTAATGTCAAATACATATGACCCTTTAAGGGTATGGCAAATTATTAATTACATTGGGAAGGCTCATAGCTAAATTATCATTACAAAATTAAAAATTAAATGTCATTACAAAATCAAAAACAAATCATCATCACAAAATTAAAATTAAATTATCATTACAAAATTATATTCACATTTGTCATTGCAAAATTACACGGTCGGTCACATTGAAATTATAATTCATTAAGAAAGAGGAGGACGCTATTATTATTTCCAATAAACAAAGAATATCAGCTTTGTGTTACATTGTCAATTTCATTAAAATAATCCGCGAGTGAATAATGCGCTTTGTCAGCAAGAAATGCTTTTAGTTTTCTAGTAAATGCATTGTTATTACAAGTTTTAATACGTTCAGGTAGCTTATCCTTACATAGTATAAAATAAAGTCACTATTTTCGTTTGTTTGTTTGTTTGTTTGTCTGTATGCTTAAATCTTTAAAACTACGCAACAGATTTTGATGCAGTTTTTTTTAATGGATAGAGTGATTCAAGAGGTAGGTTTATATGTATAATACACCTGTGCGAAGCCGGGGCGGGTCGTCTAGTTATATATTTGTAGACATCACCAAAGTATTAGAGGCGTGCATCTTCAGTCGGGACTTAAGTGTCACCAACCGGTTGTTATATATACATGTACTTTGGCTATCAGTTATGGTTTCCTCAGTTGTAAACAAGTGCTCGTTATTTCTGACAAATTTACAAATTTCCAAAATATATATGCATGGCAAAGTCAAGATTTCATATTTTAAAAAGTATGGTTTGCAACTGTCCATTTGATCAATATTTGCTAGTATTCGGATAAGTTTTTTTTGTGCGATAAACAAGTCATGTGCAGCGCTGCTGTTTTTCATACAAACTTGTCAGCCAACATTGCTGATACTACGCCTGGCTGAGATAGATCCGGACCTATCTAATCAATGAGTGCCTGTCTCTCCGAGCTCCATGCAGGGCGCGACTTAAGCGTATGCTGAGCAGAATCTAGCTCCGCCTCGCAGTGGTGACACTGGGGCGTTTGTTCCCGACCAATCCTGTCAAGAAACTCTCCAAAGAAACCGTGTGCTGTGAGGATTTGCGTCAACCGAAAAGTGACAGTCACTACCCTACTCTACGCTGATGCTAAAAACAAAAGAAGCTAACACTATTGTGATCGCTGCCATTGAGTCGCTGACGCTACCTACTATAATTATGAGAAAAAAGCTGGATGCAGGGGCATGATACTTACTAGGAATAATAGTAAAATTAAAAATTTTAAAAACTCCCCGACACATAATAAACCCTATGTCCTTTCAATATCATTGAAGTAACAAATTTAGAATCGATAGGACATATGGAGGGTAGTCAGATCCCCTCATCAACTAGAAAAGAGATGATGATCTACAAACGGCTGAACAGATTTTCATGAAACATGGCCAAGAACACTCGGGATAAAATTATCCATGTCACACAAAAAAACTAAACGAAAATCGATTCATCCGTTTGGGAGCTACGATACCACAGAGAGATACACAGACACGTTAAACTTATAACACCCCTCTCTTTGTCGGGGGTTAAAAAAAGGTAGGTATAGATGATACTTACGAAGCTAGCGGGCGCCCGCAGGATGTCCCCGATACCGCCGCCATTCCTCAGGCCGAGGTTGAGCGTCGTCACGATGCACATGATGAGAGAGTCGCAGCTGCGCTCCCTCAGTTCGCCCCCTACGGACACGAACCGCGGCGGACGGTGTTGCCCGCCCAAGTATTTGGTCGCATCGTCGTAGGATGGCGTCTCGTATCGGGGGTCATCGTCGTCTGAAATGTTTCCATTTGCCATTAGTCTGAACTCACAGCAGAAATTGACTTATGAAGATATAATTTTAAGCCAATCAAAATTTATGAAGCCCCGTTTCACTGGGGACATTTGTGCCACGATTTTGTGGCATTTGGTGTCGGGCGACGTCATGGGGGACATCGCCCAAAATAGCAAGCGACATTTACGTGTCGCGTGTCGCTCCGAGAGCGTTGACCATGCGCGACTTCGTGTCCCGCGACAATGGCAGTAGTGTGTGGAGTATTGCACGTACCGTCGGCGCGGTCGACAGCCACCAGGAAGTGGTCGCGGAAGAACATGTAGCCGACGATGGAGAACATGTAGACCAGCACCAGCGCCAGTACGGCCGTCAGGAGGATGGACCGCCCGTTGCGTGTCACTGATCGCATCACGTTCAGGAGGGTCTCTTCGCGGTACACAATGTCGAGGAGCTGCCGGGATAAATAACGCTGTTAGTCCGAGATCCAGCACAAGAACATCCCGCTCATAGCGTACATGGTTCAAACCAAATTTTCACGTAATTATATGAATAGGAGAATATATTTAAATAATTGCCTTGCGAAATTTAGCCGCCAGTATTTGAAATTTAATAATGTTTTATTAATTTATAGGAAAATATATATTTATGGGGTGGAAAAGGTGGCAGCTGGTCGTAGCTGTCTAGAAACTTGCTAATTATATCGCGTGCATTAAATAAATTCTGCCAGAGGTACCAGGACTACATAAGATGAAAGAGTAAGAAACGTACCAGAACCGAGAAGAAGAAGGGGTGTGCGCACATTCCGAGGAAGCAGATGAGCAAATATAAGCGAAGTGATAGAGTATCTCGGGGTCAGTGCACGTGGCCGTTGACTGGGCAGGCCGTTGATGTAATATCAAACTAAGGAGCATGGCTGAAAAGTCTTTGCCTACTCCAGAAAACTTGATGATCAATAGATTCTATTTAATGGGGTGGAAAAAGGTAGGCAGCTGGTCGTAGCTGTCTAGAAACTTGCAAATTATATCGCCTGCATTTGATAAATTCTGCCAGAGGTACCAGGACTACATAAGATGAAAGAGTAAGAAACGTACCAGAACCGAAAAGAAGAAGGGGTGTGCGCACATTCCGAGGAAGCAGATGAGCAAATAAGCGAAGTGGTAGAGTATCTCGGGGTCGGTGGCGGCGTGGCGGGCGGACTTGGACAGCGTGCCGCGGTTGCCCATTATGCTCACTAGGTGGACGCCTTTGACCACTATCTGTGGACAATAAACACATACGTAAATATTAGAAGACATATTACACACGGTCTCTGGCTCCATACCAAGCAAAACTAGTGATGTGGCTGCCAGAGACTTATACAGTACATAATTATATATTTTGAAGTGAAAACTTATTTAGCGGCATTTGCGATGGGTAAAAATGTTTACAACCTTATCGAAAATTCGAAAGACGGAGGGAGAGTAGACCGCCGGCACGGCGTAGGAGAGGAAGTAATATCCCCATCTCTTTCTACCGGATGGTACTTTTATAATGATAAATAAATCAATTCGTGCGAAATTATTTCCTAACCATTCCAAAATATTCAAAAATGCACAACATTAATGTTCAAGTTTTCACTTCTGCCGGCTCTTCCGGAGTGCAACCCGTTGTTTTTAAAAAAAAATACTTTTATAGATAATAACATCAAGACATAGTAAACATTTCTATTCATCACATAAATGCTTGCGCAAAGCGGAATTCGAACCCAAGCCTTATTGACCTAGGAGTTAAGCCCGCTAACCATTGGGCCACTGCACTGTGGCAGCCAACTAAAACGATATGCCTGAGGAGCGCGGCAGGCAGGTCACAGTGTATGGTAATAATCACAGTGAGCATAGCGTCAACAGTGTCGGCTCCGGGCCGGAGTACATGAGGCGTACGATGCCGCTGGCTAGGAAGGCTCGTACGCCTGAAGAGCGCGACATGCAGGTCACAGTGTATACTTACAGTCAGCATAGCGAGCGTCCAAAGGGTCGGCTCCGGGCCGGCGGAGTACATGAGGCGTACGATGCCGCTGGCTAGGAGCGCCCTTACGCCCGAGGAGCGCGGCAGGCAGGTCACAGTGTATACTTACAGTCAGCATAGCGAGCGTCCAAAGGGTCGGCTCCGGGCCGGCGGAGTACATGAGGCGTACGATGCCGCTGGCTAGGAGCGCCCTTACGCCCGAGGAGCGCGGCAGGCAGGTCACAGTGTATACTTACAGTCAGCATAGCGAGCGTCCAAAGGGTCGGCTCCGGGCCGGCGGAGTACATGAGGCGTACGATGCCGCTGGCTAGGAGCGCCCTTACGCCCGAGGAGCGCGACATGCAGGTCACAGTGTATACTTACAGTCAGCATAGCGAGCGTCCAAAGGGTCGGCTCCGGGCCGGCGGAGTACATGAGGCGTACGATGCCGCTGGCTAGGAGCGCCCTTACGCCCGAGGAGCGCGGCAGGCAGGTCACAGTGTATACTTACAGTCAGCATAGCGAGCGTCCAAAGGGTCGGCTCCGGGCCGGCGGAGTACATGAGGCGTACGATGCCGCTGGCTAGGAGCGCCCTTACGCCCGAGGAGCGCGGCAGGCAGGTCACAGTGTATACTTACAGTCAGCATAGCGAGCGTCCAAAGGGTCGGCTCCGGGCCGGCGGAGTACATGAGGCGTACGATGCCGCTGGCTAGGAGCGCCCTTACGCCCGAGGAGCGCGGCAGGCAGGTCACAGTGTATACTTACAGTCAGCATAGCGAGCGTCCAAAGGGTCGGCTCCGGGCCGGCGGAGTACATGAGGCGTACGATGCCGCTGGCTAGGAGCGCCCTTACGCCCGAGGAGCGCGGCAGGCAGGTCACAGTGTATACTTACAGTCAGCATAGCGAGCGTCCAAAGGGTCGGCTCCGGGCCGGCGGAGTACATGAGGCGTACGATGCCGCTGGCTAGGAGCGCCCTTACGCCCGAGGAGCGCGGCAGGCAGGTCACGATTCCGCCCGCGATCACCGACACGCACCATACGACCAGAGAGAGATGCTCGCCCAACTCTGTGGATGAAATCATAACAATTATACCTAATGCGCTGTAGCATGGTGCAGGTGACAGTTGCTTCTTTTTAATTAATTAGGGTTAATTTAATTTACTACAGTTATTAATTATTTAATATATTACGAATGTGGTACTGACAGCTGAAATACTAAGTCATAATTTGTTATTCGCGGCAAGTTAAACCCTAATTAAATAAGAAATATAATCGGCGTAGTACGAGTCGGACTCGCGCACGAAGGTTTCCGTACCATATTAATTATTATATTAAGAGCCCTCAAATATTTATTTCATTCTGTTTTAAGAAGAGGTAGCGAGCGTCCAAAGGGTATGTATCACCCTTCGTGGGTAGGCCTACGTCCTGCAGTGGACTATTAAAAAGGCTGGTACAGTACAGTACAAGTAGAGGTATATTTTGTTGTTATAGCGGCAACAGAAATACATCAACTGTGAAAATTTCAACGTTCTAGCTATCACTGTTCATGAGATACAGCCTGGTGACAAACAGACAGGCGGAGAGACGGACAGCGGAGCCTTAGTAGTAGGGTTCCGTTTTTACCCTTTGGGTACAACCCAAACCCTAAAACCCCCAACCCTGAACCCTGGTTTTGGTTTTGGGGAACCCTGAAAGTGCTTTAAACCACTGAATTAAAGTAAATAAAGTTTCGAGGAACACACGAATTGGCCAACAAATAACGGAGAAATCTAGAAAGCCATCCATATAATTATAACAACCATAATGGTACTACCTACTAATTTCTTACAGACAAATTGGCGTAAATTAACTATCTATGCTGTATTACTTCACACAAGTTAAGGACAAACCACAAAAAGAAATGCCCCGGGTGAGGATCGAACTCACGACCTTAAGATTATGAGACTTACGCGCTGCCTACTGCGCCACCGAGGCAGGTATCAGGGCTACAAAAATAGGTCATAGCATAGTCCGTTATGGCACAGTCACACAAACAACGATAACTTATCAGATAAACGAAACTCGAAAGACGAAAGATTCAGTTACATTTTACACAACAAATTGGCCATTTTTCAACCAACTTTGAATGGGACTATAGAAAGTTTACTATTGTTTTATGTGCCCTTTGATGTTACCCGATTACTCCGTTATGTGTTACGCTTCGGCTCAGGTATTTTTTTTAACTGATTGTTCCAATGCATTTTTTCGAAAGTGCTATCAATAAAACAAATATTTTAAGCCAAGCCAATGTCACACTAGGCAGACATCTCGTTGCGGAAAATATGCCAATAAACTTTATTCATACAATTTATGGTCTTAACAGATAATCCGCATAATGTGCTTGATTAAAAAAATATTTATTGCCAAAAACTGAGAAACCAAGGTCTAAAATCTATAATGCCTCATCCACACTCTCCACAAGGCGACACGAGGCAACGCGAGCACCGCAGCTTGTAGCTAACTTCACATCCACCGATTTGTATAGCAATATAATTAAACATAAATTAAAAAATTAAAAAACCCCCGACACATTGACAACCATTTTGGGCACATTTGTAGAATTTTGGTTCTTCCATCCCCACTTTAACCCACCATAACTCTTAAAAGGCTCAATCGATTTTTATAAAACATAGCTAAGAACACTCTCGATTAAGTCTCCTTTCATCCAAAAAAAACTAAACTGAAATCGGTTCAGTGGTTCGGGCGCTATGATGCCACAGACAGACAGACAGACAAACAGACACGTCAAACTTATAACACCCGTCTTTTGCGTCGGGGGTTAAAAATACAAGTCTCCGGACGTGAAGTTAGCTACAAAGTTGCGGTGCTCGCGTTGCCTCGTGGTGAATGTGGATGTATGTATGGCGGATATGCAATAATTAATTAATAAATCTCTGCAAGCTGTGCAGAATAAAGTAATTCAGCGTTCCGCAAAGGATAAACAGGGTGATCTAGAACTGGGGTACTAAGCAGAATGGAGGTGATTCAGACCATTACGAACAACTTTTACTATGGGGACAGCCCAAAATTCGCAGAAAAAAACCTGTTTCATACAAAATTGCAACTTGCAATCGGCGAAATGTGTAAAACAGGATTTTTTTTCTTGAATTCCAGATTGGCCCCAGGGCAAAAGTTGTTCATAATGCAAACAAACAAACAAACAACAACACTTTATTAGACAACCACATTACATAAATAACAGATTATAAGGACAAAAACAAAACAATAGGTATCTAATTGGCGGCCTTATCGCTTTAAGCGATTTCTTCTAGGCAACCAATGATGATCTGAATCACTCCCTTTCCGGCCAGGTGGCTTTCTGCTTAGTATATCAGTTCTGGATAATCCACGGCGGACGTTCCGCCTAGTGTGGCAAAGATCTTAATATTAGGTACTCACTCGGGTGTTCATCTTGAAAAGGATAGAAAAAAGCCACTATGACATTGATTAGAACAGCGAAGTTGAACAGAATGTTGCTCCACAAAGACATGTAGGAGGAAACCCAGAACAGAACTGGTTGCCCTGAAAACAACACATTATAATAATTAACACGTGAGTAAAATAATAATACACTGTTCTTGCTTTTTTACCGACTTCCAAAAAGGAGGAGGTACTTTAAAAAGTACTATGTTCGTCTATATGTACTATGTTCGTCTATATGTATTATGTTTTTTGTGTATGTTCATCGATATTTTCGCCAATTGTGAACCGATATCAAAAAATCTTTTTGAGTTCGCAATGGTATACTTCCGAGGTGGTCCCATTTAAACTTTGTTGAAATCGGCTGAGCCGTTTTTGATAAATCAACAATAATTAACATGGATGTCACATCGATTCGTGCAAACTATTCGAATCCTGTACACGGTGGAAGTCAGTGTCGCGATTTTTTGCGATAAATAAATATTAATAGTCCATTGCTGATATAGGCCTGCCCACGAAGGGTGATTGGGCAATATACACCACAGATTTAGGTACGTACGTCATCGAATTTATTTCACGGACGTATGCAGGTTGCCTTACGATGTTTTCCTTCACTGAAAAGCCAGTGGTGCGAAATTCTGTACGTAAGTTCCAAACTCACTGGTATGGAACCGGAATTTGAACTCATGACCTCACGATTGTAGTTGACGTGGTTGTTAGAGTTGTGGTGGTCCACAGCATTTTGACCGACGAAACGGAGGAGGTACGTAATTTGACGCGTGTTTTTTTTTATGTATAGTCCGATTTCGATAATTCTTTTTTATTCGAAAAAGTTTACTTCGAAATTGATCCCATTTAAATTTTATCGAAATCGGCGGAACCATTTTTGATTAATCAATAATAATGTGTTCGCGAATTCTGTACAAGGTTGAAGTCGGTCATGCCATTTTTTGCGAAAAATAATTATTGTAAATTTGTCAATAAGTCACCTTGAAATTTATAACAAGGTATCAGATAAATTATAAATTAGATCATTATACAGACATAAAATAGTGGTACCAAAATCTAACTTAGCTTTGCACAATACTAGCTCAATATGAAATATTTAATGAATTACCAAACATAAGATATCGAAAAAGAAAACTGTTTCTTAAAAATTATATATATGCTCACCTCTTAATTTCTTTTGCCACTTCATCTCGTGGAATAGATTATCTAAGCGACAGAAGAAATCGGCAACTTTGCTGCCCTGAAATAAAATAATGTCCTCCTGTTAATTTTACAAATAATTATAATTATTTCTATAGGTTAATAGGAATGTGCACGATTAAAAAGAAAATATAGCTTCGTACATCGTCAAATGATCTATCGTGCTTGATAAAGATGAATATAAATACAAAATTGCTGAAGATGTATTTACGAGACAAAACAAAATCGTACACAAAAAAAAATGTACCCTAATACCTAAAAGCATATTTCTGGTTGTAAACCACCAGCGCTGATATACTGTTGGTATCAGCAAGTGACGTCGCTGATTCAGGGTGTGCAGTTAGATGAAACTACAGATAGATGTTGTTTAATATAATGAATGAAACAGAAAAAATATTTTAAAAACAGAAAGAGACAAAACTAAATAAGATTCATAAGACCAAATCTTCGTTTTATTCAATCCTGCGTCCTCTAAACCCAGACCCAGAACTTAGAGATCCATAGGGGAGGCCGATGTCCAGCAGTAAGCGTCCTATGGTCGATGGATGGATATGTACCTGGTCGTCGCGCTCCGCCGTCTGAAGTACGCGGTGCTTACTATCGGCGGGCAGATATTCGCAGATCTCCGGGATGGGAAATACTATTTGTTCCATGCTTCGATCGGTTCGGACGATCTGGAAGATTACAACATTAAATATTACATTATGCAAGGGCCACACATTTGCTATATTGGCTGTGTAAATCAGACTCAAATCGAACAATAATAATAAACCGATCTACACATTGGAGTGTTGGAAGTCTTGGTTCCAACACTCCAATGTGTAGATCGGTCTTGGATTGATATTAGAAGCAAACCGAAAAATAATAATTGGCTATTCAATTCGAAGCCAAGCTTGGACTCAAGTCATCTACCAATGTGTGGGTACAACTTATGCCGTGGCCACACACTGGCTATGTTGGTTACAAATTATAGTCTTGGTTCCAACACAGAACACACCAATGTGTGGACCTGTACACTGAACTGTAGTTTGTAGGCGACAAAGACTGTAATTTGTAGGCAACATAGTCAACTTGTGTTCCCAGCTTTGAACACGTCAAGTGCACGCCCTGAGTACACAATACATTATTATGCTCGCTATCAATGATGCAAGGCGGATGAGAAGTTAGCCGCAGATGCCACTTAGACGTAAATGGCTAATTATTGCGCATGTGTGCACAATGACGACGCAACGTGGCGTAGTGGGGAGCATGGGCGTAGGGAGCGCGCGGGAAGCATGAGGTTGGCGGGCGAGTCTCTCTGGCTCCCGCGCATACCTATATTTTGCCTTTTGCGCAGCATTCTGCGCCTAACTTCCCATCCGCCGACTTTTGTGGCGCGGATTATACGTGTGCCTTGTGAGTACGGTAGTACTGCAGCGTCGGAGCAGGCGTGGCCCGCACTAACGCTGCTAACTCTGGTTGTGTGGTGTGTACGTGTGAGTACCTACCTCTATCTGCGCCGTGTGAGTACGGTAGTACTGCAGCGTCGGAGCAGGCGTGGCCCGCACTAACGCTGCTAACTCTTGTTGTGTGGTGTGTACGTGTGAGTACCTCTATCTGCGCCGTGTGAGTACGGTAGTACTGCAGCGTCGGAGCAGGCGTGGCCCGCACTAACGCTGCTAACTCTTGTAGTGTGGTGTGTACGTGTGAGTACTTCTATCTGCGCCGTGTGAGTACGGTAGTACTGCAGCGTCGGAGCAGGCGTGGCCCGCACTAACGCTGCTAACTCTTGTAGTGTGGTGTGTACGTGTGAGTACTTCTATCTGCGCCGTGTGAGTACGGTAGTACTGCAGCGTCGGAGCAGGCGTGGCCCGCACTAACGCTGCTAACTCTTGTAGTGTGGTGTGTACGTGTGAGTACTTCTATCTGCGCCGTGTGAGTACGGTAGTACTGCAGCGTCGGAGCAGGCGTGGCCCGCACTAACGCTGCTAACTCTTGTTGTGTGGTGTGTACGTGTGAGTACCTCTATCTGCGCCGTGTGAGTACGGTAGTACTGCAGCGTCGGAGCAGGCGTGGCCCGCACTAACGCTGCTAACTCTTGTTGTGTGGTGTGTACGTGTGAGTACCTCTATCTGCGCCGTGTGAGTACGGTAGTACTGCAGCGTCGGAGCAGGCGTGGCCCGCACTAACGCTGCTAACTCTTGTAGTGTGGTGTGTACGTGTGAGTACTTCTATCTGCGCCGTGTGAGTACGGTAGTACTGCAGCGTCGGAGCAGGCGTGGCCCGCACTAACGCTGCTAACTCTTGTTGTGTGGTGTGTACGTGTGAGTACCTCTATCTGCGCCGTGTGAGTACGGTAGTACTGCAGCGTCGGAGCAGGCGTGGCCCGCACTAACGCTGCTAACTCTTGTAGTGTGGTGTGTACGTGTGAGTACTTCTATCTGCGCCGTGTGAGTACGGTAGTACTGCAGCGTCGGAGCAGGCGTGGCCCGCACTAACGCTGCTAACTCTTGTTGTGTGGTGTGTACGTGTGAGTACCTCTATCTGCGCCGTGTGAGTACGGTAGTACTGCAGCGTCGGAGCAGGCGTGGCCCGCACTAACGCTGCTAACTCTTGTTGTGTGGTGTGTACGTGTGAGTACCTCTATCTGCGCCGTGTGAGTACGGTAGTACTGCAGCGTCGGAGCAGGCGTGGCCCGCACTAACGCTGCTAACTCTTGTTGTGTGGTGTGTACGTGTGAGTACCTCTATCTGCGCCGTGTGAGTACGGTAGTACTGCAGCGTCGGAGCAGGCGTGGCCCGCACTAACGCTGCTAACTCTTGTAGTGTGGTGTGTACGTGTGAGTACTTCTATCTGCGCCGTGTGAGTACGGTAGTACTGCAGCGTCGGAGCAGGCGTGGCCCGCACTAACGCTGCTAACTCTTGTTGTGTGGTGTGTACGTGTGAGTACCTCTATCTGCGCCGTGTGAGTACGGTAGTACTGCAGCGTCGGAGCAGGCGTGGCCCGCACTAACGCTGCTAACTCTTGTTGTGTGGTGTGTACGTGTGAGTACCTCTATCTGCGCCGTGTGAGTACGGTAGTACTGCAGCGTCGGAGCAGGCGTGGCCCGCACTAACGCTGCTAACTCTTGTAGTGTGGTGTGTACGTGTGAGTACTTCTATCTGCGCCGTGTGAGTACGGTAGTACTGCAGCGTCGGAGCAGGCGTGGCCCGCACTAACGCTGCTAACTCTTGTTGTGTGGTGTGTACGTGTGAGTACCTCTATCTGCGCCGTGTGAGTACGGTAGTACTGCAGCGTCGGAGCAGGCGTGGCCCGCACTAACGCTGCTAACTCTTGTAGTGTGGTGTGTACGTGTGAGTACTTCTATCTGCGCCGTGTGAGTACGGTAGTACTGCAGCGTCGGAGCAGGCGTGGCCCGCACTAACGCTGCTAACTCTTGTTGTGTGGTGTGTACGTGTGAGTACCTCTATCTGCGCCGTGTGAGTACGGTAGTACTGCAGCGTCGGAGCAGGCGTGGCCCGCACTAACGCTGCTAACTCTTGTTGTGTGGTGTGTACGTGTGAGTACCTCTATCTGCGCCGTGTGAGTACGGTAGTACTGCAGCGTCGGAGCAGGCGTGGCCCGCACTAACGCTGCTAACTCTTGTTGTGTGGTGTGTACGTGTGAGTACCTCTATCTGCGCCGTGTGAGTACGGTAGTACTGCAGCGTCGGAGCAGGCGTGGCCCGCACTAACGCTGCTAACTCTTGTTGTGTGGTGTGTACGTGTGAGTACCTACCTCTATCTGCGCCGTGTGAGTACGGTAGTACTGCAGAGCGTTAGCGTGTTGGTGCGTCGGAGCAGGCGTGGCCCGCACTAACGCTGCTAACTCTTTGTTATGCGCCGCCAGCTGATGGCAAAGGATGTAGATGTTGTGCCCCACCTGGTGACAAAACAACAATGTAATCATCATCATATAATACAAATAATTAATTTTTGCCAAAAATAACATAACCGATTTCAACCGTGTACAG
This sequence comes from Hypomecis atomaria, assembly GCA_964007245.1. Taxonomy (NCBI): domain Eukaryota; kingdom Metazoa; phylum Arthropoda; class Insecta; order Lepidoptera; family Geometridae; genus Hypomecis; species Hypomecis atomaria. The sequence goes on from OZ023305.1 coordinate 3,776,568, forward strand.
AATTCGAACTGTTCGCACATCTGTCATTTTTACATTATTGTTGATTATTAAAAAAACGTCAGCTGATTTTGATAATATCTCCGAAGCAGTAGAACAAGGACGGTTCTGATAAATTTCAATTTTTCTTTTTGCGTAATTTGACAAAATATTGCGAGCTCTATCGACCAATTTTTTTTTTTCTAATGTCAATTAAAACAACTGAGATTTAGAGTCTAAATACAAACGGATTTGATTTATAAACACAGTACAACATCGGATGAATAATTTCGCCCCCGCGCCCAACTCCATATATAGATAATGTTTCATAGTAAAAATATATGAAAAATGTGCTAAAAATCGGCATTTATTGCTTATTTACTTTGTAGAAAAATATTTCCTATGTTAACTTTTATTAATATGGCAGCAATATTTTTTGAACAACGTTACCTATTTGTAATATATACAATCGATGATTATATTTTCCCACCCTAACTCTAGAAGCAAATACATATAAAATAAGCATAGGTATATTCATTTACAAAAAAATATCAGATACCGTACTCGTATCTAAATACTGGCTTTTCGGTAAAGGAGAACATCATGTGGAAACCTGCATACGTCCATAAAAGAAATTCGATGAAGTATAATTATGAATCCACCAACCCGCACTGGGCCAGTGTGGTGCCACTGGGTTACTATTAAAAAAAACAGGCTGATACAGTACAAAACCATGGGCCAAGGCTCCAAACATTTTATCTATGTATCTTTTCGTCAAAACCGTCAGAGCCGTTCAAGATCCGAAAAAAATACATAAAATATACATACACTAATAATGGCTGGTTTAAACATACCTATATAGACACACTATTTCGAAAATTTATATTTGAAATCCTGCGTCCAACTAGCGCCACCTTTAATATCCAAACGGGCGCAACACGAACTACTGTTTACATCAAGAACACATAGATGGTGTTGAACAGTGTTAAAACGCACAGAAATTGTTATCGGCCGCTGAATGGGGATAAAATACAGGCATTTCAATGGTAACTTGTATGGGTAACCATATAGGTGGCATTTACAACTGAGTAGTTTTTGAGCGTGCGTACTATTTACTGATAGTACAGCGTACTAATTATGTCAAAAGATTTATAGGCAATATATATTTATTATTTCAATTTCAATTCATTTCATTATTCCATGGAGGAGAATTGTAATGTACTAGTAGGATACATTTAATGATTGCAGTAAAAAAAGAGATGATCAAAAATGTATCGAGCTTAGGAAATTACCTTGTAGATAGAAAAATAGTAGAGCATTTAATTTTCCAAAGCAAATAAATACTCTACCAAACAGAGTATTTCATTATTTGTTTAAAGATTTTAATAAAAAACAATATTTTCGCATCTCATACTTTGAGCTCCTGTATACAGTTTGGTCTCATTTTGCAAGATCTTTAAACATTTATACTGTTTTATAGTCTAATAAAAAACAATATACAAATATAACGTACTAAATGTATGAGTTTGCGAAGATCTTTTTCCACTTCATCTTTCCACCTGTACTTTAGACGGCCAACGGGCCTTCGGCCCTTCGGCAGTCCCAAGTAAGCCCTATTTACGGCGCGATCCTCTCTCATTCTTTCCAAGTGGCCGAGCCAGCGGAGCCTATGGGATTTTATCTCACCAATAATATCGGGCTCCGCCACCAGCTCTTCTATTTCTTGGTTTTTGCGAAACCTGAGACTGCCATCTTCATATTATTACATGGGATTGGGAAGTGTAATGTACTACACTTTGACAACACGTAGTATCGGAGGCCAAGACACAATTTGGGTCGCAGCGCCAACATAGTAAGTAGTAAATGTATGAGTTACCTCCTTGGGCGAGACGCCCGGGACGGGAGCGTCGTCTTCGCCGTCCGAGTCGGCGTCCAGCGAGTGTTCTTGGTGGAAGGCGGAACATGCAACATCTACCTGCAACAAGAAACGATCACTGATGTAGTACATTACTCCAGCGGCCGGCAACAGAGGCATTATGATGGACTTACCTACGTAAGCTGTGGGACGAGTACGGTAATGATATCTAACTGTATTCCGTCTTTATACAAACGGTCAGAACGCGAATCATACCTACGCGCCTCGGAGCGGGGTATGCTCTTGGTATGCTAGTCAGCCGCGGCGCGCCGTAGTGATAAATGAACGTTTGGATTTGTAGCTAGTTAACGATTTATGTTTTTAGAGTTCCTCGTTTTACTACGGAACCCTAAAAACATCAAAAAATTCAATATGTATTTTTATTGAACGTTTCCTTGTTCATTCACAACGAATTTCTTTTTTGTTATAAATATAATAATTTTACATCATAATAGATGGAAACTAGAAAGAAACTCAAGTAGGTAATGAGTAGATTAAATTAAAATACTGAAGGCGGGCAGCCCTAGCATGTGATACGTTCCGCGTGGCCACGTGGCGCTATAGGTATATTTTTTTTTTCGATAAGGTTTGCGTTTGACTACACACTACCTGATGTTAAACAAATATGCGGTCTAGGATGTAACACGGTTACCTAGAAGATACCTATTTACTCGTGATTTGAAGACACCTACATTGTACTTTAGCGGGAAGACAGACTCAGGCAAAGCGTTCCACATTCTGGCAGTTCGTATGAGGAATGTGGACTCGAAACGCTTGGTTCTAATGCGTGGGATGTCCACCATGAAAGGGTGGCGCTTTGGTCGCGTCTGTCTAGCCGTACGATAGAAGAAAGGGGCAGGTGGGACCAGATTGTGCAACTCCTGGGCGCACTCACCGAAGTGTATCCGATAGAAGGCTGATAGACACGCCACGCTACGTCGATGCTCGAGACTCTGCAGCTTCGACTCAGTCAAAGTTTCGTTGCCTATCAGCCTCCTGGCTCGCCTTTTAATGGACTCTAAAGCCTCCAGCTGGTATTTGGCAAATATATATACTGTATATATTTCGAGAACAGTGCCGAGTCACAATATTGTTAGATACCATTTCCGAGACCGAGGCGAAACCGAGGCACACATACGTGAGTCCATCAATGCCTAGTTGTGGCCGAGGCTTGTATAGTACTTTTCTCAAATAATGCGAGGCAATTAACTTCATTGTGGAAACTCAGGACCTAGCGATGACAAGATAGCCTACACTATTGAAAAGGTATGTAAGCTCTGTTTTGTTCTGGGCGCCTGGTACTTTTGTCCTATTAGCCCAGGAGATAAGCGCAATAACTATTTTCTAAAAGCTGATTTTTTTTGGCTGAAAAGCTGAATGTTATCATGGTGGTGTACAACAATAACCCGGAGTCAGTCAGCTGGGATCCTTAGCGTTTGGTGGGGGGCGCCGTTTGAATTTTTAAATAAATAAATGAGAATATAATCTTGCAATTACTTCTAAAAACTAAAAATTGATGTACGGCTTTAAAGATGCTACTGTAAAGCCCCTGATCAACGTACAAAATAAAAGCAAAGTTCAAAGTTTTCTCTGTGGTTATACCGTTATACCGTCACAGTATAACCACAGAGAAAACATTAAAACCGTGGTTTTATTTTGTACGCCAATCAGGGGCTTAAAGCCTGACTGACAGGCCCTGTTACGTGTTTTAGGTGATTGACTGTGCCTGTACCCGTTCACCAGTTTTCAGCTGTTAAAAGTAACGTTGCCGCTATTTTATGTTCTAAAATCCAAAAGGCAATGAAGGAGGCTCACCAGCTGTTTAGGATTCATGTTGTAGAGAATCCTCTCGGCGTTATTCTCGGAATCGTTTCGGGACTCCATTATAGCGAGCAGCAATTTTGATGCATTGTTCTGGAAACAACAACACAAAACATTTGGATAATATATTCTAAGGATGACTAAAGATTTGCGTAATACACGATCGGTACAAAGATTAATTATAACGTAAGGTATAAGCCGTTTCATATTAGTGGGCGATTTTTTTTTTTATCGCGTTAAGTCCGCGATTGACAACCAACTCGCCTGATGGTAAGCGACGTTGTGGTCGAAGATGAAGCACGCAGACCTAGAAGATACCTATTCACTCTGACCTTGAAAAGCTTTAGATTATATCTCTTAGGAAACAGGAAAGCATGAAGACTGTTCCATTCCCTGGCGGTACGAATCAGAAATGTTGAGTCAAACCGCTTCGAACGTATCGAAGGAAAATCGACAATGTAGGGGTGGTAATGTGGCGTCCTCCTACTTGTTCTGTAGTAAAAAGGGGATTGTAGGATAAGGTCGTGCAGCTCAGATGCACACTCTCCGAAATTAGTTATAAGCTGAGCAATATCCAATCCTGATTTTAGCTCACATAAAGCTTCGCGTTGATTGGATATTGCGCAGCTTGTAGCTAACTTCACATCCGCCGACTTGTATGATTCGGCCTATAGAGAATTATTCTAAAGTAAAAAGTTCAAATCCCCGCCTACGTCCCACGTCTACGGCCTACGTCCTGCAGTGGACTATTAAAAAAGGCTGTTACAGTACAGTACAAAAAGTTCAAAGTGCAAGAATTGCTCAACAAACCAGATTAAAATCGCAAAAAAGTGTCTAAGAAATTTTGTTACAAGTCAATGTAGTTTTTGTTTGGGCCAACCATTGCTTCGAACATCTTTTTATGCCTAAATCAATTATAATAGATAAGGAATAGTACATTGTTCAACGAGAGGAGAAAGTGACCGATTACCGTCGAGGGTGTCGTTTGAAGCCCGAGCCGTAGGCGAGGGCTTTAAAACACCCGAGATCGGGAATCGCACTTTCTCTCGAGTGATACATAGTGCTTTATACTACACCTACGAGGAAAATAAAAAACTAAATCTTTACTAATTGAAATTTACATTGAAATTGTTGCAGTTAGTGAAGCTTAATGTAACACTTGAAAATGGCGCCAATGGCGTCTGCAATAGGTTACCAGCGCATAGTCTTACCCAAAATTAAAAAAGAAAAACCACGTAAGAAATGGATTTTCATACACTTTTCTCTCCCGCTCAGATGCGTTTTCTCCCCGCATATTTGTTTGATATGCAATGACGTACTTTCTACCGTAAATTTGATAAAGTATCAAGGTACTTTCCGAGCAGGTGTAGTATAAATATTATTTTGATGTACTTCGGGACTAGTCGTTAATTGAATACGGGCTATGAAAATATCCCGTGTAAAAATGTAAGCTATACAATACACACCTTAAGTTCTAGGACAAGCTCCATACGTGTCTTGCCGAGTGGGTTGATGTCATTCAGGATGAGAGCCGTGATTATGTCTAATCCATTACTTTCGTGCGTTGCTATGCAGTTTTGATTGTCATGGCAGGGACCTGGAACATACAAGATGACATTTTGAAGTTTCTCAGAGAATCAAAAGAGAATTAATCAACAAGTAAGTTCGTATATAGGCCGGGTGTCAGAGTTTTCAGGCCGCCTGAAGGCCTCTGACATGGCTAAACGGTTGAAACAACCGGGGTCTACAATTTAACGTGTCATTCGAGCCACGGAAAATGAAAAATGCCACCCGCGGTCACCCATCCAAGTACTGACCGTGCGGAACGTTGCTTAATTTCGGTGATCGCTTACAATCACCTAGTCAAACTACGCTACGAGCGGTACAATTAATCAATAGACTGTTGACTAAGGAAATTGTACCACCATTCTACACAGTTTGTGCAATAAATTTTAATTTACACGTATAACAAACTAATTATAATAATGAGCTTTGCACGAGGCCCCATGCTACCACCCTTAATAAAGATACGTAAAAGATTAAAAGGTGGAAGATCCTAATAAAATCGGGTATTTACCTTGGCAGTACTCGGTGAGTGTCTCCAAGGTCTGGTTGATGAGCGCCACGTTTCCTTCGTTGATATAAAGCCCGAGCAGGCCCAGGCCACCCGTGGTGGAGCCACAGATGCAGTCCAGAAACATGAGCGTCTCCGACACTAGGTTATAGTTGGACTTGTTGTTTTGGTTGCGGAGAAGATTCTGGAAAAAATGATCAAAATTCCGTATTATTTAGGTAAAATCAATGATGAAGCGGCTCTGATGTTAGCTACAAGCTGCAGATTACCCAATCCTGACTGAAGTTCACTTCACAACTGTTCGAGGGTATGTTTATACAGGGTTATTCCTAATCAATTAGCATCATTTTAGGAGCATATTCTGTACATCAAAACTAGCAACTGTTGTTCTGCGACTTTTGTCTTAACTCAAAATAAGATATTGTTGTTCCATAGAAAAATATTTTTCGCCCGCGACAAAATGCATGGAACAGCTGTTTTTTTTAGTTTTAACAAAAGTCGTAGAACAAAAGTTGTTAGTTTTGATGTACAGAATAAGCCCCCAAAAGGATGCTAATTGATTAGGAATAAATTTGTTTTTAAACTTTCGCGATTTAAACACATTATTATTATGTACTACGGTACTAATCGCGCACTCAAATTACGAGATAAATAAATACCTCATCATCCCGACGTTTCAACCGAGTTGCATCGGTCGTGGGCACGGGTAAACTACCCGTGACTGATTAGGAATATGATAGGATAATGATCAGGAATAATCCTGTATAAGCCAATATGTTAAATTTGGCCTTTATAGAAGTTGGTCATAGGTCAGGTGGCCCTGGGGTCAGAGTTTGTAAGTAGCCCGAAGGCCTCTGAACTAAGAGTTAACGACCTACAGTTTATTCAGCGATGGCGAAACACAACAATTTTATTTCAAGACAGTTGTAAGAACCGACAGGATACATATCGGCGTTCGGCATCCGAAGCCAAAGTAAAAAAACTTTGGAGAAGACTATACATGTACTATTATTATCTAATAACAAGTTTTAAACAAATATTCCTAACATATAGCGTCTTAGTACAGACTGTCTGTCATATTTAATTTCAAAAACCATGACCAAAGACCTTGTACTAATTAACTAGACTGTGCACCAACATTTTTTGTTCAAAATGAGATATAATTACCTAGCTTTAAGGTAGCTATTTCCAACAAGTTGTAGTTAGGCGAAACCGGTCGGAGCAAGAGGGGCCGTTGGTAGCTGTGTCCTTGTCTGACGTCTTAAAGACGTATAACCTTGAAAGAGACACCGCTACTTTGGATCGCGCTCGCTTGGACAGATTTTACTATGATTCATGCACAGTCAAGTTATAAATACAAGGTCTTTGACCATGACACACAAACGCACCATAGACAACAAGATGGTGTTACAATTTAGAGTGTAACGCTATTTTAGATACAGTAACTACAAAAACAACGAAACTCACCTGCAAGTCAGGGTTGTGATTCTCGCACAGCAGTTGCAGGAACCGCAGTATGGGCTTCATAATCGCTACTTTTGCAGGCAGCACGTCGGAATTGCCGCTTTCTCTTTTCTTCTCCGCCATGTACTCTTCTAGCACTGTCGTGCCTGATAATGGAAACGAAATAAGATTTTATTTCTTCCCCGTCAAGGTCTATTTATGTCTTATATGCTACGAATAAATAACAAGCCAGGAATTCTAACTCAAATCAAACTCCACAAAATAAGTCGTGGTACTGTACCAGCCTTTTTATTAGTCCACTGCAGGACGTAGGCCTACCCGCGGAGGGTGATTGGGCCATATACACCACGCTGGCCCAGGCCGGGTTGATGGATTCACATACGTCATCGAATTTCTTCTACGGACATATGCAGGTTGCCTCACGATGTTTTCCTTCACCGAAAAGCCAGTGGTGTGAAATTCCGTACATAAATTCCAAGGAAATCATTGGTAAGGGACCGGGGTTTGAACCCACGACCTCACGATTGTAAGGTGGGTGTCATTACCACTAGACCACTTGTGTGTAGGCTTGTGGTGGTGGTACTTCAATGTAAATCACTTCCAAAGTTACCAGTTATTATTGGTGATTGGTTTAAAAGAGATAATGCAAAAATATATCGAGCTTAGGCTATAACCTTATACAGTTTACAATTATTTGCTTTATTTGTTTTGGATAATGATTTTTCTATTACATTCTATCATACTTCATTTAAAGGAGTTTCATATTTTCGGACCTTATTATCTTTTGACATTGGTTGTTAAATATGGCAACGTGATGGCGGCCTTGAACGAAAATCAAATTAAAAAATATGAAATTCCATTCAAATTAAGCATTCAATGCGATGGTTTTACTCTGCGCATTTATTTACCATATTTTAATGTTTTTTAGGTACTGTATAGACGCGCCACACAAGTTGGCAGATGTGAAGTTAGGTACAAGCTGCGCAATATCCAATCCTGACTGAAACTCACATAGAGCCGCGCGTTGATTGGCTATTGCGCAGCTTATAGCTAACTTCACATCCGCCAACTTGTGTGGCGCGGCCTATACACAGTCTGGTCCCACTTCGCAAGATCTTTAGAACGAAAGCAGGTATTGATTAGCGTGCGTACTCGCTTACAAGAAAAAAATCGACTGGTGAGACGCTGGACACGACTTGTGACATTAATTTCCTGGCTTATTATTCATTTGTAGCTTTCCTTGGACTTTATTACTTAGATAGAAAATAAACGTGTACAAAAATTACGGTTGTTCAAATTCAATTGTTTTATGGTCTAGTTAGGAACTTTTCTAGCTACAAGTACACTTCATTCATAAAGCTTTTTCAGAATGTACGAGTATGTTAGGTATTTAACGAGAAAATGTATGTAATCGTATTAGTTTAATTAGTAGTTGTTAATGGAAAGTTAAGAAAATTAAAATTAGTGGTTTGTTAGTTACTAAGGATAGATTTTAGCGACGTACCTTCCTTTCCTAGAAGCGAAACAGAAAGAAAACAGTAAGAATCAAGAATAAAAAGTTCAAAAACATTTTATTTATATATTTTGCAGCGTATCGTATGACGTCATCGTTCGCCAAGACAATATGGCGGCAAGATTGATGAGTTATTACCGACACCCATGTCTGTTACGAACCAATTAAAGCTGTAGGCCGAATCACAAAGTTGTCCAATGTGAAGTTAGCCCTAGGCCGATTCACAGAAGCCGGCGGATGTGAAGTTAGCTACAAGCTGCGTAATATCAATTCAATGTGCAGCTTCATGTGAGCTTCAGTCAAGAATGGGATATTGCGCAGCTTATAGCTAACTTCATATCCGCCGACTTGTACGATTCAGTCTATACAAAACAACCTGTTCGAATACCAACCCAATCAACGCGCAGCATTATGAGAGCTTCAGGCCTATATATATATCTCTCAAATGTATTAACTGACGAGTACATTATAGTAATTGTTATTATATTTAATTATGTAATAAGAGATTTACTTAATGACAATAAATAGTATCTTATCTTATCTTATCTTATATACCTGTGAGCATTCGAAGAAGTTTGTTGGGGGTTACACAAAAGAAAAAAAACACTTGTTAATATTTGAATCCAGTAAAAGCGACAGAATGGTAATGCGTTGCTCCACCTACGTTAAAGTTAACGTTTAATGCCATTAGTAATACCGTTTGTAGGTAAACACGTTAAAACGTTGGTCACAACTACGTAACGTCTTTAATAGCGCGCTAATTTAGGTGTTCAGACGCAAGTGGAGCAGTAGCATAAAAGAAATACCTATACACAGTAGAAAGAAATAAAGAACGCTGAATGATGAAGTAATAGCACAGAATGGAATAAATAAATAACATAGTACAGAAGGATCAGTCCGAGACAACAATTACACATATAGCGACTCTTTCGGTGATGCAGTAACGTGCAATTTGGTTCGCTAAAGCGCCTGCCGTTCCCGGCAAATGTTACATGCTCATAAATTCCTATCTAACGCGTAATTCAGTAACAGTAGTCGCACGAAACATGGGTACACACATCGTAGGTGTCGCCCGCCCGAACGTACCTAATGTCGGCGGATGGGAAATTATGCGCAGAACGCTGCGCAAAAGGCAAAATATAGGTATGCGCGGGAGCCAGAGAGACGATACGTCGGGGCACACCCGCCCGCCAACCTCATGCCTCCCGCGCGCTCCATACGCCCGTGCTCTACTACGCCACGAGGCGTCGGCATTGGGCACACATGCACAATAATTAGCGAATTACGGCGAAGTGTCATCTGCGGCTACCTTCTCATCCGCCGACTTGTGTTGTGCTTGGTATAAAAACACATTCATTCGTGCGAACTATACGAATTCTGTACACGGTTGAAGTCATGTCATCTTTGGGGAAATATAATTATTACTAGATTTTGCCCGCAGCTTCGCCCGCATGATATTTCGAGGCCCTATCTTACCACCCTTAATGAAGGAGGTGAAAAATAAAAAAACAAAAAAAATCGATTTGACATTTGTTTGATTCGACAGTTCTTTTTTGACATTTCTTGGAGCGCACGCTAGAATAGCTCACAGATGGCAGAATTTTTCCTACTTAACACTTATTGTTATAATTTGGAAAATTTGCGCAATATCATTATAATTTATAGCCTATGTGTTATTCTGATATATAATCTATATAACTGCAAAGTTTCGTCTCAATCCGTTCAGTAGTTTTTGCGTGAAAGAGTGACAAACATCCATCCATCCATCCTTACAAACTTTCACGTTTATAATATTAAGTAGGATGATTTATTTAATAGCGAGTCGACTCACCATGCGACATGGTGTGGACGTCAGAATACGCGTGCACGGCGGTGCCGCACGCACTTGTCACTTCGTCGTCCATTTCCTCGCCCACCACTATTGGGCCTTGTGTCGGCTTGCCTGGAAACGAAGGTTAGTTGAAGTAAGAAAGTGTACAAGTATGTGTTTATTGTGTGATGTTTTTTTTATATGGAATAGGGCTATATTTGGCCACCAACTCGCTTGATGGAAAGCGAAGTTCTAGATGGAGTATGTAGACCTAGTAGATACTTGACTTGAAAATATCCAAATTGTAATTGTCAGGAAACAATGACGAAGGCAGGGCATTCCAATCCCTGGCAGTCCGCATTATGAAGGAAGAAGCGAATCGCTTTGTACGAGCAGGCGGTACGTCGACTATTTAGACATTTATGTGACAAATGTCTAACGCACATTTAATATACGGGGTGCAAATATCACATCGGAATCGTGCCAAAAATTAGGTGTACAACGTTTAAATCAGCATTTTGTCGAAAGTCGATTAACGGTCGAAAAGTCGAACATATAGTCAAATGGAACAGTAACTTTCGAAGGAAAGTGAAGTTGTTACATACTAGTGACTACAGAGAGCGAATCTCTTCTTGAGCTTCACGAATCTTGTCGTGAAACGTAAAATACAAACACAAGTTAAAGTAGACCCTATGTCTATAGCATTAACTTCTAGGGAAGTTTGTTTTAGGGAGGGGCCTTATGCATTCTTGTTATAAAATACTTGCCTATAAAAGTAGATTTTTTCTAGATAAGGTTGTGTCTTGGACTCCAAGTGCCTATAGAGAGCGAATATCTTGTTGGGTCTCACGCATCCTGTCTTTAAATCACCTAGAAGTGAAAATTGCTGAGCCTCGCGCATCTTATCATAAAACATTTGCAAATGAAACTTAGAGCTATGTCTATAGCATTACATTGGAGGGAAGACGTTACTAGGGCTCCAAGTGGCTATAGAGTGCGAATATCTTGCGGGCATCACGCGTCTTGTCTTAAAACACCTAGGAGTAAAAGCAGACCCTATGTCTACAGCATTACCTTCGAGGGAAGGTTATTTCTTAGGTTCCAAGTGGCTGGAGCGCTGCGGGCAGCTAGAGAACGAATCTCTTGTTGAGCTTTACGAATCTTGTCATAAAACACCTGCAAGTTAAACTAAACATTACCCTCGAGGGAAGGTTGTTTCTTGGGCTCCGAGTGGCTGGAGCGCTGCTTGTCCGAGCTGGCAGCGGCTGTGCTGCTGGCAGCAAGGGAACGAATCTCTTGTTGGGCCTCACGCATCTTGTCGTAAAACACCTGCAAGTGAGAGGGTTAATTTAAGATGTGTACTTTGTATAGGCCGAATCATACAAATCGGCGAATGGGAAGTTAGCTACTGCGCAATAACCAATCTTGACTGAAGCTCACATAAAGCTACGCGTTTTACATTCTTATTTTGGGACTTACCTTGAGAAATGCTTGTGAAATTTCTCCATTTTGCAGTTTTGTGAATATACTTTGTTGTATAATTGGATTACCTCCTTCTAATAAAGCAATACCTGTAAAATAATTATTGTAATTAGTTTATTATCTACTCTATTTTTTTTCTCTTTTTCAGTACTGAATTTTTGACGTTACCGAATGCTTTTATAGTTTTCAGAGCATCTAGTGCTCTATAAATTTTATTGCAATAGTATTTTAAGTAGAGGAAACTATCAAAAAGGTTAGTTTTCCGCATACTATACGAGTCTGGACTTGCACTACCTGAGGTAGTCAGTAGAATATGGTTTCACCTAGATGTATATCTAGCCTCGAGGAAGACGGCCGGAGTATTGGAGCAGTCTGAAAATCTCTCCTTGTCCAGATGAGCCTGGATTTGCTCTAGTTAAGGTATCCAATGGAATATGGTCTCACCGAGATGTATGGCCAGCAGAGTAATGATGCTGGGGACACACATTGGCTCAAAGCGTAGATCAGTCTTGGGTTGACATTGGACGCAAACCGAGGAATAAATTGGCTACTCGATTCGTAGCCAAGCTTGGACTCGAAGTCATTGTCCAGTGTGTGGCCCGCATAGCCCGCCGTAGCATGACGAGCTAAACTATCAAGGCGGAGGTTCTCACCTTGTTTATATGGGCATGGACTTAGGTATCTAGTAGAGGACTTTGATAGCAAATATAATGTGAACTCACCAAGTTGTAGGACCAGCATCATGACCAGCAGTTCCTTGTCTCTATGAGTTTTGACTTATGTAGGTAGCTAGTGGAATATGGTCTCACGGAGATGATAGCCTCAAGGAAGATGGCTGGGGTATTAGTGGAGCGGATGACCAGCTCCACAACCAGCACTGATGCCTCCACCTTATCTATATGAGCCTGGACTTAGGTAGCAAATATAATATGGTCTCACCGAGATGTATAGCCTCGAGGAAGATGGCCGGAGTATTGGTGGAGCGGATAACCAGCTCCACCACCAGGTCGGAAGCACCCTCCTTGTCCAGATGAGCCTGGACCTGCGCCAGAGTCTGACCGGTGCGCATCAACACTTTAGCTGTCGACGGTACTAACATTATACATCTGTACTGCTAACATTAGGTACTAACACAGTACGAAATACAAAATAAAAAGTTACATTCATTTATTTTAAGATGTAAACACGGAAATACGGTATAAGAAATAACTATCTTCATTTGTTATTTAAAAAGAATGATAAAAAATATACAGAATGTTGCTTTTTTTGGATGTTTGATTTAGAAGTTTGATGTGTTTGATTTTGAAGCTTAGACCACGAATAAATAATACTCAGGAAGTCGAATTTACAACAAATACCACACAATAAGTGACCCTAATTCAAACCAAAACAACGTTGACTCAAAATACCAATCACGTCCGATGTTACCAATAGCACTGTAGTCTGTTATGGTATATCTATTATTACCGTGCCAATAGACATGCGTGGTGGTTAGTTTCAATTTAGAGAGAATGCAGGGATTGCTTCGTGCGCATACTCACTTGCGTAAAAAAAAACAATGTCCAACTGGTGACACAATTTTTCAGCTCGACCCTCTTGGACACAAATTTTGTTAGGTATTTTTTTGACGCAGCTACATTTCCTGAGTATTATTTATTTATTCGTAGATCAATAAATTGCACATATCATTTTATTTAAGTACATTTAGTTACTTATCACACTGACTGCAAAGCCTGGGATTGCCGAATTAAAAACGTTGGACATTTTTAGTTATAATTCATCTTTCATCATCATTATTATCAGCCGTAGGACGTCCACTGCTGGACATAAGCCTCCCCTGTGGATTTCTAATAAGCCTGGTTGGAAGCGGCCTGCATCCAGCGCGTTCCTACGGTCTTAATAATATCGTCAGTCCACCTGGTCGGTGGACGTCCTACGCTGCGTTTGCCGGTGCGTGGTCTCCATTCGAGAACTTTACTGCCCCATCGGCCAACAGTTCTCCGAGCTATGTGCCCTGCCCAATGCCATTTCAACTTACTAATCAGCTGGGCTACGTCGGTAACTTTGGTTCGTCAGCGAATCTCCTTATTCCTGATTCGATCTCGCAACGAGACTCCAAACATAGCCCTCTCCGCGTTTCTTCTTGAGAGTACAATAATGTTGTAGTATTTTGAAATAGCAAAAAATACTGGAGATTCCTTTTGCGAGATGCTAACGACCAAATTTATTTTTCACATTTTTAAATTCAAAATAGATTTTGAACCTATCCCGAAGATCTACAATAGATCACATCAAAATCATACTATCAAGTGTTCAAAAACTAAGCTTGCTGTGAAAACACAAAGCGTTACATATAGATATAACAAAGCAGACAAAGTCAAACCAAAGTGATCGGACAACCAGTCTTATTGGAAATCGGAGGCCTATATTCAGTACTTCTGCTGAACATAGGATTTTTAATCCATAGCATTTATAAGCCATAGGTTGTCCAGACATATGACTTAAAAATGGCAAAACCGACTTCCATTATGAAAGTCGGTTAAAAATGGTGATAATACAACGACTCTGAATGAAATTTTACAAGACTACCTCTCGAATTGGCTTTCATTTGATGGCGTGTGAAAAAGCTCTGAAAATGGTCTGAATTACTGGTGATCCTTATGGCTTAATATCTTCAAACAAATATCTATACAGTCACAATAGTGCAAAAAAAGTGTCCGAGCCAAATTCCTGCCCAAGCTACGTAGTGGGCAGGCTTTTTAATTAGTCGTGAGGCCATTGCAAGCCGACTACAACGCCGCGCGATGACAAAGTGCTCAGTTACAAGCACTTCGAGATTCGAGATAACGGGTCAGTGTGAATTATTTAATGTAAATATCTAAGTCGCTATGTATGACGGCGCTCGGATATTTTTGTCTACCTACTTTCACTTAGGGAATGTGGCTCTGTAGATATTTGCTCGAATAAGAAATAGCCGCAATAAGATTGCTTGAAAGCGAAAGCTTGCATCCAGCGCTCTGTGGTTTTAATCAGACCGACTGTCCATCTTATCGGTAAATGTAAACTGATATACACTTTAACTGAAGCGAGACCCCGGTCGTTCGTCACTTTGGTTTGCCCTCGGATTGCCGTCCATAATGCCGTAGCCCGGTGATGCTAAAAGCTACGCGTCACTATCCGTGAGTACATAAGCAGAACAATTTATATCCTGACAGGTTCACTACTAGACAAAAACAAATTCTGATGAAAAATGTTACACAAGAGTTAATGCTGCACAGAATTATTCAGATAGGATGTAAGAGAGTAATACAGACAATCATTATGAACAAATTTTATTATGAATTTAACAGAGGGATTCGGAGACAGGTTTCAGCCCCCCTTTGTCGTCTACCCCCGTGCCCCTGTACCGCACAGATTATAGCCGGGAGTCGCAATGTAGTATGAGATCGGCATTTTTCTAGACTTTCGGGTTGGTCCTAAGTAAAACTTTTTCATAATGATGCTCTAAATCACCCCCTATTGGCTTAGTACATTCTTTTTGGATAACCCTGTAGACACGTCGAAGATAGCGTGGTACAAAATGTTGCTTTAAAGAGCAGGGACTTCATTTTAACTATGGGACTAGCCGCAAAATTGCAACAAAACTATTTTCATACATTTTGTCGTGAGCCAATAAATCTTAAATTTTTGCATCAATGCATTTTTAATTTGATATTCCTTTTAATTTCCTTTTTACAGTTTCCAGTGATTAAAATTAATGGTATACCAAGCGCCGCACAAGTCGGCGGATGGGAAGTTATGCGCAGAACGCTGCGCAAAAGCCAAAATATAGGTATGCGCGGACATCCGCCCGCCAACCTCATGCCTCCCGCGCGCTGCCTACGCCCGTGCTCAACACTACGCCACGCGGCGTCGACATTGTGCACACATCCGCAATAATTAGCGAATCACGGCGAAGTGTCATCTACAGCTAACTTCTCATCCGCCGACTTGTGTAGCACTTAGTATACTTCAGGATAATCTTCCACATTTGCAAACCCCGTCACTATAAGTACATAGTTTAAAACAAAGTCGCTTCCCTGTCTGTCTGTCCCTATGTACATATGCTAATATATCTTTAAAACTACCCAACGGGTTTTTTTTATAGATAGAGTGATTCAAGAGGAAGGTTTATGTGTACAATACACCTGTGCGAAGCCGGGGCGGGTCGCTAGTTATTACACGACTTAGACGTAATAAACGCAGAGTTTGGTTTGTTATTTAGATAACATATGCGCACGTTTTATATTCTTCTTTCATTGATAATTTTAACTCAAATGAAATAAAAACAGCACCTGCAGTGCAGGCCGAATCATTTCGGCAGCAGTCTAGAATTATTTGTGAGGCCTTAACGGCCGTTCAAAAATTGCCGTAGCGGACGGTATTTCACGTCCACATGGCGGGGTATTGGTAAAGTTTTCAACTAGCAATAATCGCACCTCGGATAAACCTCATTGGTTACGATATTGCCTCTGCGCAAAGTTAATAAAGCTGCGAACGTCCTACAGCACTCCGCTATTTGCTATATAAAACAAAACCGCGGGCTAAATCGACGTCTAGCGCCATCTAGCGTTATTTTTATGGAACTACATATGTGACACTATTGCATCACATAATATTGCCATGATATTATGTATTCTTTAGAGTCCAAACCTCGTCCAAAGGGTTCAGTGAAGTAAACTTTAGCTTGTATTTCTATGATATTTTAGTATACGATAGTAGTTCATAATAGTTCATAGTTTCGATACTTTAGCAATATCGTATGATTTTCGATAAAGGGCAAACAAACAAGAAAACGAAGCCAATTAGTAAAAGAAATCTATGGCATATCAATTCTTCAACCATCATCCACGGTCTTTTTTATCCCAACTGCTGGGTAGAATCGGCCTCTTGTGCTATCTGCAATCGTTTCCAGGTTTGACCCGCTAAAATTCTTGTCATTCTTCAAATACAGTACAGGGTTATTTGCTCACCCTGTACTAAGGCGAAAGAGGGTGATTGAGACCATCATTACGAACAACTTTTACTATCGGGCCAACCCAAAATTAGAGAAATAAAACAGCTGTTTCATACAAAATTGCAACTCGGAATCGACATAATATAATAAATATAATATATATTTAAAACAGCCGATTCTTTTTCTCGATTTTTTTGTTGGCCCCATAGTCAAGGTTGTTCGCAATGATGGTCTAAATCCCTCCCTTTCATCTTAGTACCGCGTAGGCAAATAACCCTGTATAAACAATTCATGTTAAAATCAATTCATGTAGACAAGATACAGTTTTCTATTAGGTTATTTATGTATTTATAGATTTCAGGATGATCTAGACTTGAAATTAAAATTTATTAAGTAATCATTAAGTCCTATAGAATTTCGTAGAATTAAAATATACTCATGAACAAGATGCGGATTATTTACAAAATGATAAAAAAACGTAGTTCTATCATAATGAGGGACAGAACAAACACAAATTCTACACAAATTCACGTTTCACACAGTTCTAGTTTTTTCCCCTATTTTAAGATGATCACTTGATAGCAACATCCACGTAAAGTATTCAACCGGTCTATTCCAGTTCAGTGTGACCCCCTTTCAGAATATCACTTGACAGTAACACCCCGAACTCACGCGATAGATGGGACAAAGTGATAGCCGCGTAAGTCAAATTCGCTTCCACTTTGCTATGTAAAAACTTATAAAGAACCGTAGAGGGAAAATGACTGGAGAAGTTACTAGCGTATTAGGTGTGAGAAAAAAGATGTGCTATACATATTTAGCTATATATACGTTGTTACGATTTCATCATATTTAGACTCTAGATAATAGTAAAAACCTGCAAAATTCTGATAGAAGTGATAGAAAATAGATAATAGTTCATAAATATGTTGATTTATTTAAGCATCTCATCAAAAATTCAACAGTAGTTTTTGGCGCGAAATGTTGTCTGACTATTACGCCTAGGCCGTGCGTAGTAGTCAGGCAAAAAAATAGAGACAAAAGATATCAGTTTCGTCTTGTTCACACTTTAATACTAGCACATCTCGCCCTCTCTTACTTATGTAGTTATTATTATTTAGCGCCATGTCTAGTTACTTTGAATATGTTAAGAACGCATATAAATACGTTCGAAATTGCTATAAACACAATGTTCACTGCGTACGTAAAACAATTCCACGCGGAACACGTTCGAATTTTTCGTAAACCGAACACGTTGACGCGCGCGGTGATAAAAAATCGGCCAAGTGCGAGTGGGACTCGCGCACGAAGGGTTCCGTACCGTATGGAGGCCCCATTCCTCTTGCCGTTATTAATAGCGAGCAAAAAACTCTCTAAAATAACGTTTGTTGTATGGGAGCCCCCCTTAAATATTTATTTTATTATGTTTTTATTTGTTGTAATAGCGGCAACCGAAATACATCATCTGTGAAAATTTCAGCTGCCAAGCTATCATGGTTCATGAGATACAGCTCGGTGACAGACAGACAGACGGACATCGAAGTCTTAGTAATAGGGTCCCGTTTTTACCCTTTGGGTACGGAACCCTAAAAATAAAACAGCGTGTCTCCGAATTCGCGTAAAACGGGATAGCGTAAGTCGGGGTATTTCTGTATAGAAAATCAAACCGTATAACATCCACAATAAGGTTAAATTATGTTTAAAGTAGTGAACCTGTCACGAAACTAGACCCACCTCTCTTCGGCTGGTGTTGATGGCTATCTGCTTCGCATGCGGTGTAGTGGAAATAAAGAAAACATGTTGTTTCTATGTCTACTCTAGTACTATGTCTATTAATTCTATTGTTTATATTAGGCGGATGGATGCACCCTTGTCATATTAGGAAAGAAACTTAGAAATACAATTGCAGCCATCGCCCATCATCATCATTTCGTGGCAGTGGCTAAGAAGTTTTTTTTGTTTCGTTTTTGTATTTTATTTACCCACAACATGTAGATAAAACTTAGCACAGCCTAAAGAAAAATATGACAAAGGTGCATTCTATTGTCTATTTTAGGCGGATGGATGCACCCTTGTCATATTAGGAAAGAAACTTAGAAATACAATTGCAGCCATCGCCCATCATCATCATTTCGTGGCAGTGGCTAAGAAGTTTTTTTTGTTTCGTTTTTGTATTTTATTTACCCACAACATGTAGATAAAACTTAGCACAGCCTAAAGAAAAATATGACAAAGGTGCATTCTATTGTCTATTTTAGGCGGATGGATGCACCCTTGTCATATTAGGAAAGAAACTTAGTACCATTGCAGCCATCGCCCATCATCATCATTTCGTGGCAATGGCTAAGAAGTTTTTTTTGTTTCGTTTTTGTATTTTTTTTACCCACAAAATGTAGATAAAATTTAGCACAGCCTAAAGAAAAATATGACAAAGGTGCACCCATAAAGTAACTAAAAAATTTTTAGCATTTTATTAGAACACTAATGTTATATATTTAGTGATAAATCTAACGAAATTGACCAGTTCGCGTCAATTTCTATTTCGAGTAGAAACTAGTTACAAATTAACTAAAAATCGTGATAACTAACTTTAATTTGAACTAATAGGCATGATGAGTTTGTAAAAAAAACATCGCAATTAAAGTAGAGACAAGATAATAGGTCACTTTTGACATTTCATTTTATGCAAAGAAAAATATACCTTGTACTAAAGGAATAAAACTCCAAGCCGTATTCGAGAACACTTATCGGTCGTCGTCAATATTGTTTTCATGAGTATTATTCCTTTAGTGTAAGGTATATTTTTCTTTGTATTCATGAACTGTCAAAAGTGACCTATTAAAATGACTCCACTTTAGTGTGTATATTGAACACGTATATTTCTTTTGTTGATCAAACACAAAATGACAAAGAGTCACGTACGGCAGTGGGGGCTCGCTACGTCACTTCTGTGTAAAAAAATAGCTAGGCGTGACGTCACGCGGAACTTTGACAGGCTGTATTACCATATTTTTTCATTTAATTGGTCAACAAGAAAAAATACGTGACTATTACTTTTTTTTTCAGTCATCTAGTCTATTTGTCAGTGCAAATTAATTTTAGTGAATTATGAGAAAATAATTCATTCTCTATGTTAACTGTTCTAATTTTTATTTAATTCTAAATTATTGCTTCTTATATTATTTTTGTATCATAACAATCAATGTATGCGTTTAGAGGAGTAGAATTTGATCAAAATTAGGAGTAATAAAATAGGATAATTTTAAACATACTTCAAAATAAGCGTAAAAATAGAACTACATTGACTGCAAAAAAAAACCAGCATTTTAGTGCCTATTTACTGAAAAATCCCCGACACATTGACAACCATTTTGGGCACATTTGTAGAATTTTGGTTCTTCCATCCCCACTTTAACCCACCATAACTCTTAAACGGCTCAATCGATTTTTATAAAACATAGCTAAGAACACTCTCGATTAAGTCTCCTTTCATCCAAAAAAAATAAACTGAAATCGGTTCAGTGGTTCGGGCGCTATGATGCCACAGACAGACAGACAGACACACAGACAAACAGACACGTCAAACTTATAACACCCCTCTTTTGCGTCGGGGGTTAAAAATATTTTATAAATTGATTTTTGTATCTAAGGCCACATATTTTTCGAGCAATGTCGAATCGAATGTAATGAGAATGATACGACCGAGAATTTTCAGCTTATACAAATAATAAAAATAGTCAAAAAAAAATCAAATCAAAGTTGCACTTTGTATGTGATAGCTGATCCTCGAAATTCGGGTAAACTGGGTAAATACTTTAGTAAAAGTTGTTTATTATGATATTCTCATACAACGACTCAATCTCCCCCTTTCGACTGGAAAGCACCCTTTCTGAATAATGCTGCGTACACTAAATAATCGGCCAAGTACGAGTCGGACTCGCGCACGGAGGGTTCCGCACTGTATGGGAGCCCCCATTAAATATTTATTTTATTATTTAACTGAATATATAAATAAATATTCTGTGAAAATTTCAAGCATCTACCTGTTACAATTATTAATACAGAGCGAAAAACGGCTAAAAATCAGATTTGTTGTATGGGAGCCCCCTTTAATTATTAATTTTTATAGCGGCAACAGAAAAACATCATCTGTGAAAAATTCAGCTTTCTAGCTATAACGGTTCATGAGATACAGGTTGGACACAGACAGACAGACGGACAGCCGAGTCTTAGTAATAGGGTCCCGTTTTTACCCTTTAGGTACGGAGCCCTAAAAACGACACAGCCGAACTAATACCACCTCTTTTTTTAGCGTTCCGTACCCAAAGGGAAAAACGGGACCCTATTACTAAGACTTCGATGTCCGTCTGTCTGTCTGTCCGTCTGTCACCGGGCTGTATCTCATAAACCATGATAGCTAGGCAGCTGAAATTTTCACAGATGATGTATTTCGGTTGCCGCTATAACAACAAATACTAAAAACAAAATAAAATAAATATTTAAGGGGGGCTCCCATACAACAAACCTGAATTTTTAGACGTTTTTCGCTCTATATTAATAATGGTACCAGGTAGATGCTTGAAATCTTCACAGAATATTTAATTTTATATTCCCTTTAATAATAAATAATGAAATTAAAATAAAATAAATATTTAAGGGGGGCTCCCATACAGTACGGAACCCTTCGTGCGCGAGTCCGACTCGTACTTGGTCGATTATTTCTATAGTTAATATATGAAAGAAATATCAAATGATAAAGGTCCACAATCTAAACGCATACATCAATCTCAATGAAATATCTACTCTCTGCCTATAGTAATAAGGTTGTAATCTTACCGCCAGGCCCGTGGGTGACCGCCAAGGACGGAGGGGGAGGTTGTATTTTCGGCTCCGACTTTCGATTGACGAAATACTGGGACAGAAGTTTGTTGCGCAGTTGGTTACCCTGGAAATATAGACAACTCTATTTGTACAAGGTCTGCCTCGGTGGCTCAGTGGTTAGTGACCCCGACTACGGGGATCAAAGTGGGTTCGATTCCCACCCAAGGCAAATATTTATGTGATGAACATAGGTGTTTGCTCTGTGTCTGGGTGTTATTTAGGTATATCTAGGTATACAGGGTTATTTCTAGTCAATTAGCACCCTTTTAGGGGCTTATTCTGTACATCAAAACTAACAGCTTTTGTTCTGCGACTTTTGTCAGAACTCAAATAAAAATCAGCTGTTCCATACATTTTGTCGCGGGTGAACGATATTTTTCTATGGAACAACATTTTTTTGAGTATTGACAAAGTCGCAGAACAAAAGTTATTAGTATTGAGGTACAGAATAAGCCCCTAAAAGGATGCTAATTGATTAAATAAATAAATAATAAATATTATGGGACATCTTACACACGGTCTCTGACCCCAAACTAAGCATAGCTTGTGATATGGCTGCCAGAGACTGATATACCACACATACATATTTTGAATAGTAGTAGTACCTAAATAACACCCAGACACAGAGCAAACACCTATGTTCATCACACAAATGTTTGCCCTGGGTGGGGATCGAACCCACGCCTCTTTGACACAGAAGTCATATTATAAATAACCATTATGATTAGAAATAACCCTGTATGAATGTATTTAAAATATGTATATGTAGACTATGTAGTATATTAGTCTCTAGCAGCCATATGTTAAGCTTTGCTTAGTTCGGTGTCAGGGACCGTATGTAAGATGCCCACTAATATTTAATTTTTTTAGGATTATTTTCATTAGGTGTATATGCCGAATCATTCAACTTGGCGGTTGTAATGTTAGCTACAAGCTGTGGATAACCCAATCCTCGCGCAGCTGCGTAAGCTTCATTCGTCAGGATTGAGATATCCGCAGCTTGTAGCTAACATCACAACCGCCAAGTTCTATGATTCGGTCTATACTAAGCTAAAAGAGGGTGATCATCGAAATAAACAACTTTCACCATGGGGCCAACTCAAAATTCGAGACTTAATAATAATCAGCTGTTCCGTACAATATCGACAAAATGTATGAAACAGCTACTTTATGATGGTCCGAATCATTCTGCTAGCAAAGTACCTGCACCCTTTCTGAAGAACCCTAAATATGTTCGAAAATCTAATAAAATTTAACAAAATACGGATGTAAACATACAGTGAAAGAGTTTTACAAAAACAATAGTGCAAAAAGGTTTTCCCGTACCGGGAATCGAACCCGAGCCTCCTGGGTGAAAGCCAGGTATCCTAGCCACTAGACCATACGGGATACTGACTGAGACATCGAAATTTACAATTTCAAGCAATACACTAATCCAAAGCTTCGACAAAAATATGACCAAACAATGACGTCACAACATGTTACGAATCAAAGTAAATAATATATTTCACGCTGAGTTGGGATCGGTTTTCGTGGCATACCGCGAGCACTTGCTGCATAATTACTGTTACTGTTTGTCGTTTGCTCGTTTTTTCTTCTTTTTGTTATTAGCTGTGATTGTTCATCTATGTCACGAAATAAACGTTATTTCTTTCTTTCTTTTATAAAGAAGTATGTATGTAACACTTTTGCTATTTAAATATTGAAGGCGTAAAACTTTTCATCACTTTGACCATTTCAAAGTCCCGGGACACGAGACAGCCTACAACCAACGTCCCGAGACCCGAGACAGCCTACAACCAAAGTCCCGGGACACGAGACAGCCGACAACCAAAGTCCCGGGACACGAGACAGCCGACAATCAAAGTTAGGACTTCGAGACTGCTTTTATTCAAGAATCAGCTGTTCCATACAAAATTATAACTTGGAATCGACAAGATGTATGAAACAGCTGATTTTTTTCTCAAATTCGGGGTTGCCCTCATAGTAAGTTATTCCATAATAATGGTCTTAATCAACCTCAGCACCTCAGTACAGGGTAGGCAGATAACCCTGTATAACGTGACCTGTAGGTATTTATTGTTTTGTCAATAAAATTAGATATGAGTTCAAAAAAATCCTGGGAAGTCGGTTTAAAACTGCGTTACCTTTTCCCCATACTCGGGGTCGACGGCCATCATTTCTCGAAGCGTGCGCAGCACTTTGACGCACAGCTTCTCTTCCTTCTCTTCTAGAAGCTTCTCCGTGTGACGGATCAGTCTGCAAGTTGGAAAGAGAAGGGTATAGTAGGGTTTCACAAGTTTGAGAAGGACGGCCGAACGCGGTCAAAACTATAATCGTTATGACTACAGTAAAATACGTGATGTCTCGTTATAATAGGCTCAATTTTAAATGCTTTACTTTACAGATTTAAACTGACTAAAAATATAGGTTATTTTGATTTGCAGTCTTTTAGACAAGGAGAGCTACACTTTAAAATTATAATTAAAGCTAACAAAAAGCCTTTAAATTGGTTGGGCATATTATAAAGTTATTTACTCTAGCAGTTCTCCGAATAATAGACGTCACAGCACATCTCTTTAGCTAAATCTTCATAACACAGGACAAGTAGGAGGACGCCACATTACCTCCCCTACACTGTCGATTTTCCTTCGATACGTACGAAGCGGTTTGACTCAACATTTCTGATTCGTACCGCCAGGTAATGGAACAGTCTTCCTGCTTCCCTGTTTCCTAAGAGATATAATCTAAAGCTTTTCAAGGTCAGAGTGAATATGTATCTTCTAGGTCTGCGTGCTTCATCTTCGACGACAACGTCGCTTACCATCAGGCGAATTGGTGGTCAAACGCCTTACTCGCGATAAAAAGAAAAAAAAATAAGCCTGAATCTCGACTCGCTCTTGACCGACTTGGTTAATACTCAAAAATCTTGTTATGGTGCCGCCACACTCCACGAGGCGACACGAGCACCGCAGCTGTAGCTAACTTCACATCGTAAACAAGTGCACAAGTCGGCGATTTGAAGTTTGAAAAGCTTCTCTAACTAACTTCACTTCGCCGACTTGTATACGATGTGAAGTAAGCTACAGCCGCGGTGCTCGTGTCGCCTCGTGGAGAGTATGGCGGCACTATTAGGATTTAAATACTAAAAGATTTTGCCAAATATTATACTTTGAGTTACCTGGATATGAATATCCCGCTTGTGTCCGGCTGCGGGGCTTCCCCGGGACTGGTGAACAGTAGGTGCGGCTTGTACAGTATGTCCACCAGTAAGGACAGCTCCGCCTGTAGCAACGGCCTCAGTTGTTCCTCGAGCAAAGCCACGATCTCTTGCAAGCCTTCCATCACTGAACGGTCGTTTTGTAGATTCGACTGAAATGTACGATAAAAAAACAATTAAGTATGTATTTGTAGAAGAGTTTCTGACCGAACGAAATAAAACGTCGTCGCTTTATGCTGCGAGATTTTGATTCTACTTCTTGTGGAGTCAACGATAAGATTAGCGTTGAAACAGTGTTATTTCTAATCATCTAGCATCCTTTCAGAGGCTTATTCTGTACATCAAAACTAACAACTTTTGTTCTACGACTTTTACTATTTCTTTAAAAAAAAAAGTTGTTGTTCCATAGAAAAAAGTCGTTCACCCTCGACAAAATGTATGGAACTGCTGTTTTTTTTTTTACTTTTAACCAAAGTCGTGAGTTTTGATGTACAGAATATGCCCCTAACAGGATCCTAACCTAATTGATTAGAAATAGCCCTGTATAAAGCGTTTGACCAGTATAAAGGCTATAGATGCGGCAGCAGCGTTAGCCTCACATAGAACATCTCGTGTGCACACTTGTTGGTGCACAGTAGGTACACCATGGTCTTCTCGAATACCGTCTGGACCTTGACTTCAAATTCCAGAGAAATGGTTACGCTGCTAAACTTCTCTAATCATCGTTTCAATGGATCTCCAATAAGACCAGTTGAAAGCAGCTTGCATTCAGCGCGGTCCTACAGCCTCGATGAGGTCATCCGTCCACATTTTGGGTGACCGAGGACTTTTTAACCTTTTCGGTCATCATTCCTCTGTGCTAAGTACTTTGCTGACAGTCATTAAAACCTGCAAATCAACTGGATGACACTGCAAATATAGAGTAGAAGCGGCAGGTACCTGAGAAGCTATCTTCTCCAGTTTGGAAGTCTTGGAGGCGAGTAGCCAATTGCCAATCTTCTCGAACAGTCTGTATCTTGGATTTATATACCATAGGCATGGTCACGTTACGAGATTTTGCTGGAAACATGAAGTGAAAGCCTCAAGTACCTGAGAAACCATCTTCTCCAGTTCAAGGGTCTTAGAGGCGAGCATCTACTTACCAGTCTTCTCCAACAGTCTGTATCTTGGATACAAATACCATAGGCATGGTTACGTTACGCGATTTTATTGGAAAACAGTTTACCTGAGAACTTACTTGAGAAGCCATCTTCTTTAGAGTTTATAAGTCTCGGAGACGAGCAGCCACTTTCCGGTCATCTCTAACAGTCTGTAACTTGGATTTAAATTCCAAATTTTGCTGAAAACATGGAAGAGAAAGCAGCAGGTATCTGAAAAGCTATCTTCTTCAGTTCAAGGGTCATAAGCGGTGTCTAATAATGTCGGTTTGAAATAGCTAGCATCCAGCACGCTCGCAGGAGCGCGATAGGTCAGAATTTTCGACCTTATCCGTCATCAGTACTCCCTGTCCACGGCCATTTCAACTCGCCAATCCGCTAGAAACATGAAGTACAAGCCTTGTGTACCTGAGAAGCCATCTTCTCCAGCTTGGAGGTCTTGGAGGCGAGCAGCCACTTGCTGGTCTGGCGCGAGAGCTGCGCCGCCTTCTCGAACACCGTCTGGATCTTGGCTTCCAACTCCAGAGGTATGGCTATGCTGCGAGATTTCGCTGGAAACAACAGTTTTTACTATGTTAATCCTTATCCGTACTAATATTATAAATCTGAAAGTGTGTTTGTTGGTTTGTTACTCTTTCACACAGCAACAGAGCAACGCAACGGATTAACTTGATTTTTGGCATGGATAAATGGTCAGAGTGACATAGGCTGCTTTTTATCCTAGAAAAATCATAGGTTTTAATGGGATAGCCACAAAAGTCAAAATATCACGCAGCAAAAGCCATCAAAAGCTAGTACTTCTTTAAAATTGCTTTCATAGTGGGAGGCAAGTCAAAAACCGGCCAAGTGCGAGTCGGACTCGCGCACCGAGGGTTCCGTACAAACCTGCAAGGTTTACAAAGTTCGTTCATTACGACAAAAAAAGTAATAAGTTTATATTTATTAAAAAATATATATTTTGTAATGTAACTAAAAATTTAAGGTTTTCGGAATTTTTCCTTTATGTGTGCTATAAAACGTTGCTTCATGCCAAATTTCAAGATTCTAAGTCGACTGGAAGTACCCTTTAGGTTTTGATTCCCTTGCGAGTACTTGCGAGTTTCAAAATTTGCGGCATAAACGGCTGTATCTTTTGATTGCGTTGGCTTAGAAGTTTGATTTTTTCACAGCTTCAAGGGACAGTAGACCTGAGTAATTGATATAAATTTCAGCTTCATACCTCCACGCGTTCCTGAGAAAAAGGGTCTTGACAGACGGACAGACGGACAACAAAGTGATCCTATAAGGGTTCCGTTTTTTCCTTTTGAGGTACGGAACCCTAAAAATGATGAATATGAAAACAAAATCGAGGGATACAGTTTGGTCAATACAGCTTCGTCATCATCTTCATCCAAATTCAATTACATCATTGGACAGCTAAGAGATTTGAACCAATATGAACTGTGACGCAGCGCGTGGAGGGGAAGCGCCGCCATTTTGAAGTCATTTCGCTTAGGTAAAAAATTGACGTACAATACGGCTGTGTGTATAACACCACCACACGTCATTTTTATAATTTATTATGGCTCAGAAAACTGGACTTATACAGAAGTCTTACGTGGTGTAGAAACATGGCGCTGAGCTTGAAGTTAAACTTCAAGTCGAGTATAGATCGAATCAAACTTGTTGACGGCTGTGATGATAGCTACAAAACCCAATCCTGACTGAAGCTCACTTAACAGCTGCGCGAGGGTTGTAGCTAACTTCACAGCATTAGTTAGGACACGTGGCCATGACAATGATGCAACTTACCGACTTCACTCAAGGTCCGTATGCATTTCTCTACGTTGAGTTTTTGCGGCGGCGTGAGCCACGGGCATTGGTAGATGCTGAACGTAGTCTGGAGAAGCTTCACGAATATCGACTGCCTCGTCTGAAAACAGAATACACAAAATAATTATTATTTTATCATAAAAAAAGAAACCACGTAAAACAATCATAAATTTAAAAAAAAATATAGCAATCAGTACTATATTTTTACTTACATCAAAATAGGTGAGCATCTATTCCATGGTAGCAAGAAAAGGAAAATAATATAACAGTCGGCATTAGTCATTGACAAAGATCCTAATAAGTCTGATTACAAAGGCGCCATCGTAATTATATTAGCTAAATAGCATAGTTCTGTTTCTTTTTCACTTTAGGCATTCGATGGAGAGAACGCTTTTTACGTTGCTATTAAATTTACGCTGGCGCCTCTGTGATCGGGCTTACTATCCTACAAATATTATAAACGCGAAAGTTTGTGAGTGTGTGGATGTTTGTTACTCTTTCACGCAACTGAACGGATTGCGAGGCGAATAATAATGCTGATACATCAGATATATATAATTTATAAAAATATTACCTACGTGACACGAAGTGCACCGCGTCAGCTAGTATTATATATGTATGTATTGGAAGCCCTATAAGGAGGTCAGGAAGTGACTAGCCTGCACAGTGGTGCTCTGGTCGCTGAAGGGCGAGTTGAAGAATGTGCAGATAGTATGCATGAGCACGTCGGTCACGTAGCTGGTCCACGCGTTCCCTGGCGGCTTGCTGCGACGAGGAGAGAACGTGGGTTCCGTCGACGGAGACGATGACGACCCTGGGAAACAGAATACAGTCATCAAAAAATCGGCCAAGTACGAGTAGGACTCGCGCACGCAGGGTTCCGTACTGTATGAGAGCCCCCCTTAAATATTTATTTTAATTTAATTTAATAATTTATTATTGAATTGTACATACAACTAAACATTCTGTGTATATTTCAAGCATCTACCTGTTACCATTATTAATATCGAGCGAAAAATGGTTAAAAATTCAGGTTTATTGTATGGGAGCCCCCCTTTAATATTAATTTTATTTTGTTTTTAGTATTTGTTATTGTAGCAGCAACCGAAATACATCATCTGTGAAAATTACAGCTTTCTAGCTATAACGGTTTATGAGATACAGCCCGGTGACAGACAGACAGACAGACGGACAGACGGACAGCGGAGTCTTAGTAATAGGGTCCCGGAATTTTTAAACCGCCTGAAGGCCTCTGACATGGCTGAACGGTTAAAACAGCCGGGGCCTATAGTCTGACCGTTTAACTGAGTCCTCGCCTGCGCGGGTACAGGGGCGTGGGGGTAGACGACAAAGGGGGACTGAGACAGGTGCGGGCGGCGGGTCCCCACCGCCTGCACCTGTCTCAGTCCCCCTTTGTCGTCTACCCCCACGCCCCTGTACCCGCGCAGGCGAGGACTCAGTTAAACGGTCAGACTATAAAACTATCATAATCTCAAATTTCATGCAATTTGGTTCACAAAGTTATAAGACTTTGTCATATTAGGACAGACTTGTGTTGAGTTATGCCAGAACTCGTATAACAAACGTTGTGATGTCAGCTTTATAGTCGTGCGAGATTGTTGATGTTTCAAAAGTGAATTTATATAGGTACACATTATATTTTGTATTTACCTGGTGTAGGGTCGCATTGTAATATAGCGTGCATGTCTTGAAGGAAGGATCGTTCGAACAGATCCCACATGTAGTTGGAAGAGTATATCTCCTTCATTTCCACTTCAGTGTCTATGTAACAGTGGTTTAGGAACCCAACGTACGCTTCTTTCACCTGGAAGAACATATTTTTGACAAATGTAGCATGAACAACATGTTATTTTCGTGGTGAAATATTCTCGACGACTTTTGTTGACGTACGTTGATGGTACGAACGTAGCAGAGCGTATTGTGTTGTTTTCCGTGCCTGATGTTTTCCTAGTACGGTCATGATATGGTAAGTTATAGTGGCATATATTTGTATGCTATTATTTTCCATGAAAATAAAAATATGTTTAACGGCGTCTCTCTAAAGCATCACATAGACAGTTGCGGCCTATTTGCAGCTAAAAACTAAGGTGAAAATCAGTTGATGCACTTTCTGACCACTAATTTTGTTGTTAGGTGTGAGTAACTCGTAAACCTACTCAAACCTCATGGCTGCTAAATTAGTTTTCGTAAAAATAAAATTAGTAGTTATATAAACTAATCAAAATCTATTAGATGATTTTGATCATGCTTCGCACACTAGGTTTATAGACATGTTATTTTTGTGATAAACATTTCAAAATTTGACGCGCTCGCAGGATTTGAACCTGCATCCCTATGGGATTCCGGCCCAGATGCTGCAGATGCCATTATGAAGCACGATAAAAATCATCTAATTGATTGAGCAATGCGCCATCTCTCGTTAATGGTTAGAAGTTCTGATAATTGCACATTGAGTGACGACTG
The DNA here is from genome assembly GCA_964007245.1 of Hypomecis atomaria. Taxonomy (NCBI): domain Eukaryota; kingdom Metazoa; phylum Arthropoda; class Insecta; order Lepidoptera; family Geometridae; genus Hypomecis; species Hypomecis atomaria. The sequence goes on from OZ023305.1 coordinate 3,807,173, forward strand.
TCTGGTTCAACACAGTTCTCACAGATAGCGCTTCCAACACTGTAGAAGTTGTAGTAAGATGATAAACACTTCACTAATTTGGCGGGTTCGTAGTACAGCGTTCTAGCTTAATTGGACAAAGCATCTGGGCCAGAATCCCAGAGGGATGCCGGTTCAAATCCTGCAAGCGGGTCAATTTTTGAAATGGTTTTTCACAAAAATAACATTCTAATCAAAATCTATCTGTTAAAGGTAAAAATCCCAAAAAATGAATTTCAATCAGCCTTTAAACTAAAGTGACTTTACTGGTGTCGTACCTCAGGTATACAGTCCTTGTGCGTGATCATGGATACTATATCATCAAGCGGCAGCAAGCTGTGACACTTGATCTCAGTGTACACATTCTTGCCCATTGTGCAGCAAGTCAGTAATTTCACTAGTTGGATGTGGTACCTGGAACATTTTTCATCACATTTTGGATCATATAATTTCTATTATTATATTTAAATAATTTCAATATTGTCCCTTCGTTTTCAGTGGTTGAGTGACGGAAAAGTTGCTAAAAACATTGCGTGACTATAGTCTGACCGCTTAACTCATTCCTCGCTTGCGCGGGTACAGGGGCGCGGGGGTAGACGACAAAAGGGGACTGAGACAAGTGCGGGCGGCAGCTAAGTTAAGCGGTCGGATTATAAAGCGAAGGACCAGTATTCAAAGTAAAGATTACCTCAAAGCCTCTTGCATTTCTCCGGTTTGTTTGTATTGCCTCATCATTTGGAGGAAGTAGTTGAAGGATACCTTGTCGTTGTAGAAAACCAGCACGTCCTCACCGGAGTTCACCATCTGAAAACGATAATCGTTTTCTTTTTTTTACCTATGTAATAAAAAATAATAAGTATTTGGAGACAACTTACACACTCTCTTACATGTCTGGCTCCAAATTTAGCATAGCTATATGTGCCAGACACTGTTTAAATGACACATATGTTCAAATACATACTTTTATAGAAATTAACATCTAGACACATAGCAACCACCCAATTTCATCAAATAAATGTTTTTCCTGGCTGGAGATTGAACCCAGAATCTTTGGTCCAGGATTACGGGTTACTAAACACTGGGCCACCGAAGAAGTATGATAAAAATAAAAATCTGATCTTGAATGCGGTCTATTAGTAAAGGAGAGCAACACTTTAAAATGATAGAGCTGTCAATAGGCCTTTAAAATAATTGTCCCCATTGAAGGACTAGGAAGGTTGTAGTTCTACGGTTGATACGAGATCAACAATGGCGGGTTTTAAAAGGTTCTGCTATATGTTTTATAAAAAATGAACACAAGGCGAGTCGTAGTGCAGATTAGTGCAGTAGTAAATTTACATGTCAAAATGTATTATGAAGGACTACGTCCGAAAGTCGGCGTTCTACGGCTGACACGAGAGCAACAATGGTTCTAACATTGCGTGAGCATAGCGAGCGCGATCTGTTTTAAATAAGTCCAGTTTATCAACGTATAAATTTTGTTTCCTGGCATATTTTTGAGAATTGCTCAAAAATAGACACGAAGCGATAGTGCAGTAGTAAATTCACATGTCAAGTGGCGGCACGGAGTCGGGATTAGCGCAGCTTGGAGCTTCACAGACGTCATCAAGTTTGTTTCGGCCTATGACTTACCTCTTGCATGACCAAGTCTTGACTCCTCCGTATGTACTGCGTGTCGGCGTGCACTATCGTTTGCAAGAAGTGTAAATACGCGGGTCTTCTCCCACGCGACTCGATGCAGTGCACGAAGTGAGCAACTACTTTCTCGTTGTTCTCGTGGGCGCACAACGTTGCGTTGTCTTTGAATATGGCGCACACTGTTTGGGCTTCGCGAATCTGAAAAAGTAGGTTTTTATTTTATTATTTAGGGTTCCCTAGCCAAACGGTAAAAACGGTAATCTATTACTAAGACTCCGCTGTCCGTCTGTCTGTCACCAGGCTATATCACATAAGCCGTAATAGCTAGAGAGTTGAATTTTTCACAGATGATGTATTTCGAATGCCAAACAAATACTAAAAACATGGTATTCAAGGGTGGCTGCTATACAACAAACGTGATTTTTTGCCGAGGGGCTCCATACGGTACGGAACCCTTCAAGCGCGAGTCCAATTCGTAAATGAAATATTTGTTTATCATTTGTAAACACAAACTTAGAATTTGGAAACATTTGTAGATCAAATTAAGGAGAAGGTAGAAGTCATGTCATACAGAAAGGTGAAGACACTGGCCGAAGTCCGCGAGATGCGGAAGTTGCTCCATCGACAAGAGCCGAGCAATTATGAATGAATGAATGTAAATACAAGCTTTCCCCAACAAGTCCAGCTCCTTTGTTGTGTTCACGTTCTGGCGTTCGGCTTCGCTGTTTCTCCTGCTCACACCAGTCACTCGCACAATGAGAGCAAGCGGTAGGAAAATCAGAACGCCAGAACGTGTAGACATTATAGGGGCAGGGTTATTATCAGGGGTTGATTACAAAGAAAAAGTAGGTAGAGATGTATGTTCATATACCCCATCATTTCTACCATAGCAAAGGGACAAATTGTCTTTTCACGAAATTATCACATCGAAGGTATGGAATCACTGACTGACTGACTGACCGACTGACAAGTAACTTTAAAAGTGGATTAAATATTTAGATTCCTTTGCTAGGAGTACTGTTGTGAGAGGTTGTAAGCCACCTGAAAACCCTTGGCGTGGCTAAACGGTTAAAACGATCGGAGTGTAAAATTGAATGTCGTTTGAGCCCTAAGACAAGGATCCAGCCTGATAAGATTACACTAAAAAAAGTTCTATTGATAGGAGCTTTAAAAAGTACATATAAAGCTCTTACCCCAGCATTCAAAAAGAGATCTAAATGCTTGTGCAGTATGGTTTGATTCTGCTGGTTGCCGAGGCAAAAGTGTTGTAGGAACTCGTGCGCGAGCGCCAGGAGCTCGTCCATCGCCGCGTCGTCTTCATCGTGCGGGACCTGCCATTCAAAAAGAGATCTAAATGCTTATTCAGTATGGTTTGATTCTGCTAGTTGCCGAGACAAATGTTGGAGGAACTCGTCGTCTTCGTCGTGAGAGATCTGCCATTCAAAAAGAGATCTAAATGCTTGTGCAATATGGTTTGATTCTGCTATTCGCCGAAACAAATGTTGGAGGACCTCGTCGTCTTTGTCGTGACGGAGATGCCATTCAAAAAGAGATCTAAATGCTTGTGCAATATGGCTTGATTTCGCTGAGTTGCCGAGACAGAAACGTTGCAGTATGATATTGTGAACGCCAATATTCCTTAGTAAGCGTTTTTCGTGTCGCCTTGGACGATTGGTTTCACTAACACCACTATTATCTTACGTGCAGTATTTTATGCCTTATTATTTAACATTAAGAGCTATATTTCCATACCTGCAGTAGGTCCAGCACGATGTTGTGGACGCCAATATTCCTCAGTAAGCGTTGTTCGTGTCGTCTCGGACGATTGCTCTCACCGGCGCCGCTATTTCCTTGAGTGCAGTACTTTATCATTCGCTGTAGAATCTGTCAACATTACAAATTTACCTTTTAACCTTTTGGGCGCCAACACAATTTTTTTTAAATTTCATATTATGGAAACCGGTTTTGATAAATCCTTACATAGTATAAAATAAAGTCGCTATTTTCGTTTGTTTATTTGTATGCTTAAATCTTTAAAACTACGCAACGGATTTTGATGCGGTTTTTTTTAATGGATAGAGTGATTCAAGAGGAAGGTTTATAAGTATAAAAATTCCCGAAATTCCCACGGGAACGGGCACAACGCGGGTAAAACCGCGGGGCGCTGCTAGTCAACAATAAATAAACAATTCGAGATATTATTCGAATATTCGAATTTTGTACACGATGGAAGGCGGTTTTGCCATTTTTTGCGAAAAATAATTATTTTAAATTATTATTATAATACCAGCCTCCATATACTTTGTGGAGGTGTCCTTTACCTCTTTAATTTTCTTATATTCGTTGTGGTCGTGTTTGGCCGTTTTCGAAGTGTCTAGAACGTTGTCCATAGAAGCGTTTCTCTCTAAGATCGCTCCACCCGGGCCCACTGTGCCCGATAAACCTGTAAGGGAAAAACAACCTTTATGCGATGATTATAAAGTCCAATTTTATTTTATCATACAAAGCCGTTGAAATATAGACCAGTAAAAATAGCGTTTGTTTGGTTAACCTCGCACTAAATTTCGGAGCCCATTTTTTTTTGTTTTAAGGCTTCTTTACTGGGACATTTAATCATAATCATAATCATTTATTTCATAAGTACTATTCATACGTCATGTCAGGATAATCAATTAATAATAAGATCAAAATAGTACAAAATAATAGAAACAATGTCAAATAAAAATAACAATAGATTAGGTTACAAATTAATATTATTTATAATGTTAATTAAATAACCTAATGCTGACAGATCTAGGCGGAGCTTCAAGCGCCATCTTGAAAAAAGTTTATGACCTCATCTCGGAAACTATGCAATTTAGGGCGAAAGTTATTAAGACCTTTATTGTAAGTAGAGTTTAAAAATATCACATTCTTTATTTTTAAACTTTTTTGTAAAACTTAAACTAACTTTATCTATCTCGGCGGATAACTCATAGATAGATAAACCGGTTCATTAAATTGGCCATAAATCGTAAACGGTAAGTTTTAAAAAAAGTATATGGGAAATAAAAGATTCTTCCCTACAATAATGGTCTCAATAACTTTTACTCTAAAGTATTTAGTTTCCGAGATTTCAGCCAAAAACGTTGTTTCAAGATGGCGCTTGAAGCTTCACCTGGATCTGTCAGCATTTTGGAAAAGTACTCAGCAAGAAAATGCTCAGTAAGAGACCCTGATAAAAAAAAAACCGGCCAAGTGCGAGTCGGACTCGCGCACCGAGGGTTCCGTACAAACCTGCAAGGTTTACAAAGTTCGTTCATTACGACAAAAAAAGTAATAAGTTTATATTTATTAAAAAATATATATTTTGTAATGTAACTAAAAATTTAAGGTTTTCGGAATTTTTCCTTTATGTGTGCTATAAAACGTTGCTTCATGCCAAATTTCAAGATTCTAGGTCGACTGGAAGTACCCTTTAGGTTTTGATTCCCTTGCGAGTACTTGCGAGTTTCAAAATTTGCGGCATAAACGGCTGTATCTTTTGATTGCGTTGGCTTAGAAGTTTGATTTTTTTACAGCTTCAAGGGACAGTAGACCTGAGTAATTGATATAAATTTCAGCTTCATACCTCCACGCGTTCCTGAGAAAAAGGGTCTTGACAGACGGACAGACGGACAACAAAGTGATCCTATAAGGGTTCCGTTTTTTCCTTTTGAGGTACGGAACCCTAAAAATGGATCTGAAATTTGGTGCAACATTCAAATCTTATTTTTACTGGCCTGAATAGGGGTTAGTTTGCAATGACACATTCGTACGGAAATGGGCTTATTAGATTAGTCTAAATGAACATAGTCTTGTTGAGACTGTCTCACTCATGTCAGTAAGATAAGAATGAGACAGCAGACATATTACACAACAGTTACTCAATCAATCAATATATTTATTCATGTTAAGGTCACTCAAGAACAGTCAGAGTTGATAAGACTAATCTAATAAACCCAAGTTTAATAGGAGCATTGATAAGGTTGGCGAAAATCAGAAGTGGATATTAATATCTCGACAAATAAAGAAGTCACGTGCAACAATTAATATTGTATCGTAACGCGTGTCTCCGTTAATTGACCGAACTATGCTGAACTAAGAAGATCTTAAAACTATATCTGTTTTTTATAAATATGGTAAAGGCAAGCGGCACTTATGTATAGGCCAAATCATACAAGTCGGCGGATGTGAAGTCAGCTACAAGCTGCGCAATATCCAACCCTGACTGAAGCTCACATAAAGCTGCGCGTTGATTGGATATTGCGCAGCTTGTAGCTAACTTCACATCCGACAACTTGTATGATTCGGCCAATACTAAAAGTTACCATATAAAAAGTATTGCCAGCACCAGTAACCTTAGAAAATGTCTGGTATTCGTACTTTTACTAAACACGCTTCCTTCACAATTTTTGAAACATTTGAAAAAAGGTTCCAAGCATGTGACGTCACCATGCGATGCTCGACCAATGGCGAAGAAGCGACAGAAAACTTATTTACATAGTGAGAGTGCTATCTGCCTCTCATTTTCGGCGTGATGATAGAAAGAGATAGTATTTACCACAGTAATAAGGCCTTCTCATTCTTCGGTCTACTACGACATGGACGGGAGCAAAAACTGTGGGGAAAAATACACCTAAAGAGTGCAACACTGGATTTTTTGTTTGTGATTATTTTTTAGTCTAGGTTAATAACAAAAAATTATAGGAAAAATTAAAGTTTATTTTACTAAACGATCGTTAAAAGAAAATATCTAAATCTACAATTTGTCACGAAATGGTGGGGTTAATTTTTGGCCAAAATTTACTTATTAGGTGCTTAGGAAACGTACTGTTGTTTACTTTAGGGGCTACAAAAAACAGCGACTATCTAAGATAAATACTGTACAACAGATCCCTTATTGAGTTAGCTGTCTAGAGAAATATTATATCAAGGTAAGGCTGAATAAAACTTCTTGGCGAATGTGAAGTTAGCCGCAAACTGCGCATAACCCAATCCTGACTGAAGCTCATACTACAGCTGCGCGAGGATTGGGCTTTGCGCAGTTTGTAGCTAACGTCACAGCCGCCACAAAGTTTGATTCCGCCTATAATCACTTAATTTTACACTCAGTTATTTTTTATTGTCGCTAGTAAGATTTATGGTATTAGACACTACTAGACAGCTAACGTAATTGAGACGACAAAACTGCCTTTCTTATGATAAAAAACGTATGTGTCTACGTCGACGTCATCTGAAATTCGAACCTTATGACTGGAGACAGAAGCTTGCGTTTTCAGATCGCGTCGCAAGATACGAGTACATACGTTGTTTGTCATAAGAAGGGCAGAAAATAGGTTCTATTCTACGATATTCTGAAAATTCACAATTCATCTAACAAAATGTGCCAAGCGATATTATGCCCTATTATCTCACCGGTATGGTCGTCCATAAGCACCGCGCGGCCCTTGTTGAACACCCACAGTTCCGACTTCTCCACGCTTTGCCGGAGCAAGTCTAGGTCGGCCTTGATTTGTTTGTAGGATTCCACATCGGCGTCTGATACTAGTAGTTGGACCTAAGAATGGGAGATATTTTATATGAGAATGCAGCAAACAAGACAACCGGTGAACTTCTAATGGTAGGAGTTCACCATTGCCTATAGATTTAGAGTTGACCCAGGGTTACGGCCGGTTCACAGTATTCTGATAGGGTCTCATGCGAGAAATCGCTCATACAACTCTACACGCAATCGATAAAACAAATGCACCCGATAAAATGTACCAGTAAAACAGTTCTCAAGTGTGAACTGGCCATTACTTTTAAAACAACAACAATCTCGCAGGACTATATAGCTAAAATAAATAACCTGCATATTACATAAGTAAATACTTGCTTGAAAGAAACAAATAGCATCGTGTGTCCATACCCACCTGGGTATAATCTACCCCAGCATGATAAAGGAAGAAATTGTCTCTCGGACAATTTATCCCCTCGGGGTGCTTTTTACGTCGATTTCGTCTACGGAGACTATTTTCTGTTTCCAAATTGATTTCGGCTACGGGAACAATTTTCTGTATCTGGGTGGTTACTGAGGAGTCCTCACAGATAGATAATTCCTCAAGGTTGAGTATCCTCCAGGCTCCAGCAGTCATGGCTTGACAATGACATCTAACATTTAAAAGTGGATAAAATGGTTTCCTCCCTTTGCCGTGCTACTCGTGCTGGTTAGGTATACGTTACTTGTTTTAAAGCGGTGCTCACTTCTTGAAGTGCTAAAGTGCAGGAACCTTGTTGACCATTGTTGAACATTTTCTGTATCTGGGTGGTTACTGATGAGTATCCTCAGGGTTGGACATCCCCCAAGGTTGGGTAGCCTTAAGGTTGGATATATTCAAGATTGAGTTTCCTCAAGATTGGGTCTCCTCGAGGTTGGGCATCCTCAAATTGGGTATAGGTATAGTTACCTGTTTGAAAGCGGCGAGCACCTCCTGCCGCTGGCTGAAGTGGCGGAACAGGAGCGCCAGGGCTCCGGACACGAGCGCGGCCGAGGCTCCCTGCGAGCACAGCTGCAGCAGCACGCGCAGCACCATCCTACCTCCGCACTCGTCCAGGTCCAATCCGTCCCTGGGTCACGTTACATAACTCAAATCTCTTGTGACTTTCAGGGGTGTTATTTTTGAACATCGTACGGCTCGAACGTATACTTATATTTACTGACGACTTTTTCTTTTCCCCGAAATTTATTTAAAATTATCAATTTCACGCAGAACTTTAGTCCGAGTACCGGACATTTAGATAGCTATTTTACAAGAAACCATAGATTTTAAAAGAGAAAATCGTGAAATGGAACGTCAATTAAAAAAAGTAACATAAATTATGGCGAATGGTTATCGAACTGTCACTGTCAAAGTTCTGAGCCGTATAGAAGTAAAAAATAATGCCCCAGAGAAGTTATAAGTATAAAAATATACTCGGGACGTCTTAGGCTTGCTACACATATATTCGGGTCGGCTCGATCGGCACTGCCGGGCGGTAAAATGGAATGTGTGGTTAAATATTCAGGAGAAAAAGCAAATCGGTTTTAGCATAGCCGCCGGGTGGCCACAAGCTGGAACTTTCGGCAATGCGTGTATGTAGATTATTGTAGATGAATGCCTCTACCCACGGAAAGAAGCGTGACGGCTGAATGAAAGCCGAATTCTGACGATTAGACCCAAAGGAATCACGCGATCGGTACCGATCGACACAACGTATGTACCTAGTAGCTGCTTCGGGTTGAATTTGTCATTCAACAAATTGTGTCGAACCGACTGTGCCAACCCGAATATTAAATGAGTAGCAAGCCTTACAAGGTTTTTGACGCCAAACTAAGCAAAGCTTGTAATTTGGCTGGCAGAGACTGATATGCATACTTACATTTTTTAAATACATACTAATATTGCGTTTTCAAGCATGGCACAAACTGCTTAGCTGGCATATTCCATGCTTGCACATTTTCACATTTCTATATTTGGTTTGGGTGGTCTCTACTGCCAGGTCAAAAGCAGGTGTATTCATAGCAGATATTTTAACCGCGGTGCGATGCTCACGTCATCGAAAATCAGCTCTACTCGGTTTATTGTAAACTAGCTCTTGCCTACGTGATATTTTAGTTTATTTTACTTTAAAGATTAATCATACACACACACACATTACAACATACACCCACAATACCAAACCATTATCATAACGAAATATCCATCCATTCAATATCAAAGCCTGATTACGTGAACTATAAATTGCAATCGCGTCGACTCGCTTACACTTGTTTAGCAAACCTTACCTGCGAGCGAAATGGCGTCATGCAATCGTGTGAAAATTATTATTCACAGTATCAATCGTTTTAGTTAATATGCCTGAAAAACCTATACAGAATAAAAAAAATACAGAAACTATTGATTTTGTAAAGCGTTTTCAAAAGCAATAGCTAGAATTCGATGTAATGTAAGTTTTTAACGACCAATGTAACAAAAACAAAAGAATTTAAAAATCGAGCTTACTTCTTAAATATTAACTTCTAATGTACATAAAACTTCTTTGTAATGTACGAGAGAGATAACGCTCTACAAAACCAAAGGTTTCCGATTTTCGTCGATCGTCTATTTTTTCTTCGATATATCAACTGACAGCGTAGGACGTCCTCCCCACAAGGTGGACGAATGACCTCATTAAGACCGCAGGATCGCGCTGGATGCAAGCCGCTACCAACCGGTCTTATTGGAGATAGGAAAGGTATAATCCGCGCCACACAAATCGGTGGATGGGAGGTTAGGCGCAGAACACTGCGCAAAAGACAAAATATAGGTATGCGCGGGAGCCAGAGAGACTCGCGCCGGGGCACACCCGCCCGCCAACCTCATGCCTCCCGCGCGCTCCCTACGCCCGTGTTCACTACTTCGCCACTTGTGTAGGCATTGTGCACACATGCGCAATAATTAGCGAATCACGGCGAAGTGTCATCTGCGGCTAACTTCTCATCCGCCGACTTGCGTGGCGATACCTATACATATATGAACGTAAGACGACCAACCGGTCAACCGGTCTTATTGGAAATCCATTGGGGAAGCCTATGTCTGCCTATGAAAGCGCTGATTGGCCTGATTTACGAAATGAAGCTGTAATCCATAGCTCATAGAGCATATTTTGAACGGTGAAACATTTCAATGCATGTGAGCATTTTGCAAGCAAGCAACGCGCAGATTTTCCATTCGTTAGTAAACAAGAGGAGCTTGGTTCCGAAATTGGTCCCAATAGAAACGACATTGGTCACTTTATTGCACAGATTACCCCACAGATGCCGCATTACTAAAATATTTAAGATTAATTGTTTATGCTGTTTATTTTGTTTTGTTTTGCAGTGTTGTTTGCTTTGTGGTTTTGTTTAATTTTATTTTTGTCTTAATAAAAAATTGTCTATTGTCTAAATGAATAGGAATATAAGACGCGATTGCAAACAAGAAGCTAAAATTTGGACAAATCGTTCAATGTCATATATCTGTAGTAAATAATTTGTAACAAAGCCCGAGGTTATAGTTACAAATGGACATAGCATTTTATGACTAATATATAAGTTATAATCAGAAAAGAGTGTACAAAGCCGAAAGAAAGTTGAGGAAAAAAAAATAGCTGTCCCCATATTAGATTGCAACTCGGAAATGACTCAAATATGAATTTCATTTGTTTTTCTCGAATTTCAGGTGGCCTTAGAGTGAAAGTTGCTTATAATAACATTATAAATTAAAAATTATAAAACCCCCGACACAAAAATATTTGACAACAAACTTTCAATTGCCAACCATTTTGGGCACATTTGTAGAATTTTGGTTCTTCCATCCCCACTTTAACCTACCATAACTCTTAAACGGCTCAATCGATTTTTATAAAACACAGCTAAGAACACTCTCGATTAAGTCTCCTTTCATCCAAAAAAAACTAAACTGAAATCGGTTCAGTGGTTCGGGCGCTATGATGCCACAGACAGACAGACATAGACACAGACAAACAGACACGTCAAACTTATAACACCCCTCTTTTTCGTCGGGGGTTAGTGATTGTTTTAAAGAGCCTCTTTCGGTTTAGTACACTCTAACTGAATGGCCATGTATTTGTCGTATAATATTATGTACATTTGTGACTGTAGCCTTGAGCTTTGCTACAAATTATTATTGACTACACATATGGAACATAGAATAAGGACTTTTCCATTCATTAAAGATTGTCTGGAAGAAATCGCTTTTAGCGATAAAACGACCACTTTTTGTAACTTTCTTCTGTCGTTTTTCTTCATCTGTTATGTTTTTATTTCATGTGGTGTCAATAAAGTGTTCTTGTATTGTATTGTAATAATTTATTAATATTTAGCAACTTGTAGAATATTAGAGCGTAGTAGTATTTGACGTAATTACCAAGGGAAGGCAAAATTCAGGTGTTACCTAATTTGGTCGCTATGGCTGCATCTTGTAATTTGGACGGAAAAGTGGAATCTATTTGAGGTAATCTATGAAAGTCTGAGGCCATGTCACTGGACCAACATATTTGCTAGCACATTGGTTAAAGGATTACAAATCTTATTTTCATGCAGTTAGGACACATTCGTCGTGCAATGCTCGACTGCTCACACGTTATATGCAGTAAACATGCATACATAATTCTTACTAACAGATCTACATTTTTTGGCAGACAGCTGTCAGGCACAGTTTGTATTGCGCTGAAATAATTTGTATTACATTAGTGGAAATCTAGAAATAAGAAATTGTTATAAGACCCATAGAGAAAATCATTTAAAGCTATGTGTCGCTATACAACTTTGATCTAGGGATGATTTTTATAAGACACGTGTACGTGGGTCCAGACAGATCACGGATTGAAACTTGAAACTTTACATACATTTTGTGTCTTGTACCGACTGTGTCCGAACGGAACACGCTCGGGCCCGTACAGGACACTGACAGTACACTACGCAAAATGTATGGAACGTTTTAATCCGTGCCCCGTCCGGAACACATTTACGGCCCGCCCCGGACACGGCCCGGTCTAAATGAAATCATCCCGTAATGTTGATTATTTTTGTACATGTTCATCTTTGCTGTAAGAATGTTTCATGTAAATAAAGATAATGAACATTACAAACATTACGAACATTTTATTTATTATGTATTATTTACTACTATGGTAGGTACCAAGGGCGTGGCTCCCGCCGTATCAATTATACGGGGCCCCCCGGGCCACTGGGGCCCCGTATAATTGAATTGGATAAATCTTTACCCTTCATAAGTGCCCAAAACAAATTTTTACACGGGGCCCCGCCAAGGCACGCTACACCACTGGTAGGCACCTGTATATAATTATTTTTTGCAAAAAATAGCATGACCGACTTCAACCGTGTACAGAATTCACGAATATTTCTCACGGATCGATGTAGCATTTTCCACATTATTGTTGATTTTTTTTTTTCAAAAAAAAAATAAAAAAATTGGCTCCGCCGATTTCGATAAAATTTAAATGGGACCGATTTCGAAGTATACTCTATCCAATAAAAAAAGAAAAACGCGTCGAATTGAGTACCTCCTCCGGTGGTTCGTCGGTCAAAAAACTATCCTTTGGATATTTGAGGACATATATTATCTATATCTGAATAACAGTAATCAGTGAAATATATAAATAGCAATGAATGATTTTCTCTTACCCCCACCACCATACCACATGCTTTAGTTACCAACTAATACTTTAGATATAATGTAACTACGAACAAATACAAATACGAAGTGTTTCTAGAAGACATAATTATATAAAAAAACCATGAGTCTCGACAAAATGTATGAAATGATTTGAAATTTTGATGTTATTCCAAATTAAAAGATTATCGACCCTCGACAAAAAGTATGGAGCAGCCTATTTCGCAGTTGGTCCCATAGTAAAAGTTGTCACAATGACAGAGGCCCCATTCACCATCAGGCCAAATGGATGACATCCATTCGATGTTACGAGTTTGCGACTTCGTCGTTACAAATGGCGACTTTTCATTTGTATAGCGAGCGCTTTAGCGTCAAAAAACAATTTAGCAACTTGTCTGATTACCTTCAAACTAAATCATCTGTGGATTTATCTTTATGTACATAGTATTTCTGGCTACCTATTTCTTCAAACATTGTTTATGTAAAAATGAAGTCTAAATTTAAATACACTAAATTGGCAACATTAGCCACATTGATTTGGATGTCATCCATTTAGACTGATGGGGAATGGGGCCTATAAGACATTGTAAAAACCAATTACATCGTAAAAACTAGGCATTCCGCTGTTATAGCGCATTTTTTTATACATAGAAGCATGTTATTATCTAAAGTGAAGAGACTTTGATAGGTGTATTTATGTTGGGATACTCCCAACGGCCGCCACTAAAACGTCCCCCAGTGGTGGTCGTTAGCACCAGTTAATTTTTTTAGTGCCAACGTCCGCCAGTGGCGGTCGTTCGGACAATTAAATATTATTTTATTTTCAATTGTTTGTTATTATAACCTTACTATATCAAATATACATTTGCTAACATCTTCATTTTGTAACTGGTGCTAACGACCACCACTGGGGGACGTTTTAGTGGCGGCTGTTGGTAGTATACCTTTATGTTCATCATACGAATAACATTTACTATGGGATCAACGGCGAAATTGCGAAATAAAAATCTCCTGTTTTATACAAGAAATACAGTGACTCTCAAAAAACAAATCCCTTCTTATCAATGATTAGCTTCGCTCTAAGGTAACCAACTTAGTTCAGGGTTTCGTGCAAATTTGTCGGAATTTGTACTGAACCCTCGGCGAACGAGCCTGACTCGCATGTGTCCGGTTATTTTTACAGTTTTAAAAATTCGTTACGTTTTTACGCGCGTATTTCTAGCTATGTCGCGACAAAAATGTGCGCAAAAACTTACTAAATTTAACCTTGTAAAAATACAAAAATATTTTTTTTTTTCATAATACCATAGGTATAGATCGTATCATACAAGTCGGCGGATATGAAGTTAGCTACAAGATGCGCGAAATCCAATCAACGTGCAGCTTTGTGTGAGCTTCAGTCAGGGTTGGATATTGCGCCGCTTATTAGCTAGCTTCACATCCGACGACTTGTATGATTCGGCCTATAATTGCAATTAAAATCGAACCTTATAACCAATGGCATTAGAATCATTTTTGCACGATTCAAACTCACCTACAACTGAATATGCCCTCGGCCTGCAAGCCGATGGCTTCAACGTCGGCTTTCGCTATACTATCGGCGCTCCTATCGCCGCCCTGCTCGAATTCCTTCTTGAAGATAGAGAGGAGACAACTGATACGGTAGTCGAGTCGCACGTCCAATATGAACTGAAAATAAAAATTGCAACTTTTTTATTTATTTCATTTTTTTCATTTAATCAACACAGCTTTACAATATAATCTTATATACAACTACAGTAATTAAAAATAAGGCCAAAACAGATTACAGTAATTTAGTATAAATTAATAAAGTATACGAGTAATTTTACAACAAATACGACTTAACTACGCAGGTATTTTACATTATTTACATATTACGCAGCGTGTGTGTGTGTGTGTGTGTGTGTGTGTGTATATCTATGTTCAATTGAATCGTCTCCGCGATACTCAAGTCCTCGTGAGAGTCAGGGTTTGCAGAGACGATGTCGCCAGGAGTGTTAAAAACAATTTCGTACTTAGTGGAAAGTCAGACTTAAGTTGCTACACATTTAAGCGGCCCAATACAGTCGGTTCGGCAGAATTTGTCGAACGACAAATCAGACTTGAAGTTGAAGAACATACGGCATCACGCGCCTTGTGCTGATCGACCCGATCGTATTGTTCTTTCGGGTCCAATCGGCACAATTCGGTTCGGCCGTTACGTGTCTTTTAATCGCAGCATTCCCGAACTTTCATCTACATACATTACCACCGGACTTTGGCGAACTCTAAGGAGGTAAGGTGTTCCCTGGTGGTTTGTTATAAAGGAGGAAGCGAATAGCGTAGTACGAGCGGGTTATATGTCAATTATGTAGTTATGGTATTTATACGATTTCCGGCTTGTCCTGCTATAAAAGGGAGAAGGAATTATAATCCTACCGCTTAACTTAGTCCAAACAGGGACATGTTCAAATAAAAAATAATCATTTTTAAAAACTTACATACAGGCTGAATCATACAACTCGGCGGTTGTGTAGTTAGATACGCGAAACCCAATAAAGACCAGGAGAGCATAAACAGGAAGATACTTGCAACATCTCGATGATTTTGAGCTTGGTGTCCATAACGAGTGGGTGTTCCCTCGCTAGCACTTTGCATTGATGTGTTCGAAGGACCAGAAGAGCATAAAAACGAGCTCCGCGGGTATCACGACATAACTACTCGACAACTGCACTAAGCTATGTTCTCCTAGTACAACGGTGCTATACTCTGACCGATTGCTTCGGTGGCCCTGACCCTGACTCTAGGGCCAGAGAGGCGTGGGTTTCATCCCAAGGCAAGCTTTTTTGTGATAAACATGGGTTTAGTGACCCTGACTCCTGTGCCAAAGCGTAGATTCTTTTCAAGGCTTGCTTTTTTGGTATGAACATGGGTTCGGGACCTTGACTCCAGTGCCTAGGTATGGGTTCGATTCCCACACATGGCAAGAATTTTTGTGATGAACATGAGTGTTTTGGCGCCGTGAGGAGCACACGATGGCGAAAATGAGAGTTCATTTAAAAAAATATCCATTTTTAAATACTTACTTACATTACAATGATGAGTTAGAAGGACCAGGAGAGCATAAACGGGTATGTACCTGCAATATCTCGATGATTTTGAGCTTGGTGTCCATAACGAGTGGGTGTTCCCTCGCCAGCACCAGCGCCGAGGGGCTCCGCTGTAGCCCGGCGGGCGCCGCTGCGGTATTACTGCTTGCTGGCTGGTAAACAAACATTCAATCAATCAGTAACACTTCGTTTTACAACAACATTACAAAAAAAATTACAAAGACAAAACATTAATCATCATTATCATCATCCGCAGCCTTCTCTATCCCACTGCTGTGTATAGGCCTCTCTTACGGTGCCATGTTCAAGACAAAGAAAACATTATAATAGTTCGGCCGTTCAGAGAATGCATTCCTGACACGTCATCTTGAAAAAATGTTTTGGCCGATATCTCGGAAACTATGTACTTAAGGAAATTTTATTTTCAATAATGATCTTAATGTTTTTTGCCCTTAAGTACATAGTTTCCGAGATATCGGCCAAAAACATTTTTTCAAGATGACGTGTCAGGAACGCATTCTCTGAACGGCCGAACTATAACATACTTACAATATGATTTCAAAATTTCGCGGCAATTTAAAAAGACGCGTCAGTTTGTGTTAGTTTGTTTTTTTGAATTTGGCGTACGAAAATTTTCAACGCGAATTTTCTTGTGACTTGGATGTAGTGAATGAATAGGTCAGATAGTTTCTATTTCGTTCCATTAATGAGATTCTACAAACTTTCAGTGTGACCCACGTAACAACCACGTTTCATTTTTATACAGGGTTATTCCTAATCAATTAGCATCATTTTAGGGGCTCAAAACTAATTACTTTTGTTTTGAGACTTTTGTCAAAACTAGAAACGAAATATTATTGTTCCATAGAAAAATATCGTTCACCCGCGACAAAGTGTATGGAAAAGCTGTTTTTTTTTTTTTTTAGTTTTGACAAAAGTCGCGGAACAAAAGTTGTTAATTTTGATGTACAGAATAAGCCCTTAAAAGGATGCTAATTGATTAGGAATAACCCTGTATACATAATATAGTAGATTTATACTTACGTTTCTTGCAACGGATCCAAGTGTGATAGAAGTCATCACGGCTCCCATGTCTCCTATACTTCTCAGCACCCCTCCCTCCGCTGTCGAATCAAACATTACAAATCATTCACCTAAACCACAGAGATACCAGAGAAAAGAAAGAAAGAGATGCAATGATTTAAGATGGCATGAGTTAGAAAGAGACATGAAAAATATCTCGATTGAGTGGCTAGTTGCAGTGTTTTTCTCTCAGTAGTGTCAAATTCCAGTACATATTTGACAGTTTGGACAGCTCTGAGCCAGATTTTCCATACATTTTTGTGGATGAGAAGCGACAACAGCACTATCTCTCTAGTTGTTATAGCTCTGTGACCTAAACTGATACACACTAAATGCCTATAATATTTTTAAATTTTCGCGATTTGTACACATTATTATTATGTACTACGGGACTAATCGCGCACTCAAATTACGAGATTAATTTTAGTGCGCGATTAGTCCCATAGTAAATAATAATAAAACACTAAAAACACTAAAAAAGATCAAAACAAAAAGATCTTGCAAAGTGGGAACAAACTGTATACAGTAGCTCAAAAAATACACTAAAACATGCTAAATAAATGCGGAGAGTAAAACAACCGCACCGAATGCAGAATTTAAATGGAATTTCATATTATCTAATTTGTTTTTTTTAAGGCCGCCATCACGCCGCCACATTTCACGAGCAATGTTAAAACACAATAAGATCCGAAAATATGAAATTCCTTTAAAAGAAAATTGTTATGAATGGAAATAATAGGAAAATCGTTTTCCAAAACAAATAATAGTAGTTTATGTTTACGAGTGTTTTAATACCTGTGTTATATGCAGTTGCATACACTACTTTATCTTCACTAATAAAAATAAAAAAAAAACATATTGCGAAACATTAAATTCACGCGTACGTGTATTGTCACAGTGAACTTGGCGCCATTAAAATCTAACCAATGAGAGCGCAGCTGCGCGCGCAGGGGCCAATCAGGAGCGAGCGCGCAATGTTATACTGAGATTTTACGATATCGATGTGGATATTATAACATCATGTGAAATTGCTTAAATTGAGTGTTTTGTTGTCTGCGCTATAACAGTAGTCATTATAAGTCAAGTATTGGAAACATAAGTAGAATATTACAACATTAGTGTAGATAAAGCAAATAATTAAATACTGTACAAGGTATTGGCCTAAGCTCGATATAGTTTTGCACTATCTCTTTTAGAGATGAATTTCCGCAAAGTAACGCCAATCAATCCACTATAAATGATGAATGATTTTATTTCACCGGAAATGGCATAATCGATTTTAATCATTGAAATCCACGTACAAAATTCGAATACTTCATTTTTAGATTGATGATTTTTCAAAATCAGCACACGCTTGAGCTGATTTAAAAAATTCATCAATGCAATGATTTAAATAAATTCTGAAGTTTGATCTACCAAACAAAAACAAGTACCATCAGAATCGATTCATAATCGGGGAATGATCGCTTTACGTACACCTAGAAATATACAGTCGATTTGAGGCCTATGTCCAGCAGTGGACGTCCTACCGCTGAGGGATGGACGGAGGACTCAACCATTCTTTTTGTAGGAACAAAGTTTCGTAACTATAGACTTTGAACAATGATTTTATTAAGATGGGTACTTACGCTTTTTCATTTCATTTTCCTGAGCTGCTTGTGTGACAGATAAATGTTCGATTAAATTGTTATAATGACGGTCATTATAATTAGAATCGGTCAAGTGCAAGTCGGACTCGCGCACAAAGAGTTCCGTACCACATAGAAGCCTTCCTTTTATATTTCCGTCGTTCTAGATATCACAGTTCATGAGATGCAGGCTGGTGACAGACAGACGGACAGACAACAGAGTCTTACTAATAGGGGCCCGTTTTTACCCTTTGGGTAAGGAACCCTAAAAAAGACAAGAGCAGGCATTAACTACTGGGCTACAAATAATAAATAAATATTAGAGGACATCTTACACACGGTATCTGACCCCAAACTAAGCAAAGCTTGTGATATGGCTGCCAGAGATTGATATACTACATACACATATTTTTAAATACATACTTAAATAGATAATACCTAAATAACACCCAGACACAGAGCAAACACCTATGTTCATCACATAAATACTTGCACTGGGTGGGGATCGAACCTACGCCTCTTGGACCAAGTAGTTAGGGTCACTAACCACTGAGCCACCGAGGCAGTCCAATGAAAGATGTAGTTGTAGGTACAGGCCAAATCACACAACTTAGCTGTAATGTTAGCTACAAACTCCGTGTAACCCAAGCCTCGTGTATACTAAGCGCCACACAAATCGGCGGATGAGAAGTTAGCCGCAGATGACACTTCGCCGTGATTCGCTAATTATTGCGCATGTGTGCACAATGCGTAGGGAGCGCGCGGGAGGCATGAGGTTGGCGGGCGGGTGTGCCCCGGCGCGAGTCTCTCTGGCTCCCGCGCATACCTATATTTCGGCTTTCACCGATTTGTGTGGCGCTTAGTTTACTTGTTATATGAGCTTCAGGCAGGATCGGGCTATCCGCAGCCTGTAGCTAACATCACAGTCGCCAAGTTGTATGATTCGGCCTATATGTAGGTACATGTATGACTTACATTCGACGCCAGTCTCGCCGAGCGCGTTAGTCTCGTTCAGCAGGTCCATGGCCGTAACGCAGTCTAATATGCTCAGCAGAGTTTTGGTCAATCGGAGGAGGTCGCTGAAACTGTACAAAAAAAATGTTGACTTCAAACGTTATCAATAGTCCGAATGAAACTTTTTGGTTGCTGTGAAGTTAGTAGTCCGGGAGGTAAGCGCAAAAAATTGCAACTACTTTCTAAAATCGGATTTTTTGGTATTACGTTGTCATGGTGGTGTACAACAATACCCCGGATTCAGTCAGCTGGGATGCTTAGCGTTTGGTGAAGATACCCGTTTGATTTAAATAAATGAGTATCTTGCAATTACTTTTAAAAGATTACATTTGGTGTACGGGTAGAAAAATAACTAGAAACAGTTTAACAAAAAATTACCTAAAACAAGTAACAAGGCCTGTGAGTCAGGATTTAAAGTTTTAACTTTAAAGCCTGACTGACAGGCTCTGTTACATGTTTTGGGTGATTGGATGTGGTTAAACTTTTTTTTAGCTATTTTTCTACCCGCTCAACAATTTTCAGCTTTTAGAAAGTAGTTGCAATTTTTTGCGCTTACCTCCCGGGCTATAGGTACAAGCTGCGTAAAACCTTCGGCAGCTTTTATTTGATCTTTAGTCAGGATTGGATATTGCGCAGCTTGTACAACTCCGAATTGACAGAATGTAAGAATAATCGGCCAAGTACGAGTCGGACTCGCGCACAAAGGGTTCCGTACTGTATGGGAGCCCGCTTAAATATTAATTTTATTATTTGTTAATAAAGTGAATATACAACTAAATATTCTATGAATATTTCAAGCATCTACCCGTTGTTACCATTAATAATATCAGTATATTACGCATATGTGCAGTCAAGACTTAGGTATGCAGTAACTGTATGGGGAAATGGTGCCGACATAAATAGAATCCTAAAAGTCCAAAAAAAAGCTATCAGAATGATGTTTGGTTTGCGTAAACGCTGCTCGGCCAGACCTCATTTCAAGAAAAACAAAATTATGACGGTCATATCGCTTTATATCTATAGCTGCTTACTTGAAATGTACGAAGAAATGGGAAATCTTGTAATAACTAATAAGGAAAAATATAAGCACAACTATAGTTTAAGAAATAACGATAAATGGCATCCGCCTAAAGTACGGTTGACGAAAGTAAAAAAACAAGGAGTTTACAGTAAAATTATTATGTTTGAAAAACTTCCCCGTGCCATAACAAAGCTACATTTCAATGCTTTCAAGAGAAAACTGAAACTATTTTTCGAGTCTTGTCCATTCTACTCAATTAATGAATTTATGAATATGCATTTGACAGAATCTTCATTCTTGTATGATGAGGAAGAACAATAATCTCATTAATTTATTCGACTTCTCATATTCTATTAATAATTGCGTGACATGATATTGTATTTTAGTACCTATTTTTAAGCCCTAGTATTACCTAACAGTTTTAAATTTTTCTAATTTTTATAATAATTGTTTCTACCTAATTGACATTGTATTACTTAAGTTTTGTTTTATTTTTATTATTAGTTTTGAATTTTATGCATTGTGATACAATTGGAAATTTGACTTGCCTAGTGTAACGTTTGTAGTTATAAGGCCAATAAATATATCTTATCTTATCTTAATATAGAGCGAAAAACGGCTAAAAATCAGGTTTGTTGTATGGGAGCCTCCCCTTGAACATTAATTTTATTCTGTTTTTAGTATTTGTTGTTATAACGGCAACAGAAATACATCATACACCGTCATTGCCAACGCTATAAGTTGGTTAAAATGATACAACACTTCACAAAATTCGACGCGGAGTCAGTACTGCGAATTAGCTCAGTGGTCAGAGCGTCGGGCTAGTGATCCGAAGACGCAAGGTTCGAGTCCTGCATCCGCGACGAGTTTTTGAAATGTTTATCATAAAAATAACTCTTTGAAATACATCATCTCTGAAAATTTCAGCTTTCTAGATATAACGGTTCATGACAGACAGACAGACGGACGGACAGCAGAGTCTTAGTACTAGGGTCCCGTTTTTATCCTTCGGGTTACGGAACTCTAAAAAGCAGTTTTTTATTCTCTAATATCGGGTTGTCCCCATAGTAAAATTTGTTCACAATGATGGGCTGATTACTTTAGGATTAGTATACCGGTCCTAAATAATCGTGTATAAAATGGATACCGCACAGAACTCACCTATAGAACCCGAAGTATATCAGTTCCCTCGCGAGTTTGACCACCTCGAAGGTCAACTTGTTCTGGTCGTGGTCGCTAAAATACCACGTTTTAGTGACCACGTTGCACAGGTAGTTCTCCACGAAACATATCGTCGATGCGAACTGCTCCTTCACCTTCTCCCGATTCGCGTCGGGACCGCCTTTCACGCATTGATAGCTGAAAACAAAACAGAATAGGTAAAATATTTTTTTTTTTATAAATATATAGGGGACATCTTACACACGGTCTCTGACCCCAAACTAAGCAAAGCTTGTGATATGGCTGCCAGAGACTGATATACTACATATACATATTTTTAAATACATTCTTATACCTTAATGACACCCAGACACTGAGCAAACACCTATGTTCATCACATAAATATTTGCCCTGTGTGGGAATCGAACCCACGCCTCTTTGACCCAGAAGTCAGGGTCACTAACCACTGAGCCACCAAGGCAGTAAATAATTTTATTCCCTTTGAAAAACGATATTCAAAAACACGAGTAGGTACAAACCGAGGTCACTGACCTCGAAGTTTAAAAAAAGGTCACTGTCCTCGAACTATCTTATTGCGTGATTGAAGAATCGTAATATTATTTGCTTTTCAACCGACTTCAAACAGGAAGCTTTTACACGTTATAGTTTTTGAAAAATCGACAATAATCTTTAAATTGCATACGTCAATAAATTCAAGAGAACTATTCAAATCTTGTACGTAGATAGCAATGACTTAAGTAGATTATATGCCATTTTTAGAGAAAAATAATATCTGTAGGGGTCAATGACCTCGGTTGGCAGATGTGCGCGTTTCACATATAGAATAAGAATGTCATCTGTATTTTGCAGTAGACGTATAAATTTGAAGCGGTATGTCTGTACTTACTTGTACCTGTACGAGGTCGGTGACCTCGGTCCAAAATCGCGCGTATTTAACCAGTGAAACCGACGCGGTCACTTGCAGGTGTACACTGTACCAGTATCGGCACAGTACTGTATACACTAAAAGAGATATGACAATACTTACTCTCGTATCTGTATGAGGTCAGTGACCTCGGTCCACAGTCGCGCGTACTTGACCGGCGTGACCGGCTCCTGGGGGTCGCGGTCGGCGTGCAGGTGTAGCATGAGGCGGCAGAATGAAGCTCGCAGTTCGTATGATAAGTCCGAGTTTGACATACATCTGAAAATACAATTTTACATTTCAAATATATTTCATTCGTCCATCCATCCATCAATAGGCCTGATGACTGGGTAAAAAAATCGTTATTATGATTAGTCCGTGAGTTAGATTATCAAAAAATATTGAACATGTATTTTTTCTTTTGTTAATCAAACAACAAATACAAACCTTGTCAAACTGGGAGTGGGGGTCGTGACGTCACCTCTCTTACAGAATTCTTTACATTTGTATGGCACTTATGACGTCACGCGGAACTTTGACGGACTATATCTTCATTAATTTTTGTTTAATTGACAAAAGAAAAAATACGTGTCTAATATTTTTTGATATTCTATCTGACGGACTAATTATATTTTTTAATCGTCATGCCTATTGCGCAGATAGGCTGTTTAAAACATAGATACTACCTATTCAAGTACATATTAGAGAATAAGTCCAATTGATGTCTGTAGTAATCCAATATGGCCGTCGCTTAGCTCAATTGGTCAAAAAAGAGAAATACGCATTTCATACTCACTGTAATATCAATTTGATGTGCAATTGCGCAGATAAGCTATTTAAAGCTAGATGCTGCCTATTCAAGCACATATTTGAGAATAAGTCCAATTGATGTCTGTAGTAATCCAATATGGCCGCCGCTGAGCTCAATTGGTCAAAAAAGAGAAATACACATTTCATACTCACTGTAATATCAATTTGATGTGCAATTGCGCAGATAAGCTATTTAAAGCTAGATACTGCCTATTCAAGCACATATTTGAGAATAAGTCCAATTGATGTCTGTAGTAATCCAAAATGGCCGCCGCTTCGCACGTTGGGTCGCGTCGCGCGTCCGCGGCGAGCTTCGTAAGAGAGCGCTTACACTGAAAATATAACGAAAACATCTAATTAAATAGAAGGGAAATTAAAATAGGTATATGTCGAACAAAAAATTTGGCGGCTGTGTTAGCTACAAGCTGCGGATAACCCAATCCTGACTGAAGAAGAGCGCTGCGCGACGATTGGTTTATCCACAGCTTGACTTTTTGACCGAGATGATTTGCGGCCCAGAAGTGCTCGTTAATTTTAGGCAACTTTGACGGTTAAAAGGTTAAACGATTAAGTCACATTGAGGGACTTGGTTATTTTAACCATTTAGCTATGTTAAAGGCCTTTAAATCTCTGACAATAGGGCTGGCCACAAACTAACCTCTCTGTTGTTCCAAAAGAGCATGACTTCATCTTCTACTTTATATTTGCTCTTTTCGTCGACGCTTTTTACAGATGCTAATCTGTAAAGTAAATTATCAAATATTATTACAGCAGTTCTGGATATCCCTGTATTAACCCATTCACTGCCTTTCTGAAAAGTAACGATATTGCCCAGATGCCGCAGTTAATATTACAGTATGAAATCAAACCGCCCACGGGCGGTCTCGGCGTGAGAGTAAAAAAAAAAATGCCCGCCGATGGGCGGGCTCGGCGCTGAATGGGTTAAGTAAACCATTAAAAACATATATTACATAAATTCAATATTGAATCGGCTATAGCTTTTAACTGTAAGATATAAAATACTTTTTCTTATTTTAAAGTATACCTGGTTTCGATGAGTATGTCCGAATTGTTAGCACACAGCACACTCTTGCATATGAGTTCCTGAGTGACCGCGATAGCTTTCTTGTTCGAAATGCAGAGGTCGCTCAAGTAGTCTAGGAACCGAGACTGCCATGTCTTCATGTTTTTACGGACGAGGCCTGGAAAATATTTTTCAAAGTGAGTCAAAATTGAATTGAAAGAAGTCGGTTACACACAAAAATTGTTACAAACAAAAAGCAATGCCGTGGTAGTCCAGTGTTAGTAGCACTGGCCTTACAATCGTAACTCGTTAAAATTCTGGTTCCGTACCAATGAGGTCTTTGAAACTTATGTAAGTACGGGATTTAACACCACTGGCTTTTTGGTGAAGGAAAACATCGTGAGGCAACATGCATGTATATGAATCCGCTTAAGAAATTCGATGGCGTATACAATCGTCTATAAACTCGCACACGCATTGCGCCAGTGTGATAAATATGGCCTAATCCCCTTCGTGGGTACGTCTATGTTCAGCAGTAGACTATTAATAAGCTAGTACAGTACAGTACAATCGTACAACCTACGAACGTCTAGATCTCAGAGGCCGTGATGTGTTTCTCTAACAGTAAACCAGATACACAGTAATCTTTTCCTTTCAACCTTCTACTCACCAACGAACGTCTCGATCTCCGAGGCCGTGATGTGTTTCTCTAACAGTAAACCAGATACACAGTAATCTTTACCTTTCAACCTTCTACTCACCAACGAACGTCTTGATCTCTGGGGCCGTGATGTGTTTCTCTAACAGTAAACCAGATACACAGTAATCTTTTCCTTTTAACCTTCAACTCACCAACGAACGTCTCGATCTCTGAGTCCGTGATGTGTTTCTCTAACAGTAAACCAGATACACAGTAGTCTTTTCCTTCTAACCTTCAACTCACCAACGAACGTCTCGATCTCCGAGGCCGTGATGTGTTTCTCTAACAGTAAACCAGATACACAGTAATCTTTTCCTTTCAACCTTCTACTCACCAACGAACGTCTTGATCTCTGGGGCCGTGATGTGTTTCTCTAACAGTAAACCAGATACACAGTAAGCTTTTCCTTTCAACCTTCTACTCACCAACGAACGTCTCGGTCTCCGAGGCCGTGATGTGTTTCTCTAACAGTAAACCAGATACACAGTAATCTTTTCCTTTCAACCTTCTACTCACCAACGAACGTCTCGATCTCTGAGTCCGTGATGTGTTTCTCTAACAGTAAACCAGATACACAGTAATCTTTTCCTTTTAACCTTCAACTCACCAACGAACGTCTCGATCTCCGAGGCCGTGATGTGTTTCTCTAACAGTAAACCAGATACACAGTAATATTTTCCTTTCAACCTTCTACTCACCAACGAAGGTCTCGGTCTCCGAGGCCGTGATGTGTTTCTCTAACAGTAAACCAGATACACAGTAATCTTTTCCTTTCAACCTTCAACTCACCAACGAACGTCTCGATCTCCGAGGCCGTGATGTATTTCTCTAACAGTAAACCAGATACACAGTAATCTTTTCCTTTCAACCTTCTACTCACCAACGAAAGTCTCGATCTCTGAGGCCGTGATGTGTTTCTCTAACAGTAAACCAGATACACAGTAATCTTTTCCTTTCAACCTTCAACTCACCAACGAACGTCTCGATCTCTGAGGCCGTGATGTGTTTCTCTAACAGTAAACCAGATACACAGTAATCTTTTCCTTTCAACCTTCTACTCACCTACAAACGTCTCGATCTTCGAGGCCGTGATGTGTTTCTCTAACAGTAAACCAGATACACAGTAATCTTTTCCTTTCAACCTTCTACTCACCTACAAACGTCTCGGTCTCCGAGGCCGTGATGTGTTTCTCTAACAGTAAACCAGATACACAGTAATCTTTTCCTTTCAACCTTCTACTCACCTACAAACGTCTCGGTCTCCGAGGCCGTGATGTGTTTCTCTAACAGTAAACCAGATACACAGTAATCTTTTCCTTTCAACCTTCTACTCACCTACAAACGTCTCGGTCTCTGAGGCCGTGATGTGTTTCTCTAACAGTAAACCAGATACACAGTAATCTTTTCCTTTCAACCTTCTACTCACCTACAAACGTCTCGGTCTCCGAGGCCGTGATGTGTTTCTCTAACAGTAAACCAGATACACAGTAATCTTTTCCTTTCAACCTTCTACTCACCTACAAACGTCTCGGTCTCCGAGGCCGTGATGTGTTTCTCTAACAGTAAACCAAATACACAGTAATCTTTTCCTTTCAACCTCCTACTCACCTACAAACGTCTCGGTCTCCGAGGCCGTGATGTGTTTCTCTAACAGTAAACCAGATACACAGTAATCTTTTCCTTTCAACCTTCTACTCACCTACAAACGTCTCGGTCTCCGAGGCCGTGATGTGTTTCTCTAACAGTAAACCAGATACACAGTAATCTTTTCCTTTCAACCTTCTACTCACCTACAAACGTCTCGATCTCCGAGGCCGTGATGTGTTTCTCTAACAGTTTCCTGTTGTTGTGCAGCAGCGCTGTTATAGTGTCTTCTGCCAAGATGTCGTAACCGATTTGCTTCTGCATGAAGCCGAAATGTTTTGCTATGTATTCCTGAAATGATATATCCGACATATAGCTCTACCAATTGTATCTAACGCTAGATTGCAACTAGAACAATACAAAGCGGCACTGGAATACGCTGGAGTACCGCCTTACATTTATCCAGTTGCAATCCAGCGCCGGATTCGATTAGATTTGGTCATTATACATAAGACTGAAATAAATAGCTCCGCGCAATATTGCTATATTCCTATAAAGGAAAATATATTAGGGTATAGCAATATATTGTCATGAGATTGTTTTCACATAATAAATTTCAAAATCATCGAAAAATTTCTTTGCAATTTCACCTGATTTTTAGGGTTCCGTACCCAAAGGGTAAAAACGGGACCCTATTACTAAGACTTCGATGTCCGTCTGTCTGTCTGTCACCGGGCTGTATCTCATGAACCATGATAGCTAGGCAGCTGAAATTTTCACAGATGATGTATTTCTGTTGCTGCTATAACAACAAATACTAAAAACAGAATAAAATAAATATTTAATATATCACATACAACAAACGTGATTTTTAGGAGTTTTTTGCTCGCTATTAATAACGGCAAGAGGAATGGGGCTCCCATACGGTACGGAACCCTTCGTGCGCGAGTCCGACTTGCACTTGGCCGGCTTTTCCTGCTGGCTGAGCCTCAGTATCCGGTAACAAAGCCTGAATATAATATCTATAGGGTCGCACAGCTCCTCTATCTTAGGAAGTTTTTTGACTTGGCAATTTCATTTTGCTGTCGCATATCCGGATGTTGATTCTTCACTACGGGTCGCAATTTTCAACGAATTTTAACGAAACTTGATACACAGGTTCTTCTATTGTATTGTTTTTTTATCGTCGGCGATTTTTGCTTGGAGGGGTATATTTTTCTAAAAAAAAGGGTGTTTAATGAAAATGTTACCTGATTTTTCCTATAGTCCTGCTGGCTGAGCCTGAGTATCCGGTAACAAAGCCTGAATATGTACTTGTAGGCAGCATAGCGCGGGTCGTACAGTTCTTCGATCTTGAGAAACGCCTCGCCCTCGGGCGTCTCTTGGAATGGACCCTGGAACACGTCAGCGGCAATGTGAAACAAACCGTATAAAATCCTTAATACTTACTAATATTACAAATCCGAAAGGGTGTTTGTTGGTTTATTGATGTGTTCCTCTTTCACGCAGCAACAGAGTAACGAATTGACTTGATTTTTGGCATGGTTTGAAAAACGGAAAGTGACATACAGTAGAATCCGTTTATAATGACATCGAAAGGAATTGAGAAACACGTCATAATAAGCGGAAGTCATAAAAAGCGTTATGTGAAAAAAAACCTTTTTTTATGTAAATATGTACCTACTTAAGTATTTTAGTAGAGAAACATATTATGTATACGTACTCGTACATATTACATCAGAATAAATAAATATTGCACCTTTCTCCTCAATCGTGAAAGATTTCCGACGTTTAGATGACATTTGGTTCATAGTACACTGAAAAACACAAACGAAAAACAACATGTGACCTTCAAGCGTCAATTACCCACTGAGATTCAAAACAAAAACGAGCCACGTGCCGAACGTCGTCGGGAATCAACGAACATTACCGAAGGTGTACAGAATCATGGCGGTCATTATAACCGGACATAATTTATTAAAAATGGGTCATAATAAGCGACATGTCACTGTAAGGGAAGTCATTATATCTGACTATTTATTAAAGAATTTCATATGAAAACCAAACTTCATAGTATAGTTACGTCATAATAACCGGTTGGTCAATATAGGCGGAGTCATAATAAACAAATTCTACTGTACATAGGCTACTTTATATCCCGGAAAAATAAAAGGTTAGCACAAAAATCAAAATGCAACGCGGGCGGAGCAGCGAACAAAAGCTAGAATGAAATAAAATTGAAAATCAAACGAAATTAAAATCAAAATTAATTTATTGTGCACATTGATCAATCCGTCCTTGCGTTTGTCTAGAACATAACGCTTAAAATGAAAATGTAATTTGTTCCTGTTTTATAGAGATATAGTAAAATGTTAATGATTGATATCACTTATCGAGGATTTAGCAAAGGGAAAAGTCTTTAACAATAATTACCGGACATAAATCTATCAGTAGGCATGACGGCGAAGGGGTTTTAAACAAACAGACAAGTTTCGACCTAATACATGTGGTAATAAAGTCAAAATGTTAAAGTGTGACGGGTTCATAGGGCCGAGCGAGCGTGAGCAGTGCAGCCCAGTTGTTGATATTCCAATTTAATCTTAATTGCTTAGACGCTAAAGTAAAATTGTGCAATTCAAAGACTAGTGTCTCATTTCCACCTGAGATTTATTTATCTTATGCCATATTTATACTTATGGGTAAACGCGTTTAAGGCTTCTCCAGTACCTAAATCCTCCAAGATATCACTACATATTTTATTACTAGCTTTTACCCGCGGTTTCGCCCGCGTTATATTTTGATTTTGGCTTACGTTTATGTCGGCTGCGAAACCTAACCTAACCGACAAATATCAAATTACCTTATAGGAATGCTTTTGTTGGTTAAGTTACGGTTGGAGTGTATTTACAACCCCAGTGTATTCCCACCTTGTCGTGGGGGAGGTCTGAGGCAGCTGAAAAGGCGGCGCTCGAAGTCTCCCTCTTCTTTGGGTCTTTTCCCCCAAGGAAGCTTAGAGGCTGGCACTCGAGGTTCAGCCGCTTTTAACTAAAGCAGCTGAGAGGATGGCCAGTAGGTTGCATGCCTTATGAGGAGTGTCGCAACTTAGGCGGGCTGCAGTGCCGCTCTTGCGACGCTGCATCCGAGGATTTTTTTTTTATTATATCGCGAAATATCCCTGTTCTTAACTATTGCTTTTTTACAAATATTTGTGCAAAAGATTCGATAAAATTGTTTCTAAGGTTTTTATGTGTTAGATAAGTTCCAATTTTTTGTTCTAAATCAAATCTCTGCTTTCCATAAACTGGGCATTCCAAGATTATGTGCAGTGGAGTCTCCTCTTTTGTGGGTTCACAGATGCACGATGGGCTTTCCCTCAAGTTAAATCGATGTAAGTATTGGGAAAACTCACCATGCCCCCCGTCAGCACTTGAGTTATGATTCCCACTGGTGCTATTTCTCTTACGATCTTGTTTGCCGCCCTTGCATCCGGAAAATATGTTTTGGTTACCGCCGCTGTGTGTCCATCCTGATACCGCCGGTTCCACTCGTCAAGAGAGTCCTTTCGGGTTTCTCGCTTGACGAATGAAACGGAGCAGTTATCGTAAATAGGTCTGCACTTCGAGTGCAGTGCTGCTTCCTTTGCTACCTGGTCCGCTCTCTCATTTCCCTCCATCCCCGCGTGCGCTTTAATCCAATTAAGTTTCACTATTTTATTTTGTGCTTGTAGTAACTTTATGTTAGCTTTGAATTTACTGCTAAGGGATGGAGGGAAGATACGCCAACTACCGTTTCCAGTGCAGACCTGGAGGCATAAAAGATTTTTGCTTTTTCGGTAGCCTCAAGAAGTGCCAATAACTCGGCCTGGTACACGGAGTACCAATCGGCCAATTTCAGCTTGCGGGTACTGATCTCAGCGGCATCATCCCAAATGGATAATGCCGCCCCGACTTTCCCTTTAATTTTGCTGCAACCTGTAAATATGTTAATTCCTCGGTTAAGATTTTGCTCTAGTGCTGCTTCGTCTGCCAGACATATGAACTCCAGCTCCTCCTGCTGCGCTGGGTGTGTCTTCTTTTCTGTCTCTCTATCCAGTTACTTGCTGGGAATAACCTTTCTTAGTTTCATAAAGCAAGGCTGCTTCCTGGACTCTGATATGACAGCCGAGGATTAGGGGCCGCGGTTGGATATATGGAACTGGTGGTGTGGGTGCCGCCACCTACCCTACCTTCAGCTAGGCCGTCAACGTGTTGGCAGACGCAGTGGGGCTGCAGGGGAAGAGAGGTGTCGGTATCGCGATGGCCGTTCTCACTGCCCTCTGCAGTTGAAGAGGCAGGTACTGGGCTACTATGACTGACCCGCTGCACTGGGACCAGGGCGTTGGAATGCTGTCTGACGTTCAGTACTGGTTAGTCCCGAGTAGTGGATGACGATGTGTCTTGTGCTCCGAAACACTCCGTCATTATGGCGAGAGCGCAAGCTCCGTTATGTAGCCCGAGTCTGGGCTAGCGCTGTTGAGTGCCGCGAAGGAGTGCGAAAAATGTAGGAACGTCCTAAACTTGCCATGACAGGTTATTTCTGGCGCTTAGACGGCTGCTTCCGCAGCCCGCTCACTTAGTTTTTATCCTATCCTACGGGAACTGTTAAAGTTTTTGTGATAAAAGTGGCCCATGTCACTTTTCGTCTTTCAAACTATATTTATGCAATAAGCCAAGGCAAGTTGCTCCGTTCCTGAGAAAAATTTATTGTTAAGTCCTACGGGAACCACAATGTTTTCGGGATGGAAAGTATCCCATGTCACTTTCCGTCTTCCAAACTATGCCCACCCCAAATATCAAGTCAATCCGTTGCTCCATTGCTGAGAAACAGTTATTGTCCTATCCCATGGGAATCACGAATTTTCTCGTGATAAAAAAGTATCCTATTATCACTTTCTGTCTTTTAAACCATAGGTATCCATACCAAAAATCAGGTCAATCTTTTGCTCCGTTGCTGCGTCAAAGAGGAACAAACCAACAAACTTTTCGGATTGATAATATTAAAGTATGATGATTCTGTACCATAAAGGTAGAATAAAGAAACATGTTAAACCTCTAATGATAAAAGATTTAAAAATATTTTTAATGTCAGACAAAATGACGGCCTGGTACTAAACGTCATAGTAACATGTAGCATGCAGAGAGAAAATAACATTTTATCCAATTTTAATGTCAGTTGTCATTTTCAATCCATACTTTATTTCCTCTTCAAGGGGATATAATGGTGGAAAAACAATTTGTCCCCTTGCCATGCTACTTGTGATTTATAAAAAGTCTGCAGACAATGTCACCTGTCATCTAATTACGTTTGGCTGTGACGTTTCGTTAGTCCATATTAGCGTCATAGAGGAATTAATCACTTAGCGTCTTTGTGATAGTGGCGACAGTTTCGCTTTCGATGGTTTTTGTCCTGTCCTACAGGAACTATGCAATTTTTCGGGATTAAAAGTATCCTAAAGCTCCTTCCGCCTTTTAAACTATGTCCACGCCAAAAATCAAGTCAATCCGTTGCTCCGTTGGTGCGTGAAAGAGTAACAAACCAACAAACCAACAAACTTTTCGGATTTATAATATTAGTAAGGATTAAAACAAAGTTGGAATTTTTTGTATTCGCTTCCATCTTCCAAACCGCACATCAGATTGAAATGCGGTTTTGAATATATTTTAGAATATTTCTTTCGGAGGGTAGTTTTATATGTAGGTATAATTCGGACCGGGCAGCTAGTTATTAGAAGAATGTTACTAGGTATGCCAAATCCCTTGAAATTGTGTCTCAGTAAAGCCTGTATGTATACAAATACACTAGTTTTTGTCGTCGTCAAAAATACCAAGTAGTTTTGATTTTATACGCATTCAAAGTTTCGAAAAATATCGAGTCCCGCTATAGTCACGTGACCGCTTGTGACGTCACGTCACAACGCGCCGCCGCGCTTAGTATCAAGTCGGCAGCGCTGTAGTAGGTGTAATAGCTTGCGCGTGTTGTGGTGTGACGTCACACCGTCACTGGGCGTTTACAACTTGTTTTACTTCTAAATCGAAAACTAATTGACGTTTCGAAGCCATTTTTTCACTAGTATTTTTTATTTTTGACAGAGAATATGGAGTGCTAATAATTAAAATAAGTGAACATTCTTCATTATGTTACCTGTAGTATTTTAAAAAGTTGCCTCAATATATACTGCTCGCGCACTAGCTTCTGTCTGTCTCGATTGGGGTTCTCGACGATCAGTTCTAGCGCTTCGGATTTGTTCGGCTCGTTCTCGAAGCCAGCGATGAAGTACACGATGTCTTGAAGAAGGCAGGTCAGCGCTCTGAAAATACATCGAAAGTGATATTAGGTAATTTATTTTTTCGCCGAAAATTGTACTGTACCAGCGTTTTTAATATTCCACTGCAGGACGTAGAATATTTAAAACAATGGATGGAATATTTAATTTAATTTAACCAAGAAGAGTGATTGGGCCATATCCACCACGCTGGCCCGGCGGCACAGCCCGGACACTCCGCGATTTTTCATACAAAATCTGCTGTCTTACGCACACTAACACAGTACTTACTCACAGACAACACACATACGCACGGTCGCTACACGCGCATTTGTGTGCGGAACATCTATGGCTGTCAGCGATCACCACAACGTGACGTCATGCCGCGTGAGTGAGACAGTTGCGTACATAATTTGCAAAAATGAATATTAATCTAGTGCTTAAAATAGTATAACAATTACTTAATTTGGAAGCATTTTAGCAATAAGTAACTGATCTACTTTATTTGAAAGAAAAAATCAAGAGGAACTTAGCAAATAATGTAAAATAAGTTCCTTTTACTTATCCTTAAATAAACATTAAAATTTCTTGTTTAGTTACGTATCATTGATATTCAACCATACACAGTACAAGTCTTCCCTATTGTCACAGTCTAGGTATTTTTATTACAAAATCCACCGGCCAGTGCAGCCCGCGCGCAGAGTACACAATGCGGTACGTAGCGCGGGGTGGAAGTGAGGAAGACTCAAACGGGTGGGGGGTAACGAGTGGCCGTTCTATACGTAGTATTATTATATATTCTTTGCCGGCGGGGCAATTCTGTTAGTCGATCTCTTTACCGAAGTGATACGTTCTAGAACCTCTTACGATTTTCTGACAGTTCCGACAGCTCAAAACTGTCAGAAAAACGAGACAGGTTCAAGAGCGTGTCACCTTAGTAACGAGATCGGTTGACAGAATTGCCCCGCAGTGCGGGTTGGTGGATTCACATACGTCATTGAATTTCTTCTACGGACGTATGCAGGTTGCCTCACGATGTTTTCCTTCACCGAAAATCCAGTGGTGTGAAATGCCGTACATAAATTCCGAGGAATTCATTGGTACGGGACCGGGATTTTAAACCACGACCTCACGATTGTAAGGCGGGTGTCATTACCACTAGACCACTACGGCAAAAATTGCACAACCGACTTCAACCATGGCAATCTACGTATAGGTAGAATCATACAAGACGGCGGATGTGAAGTCAGCTACAAGCTGCGCAATATCCAATCAACGCGCAGCTTTATGTGAGCTTCAGTCAGCTGGATATTGCGTAGCTTGTAGCTAACTTCACATCCACATCCGCCGACTTGTATGATTAGGCCTATACACTGTTAGAGAGCGATATGACGTCATCGTGGTGCATATGTGTGTGTGTGTGTGTTTACCGTGATAACGTCTTATAAATCGATGAAGGCCGACAGCACGCATGAAAAAGTGTCACGTTTGAGCTGAGCGTGCAAGCGATAGAGTGGCATGAACGGCCTAAACGTTGGGCTTGTTTCAGTTGTTAATTCAACAATGACAGACAGACAGACTAATAAATCATTGTTTCATCATTGTTTCATTGTTTCAATGTTTTCTTATGACGTTATCACGTAACATTATCGTCCGTAAACCAACTTTACAGAAAACCCATTTTTGATGTAATAACGTCTTATAAATCGATGAACGCCGGCTGTACGCACGAAAAAGAGTCACGTCCGCCTGAGCCGAGCATGCAAGCGAGAGCGCGGAACGGGCCTGTTTCTAAATAACGATAACTTTTTGTATAATATCAATTCTGTATATTTAACTTGTAATTTTAATTCATTATGCAATGAAGAAATACCACACAGCCTTCGAGCAAATATCTACAGAGCCACAGTCCCTAAGTGAAAGTAGTAAAAAAAACGTCCGAGCGCCGTCATACATACCGACTTAGATATTTACATTAAATAATTCACAATGACATTCAAATAATAACCCCTTTTCTTGAATCTCGACGTTACGTCACCTAATAAGTGCTTGTAACCGAGCACTTTGGCATCGCGCGGCGTTGTTGTAGTCAGCTCGCAACCGCTTTATGACTAACGAAAAAGCCTGCCCACTACGTAGCTCGGGCAGGGTTTTGACTCGGACACATTTTGTGCACGACTGTGACTCTATAGACATTTTCTCGAAGCACACAGCACCTGAAATACGTTATTATCATTGTTAGTACAATATGAGAGAACAACTCAAAAAAAAATTAAGGTAAAATGATACTTACTTCCTCTCGTTATGTTCTATATTCCCGTGATGCAATTTCGTCGATAATGCCGACAGTACCTTGCAGGCATCGTTGGCAAAGTCCAAATCTCGGACCTCGCTCGGCGATACAGATATCAACGCGAAAGCTTCTTTGTCTTCTTTTATTTGAGAACAACCGACCTGAAATATTTATAATTTAAATAATTATTAGGGGACATCTTTCACACATTCTCTAACCTCAAACTAAGCAGAACTTCTGATACGGCTGCCAGACCGATACGTAGTGTATCGGACTGGCATTTGGACCGGCCCATTGAGGCAGTCAATTTATTTTGGTATGACCAAAATTGCCGCAATTGAAATCTTCTAATTAATTACATACCTTCGACATGACCGGTTTCTCTTCGTCCTTGTCTATGGGTATCGATGTTGAATGTACCCATGTATGCGTGCATAGATGTTGTAATCTGCAAAATGACATTTTCTTGTGACAACCATACATTGTACATTGAAAACATCACGAAAAAAATTAATGTAAGGAAAAAGATGTTGGTAAAGTCTTTACACCTAATATATGTTATTTGATTCTGGATACTAGAGTGGTTTTTGGACATATTTAATTAGAATATAACACAGGTGTTACTACTAATCAATTTTTTATTGATCTCTTTTTTAATTTTATAGTGTTTTTCCACACTAGGTTTACCTGAAAGAGTTTCAAAAGTATTTTACGAACGCAGGACTTGAACCCGCATCTTTGGATCACCGACCCGACGCTTTTCCAACTAAGCTAGATCGCGTCCTGACGCCCACTTACAATCTTCTAAGAGCAAAGATCATAGACTAATCTGATAACAAAATGTGATTT
Source organism: Hypomecis atomaria (assembly GCA_964007245.1). NCBI lineage: Eukaryota > Metazoa > Arthropoda > Insecta > Lepidoptera > Geometridae > Hypomecis > Hypomecis atomaria. The sequence continues at coordinate 3,843,548 of OZ023305.1, forward strand.
CCGTAGTAAAAAATCATAATATACTAAGTGCCACACAAATCGGCGGATGGGAAGTTATGCGCAAACGCTGCGCAAAAGCCGAAATATAGGTATGCGCGGGAGCCGGAGAGACTCGCGCCGGGGAACACCCGCCCGCCAACCTCATGCCTCCCGCGCGCTCCCTACGCATTGTGCACACATGTGTAATAATTAGCGAATCACGGCGAAGTGTCATCTGCGGCTAACTTCTCATCCGTCGATTTGTGTGGCGCTCAGTATACCTTTGTTAATAAAGTCCCTTACCTAACGTAACTACTCTGCGGCACCGGAGCATCGCAGTGCGTCATAGTGGTGGGATCGAGCTCGAATAACGTGGCTATCTCCGACGAGTGCGGGACCGACACCAGCTGGTACGCCGGCTCGTCCGCTTCCGTCGTCGCGTCGCTGGAACACAAAACAATATTGCTAAAACCAAAACAATAACGTAATAAGAAACAACGGGTCGCACTCCGGGAGTGCCGACAGAAGTGAAAACTTGAACATTAACGTGGTGCATTTATGAATATTTTGGAATGGTTAGGGAATAATTTCGCACGAATTGCTTTATTTATCAGTATAAAAGTACTATCATTTATGTGGTAAAATATAATCCAATAAACACATTTTCATGTGAAATGTAGCCAAGACAAGAACACAGTTTGCACTATCAAAAAGTTGTCAGATCTCATGTAGAGCCAAGCTTTCAACTCTACACGCCTTAACTCTACAAGTCCTTACTCTATAAACTCTACAGCATAGTCAATATATGTGACTGACAGCAACAGAAATACGTCATGTGTGAAAATTTTAAAGTTCTACGTAGCTATCATGGTTCATGAGATACAGCATGGTGACAGACAGACAGGTATAAATAGGTATCTTCTAGGTAAGCGTGCGACAACCTAGACCGCTTATCTGCTCAACATCAGGCAGTATGTGGTCAAAAGCAAACCTATTCAGAAATATAAAAAAAAAGACAGACGGGCAGCGGAGTCTTAGTAATAGGGTCCCGTTTCTACCCTTTGGGTAGGAAATCCTAAAAAAGAGAGTATACAATGTAGTTACGGTAATCGCACGCAGGCCTCGGCGGCGAGATAGTGTCCGGTGGCGAGATGCTTGAACCGGAATATCGAGTTCCAGTGGCCCGCGCCGCCGCGGCACGGGTCGTGCTGCACCACCTGCAAACAATCACTAAACATTAACATGGCCGGACCCCTACAAGATAACAATATATTTTATTTATCATAATAACATGTACATAACATTGGTGACAATTTTGGTTGGTAACACACGAGGCACATTGTTGTTTTTAAACTTTCGCGATTTAAATAAATAAATATTATGGGACATCTTACACACGGTCTCTGACCCCAAACTAAGCAAAGCTTGTGATATAGCTGCCAGAGACTGATATACTACATATACATATTTTAAATACATACTTATACAGATAGTACCTAAATAACACCCAGACACAGAGCAAACACCTATGTTCATCACACAAATGTTTGCCCTGGGTGGGGATCGAACCCACGCCTCTTTGACAGAAGTCAGGGCCACTAAGGACCCTGAAGGCAGTCGGTGGCTCAGTGGTTAGCCGTCGGCAGTATTTGAACACATTCTTACTATATACTACTCTCTTTATTATTTTATTTATTAGTCTACCCGTGCCCACGACCGATGCAACTCGGTTGAAACGTCGGGATGATGAGATATTTATAACTCGTACGTTGAGTGCGCGAGTAGTCCCGTAGTATACCTATATAGTAATAACATAAGGCCCAATTATTAAGGCGCCATCGTAATTATAATAGCTAATTAGAATATTTCTGTTTCTTTTTCACTTTAGGCATTCGATAGAGAGCCGTTTATTTTTTACGTTGCTATCTTTACGATAGCGCCTTCATAATTGGTCCTATAGTATTAGTGAAACAAAAAATAAATCACTGAGTAGGTACATAATTTATAATCAAATTTAGTTATTCTACACTTCGTTGGCGAGTACATGTAGACGAACGATAGCGGGACAAATTGGCATAATGACTAAAAAAATATTATTAGTCCGTCAGATAGATTTAAAAAAAATATTGGATACGTTTTTTCGTTTGTCAATTAAACAAAGATTTAGCCCGTTAAAGTACCGCATGACGTCACGAGTGCTATACAAACAGTACAGACTACGTCGCACTAGTGACATCAAGAGCCCCCACTCCCAAACATTGTCATTTATTGGTTTATGATTGTCATTTATTGTTTGATTGACAAAAGAAAAAATACGTATCCGATGTTTTTTAATGATCTAACTAATGGACGAATTATAAAATGATTTTTTTTACCCAGTCACCATGCCTATATGTAGGCTCTATCGTAATTATAATAGCTAATTAGAATATTTCTGTTTCTTTTTCACTTTAGACATTCGATAGAGAGAACACTTTTTACGTTGCTATTAAATTTACGATGGCACCCTCATAATTGCGCCAATATATATTAGAAAAACGAAAATAAATCACTAAGTAGGTACATAATTTAGAGGTATGATCGAATTCAGTTCTTCTACACTTCGTTGGCGACCTACATGTAAAACGAATAGACGAAAGATGACGGGACAGATTGGCATAATGACTAAAAAAATATAATTAGTCCGTCAGATAGACTATCAAAAAATATTAGACACGTATTTTTTCTTTAATCAATTTAACAAAAATTGATGAAGATATAGTTCGTCAAAGTTCCGCGTGACGTCACAAATGTCATACAAATGTATAGACTTCTGTAAGAGAGGAGACGTCACGACCCCCACTACCAAACTTTGACAAGGTTTATATTTGTCATTTGTTGTCAGATTGACAAAAGAAAAAAATACTGGTCCAATATTTTATGATAATCTAACTCGCGGACTAATAGGTTAGTTGACAATATTTATTTGATTATCTCTTGTAACAGCTAACCATAAACAGAGCCGATTAACGAAAACAAAAATAAAATCAACTAAAGGCCGCTGCATACGTGACGGGTTTTTTCACGGACGGAACTACTACTTTTTAACTACTTCGTCATCTAGAACAATAGCAATTAAAGCCAATTTTCGAAATTAAAAATCCACCTTTCCTTCTTCACAACAGTTAGATCCGAATCACTGTTACGGTACGTATGCATTAAAAACACGTTCCCGTCTCGAACGGGGCAGTCACGTCCCGTTCCCGTTCACATGCCGTCCGAGGTATTATCTCGTTACGTATGCAGCGGCCTTTAGAAATAAAGAAGGTACAAGTATATTTATTTTCTTGCTAGTTTTGACAAAAGTCGCAGAACAATAGTTGTTAGTTTTGATGTACAGAATAAGCCCCTAAAAGGTTGCTAATTGATTAGGAATAGCCCTGTATAATATTTAAAGAAAAAGAAACGATAATTACCTCAATTTCCCACAAAGCTTTACTACTAGTGGCTGCGGTAGCGCTCGACCGTCCAGTAGTCCTCAGAAACACGTGTTGTTTCTTCTGATATTCGTCCATAGTGAGGAATTTCTCCTGTTCGGCGTGAAAGAGACGCACTACGTCGCCTCCTTTCAGGATCTCTTCTTGGTTTTCTTTATGTTCCAGGAAAAGGGTCACCTTCCACGATGTGGAAGAGTTCACTACGTTAACCTGTTAAGGAGAAATTTATGAGTTAACAACATACAAGCAAATAAATACTGCTTATACATATATTACCAGCTATTGCATGCGGCTTCGCCTACGTAATATTTTGATTTTTGTGCTATTCCATGGGAACATTTTATTTTTCTGGGATAAAAAGTAGCCTATGTCACTTTCTGTCTTTACTATTAATATGTCCATACCAAAAATCAAGTGAATCCGTTGCTCCGTTGGTGTGTGAAAGAGGAAAAAACCAACAAACTCATTTTCGGATTTGTAATATTCAAAGTCAAAGTCAAAATTTCTTTACCCGTAGACACAATACAGGCACTTGGAACTGTCTGCGTCTGGTAACAATTTTTCAAAAATTCTACCTAATTCTCAAAATCAATAGCATTAGGTACACAAACACAAAATCAGTAGCATTAGGTACACAAAAAAATAATATTAGAATACAAATCAAAAATAAAATTGTGAGTTTAAAAATGTAATGTGTTATAGTTCAGCCGTTCAGAGAATGCGTTCCTGGCACGTCATCGTGAAAAAATGTTTTAAGGTCAATGAAATTTCATTAAATGGGCCATAAATCGTAAACGGTAAGTTTAACAAAAAAGTTTACTGGAAACAAAAGATGCGAAATGTTATTTTCTACAATAATGATCTTAATGTTTTTTGCCCTTACATACATAGTTTCCGAGATATCGGCCAAAAACATTTTTTCAAGATGACGTGTCAGGAACGCATTCTCTGAACGGCCGAACTATATTAGTAAGGATGATGCGTGCATGCATCACGAAAATGGATAACATTTTTCTACTAATACTAGCTAAATGCTTTTGAGGTTAATAAATATTCTTTAGCCAGTTGATCCGGAAAATGTTGTTTAACCTTATAAAAAAATATCGCCATTCTTATAATTTAGGAGTTAAAACCAAATTATGTAAACAAACTCCTCTTAAACGGATATGACTATTTAATGTAAATTCTTCTAGTTTGAGAATAGGTCGTAAACTCTTTTATTCTATCTATTTTTACTCCTAGGTCATATTTTTTTAAAGCAACGTTTACCTAGTCAGCAAGTCTAACAATAAAACACTCGAGTCTCACACAGTCATAGAACTTTTCAACGCTCGGCTATTGTTTATGATTATTTATACCCCTAATAGGTGATAAGACCATTATTTTTATATCGCAAAACAACGTTTGCCGAGTCAGCAAGTAAATCCTACTAATATTATAAACGCGAAAGTTTGTTTGGATGTTTGTTACTCTTTCGCGCAAAAACAACTGAACGGATTGAGATGAAACTTTGCAATAATAATACTTATTCATCAGAATAACTCAGGTAATAATAAAATTTATAAAGATATTACGTCAAACGAAATTCTCCGGGTCAGCTAGTGGTAATAAGTATAATTATATAAGTAAGGCATACCTCCATACACCCAGCATTATCGGGCAGTTCATACGTCGCCGACACGTGCAAAACTTGCTGGCCGGCGTTAACGGGATTCATTATTACCTTATCGCCAACCACCACGTTATCACCTGGGAATACAACAGAAAACAAATAAAGTATAGGCAGAATCAAACATAATGGCGTTTGTGAAGTTAGCTACAAGCTGAGCACCAAGGCTTGAAAACCCGGTTAATTTTCGAACCGGTTAAGGCGTAAAGTACATTAACTTTATTTTTCTGTTTTGTTCTAATTGAGGTTCATTTTCATGATTTTTGTTTAATAAATTTTGTATATCCGTTGAACGGGACGGGATTAATCGGTTTAGAACAGTTTCCACCCGCGCGCCCTTTCTTTACGCCTTCAACGGGCCATGTGACGCAAGGCCAAGGAGCGAGTTAGCGCGTGTCTGTTACCCACGCCCCGTTCCCGGCCTATATGTATCTATGTACCGCGCGACGCGGGCTTCTCGCGGAACAAATCACTCTGTAGATATTTTTTACAACACTCTTTTTACGGTTACGCTCTGAAAGAAAAAATAAGATAAATCAGCGTTTTTATTCTAGTTAATTTTAAACCGGTTTCAAGCCTTGCTGAGCACACCCCACCTCCTGCGCCGCTGACAATGCGCAACCACTCTCCTCGTGTTCATACACGCCATACAATTTGATAGGGCCAATAAGGTCGGTTAGGCCGAATGGGTAGCCCTCGTGTCAAAGTTTATAAGCCGCTTGAAGGTCTCTGAATGAAGTAGCAAATCGGTTAAAACAACCGGAACCCACAATTTAAGACGGCATTCGATATCGTCAAGCCACGGTAGGACCCAGTTTTAAATGCTCGCGTGGTCGCACTCATCCGACCGAAAACTTGACCGTGGCTTTTATCGATGAACGCTAACAAACAAGAGTACTACTATTATTGAAATAAAGATCTGAAGTACAAAATATGACTTACCTGTGGAACGTAATTTGTAGAAAGGCATAACGTAGAACCAAGACCCCTCGTTACCATTAGCGTCCAGATGTACCCGCATCGCGTTCTTTTCTAGCAACGCGGGTAGTCTTTTGTTGACCTGCAAACATTTTCACAAGTAGATAAGAATTTGAACTGGCGAAAATACATACGCTTGTCAGAGTTCTCAACGACAAATATGTATGTATTAATCCCATGTGGTTTTACCTCAGACCAAATAAAAAAATCGAGACAGAAAATTGAGAAACAAACAAGTGAGGCCGGCAAAACTACGCCTCTCCGTGTACAGACACAATTACACACACAAACACGTACAACGAAACTACGCGTTGGAGCGTCAGTCAAAGAATGGTGGCGCAACACCGACGCACTCACCACATGTATAAAATACTGGCCTCACTTGACTGTTTACGATGTTCTGTCTTGATTTTTTTATTTGGTCTGAGGGTTTTATAAGTTGTGCATTTTATCTTTGTCAGATATATGCTATAAACTGGAAGAGACACAGTCTTTGATATCGTATGAATACGTATGAAATGCATTATAGCCTAATGCAAATTGTTAAAATTTCTACCATCTTTATCGCTGTGTGGCGTCCCTACTGTACGTGAATTTCATAATTGGACTAGACATCAATCAAAGAGCGATCTTTTTTTTTTTTTTCATTCGTGCTACTATATAGTTACCCGTTTAAACGCAGAGTTAGTCCGTCGTCTATTTATATGTATTTTGTTTCTTTGAAAATATTAATACACCTAGTAAAAACAAAAAGACTGGCACTAGACATCAATCAAAGAGCGTTCTTTTAATTCTTTCATTCGTGCTACTATATAGTTATCCTTTTTATTAATAAACGCAGAGTTAGTCCGTCGTCTATTTATTTGTTTCTTTGAAAATATTAATACACTTAGTAAATAACTAAAGACGGGCTAACTACTCCAAAATGCGTTTATAGGGCGGTATAAGAACCACCGCGTGACGGCAGCAAAGAATAAATACAGCGCTATTCTAGTTGTAATAGCTCAGTGGAGTAAATGATAAATTCCCAGTGTGGTATTCGTACAGTATACTATCACTGAGGAATTCATAGTAAAGTGAAGTATATCTACTCACAGTGAGGTATTTGTTGGACTTGACGTGCAGCAGTTGTACGACGCTGCCGTACTGCACGACAGTATACAATCACTGAAGAATTCGTGTAGTGGCGAGAAGTACTAGTATACTCACAGTGAGGTATTTGTTGGACTTGACGTGCAGCAGTTGTACGACGCTGCCGTACTGCACGACAGTAGACAATCACTGAAGAATTCGTGTAGTGGCGAGAAGTACTCGTATACTCACAGTGAGGTATTTGTTGGACTTGACGTGCAGCAGTTGTACGACGCTGCCGTACTGCACGACAGTATACAATCACTGAAGAATTCGTGTAGTGGCGAGAAGTACTAGTATACTCACAGTGAGGTATTTGTTGGACTTGACGTGCAGCAGTTGTACGACGCTGCCGTACTGCACGACAGTAGACAATCACTGAAGAATTCGTGTAGTGGCGAGAAGTACTCGTATACTCACAGTGAGGTATTTGTTGGACTTGACGTGCAGCAGTTGTACGACGCTGCCGTACTGCACGACAGTAGACAATCACTGAAGAATTCGTGTAGTGGCGAGAAGTACTCGTATACTCACAGTGAGGTATTTGTTGGACTTGACGTGCAGCAGTTGTACGACGCTGCCGTACTGCACGACAGAGCCGAGCAATTTCTTGTTCTCCAATTCATTCTGTTTCTTTTCTATCTCAGCGGCATGCTGGAACAACACATACAACACTTTTTAAAAGCTCAGGGACATTGTGCGAAAGGGACATTTTTCGAAAGGGACATTGTGCGAAAGGGACATTGTGTGAAAGGGACATTTTTTGAGCGGTAGACATTTTGAGAAGGGACATTCTGCGCCTGAGCCCCTCAGATATTCAGTTTGATTTTCATCTATTTATTGACCGAACAGATTGCACAGTAATGATTTAGTTCCAGCAATTACAAAAAAGATAACTTTATTTTCCGCAAAAAATGTTAACACCGCCTTCCAAAAAATTCGAATATTTCGCTCGAATTGTTTACATTACAAAAACGGCTCCGCCGATTTCTGTAAAACTTAAATGGGACCACCTCGGGAGTATATTACTCTTTCGAAATAAAAAAGAATATTTCGATTCGGTTCACAATGCGAAATTATCGATGAACATACACAAAAAAAAATACATATAAGGTGCAGCGGGGCAATCTCGACAGCGGGAAATTTCAACTAATCTTAATAACTTCTACATTTTACTTTATTTGAATAAGTGCCATCTATGACCGGATAGCTCAAAAGCAATTTCATAATTTCTACATAGATGGCACTGCTAGACCCAAAACTGTTTGATCGACACGGCCATTTTGTTTTCTTCTCTTTTTCTTGTTTGCACGTGCAAATTAGTGTCTCACATTTTTGCGAAAAAAAGTGGTAATTAATGTGTTTTCGAAGATTTTCAAAGGTAAGATATTTAATTAAAGCCTATTTCATGTTTTTAGCAATTTTTTTCTGTTGTAACTTGCGTTTTAACAGCATTTTGGTGTGAGTTTGAATAACCCCACCTGGATTGTAATGGCGGCTAATTTCAACTGTTTTGCAGTTGAAATTGCCCCACCAGATTTTATATGGAAATGAACAAATACTAGTGATGTACATGTTTCGATATGTTTTGTCGATGTAAATACTTTACAAATATTTAACTTGTAGCTATATTATTGTAATTTTTCTATTCGCAGGATCGCAACACGATTCAAATCGATGCATTTCGAGGGATTTTTTCAATTTCTTACTACTTTATTAATTTATTGCAGATGGTTCGCCACTATAGAAAAAAAAACGGACAAGTCATACACAATGGCAGAATTGCAGCAAGCAGTAAAAGATGTCAAAAATAAAGTAATGACGAGTTACCAAGCTGAAGAAATATATGGCATTCCTAGATCAACCATTGTAACTAGAGTTTACAATAATCACATGAACGACAACGTTGGAAGACCTATAGCTCTCGGGGAAGATGTGGAGAGAAGAATTCCCATAGTTTACATGTTATGGAAAAACATGGTTTCCCGTTAACTAGAAAAGAAGTAGCTGTTTTGGTATCTCAATATGTCCGCCAAAATGGAATCGACAATCCCTTCAAAACGTTTATAAAATATTACATTATTTTATTAGACGTTTATATGACCAATTGTAGATTTAGGACGAGGGGTGCTCTGGTTCTATTTTAAATACATATTCCTTTCTTAAAATGGAAGTTTTGATTTATGATTAGTAAGTAGATATAGTACCTTTAGTAGATAGCAGACTTAAATTATTTATTGGTGTATCTATCGACTTATTTTTTATTACGTTCCCATCACTATTAACTATGGCGAGCAGTCGAAATTACCCCGCCTAAACCTTTAACGTGTTTTTATTAAAAAATGAGCCTAGCTGCATATATGGCAAGATTCAATTTAGATTACCATCCCTATAAAAAAACTCTGCAACTGACTAACATCAAGCTAAGCTTTCTAGAAGATAAATTATAATTAATAGTTGAAATTGCCCCACGGAGGGGGAATTACAACTATTTTTGCTTTTTTTGACAAAAACTCATTTTTAAGCCTATCTATTGAATATTTTTCAATATGAGTTTGTAAAAATAATACACAGATAATGACTCTGGAGCGTCAATACATTACATTTTTAATAAAACTATATCATCTTATATTTTTATACCTTCAAAGTTGTGGTTTAGGTTTTACCAGTCGAGATTGCCCCGCTGCACCTTATACGAACCTAGAACCTCCTTTTTAGAAGTCGGTTAAAAAAAACAATAAGAACCTAAAGTACAGGTTTATTCAGAACTGGTGTACTACGAGTAAGCCAAAACAAGGTGATTCAAACCATCAATGTAAACCACTTTTACTATTGGGCCGGCCTGGTTTGGAAAGAAAAAAATCAGCTGTTTCATATATTTCGTCGATTCAGGCTTGCAATTTATTTTGTATGTTTTTTTTTCCGGGTTGGCTCCATGTAAAAATTGTTTATAATGATGGTCTTATCACCCTCTTTCGGCTTCATACACGGTAGGCAGATAACCCAGTACCTACAATACCTACATGGTAACATGATCCCCATAGACTTTATTTTAATACTGTACCAACCTTTTAGTCCACTGCAGGACGTAGGCCTACCCACGAAGGGTGATTGGGCCATATCCACCACGCTGGCCCAATGCGGGTTGGTGGTATTTTAATACGCTAAGACCCATCTCGATCACATGAAATGAAACCACAACAAATCCTTAACCGACTTCCAAAAAGGAAGAGGTTCTATGTTCGTCTGTATGTATTTTTTTGTGTATTTTCATCGATAATTTCGTCAATTGTGAATCGAATAATCCTTTTTTAGCTCGAAAGAGTATACTCCCGAGGTGGTCTCCTTTATATTTGACAGAAATCGACTAAATCGTTTTTGAAAAATCATCAATAAATGTAAACAATCCGAGCGAAATATCCGAATTTTGTACATGATGGAAGGCGGTTATGCCATTTTTTGCAAAAAATATTATTTTAGGAAAAGAATCACAGGCACACACGTCACATCTATAACAGCAAAGTGAATAAACATTACTTAAATCATTCAATCATCAAGATATATTCGAGAGAATTTATGGAGAATAAATATAGGCGTTGCTAGAAACAATCGACATGTTTCCTTTTCTGCCGGAAGGCATGTTTCATAATTAAAAGCCCCAACATCTCGTAATGAGAAGTAAACCCAGAGAAGTTAATACAGGCTCGATAGCAAACATACTGTAAACATATGGCAAAGGTGCAAAACAACAGACGCTTGTAAATTATATCCAAAAGTTCCGATTATAATGGTAAACAGACCTGTGTCCGCTATTTTCTTTCTCAATAAAATCTCACAATTTAGCAACGTACTCATTGTATGTACGTACGACGTGCTGATTCACCCTTTGTGGGTAGGCCTACGTCCTGCAGCGGACTATATAATCGGACAAGTGCGAGTCGGATTCGCGCACGAAGGGTTCCGTACCGTATGGAAGCCCCCCTTAATACATTTAATTATTTATTTTTGAAGCGAGTATTTAACTTAATATTCTGTTAATATTTCAAACATCTACCTGTCACCGTTATTAATATCGAGTTTACTAACGGTAAAAAATTCAGGTTTGTTGTATGGTAGACCTCCTTAATTTTATTTTTCTGTTTTTGTATTTGTTGTTATAGCGGCAAGTGAAAATTTCAACGTTAAGGCTATCACCGTTCTTGAGATACGGCCTGGTGAAAGACAGACAGACAAAACGGACAGCGGAGTCTTAGTAATAGGGTCCCGTTTTTACCCTTTTGGTACGGAACCCTAAAAAGGCTGGTACAGTCTCTGATCACAGAAGTAACTTTAATGCATACAATATTTACAGAAAGATATCGCCGAATTATATCGTTACTTAATTATTTTTATTTAAGTATGGATAAACGGGCTTTACATTTAATCGCACCATTCGATCTATGAAAAAAATCGATATATGCCTGAAAGAACCCAACTTCCTGAAAAAGCGGGGAAATTACGAAACAATACTGAAATACCAAACAATGGCCGTACAAACATGAATACGGACGATTCAATAAGCCAGCTCCATTAATACATCGTTGGATCAACAAATCATTGATTGAATCGTTGGTACGAACGAATTGAAAGATGTGAACCATAGAGGTCAACGTAGTGACCTTTTCTTTACACTGCGCGCGAGATACTTCCGAGATACCTGCTAAACTTATGCTGGACTGTACAGAATGTTGCATATCCCGTTCGTGCACCGAAAAAGGACTTGAATATTTATTTATATATTATATTTATTTTAGCCGTTATCGTCCCACTGTAGAGCAAAGGCCTCCCATCCCTCTTTCCATTTTTCTCGGTCGAGGCTGAATAAGGCTACGGAAAATGCAAGTGAGGTGGTCAAATTTTGGTCTTATTCTTACTAATAATATAATTCCAAAAGTGTGTTTGTTGGTTTGTTATTATTTCACGCAGCAACAGAGCAACGGATAGACTTGATTTTTGTCATAGATAAAGTTTGGAGAGAGACATAAGTAGGCCGGAAAAATAAAAGGATCCAATAAAAGGAGCACAATAAAAAAATATCACGTGGGCGAAACCGCGGCAAAGCTTTTTTGCTTTAGTATGATATACTAGCAGCCTCCCTATTTTTTTTAAATATAATATTATATAATATAGCCTATGACACCTGGGGATTGTGTAGCTTCCCAACAGTGAAAGATTTTTTCAAATCGGCTCAGTAGTTTCGGAACCTATTCAATGCAAACAAACAATCAAATCTTTCCTCTTTATAATATTGGTATAGAAAATAAGCATTACATATAAAATACTACATTATTTAAAATCGACACTAAAAGAAAAAGGAGCATACGTATCCCGCAAAATACATGTTCACGGAACAATCATTGCGGAGTGTGCGCGCGTATGAATAAGTCCATAATTTGTTGTGCTCTGTAAGTATTGTGTGATCATTTTTAGGGTTCCGTACTCAAAGGGTAAAAACGGGACCCTATTACTAAGACTCCGCTGTCCGTCTGTCTGTCACCAGGCTGTATCTCATGAACCGTTATAGCTAGAAAGCTGAAATTTTCACAGATTATGTATTTCTGTTGCCGCTATAGCAACAAATAAAAGCATAATAAAAATAATATTTAGAGGGGGCTCCGATACAACAAACCTGAATTTTTAGCCGTTTTTCGCTCGAAATTAATAATGGTATAGGTAGACGCTTGAATTGTTTACAGAATATTTAGCTGTATGTTTACTTCAATAATAAAAAATTAATTTAAAATAAAATTAATATTTAAGGGAGGCTCCCATACAGTACGGAACCCTTCGTGCGCGAGTCCGACTTGTAGGTAGCTATAATTCGTTTTGCAAAGTTTTAGGTCGTCGCTAAATCGGAACATGTCCCATCTTTCGAGATCTGTGATACAGACGAATTGAAAGATGTAAGACGCTTTGTTTTCAATACAATTGATCGATGAAACGGGTTGGAAACGATTCAAGGACCGCCCGTTTGTATGGAATAATCGTGCGAAAATTGTAGTATACTCGTACCTCTATTTTGGCCGCAGTTTGCAGTAGAGTTTGCGTAATGGGAACAAGTACTTAACATTACAAATGAATGAAATACAATGTGGTGGATGTAAGAATATATTCAACAAAAACATTTTCATGTGAAAAGAAGCCAAGTCACAGTTCCCACTATCAAAAAGTTGTAAGATCTCACGTAAAGCCAAGCTTCTAACTCTACACGCCTACTCTACAAGCCCTTACTCCACAAACTCTACAGCTTAGTCAATATATGTGACTTGGATAAGCTAAAGAGCTTTAGTAAATATGCTAAATTTCATATGTATAGGTTAAATAGTTTTCGAGTTATGAAGGGGTCAAAAGTGGCTCGAAATGGTTCGTGTAATATTACACACGTCGCGTCGCCAGTTCCTTTTTTTTTTTGACTTGGCTGGGCACGCTTCCGCGTGTCTAGATTTAATCACATACACAAAAGCCGAAAGATTTCTATGATCGGGAAATAACATTGAGTTGATGGTGAATTTTGAACAATCGAAAAACTATGTGGGAATCCCGGTGCTATTAATAGAATACAGAGACACGTTTGGTTTTTTTTTTGTGGTACAAAAGTCTTACATAACCCATCTGCATCCTGCATCCTCCATCCCTGCTACGGAAAATAGATAGATTAATTTTATTTGTCTCTATACTCCAATTAAAAATGAGTCCCTCGAACAGGAAACTAAATATGGATTGGCATTGAAAATAAAATGGTTTCATCCCTTTGCCATGTTAGGGGGTGGTAAAGGAAGATTTCCTTCTCGTTAAAACAGGGGTTTTGTGAAACGTGTTTTTTTCTTCACATCATTATCATTTTCAACATGCAATCGCCCGCCGAGTGTAGAGCTTTCTTCTTGTATGTCATCCCAGTTGTCAGTTGTTGCACGATCGTGTTTCTTCACACATACTTATCATGCTTAACCTTACTAATATTGTAAATCCAAAAATGTGTTTGTTACTGTGTTGGTTTATCGGTTTGATTTCTTTTTCACGCAACAGCAGTTGATTTTTGGCATGGAGGTTATTGGTATTCAATTAGCATCCTTTTAAGGGTATATTCTGTACACCAAAAACAAGTTGTTCTACAACTTTTATCAAATCTAAGCAAATTTCCCAAAAAAAAAAAAAAAATATTAAAAGTGGAATCAACATATTATATACATATATTAGTTTTTATATACGCGCTATTTTACATACAGTTAATTATGTTTAGACAGCTCAAATTCTTTTTTAATTTTGTATGGAAAAAAATAAGAATACGAATTTTTAGAAGTCGTAGAACAAAAGATGTTTGTTTTTATGTACAGAATATATGCAATTAAAAGGATGCTAATTGAGTACCAGTAACCCTGTATATGTAGTTCAAAGGTGGCAGTTAAAGGGTACTTTTTCTCCAGAAAAAAAAACTTTTTATCCGTAGTGCTAGTAGCGTAGTTTGACTAGGTGTTTGTCACCGAAATTAAGCAACGTTCCGCACGGTCAGTATTTGGATGGGTGACCGCGGGTGGCATTGTCCAACTGAGCGCTACCGTGGCCCGGATGACACGTTAAATTGTAGGTCCCGGTTGTTCTAACCGTTTAGTTATGTCAGAGGCCTTCAGGCGGCCTAAAAACTCGTGACACCAGGGCTAGCCACCCGGCCGATACGAACTTACTTTACTTATCCAGGAAAAAATAAGGATCCTGTGAGAAGCCGCGGCTAAAGTGAGTATAATATAGTAAATACTAGCAGCGCCCCGCGGTTTTACCCGCGTTGTGCCCGTTCCCGTGGGAATTTCGGGAATTTTCATACATATAAACCTTCCTCTTGAATCACTCTATCCATTAAAAAAAAACCGCATCAAAATCCGTTGCGTAGTTTTAAAGATTTAAGCATACAGACAAACAAATAAACAAACAAACAAACGAAAATAGCGACTTTATTTTATACTATGTAAGGATGATTCTTAAAATGAACAGGAAGGTCAAGCCTAGCCAGGGGGCAAACCTGGACGCCCAGATGACCGATGACTTTGATATGGACCTGACTCGGTAAGTACTAGTTTCACCATTACTGATTCAATCGCAACTCAAGATTTATTCATACAAAATTATACGCCGCGGAAAAAACCGAAACATTAAAATTTAAAATCGGAAATATATGTAAGTATCCAACAGACAGAGTTCTTGAATAACATTTACCGATTTACGTAACGCTATCCAGTCTACATAATCAAATCTTGGGATCTCGGCATCGGATCTACTTACAGTATTTTTGAAATGTTATAATAGTATGCAATCCTTCAAGCAAATATCTATAGTCACAATCGTGCAAAAAAGTGTCCAAACCAAAACCCTGCCCAAGAGACACCCCTTTACAGACGCCTAAAAGTTTGATTCGGCCTATAGTGCGAACGGGATAGCATAGCATCTTCCAGCAAATATCTACAGAGCCACAGTCATTAAGTGAAAGTGGTAAAAAAATGTCCGAGCGCCGTCATACATACCGACTTAGATATTTACATTAAATAATTCACAATGACCCGTTTTCTCGAATCTCGACGTTTTGTTTTACCTAATTAGTGCTTGTAACCGAGCACTTTGGCATCGCTCGGCGTGGTAGTCGGCTTGCAATCGCCTTATGATGGACTAAAAAGCCTGCCCACTACGTAACTTGCTATTGCGGAGATCCTATAACCACCTTTCAGCTTCATCATCAGACCCTGGCTACCATCTAGACACAAAGTGCTCGTTAAGACGAATCAAACGAGCCCAAACTCGATAGGGTTATGTCTTGCTATTACGGAGATCCTATAACCACCTTCCAGCTCCATCAACAGACCTTGGCTACCATCTAGACACAAAGTGCTGGTCAAGATGAATCAAACGAGCTCAAACTCGATAGCGTTAATGTCTTGTTATTGCGGCGGTCCTATGACAATAAAGGAGACCTATAGCCAACAATAGATTGGCAGACAACTGAAATTATGATTATGTTACACGCTGAATATACAAGGGTTGTAACCCTTTATTACATCCCTTTTTAATTATAGAGCTGCAAAGAACGAGATGTATTACCAACCAATTTCGTTTGGTTTTTATGTACAGAATAAGTCCCTAAAGGATGCTAATTATTTACCAGTCACCCTGTATACAGGGTTATTCCTAGTCAACTAGCATCCTTTTAGAGGTTTATTCTGTTCATCAAACTAACAACTTTTGTTCTGCGACTTTTGACATAACTCAAAAAAAATGTTGTTCCATAGAAAAACATCGTTCACCCGCGAGAACAGCAGGATTTTTTTGTTTTGACAGAAGTCGCAGTACAAAAGTTGTTAGTTTTGATGTACAGAAAAAGCCCCTAAAAGTGTGCTAATTGATTAGGAATAACCCTATATATTATAGGAACATCTTTTACGATGGGACCAAATGCGAATTAAATCTCGAAAAATAGTTAGTAATCGCTAACCTAGTTATTAATACAAAGTAGGCACAGACAGACGCCGCAGATTAAACTTTAAAAGATTTTAGTTTCTACTAAAATAACTTTTATCTACACTAATGTTGTAACATTCTACTTATGTTTCCAATATTTGACTTATAATGACTACTGTTATAGCACAGACAACAAAACACTCAATTTAAAATAAAATCTCATAATAACATCGATAAAACGCGACCAATTAACCTGGCGAGCCTTATGTCAAAATCCTCATACAAGTTGTATAAAATTTTGATATTAGGCTGGCTTTTGAAAACAGTTGGGTTATACGTGAAAACTTCGTCGAAACTACTAAACTTACATACACAAAACTCTTTGATAAGATCTTGTGCCAATGAAATAAAAAAAGAACAACAGCGCGCGGTCGCTCCTGATTGGCCCTGCGCACGCAGCTGCACTCTCATTGGTTAGATTTTAATGGCGGCTGTTCACTGTGACAATACACGTACGCGTGAATTTAATGTTTCGCAATGCGTTTTGTTTTCAAAATACAAATTAAAAGAGTGTAGATAAAGTAGTGTATGCAACTGCATATAACACAGGTATTAAAACACTCGTTACTATTATAGAACTCGCTGCGCTCGTTGCATAAACTCACACTCGTGTTTTAATACCCTTTGTTGTATGACAGTTGCATAAACTACTATTATGAGGGCAATAAAATTAAGTCTATTGTAGTCATTGTTTACAATAATTAATTTGTATCTGCCATACATTTTCAGTACCAAATGTTAATATTTTACCCATGATAGACGAGAAACGATGATTTACTGAGTACACACGGACATTTCAGTTCATCAGTTAAATTCCTCATACACATCCCGACTTGATTAGAGCTTAGAGGCAATCGCGGTGGTCGGACACAACCAGTCAACTGTACATCGGCACATTTTCGGACGTCTTTACGTTCCAGGGTAATGTGTTAAATTGAATGGCGACTCCGATTTGGTTGGAGCTGTCATCCATCCAACTATAGACACACAGGCGTCCCGACCATGTGTCGATGTGCAGTTACTGGTTGGATTCGACCACCGCGGTTGCTTCTAAACAAGTCGGAATGTGTATAAGAGTTTTACATGTACCTATTACCTTATTAACTGATATTACCACGTAAGCCCATCTTTATGCCATACTCGCAGATACTTTAAATTAGTCACATTCCTCCAACGCCAATTATGTCTTATTTCCCAGCGTCCTAGAAAATAAATTACGCAGACATATTAGCGTCCCACGGGACAGTTCAATTAATCAAGACTGGACTCATAACAGCCGACTAATAATAGACTTTACGCTATAGAATTACAGCTCACAATGCCACAGCAATTTGTAAGACAGACGGACAGACTAATATAGCGCAAATGACAAAAGATGGGAGCTTAAGAAACGGTATAAATCTTTTTAATGGACCGAGTTTGTTGAGATTTTTCTGCTCCGGGTTTTTGTTACACGGGATTTAGATTTACTTCTTCTTTCTTAACTTTTTCTTGCGTCACTGCAGTGTGTAATGCGGAGACAAATCCTTACTTAATATTATAGCGAGTAGCGCTCATAGCGCCTTTGACTAGGTGTTCGTTAGCGAACATCGAAGTTAGGCAACGTTCAGCACGGTCAGTCTTCGGATGGGTGACCGTGGGTGGCATTTACAACTGAGCGCTACCGTGGCTCGGATGACACGTTAAACTGTAGCCCACGGTTGTTCTAACCGTTTAGCCATGTCACAGGCCTTCAGGCGGCTTAAAAACTCTGACACCAGGGCTAGCCACCCGGCCTAAACGAACTTATTAACTATTATAAATCTGAAAGTGTGTTTGTTGGTTAGTTGGTCTGTTACTTTTTCACTCAGCAAAAGTGCAACGAAAGAAGTCGTGGTGGTCTAGTGCACTAGACCACCACGATTGTAAGGCGAGTGTCATTACCATGGTAATGACACTCGCCTTACAATCGTGAGGTCGTGGGTTCAAATCCCGGTCCCGTACCAACGAATTCCTTGGAATTTATGTACGGAATTTCACACCACTGGCTTTTCGGTGAAAGAAACATCGTGAGGCAACCTGCATACGTCCGTAGAATAAATTAGATGGCGTATGTGCATCGCACTGGGCCAGCGTGGTGGATAATAGCCCAATCACCCTTCGTGGGTAGGCCTACGTCCTGCAGTAGACAATCAAAAAGGCTGGTACAGTACAGTACAGTAAAAGAGCAACGGATAGACTTGATTTGTGGGATAGATATACATAGTTCAAAGATTGGAGTGCGACACACATAGGCTAATTTTTATCTCGGGAAAAAAGATCTCTATGGGGTAGCATAAAAATCAATATATCACGTAGGGGAAACCGCAGGAACAAGCTATTCTAATAAGACCGTTATACATTGAAAACTGACACCAGGGCTCGCCACTCGGCTACTTACTTCACCAATACGTAAAACTCTATATGTTTACAACAGAAACTTTTCCAATATTTTTCAATTTTCTCTCCAATTAAGCTATTAAAAAGGTTTCACCTCAGCTGTTCAATGTTTTAATTGGACGTCTAGATCTAGAATCTAGATCAGGGTTTCCTAAACTATGGGTCCCTCAGGTGCTGGGTCGCGAGCGAATGTACATTAAAACTAATATGTACCGAAATAAATTAGACTTCACCTCACTGCGATCATATTATAAGTAACTCGAATTCAAGTTGATGTTAAAACTGTAATGGCAAAACATTAAAAACAATTTCATCTTTCCCATTGAAATAACTTTTTTGATCTAGTTAATTGAAAAGTCTTTTATTACAAAAGATGGGAGCTTGGGAAACGGTATAAATCTTCTTAATGGACCGAGTTTGTTGAGATTTTTCTGCTCCGGGATTATGTTACACGGGATTTAGATTTACTTCTAATGAGTTCTTTCTTAACTTTTTCTTGCGTCACAGTGTAATGATTATTCATATTGGTAACGGTTAAATTTCCTAGAAGTGGGACTCGGGTTTGTAAAATTGTTTTAAATGGATCGTAGCCCAGATAAGTTTGGGAACCACTGATCTAGATGTTTTCCATACTCCAATTACTACAACACCTACCGTCTTACCACAAAAGATTTAAACACGTTTTAAACACTGTTTAAACGTGGAATTTGTACTGTTAAACATTGTGCGTAAAACTTTCGTGGTAAGATGGCTAACGTCTAACGTGTTTCGTAGAAGACCTAATGAACGTAGAAGTTCGCCCGCTACGAAACTTTGTAACTTATTACAAGCTTTGGAAAGTTGACGGCTGTTTTTGTGAGTTCGCCTGTTATATCAATAAACCAGGGAACCGAGATTGATACTGACATAACCTGAAGAAATTAAAGCTAATATCAAAATAAAACATTTTCAGTTTAATTTCAGTTTTACAGCCTTTTAATTGGCCGTATAGATGTTTTCTCCACTCCAATGACCTAGCATTACTACAACACCTTTGTGGTAAGACGGTTACCACAAAAGTTTTAAACACACTTTAGACAATATTTAAATTGAATAGAACAAATTTCACGGTAAAATATTGTTTAAAGCGTGTTTAAATCTTTTGTAGTAAGGTGGTTAAAGTCTAACTTGTAACAACTTCGTGTTTCGTAGAAGACCTAATGAACGGAGAAGTTTGCTCGCTACGTAACTTTGTAACTTATTACAGGCTTGGTTAGTCGATGGCTGTTTCTGTGAAAAACCAACGAACAAGCGTTACCGACATAACTATTAGTATTTTTATAATAAACATAAATTAAAAATTTAAAAAACCCCCGACACATTGACAACCATTTTGGGCACATTTGTAGAATTTTGGTTCTTCCATCCCCACTTTAACCCACCATAACTCTTAAACGGCTCAATCGATTTTTATAAAACATAGCTAAGAACACTCTCGATTAAGTCTCCTTTCATCCAAAAAAAAAACTAAACTGAAATCGGTTCAGTGGTTCGGGCGCTATGATACCACAGACAGACAGACAAACAGACACGTCAAACTTATAACACCCCTCTTTTGCGTCGGGGGTTAAAAACAACAACATCCAATTTGGAAAATAAAGTTTCTTATTTGTAAATTCAGTCAATGCATTTTCAATGGCTTATAATAAAATAGTTATCTGAGGGGTAAGTATGAGTTTTTATTTTGTACAAGTAATCGGAAGTTACGGTAATAGTTTGGAGCTCCATAGACAGATTTGTACGGCGCCCCTGATGTAAACGAGGAAGAACTACGAGTAGCTTTCATTTCCGTTTACTATGTAAACTCATTATGATGATGATGCTGCTTTCCTTGGGTGGTCACTGATGAGTCCTCACATGGATGATGATGATGATATATCCAATTACAGCAGTCATAAACTAAATTTAATAGTAGGTAAAGGGGGGGTTGGCCACCCGGCCCATACACTTATTTATTATACACACTAACGGTAGCTATAGGCCACACCACCCTCCAACAAGTATATGGTACTAAATAATATACCTAATTAAAAAACCCCCGACACAAAAATATTTGACAACAAACTTTCAATTGACAACCATTTTGGGCACATTTGTAGAATTTTGGTTCTTCCATTCCCACTTTAACCCACCATAACTCTTAAACGGCTCAATCGATTTTTATAAAACATAGCTAAGAACACTCTCGATTAAGTCTCCTTTCATCCAAAAAAAAACTAAACTGAAATCGGTTCAGTGGTTCAGGCGCTATGATGCCACAGACAGACAGACAGACAGACAGACAGACAGACACACTGACAAACAGACACGTCAAACTTATAACACCCCTCTTTTTCGTCGGGGGTTAATTACTGGGCTTTCACATCGACGTTGCGTTAACATGGGCGACGCATATAGACGAGCTCTGCGGGAAGCCGAGCCGCTCGTGCTTTGCGCTACGACGGCTCGCGAGCACCGAAAGGGTATACTCCCGAGGTGGTCCCATTTAATTTTTTTGTTTGTTTAGTAGGTCATATTTCAGAGGATCCATTTAAATTTTATCGAAATCGGCAGACTTGTTTTTTAACCGACTTCCAAAAAGGAGGCGTTTCTATGTTCATCTGTAAGTTTTTTTTTTGTGTATGTTCATCGATAAATTCCGCCAATTGTGAACCGAATCGAAAAAAATCTTTTTAGTTCGAAAGCGTATACTCCCGAGGTGGTCCCATTTAAATTTTACAGAAATCGGCTGAGCTGTTTTTTAAAAATCAACATTAATGTAAACAATTCGAGCGAAATATTCGAATTTTGTACACGATGGAAGGCGGTTTTGCCACTCTTTGCGAAAAATAATTATTTAATGAAAAATCAACTGTAAAAATTACTACGTCGATATTACGTCGATTCATGAGAACTATTCGAATTTTGTACACGATTGCGGTCGGTTGTGGCATTTTTGGCAAAAAATTATTATGAGCTTCGTGTTTCGTTTAGGAGACCCAAGAATGTAAACTTCACCCCGCTACGAAACTCTAACTTATTACAAACCTTGGAAAGTCGACGGCTGTTTCAGTTCGCATGTTATGTCAATAAAAGTGGATACATTTTAGCAAGTTTTCGTGGAGTTCTGGCAGAAAGTTAACTTACATTGACGTCAAGTTTGAAGACGAATATGAAATGAAGCTAATTTGCATGTTGCTAATAAAATACAAGATTTATTTTTTTACTCTCGACCCAACAGGGAAGTTTTTGAAATGCGTTTCAGTTAATCTGTATGTCTATTGGTGTCATTATTTTCAGGGTTCCGTAGTAAAACGAGGAACCCTTATAACTTCGTTGTTTATTTTTCTTTGAAAGCAGACGAGACGAAATAATTTAAAAAACATGTGTAAAAAGGTTTTCTTTTACAGCTGTTTTTTTTTTGCGACTCCCGGGTTGATCCCATGGTAAACTTTGGTCATAATGACGAATACAGGCCGAATCAAACTTTTTGTGACTGTGATGTTAGCTACAAGCTGCGCGAATCCCAATTATAATAAAACTCCGATCACTTTGAACCAGTACTGTAATTCGTCTTTTCTTACAATTGTACTTACAGTTAAATAGCGAGTACTTATGCTTATACTGATTTATCAGAGGTGCTCACTGCTCCGTGTGTCTGCACAAACTGCCTCGAGATCCCTCCGCCATGCTACTCGCCCCTCCCATTCCTATCACCCGATAAATATTAAAGTAATGGACTTGACAAATAGTCAAATCAACTACCCTCAGGTACTGAAGACTAAAGATTCGATTCGAGCGGAAGTCAAAACAACCGTTCTAAATCATGTAGAATGCTAGAAAATTAAATGCAATGTGATGTTTAAAACAAAATCAGTCAAAATAATCTTGTCCTAACACAATCCTGTCGCATCTGTGAAATGTGAGCTTCAGTCAAGATTGGCTTTTGCGAGCTTGTAGCTGATTTCACACCCGCCAAAAAGTTTGGTTCGGCCTGTACGTCCATTCAACAGGAAGGAATCCATTAAAATAATCACTACTAAACTAAAAGTTCATTGGCACGAAAAATGGCAAATCTCTCAATACACTTTACCCTCACAGAGCTAAAGTGAAAGAAATCGGGTCATTTCCGTGGGAATATAAATACGTTGTGTAAATAACGACCGGCTGAATAATTAATAGCCACCGATTGATTTATTGGGGTGGACCGAACACACGTGCTTCGAACACAGAGTGGGCAGTAGTCACTACTATTGGAAATCTTAGCTGAAAACTACTGAAAAGGCACACTGGTTAGGTAGGTCAACTGAAATCCAGTTGAATCTATAGTGACTTGGTACCTACTATTAAAAAATAATTTTAAAATCTAATCAGGAATGAGAAGAATCGCAGATGAACCAAAGTTATTGACAGGACAAGCGGACCATTTAATCCTAAGAACGGATGGCTGATGGATCCGTAAAGTTTTCGAATAGAGACCACGTACCGCAGCGTAAGATCAACTGAATAGACCACATAATTAAGACCGTGGGAACGCGTTAGATTCAAGTTTCTTGCAACCGGTCGGGTCCTATTGGACATACAGGAGTATGGTTATCATTATTATACTTAGATTTTCCTCTTCAGCGGACGCCCTACCTTTTTAGGGTTCCGTACCCAAAGGGAAAAACGGAACCCTATTACTAAGACTTCGATGTCTGTCTGTCTGTCACCGGGCTGTATCTCATGAACCATGATAGCTAGGCAGCTGAAATTTTCACAAATGATGTATTTCTGTTGCCGCTATAACAACAAATACTAAAAATAAAATAAAAAAATATTTAAGGTCTAAAAAATCTTTTTTAGAATTTTTTCGCTCTATATTAATAATGGTAACATGTAGATGCTTGAAATTTTCACTGAATTTTTAGTTTTATATTCACTTCAATAATAAATAATAAATTAAAATAAAAAAAATATTTGAGGGGGCTCCCAAACAGTACGGAACCCTCCGTGCGCGAGTTCGACTCGTACTTGGCCGATTATTATACCTACACATTTTATAATGCATACAGCAAAGTTACTGAACTAGTAAAGAACTTAATTAATAAAGAATTCTCAGGTTGAATCAGTCGAGAGATCGCATCGATGCTTAAAAACTTTGTGTGATTGTGTCAGAATACGGAGCCGTATTATGATATATCGAGCTGACATCTTTTGTATTCCGCAACACTAGCACCGAGTTGAAACATTGTAGGATGCTGTTGCTACGTGCAGTCGGTTACGGAATTGTTTCGTTACATTGTAGAGACAAAAGTTATGTGTAATTCCCATGTTGTACCCACCCCGATCTCTGTTGGGAACTCGGTTCTTGAAGTCGTTGACTCGTACGTCTACCTAGGACAATTAGTCCAGTTAGGTAGGTCCGACTTCAAGAAAGAGGCCAATCGCCGAATCCAACTCGGCTGGGCAGCGTTCGGAAAATTGCGTAGCGTCTTCTCGTCCGACATACCTCAGTGCCTCAAGTCGAAAGTTTTCGACCAGTGTGTGTTGCCAGTGATGACTTATGGCACAGAAACGTGAACTCTCACTATGGGCCTTATTGGTAAGCTCCAAGTAGCCCAACGAGCTATGGAGAGGGCTATGCTCGGAGTCTCTCTGCGAGATCGAATCAGAAATGAGGAGATTCGTAGAAGAACCAAAGTTACCGACATAGCCCAACGGATTGGCAAGTTGAAATGGCAATGGGCAGGGCACATAGCGCGGAGGACTGATGAC
The DNA here is from genome assembly GCA_964007245.1 of Hypomecis atomaria. Taxonomy (NCBI): domain Eukaryota; kingdom Metazoa; phylum Arthropoda; class Insecta; order Lepidoptera; family Geometridae; genus Hypomecis; species Hypomecis atomaria. The sequence continues at coordinate 3,868,514 of OZ023305.1, forward strand.
CGATGGGGTCGAAAAGTTCTCGAGTGGAGACCACGTACCGGCAAGCGCAGCGTAGGACGTCCACCCACAAGGTGGACGGATGACCTCATTAAGGCCGCATCGCGCTGGATGCAAGCCGCTTCCAACCGGTCTTATTGGAGATCCATAGGGGAGGCCTATGTCCAGCAGTGGACTTCTTATGGCTGATGGATGGATTGTAGAAACGAATACGTTTGATAAGCCTGATGAAAAAACTGCATAACAAATGACAGTGTACCTGGTATGTGTTCTACTTGCCTAAATGGCTTTAGTCCATGGCAAGAACACTTTTCAGTGAACGTCGCGTCGTATAACAATAAAACTCGACAGAAGGCATCACGATGCCAATATGTACGAGTATCATGTATGTCAGGTGGATACCTGACCACATCATGATTGACAACGACACCTTGACTAAGTCGCCGCTGCAAAAAGCAAAGGTAGCGTGTTTATCAGCCTTTTACCGGATACACTTCGGAGAGTGCGCCCAGGAGTTGCATAATCTGGTCCCACCTGCCCCTTTCTTCTATCGTACGGCTAGACCAACCAATTAACAGATAGAGAACTTAAAAGAACTATCTTCACATGGCTTCAAGACTACGAATACAAATCAACAAGCCATAGGCGTGTATAGGCCATCATCATCATCCATCCATCAGCCGTAAGACGTCCACTGCTGGACGTAGGCCTCCCCAATGGATTTCCAATAAGGCCGGTTGGAAGCGGCCTGCATCCAGCGCGTTCCTGCGATCTTTAGTATATCGTCAGTCCACCTAGTCGGTGGACGTCCTACGCTGCGCTTGCTGGTCCGTGGTCTCCATTCGAGAACTTTACTGCCCCATCGGCCATCCGTTCTCCGAACTATGTATATAGGCCGAATCAAACTTATTGGCGGCTGTGATGTTAGGTACAATCTGCGCAAACCCCAACCCTGAGTGAGGCCAAAGAATATAATAATACTACGTATAGAACGGCCACTCGTTACCCCCCACCCGTTTGAGTCTTCCTCACTTCCACCCCGCGTCTACGTACCGCATCGTGCACTCTGCGCGCGGGCTGCACTGGTCGGTGGATTTTCTAATAAAAACTACCTAGACTGTGACAATAGGGAAGACTTGTACTGTGTATGGTTGAATATCAATGATACGTAACAAAACAAGAAATTTTAATGTTTCCCTAAGGATAAAAAATAGGAACTTATTTTACATTATTTGGTAACTTCCTCTTGATATTATCTTACAAAAGAAGTAAGTAGATCGGTTACTTTTTGTTAATATGCTTCCAAATTAAGTAATTGTTATACTATTTTAAGCACTAGATTAATATTCATTTTTGCAAATTATGTACGCAGCTGTCTCACTCACGCGGCATGACGTCACGATGTGGTGATCGCTGACAGCCATAGACGTTCCGCACACAAATGCGCGTGTAGCGACCGTGCGTATGTGTGTTGTCTGTGAGTAAGTACTGTGTAGGTGTGCGTAAGACAGCAGATTTTGTATGAAAAATCGCGGAGTGTCCGGGCTGTGGTGAGGCTCACTTTACAGCTGCGCGAGGATTGGGTTTCCCTTCGTTTGTAGCTAACTTCCCAGCCGCCAAGAAGTTTGATTCAGCCTGTAACCTAGTAATGTAGAGTCAGATACTCACGTTCAGCCTTTTCAACAGCCCAGTGTCCGTGTTGGAGTTCGCGGACTGCTTGGCCGTATTCCAGAACTGCTTTTGCGCGGAGTAACGGTTCATGGGACATATCTTAAACAGGCAATCTGCGGACCAAAAGTTTGTATATTATATTTAAGCTTTCACGATTTGTTTAAGAAGTACCTACGTATATTAAAATCGTAAGTCTGAAATTATGATAACCATTCTTCACACAAAATCTCCACCTCCACTGGGATTCTATGTTATGCTCCCGTGTACACACGAAAGAAGACAAAGACCACCCAGAACAGCTCTGACGGGAATCGAACCTGGGACCCCGAGACAGAAAGCATAGTACCAACTGCATCAGAAGAGTCGTCAATATGCAGACTACTTTGAATAATCGGCCAAGTACGAATAGGACTCGCGCACGAAGGGTTCCGTACTGTATGGGAGCCCCCCTCAAATATTTGTTTTATTTTAATTTTATTATTTATTATTGAAGTGAATTTAAAACTAAATATTCTGTGAACATTTCAAGCATCTACCTATTACCATTATTAATATAGAGCGAAAATCGTCTAAAAATTCAGGTTTGTTGTATGGGAGCCCTTAAATATTTATTTTATTTTGTTTTTAGTATTTGTTGTTATAGCGGCAACCGAAATACATCATCTGTAAAAATTTCAGCTGCCTAGCTATCATGGTTCATGAGATACAGCCCGGTGACAGACGGACAGACAGACGGACAGACGGACATCGAAGTCTTAGTAATAGGGTCCCGTTTTTACCCTTTGAGTAAGGAACCCTAAAAAACAGAACTTCATGCCTTGGTAATCGAACCCAAGACATCCGCACTCAGATTACTAGTATCCGTTTTTGGACGCTCCATTTACATAATTATTTTTCGCAATAAATGGTAAAACCGCCTTCCATCGTGTACAAAATTCGAATATTTCGCTCGAATTGTTTACACTATTTAAAACGGCTCAACCGATTTCTGTGAAATTTAAAGGGACCACATCGGGAGTATACATTTTTGACCTAAAAAATAATTTTTCGGTTCGGTTCACAATTGGCGAAATTTTCGAAGAACATACACAAAAAAATACAAACAGACGAACATAGAACCTCCTCCTTTTTGGAAGTCGGTTAAAAAAATCCGAGACCATCAAATTGTAAAATGACCTTTCGCACAAATAAAAGTACCGTTTACGTCTTACCTAAACGTCAATTGAGCGTGTGAGGGGATCATTTATTCAAACCCTTCCCTTGCCAGAAACAAAGGGCTTTTATCTGTTAAGTACCCTTCTGTCGCCGAGGAGCTTGAATAACTTATCACTCGCTTGGGTAAGTTGAGGCTAAGTTGGCAGCAAGTTCATGACTTAGTGAAGTGTGTTTTCGATGTGGGCAACTACTTTTCAAGTTATTTGGAGTTATTGGTGTGTGTTCTTATGGATATTGCTTTATACCCTAGGGTCTTTTAAACTAAGGGTTCAATAGGTAGCTTAGAATGGCTGTGTTAGCCACACCATAAAAGACTGTAACTACAGTTATGATTTGCTCAACTTTGAGAGTCGAGTGGTTTGTAAGATCCTGCCCAACTGTCTACTGAAAAAGCATCTATAAGCTGTTTACAGATACAGACAGTCATTTGCAGACTTTTTTATTTATTTTCCGTCAACATGGCCTCAGTTCTGAAGAAAAGCCATTATCAAACTGGGGGTGGGGAAGGTTTCAGAGCCGGGGCAAAAACATGATGAAGTGCTGATAAGTTTCTTTTGTGCTAGTCATTACAATACAATCTATGTAGATGGGCAAGATAAAATGCGCCATTTGTAGATGTAGGTCCTTTGAAAAAATCGCAATTTCATGCAAGTGTATGCTTTAATGTTCAAGTAGTAGGACGTCCACCACTAGGTGGACCGACGATATAATTTAAGACCATAGGAACGCGCAGGATGCAATCCGCTTTCAACCGGGCTTATTGAAAATCCATAGCTGCGGCCTTTGTCCAGCCGTAGACGTCCTTCGGCTTATAATGATGAAGATGATTAATTAAAATAAAATAGCTTTTGTTCAATCGATTTGCTCGATATTTTAGGGGTGGGGTTTAATAAATAAGTGAACCAATAAAGGTTTCGACAATACCTAGAATTCTAATCTAAAGCTTATTTGAGCCTAAAGCTGTTTACAGAAAGCGTTACTACTATTTTGCACATTCAACTCCACCCAGTTCCCGGTGTATCTGCTATCGAGCGATATGAAGGAAAAGATAATGCGAGGTGACAGTTTTTCCGAAGAGATTGGCATTTTGCTATTGAATAAAAGTACGTGACGAAAGTTTTTTCAACAGAAATTGTACTAGGGCTACATAAGTCACGAACATGTCATGCGTTCGGAAACTTTTTCTGTATTGTACAAAGTTTACTTATCCCGGAACTTTTTGGGCGGATCAATTAGGTTGACATTTTTACCTTTAGTGGGTAGACCTATGTTCAGCAGTTGACTATTAAAATACCGGTACAGCTTGAGTAAATACGTGAGTAAGTTTTTCCGACAGTGATTGTACTAGGGCTACATAAGTCACGAACATGTCATGCCTTCGGTAACTTTTTCTATATCGTACAAAGTTACTTACCCCGGAACTTTTTGGGCGGATCAGTCAGGTCGCCGGCCTCGGGGCATACCACGCACCTGTCATCTACCAACCTGTGGAACACAACGAAGGGTTAATATCGTATCAGATTAGGTGAAAACGACTGTAGAGTCAAGGATTTAAGGCTTATATTTGCGTAATAGGACTATGTTTAGGCGGTAGTCAACGGGTTTTCAACTCAACCTGTGGAGCATATGTAAGATTACAGACATAATTAATATAAAATACTGTTAAAGTTCTAGTTAAGTTCTACTTATTTGTAATCTGTGGTGACGAGCATCTGTCTGATCTGGGTATATTTTAGAAAGGCTACTACTGGTAACACAGACAGATACTCGCCACTGACACTGACAAGGAATCGGGCGGATTATTATGTTATTATTATTCGATGTGTGTAATAATGGAAAAATGGAAAGTAAAGTGCAAAATATGTTTTAAATCCTTGTTTTAATTCTGAGTTTAGAGGATAAGACAACATCTCAGAAGTGGGATAAAGAAAACACACCCACGTTTGTACCGAAATACGATATACTTACCTAATAAGGATTTTTTTTACCACTTTGACAAAACAACTTTAATGAGCGAAGGAGTCGTTTCCGAAGATATTTGAAGGCAAAAGAGATGAAGCTACTTTTAAAAGCATCCATGGATTCGTACGTTGAGGTACCGTTCGTCTTACGTATGTACCGTCGTGAATATGAAATTAGCAATCGTAGATCGAATGAAACTGAACGTCCCAAACGTAAGAGATAGTGAGAGAGACACGCAGTGAGTTGACTCGCAGAGTGTGCCAAGTGAGGGTGCTGAGAGAAGCCGTTCACCCTCGCGGGTGCCCTGGGTACTCGCACCCTCCCAACAATACCCCGCAGGTTGCTACCCGAGTCATCCAACCATGGAAGAGAGCAGAAACTCGAGTCCGTATCCTCACTCCGGCAAAAACGAGGGGATAAGATCAACTTCAGAAAAGAGAATAAGAATGAGTCATAGCCGGCACCGGTGCAAGTCGACGCAATGGATTGGAATGGGTCTGGTGATGGCCCATAGAGTAACGGTGCTGGTGATCTGAACACTAGTGCTTCGGCGGTCTGGCGGGCGCTGTGCCGCGGCTGCCTTGCGGACGCTGTGCTATCGCGACTAGCGCTGCAGACCGTGTGTTTGCCGCCCCGTGGGCACGGCATGTGCCCTCGAGGCTGCGGCGGGCGCCTTGCAAGCCATCTCGGCTAGCTGTGGGTGCAGATGGATAGAGCGGCCACAACCGCTGCTACAGTGGCCACTGCGGTCGTCATTGTCAGCGGTGTTGACAAATGGATATGTGAGTGTTTTGATTTTCTTAGATCAGCAACAAAATGCAGTTCAACAACAAAATCAGTTATTCAATATAGAAAGGATAGCTGACAGGTATTCGATTCACCAAACATTAGAATAGTGAATTATAAATTATTGAAATTTGCATGACCTGTAAATTGAAAAACATGAATAAGGTCAGAGATTGTAAGCTGATAATAATTTTGGTAGCAATAGATACATAGATGCTCTGTCTGTCTCGCACAAAACATAGCATTCTAAGGCAGACAGACACAATATGACGTTATAATTTCGGGTAGTTTGCTGTGGTCTAGAAAGATTACAATGCCTGTAACTTTTGGATGTTATTTTTTTCTAAATATATTTTATTTGCTGTCATTGATTGATTCTAGGTTTAATGTTTCATGTGAGTATAAAAAAAAGAGAAACACAATATTCACTTGTGAATATATCCATGCGATGATGATACTAATGTGTTACATTTTTCTGTTACTAATAGTGCAATAGTAAGTTTTAGTCGCTTGTGCCTGCCTGCAACCCGTGGGTAGATGATGCCAGAGAATTATATCACGCAATCAGTACCATCATAATACATCACAACAAGTAAATGCAACAAGATGCCACTTGTGTCATATTATTTATACTAACTGTTTTAGATCTGATGCTTGATTGATTTTTTTATTTTCAGCATAATCATGTAGGTCTACTGGATGTAGTCAACGACATTAATAAAACATTTTATTAATGTTGTTGGATATAGTGATATTTGCCAAATTGCCACAGAGGATCAAATGCCTACCGTGTGTTCATTGACTATGATTATGGACATTCTGAACCCGTTGCTTACAATTATTTTACTTAGGTAACAGAAACTGAGGTTTGTGAGATATTTATGATTACCTTTTAAATAATTCCGATTATCTGTAGGTCTTAAAAACACATACATTTCTAATTCGTACATCAATCGTTTGAGTGAATTACCTACTTATTGCAAAATATTTTAATCTCAAGTAGATTGACTGATTTAAATAATGGTTACTAGTTATGGCAGCATAATTATATTATTAGTTAGAGCCTAACTTATGAAAACATTTGTGATTTCAGTAGGTACTCGATTCATTATTGCCACATGATATGTAATATTTGCATACAGTTTTTGAATACCATATTATCTATGGTGGTACATAATAAGACTATATTTATTGCAGTTTTTTATGCATACTAGAAGGCCAGTAGCAATCCAGGGTTTGAGACATTTTTCTTTCCTATAGGAACTGGTTATGAAGATAATTGTATAGGCCGGGTGGCTGGCCCTGGTGTCTAGAGTTTTTAAGCTGTCTGAAGGCTAGACGGTTGAAACGATCGGGCCTACAATTTAGAGTGCCACGGTGGCGCTTGGCTGGTGGTGCCATCTGCGGTCACCCATCCTAGGGCTGACCGTACGGAATGTTGCTTAATATAAAGATAGAAACATTGTTGATATAATTAATATTATTTTGTCCACAAAAATGGCACAACTGAATCCAATCATTCGCGAGCTTCGTATGGTTGACTCGAATTGATGTATGTATACAATTTTTACACCATTGATTATTATTTTCAAAATATTTTTTGACAAAATTGAAATAAGACCACCTCGTGAGTACATATAACTTCTGCACTAAAAAAGTTTTTTTTAAAAAATAAAAAAATTAAAAAAAAAAGATCTGATCACAGTTATCGAAAATATTGATGAATAAAAAAACAAATACATTAAGACGAACATAAAACCTACTCTTTCATTTTGGATATTGTTTGAAAGGTAGTCATACTCGTAACAAGACTTGAATCGAATTTCACAGATTCGAATAGGTTTGTCCTGATTAGAATCAATTGTTGTGCTTAGTTCTGAAATATGAGGGAATTTGACTTGTCGGCGCGTCGGAAATAGGGCACGTGTGAGTGAGAGGCAAGTTGAAAATGAAAATGAAAAATAATTTATTTATTTCTTTCAGTACAATACATGAAATATGTAGCCATGGCCATCAAACTAGGTGTGAGAACACCTAGTTTGTTAGATGCACACTGTTTATTATACCAGGTAATAGTGCGGGCGCAGCCGTGCATGCACATTGCACAATACAGCTATAGGTTTTCTTTTTATTGTGCTGCTACCGCAGCATAAATAGATTGGTAGTATCTTGTGATACAGATACCTGCTAGCTTGGCATGCGACCACGAAAAGCCACGAAAAGAACTCTTTTGACTTGTAAAAAATTGACAGATATATACTTCGCCATAACTATGTCTTATTCTGACACGAAATTGATCAAGCCAGCAAGGTACATATTTGTGCCGTAATAATCGACGATTACCCTTTACAACCGGCTCAATACAATCGTGAGGATCGATAAAAAAATTGGCGCAAAAACCATATTGATTTTGTAAACACAACCGGTATCATACGTTCGTGCGGGATGAGCAGAAAACCGCACGATCGTATGAAACCGGTTGCGTTCACAAAATCACCATGGTTTTCCCGTCAATTTTTTTTTGATGATTTTATGCCTATATTGAGCCGGTTGTAAAGGGATATACAAGTATCTCTTTCTTCGATGGAAATAATGGACTGTAACCATAAGTAGTACAATGCATATTGTATTACTTATTGAACTACTTTACTGCTATTGAACACCAATTTAATTTAATTTATTTATTCAATTAGTACCGCATCCACGAATTACACTAATGACAAATTGAAAATGATTAAGTAATTAATTATGAGTCCAAGAGTCATAGTTCGACGAAAATATTTGTAACATTCCTTTAGTTAGACTATAAGTAAACCAAGGGGCGCTCTGGGTTATCCGTAGTTAGTCTTATCAGACAATATTGTGCTAGCTAGATGAAGGGACACCCGACGTATTACAGATTATGAGTCTCGAAAATGATTGAATGTAAAAGAGGAAATACTTGAGCTGAGTATATGGCATCAACCCCATTAATGATTATGGTTAGCACGGAGATGATAATTATTTGTTTTGCAATAAAGAATAATATTATTTATCAATTCCAATTCAGTGTAGTATGAATGGTCGTACATTGTTGCCAAACACCTATTGATTTGAAACAAGCCCTAAAAGTAATGACCGTCATTTGCTTTATCGTTGAGTAATAGTAAATGTGTCTTGTGTACGCTAATAATTTTGTTTTACAGAGTCGACGAGAGACAGATATTATAACGGAGATCCCGAAGCGCGGGTTATGAGCAATCAGTGCACAAGCATAGATGGTTGTAGATCGTAACAGACTGTTATGAGCAATCAGTGCACAAGCATAGATGGTTGTAGATCGTAACAGACTGTTATGAGCAATCAGTGCACAAGCATAGATGGTTGTAGATCGTAACAGACTGCAAGATAGATAAATAATATTTATTACAGATTTTGTGATATCAACTTTCAATCTTCTTGTTTTCCAAAAGTATCCCTGTTTGATTATTTATTTTACAGATACAGAGATTATGACGGAGATCCCGAAGCGCGGGTTATGAGCAATCAGTGCACAAGCATAGATGGTTGTAGATCGTAACAGAACAGACTGTTATGAGCAATCAGTGCACAAGCATAGATGGTTGTAGATCGTAACAGACTGTTATGAGCAATCAGTGCACAAGCATAGATGGTTGTAGATCGTAACAGACTGCAAGATAGATAAATAATATTTATTACAGATTTTGTGATATCATTTTCTATCTTCTTGTTTTCCAAAAGTATCCCTGTTTGATTATTTATTTTATTAGTACTCATTTACCAGTCTAATTTACTGTCGTCGGCTTAAATAATATTGTCTGTTTTGTGTATTTAAACTACGTATGATGAGAATTCATTAACCCATTGACATCTGTCTCCGTTGTTCACATATTTTCAAATTGATTAATGAATAAACGGAAAAAAACTGCCGTTCGAGACAGTTAAAACTGATTCGGACCGTAGAGTAAATCCTAATCTTTCACAAAGCAGAATTAAAAACATTGCCTACCTTGTTTCATTTTAAGTAATGTTTGTAATACGATTTACGATAACAATTCTATCATTACTTCGATGTCAATGTGTTCTTAAAATGTACCTACTAAAACTTGTTTGATTAATACATAAATAGATTGATAGATGCGTGAGTTATGAGCAATCAGTGCACTAGCATAGATGGTTGTAATCTTAACATACTGTGTAAAATAGATAAGATTTATTTTATTCCCTTTATTTATTATGATTTATTGTATTGCGATAGATGCGTAAGGTACGAGCAATCAGTGCACCGGCATAGATGGTTGCAGATCGTAACTGACTATGCATGATAGTGAATAAGTAATTACCTACTGTACTTACTGTATTAATATTATGGTAATAATACGTAAAAAAAGACAAATGTTGAGCCACCTTATACGACAAGACATTTAATGAAAACCGTTATAGTAATACAACAATAAAGAACCAAGATGAACATTCCTATACAAAAGATAAGGTGGATGTCATGTCGTAAGGGGAAATGAAACAGCATAGAACCAATAAACGTAAGCACAGTATTATATAATTACTGTGACGTAAGAGAACTTGTCTCCAATGTTTTTAGTAAATCATTGAATGAATGAATGCCAATGAAAAATAATTTTATCGATTTGTATTAAATGCAATTATTATAACAGTTGTAATTCGGTCACATTAATTGTATGAATGATGAATAGCTTTCGAATGCATTAATATTAAGTAGTTGAAAAATTGTTTAAAGTTAAATTCTAGATTTATTAGTTTATCTTATGTCTAAGATAGCAGTTTATATTTGCAATGTTTTCAAAATACGGGTAGTATATTAAACTTCAATTGAATAATTGCTAAAACTTAGAAACAGAAATGTTAAAAATTGCGAAATTAATTTATGCATTTCAACCGAAGGAAGACTGATGGTCGTAACTCAATCAATTTTGTTGGTATATTTACTGTGTGGTAATTGATTTTCAATAGTTTTGTAAGCATACATATTTTTGAATGTCATAAGTTTAGCACTACTTCATGTTCAGTCATTCAGTTTACCTCCAGTATATCTTTTTATTTTTATTTTCTTTTTCTTTTCTATTCCTTCCAAATAATGTTGCTAAATGTGAGGACACACAATTGTTATTAACGGATGGCCGAGATGTAAGATTACAGACATAATTAATATAAAATACTGTTAAAGTTCTAGTTAAGTTCTACTTATTTGTAATCTGTGGTGACGAGCATCTGTCTGATCTGGGTATATTTTAGAAAGGCTACTACTGGTAACACAGACAGATACTCGCCACTGACACTGACAAGGAATCGGGCGGATTATTATGTTATTATTATTCGATGTGTGTAATAATGGAAAAATGGAAAGTAAAGTGCAAAATATGTTTTAAATCCTTGTTTTAATTCTGAGTTTAGAGGATAAGACAACACATACGAGGGTTAATATCAATGGTTTAGGGCTTATATTTGCGTAAAAGGAACATATTAAGACGGTAGATAAGTCCATCATCTTAACCTGTGAAGTTCGTGAAGGGTCAATATTTCACATGGCAATTTCAGTAAAATCAGCCTTTTTTGAGAAAGTTTAATTTTCATTTTTCATTTTCATAGTTAGTTCCTTATCGGATATCGAAGACTTTCTCGTCAGAGAATTTCTTTCTCAACAAGAAATTAACAATTCCACTCATGTGAGAACCTAATCACTATCATACTTAAAAAATAATAAATAGTACATCAAGATAGACAACTTTTACTACCGGACCAAATCTGAAAACGTGAAATAAATCAGTCCTTTCATACGTTGAGTACGTTACGTAGACTATGCGACAGCTGATTTTTTTTCACCTCTTCATCTACCAAACTTGTGGAAGTCGCGAAGGGTTAATATTTCTGTAGCTCAGGTGAAATCAGCTTTATGCTTAAAACATTAGGGCACATATTAAGGCAAAAAGATACTGAAAAGGTAGGCAGGTAAGTCACCTTTTCATTAGGATTGTATCGATCTAGCCGAAATTCTGTAAGGAAAATAAATTTGCCGTCTACGGACGGATATTGGACCGAAATTAGATTTGCTTTTATTTTATTACGGATGTAAGCGAACGGGGAAATATAAGACAAGTCATATTAAAATGACAAGATCACAGACCAAATTACAACCATTATGAGTTTTCAACTTGTGACTTGGACGTTTGACGACAAACAATGTTTTTTTTGTTTCACTCACTCTCTATGCTGTATAACCAGATATGAATAAGACAGCTGTAATGTACGAGTAGTTTTTATTTGAGCAATTTTGCAACTTTTGTATTTAATTAATTATCAGCCAAATTTAGCAACGTTTGTATTTAATTAAATTAATTTTCTTATTAGGAAAATTAAGCAACGTTTGTATTTAATTAGTTATTAGCAAAATTAAGCAACGTTTGTATTTAATTAATTATCAGCATAATTTAGCAACGTTTGTATTTAATTAATTATTAGCAAAATTTAGCAACTATGTAGTTCTTACCTAACCTCAGAAGGTTAATCACATGGCAGTTTCTTTGAGTTTTTGACGCTATTTTTCTGTGACCATATCCTTCAGATTTTACTAATCCGTTTAAAATAATAAAAAATAATAAAACAAAAATAGTGATTAGTAATCTATTAAAAAAAAAAAAAAATAAAAAAATAAAAAAAAACTCGCAAGAATTCTTGCGAGTTTGCTCGAAGAGTCAACACGTCCTGAAGATGCCTCGTTTAGAGGCGAAACACGTGTCGAATAGAGTACAGTAAGAATAGGGGTGCTACTTATTGACTAAGTATTTTTTCAATTATTTTATAGGTACCATTTTTTATAAATAAATTATATTTGTAATTTTAACATATTAATTAAATATTATTTTCAGGTTTACTACATTTTTTTTTTTTAAATAGATTACTAATCACTATTTTTGTTACAGGTTTAATTATTTTTTATTATTTTAAACGGATTAGTTAAAAATTTTGTTTCAGGTTCATTCATATTTTGTAAACATACCTAAGCCTAACTTTTCTAACCTGACCTAACCATAGTCGAACCATGATACAGTTTGATGATTAATTACTAATTTTGTTTGTGATTTAATTTGGATTTTGAATAGTACCCTTAACTTATATGACTACGACAGAGCGGAAATACACTAAATATTTATTCAAAACAAGAATTTTCAAACTTTGTCTAAACATCTGTCGAAAGCAGGAAAGTGGCGTTCAAACTTCCGACAAGCTGTTTTGGAAAAACTTCGCGAAGTGTCGGACCAAGACTCTCTGACGTCTACACCCTTAGGTCTATCTCACACGAGACAACGGCAGCGTAAAGTACACGTTACAACAACGTGACGTGGAAACTAACGTCACAACGTCGTAACGTGTTTGTGATTACGAGCCCTGGCTGGACAGTAGTCGTCTATCGACCGCCGGGTTTCAATTTTTTGAAGTGAAAACTTCTTTAGCGGCGTTGTGCTTTTTTGGGATGGGTAAAAATGTTAAACTCGCGTCAGGACACGTGACCTGATCGAAAATTCCTAAGACGGAGGGAGCAAGTTTTCACTTCAGCCGGCACTCCCGGAGTGCAACCCGTTGTTTTCTAAGGTTCCGTACCCAAAGGGTGAAAACGGGACCCCCTTACTAAGACTCCACTGTCTGTCTGTCACCAGGCTGTATCTCATGAATCGTAATAGCTAGTGAGTTGAAATTTCGTTGACTACTTTTCTGCAAAAAGAGTGAGGACTCTCATGAAAATGTCTGAGCTAACACGAAAATGAATTTGATTTTTTGGTATTTGGCTGCTTTGCATGAGATTTGTCTTTGGCTGTTCTTACACGGCAGCAAACGGCAACGAAACCTCAACTGATTGGCAACTTCTCTCTAAAGACACGTTGCATCGCGTTGCGGAGACGTACTTACGTCGTGTGAGAACGGCATTATAAACCAAAGGAAACGTTCAGTTTCCTCACTTTCTTTCGCAAATATAATAGGGCATTGAAGAGACGCTAGTAAGTACCCTTCACCTTTTCCGGCGTATCTACTTATCTAGCTAGTGCAAGTTGGTGCTACGATAGAGCTACTGGGAGCTCTTCAGTTTACATGTTCAACTTTTTATAAACGGTTTATAGAAGAGTGGGAGGTATTTTCATTCTCAATAACTAATATATAATGCTTCAGCTAGGCGTCGAGTAGCTTACTGGCAGCGGGCATTGGATAGTTATTTATTAACTGTTTTGTAGTCTGGGTAATTTATCTGAATTTTTCAGTGGCAAGCTTACAGTGGCACTTATAAATTAAATAACTAGAGAATTGAAACCAATTTATCCACTTCTGCAGATATCTTGATAGCACACAGACGCATGTCATGTCTATTGCTTAATTGTACTTGCTATTACAGATTAGCTATAATATAGCATTATATGATTATAGTATAATATTTTTCTGTTTTTGACAATTATCTTGGTGGTATTATACATAAAAGTAAGTATTTTTAATGTTGTCAAAGTTCGACAAAATTTCTGATCGGTTCGACTCTGTTTTTCATTTTTCTGAGGTTCAACCACAGATCACAGGAACAAAATACCTTGTTTCTCTGAATGAATGAAGAAAGAAGCTATATGAGCCAAAATCTCATAAATATAGAAGCTCTATAAACCACATTCCGAGACAAAATATTAATAAAGAACGTCATAAACCAAAGATCGATTAAATCTCTAATAAAAACACATTGCAACGAAAACTTTAATTGATTGCATCAGCAATCAGATCAAAAATGAAGGTTATACGAGTATGAGTTGCATAACAAGACTCGATGTCTTCATTGATTCGCTCGATACGGACCATGCATGTAAGAAAATTAGGGGATAGGTTATAAATGGAACAAAGTTTTTTCGTCTTAAAATGGCGTGGACTCCGCCCACAGCGCATAGAAAACTAGACTTCGAATGTAGCTATAGTTTTAGCTTTTATTAATAGAAATGATATTGAAACTTTTTACCTGTGTCCATTTCGGTATAATAAACTCTATACGCTAGATAACACGTAAATCAGTAGCCATTTCAATATTTACCTCATTTATTTTTTGAAATTAAGCTATAACGTTTAGTGGAAAGGCGTACAGTTTTAGACTTTATATTTCTAGCAAGCATTTTTCTAAAATGACAGACATCGTCAGGCAGAGTTTGCAGAGTACCCGACCTTCTATCCTTCCCACATCCATAACAAAGACCAAGTAATTGAAGCCAATCACAACACATGTCACCTATTGATGGAGTCGCATTGTACATCTTCATTCTGATATTTCTCGGAACAATTGGAGCGATGTTTTGTTATACAAACATATCGGTGTAAGTGTGTACCTTGCCGTAACACACCTTCTCCCAAGGTGGGCCTTTCCAGGTCATTTGAAATGAAACATATCTAGAAGTGGAGCGACGCAAGTAATGGGGGGGCGTGATGGATGGGAGGTGTGGACGGTAGGCTAATGTACTGCGGTGCCGGGTTCACAGGATATTACGTTACGTTAAGTTATGTTACGTCAACTTCGAGTATGCTATTTTCACATCCGTACCCGTGAAATAGACTTAGGATTTAAGCTGTGTGAAGCTAAGTTAGGTGCGAGTGATTTGTCAAAATATTGTCCCTGACAATGTTAGACGGTAACTTCAATTTAAAACTGTATCACCTTTATTTCTTTATTTTTCTTTATTTTAACGCCATTTGTTGCAATCTTCGGAACGGAATTTGTTTTTTTTTTTCGTTACTCCGACAAATTTTAGACGACGACTCAGACATGAGAATTCGTTTTCCTTCGTCGTTTGAAGTTAACGGCAATTTACAAACGTTTTTGAAAATATATGTAGATATAAGTGTCTTAGGGTTGTCAGGGTAAACCTGACTAGAAATTGCTCGCAGCCCGCAGATAGGCTGCCATAATCTTTGCTGTCTTGATCTTGTTTAATATTTTTCTCACGCTACATAAACATAACGTATCCAAATCTACAGTTTTAACTATTCTACAGTATTTTCGAATCTGCAAAGTTTAGTTTAGAGCTCAAAAAAGAAAAACTGTAGATTTACTGCAGATGCAACTGTAGATTTAGTTTCTTAAGTTGGAATTTACAGTTTTTTTAGCTTTTTCTTCTGCTTTTTAGGTTTCTTTACAGTTTTAGTCTAGGTACATAAACATTACCCGTCTTACCACAAAAGTTTTACGCACGCTTTAGGCACTGTTTAACAGTACAAATTGCATGGTTAAACAGTGCTTAAAGCGTGTTTAAATCTTGTGTGGTAAGGCAGTACTTGTTCACAATATGGTCTTTAGCTGAGAATATTGTCTCTGATTCACAAGATGTGAAACCTGAAGTAATTTCCGGAGTATAATCCAAGCCCGGTCTAAACTGGCAGTTAATTTCGTCCAGATTGAAATCCTGACTGGGAATGTAATTAAATCCAACAAGGTTAATCCTAATAAGGCTCCGGGGGTAAACTGGCTGAGTGACGAACGTCTGATTGAATTACGGCTGTTTCACCTCGCAGATTGTTAGGTAATTTTAGTTCATACAGACAGATAGCAGACTCGTGGAACCAAAGTCTAGCTTAACAATGCACAGTTCTAGCTCAAATTATATGGCTATAAAAATATTTAGTAAATTGCCAAATAATTTAAAAGATATCGAAAGAGAAAACTGTTTCATAAAACAACTTAAAATTATCCTATTAAGTATCGAAATGCTATTATACATTAGACGATTTTTTTAACGATAATCTAGAAAACGTAATAATAAATCGTTCCAATACGAATAATAAAATTGCCATACCCTTATAGGGTCATATGTATAACTATACAAAACATGTTAGCTAAGAACCGCATGTAAATTTCATATGTTGCAATAAATGAATTGAGTTGAGTTAGCTTTGCTCACTGTTGTGAGCGTATATTTAAAATTTTCTAAGATAAAATTTAAAAACCCCAAACAGTAAGACAGCTAACAAAAGAGCTGTAAGTTCAAAACCAATTTCGATGAAACATAGCTTCTTAGCTATGTTTCATCAAAATCGGATGAACCGATTTGATTTGTTTTTTTATTTATTATTGAAAGTCTAATTAGACTAATTAAATTCATAATTTAAGAGCAAGGCTCTTCTCGGTGGACCAAATTCCATGTCACGCGGTCTTCTGCTAGTGATTTCACCTCCCTTTACGAAATGACATCGACCTTTTCTTTAATTTGGTCTAGAAATGCTCTGCGTGGTCTTCCCCTTCCTCTCTTTCCTTCTATTATGGTTTTCATTAGATTGTTAAGTCGTACAAGATGGCTAAATTATACAGATAATAAGGCGAATTTGTATTCTCATCACAGTAATTCAAATGAAATACCTAATAATTATTTTTCGCAAAAAATGGCAAAACCGCCTTCCATCGTGAACATAATTCGAATATATCGCTCGAGTTGTTTACATTATTGTTGATTTATCAAAAACGGCTCAGCCGATTTCTGTAAAATTTAAGTGCGACTACTTTGGGAGTATACCTTTTCGAACTAGAAAAGAATTTTTCGATTCGGTTCACAATTGGCGAAATTATCGATGAACATACACAAAAAAACATACACACGAACATAGAACCTCCTCCTTTTTAGAAGTCGGTTAAAAATACGCTATGCACTATGAGCGCTACACAATACCAAGTAGGTATAGTAGGTAGTGAATACGTCACGCATCACGTACCTAATTGTATATCAGGCACGTGACCTTTTCAACCCTGTCCCATCCTCATCCCTCCCAATAAAAATATTCCCACCCTCGTATCATTTGATGTTATTGTTACAAGTTCTCAAGCATGTTGTTATGGTAATTTTTTCCCTCCTTTTCCTCTGTTCCCATTACTGAAATCACAGTCGTAATAATACTCGTATAATGACCGCAATTTTGTATAATATAGATTTGTGAATGTGTTCTTTCTCATCAACAGATTTTAACAATACATAAAGCATGTAATGACTTCGTCACACCTGACGTGACGTGTGAGTAAGTCTATTAATAAAATATTAGGGGACATCTTCCACACACGGGACCTTATTACTAAGACTCCGCTGTCCGTCTGTCTGTCACCATGCTGTATCTTTTTTTTTTTTTTTAACGCAAATAAGTCCGCGTTTGACCACCAACTCGCCTAATGGTAAGCGATGTTGTGGTCGAAGATGAAGCACGCAGACCTAGAAGATACCTATTCACTCTGACCTTGAACCTTTATAGCTAGAAAGCTGACCTTTTCACAGATTTCTTTTGCCGCTCTAACAACAAATACTAAAACTAGAATAAAAATAATATTTGAGGGGGGCTCCCATACAACAAACCTGAATATTTAGCCGTTTTTCGTTCGATATTAATAATGGTAACAGGTAGATGCTATCAATTGGTGGTCAATATTGGTGGATTTCAATCACACACACTGCCATACATTCTATTAAATCAAAACCTAATGACATTGTAATGTACTGTACTATATTTAAACATTTTAAAATTCCACTGCTGAACCTATCACATAGGCCTATCAAGTGGCTCGCTCGCTTTAAAAACCTAATTTCCGTTGGAAAAGTAAACTGCCGCAGTGACCTTGTCGTAGTATCAAGGGTCGTTTCACGAGCCCCAAAGGATTCGCACCGAAACGGGTCACCCATTAATTACTTTTACAGCTTTTGAATTTTCACAGCCTTTCAAGATACTGGCGGAGCTTTTGATACTTTAGAACAGTTTGGATAGGGTAACTAATTGAGTTAAGAATGTTTTACAACCAGTTCTTCGATGATTATTTTTCGAAAAAAATGCCTAAACCGCCTTCCATCGTATACAAAATTCGAATGTTTCGCTAGAATTGTTTACATTATTGTTGATTTGTTTTTCTTCCTTTTCCCTCTTTCTATTTACACTCTACCACTATTTTTTACTATCCCAAACGAGTGCTTGTTGCTCCTTTCTTTTGCAGGCAGCTTCCGGTAAAACGACTGGATTTTTGCATGAATGTATTTCCATGTCTGGAGAACGTAATGGCACGACAATATTCGAAAAACGTAATCCCATAGTCTTGAGACGGCGGGTCATCGATCAGGCACATAAAATCGACAATATAACACTACCAATCATTCCATAGGTACAGTACATTGCGACTAGACAAAAATGGGTCCTATTTACAGGACCATTATGGGCGTTAGAACGAACGTGAAAAATGTTAGCTGGATAGGTACTTCATCCATCTATCCATCAGCCGTAGGACGTCCACTGCTGGACATAAGCCTCTCCCATGGATTTCCAGTAAGGCCGGTTGGAAGAGGCCTGCATCCAGCGCGTTTCTGCGATTTGTATTATATCGTCAGTCCACCTAATCGGTGGACGTCCTACGCTGCGCTTGCTGGTCCGCGGTCTCCATTCGAGAACTTTACGGCCCCATCGGCCATCCGTTCTTTGAACTATGTGCCCTGCCCATTGCCACTTTAATTTGCTAATCCGCTGGGCTAAGTCGGTAACTTTGGTTCGTCGTCGTTTGTGGTGGTGGTTTGGATAGGTACTTGTTTCTTCCTTATTCTTTCCTCCCTAGGGCCAGTCATAGCGACTTCGCGAAAAAACTATTCGCAAATGTATCACGAAGCCAAAATTTCTATACAGGGTTTTACTGGTAACTTACGCACAATCTTTGAAAGGAAACTTCAGTATGTCACGATAAAGAACTTTTACTATGGGACCAACCGCGAAATCTAGAAAAAAAAACTGCTGTTCCATAGAAAAAGTTCATTCGCTATTTACAAAATATATGGTGATAAGAAGAAATGGTGTCTAAAGCCATGTATTCACTGAGCAACAATCTATTATATAAAAGGCTTCGCTGAGTGACTGACTGACAGACAGCCTACAGCCCAAACCGCTAAAGATACGAACATGAAATTTGGAACAAAGATACATTGGACCACGTAATGAAGCACTAAGAACGGAATTTTGAAAAATCGACCTCT
Organism: Hypomecis atomaria; assembly: GCA_964007245.1. NCBI lineage: Eukaryota > Metazoa > Arthropoda > Insecta > Lepidoptera > Geometridae > Hypomecis > Hypomecis atomaria. The sequence goes on from OZ023305.1 coordinate 3,888,175, forward strand.
AAAGGGGTAAAACGGGCCCTTTTCGTTTGTATGTAACTTTTTATTCCCTTTACCGATTGACTTGAAACTTTGTATACATGCTACTCAAACAAAATAAAAGTTACGTTTGTTCCTGTTTTTCCGAATATTCCTTATCTAAGGGGTCAAATTGGGTCCCAAAGTTGGTGAAAAAAGCGTCTATTACATCCAACGAGCTGAACGGTTATGGATGAAATCTGGTATGGAGGAAGCACACAACATGTTTCAACACATGAACTATTATTATCCCGGAAATTCTATGGGGATCCTTAGGGATAGCCAAAATTAATCAGTTTCGGCTGCCGCCCAAACCGCTAAAGATATAAACTTGAAATATGGAATATAGGTACATTGTATGACGTAATGGAGCACTAAAGACGAAAACTTTGAACTTTTGACCTTTGACGGGGTAAAACGGGCTCTTTTCGTTTGTAAGTATATTTTGTATTCCTGTACCGATTGACTTAAAACTTTGTTAACATGCTACTCAGACAAAATGAAAAATACGTTTGTTCCTGTTTTTCTGAATTTTCTTTATCTAAGAGGTCAAATAGGGTCCCAAAGTTGGTGAAAAAAACATAAATTACATCCAACGAGCGGAACAATATTGTTTAAAAATAGCCCACCCTTTTAACTAATAGATGACTATATTGACGTTTTGGGAAAAGTCCCGGATTCCTTGTCGAAATCTAGACCAAACGTCCTATAAAAGCATGAAAAATAACTTGAACGCATTTTTTTTAGTAATATAGTGAAGTATCTAGAATAAAATTTAGATATTGACTGATCCGTCAATGGGGCAAAATGGGCCCCTAATAGTTTACGAAAGATTTTATGTTGTGAGCCAATAGATTTGAACTTAGGGTACATACGGATAAATAAACTTACTTTACTATGGGTTCTACCTGAAAAAGCGAAAATTACCTATTCTTTACATTTTGCCGCGGGTCGATGAACTTTTTATGTTGAACAGCAGATTTTATTTACGTGATTTCGGGGTTGGTACCATAGTAAAAGTAAGTCAAATGATGAGTATAATAGAATCCTAGAACATGCCTGTCGTCTAGATATAGGTACAATATGTATTTCTCAAATAAAATATACCTACTTGTGTGCTACTTTTTCATCTGTACAGGGTCAGAGAATGCCTGAAAGTCCTACAAGTGTCTCGGCCACTTTTGACTGGGTGAACGGTTTTGGGCAAGATTGTCATTGAGTTCAGGATAATCAAAATTAAATTTCTAATAATTTAATGAAACATGTTGAATACCTGTACTGAGCTTTTTTAATAGTCCACTACTGAACGTAGGCCTACCCACGAAGGGTGATTGAGCCATATCCATCACGCTGGCCGAGCGCGGGTTGCTGAATTCATATACATCGATTTTTCTCTATGGACGTGCCTTTGCAGGTTGCTTCAATGTTTTCCATCAATAAAAAGCCATTAGTGTAAATTTCGTACATAAGTTTCAAAGCTCAGTGGTCAGACCAGGATTAGGACCTTACGATTGTGATGTGGACCATGACATGCGAATGGAGTTGGATATAATTTGGTATGCGAGTGGGAAACTACATGGTTCATGAGTGAGCAATGTACCGAAAAATATTCTTTTTACCACATAAAGTAAATGAGTAGGTATTTTAACATATAACTTTATTAAGTATTTATCTTCTGATAAGTTATAAGGCAACGCGGGCCAAACCGTAGGCTATTAAAGTCAAAGAACATATTTACTGTTGAACTGTGTTACATTGAGATCTTAATACTAAGAACAAAAATATTGAATTAACCGTTAAATCCAATGCGGCCATAAAATAATTATTTGAACATGAATAAATCATACAATTATTATTTAATTAATTTCAAATATTTTGCAAATCAATTTCATCTAAAAATTGTCGTAGGTACTCCGTAATAAGCTTTAGACACGAGCGAATTTAAGCAAATACTGAGACAAAGCAGGCTAATCTTATCTTTGCAAGTAATACGAAACCCCGAGCTAAACCATGAGCTATTTTTTAAGCAAGAAAGTACTAAAACAACGCGGGTCAAACTGTGGGGAAATACCATTTAAAGTAAGTACTCATTATCATTTTGAGAAAATACTAAAACAACGCGGGCCAGACTATTATCATGGGCTATTATCATTGCAAGTAATACGACAACGCAAGCCAAACGGCAGGCTATTATAATTTGGGATAATATAAATTGCATATCAAATAAATAATCGCCTATCAATACATACTCATCATTTATATTCTTTTTTACATCAAATAACTTACTTAACTACAAATAAACTAAATGTTTAACAAAACTCAAACTGCAGATAATTCGAAATTTTACATCAATATGACATTACTTTTTTCCTCATAATGTAATACAGTTAAATTTATTTTTGTACAAAAATACTACATACATAGCATAAATACTGACTGCACAGCAAATTTTTCATATTTCATAGCAAAATAACTATCCCAGTCGCATAATCCCTAAGTTGACCCTCGCTTCCTAGGGAATGCTCTGTTATCAGGGGTCTAGATCAATGGATGGTTTCTTTAGGGTAAATTAGTGAAGAAATTAGATTAGGTGTGATACAAAAAATAGGTTAGGTTATGTTAGAACATGACAAAACAACGCACGAGCCGAGCGAGCGAAGCGAGCGTGCCGCAGCAGCGGCCAGCGAAGTGCCAGAAGCGAATCGCCTTTATAGATTAGGTGTGAAACAAAAAATAGGTTAGGTTAGGTTAGTTTAGGTTAGGTTAGTTTAGGTTAAATATTAAGACGACTGTGATTAATAAAATGCTGTTTTATTTAGAAAAACTGCTGTAAATAATATAAAAATAGAAGCTTTATTTAAAAGAAAAAGAGTTAACAGGTATAATGTGCATTGAGATTATTAGCTGTGCATTGATGAAAAAGCTTTTGCTTTAGGAAAAATCGCTGTACGCTGCGAAAATAAATTGTAGTGTGTTTAGTGATATTTTGAGTTGAATATTATGCTGTGCAATCAGTAATTTTGATGGGAATTTGGAATCTTATTGCATAGAATAAGGATATTTTTTGATTTGCGTTTAAATACTACCCTTATAATTTTAAGCAAGTACTACGACAACGCGGGCCAAGTTACGTGCTATAAATTACCATTATAAGCAAGTACTGAGAATGTGCAGGCCAAACCACGACCTGTTATTATTCTAGCCAAATACTGGGATAATTTAGGCCAAACCGTAGACATTATCCCTTCAAGTAATACGTTATACGATAATGCGGACGAAACCACAAACTATTATTATTTTAAGCAAGTGCCAAGACGACGTGGGCCAAACTGTGGTTTATTATCATTTTAAGCAATTACTAAAACAACGCGGGCCAGCCCGTGGGCTATTATCATTACAAATAATACGACAACACAGGCCAAACGGTAAGCTATTATAATTTTAAGCAAGTATTAAGACAACGCGGGCTAAGCTGCGTAATTTATATACCATCTTAAGCAAGTACTAAGAATACGCAGGCCAAACCGTGACCTATTATCATCATTATCCTGCCCTTAGATTTACTTGATGACAATAAATATTATCTTATCTTATCCCACTAGGTGGAGTCGGCACAGCACGTTTCTTTTCGCCACTTCACTCTATCATACGCCATCTCATCATCAACTCATTTCTCTGGCATATTATCTTGCACACAATTCATCCACACTTTTTTTGGTCGTCACCTCCTATTTCTGCCGCTTACCATCATATTTAGAGTTCTTTTCGTGACATTACTCTCTTCCCGTCTCATGCCCTTACCAAGATAGCATGCCACTCTTTAATTTCTCAGTCACTGGCGCTACTTTCAGACTTCTTCTAACATACTCATTTTTAATCTTATCCATTCTTGTCTCTCCGCGCATCCATCTCAGCATTCGTATCTCCGCTGCATGCAATTTCCTTTCATTCTCCCTATGGTGGCCGAACACTCTGACCCATACAATACGTTTTTTATCCAGCCAAATACTAAGACGATTCAGGCCAAACCGTAGGCATTATCCTTGCAAGTAATACGTTATACGACAATGCTTGGCTTCACAAGCTATTATTATTTTAAGCAAGTGCCAAGACAACGCGGGCCAAACTGTGGGTTTTTATTATTTTGAGCAATTACTAAAACAACGCGAGCCAGACCGTGGGCCATTATCATTGCAAGTAATGATGACAACGCAGGCCATCAGACAGCCTTTTTTAATTTTAAGCAAGTACCAATACAACGCGGGTCTAACCGCGGGCTATTTTCATTTTAAGCAAGTACCTATGTACTAAGACCACGCGGGCGAAGCCGCGGGTTTTAAGCTAGTTGTTTATAAACTCTGTATCAGAAACAAAGTCTACGTGTTTCCGAAACAAAAATCAATGTATACGAGTAAGATACAATTATTTTGTTTCTGTAAATACTATCGTGTGGAACACGGAAACAAATCAGTTCCTGGAAACACCTATGTGATGTATAAAAAACAACTAAATGCCTATATCTCATAACAAAGAGACCAAAACCAAACCATGTCAAAATAGAAATCATAAGACATAATCAAGATTGCATAAATAAGCACATAGACGCTAGGTTGATTGTTGAGGAGATAGAAGAGCGTTCGGTAGATGAAGTAAATAGTGAAATTGTCCAATGTCTGAACTCTGCTCTGGAATCCGTAACTCCACAGAACGTACAGACGAAAACCCAAAAACTTACTGCGGAAACATTGCGCCTAATAGATCGGAGACGGGAGATTATCAGCGATGTGGACACTAATTCTTCAGAGCTCTGTCTGCTCCAGAAAGAGATACGCCGGGAAATCCGGAAGTATCTACAAAAGCACGATGAGCGAATAATAGAAGAGGCCATTGAAAGAAATAAAAGCCGCAGGTCACTAAAACTTCAACTAAATACAGGGAAAAAATCCATCTTTAAACTCACCAATGAAGATGGCATTGTAACAACTAACAGAGAGGAACTGCTTAATATAGCTTACAGTTACTACGAAAACCTCTTTAGCAGCAAAGTTGAAAATCCTAGGGACCGGACGGGTGATGTGGCTTCGGAGCTTTTTAGACCACCAGTGCTGAATGTTGGATCAGAGGATTTCCCGGATGTCACGGCTGATGAAGTGCGCTTGGCATTGCGGCAGTTGAAAAATCGAAAAGCCCCAGGTGAAGATGGTATTGTTCCAGAGCTACTTAAATTATCATCGAAGAAAGTACCAGAAGCCCTAGCAAGGCTTTTTACAAAATGCTTACTGGAAACAAAAGTACCGGATAGCTGGAACAACGCTGTAATCTCATTACTTCACAAAAAAGGAGACATCAAAGGATTGGATAATTATAGGCCTATTAGTCTGCTTTTCCATGTCTACAAATTGTTTACGAGAGTATTAGTCAACAGACTCAGAAATAAGTTAGACTCATACCAACCACGGGAGCAGGCGGGTTTTAGGTCTGGTTACAGCACTTGCGATCATCTGCAAAGTATCAAAACGCTAATCGAGAAATGTCACGAATATCAAAAGCCGATCATAATAACTTTCGTTGATTATGAGAAGGCGTTCGATTCAGTTGAGGCCTAGGCCGTTGAGGATGCTTTGGCAGACTGTAGGGTGGACGAAAGGTATATAGCAATCATAAAACACCTGCAGAGCCGAGCGACAGCGTGTGTAAATCTACACGAAAAGACTCCATCCTTCTATCTATCTGTTTGTTCCGGATAATCTCTGAAATGGCTGGACCGATTTTGACGGGACTTTTATTGGCAGGTAGCGGATGTAAAAGGAGTAACTTAGGCTACGTTTATTTTAGAAAAAAAAACTATTAATCTCGGGCTAACGCTGGTAACACCGCAGGGCGCAGCTAGTTTTAAATTATAAATGAAACAGAACAAATATTTTAGTAAAATATGTCTTCATTTAATGTTGCTAAGCTATTTCCCATTTTTGTTACTTATTAATTTAAGAATTACTTAGTCAAATTAACTAGTTTGTACTTTTATTGTAAATGTTGCTGTAAGTATTGAAAAGAATGCAAATGAATGTGTACAACGCTCAGCGAGACAGCAAACTATGGAAACCGGCCACAGGGTGCCCAAGATACAGGCTTTCCCTAGTTTAGGGCCCGTTATCACTGCATTGTAATAGTACATTATTTGATGTTAAATAAATAAATATGATTTGATTTGAATTCCACCAAGTATACTAAGTTACTGATTTAATCCCCCGTAAGAAATAGGGTCTGCAAACCGTTAGCCACAGACATCGATCAATTCTCGTCAATGTCAAACCCCAAGGAACTTTTAGTTAACCTTGCAGAGCACCTTTTATATTCCTTTCCTTTAGGGCTCTTCACAAAAGAGGGATTACGTATCTTTCTGGCTTTTCCATGACCGGGAACCGAGTAGACAATCAATAGATGAACAACTTTAGTCAGTTTCGAATACTATACTTTATTGAAATTGATTCCGCAACAAAACTCGGAGAATTGCTAAGTTTGCTAGGTCTCATAAGTGATTTTTAAGAAGCCTGAAGGTCTCAGTAATATCTAAAGGAATAACAAGCGAGTCACACAATTTCACGAGCCATCGAAAAATCGGCGGCCTAAAAACTCTGACCCAGCCTAGGTATATAAATGCGGTTACTCAACTAAACTATGATCGAATAGGGATGTTTACTGGGTATAAAAATCATTGTTATAATTAGTCCGTCAATTAGATTATTGAAAAATATCAGACACATATTTTTTCTTTTGTCAATAAAACAATTAGAGACAAAGATAAACCTTGTCAAAGTTTGAGAGTGGGGGCTCGTGACGGCACTAGCCGTAGCCGGTACATTTGATAGCGGTTAGTGACACCACGCGGAACTTAACGGGCTATATCTTCATCAATTTTTATTAAATTGACAATAGAAAAAATACCTGTCTAATATTTTTTGACAATCTATTTGACGGACTAATTATATTTTTTAGTAATCAAGCATATTATTCTGTAGTTTTACTTAGGTGGTCGGTAAAAAATACATATACGGCATGAACGCTATAGTCTATAACCGTCTCACGCCCCGCAGACGCGTCGCCACAGTCGCATAGCCGTACTGTCAGAATTAGTTCCGCAGGACTTCCGTGAGAAGGGTTTCAGAAGAAGCCGTATATACGTAAACAAGCGGCAGGTACTTACGAAATAATTCACAAACAGAATCGATCGTCAGTTTTCCTCCGAGCTATCACTTTACACATTTTCCACTCATTGCGACGCTAGCTCGCTACATTCTATCATTGGAAATATTCGCGGAACTCCCGGGATATTTGCATACTTTCCCGTAACTTCTCAACTTACCCTACTTACCAAAAGCTTAGGATTGTACATCCTAAGCGTTTTCTTTGTAAATAATTCTTTGTTTAGTTTGAAATAAGATTACAGAAAGGAAACATTGTTAGAGCCTTTAGTTTGAAAACTTGTGTGGTTACCTAACAAGTGAATTAAATAATCGGCCAAGTGCGAGTCGGACTCGCGCACGAAAGGTTCCGTACCGTATGTGAAGCACCCCTTAAATATTGATTTTATTTTAATTATTTATTTTTGAAGTGTATATTTAACTTCATATTCTGTGAATATTTCAAGCATCTGTCACCGTTATTAATATTGAGCGAAAAAACGGTTAAAAAATCAGGTTGGTTGTATGGAAGCCCCTTAAGTATTTTTTTCTGGTTTTAGTATTTGTTGTTATAGCGGCAACAGAAATACGTCATCTGTTAAAATTTCAACGTTCTAGCTAACCGTTTATAAGTATAACCTGGTGACAGACCGAAAGACAGACGGACCGCGGGGTCTTAGTAATAGGGTCCCGTTATTACCCTTTGGGTACGGAACCCTAAAACCACAGTCCTACACTTCAATATATTCTGATCTCAAATAGCGCTGAAATTTCGATGGAAATATTGCTCTTCAATACTTTACCGTTATTAATATCGAGCAAAAAACGGCATTAAATTCAGGTTTGTTGTATGGGAGCCCGCCTTAAATATTTTTTTTTTTTCTATTTTTAGTATCGTTTGTTATAGCGGCAACAGAAATACATCATCTGTGAAAATTTCAACATTCTAGCTACCTTTTTCTTTAACGCGAATAAGTAATAAGTCAGCGTTTGACCACCAACTCGCCTGATGGTAAGCGACGTTGTGGTCGAAGATGAAGCACGCAGACCTAGAAGATACCTATTCACTCTGACCTTGAAAAGCTTTAGATTATAGGTATCTCTTAGGAAACAAGAAAGCAGGAAGACTGTTCCATTCCCTGGCGGTACGAATCTGAAATGTTGAGTCAAACCGCTTCGTACGTATCGATCTATCACGGTTCATGAGATACAGCCTGGTGATAGACAGACGGACAGACGGACAGCGGAGTCTTAGTAATAGGGTCACGTTTTTACCCGTTGGGTACGGAACCCTAAAAAAAATTTCTTTGTTTATAAGTCGGAGAGTATCATAAGTAGACTACATATCGCGGAAAAAAGGTTCAAAAGTTCATTTGGGATAGCACTAAAACCATCGACTTGGCATGTTTTCAAAAACCAAATAATCACGAGAGCGAAGTCGTAGCCAAAAGTTAGGCAGAATATTCGCGGAGATCCCGAGATTTTTGCACACTTCCCTGTATCTTTTCAACTTACGCCGTCTAAGAGCTAAGATCTTACGGTACATCCACAATGAAAGCAGACAGAATTAGGCCAAGGTTAGTACGGAAAATGTTTTCTTTGCTAGGGATTATTTTTCTAGTCAAGAATTTATAAGAAATAATGTTAAAGCTATTATTTAAGAAGATCTATTATTATGTTTGTTTAAATCTTATTAGGTCGTAAGCTACCCCTACATAAAAAGAGCCCACTAAGAGATTAGTATGAGATTACACGTAAACGGAAAATAAGTTTTCCAGTGGCTTTATTCATTTTTGTACAGCAATTATTCTTTTGGCGAAGGACTTCTGTGAAGCGCCAGGCTCCACTCGGGATTTGGGGAGGATCTTTTGTGGAGCAACGCTAAAATGTGTTAATACGGATTTATAACAGTACACAAATAATATGATTACTTACCCTAAGGTACTCAGGAAACCTGCGACAGAGCCCTCTGCATAGAGGGACACAATGTCCCCCAAATGCAAGAAACTGTCCCCCATATTGGTCACTCCTAACCCCCACCATAAAACGACACCTGCAACAAAAAACATTTATTACAAAAAAAAATAAACTTACTAGGATACAAATAAAACCTCGAACAGACGTTAGGATTTGGTTGAAGCCAACCGCCTGACCACGGCCTTAATCGTGTACGTAAGGTCGGTTCAACAGTACTATTTAAAATACTGGCTAGTAGCACGGTAATGATATCTATTATTGATTAATTATAAATTAATGATATCTATTAGATATCATTACCGTGCTAGTAGTGATCGGATACATTATCGATGGAACTTCTGTAGCAATTTATTATTATACACTACGGAACTAATCGCGCACTAAAATTACGAGATAAATAAATACTTCATCATCCCGACGTTTTAGTGCGCGATTAGTCCCTTAGTGTATAATAATAATGTGTTCAAATTGCGAAAGTTTAAAAACAACGTCTGTAGCAATGTTGGATTAAGAACCCAATTTCGTTGGCTCCAACCAAATCGGAATGTCTATTAGGGGTTTACTATTAAAAAGGCTGGTACATTACAAGATGAGATAAGAAATTATAGAACATTTTCGTTAATATTTCTTTTGATAGTTCATGCTCGTTGGTAATATTTGGATGCTGTACCGTTACTGCAAGTGTTTAATAAACAGTGTCTAAATGTTACACCGGCGATATATCAACGGTATGGTTGTTTACATCAAACTGTCTGTCTGGTTTGATCTCAAGGTGAGATTGTACTACTCTACGGAACTCCTGTGTATAAACTGTATTAAACCCGGAATTCAAGAAAAAAACTCAGCTTTCTCGTACATTTTGTCGATGAAGACTTGAAATTTTGTATGGAACAGCTGATATTTTTGCTCGAATTCCGGGTTGGCCCCGTAGTTCAAGTTTTTCATAATGGTCTGAATCACCCCCTTTCGGGATAGTACAAAGCGAGCAGATAACCCTGTAAAAAAATTGCTCTCCGTCTCGGGCAATCGTAAAAAGCCGTTTTATCATCATGTAATCACATTTATCCTGTTACACGCATTTAGACTAGAAAAGTATTACAATAGGATTACACTGCGTTAGTGAATCTATGTTCACATCATTGATAACGCTTTCATAGATTACCACGTTTGATAAGTAAAGATTAGTTTTATTACCTGATAGATAAATACCCAAGTAACAAAATCTGGTACTATAAAAGACCTGAGAACGTTTTGGAGCGTGCTAATTAGTGTTCATGATTAGCACTATAATAGTCTTGTAAACGTTTACAGAACCCCGAATAGGCCCTAGTATTATCACTGATTTATTCTATAATCATTACATAAAGGCTGTCACGGTGATAAATCAGCTCTGTAGTTGAAATGTAAAAGTGATAAGAAACGCTTTTTAGTACTAAAATAGCTCTACTTGCAACGTTTTTGACATTAATTTGCTCTATAAAAGTAACCAAAAACCTATTTAAAGTGTTATTGTGCACCGAAAACGATTCCAATGATCTTTTTTATTACAATTGCTTGCAATTTGTGAGTTTTCTTCATGAAAACAAAAATCGGTAAGTTTATGTTTTATGTCACTACAGCCATTGTTGATAAACGTAACACGTAATTAAAGGACATAACGACAATACACGGACTGTAAATCTGCGGTAACTTGCACTTGCGAAAATAATTGTGTCGCTAAAGTCATTATACTGATTTCAAATTTGAAAATGCGCCCTCATAATTTTTATGTTTTAATTAATTTTTAATTATTAAAATAAGAACTTCTTCCGACTATGGCTGCTATAGTGCTTATTGGCTCCAGCCGTGCTGTTAATGAGCTACCATGACAAAAAACGTCAGCCATTTTTTTCGCCTAACACAAAATATAGCCCGGGAGGTAAGCGGAAAAAATGCAACTACTTCCTAAAAGCTGAATTTTTGGTATTACGCTATCAAGGTGGTGTACTAAAATACCACGGAGTCAGTCAGCTGGGACGTTTAGCGGTTGAAGGGAAAAACTGTATGAATTAATAAAAAAAAAAAAAACATGTAACTGAGCCTGTCAGTTAGGCTTTATTTAAAGCGGCGCTGCTTTAAGTCCTGACTGACAGAGATTGTAAGTAACAAGGTCTGTCAAGTCAAGCAGGCTTTAAAAGTTTCAGGTAATTTTTGGTAATTAAACTTTTTAAAATTATTTTTCTACCCGTACACCAATTTTCAGCTATTAGAAGTAGTTGCAAGATACTTATATTTTTTTTTAAATAATTCTAACGGGTATCCTCATCAAATGCTAAGTATTCTAGCTGACTGACTCTCGGGTATTCTTGTACACCATCATACTCGTAACACACAGAAAATTCAGCTTTTAGAAAGTACCTAGTTATATTTATTGCACTTACCTCCCGGGCTATTACTTTTGTTTTCTAAATATAAAGTCCAGTTATGAAGTACTTGTCATATAAAAGATACTGAAAAGCTAGTATAGATCTAATTAGTCCATTATTTGTAGATTTTAGTACATTTATAGTATGCTTTAGTTGTGTAGCAGTAACACAAACTCACTTATAGAACAATTTAAAATATAAGTTATTTAAAAGATGCGCCAGGAGTTCTTTTGGTACTATTTAGTACTATAGAAAAATGTTCATGGCTTTTACAGAACTAGCACCATAGACATATTTAGGAAGCTTTTAAAACGCTAAAACGTTACGAAATTGTTGTACAAGGTACTTTTACAGTGCAAATTTGTCTTGTAATAGAGTTTTTGACACTTCCACAGTACTAGTACTATAAAAGTAACTTTGACGCATTATTAGTGCCAAATAGATACATAAAAGTGTCCTTCAGGTTGTCTATAGTATTAAATAGCACTATAATCGCATATTTTACTCCCATTATAGAGCAACACTTTAAGTATTCTTTTGTATGGTCCTGTAGACATGTTAAGAGCTAATTTATAGAACTTAAATGCTCTTTGATCTTATAGAACCAAATCGCTCTGTTGAAAACCTTTATAGTACAAGCAGTGATAACGGTTACCACTATAGGTCTACTATATTACTGTTTGGTGATAAAAAGCCCTGGTTATAGAAGCTTATGTTACTTGGGTAATTTGTAAAATTGATCCCGAGACCTGGATTTTCCGATACTGTTTGGGTGGTCAGAGTTAAGTTACTCGTAATTACTGTAACATCCCTGAGCAGCGTGAAGCTGTCTTCGATCAATTTACTCGTACCTACCTATTAGGGGAGGAGGATTCTTCATATTACTATAGGCCGAATCATACAAGACGGCGATGTGAAGTTAGCTACAAGCTGCGAAATTTCCAATCAACGTGAGCTTTATGTGAGCTTAAGTCAGTATTTGATTTGGATTGAAAATCCAGGTCCCAGGAGTTATTCGGCCTATACTTGTGGCCGTAGGAGCGGGGTATGAAACTTAGGTGTTTAGAACACCTAAGTAGTAGTCGATATTCTCCAGGGAAATCCTGCGCTTTCACAAGTTACACTTGAGGGGGAGCGAGCAGGTATAAGCGTATCCTAGTGGTGGTCACCAAAGGGGGCGAGGGTAGTCATGGATAAAAGGCCTGTCTAGCAAAAGGACCTTCTACGATTAATATAAAAATGGCTTAATTCCTTTCACGAGAGATTAGTTTTGTGGAAAGTATGGAACAGATTTTATCATCAAAACACTTTTTTTTAATAAGTCTAGTCTGCTCACCTTACTATCACAATCACGCCATCCTCAATACAGTTCGACCAGCTTCATCAAAAGCTTCATGAGATCGCACGAGATATAAAACGTATGCAGCAAGAGCTTATACCAAACGCGACGCAAGTCTACCAAGTACCAGCTTAGAAGTAACACAATGACGCATATCACGAGGCACCATAGTTTTCTCCGGTCACTTATAACCATCTGTAACGTTCACTGAAACGGGTAGTTGCCGAACGATTTTGAAGCTACAAACTTGAGTTTTAAGTTGAATTTTCATTGACGGTTTGGGGCTTTTATACGCGATTTTCTTTAGCAACCTTCGAGACTACGTACTACGTAGTAAGCTTGAGTGATTTTTCTGTGCGACAGGAAAGTTCCAGCATTATGTAGTAGACGGATTGAGCGAGTTGTTTTTCTATTTTTCCAATGATAAAAGGATATCTCACTGAATTATTTGACACGAGTTTTACATTCCGTAGCTACGTATTCCAACATCGCGCTTAAAACTCGCACATTTCGAGTAAAACCTCACACATTTACAGAGTATTTTTTTCCACAAATTCCCTAGATTCTCTAATGTGAAAACACGGGCATTGGGCGACAAATATTATCTTAAACTAGCCATGAGCAGGCAGATAAAGCCAATCAATACTCGGGGAGGCAGCAGGTAATCACCCATTAAAAGGGGACGAGTTAAATATATCAGAGGTTATTTATTTATGAAAAAGGCTATGAGGCGAGGTGTCAAGCTTTTTTGTGTAGTGACCTATATTACGCGGTTGGGTTCGAGACTCTTTGAAGTTAGTTTTGAAAAGTTTGCGCAGTAAGCACTGATAAAACGAGAAATCTGTGAAACAGAACGCCGAAGAAAATTCTGTCGTATTTGGATGGCTTATCGTTTCTTTTCAAGTGATTAATTTATGTAATAAGTACAGCAAATATTTAATTACACTTAAGTGTGGATAAACCAGGAGTTTATGAACATAGAGTCCACGTCGTGGCACCGTTTACATTTTATTTTGCTAAATACATTTTGTGGGCTTCGTATGTAAGAACTAGATCTCTAAGGTAACAACTACCACAGCTGTCTGATTTTACAAATTTACCTATTTAACTTGCAATACTCGTAAGTTCGGGTGGAACCTTGCAAGTTAAATTTGACTGACATTCCGGTTTCCCATTGATCTGAAATTTTGCACGCATAATATATGTATATCGCGTGACAATGCAATAATATGGTACCATGGAGCTGATCTGATGATGGAGTCGGAAGGTGACCATAAGAACTCCTGTGCTAAACAAGCTAGGCCCGTCGTGTTTGGGCTCGTTTTACTTGTCTTGGCTAGCACTTCGCAGCTATATGATATCCAGGATGTCGAAAGCTCGTTTTTAGGGTTCCGTACCCAAAGGGAAAAACGGGACCCTATTACTAAGACTTCGATGTCCGTCTGTCTGTCTGTCTGTCCGTCTGTCACCGGGCTGTATCTCATGAACCATGATAGCTAGGCAGCTGAAATTTACACAGATTATGTATTTCTGTTGCCGCTATAACAACAAAATACTAAAAAGGAAATAAAATAATTTAAGGGGGGCTCCCATACAACAAACCTGATTTTTCAGACGTTTTTCGCTCTATACTTATAACAGGTAGATGCTTGAAATTTTCACAGAATATTTAGTTTTATATTTACTTCAATAATAAATCCTTACATAGTATAAAATAAAGTCGCTATTTTCGTTTGCTTGTTTGTCTGTATGCTTAAATCTTTAAAACTACGCAACGGAATTTGATGCGGTTTTTTTTAATGGATAGAGTGATTCAAGAGGAAGGTTTATATGTATAATACACCTGTACGAAGCCGGGGCGGGTCGTCTAGTAAATTATAAAATTAAAATAAAATAAATAATTAAGGGGGGCTCCCATACAGTACGGAACCCTCCGTGCGCGAGTCCGACTCGTACTTGGCCGATTATTTTAAAAAGTTGCACTTTTTAATTTTTTTAAATAATTTATTACTATATAACAGTACGAAGTTGACCTCGTAGGGTGTAAGCAAAGCAAATGCGATATAGTCCGAGACTTATGTCAAGCATCAGGACGTCCTATAGCTGATGTGATGATCATGAAGCGAAACGAAGAGATTAATCTGTTATATTGAGTGATGAGTCCCTAGAGAATCTCTATCCATTAGTGGAATAGGGTAGAATGTAGATTGACTGATAAAGATCGAAAACGTACCACAGAACTTCCTTCAGGCTTATAACCACCTGACCTATAGGAACTTAATACTTCACGGAACTAGAACTTTCTGATAAATGGGCGTAATTTTGCGGAGCCCACAAAACTTTACTTAGTTTATGTCAATGAATACTAAAGGGTATCGTGAGGGTTGGGGTGTCGTTTAATGTAACGAGCATTTAAAACTTAGTATTTTGGGTCAACTCACTCGTTTCAGGTTGGTTAAATTGTTAATGAATATGTACTATGGGTCAGTAGTCAATATATATTAGGGTTCAGTTGTTGCTTCAGTGGGCAAGGACATGTTGCGTAAAATTCACATGGGAATCTTTAGTGTGAGACAGGTAGAGAGAAAAGGCTGTTTGTTTTCGTTAGGAAACTTTCCTTGGACATAGCATGTATATACCGGGAAACGAAGCTTAGGATGTCCCACCAGAGGGATCGATGATTGAGACAAAAGAGAATAATCAAGACTACACGCCGTACGCAGTTCCAAGGTCACATTGTAAATCATAAGGTAGGCCTATATCGGATAATGTTGATAATGACAATGTACCGAAAACTGTAACGAAATGTTAGCAGTAAAAGTCGAGAGAAAGAGAGAAAAGAAAGCATTTATATTATATGTAGATCAGATAAAAAAGATCCACCAACTCGCACGGGGCCAGCGTGGTAGATATGGCCCAATCACCCTTCGTGGGTAGGCCTAAGTCCTGCAGTGAACTATTAAAAAAGGCCGGTACAGATAAAAAAGAAGTTAAGATGTTACGTTTCATAGGGAGGAAAAAACTTTAGGAAAAAATCGCGAAGCGTGGAAATTTCTCCGCCCGCGCCGAGGAGAAATAGATGTATGAATTTTCTAAAACTTTTACACTAAATAACAGAAAAATACGTGTCGACTAGCAATCAGCATTACTATTGAGACTTCATATAATACATACTATTCCTTCCATCATTGTACACAGATATAGGCAACAAATTTTACTTTACTCTACGAACAGTATTTAAAGATAAACATAACTGAATCGACGCGACGGTTACGAATTAAGGTTAACACGCAAGATTTTTTTGAGTTATTGTACTTTTTAGGTTTATTGGAGACCTCGTTTTCGGAGTAATCGGGTAATTAGCACGATACTAATTGCACAAACTTTCGTAGTGAACGCGAACTATGTACTGAACAGAGATATTGTCGGAGGAGCGTGTTTATTATTGTTTATTTGTCTGTTTTGGATGAATGATGTGCGGTGGGACCTTGTCCGTAACGCTGGGACTACATGGACGAGATTTAGTGTTAGATCTAGTTTAATTTCTAAATTTTTTTTCAACATTAAAGTTTATAAACGGGACTGCTTTATAACGGGACTGAACTCACGAAGTTTATAAATAATGAAAAAATATTTGGGGACATCTTACACACGATCTCTGACCCCAAACTAAGCAAAGTGATATGGCTGCCAGAGACTCATAAACTACATATACATATGTTTAAATACATACTTATATATAGGTAGATAGTAACTAAATAACACTCAGACACAGAGCAAACACCTATGTTCATCACATAAATACTTGCCCTGGGTGGGAATCGAACCCACGCCTCTTTGACCCAGAAGTTAGGGTCACTAACCACTGAGCCACTGAGCAGTCTATAATTTAATAGTAATAACGACTATGGTTTCAGTGCATTGCGAGACGGCTCCACGCGCTAGCGTTCGCCAACTTGTGAAAGACCAATAGCGATCGAAATTATACTCGTACGACAGTGCAGTCCCGTTATATAAAGAATAAATAATCGGCCAAGTACGAGGCGGACTCGCGCACGGAGGGTTCCGTACTGTATGGGAGCCCCCCTTAAATATTTATTTTAATTTTATTATTTATTATTGAAGTGGATATAAAACGAAATATTCTGTGAAAATTTCAAGCATCTACCTAATGCCATTACTAATATAGAGCGAAAAACGTCTAAAAATTCAGGTTTGTTGTATGGGAGCCCCCCTTAAATATTTATTTTTATTTTGTTTTTAGTATTTGTTGTTATAGCGGCAACAGAAATACATCATCTGTGAAAATTTCAGCTGCCTAGCTATCATGGTTCATGAGATACAGCCCGGTGACAGACAGACGGACATCGAAGTCTTAGTAATAGGGTCCCGTTTTTACCCTTTGGGTACGGAACCCTAAAAATGGCACTTTTACCAAAGAAGATATTTTACTTCCGTACCAGACTATTGCCAACCGTCTTCCAAAAAGAAGGAGGTTCTTAATTCCTCTGTATGCTTTTTAGGGTTCCGTACCCAAAGAGTAAAAACGGGACCCTATTACTAAGACTTCGATGTCCGTCTGTCCGTCTGTCTGTCACCGGGCTGTATCTCATGAACCATGATAGCTAGGCAGCTGAAATTTTCACAGATGATGTATTTCTGATGCCGTTATAACAACAAATACTAAAACAGAATAAAATATTTTTTTTAGGGGGGGCTCCCATACAACAAACGTGGTTTTAGGAGTTTTTTTGCTCGCTATTAATAACGGCAAGAGGAATGGGGCTCCCATACGGTACAGAACCCTCCGAGCGCGAGTCCGAGTCGCACTTGGCCGATTTTTACCTGCCACTTTACCTAGGCTGTACGTTCTACAGCTTCAGAATTCAAGACTATTTTGGAACTAGAAAAAAATATTCCTCTAAAATTATCACACGATAATATGACGTACTTTGACGCAATAAGGCTCCTAATAATAATCACCAATTCCTGAAACTCGAAGACACAGCATTTGATCCTATCGGTGTCGATTACTGACGACATTATAGACCTGCCTCGTCCCATGTGGACTATAAAAGCGATGCGACAACGTAAAACGACGCAACACGTTGCGAGAATTTCTAAAGCATCTACTGGGGACTTCTAAAAAACCTCAAGTGGTCCAAATAACAATATGTGGCTAGCTATTTTATGGAATTTCTTGTGAAGAATACTTCTTGAAGCGTCATCGGTAAACCTATTTTGATCTAACTTCCAAATAAAACCTTATTGATGTCACGACAAGCCTGCACTGTTACGGTATGCAAATAAAACACAAACTCCACCATAACGTGACAAAATAATTTGCTAGGTTACACATATTACAAAAAGTTACACATTTGAAGTGTCGATGTGTAAATTAATTATTAAATGAAATGAAATAGGTATGATATTTGAAATAAAGAACGCGGAAATTATAAACATTACAGTATTTTTGTTGGTAATTTCACGTACGAGTATGTATCTAAATTTTGTAATTGTAGAAACATTTACGTAAATAAAATTGAACGATTTATTATTGTACTAGACGACCCGCCCCGGCTTCGCACAGGTGTATTATACATATAAACCTTCCTCTTGAATCACTCTATCCATTAAAAAAAACCACATCAAAATCCGTTGCGTAGTTTTAAAGATTTAAGCATACAGACAAACAAACAGACAAAAATAGCGACTTTATTTCATACTATGTAAGGATAAGGATAGAGTTCACAGCGTCGTATCGCGCCTTGTAGCCTTCTACAGCTCATTTTGGACATCAAACAGATACGCAAATGCTGTGTGCACGTGTATCCTAGTATTATGTTTATTTTCCCAGGAATCTTTATAATCCAGGAATATTTTCTCAGTGTGAAACGTTTACCCAATTGAAATTTTCTATAAAAAATAACACTGTAATTGCAAGACTTTGGCGAGTTTCTGTTAGTAATGTCGCATGTATAAATTGTGTAATTTCAAAATAAAGTTGCCTAAATCGAATTGTACAATCTAGTTTTCAACATAGCGTCGCATTGCGCCTTATAGCGACCAACAGCACATCTGGGACATCGGACCGTTACGTAAACGCTCTCCGCACGTGTATCCAAGCATTATGTTTATTTTCCCAGGAACCGTTCGGTGTGAAACGTACCCGTTTGAAATTTTAAAGAGCTCTTAACCCTTTGTTCTTTTGTGTAATCGTCGCGTAAAAGAAATCTGCAAATGGTTTGAGAATGGATCCAGGAAGTCGTCTTAAGAGGTATATAGGCGGAATCATACAAGTAGGCGGATGTAAAGTTAGCTACAAGCGCGAAACCCAATCAATGCCAAGCTTAACGTCAGGTTTGGATATTGTGCAACTTGTAGCTAACTTCACATGTATGACTTGTATGATCCTGCTTATAGGAGTGAACGCCTTTTTACCGATTTGCAAAAAGGAGGAGATACTATGTCTGATTGTATTTTTTTGTGTAAGATTCACCTATTTTCACACTGACTACCGTCACAGACAAAAAAATATATGACGACCGCATTCAAATCCTTAATAAATAAGGAAAGGATTTCCAGAGATTATGTTAATTTAGAAAATAAAACAATAACTCAATTCATTTTGGAATAATCGGCCAAGTACGAGTTGGACTCGCGCACGGAGGGTTCCGTACTGTATGAGAGCCCCCCTTAAATATTTATTTTATTTTAATTTCATTATTTATTATTGAAGTGAATATAAAACTAAATAGTCTGTGAAAATTTCAAGCATGTACCTGTTACCATTATTAATATGGATCGAAAAACGTCTAAAAAATCAGGTTTGTTGTATGAGAGCCCCCCTTAAATATTTATTTTATTTTTAGTATTTGTTGTTATAGCGGCAACAGAAATACATCATCTGTGAAAATTTCAGCTGCCTAGCTATCATGGTTCATGAGATACAGCCCGGTGACAGACAGACAGACGGACATCGAAGTCTTAGTAATAGGGTCCCGTTTTTACCCTTTGGGTACGGAACCCTAAAAACTACCAAACAATTTAGCGGGAAACATAGTCCCTCTGCCTTAATAAGGATTAACATTAACAGAGGCAGATACGTTTATGCTAGTTATCGTAAATAGATTTTTTAGATATTATTATGATATAAGCAAGCTAATATTTTGCCTAAACGCCGTGCTAGAAATGAGTAAATATTAAAAGACTACCCAAAAAGGAATTATTTTACGAGCAGTTGGTCAAACCATTGAGACATTAATAGCTAATTAGAAAACAGACATATTATCCAAATGTCATAAATACGAGTACGTCTTAAAAATATTACTCCCATTCTTTATGCAGCTGAGTAAAAACGACCTCTGCAAGTTTAGAGTCAGACCATTTTTGTTTTAATTACAATGGCCGTCAAAATGAGCAGAAAAATAAATCGTACTTTAGCATTTTTTACAACTGGGAAAATAATAATTATTTTTCGCAAAAAAGCCTTCCATGGTGTACAAAATTCGAATATTTCGCTCGAATTGTTTACACTATTGTTGATTTTTCAAAAACGGCTCAGCCGATTTCTGTAAAATTTAAATGTGACCACCTCGGGAGTACACACTTTCGAACTAAAAAAATAATTTTTCGATTCGGTTCACGATTAGCGAAATTCTCGATGAACATACACAAAAAAAACAGACTAACATAGAACCTCCTCTTTTTTGGAAGTCGGTTAATTACTATACTGCCTCCGATAATTAAAAAGACGAATATAACATTTTTCACGATATTGTTATTTATGTACTGGCAGATTCGCCATTTTTTTCCTGAGTCTGGTAAATATAACGTCAAATAATTATGTAAGTCAGTTACGAAACCTACGGCAGAATAACGGTTAAAATTTGCCAAAATAAATAAATATTTGGGGACATCTTAAGGTGGGTACTGACCGGCGTTACGGGGCGTAATGTAACGTGTTACACCGCGAGCATTCGTGCAGTAAGTACGTCGTGTTACGGGGAAACCAGCGAGCAACGAGCGGCTCGTTGCTCGCCCGCTCGCTTGAGTGCTCCACCCGGCTGTCGGTTTTTTGGCGAATCCTTTGAGTGTTACGCGGTTCGGTCAGTACCACAGATCAGGGAACAAGGAACCTTGTTCCCTGATCTGTGGTCAGTACGCTCTTGCAAGTCGTCCCGAGCGCACGCTCGTCGCGAGTAATCACACGTCGTTAACACGTCCTCGCTGTCGGCCATCTTGAGTGAACTAACGTCGAAAGCGGAGCACAGAGTTTTGACGAGCATGTTACGCCGATTTTAAAACACAGCGTAACATGTTCGATGCGTACACGCTCGATGCGAAAGTTACATTATACCTCGTAACGTTGGTCAGTACCCACCTGTACACACGGTCTCTGACACCAAACTAAGCAAAGCTTGTGATATGGCTGCCGGAGACTGATATACTACGAGTACATATAAATATTTTTAAAAACATACTTGTATAAATAGTAACTAAATAACACTCAGACACAGAGCAAACACCTATGTTCATCACATAAATACTTGCTCTGGGTGGGGATCGAACCCACGCCTCTTTGACCCAGAAATTACCATTGACCACCGAGCCTCCGAGGCAGTCAAAACGGTAATTTAAAACAAGAGCTTGTAATGTAATACGTAATTAACTTTTCATTATGCAGATGAGGATTAGGCTCTAAAGGGCCTTCTTTTTGATGCCGTAGCGAATTAAGGGATTACATTATTTAAATGTCCTGCTCTCTTGACCCAGTTAATTAAGAAATCGTGACTTGAATGTGAAAAGAGATCTTTTGGTCTAACCATTACATTAAATTCATTGCCAAGGTGGACAGATGATGTGATAAAGACTTACCTCAGGAAAAATAGACGTTTTTTTGGTCAACTTGTTACAACAAAGTTGTTATTTCAAGAGTTATATATCGGCCGCGATAGAAAAATTTCATTAAATGGCCATTAAATCGTAAACGGTAAGTTTTACAAAAAAAAATACTGGAATCATAAGATTTTTTTTTCTCTACAATAATGGTCTCCATGACTTTTGCCCAAAAATGCATAGTTTCCGTGATATCGGCCAGAAACGTTTTTTCAAGATGGTGCTTGAAGCTCCATCTGGATCTGTCAGCATTTTGTAATTTTAGACTCAGTAAGTGATCCTAAACAATTAATGTAAAGTTAAATTCTATTTTTCCTGAGGTAACTGCAGCGACGCATAATATTAGTAAGGATAAAGTCCAGCCCGGGTAGCATGGCAGAGGGACAAATTGTCTTTCCACTATTATATCCCCTCGAAAAGTAAATGAAGTATGGATTGACAATGACCACTGACATTAAAAGTGTATAAAATGGTTTTCTCCCTTTGCCGTGCTACCCGTGCAGATGGACATAGGGCGCTTGGGGCACCACCTGGACTTTATCCTTACTCATTTAATAAATCAGAAAGTGTGTTTGTTGGTTTATTGGTTTGTTCCTCTTTCACGTAGCAACGAAGCAATGGATTGGACTTGATTTGCATCATCATTTGGCATGGACATACATAGTTTGAAAGACGGAAACTGACTAATTTTTATCCTAGAAAAATAAAATGTTAAGTACCATGGGATAGCACAAAAATTTAAATACCACGCGGGCGAAGCCGCGGTCAAAAGCTAGTGCGTCATAAGTTATACTATACCAATATCTGACAGTCATATTACAAGCTTTACTTAGTTTGCGGTCAGATACCGTGTGTAAGAAGTCCCTAATATATGCATTTTGTGAACCCAGACCGTCCTTGGCAGTATCACAGATCTAATCGATCTGCCAAGTCATTCTACGGCAACTAAAAGCTAAAAGTCCATAAAACAATTTATCACAAAACTACGAGATAGCTGCAAAACCGCAAATAAAAAACGAAGCGCAGTGAATCAATAAAAACTCCCGGCTCCAAAAACTGACCGGGACTACGGCTTTCTCATTGAATATTCTGTTTATTGGAACGCGGACCTTTGGCTAACATTGGAACTTGGACATTTGTCTAATCTAACTTATATCTTATACATATATATCTTCCTCTTGAATCACTCTATCTATAAAAAAAACTGCATCAAAATCCGTTGCGTAGTTTTAAAGATGCATACATTGGAACAGACAGCGGGAAGCGACTTTCTTTTATACTATGTAGTGAAATTTCTAATTGATCTATCTCTCCTTTATTCTTAAGTGGCTGCCCACATGCCATGACCGAGCTAGGAACATGTCAGGCAAAAAAGATTCTTTTTATTGATAATTATTTTTCGCAAAAAATGGCAAAACCGCCTCCCATCGTGTACAAAATTTGAATAATTAGCTCGAATTGTTTACATTAAGTATTGTTGATTTATTAAAAACGGCTCAGCCGATTTCTGTAAAATTTAAATGGGATCACCTCGGGAGTATACCCTTTTGAACTAAAAAAGAATTTTTCGATTCGGTTCACAATTGGCAAAATTATCGACGTTCATCGTGTACAAAATTCGGATATTTCGCTCGAATTGCTTACATTAATGTTAGTTTTTTCAAAAACGGCTAAGCCGATTTCAGTAAAATTTAAATGGGACCACCTCGGGAGTATACCATTTTAAAACTAAAAAAGAATTTTTCGATTCGGTTCACAATTGGCGAAATTATCGATAAACATACACAAAAAAAAAAAGATACATACACACGAACATAGAACCTCCTCCTTTTTGGAAGTCGGTTAAAAAGTGTGAGACTGTGTCCACATGACCGTTTACTCACGTGCCATGCATGGAGATCATTGTTGACGTACGTTGTAGTAGGAAAATTTAGATTTTCAACAGAATTAAAAAACAAAGAGGCCCTCAATGCGGTCAATTTGTTTTTCTGTTTTGAGCCACATGACACATTGAGCTGTTTTTCATTTTGTGCGAATGTTAGGTACCTATGCGATTTCTCCGATTCTTTTTTTGTTTGGTACATCATACTTCACAGGTTTCCATTTAAATTCCATGAAAATTGGCTGTGACATTTTGGTAAAATCAACAATAATGTGAAAATTAATACTTCGACGATACATTGAAGTCAGTTATGGAATTTTTGGCGAAAAATCATTATTGAAACTGTAGACAGGAATTACGCGAAACTTACTGAATGGGACTAATTCAGTCCTAGCCCAATTGTTTGAGTTTGGTTTTTTGTTCATTCAAATAAACTTTTTCTATAAAAATATTATCAACTTGGCTTTTTTTGTACTCCATTCCATCGTACTTTTGATGGACAGACGGGTTCCCTGTTGTTCTACAAGACTAAGCACATATTGTGATCTTTCTTTCAAATTCATAGTGAATAACACATAATTATTTTTTGCAAAAAATGGCAAAACCGCCATCGTGAACAAAATTCGAAAATTTCGCTCGCATTGTTTACATTATTTTTGATTCGTTCCTCGGGAGTATACCCGAGAACTAAAAATATTTTTTCAATTCGGTTCATAGTTGGCGAAATTATCGATGAACATACACAAAAAAAAACATACAGACGAATGTAGAGCCTCCTCCTTTTTGGAAGTCAGTTAGAAAGAAACAGCAATATTTTAAGTTGCTATTCATTAAATTTACGATGGCGCCTTCAAAATTGGCAACAATGATTGTCTTTAGAAATGCGAGTGAAACCGCTAGGTGTACCTATAGTAGTCGTAAAACAATTACTCTCTACAGTTTTTGGAGTCTGACCTCTGCCAAAATATCATCATCCAATTAATGGTACAGCCATCTCATCGCGTACGTGACTGGCAAGCTAATTGTACATTAAAGACTTGCCTGTAACCAACTTTCCTATGCAGACGGTTAAAAAGTGAACTAAATATAATCAACAAGTACTTTAGCTGTAGGTGAGAAAATGCGATGATAGCGCCTCGACTATCTCTACAATAAACTTGGTCGGTTTGCACAAACTATTGTTAAATCTGCACAAAGGCGTGTTGAGCAAACAGAAGTACGCCGTAATAGAGCAAACATGATTTTTCTTATTGTTTTAATTTGGATGTCGATGGTTCCGTATCTGGATTTCGGCAAGGAAAGTTACAGTATGAAGTCAAAATTAAAGACAATGAAAATTCTGTCCTTTGGTACGTTTGTATTTTTTTTTAAATTGAAACCTAAACCATCCCATGAAATTATTACTCAACGTTCACAAAGCTTACTTATCACGCTTATGTGGTATGGTATGTACTATTAAACCATCTCAAATTATGATGAATTTGGTGCGGGGTCTCATACAATCAAGGTAAAATAACTATTATTGTTTAATTTTCATTTAACATAACTTGGAAGTGGAACATAAAGTAAAGTAAAAGTTAACTTCAGTGCTAAGACCCATGGCTAAAACTGTAAATGGTTTCCGAAGGTAATTTATTTTATCCAATGACAATCGTATTTGAGGTCTGTGTACGTAGTCTATAATTATCCGTTCTGAATTTTTAATGTTCACTTTTATAGCCAGGTAGAGCATAACGCACATAGAGGTGGGCCATTTCCCACTTAGTGGGCGGTAATTTCTAAGAGCACGTTAGTTATAAACCTGGAGTACCGGTAAACTCAACAAGTGGTTCCATCGAATGACCCGTGGAACGCTAATCCTGCAAATGTATGGGATATCTGCCTTTTTAATTGGCGCGGTTTATATCCGAGCTAGCTTTTATCCACTCGTAAAAAGATGAAATAAAAGGAGTGCTGGTGTGGTCATTAAAATGGCGAATTTCTGCTCCGAGAAATCTGCAAACTCATCGTAGGTCATTGGTCAGAGCGCAATAAACGGATACCTTCAATTTTTCGCCGGACCGATGTCCGGTGCGGGTCACACATTCAAATTAAGCCATACACAGCGGACTCGCGCACGGAGGGTTCCGTACTGTATGGGAGCCCCCCTTAAATATTTATTTTATTTTAATTTTATTATTTATTATTGAAGTGAATATAAAACTAAATATTCTGTGAAAATTTCAAGCATCTACCTGTTACCATTATTAATGTAGAGCGAAAAACGTCTAAAAAATCAGGTTTGTTGTATGGGAGCCCCCCTTAATTATTAATTTTAGTATGTTTTTAGTACTTGTTGTTATAGCGGCAACCGAAGTCATCATCTGTGAAAATTTCAGCTTTCTAGCTAACGCGGTTCATGAGATACAGCTTGGAGACAGACAGACAGACAGACGGACAGACAGACAGACGGACAGACAGACAGACAGACGGACGGACAGACGGACAGACGGACAGACGGACAGACGGACAGACGGACGGACGGACAGATGGACATCGAAGTCTTAGTAATAGGGTCCCGTTTTTCCCTTTGGGTACGGAACCCTAAAAATGCATTTATATTTACACACTACAGACACTACACAACTTCTGCCCTTGTTGTCCTTTGGTGCCTTTTACTTTGCCGCAAGAATTGTATAGTTTAAAATAGTTTCTTATGAAATGTGTTGTACATATTTGTATGCATTGAACTGCTTAGAGCGCGTATTTGTCAATTTCACTACATAGGTAGGTATAAAACAAAGTCGCTTCCCGCTGTCTGTCCCCATGTATGCTTATATCTTTAAAACTACGCAACGGATTTTGATGCGATTTTTTTAATAGATGGAGTGATTCAAGAGGACGGTTTATATGTATAAAACACCTGTGCGAAGCCGGGGCGGGTCGCTAGTTTATTATATAGAAACCAAAAAAATAAGGACAAGGCGCTAAAGAGAAGAAATTGGCGAAAGGACTCTTCCTTCTATCA
This sequence comes from Hypomecis atomaria, assembly GCA_964007245.1. NCBI lineage: Eukaryota > Metazoa > Arthropoda > Insecta > Lepidoptera > Geometridae > Hypomecis > Hypomecis atomaria. Next base: position 3,914,879 of record OZ023305.1, read on the forward strand.
CTATTTTTTTCTGTTGCTTTTATCGAACAATGAGTTGAAATGAACAGTTATCAACTCTCATAATAAAATCAGGTGATACTAAGCTCCGAGTTCACCAACGCTTGTTTAAGTTAAACGAGTGATTACTGTATCGAAACAAAGTTTAGTGGTTGGTGAACAGCAACATTTCGTTAGCAAGCTGTTTAAGATTTAACCAACGATTATTATTTTTTATTTTTTTATTTAACCTGTACTGTCCCACTGCTGGGCAAAGGTCTCCCCCAATTCCTTCCATTCCTTTCTGTTCTGTGCTACCTCCGTCCAACCTTTTTTAAACCTCTCGATTTCGTCGCGCCATCGTGTTGGAGGACGGCCTCGGGGTCGACTGGACAGAGGAACCCACTCTGTTGAGACTTTTGCCCATCTGTCTGGGTGCATACGACTCACGTGTCCCGCCCACTCCCATTTGAGCTTTGCAGATTTCAGGCCGACGTCGCTAACGCCTGTCATGGAACGCAGCAGTGGCGGACGCTTCATAAAGACAGAAAGACACTGCCTACCCTAGTTCTGATAATAGATCTAATAATATTTTATCAATAAACAAAATAACATAAAAAACTTAAATCATAAATCAGCTCCACCTATCGAGTGCCGGTGGTATCATTAAGATAAAATATCGACAAGTAATTTCGCATCACCGATTCGCGCTGCACAAGCGCCACCCGCCCTTGCCACGGCAAAGACACAAACTATGGATCTCTTAATGTTTTGTATGTGTGCTCTTGTGGTAAGTCGTGGTCATGCGGATTTAATGTGTGTGCGTTCCTATAGCTACGTGGGCTTTGCTGGCACACAAAGACAAAAATCACGCACACAACTGCATGAAAAGCCAGTGTCTTTTTGCTTAGCTAACACGAACAATTACGACTCGTACCGAACATTTCCGAAAGAAAGTTTGCTATGCAATGCAAATATTTTAGGAATCCATCAGTTTTTTGTGGTATTATATGTATTTTTCTTTTTTACTACTAATGTCAATGGTCAATAGTCGCCATATTGTTTGATGTGTATTATGTTTGTGACTACGCTATCAGATATTTAGGATTTTAACGTTGTTAATAGAGTGAAAAATGGACAGAATTGTCTGTGAAAGTTGTTCAGATTTAAAATAAAATATGATGCGTTTTCAAAACTATCTTTCGGTGAAAAAAAAAACAAGTTATCGAGATAGGTCGTGAACCGGATTTGCACCTTCCCAACTTTTACGATTCCATATTGCAGACATTCTTACAGAAAGATAGGCGTGTTGATTTAATATACAAATAAAACAATCCTATATAGTATACTCACACCACCATCTTTTCACTGCTTTCATTTAAATTTTGCAAATCACACAAACATTACAAAACATCAAACAAACGCGCCGAAAGGCCACTTCGAATATCCGTAAATTGATATGTCAGTCAATCTATGGATATTTGAGCTGGCATTTGGCAATTACCTACATTATCAATCGACAAGACGACGAACCAAAACCAACGTGTTTTTGGTGAGTAAAATTTTCTGCCTACCCTGTCTTAAAACTGTGTGCACGCCACTGGAACGCAGTGTGGTGTTTCGGACGCGGTCTACTCTTTTGATACCAAGTACACTGCGTCCATTGCTCTTTGGCAAACCTGAAGGCGAGACTTCTGAACATTGGTGAGCGACCACGTTTGTGCACCATAAGTTAGGATGGGTAGAATACACATATAGATGAGTTTTCGTTTCAGGGAGATTGGTAAATCTCCCTTCATTAACGATTTCATGGACCAGTAGCTCTTCCAGGCATTGTCTATGCGACGACTGATCTCTTTGTCTTGCCTGTTGTGGAAAGATACTATCTGGCCCAAGTATGTGTACTCATCGACATAGTATATAGTTTGACCATCTACCTCGACCCTACGCTTCGTGCTATTCGTTATCATAAGTTGAGTTTTAGACCAGTTCATTTGAAGTCCCACCTCCAGGCTTGCTCTACTAAGGTCTTGGAGCATGCTTTCCAGTTCAGGCGCTGATGAAGCAAAAAGGACAATGTCATCTGCAAACCTTAAGTTTGTCAAAAGTTTGCCACCAATTTGTATGCCCTTTGTAGCCCAGGAATCTGCAAGAACTTTGAAGATCTCTTCGAGAGTGCTGGTGAAAAATTTGGGAGAAAGTGGGTCACCTTGCTTAACACCTTTGGTTATTGTAAATGAAGGACCGGAAGTACTAAGTTTCATGTTTGCTGTACTATGGTAATAAATTATTTTGAGGAGATCTATATAGGTAGTTTCGATGCCTTGATTCTGCAATGCAGAAAATATTGCAGAGTGTTTTAGGCTGTCAAACGCTTTCGCATAATCGACGAAAGCTAAATAAAGCGGTTGTTTAAATTCAATATGTTTTTCTATCACTTGATTTAATGTCTGCAGATGGTCGGTAGTGGAAAAATGTGGCCGAAATCCAGCTTGTTCTGTTGGTTGATGACTGTAGTTTTCCTGCTATACGATTTTGAATAACTTTAGTGAAAATTTTGTATATATGAGATACTAAACTTATAGGTCGATAGTTGCTGATATTGGATACATCACCTTTTTTGTGGAGCAGAATTATATTTGAATGGCACATGTTCTTAGGGATTTGTCCAGTATCTAAAATAGTGTTAAATAGGTTTGTCAGATGCGGTATTAGAGTATTTGATGCTATTTTTAATTCTTCTGTAGTGATTCCGTCTTCTCCGGGGCTTTTTCCGTATTTCATAGTCTTTAAGGCATCATAAACTTCTTTGCCCGTGATTGAGGGGGCTGTATCGGAGCGGGAATATTGTAGGTCTGAAAGGTTGTCTTTATCTGTGTATAGCTTTTTGTAAAAATTCGTACATATTTCCATTACTTTGTCTCGGTAACCAACGATTAATACATACTTAAATTAAACATCTGTTGGTGAACTCAGGTATAGGACCCGAGTTTAACCGCTGTTGAAATACAGTAATCACACGTTTAACTTAAACAAGCGTTGGTGAACTCGGATCTAATTCATGGTGACTGCATCGGTGGCTCAGTGGTTAGTAACCCTGACTGCTGGGTCAAAGAGGCGTGGGTTCGATCCCCGCCCAGGGCAAGCATTTATGTGATGAACATAGGTGTTTAAAATATGTATATGTAGTATATCAGTCTCTGGCAGCCATATCACAAGCTTTGCTTAGTTTGGGATCGTGTGTAAGATGTCCCCTAATATTTGTTTATTTATTTATAGTCTAGTACCCTTCCCGCCGACTGTATGGCCCCACAGCCGTTCGAGTAAAGTTAAACAGAATGACTCAACGCTCGCAGATGTGAGTTATCAGTGCTCAGATACCGGCAACTATCATCTCTGTACAAAAAAACATTTATACGAGTAATTCGCCCCAAACTGTGTCCTCAACACCTTCTCAAATGAACCAAGTATGATAGAATACGATAGGCATAGGATCGAGGCAAATGGCATAGTAAAAGAAAGGCCTATACACAGCAGTGCTATAAAGAAGGCTGTAGATGATGATGATGCTAGACTATTTTAGTATAGAAGCTAGCATATATGAGTATAGATAAACTCTTTAGTTAACCAATTAGGAAGGTGCCATAGTAAATTTAATAGCAACGTAAAAAGTGTTCTCTCTATCCAATGACTAAAGTGAAAAAGAAACAGAAATATTCTAAATAGCTACTATATTACGATGGCGCCTTCATAATTGGGCCTATAGTTAACTTCACTACATAGTATAAAACAAAGTCGCTTCCCGCTGTGTGACTGTCCCTATGTATGCTTTTATCTCTAAAACTACGCAACGTATTTTGATGCGTTTTTTTTAAAGATATAGTGATTAAAGAAAAAGGTTTTTAATATGTATAAATACACCTATGCGAAGCCGCGGCGGATCGCTAGTAAAAGCATAAAAGAAAGAAAGAATTTACAAGGTTCTAAAATGTGCCATTATCAATTTCAACAAAGGTTTGTAATCGTACTTAGCTTGTCTATATTCGATCAAATTAAGTTGCTAACGGGGCTTTCTGTTTTTACCGGCCTGAGGAAAGCCGAAGACAAGAAACAGTCTGTTTGACTCTATCAACTCAATTTACATTTCAAGACGGACACGGCCTGTGACAAATTGTTTCTCTACCAAAGTATCTCCTCAAAAAGGAAACAAAGTATGGATTGTGACAACTAACAGAATAATCGGCCAAGTACGAGTCGGACTCGCGCACGGAGGGTTCCGTACTGTATGGGAGCCCCCCTTAAATATTTATTTTATTTTAATTTTATTATTGAAGGGAATATAAAACTAAATATTCTGTGAAAATTTCAAGCATCTACCTGGTACCATTATTAATATAGAGCGAAAAACGTCTAAAAATGCAGGTTTGTTGTATGGGAGCCCCCCTTATATATTTATTTTCTTTTGTTTTTAGTATTTGTTGTTATAGCGGCAACCGAAATACATCATCTGTGAAAATTTCAGCTGCCTAGCTATCATGGTTTATGAGATACAGCCCGGTGACAGACAGACAGACAGACAGACGGACATCGAAGTCTTAGTAATAGGGTCCCGTTTTTCCCTTTGGGTACGGAACCCTAAAAAGTGGATAAGATAAAATGGTTTAATTATTTTGCCATGCTAGAGGTAATAAAGACCACAAATAAGAGAGAACAGAATCATAGCTTGTAACAGCTCTATGTTCGAAACTGACTTATAAACGATGAATATCAACGCCCGCCATAATTAATCATCAGTTTATTTTTATTGATTTCTGTTAGACTGTAAATTATTTTGATTTATTTTGGCGGTCTACGTCCGGTTTTGAAATTGTAGTCTTGTGGTTTCTAAGTCTAGTAAGATTTAGATATTTTTGTATAATATAATGCTGTCAACATTATTGATATCTTTTTAACGTGATAATCAAAATACCCGTGGCCTATTATTGTGCCCTGGGTAACTCCGAAGCAATTTTTATCGTTAGTCATAGCCATGGCAATATAATACATTAAATTGAAGCAGATTAAAAAATTTAAAAATAGCTATTACATAGGTAAACTTTTAATTATGGTACCTAATTCTCCAACGCACTCTGCAAAGTAATAACAGTGCCAAAAGCCTACCACAAAACAAGTCCCTGTGATTTCCAACAAAAATCCCGATACTACAAGGAAGAAATACACTAAAAATGTAGAGGAAAATCAACATAATCGTTATTCACAAACGGGTCCACGTTGAGCCTTATCAGTTGTACTATGCAGACTAAATATGGCTACCATTATTTAAACTGTGACTAAATCCTGTGTCTGACATGAAAACGTACAAGGCCGTCTATTTATAAAACTATACAAACCAATAATTAAAATTGATGCAAAAGCTTGTATCATTTCTCTAAATGTTTGAATCGAAATCTGATTTTGTTTCGGCTCTGCTACAATTTGATGATGCTTTTCACGCCGATTTCAGGAACGGCAACCAATTTTCTGTGCTTTTTTTTTGTGTGAAAATCTGGGTGGTTGCTGTATTCAATTTAACGCAGTAGACGTCCTAGGGCAGTGGCTACAATTTGGCTACTCAAAGAGGTAAAGACAGGGAAAGAAGGCAATGGCTAATCAAAGACGAAACTCTAGTTGAACTGGAACGAATATCAACACTATTCAGCGTTTACAGGAATTTTATTTTTGAGACGAATTCCCCTTGTATTGGCTTGGACTGTGCTCAAAACTCAATTATTAATTGCAACATATATTACTACTAGTATTTTCCTGCTGCTTCGCCCGCGTGATATTTTCATTTTTGTACTGTCCCTTAGAAAATTTTATTATTTTAAAGAGAGAAAAAAAAAATCGAGAAAATAAGTAACCTATGTCACTTTCCGTCTGTCAAACTATGCCCATGAAAAAAATAAAGTCAATCCGTTGCTCCGTCTAAGAGGAACAAACCAATAAACCAACAAATACACTTTCTTATTTATAATATTAGTAAGTAAGTAAAGATTTACATGCGGCCGAGTAGCCCGCCGTTTATTATTAAAAAATAACTTAATATTACAATTAAATATTAATTTGAACAAAACATTTTTTATATAACATAACAAATTGTTTTTTATTAAAGAAAGAAGTTATTAATTTATTTTTCTTATCGTCGACATATTTTTGAATCTTTCCTGTCTCTTTAATTGTCTTTTCTTCCTCTTCTCTTTCGTTCGCTAATGTACTAAGCTCTGCACCTCTATCGTGACAAATTGTTCACGTTGGCCATATTTACAGCGACCAAGTCGTTGTCCATCAGACCTTTTTCAGACATTCGGTTGCCGGTTATTTTTAAGGCAGGGAGTGCCCTACAAAACGGCATTTTTGTCACCTCAATCTATAGAAACTACACCACTTTTACCTTAATCTTAGCCCCTGATCCTCAAAATACTGACTTTACTGACCATTTTTCGAAAAAACTAACTTTTACTGACCTTAGCCAAAAATCAGACTTTTACTGACTTTACTGACCATATTCCACCCCTGCATAACCCAACCGACTAGCAAGTTAAAATGGCAGTGGGCAGGTCATAGTGCGGAGAACTGCATGATTACCGACGGGGCCGTAAAGTTCTCGAATGGAGACCACGTACCGGCAAGCGCAGCTCAGAATGACTAGGAAGACAGGCGACCAATTAAGACCGCAAGAAAGCGCTGGATGCAAGACGCTTCCAACAGATCTTTTTATACTTGTGTTTGGCACTAATTATTAAGATGTATACTTTGTACCTTTTGTTGTAATTATTAATATTAGTGCACACAACAAAGACTTCTGTCTATATGTCTGTCTTATTTGAAATCTATAGGGGAGGCCTATGTCCAGCAGTGGACGTCTTATCACTACAAAGTATAAAACAAAGTCGCTTCCCGCTGTCTGTCCCCATGTAAGCTTATATCTTTAAAACTACGCAACGGATTTTGATGCGGTTTTTTTAATAGATAGAGAGATTCAAGAGGAAGGTTTACATGTATAATACACCTGTGCGAAGCCGGGGCGGATCGCTAGTAATTAATATGAACAAAATAAATCAGGTCACACTGGTCTAGAAAGAGCAAGAAAACTCAAGGTCCCGTATGATTAGCCTCGTTTCGGCTCACATCGAGTTTAATTGTTCTACGAAACTATTGTAGACGCAAATAAAACAATGAGTTATGTTCTAATTAGCCAGATTTTGCACACCCACATTTTTTTCAACGCAAATGAGAATTAACTACTATAATGAAAAACAAGCTGTAGCTAATTAGTTAGTGGTGTTGTGTAGACGCCGTGGGTAGCTTGGGTTTAGTGAGAGAACGTTTGTCATAAAAGTAAGTAAGTAAGTTCGTATAGGCCGGGTGGCTAGCCCTGGTGTCAGAGTTTTTACGCCGCCTGAAGGCCTCTGACATGGCTAAACGGTTAACACGTTCATCGCCATGGTGGGTCAAAATGACCGGCACTTGATCTACCCATTGGGACCATGGGGGGTCAAAATGACCGGCACGCCAGACCCTACTTTGCGAAGCCCGTTCGCGCCGCAGAATGCTCAAGCTGTGTATTCAATCATACAATATGACCGGCGCGGCCCCAATGAACACCTGTAACCACTTGGTTTTTTGATTTTTTGATGGCATACCTATTTTTAGGACTTAGAGAAAAAAGTTAAAGAATTAGTAATATGGTCCCGTTTTTACCCTCTGTGTACGGAACCCTAAAAACCACAGGATTTCGAATCAAACATTTTTATTTATGTTATAAGTTGCATTTATGCAAAAAAACGAAAGGACAAAATTAATGAAAAAAAAGAAAGACAATAAAACAATAAAAATGTTAGGAATGTTTTTTATCAAAACTTTAGCATTACAAATCGTCATACGAACAACACTCAAACTCTAAAGATTAACTCAAAATGGTTATTGAACCTTTTTAGTGGCATTTGTCAAAACATTGACGACGTATAACGCACGATGTCTCATCGATCGAACATTACGCGTACGTAAATACGCTGACCGGCATTGTGACCGGCACGGCCTGAATGTAATAATTATTCCGTTTAGGCCACGCCGGGTCGTTATGACCGGCGCTTAAAAAAAACCTAAAATAAAGCCAAAAAAAACCAAATGTCACTGTAAAACTTGTATATATGAACAAATAGAACTGAAAATAATCATAAAAACCAATGTCATTTTTTTATGATTTTGTAAAATATTAGTCGGCGATGAACGTGTTAAAACAACCGGGGCCTACAATTTAACGTGTCGTCCGAGCCACGGTAGCGCTCAGATAGAAAATGCCACCCGCGGTCACCCATCCAAGTACTGACCGTGCGGAACGTTGCTTAATTTCGGTGATCGCTGACAATCACCTAGTCAAACTACGCTACGAGCGCTACTAACGTTTGTCATGAATCGTGAGGTCAATGGTTCGAATGGTAATGCTTTTATACCGGGGCCACATATTGGTCGGTGTCTTGCGTCCAAGCTGGGCTACAAGTCGTAGTCAAGCTTGGACGCAAGTCACCATAGACAATAGTCAATCAGATTCAATTATTGTTCGGTTTGCGTCCAATATCAGTCCAAGATTGATCCACACATTGGATTTATTGGAAGCCTGTCAGTCAGGTTTTAAAGTAGCGCCGCTGTAAAACCGACTGAAAAGCTCTGTTACGTTTTGGGTGATTGGCTGTAGGTTTTTTAATTACTTATCTACCCGTACACCAATTTTCAGGTTTGAGAAGTACTTGCAAGGTACTCATTTATACTTTTGAAAATGCAAACGGGTATCCTCACCAAACGCTCAGCATCCCAGATGACTGACTCCGGGGTATCGTTGTACACCACCATGACTACCTAATACCAAAAATTCATTTTTTGCGCTTACCTTAATTAAATTATAATATACCTTAATTATAATAATAATTATAACTAACTGGATATTTGTAACTGGATATTTGAAATGAGGCATTATTTGGCGGGTGCCGTACCTCATTCCATAGACCATCTTTTTAAGTCATCGATCACTACATCACAATAGCCCGATATCCTGTAAGTCACATCTAGCAATAGTTATTTATAATTATTATCATTCTACTTTTTGTACACAACATTTTATATGTTTTATAAAAAGTGATGTAAAAGGGCCTCTCAGTGTTGGCTTCGGCTCCACTGATACCTACCAAAGGACCAAGCTTTGCTTGTGAGTTAATGTGATTATAACTAAAACGCTTAATTATACCTAATTATTATAGCCCGACAGAGAGAGCCCGTATTACGGTCTATAATAAACTAAAAAGCCCGTATTACGGTATATAATAATCTAAACTAAAAAGGGTGACTTAGTCCACCATTTTGAACAACTGTTACCAACCAACCTAGAATTCAAGAAATACCTACCAATGCTCGAATTGTTTGGGTGCACGCGTGCACCCGCGTGCACCCAGATGTCTCTTTTTTTTTTTTTTACTTTTTGTTACAACTTTTCTTTGTAATAGCCAATCATCATGATACTTATCTATCTATCTTTGTTGGCACAGCCACCCAAAGTGGGTCTTGGCCTCCGATACCAAGGTCCGCCAACTGTCTCTATTCTGCGCGAGTAGGTGCCAGTCTTTCACCCCAATCTCCAGCAGGTCTTCGGCCACTTTATCTCTCCATCTATACTTGGGACGTCCAACAGGTCTTCGCCCTTCCGGCATGCCCAAATAAGCCTTCTTAACGGCACGATCCTCTTCCATCCGTTCCAGATGTCCGAGCCAACGGAGTCTGTGGGATTTAATTTCACCGCCACTAGCTCTTCAATTTCACGGTTACATATTTATTTTATTCACTGTATCGTAAATGTAATAAAATACATTATTAATATCGATTATCAATTCGTAATTAAGTAACATTTATTATATATAAAGTAGCATTTGTTTATCACTAGTATCCGCAGCAATATTTACTAGTATGTAGTATGTTTACTTATTATGTAGGTACTAACTGACCCCGCTCACATACTAACTATAAATGAGCCTGTGAATTTTCATAGTAACTAGTAATAAATCTGCGGCGTGGCCTGTATCCTCGCGATATTTCATTAGTGCGGGTCGTGGAATTACTGTAAACAGAATGGCCTCTCCTTTGTATATGGATAACAGGAACACAATCTTGGAGGATTTAACTACAGCACGGGAAGCATGGCAAAGGGACTAATATTCTTTCCTCCATTATATCCTCTCAAAGAGGAAATAAAGTATGAATTGACAATGACATCTGACATTAAGAGTGGATAGAATGGTTTTCTCCCCTTGCCGTGCTACCCGGGCTGGAGAAGAATTCAGTGCGCGTACCCCTCTGCCATGGTAGGTATAACATTTTTTGCAAAAAATAGCACGACCGACTTCAACCGTATACAGAATTCGCGAATATTTCGCACGGATTGATGTAGCATTTTTCACATTAATGTCGATTTATCAAAAATGGCTCAGCCGATTTCAATAACATTTAAATGGGACCAATTTCGAAGTATACTCTTTCCAATAAAAAATGAATTATCGAAATCGGACCACTACGTAAAAAGTTATGCGTGGAAATACATTAAAAAAAATATACGCGTCGAATTGAGTACCTCCTCCGTTTCGTCGGTCAAAAAATTGTACCTACGCGTAAACGAGACACCAGACAATTTATTAACACAATTTTAGACTTAAGCTTCTAAGCAATTAAGGTGAAAATGGATTATCAGCAACTGGGCTGCATTGTCCTCGCTCGCTCCGCTCCATAAACCCTTCACCCGTTAACGTTTCGACTTTATCCCCATATGTTTTAGGTCGAAACTTCAGTGAACACCTCCTCCCCCACGTTTCACGTAAAGCTGACAGAGTAGTGAATGCGAATCGTAGTGCGTTACTAGTCCGGAGATAAAACGTCCCTGATCACATCGGACACTCTAGGATAATTATCATGGTACTCATCATCAGTTTTTTCTATGAAACCGACCTTAAAAAAAAACAAATTAGATGTTCCATACATTTTGCTGGTAATCAATATACCGGCAGAAATATATTTTTTTGGGAAATCTTACTCTGACCCCAAACTAAGCAAAGCTTGTGATATGGCTGCCAGACTGATATACTACTTTTCCATATTTTTAAATACATACTTATACATATAGATAGTAACTAAATAACACCCAGACACAGAGCAAACACCTATGTTCATCACATAAATACTTGCCCTGGGTGGGGATCGAACCCACGCCTCTTTGACCCAGTAGTTAGGGTCACTTTTACTACTACCTTCTTTGTATTTAATTATTTATGCTTAACTTCAACAAGATTAGAAGTAAAACCACAGAGCGTAGTTACGCTCAATTGTTTATGAAACAATATATAAGTTGAATGAAAGTTTGTGAAGTTAGCTACAAGGTGCGCAAATCCCTACTCCTCACCGCCACTTACAAACATATTAATTTGCTCAAGGACTCGCCTTGTAATCACAAACGCCATTAAGTTTGGTTGAGAGCCGTGGTGGTCTAGTGGTAGTGACGTGGGTTCAAATCCCGGTCCCGTCCCAATGAGTTCTTCGTACGGAATTTAACACCACTGGCTTTTCGGTGAAGGAAAACATCGTGAGACAACCTGCATACGTCCGTAGAAGAAATTCGATGGCGTATGTGAATCCACCAACCCGCACTGGGCCAACGTGGTGGATATGGCCCAATTACCCTTCGTGGGTAGCCCTACGTCCTGCAGTGGACTATTAAAAAGGCTGATACATACATAAATACATTCATTAAGTTTGACTCGGCCTATACAATATAGGCAAGTAAGTTTATATAAGCCGGGTGGCTAGCTTTAGTGTCAAAGAGTTTTTAAAACAACCGATACCTACAATTTAACGTGCCATCCGAGCCACGGTAGCGCTCAGTTGTAAATGCCACCCGTGGTCATCCATCCGAAGACTGACCGTGCTGAATATTGCGTAACTTCGACGTTCGCTAACAAACACAGAGTCAAACTGTGCTATGAGCGCTGTACAATAACCAATAACACACATATACCTATACATATGTACTATACATATTGGCCATTCTACCTCAATCATACTTCCAACAAAAGTCAGACTATATCATTTAGTAACAATTAGAGCTCATCAAACAGAATCATTGGTTGGTCCGTATGAATCTGTAAAGTGCTTGTTTTGGAACAGTTAATAAGATCATTAACAGCCCGTATGGTTTGTTAATTCTGTTGTGATAAGCGCTAAAAGATGCTAAAAACTTCAGAAAAAAAATGTTTACAAGTACTCCCCGGCGCCCGCACCTGTCTCAGTCCCCTTTGTCGTCTTCCCCGGCGTCCCTGTACCGCGCAGGCGATGACTAAGTTAAGCAGTAGGATTATAGTATAGATGCTAGCCAGTCATATTATTATAATCAAGAATTTGTAACTTATAACATGTCATTAATTAATTTATTCATTTATTTGTTTATAGGCGAGCAGTGAATACTGGTATGCCTATATCAAGCAGAGTCGAATACAATAAAATTAGTTTTTATCTTTCAAAGAATTTTTTTCCTTCTTTATCCAAAGGTCCAGTCTATTCTTAAATGTGTTTATAGTTCTTGCTGAGATTACATCCTCAGGCAACATATTCCAATTGTAGACAACTCTATTGCATGGGATGTGGTGTGCAGTGTTGGTTTGTGATGGTGTATGCTGCAAGATAAATCTATGGCGTCTGCTATCGCATATATTTTCCTTCAAGGTGTACATGTCGTGAATATCCGGAAGATTATAGAAGCCATTTCTAAGTTTTAAAATATTTTTGTAAATCCAAATTATTGTACAGTTTGTAATCTTTTAGTTCATTAGAACATTTATAATTTACTTTTATTTCACTTCACATTTTTTTTTAACTCCAGGCAAACTTATAACAGCTGCTATTGGTAGAGAACTTAACCACCAGTTTAATAGTCCTCTGGTGAACATAGGATCTACAAAGGGTGATTGGGCCATATCTACCACGCTGGCCCAGTGCATGTTGGTGGATTATTACTGTAGTTTTTTTATAATATGTGTGTAAGGTTAAAATAATCTTTCTATTATTTTAATTTTATTTTATAGTTGTTTTGCAGACATGTGATATTTTTTAATCCATACAATTCAAAATGCTAAAAAGATATCCACTTTGAGTGTAATACAGAGGGAAAACTTTGTTAGACATAGCTGTCTGTCAGACACTGATTACATTTTAAACATAAAAAGGTTTTTGGTTTTGCCATTTACATAGGTACATCTAGGTAGGTATTATGAAAATTCAGTGATTTAAAAATAGAATTCTGATATGGTCTCAAGGTTTTCTTCATTAAAATTAAATACAATTACACTATTGTATCACTCTTATAAAACACTCATGTAAGAGTGAAGTGACAGAGATAAATTTAAAGTTATCTACGAGTCACTGTGCAGCCTTCAAACCTTGAATATATGATAAATTATACTTGCACTCAGCAATATTAGTCACAGAAAATTAATCTGATTTAAATTATTAGAGTAATTAAGAACATTTTTTTCTACTCAATAATATTATATGTATAATCAAATACCACAGAGTTACATAGAATATTGCATACATACATTTATAATAAAATTATAAAAAAACACATACAGGTATTTCTGTTTTAAGAGATCCATCCAGACTGTCAGTAAAGTATTCCTGCTCCATCTTCAGGAAAAAATTTAAGGAAATACAATCTCGAGGTAACATAATGATACAATGATACAAGCTAATAATTATCATTTTATCAGCCAGGGTAGAACGTCCGCTACACCTTTAACATGGCAAATAGACAAATACCACCTTACCACAAACATTTTAGGCACACTTTAAACGATGTCTAACAGTACTTATGTTTAAAGGGTGTTTAACTCTTTTGTGGTAAGGAGGATACAGTTTACACCATTTTATCTCCTCAAAGAGGAAACAGTATGAATTGATATAGGCAATATGCTGGGGTGCTGGTGGATGGACATAAAAGTCTACCATATCATCCATATAAATATCCATAGCTAAGGTCACAATTTAAATTGTGGGTCTTAGTTGTTTTATGCATTTAAAGCTTAAACTCTAATTCTAAGTGGGGCTGATGAGTCCTGCACTAACGTCCCGCTTGGGGTTATTTGTGCACTTGGGGTGTTTTATGCTCGCTTGCCTGACACCGGAGCTAGTCACTTATCCCATACAAACTTAATTTAACTCTATCTCAGTTCCAAAAACATAAAACAATGTAAGAATAACATCTACTGTTTGCTCAATGCATAAATAATTCCCACTCCATTTGTTGTCATTCTCTGAACCTTCTTACAAATTCAACTGAAATAAATTCCGTTTCATTTACCTAATTGGAGATCTACAATCTTTTTACAGTCTGATTACTTTGGAAAGGTTAGATTTTAATCCTGAACTAAAATAATGAAAATCTCTTTATATTTTTCTGCTTTTGAATGACTGTTGTTATTGTGTATAGTATTTTCCATCAAGTGACAACTTTATCTGGTTGAATAGAACAATTTAAAAATAGATTAGATCAGTAAAGGTTGTTTTGTTTTACTATTTGCTATGCAAGAAGTAAAAATGAAGGTAGATAACAAAAAACATGGTCCTGAATATTAATGTCTAGTTGTGTGCAACAAGTGTAACAAAAAGTTGATATTTCATTAGAAAAGTATTTTATAGAGAATCAAATATAGGTTTTACTAAAAAACTTGAAATTGTTGCCTAAGTTTTTTTTTCCTTCATGAGGGAAATAATATACAAAAACTTTGAAAAAGAAGGTAGATTCGTGGAATAGGTAATTTTCATAATGGATTCCTATGAGATCATGATACAATTGGTATTTGAATTCATATAACATTCAATGTTTATACAGTAGACTGCATCTTAAGTCTAAGACTATACCTTATTCGTAAGCAGTACTAAAAAACATGAACCAACTAAGCAAAGTTATTGATATCATGTGTGCAAATACTCGATAAAATGTGAAAATGATGATGTCATGCAGACCGATACAGTTTATTTAGAGAAGGTTACATATAAAACAATATAATTATTTACTATTTACAAGATTATATCAAATGAAATGCATGAAATCACACATTTTCGCAAGGCCGCCAGCAGAGAACAAACACCTTACAATTTTTATGTTTACAGAGTTATCTTACCCTTATCGTACACCTCTGCCGCTCACAAGATAACAGCACATAATCACAATAATGTCTATTAAGGATTAACTCGCGATATAAAGCGATAATTATGGAAAAACATATAAACTTTGATTTCCAGTGACACACGTGAAATAACTTCACAAAGTCGAAATCGTCAAATGCAAGTCAAGCAAGCTCAAGCCGTCAAGCGAGCAGCGAAGGCAGGCGCCACTACTTGGTGTTACCATACGATACCTCTAAGTACCCTAGTAAATACTTAAAACAGTAACAGTTGCTGTCCGTCCCGGATTTGCCTGGCTATTGAATGAATTATAATAATAATAATAATTTGGTTTTTTTTAATAGTAGGTATTTTGTTCTTATATATAAATATTGTAAAAAATAAATGAATACGTGAACGATAATAATAAATATTATGGGACATCTTACACACGGTCTCTAACCCCAAACTAAGCATAGCTTGTGATATGGCTGCCAGAGACGGATATACTACATATACATATTTTAAATACTCACTTATATAGATAGTACCTAAATAACACCCAGACACAGAGCAAACACCTATGTTCATCACACAAATATTTGCCCAGCCCGGGTAGCACGGCAAGGGGAGAAAACCATTTTATCCACTTGAAATGTCAGTTGTCATTGTCTATCCATACATTATTTCCTCTTCGAGGGGATATAATGGTGGAAAGACAATTTGTCCCTTTGCCATGCTTCCCGGGCTGGGTGGGGATCGAACCCACGCCTCTTTGACACAGAAGTCAGGGTCACTAACCACTGAGCCACCGGGGCAGTCTTATAGCAGAATTATAGCCAATGACCTTGTACATGTTGATAACTACAAGGTCTATAATTAAATTGATTCTTCTTTGATTGAATTGATTTTTGATTTAATATTCTAAAAGATATTCAAAACAACATCGCAATCTGTTGTGACATGTGCAAGATTTAAGCTAATCCACAAATATAACACATAATTCAGACGTAAATAGACGACTTTGCTTTTATTATTAATTAATAACAAAAGTGATGATACAATAAAATGTTATTCTTCTAATGATTAATTTAATTTTCATGCCAAAATAAAATTCTTGTTTTGAATAAATATTTAGTGTATTTCCGCTCTGTCGTAGTCATATAAGTTAAGGGTACTATTCAAAATTCAAATTAAATCACAAACAAAATTAGTAATTAATCATCAAACTGTAGCATGGTTCGACTATGGTTAGGTCAGGTTAGAAAAGTTAGGCTTAGGTATGTTTACAAAATATGAATGAACCTGAAACAAAATTTTTAATTAATCCGTTTAAAATAATAAAAAATAATTAAACCTATAACAAAAATAGTAATTAGTAATCTATTTAAAAAATGTAGTAAACCTGAAAAAAATATTTAATTAATATGTTAAAATTACAAATATAATTTATTTATTAAAAATGGTATAAAATAATTGAAAAAATACTTAGTCAATAAATAGCACCCTTATTCTTACTGTACTCTATTCGACACGTGTTTCGCCTCTAAACGAGGCATCTTAAGGACGTGTTGACTCTTCGAGCTCACTCGCAAGAATGACGGCTCGCCGCGCCGGCGCTTCTTATATACTCGTCGTGACGCACCGAAGTAAAGGCGATGTGACGGTAGTTTGATCGTTCAGCAACTCGTTGTGTGTGTTTTGATGTTTCATTATTTCTAAATGCTCCAAAACATTTAAGCGAAAACCTTTTTCACATACATGTAGAATTTCAAAAGTGTTGTTGTTATCCAAATCGTGTCCAGTTTCTAATAAATGTTTCGCAAAATTCGACTTCTCTGGGTGATTGTTTCTAGATGCAGCTAAGTGTTCTTTGTAGCGGGTTTGAAAACTCCTTCCAGTTTGTCCCACATAAACTGCGTTACATGTGTCGCAGGTTAACTTGTATACCCCCGATTTCTTGCTTTTTTCTAAGGAGTCTTTCCCATTGCACATTCGTCTCATGTTGTGATTCGTTCGAAATGCCACATGTACATCATTTCTCCGCAGTATTTTTGCAATTTTTTCTGACGTAGTCCCTAAATATGTCAAACTACCCACATATTTATTTACTCTCACAGGTGGGCAGGAGTATAACATAGATCTTGCTATGTTTCTATTCTTATCTCTGACTAAATTGTTTATCATTTTCTTGCTGTACCCATTTGTCACTGCTATTTGATATATTGTGTTGAGTTCCTTGTTGTAGGCTTCTGGAGATAATGGGACTGTCATTAATCTATGTACATAGCTTCTAAACGCGGCCAATTTGTGCTGCATGGGGTGATTTGAAGACTCTGGGATTGCTATATCTGTGTGTGTGGGTTTGCGATAAATTTGGAAGTCCAGTTTGTTCTCTTTTCTCGTAATAGTTAGGTCTAGAAAATTCAGTGACTTGTTATCCTCCTTTTCTGTCTTGAACCGTATCTTTGGGTGTATATGGTTGATTCTATCCATATATATGTCCAGTTGACGCTGCGTTCCAGTCCAACACAATATAATATCATCCACGTACCTGTAATAAAACAAGATATTAGGATTATTAACCATATGTGTACACTCAAACCTGTCCATGAAGTACTCTGCCATTAATGGGCTCAATGGTGACCCCATTGCAAGACCTTCTTTTTGTGTGTAGTACTGTCCCTCAAACTGGAAGTAGTTCTGTTCCATACATATTCTTGTTAACGTCATTATATCTTCTCTTTCTCCAGGATGTAAATGTCGTTTCTCTAAATGTTCATTCAAAATTTGTAATGATTCTTCACCCGGAACATTTGTAAATAAGCTTTCCACATCCAATGAAATCAGTTTTCCATTTGATGGGATCTGTATATCTTTAATTTTTTCTATCAATTCCTTTGTATTTTTCAATCCATATTTCGGCTTAAATGATGATCTTTCCTTCAATAATCCATTCAAGTACTTAGCTAAATCATAGGCCGGGGCACCTATGTATGACACCACTGGTCTTATCGGCATATCTTCCTTATGTAGTTTTGGCAAGCCGTACAGCATTGGTGGGCGTGGGTTCATTGGCACAACATTCTTGAGTGCACGTGGTGACATGTAGTCGACGTTTTCAATAGCCCTCTTTAACTCTTGAGCGTATTTCTTTGTGGGGTCGGTACGTAATGGTTCAAAATCTTCTCCATGTATTACATTGTGCACTTTTTCTTTGTATTCTTGTTGTTCTAAAATTACAATAGTACTGCCTTTATCCGCTTTTGTCAAAATTAAATTGTGTTGATTTAAGCGGTCCTGCAAGGATCGCTGCAGCTGTATTTCTGGATTTCTATTTGTCGGTAATCTGAGACTTTTCTTTATTTCGTTTGCTACTTGATGTTTCACTCCTACGTCTTGTTTTCCTCTAATACAGGCTATTTCTGTATCTACTGCCAGCTGTTGTAAAGTCGTCTTCGTGGTTCCTGGTTTGAAATTATATTTTAATCCCTTTTCTAGTAGTGCCATCTCTCTGTCGGTATCTGAACATCACTTATATTTTTGACCCGCGGATAAAAAATGTGCGTTGGTTCCACCTCTGTATTGGCATTTGTATTGGGTTGTGTCTGAATTCTTGTTAATTGTTCCAACTTCCTGGATTGTATAATGTACTTTTCATGGGCTAATTTTGATGCCAAATCTCTTGCCTTGCCATCTAGGGCATCAAATTCTAATAAGCTATCATCTACACAACATAGAATTTGATGCCCTAGATGGCAAGGCAAGAGATTTGGCATCAAAATTAGCCCATGAAAAGTACATTATACAATCCAGGAAGTTGGAACAATTAACAAGAATTCAGACACAACCCAATACAAATGCCAATACAGAGGTGGAACCAACGCACATTTTTTATCCGCGGGTCAAAAATATAAGTGATGTTCAGATACCGACAGAGAGATGGCACTACTAGAAAAGGGATTAAAATATAATTTCAAACCAGGAACCACGAAGACGACTTTACAACAGCTGGCAGTAGATACAGAAATAGCCTGTATTAGAGGAAAACAAGACGTAGGAGTGAAACATCAAGTAGCAAACGAAATAAAGAAAAGTCTCAGATTACCGACAAATAGAAATCCAGAAATACAGCTGCAGCGATCCTTGCAGGACCGCTTAAATCAACACAATTTAATTTTGACAAAAGCGGATAAAGGCAGTACTATTGTAATTTTAGAACAACAAGAATACAAAGAAAAAGTGCACAATGTAATACATGGAGAAGATTTTGAACCATTACGTACCGACCCCACAAAGAAATACGCTCAAGAGTTAAAGAGGGCTATTGAAAACGTCGACTACATGTCACCACGTGCACTCAAGAATGTTGTGCCAATGAACCCACGCCCACCAATGCTGTACGGCTTGCCAAAACTACATAAGGAAGATATGCCGATAAGACCAGTGGTGTCATACATAGGTGCCCCGGCCTATGATTTAGCTAAGTACTTGAATGGATTATTGAAGGAAAGATCATCATTTAAGCCGAAATATGGATTGAAAAATACAAAGGAATTGATAGAAAAAATTAAAGATATACAGATCCCATCAAATGGAAAACTGATTTCATTGGATGTGGAAAGCTTATTTACAAATGTTCCGGGTGAAGAATCATTACAAATTTTGAATGAACATTTAGAGAAACGACATTTACATCCTGGAGAAAGAGAAGATATAATGACGTTAACAAGAATATGTATGGAACAGAACTACTTCCAGTTTGAGGGACAGTACTACACACAAAAAGAAGGTCTTGCAATGGGGTCACCATTGAGCCCATTAATGGCAGAGTACTTCATGGACAGGTTTGAGTGTACACATATGGTTAATAATCCTAATATCTTGTTTTATTACAGGTACGTGGATGATATTATATTGTGTTGGACTGGAACGCAGCGTCAACTGGACATATATATGGATAGAATCAACCATATACACCCAAAGATACGGTTCAAGACAGAAAAGGAGGATAACAAGTCACTGAATTTTCTAGACCTAACTATTACGAGAAAAGAGAACAAACTGGACTTCCAAATTTATCGCAAACCCACACACACAGATATAGCAATCCCAGAGTCTTCAAATCACCCCATGCAGCACAAATTGGCCGCGTTTAGAAGCTATGTACATAGATTAATGACAGTCCCATTATCTCCAGAAGCCTACAACAAGGAACTCAACACAATATATCAAATAGCAGTGACAAATGGGTACAGCAAGAAAATGATAAACAATTTAGTCAGAGATAAGAATAGAAACATAGCAAGATCTATGTTATACTCCTGCCCACCTGTGAGAGTAAATAAATATGTGGGTAGTTTGACATATTTAGGGACTACGTCAGAAAAAATTGCAAAAATACTGCGGAGAAATGATGTACATGTGGCATTTCGAACGAATCACAACATGAGACGAATGTGCAATGGGAAAGACTCCTTAGAAAAAAGCAAGAAATCGGGGGTATACAAGTTAACCTGCGACACATGTAACGCAGTTTATGTGGGACAAACTGGAAGGAGTTTTCAAACCCGCTACAAAGAACACTTAGCTGCATCTAGAAACAATCACCCAGAGAAGTCGAATTTTGCGAAACATTTATTAGAAACTGGACACGATTTGGATAACAACAACACTTTTGAAATTCTACATGTATGTGAAAAAGGTTTTCGCTTAAATGTTTTGGAGCATTTAGAAATAATGAAACATCAAAACACACACAACGAGTTGCTGAACGATCAAACTACCGTCACATCGCCTTTACTTCGGTGCGTCACGACGAGTATATAAGAAGCGCCGGCGCGGCGAGCCGTCATTCTTGCGAGTGAGCTCGAAGAGTCAACACGTCCTGAAGATGCCTCGTTTAGAGGCGAAACACGTGTCGAATAGAGTACAGTAAGAATAAGGGTGCTATTTATTGACTAAGTATTTTTTCAATTATTTTATACCATTTTTAATAAATAAATTATATTTGTAATTTTAACATATTAATTAAATATTTTTTTCAGGTTTACTACATTTTTTAAATAGATTACTAATTACTATTTTTGTTATAGGTTTAATTATTTTTTATTATTTTAAACGGATTAATTAAAAATTTTGTTTCAGGTTCATTCATATTTTGTAAACATACCTAAGCCTAACTTTTCTAACCTGACCTAACCATAGTCGAACCATGCTACAGTTTGATGATTAATTACTAATTTTGTTTGTGATTTAATTTGAATTTTGAATAGTACCCTTAACTTATATGACTACGACAGAGCGGAAATACACTAAATATTTATTCAAAACAAGAATTTGAAGATGAACTTCCGCAAAGTAACGCCTGATTCAATAAACTATGCCAAAATAATCCTAAATAAATTAAACAGAAAAAGTAGTTACAGTTTTGATTACAATTATTTTCGAGGGTATATTTTATTCATATTCTGTACTGTATTGTATCAATTCACACAGGCGCAGGAATATTTTGGCCTTAAAAATACCCATTACCTAACAACATTCACATTTTTTTTAATTTTATAGTGCTCACTACACTCTCTCTAAGTAAATGCACGGTGATCATGTTTGTCCACTTGTCCCATCGAGTTAATCTTTACTTTTTTGATAAAACTATTGGGTGTAGAGCTGTTTCGTTTCGATATATCGATAAATTAATGTCGTGGTATGTATGCCAGCTCAGCTAAACATACCCAGGCGAATGAGTTAAGTTCATTAGGCCAGCGAAATAAATTAAATAATTGAATAAATTCTTATTCGAAATTTTATTAAAAAATAAAAACTGGAAATATTCCTTTTACTCTTTATTTTTAATTGCACAGCGTGCGATATTGAAGGTACTCTTACGCTTACCTTTCAGACACCCCACCATAGAAGTATACGAAAAAGCGGGCGTTCTGAGTGTCAGAAAATTGTTTATCTTTGAATGCCTGAGAAGGTATCACAAAAAAAAAACTGTACCAAATTTACCAAAACAAGATAATAAAAGACATGAACTCTTTTGCAGCTGCCCCAACTAGATCTAGATTCGCACAAAAAAAATATGGTAATATAGCTGCAAGACTGTATACAAAATTGAGTAAGGAATTACATATAAAAAAACAGTAACAATGAAATAAAGAAGGTCCTATTAAATTGGCTAAAAAAATATCATTATGAAGGTATTGAAGTTCTACTTGAAAGTTTATTTATAAAATGTATTTTTGTTAATCATTGGTATGCTTAGTGAAATACATTTATGTAAACATTTTTTGAATTAATTTTTCAAGTTAATGTTTATTGTTTTCTTTATTATATAATCTTTGTTTTGAATTTTTATTGATGTTGATGTATAAATTAGTATGTTTAATTTATAGCTCAATTCAAATGTTTCAATTTAATTTATAAGATTTCGTTTTTGTTTCCTAAATTATTTAAGAGAAGTCAAATTTTCTTTATTTATATTCTTTGGTTTGAATTATTTTTTTTCGTCAATGTATAAATTAGTATTTACAATTTATATCTAATTTTTTTTTTTCATTTAAGTTTTTAATATTAGGTTTTTTTTCTAAATTAGTTTAGTCTACTTTTTATTTATATTTTGGCATGCTTTTTTATACTAATATGGAGAAGCCACTGGCTCCTGAGACACAGTCTTAGACTAGTTTAGGAGCCTATGGATCATGTATTACTGTAACACGTTTATTATGTCAAATAAATGATTTGTATTTGTAATTTCCACGTAACGAAAATCCGATAAAATATATTAAAAAAAAGTCTAATTTTGCAATTAGGTGGGCAGCTGTGCTTTAACCATGCAACACTGAATGACAGTGACATAATGAATTGAAAAGTCAAGTTTCTATGGCGAGTCCATGGTCCAAATTGTAGTAAAATGGAAAGTAATGCAATTACCATAAAACTTCTGAAATTAGTAAGAAACCCTTTTTTTGGTTTCTACACATGGTGATCAAAGAAGTTTAAGTTCTTGTATTCAAGTTCCTTGATGATGATTGAGTTGATTCTACAGCACAGAGCTATCTCTGGTTCACAGTTATTTTACCTCTGACATTTGTTGCTGTCTCTGTCTAACCCGTAATGGAGTTTATTAACTAGACAGAGATAGCGAAAATACAGCTAGAAATGTCATAGTTAAAATAACTAGTGAACCACCTTTGAACGGACATCGGACTGTTATTAGAAATCTATAATTTTCCGTCTTAGGGTTCCGTACCCAAAGAGTAAAAACGGGAGTTAACGGGACCCTATTACTAAGACTCCGCTCGCGATGTCCGTCTGTCCGTCTGTCTGTCACCAGGCTGTATCTCATGAACCGTGATAGCTAGAACGTTGAAATTTTGACTGATGATTTATTTCTGTTGCCGCTATTACAAACAAATACTAAAAACAGAAACAATAAATATTTAAGGGGGGCTCCCATACAAGAAACGTTATTTTTTTTGCTCGGTAACGAAAACAACAGGAAGATGCTTGAAATATTCACAGGATATTAAGATGTATTGTACATTTCCTTCAAATAAAAATAATAAAATCAAAATTATAATTATATATACGTGCGCGAGTCCGACTCGCACTTGGCCGATTTTCGCTGGGCTATGTCGGTAACTTTGGTTCTTCTGAATCTCCCTATTCCTGATTCGATCTCGCAGAGAGACTCGTTAACTACGTTTCAGTGCCATAAGTCATTACTGGCAACACACACTGGTCGAACACTTTCGACTTGAGGCACTGAGGTATGTCGGGCCAGAAGACGTTACTCAATTTTCCGAAGGCTGCCCAGCCGAGTTGGAATCGGCGATTGACCTCTTTCTTGAAGTCGGACCTACCCACAGAAGATTCTGCTGTTCTGTGGACCTACCTAACTGGACTACTTGTCCTAGGTTGACGTACAAGTCAACAACTTCAAGAACCGAGTCAACAGATATTGGGGTGGGTACGACATGGGCGTTGCACATGACCTTTGTTTTGTCCATGTTCATTTTGAGACCCACATGTTGAGAAACCCGATTGGAGGCTTTCGAGCATCGTGCTGAGCTCTTCCATTAATTTTGCCATGACTACTATATCGTCGGCAAACCGAAGGCGAGTGATGTACTCGTACCTATTCGCCATTGATATTGATGGCGAATCCTTTCCATTCCAGCCCGGGTAGCACAGCAAGGGGAGAAAACCATTTTATCCACTCTTAATGTCAGATGTCATTGTCAATCCATACTTTATTTCCTCTTCGAGAGAATATATTGGTGGAAAGACTATTAGTCCCTTTGCCATGCTTCCCGTGCTGGAGCTTGAAGGCGTTCTCCAAAGTAACTAGCCGTAAACTGTTTCGGTGAAATTACCTATGTCTCCCTGTCTTACGCCTCTTCGTAAAGGGATCGTCTTAGAGCTCTCTTCTTGTACTCGGACCGACATAGTTGCGTTATTATACAAACACTTCGATATACCGATAGTAAATCCCGCATCGCTGGAGAGACTCAAGCACCTGAAGCACCGTCGAAGTTTCTACCGAATAGAAGGCTTTCTCATAGTCCACAAACGCTAAGCAAAGAGGCAAGTTAAAATTCTCTTCGGTCTTATGCGTGACTTGCCGCAGCGTATGGATGTGGTCCATGGTAGGTACTAAAACCTTTTCAGAAACCGGCTTGTTCGAACAACTGCTTAGTCTGTATAAAGCTCAAGTCAGGTCTTGCATGGAATACTAAGCTGCTCTCACCTTTGGGATGGCTCTGCCAAATATCAACTGGAGGCTCTGGAGTCGATTGAGAGGCGGGTCAGGAGGCTGATTGACAACGACACCTTGACCATGTCGCAGCTGCAAAGTCTCGAGCATCGACGTAAGGTAGTGTGTTTATCAGCCTTTTGCCGGATTCACTTCGGAGAGTGCGCCCAGGAGTTGCACAATCTGGTCCCACCAGCCCCTTTCGTCTATAGTACGGCTAGACAGACGCGACCAAAGCGCCACCCTTTTATGGTGGAGATTCCGCGCATTAGAACCAAGCGTTTCGAATCCTCATTCCTCATACGAACAGCCAGAATGTGGAACGCTTTGCCTGGGTCTGTCTTCCCGCTAAAGTACAATGTGGGCGTCTTCAAATCCCGAGTAAATAGGTATCTTCTAGGTAAGCGTGCTACAACCTAGACCGCTTATCTGCTTAACATCAGGGCCCTATTTTATAAAGCTACAAGTACAAGCTTACAATTGTACGAGTTACAAGTACCAGTAATTACAAGTTACCAGTTACAAGTGTTTTATAAACATGCCGTATTAACTACAAGGGTAGTTACAAGTTACATTCTCATCTCTAGGAACGTCACTCACTGCCATGAGGAGTTTTGGCGGGAACGCGAGAAAATCATGTCGCCGCATTGTATTATTTTCTAAAACTTGTGTTTTATCAGTATTAATAGTGTAAAAGTTGTGGTATTTCATTTATTAATAGCTGAAATACATGCATGAGTGTGGGCAAGTAGTTTAATGTGGTAAAACATGTCTTTTCGTGTTGTCTTTAAAACTCCATCGAAGCTTCTAGTAAAGTCTCCACACCTTTACTAAGAAGAAGGGTAAGAAGATTACATACATATGACGAGGCGGTATGGCGGCTTTAGCAAGTCCTAAATGGGCGAATTATTGAAAAAAAAAACACTGCCATGAAAAAAAATTGATAAAGTTTTATGTGAAATTGATATCTTTACGATTGTTATAGGCCGCGCCACACAAGTTGGCGGATGTGAAGTTAGCTACAATCAACGCGCAGCTTTATGTGAGCTTCAGTCAGGTTTGGCTATTTCGCAGCTTGTAGCTAACTTTACATCCGCCAACTTGTGTGGCGCGGCCTATACTTGATATTTAAAAAAAAACTGATTGTATATAAGTTCATATATACAGGGTTACTGGTAATCAATTAGCATCCTTTTAGGGGCTTATTCTGCACATCAAAACTAACTACTTTTGTTTTGCGAATTTTGTCACATCCTTCTGATTCATCGGGACAAATATTTTTATTCTTTCTTTAAAAGCCCTTGGTCGTGGTCGTTACAGCCTCGGCGCAAGCAAATTATCGTTGTCAGAATCCCTATTCATTGTAATTAGGTATGTTGTTTTTGTAGCTAGTTTTAATTTCGTATTCACTTGTAAATATTTTACCTAGCGTCAGAGTTAGGTAAAAATAAATACAAGTTGTAGTGATAAACTCTTGTAATGCCAAAGATTTTTATAAAACACTTGTTCGATTTTACATTGAAAAAGTAAAAAACTCTATGGTTTGTCTCTGATCTACGTACAAGTGCTTGTACTTGTAGCTTGTACATTGGTTGTCTTGTAGCTTTTTAAAACACCGTACTTAATTATTTTTTGCGGTGTTGACAGTTTTTTACTACAAGTACAAGACTTGTAGCTTTATAAAATAGGGGTGTTGCCAGTTTTTTACTACAAGTACAAGACTTGTAGCTTTATAAAATAGGGCTATGTGGTCAAACGCAAACCTATCCAGAATAAAAAAAAGGCTTGGTCTACGCTATACTGCCATCTTCTCTCTTCAGCTTTGTCAAAACTGGCTTTGCCCAATAGACGAATAACTCGCGAACACTTTGGAGCCTTTTTTCCGCTCGATTATAACTTACCTGTAACTTACGCATTACGGCTGCATTAAAAAATTACGATAATTAAGCTACTTACTAAGAGTGTTTTTGCCACTTACGTGAGTGAAACTTACAAGTGTAATAAATGAAAATAAATAAATAAACGTAAAATAATTTCTTATTGTGTAAATAAAAACTAACTACCTAGTACCTACTTCCAGTAGGATAAGTACCTATTAAGTAAAATTTCGGGGTGCAGCCGCAGCTAGTTACGGGATAAAACCGGATTTTGTACCTACAATGTAGTCACTAAAATTAGGTGACAATTATCAATATTATCAAATAATCGGCTACGTGCTCGATTGTAGTAGTATTTATCTTGATCCATTAATACTTCGGCAAACGAATATTTGGTTTGACATAATTGACACAGGGTGTTTAGAAATTGTTATAAATCTATGGTTACAAAATTATCTAGTTGCTGTCTATCTACCTAGTTTCCGTGGGTATTTTTAGTGATCAAGAGATATGAGATTGAGAGCAATGCGATACTACAATAGGCAATATGACTAAAATAATACTTTACTAGTCCGTCAACTCCGTCAGATGGTTGGAAGCGGCTTGCATCCAGCGCGACTCTGCGGTCTTAATGAGGTCATCCGTCCACCTTGTGGGTTTTTTTTTTTTTTATTCTGAATAGGTTTGCGTTTGACCAGATACTGCCTGTTGTTAAGCAGATATGCGGTCTAGGTTGTAGCACGCTTACCTAGAAGATACCTATTTACTCGGGATTTGAAGACGCCCACATTGTACTTTAGCGGGAAGACAGACCCAGGCAAAGCGTTCCACAATCTGGCTGTTCGTATGTGGACGTCCTACGCTGCGCTTGCCGGTACGTGTTCTCCACTCAAGAAATTTTCAACCCCATCGATCATCAGTCCTCCGCGCTATGTGCTCTGCCCATTGCCACTTCAACCTGCCAATTCCCGAGTAGGTACTCCCGCCTCCCAAGGTAGGTTATTTAATTTATTTGTTTTCCAAATCGGCTGGGCCGTTTTTGAAAAATCACCACTAATGTAAAAAAATGTATAAATCGCCTCAAGCGTACTATTTGAATTTTGTACACGATCGAAGTAGATTTATGTCGTTGTGCTTAACTGGGCCCACTCTGTTGTGAAAGTAGGTATACCAGACTTACCGTCTCTACACTCTTGCTACAACATAGATAAGTATGACTAATAAGTATGTTAATACTTAGACTATGTGCTACAATAATAATTATGTCATACCTAGCTTCCTTTAGTCATAGAACTTTGTTTTAATCCTTCATTTGAATTAATCCGATGCTGCTTGAAAAAAGCCTACACCTTATTTTGCCGACCATATCCCTATTTTGGGCCAACCGCACTCAAACGTCGCCATTTTTTATAGCGAATAATTCCGCGCTTTACCACCAACTCGCCTGATGGTAAGCGACGTTGTGGTTGAAGATGAAGCACGCAGACCTAGAAGATACAGACCTATTCACTCTGATCTTGGAAAGATTTGGATTATCTCTTAAGAAACAGGAAAGCATGAAGACTGTTCCATTCCCTGGCGGTATGAATCAGAAATGTTGAGTCAAACCGCTTCGTACGTATCAAAGGAATTCGACAGTGTAGGGGTGGTAATGTGGCGTCCTCCTACTTGTCCTGTAGTAAAAAGGGGATGGCAGGATAAGGTCGTGCAGCTCAGATGCACACTCTCCGAAATGAATCCTATAGAAAATGGACAGACTCGCAACCCTACGAGTCCTACGGCGATGCTCCAGGCAAAGAACCCGCAGTACCTATTTCTAAGTGTCGTCAACTCGTACTCGTAACGTTTTGCGTCACGTCATCACTGCTATCTTTTATTAGGGTTCCGTACCCAAAGGGAAAAACGGGACCTTATTACTAAGACTTCGATGTCCGTCTGTCCGTCTGTCTGTCTGTCACCGGGCTGTATCTCATGAACCATGATAGCTAGGCAGCTGAAATTTTCACAGATGATGTATTTCTGTTGCCGCTATAACAGCAAGTACTAAAAAGAGAATTAAATAAATATTTAAGGGGGGCTCCCATACAACAAACCTGAATTTTTAGACTTTTTTCGCTCTATAATAATAATGTAACAGGAAGATGCTTGAAATTTTCACAGAATATTTAGTTTTACATTCACTTCAATAATAAATAATAAAATTAAAATAAAATCAATATTTAAGGGTATACCATACAGTACGGAACCCTCCGTGCGCGAGTCCGACTCGTACTTGGCTGATTATATGACTACATACGCCTTTCATAACGTGTTAAAGACTTATTGAACCTGCCATCACCATAATTGGAATTGTGTCCAACCTGATCAACGCTACTGGAGTTTAATTAAGGCATCGATATATTAGAGTTAGACCACGGTAATGTTTGACGGATAGAAATTCATTATTATTTTCACTAACTCAACTAAAACAGATAAACCCATCTCTATTGTACAGTCGCATTCTTTCAATTGTAAATTAGTTAACAAAGGGCACAGACCCTGGAGTCTGTGGATCATTAAATTTAAGTTAAAAAAAAACAGATAAAGTATATCTAACATGCCCAAGTGTCTGCCTTATCGCTAAAAGCGATCTCTTGCAGACGTCTTTTTATACCATTGCCCAAAAAGGAGTGTAGGTAGCTAGGTAGTAATGTTTTCAGGGGTCATGTAGGTATGTTTGTATGTATCCGTTTCATTTCTGTGCTGATCTGTGTAAAGCACTCACACCTTAGTTTGACTAGGGGTTCGTTAGCGATCATCGAAGTCAAGCAACTTTCAGTCAGTCATTAGCACTATCGTGGCTGGGATGACACGTTAATTTATAGGTCCCGGTAGTTTTAACTGTATCCTTCCTTACATAGTATAAAATAAAGTCGCTATTTTTGTCTGTTTGTCTGTATGCTTAAATCTTTAAAACTACGCAACGGATTTTGATGCGGTTTTTTTAATGGATAGAGTGATTCAAGAGGAAGGTTTATATGTATAATACACCTGTGCGAAGGCGGGCGGGTCGTCTAGTAGCCAGTAAAAAAAACTTTTAAACTCTCACACCAAGACCCGGCCTATACGAATTTACTTGTGATAATCTAGAGCACGCTGTATACAGCTTTCAAGTGATTAGACATCCGTTCCTGTGATCCTCGGATTAGGTAAATATAGCAGTAGCAAGTCCATAAATAAGCTCGCAGACAACCCTCGACGTTGAATTCCTCCTTGAGTTGGAGGACCTTGAGTTCCTCCTCGATCGACATGGCACCGTGGGCATACGTACTCCTCGCACTGGTCGCTGCTGGTAAGTTAGATTATTAATTAGTAGGTACTTAGATACAATCTACTAGTGTGTGGTGTGTCTTACTCGTACGACTTAAAGTTTTCATAATGAGAATAGAAATAATATGACCCTTGGCCCTTAGCATGGCAAAGGGATTACACCCCTGTCAGTGGCGTAACAATATACCATCTGAGGCCCGTGGCAAATTCTTTAGATGGGGCCCTCCCAGTAAAAAATCTCGCGTTGTAATTTTATTTTAATAAACTATATAAGTAATAACTCATCACTATTAATATATTGTGTAGGTAGTTGAATTTCATGTTTTTTATTTTTCTACAGCAGCAAGCACGACACAAAGACGTTAAAATTTAGAAATTTTGTTCAAAATGTTGAGTTATTTCTGAGCTTGCGGTCTCTTGGGCCCGGGCTCCCACAGGTCAGGGGCCCGTGGCATTTTGCCAGCCCTGCCACCCTATAGTTACGCCACTGACCCCCGCGATTTATCCACTTTTAATGCCAGTTTCGATCGATAATCAGATCCATCGCGGGACACGCGTGGATGAGATCAGCCCAAGAAAGGGAAAACTGGCACAAGGGAGAGGAGGCCTATCCCCAGCAGTGGGTCGGTACAGGCAGATGATGATGATGAATGCTAGTTTCGATACGTTTTTTATACACGCTATTATTATCTAAGTATCAATTTGCCACAAGATAATATTCAAGAAGTGCCAACACAAACGAACAAGGCTACGCCACACGTGTTTCATAGATTTTAGGAATTTTTTCTTTCTTCTCATATCTAACACTTTTTCACAAAACCCTCTTCTGATGCCCTCTGTCTGATGCAGTTCATCGCCACGTAATTAGATAAATTTTCGATCCTCCTGGTTTTGTGAAAATTTATTGTATAGGTATAAGATCTTAGAAAGTCACGAACAGTTTGTGGCTGTGTCGATACGGAGGCGATATGGTCTCAGCTAGAATCCTAGATTGTCACATTCTATTACTTTTCTCATAATCAATAATAGGAACAATATCTATCCAATTATATTCATCTATTCAATGACCTAGATAGACCAATCAGTTCTCAAGTTGTCGCGAATGACTGATTATATTTTTTTCATTCAAACTTTTCCAGTCCAGTTGTGCCAACCTACCTACTCGTGGCATATTGTATGGAATTGAAACTAAAGTGGTATCATCATATCAAGCTTTATACATTGTCCACTGCTGGACATAGGCCTCGCCAATTGTAATTGGCTTATAACCAGCTCGTTCTCGCGGTCTAAATCAGCTCATCTGTTGGTCGAACCATATCAGTGGAAGTCCTGCTCTTGCCGGTTTGTACCTAACCATTCGAGCTTTTCGACCACGTAGAGTGTAGCTGTAGACCATCAGTTCTACGTAGGTACTATGTGCCCAGTCACGTCAGTAGTCAGTTATATCCTACTTTTATAACTTTAACATCCTAATCCGCTAGGCTGTGTTGGTAACTTGGTTTTGTCTAAAAATTTCGTCAATAGAATTGGTATAGCACCATCGCATTTCCTTTTTTCTTATTTCGCGGATTTGTCCGCACTTGGCCAATAACTCACCTGTTGGTAAGCGACGTTGCGGTCGAAAATAACGCACGCAGACTTATAAGATACCTAGTTAGTCACTTGTACTTTGAACAGCTTGATATTATAATCTCCTAGGAAATAGAGAACTGTTTTGTTAATGTAGCCGTATGTTGTTGCAGCGTCAGCGGCCCCAGGGCCCCAAGCACGCATCGTGGGCGGCAGTCAGACCAGCATCGAAGAGTTCCCCTACATCGTATCGTTGGTGTACACATACACCGGGCCTGGCATCACGGTGCAGCGATGCGTCGGCTGTCTGATCTCCTCCTGGCATGTCCTCACCTCGGGCTTCTGCTTTACGTGAGTCTTTAATTTTTTCCCAGGGAAAATCCTTCATGGATACCATCCCACCCCGGGGGAGGCAGGGTTATGTGGGAATCCCGCCTTATGACGGTGTACCCACTAAATACCCTGGGGTGTTCCTTCTCTGCACATCTTAGTCGGTATTGCGGGAACGCTTGCGCACACTTGCGACCCTGACAGCGCTTGTCCTATACGTCGATATCTAGGCCATAATAATGAAGGCACCTTCATAATCGGGCCTAACGACATCATTAAAATTGGGTTTTGTCATCATCATTATCATCGTCACCATCTACGGAAGCCTTTCATAGGCGTGTCTCGACACGCACTCAACAACTTATATTATTTTGATTGATTTTCTCCCAATATTTAGTCACGATCGTCCCGCCGAAGGTGGTCTCGTAGAGGTCTTGCGTAGTGCATGCATTCGGACACTTAGGACACGAAAGTGCGGTGCGGAGTCTAAATATCCCCACTTGTAAGGTTGCCTGGAAGAAATCACTTTCAGTGATAAGGCCGCCGGTTGCTTCACATGTTGTAGCATCTAATTTTCTCTATTTTTCTGTTTTATGTGTGTGTGAATCAATAAAGAGTTTATCTATGTTGGCTATGTTGGTGTTGCAATGTTCCACTTGTGTCCGCAATCGGTTTAGAGACGATGAACTAAATACTAAAAAGATGCACGACGCGACGTCGTATCGTGTTTATATGTACGAGCCCTTAGATAGTTACAAAGATGTGTATTTTCAGTGGTGCCATCGAAGCAAACTATATCGTCCGCGCTGGCTCGACGAACAGCTTGTCGGGTGGCACGCTGTCCACTGTCGCCAGGGTCGTAAAGCCCGACGGCTACACCGAGACTCCTCGTAAAGACGACATCGGTGTCGTCTTCCTCCGGGCACCTTTCGGAATCACCAACGTCATCAATATCATGTTCCTTCCTCCCCAGAACACTTATATCCCTGACGGTCACGAAGTCAGGGTTGTTAGCTGGGGATTCGAATATGTAAGTAACTACCTATTATATCACATTTGACCGAGGTATTTCTCTCAACAAGAGGGGAAAATTACGGTCTTACATTGTTCGAGTTGATTGGAGCTAACCGATCGACTAAGAAAAAATATCTCCAGCTGCTTTAATATCATTTCATTTATTCATGCTTCCATACAGTACAAGATGTTAATAACAAAGTTTAGGTACAAAGTTCAGTATTGACCCTGTCGGGCACTGCATATTCGAGTGAGAGTGGTCACTTATGTCAATAATATAGGTTACAAACGACTATGAATAATGAGTGTGGACTGGAACTTAATTTAGAGGTATTTCAGAAACCTATAACGTTTGGTGATATCGCGTGCTTCTTTCACAATAATCCTTTAATATTTCAGCTTGGAGGCCCTCAACTCGAGACTTTGAAATACATACTCCTAAACAAGATCCCCTTAGTAGAGTGTGAGGCGATGTACGCTGAAAACGACGAAGTTGAAATTCTCGACGGTAAGTACCTACCTGGCGTGGCCAATAGGCCCAATTTGACGCGACGGCACCATCGTAAATTTAATAGCAACGTAAAAAGTGTTCTATCTATCAAATGCCAAAAGTGAAAAAGAAATATTCTAATTAGCTATTATATTATGGTACCTCCCATTTATACTCTTGTTTGTGATCTCTCTCCGTTCAGTGGTTGCCTGGTTGAGATCGCTGTCAGCGATAAGGCCGCCATTTGTGGAACTAATTTAAGATAAATTATCTACTTTGTACCATAATAGTATTGGTGCACACAATAAAGAGTTATATATTTATCTATAATTACGATAGCGCCTTCATAATTGGGCAGTACAGTATAACTCCAAATGAGTCAACGGTTTTACTATGGGAGTAACTGCGAATATATTATATTTCGTCGAGAATTAATGAATTTTTTAACCGACTTCAAAAAAGGAGGTATGTTACGCGATTACTAATTTTATCGAAATCGGCTGAGATGTTTTTGAAAAATCAACAATGATCTAAAAATTGTAGTATACCTACATCAATTCCAGCAAACTATTCGAATACGATTGAAGTCAGTTGTGCTTTTTTTGGGGACAAATTAATATATATATTTTTTTGCGATTTCGCTGTTGGTCCTGTAGTAAAAGTTATTTGTGTAAAATCTAAAATGCATACTTATAATGTTGATGATTAAAAAAAAATAAGAGCGTTTAATGTGATATATTCCTCAGCGACGATCTGCGCCTTTGCCCCCGGACGCGGCGTGTGTCAGGGAGACTCCGGTGCTCCTATGGGCATCGACCAGGTGGTCGTAGGCCTCGCCTCTTACTACCGAGACTGCGACGGCAGCAAGGCTGACGTCTTCACCAGAATCGACAGGCATACCAACTGGATCCTGGACGCCACAGCTGCTTCTAGCGACGTGACTCGCGCCTATGCCGGTGATATCAGACACCAGCCAGTTGTTAAGACCATCAGTTATTAAGGAAACGAAGAAATGCCAACGTCACTTGTCACAAAAATGTAAATTCTAGATCTAAATCATATCTGAATGCTAAAACGAACTACGTCTTTAATTAGGCAAGGCCAACGAGAATCCGTGTTTGAGTACAGTAAATCTGCGAAAAAGTAATCACGAAACTGCCCCACGGCTGAACGTTGTTTTATTCGTTGTCAAATGACGTCAGTAAGCTACCCTAGCGATGGACAAGTGCAACTGTTAGCAGTTTTTTGGAAAACTCAAAAAAAGTGAAAAAAAAAATTTTAATTGCGTTTTTCTCGATTCGTGTGCATTTTACAGGAAAATTTATCGAACAAAAAATGTAGAGGGCGTTGCGCTCTACAATTTATGTCATTGGTGCAATGCTGTGCAATAAAAAATGCACTCTGTAGGTGGCGCCAAAGTCTCAAAAAAAGTGTTTTTCCACTTTTTTGTCTAGAAAATATTATTTAACTGCAAAAATGTAAATGTAAGTTGTTCCTTACATTATTATGAACAACTTTTATTTGAACTTTTTTTTCATATCACTTACCGTGGGCATTTAACCACGCTGCCTCCCCGTGTTGGGGTAGTATACATAAAGGATTTACCCTGGGAAAAAAGGAAAGATGAACGAAGATACGTGATAGAAAATTCACATCCTAGAAACAAAGTAAAATTCTCAGCACGAAGTGAATTTGATGCGACAAGGACAGCTAAACATTGACTTAAATGTGTTTATGTTCCTTTAAGAACTATAAAACAAATATTGTTAGTCAAGTCAAAATTTCTTTATTCCGTAGACACAATACAGGCACCTGGAATCGTCTGGTAACAATATTTCAAAGTTCTACCAAATTACATTTTTAATACAACTAAGTAAGCACACCATCTATCAGAAAGCTATCTTTTCGTTTATCTAATTTTTCTATAACTTGTAGTGTAACTAAGTAATTAGTAGTCGTTTTACAACTTAGCCAGATACATATTCACTATTTTAGTTTTGTGACGTGACGACGGCCATTTCTTATTTAGTATAAGGCAACTCAAAATTGAATGGGTTTGAAAAATGTACGGATTGGTAATGAGCTGAAAAATGTTCCAAAAGCATTGTGGAATATAAAATGTGATATTTTCATACAAGTACGTCGATAAGTGCTCTCAAAATTCAGTATTGGCGTGAATGTTGATAAGACTGGATCGTAATTTTAGGCAAGGTTACCAAAAATGTAAGGAAAATATCCAATAAAACATGATTTGTTGATAATATCCCGTGTATTATTTTAGATTACTTACCTCCATTGCTTTTAGTATCAGAAAATATTGTTCATTTTCTATATTGAACACATAATGATAAAAGAAAATCATGAAACTTCAAAGGTTACTTAAATACATGCAGTTTTGTATAAATTGTACATTCAAGTGTACATACAAATAAATTATAAAATTCAGATTTTCTTTGGGTCACTACATTTCATTTATTGCATATTTTATGTATTTCATTAGATTCTTCATAAGGGCAAGACATTTTACATAAGGCACTTAGATTCATTGCGTTTTCTTAAAACTACGTATTTTATTAGTTTCGATTTTAGATGACGGAGTCAAATATATCAAATGGTTATTGAGTGTTGTGATACCTAAGGCCTTGATTCTGTATCCTAGACAAGTTACATTAGTTACGTGAAATGTAGTGTGTGTGTGTGTGTGTGTGTGAGTGTGAGAATGAGTGTGTGTGTGTGTGTGTGAAGGGTATATGTTATTTTTTAGGACTATAACAAGAAATATAGTTTAAGTTATATGCTATGTGTAAAGGAGTATAGCTACAACTATTTGATCACCATTAGACATGATTTCAAGGCAATTTAACTCTGTCAACTAAAATCTTTTACAACATAATTATCTACTTACATCTAGTTTAATTATAATTTTAGTACAAGTCCTTCTTATATGTACGTTAATGAGTAAAATTATATATGTTATTCCTAAATGATATAATTTCATCGAAATGTCGGTGGTCCCGCGTAAATACAGTCAAAAACATGGGTTTTTGATTACTTTTCATTATCAGTCTGTAGTTAACTAATACAAAACTATTTAGATTAAAATACAACCTTAGTTATCTTAATCTTAGCTTACATAAAACTGGTTATTGTGAACTACAATGCAAAACAGAAGTCGTGTACAATATCTATTCAATACATTTCAATTATTGAAAAATTCTAAACAAATAATTTCTCTCAAGATTTTAGGATGAAAGTTGTTTACATTATTAGTAAATATAGTTTAGCAATAGAGCGACGTAGAGTATAATAATATAATTATTTTGTTTTTTTTTTTCATATTTTAAC
This sequence comes from Hypomecis atomaria, assembly GCA_964007245.1. Lineage (NCBI taxonomy): Eukaryota > Metazoa > Arthropoda > Insecta > Lepidoptera > Geometridae > Hypomecis > Hypomecis atomaria. The sequence goes on from OZ023305.1 coordinate 3,951,780, forward strand.
ATTGTAAAATGTGCAGCATTTCAAATTTTACACAAACGTTTCAGTTTTGAATTCAAACAATTTAATACAACTTGTAGAATTTACAAATATAAAGATATTACAACTTGATACAACAATAGTTACTGGCAATTTAATTTAAGTAACGTTTTTTTGACCTTACATACAACCTTAATTAAGTATATAGTTTACTATAGAAATTATACATATGATTAGAGATTTCGTTTCAAATATGCCTACCGCTACAGAGCCATAGTCTCTAAGTGAAAGTAGTAAAAAAATGTCCGAATGATACATACCAACTTAGATATTTACACAATGACCCGTTTTCTCGAATCTCGACGTTATGTCACCTAATTAGTGCTTGTAAACGAGCACTTTGGCATCGCGCGGCGTTGCAGTCGGCTTGCAATCGCCTTACGACTAACTAAAAAGCGTGCCCACTACTTAGTTTGGGCAGAGTTTTGGCTCGGACACTTTTTTGCACGATTGTGACTCTATAGGTATTAGCTCGAAGATTAAGTTACATCATTTCACCAATTAAGTGTGTTTAGAAGTTTAGTCGATAATTTTTGCCGTAATCCTTACATAGTATAAAATAAAGTCGCTATTTTCGTTTGTTTGTTTGTTTGTCTGTATGCTTAAATCTTTAAAACTACGCAACGGATTTTGATGCGGTTTTTTTTTAATGGATAGAGTGATTCAAGAGGAAGGTTTATATGTATAAAAATTCCCGAAATTCCCACGGGAACGGGCACAACGCGGGTAAAACCGCGGGGCGCTGCTAGTTATTTATAAATCGCAATTTGGAAGAGATTCAAATAACTGTTCAATGAAAGGGCTAGGGCATTTTGAAAAATAATTATCACTACATAGTATAAAACAAAGTCGCTTCCGCTGTCCCCATGTCCCCATGTATGCTTATATCTTTAAAACTAAACAATGGATTTTGATGCGGTTTTTTTAATAGATAGAGTGATTCAAGAGGAAGGTTTATAAATGTATAATAAACCTGTGCAAAGCCGGGGCGGCTCGCTAGTCCTTACATAGTATAAAATAAAGTCGTTATTTTTGTCTGTTTGTTTGTCTGTATGCTTAAATCTTTAAAACTACGCAACAGATTTTGATGCGGTTTTATTTTAATAGATAGAGTGATTAAAGAGGAAGGTTTATAAATGTATAATAAACCTGTGCAAAGCCGGGGCGGGTCGCTAGTTATAGAATAAAGGCCTAAGGGTCACTTCGTGAAAAAATATCAAAGCTCATAGTTTGGTCAAATGTTAAGTCAGAATTAATGCAATTATGCAAAATTTTATTTAAATATACTACTTTTGAGTCGAAGACATGGTACATTAATTCAAGGCACATTTGGGAGAAAAATCGCACGGTAAAGTATACAATTTATAACTATATTATTTCATAAGAGATTTAAACGTAACTTTATTAGCAATATTATAATATTTAAAACAACGTGGTCAATACTAGTACGAGGTGAATTCAAATTTATTAGTAACTTTCACTATTGGACCTGATCAGAAAAATCAAAACCTTTGCTGTAGAAAACGCTCGTCCAAACTTGACAAAACGTATGGAATAGATAATTTTTCCTGTTGGCCCCATAGTAAAAGTTGGTCATTGGACGACCACATTATGGAGTATATAATATATACAGGGTCATAGGTATTCAACGCAAAACCTTTAAAGGACGGGTCTAGTACATCTAGACAAACAACTTTTGTTTTAAGACTTTTGGAAAATCACGAAGAAAATAATCGGCCAAGTATGAGTCGGACTCGCGCATGGAGGGTTCCGTACTGTATGGGAGCCCCCCTTAAATCTTTATTTTATTTTAATTTTTTTATTTATTATTGAAGGAAATATAAAACTAAATATTCTGTGAAAATTTCAAGCATCTACCTGGTACCATTATTAATATGGAGCGAAAAACGTCAAAAAAATTCAGGTTTGTTGTATAGGAGCCCCTCTTAAATATTAATTTTATTTTGTTTTTAGTATTTGTTGTTATAGCGGCAACCGAAATACATCATATGTGAAAATTTCAGCTGCCTAGCTATCATGGTTCATGAGGTACAGCCCGGTGACAGACAGACAGACGGACGGACAGACGGACATCGAAGTCTTAGTAATAGGGTCCCGTTTTTCCCTTTGGGTACGGAACCTCAATTTTTCATACAAAAAGTTCGACAACGCGCGGCAAAATGTATGCAAGAAGTGTTTTTTTTTTTTCGAATTTTCAAAAGTATTAGTACAAAAGTTGTTTGTCTAGATGTACTAGACCCGCCCTTTAAAGGTTTTGCGTTTAATACTTATGACCCTGTATATATCTAACGAATTCGCAGTCACTTTGTATATCTTTTATAATAATCGGATGTGTAATAATGGTTTTAAAATATTGGATTTCATTATATCTAGTATTATTTTTATTCTTAAACCTAATACTAATAAAATTAAAGCTATCATTTACTTAAATATTAATTTAAAAATTAGCTGCGCTCTTAGTTTTTCCATACGACTTAGTAAAGGAATGTCCAAAGAAAGTATGTAAACATTTTCTCTACAACACATAAAAATACTGAATGCATGTTTTAGTTTTTGTAGTCGAAGAATATTATGTTGTCAGGTTTTTTAAGCATTAGAAATTAGTAGAAATATCAATAATTCAATACCATCGAATCTTCGAGCAAATATCGACAGAGCCACAGTATCTAAGTGAAAGTAGTAAAAAAATGTCCGAGCGCCGTCATACAAGCCGCCTTAGATATGTACACTAAATAATTCACAATATCCTGTTTTCTCGAATCTCGACGTTATGTCACCCAATTAGTGCTTGTAACCGAGCACGTTGGCATCGCGCGGCGTTGTAGTCGGCTCGCAATCGCCTTACAACCATTGAAACTTACAACTAACTAAAAAGCCTGTCCGCTACGTAGCTTGGGCAAGGTTATGGCTCGGACACTTTTCTGCACGATTGTGACTCTATATTTATTTACTCGATGCATCGAATATATACATACATTTGTACGACTTGCATTTACATTTTAGTTATAAATGTATATTCTGCTATACGTAGGCCAGTTCTGCCAAAAATAGACGTATGTATTTTTATTAGCAAAATTTGAGTATAAATTGAATAAATTTAGATTATTGCAAGTCGTGTGGTATCTCTATACATCTATTTTTATGGTGATGTATACATTTATATGAATTGGATTGACATTTCAGAAATACTCTTTCTGCCACAAAAGATTTACACACGCTTTAAATCTGTTTAACCGTACCATTTGAACTGTTAAACATTGTCTAAAGCTTGCGTAAAGCTTTTGTGGTAAGACGGATAATTTCTACTATGTAGGTAACATTTTTTCAGCAAAATATGGAATACATCGCACTTTTACGAGTATAAAGTGTTTACATTTTTATGACGATGTAAATACTTCTATGACGATGTATACATTTATAAGACGATGTATACATTTAAATGACGATGTATACATTTATATGACGATGTATACATTTATATGAATTGCTTTTACATTTCAGAAATATATTTAATTTTGGCTACATACGTTTTTTTAGCATTTTAGCTTAATATTTTGACTATTGCAAGTCATGTGGGGTGGGTGGTGCGGGTAACACTGTGAGGGTGACTGCAGCCCCTGAGTGTTTGATGAGGGCCACCACCTCAGGGTGCGGGAGGTTCCTTATGGGGGTCCTGTTGAAGGCTATTATGGTATATACCTCACGTGTAGTAGTTTAATTCTGCTAAATTATTAAAAAAAATATGTTGCATCACTTTTAATAAAGTGCATACATTTTTGTCACGATGTGTACATTTCTATGACAATGTATACATTTTTATGACGATGTATACATTTTTATGACGATGTATACATTTTAACGACTTACATTTTCATTTCATAAATATATTTCATTTCTATCACGTTTCAAAGTTTGGCCATAAATAGACGTACGTTTTTTAAGCAGTATTTTGAATATCTTGACTATTGCAAGTCGTGTGGGGTGGGCGGAGCGGGTAACACGGTGAGGGTGACTGCAGCCCCCGAGTGTTTGATGAGGGCCACCACCTCAGGGTGCGGGAGGTTCCTTATGGGGGTCCTGTTGATGGCGATGATGGTGTCCCCCACGTGGAGCAGCCCGCACCGGGCCGCCGGCGAATTGGGGATCAGTTGACCTGCGAAATAAACATTGATTGTGTTTGTTTGCTTGTTCTCTTTCACGCAGTAACGGATCTGTATCGATGCGATTCGCGCGCGCGAGCGCTGCAATGGTTGTGTTAGGCTTAAAGAAACTACTCGTTGTTGTTATTGTTGAGAACCGGTTATACGGACTCGGGTTCTACTTCTGCCTACCAGCTGTTATTGAGTTATCGCGCGCTGCGAGCATATATTGATTGTGATTATTGTAATATTAGATTGTAGTTTAAAATGTAGCTATTTTTTTACGAGAATCTGTTGTCTAGACAAACCTAGTTTAGGTTTTAAGACAATATAATAAGTGTAATATGTTTGTAAAAGTTGTTTAAATAAAAAAACACATTGACTTGATTTTGGTCTGGACATAGTTTGAAAGACGGAAAGTGATATTGGCTTGTCTTTATCCCGAAAAATAAAAGTTCCTGTAGCACAAAAAAATATTCACGCTGGCGAAGCCGCGGAAGCAAGTTAGTTTTCAATTAAGATCAATCTAACTGCGGACATCCGATATAGAATAATACGTATTAAGTCCGCTCGCCACATGTATGAAAAGTAGAGTATGGAACAAAGTCTGTCTTAGGCGGATTGATCCCCTCGCTTCACTCAGGACTCTATACAATCCTTAAACTTCCGAGCACAGCGATGGGAACTCTAGTCCCTCGCTAAGCTCAGGCTAATTTATCGTACGCGAGATAAGGCAGTATTTTGTCCCCATGTTAAATAATCTACTATTATAACGATATCCTGGAACATTTATAATTAATCATACATTATGTCAGTTGTTTAAAAGAACGCACGGAGCCCAATTTTCGAAACTTTAGATCATGGATTTTCTAATCACATGCTATTTTATCCCGTTGACACCAACATAGGTTTTGAGCGCTCATACTTTTACTCTGTCTTTTACCATTTACGTATACTTCCTACTTCAAAAATAGGGCCCCTAAAGTGTTCTCGTACTCACCAATAGTGCTAGTAGCTTTATTAGTGGAGGATATGACGACGAAGCCGAACCCTTCCCCTTCATTCCTGGTCACCGTGACGTCATAGGGCACGGGCGCCCACGCTGGGTTGGACTCGTACTGTACGCCGTACCTGAGAGTTACACCAATATCTTAGTAAAAATAAACAGAACTATAACAATGTTATCTTTGCACTCAACCCAAATAAAATAAAATCGGCCAAGTGCGAGTCGGACTCACGCACGAAGGGTTCCGTACCTTATGGAAGCCCCATTCCTCTTGCCGTTATTAATAGCGAGGAAAAAACTCCTAAAAATCACGTTTGTTGTATGGGAGCCCCCTTAAATATTTATTTTATTCAGTTTTTAGTATTTGTTGTTTTAGCGGAAACAGAAATACATCATCTGTGAAAATTTCAGCTGCCTAGCTATCATGGTTCATGAGATACAGCTCGGTGGCAGACAGAGAGACGGACATCGAAGTCTTAGTAATAGGGTCCCGTTTTTACTCTTTGGGTACGGAACCCTAATAAAAAAAATAAGTAAGTAAGCCATCATATTACGAATATTTTTTTTTTTCAAAGAATTATATAAAATTCACTTATTAGAGAAAATACATGCTAGATTAGTGCTACGAGTAGATTAAATAGAAAGTGTAAAAACAACTTATTGTAATACATAGCTAAACTATTATTTAGTTTTACAAAAATACGGACTCACGGAACGTCAAAGTACCTACCGACTTAACAATATTATTTTATACAGGCATGACTTGTTACATAAAAGCAATCAATATAACTGAAGCAGATACCTACTATGGACTAAGGTAGGCAAATAAACTTCCATGTGTGGTGTAGTTTACCACGACAGCGAATAGATAGGTACTTTGTGTATTCAATGGGTAAGAAAGGTCTCCGCACCAACGTGATATATATAAATAAATAAGTAGATAATATCCGAAAAATAAACAGAACTATAACAATATCACCTTCGCCCTCAGACCAAATAAAATAATCCGCCAAGTACGAGTCGGACTCGCGCACGGAGGGTTCCGTACTGTATGGGAGCTCACATTAAATATTTATTTTATTTTGTTTTTAGTATTTGTTGTTATAGCGGCAACAGAAATACATCATCTGTGAAAATGTCAGCTGCCTAGCTATCATGGTTCATGAGAAACAGCCTGGTGACAGACGGACAGACGGACAGACATAGAAGTTTTAGTAATAGAGTCCCGTTTTTCCCTTTGGGTACGGAACCCTAAAAATGATACTCCTATTTTATTATTTCATAACAATTGTCTTTTGAAGAAATTTCTTGCCTTTGAAACTTATTATCATTGCTTGTTAAATATGGCGGCGTGATGGCGGCCTTGTACAAAAATCAAATTAGAAAATATGAAATACATTTCAAATTAAGCATTCAATGCGGTTGTTTTACTCTGTGCATTTACCCTACTAATATTATAAACGGATTGAGATGAAACGATGGGAGCCCCCCATACAACAAACCTGAATTTTTAGACGTTTTTCGCTCTATATTTAATAATGGCATCAGGTTGATGTTTAAAATTTTCACAGAATATTTAGTTTTATATCCACTTCAATAATAAAATTAAAATAAATATTTAAGGGGGGCTCCCATACAGTACGGAACCCTCCGTGCGCGAGTCCGACTCGTACTTGGCCGATTATTCAAAACAAATAAATCAATTAATTTAATACTGTACAAGGTAATGGGCTAAGCTCGATATATTTTTGCATTATCTCTTTTAATTGGTATTTTTTACACCGACTTTTGTACTATATCCACCCTAAAAAACAAGTGAATCCCTCCCACAGTTGTCGCGTGAAAGAGCAAGAAACAAACCAATATACCAACAAAAACACTATCCGGTTCATAATATTATACATATAGGCCGAATCATACAAGTCGGTGGATGTGAAGTTAGCTACAAACTGCGCGCCCAATCAACGCGCAGCTTTATGTGAGCTTCAGTCAGAATTGGTTATTGCGCAGCTTGTAGCTAACTTCACATCCGACGACTTGTATGATTGAGTCTATAGTCCATCCATCCATCCATCCATCAGCCGTAAGACGTCCACTGCTGGACATAGGCCTCCCCAATGGATTTCCAATAAGGCCGGTTGGAAGCGGCCTGCATCCAGCGCGTTCCTGCGATCTTTATTATATCGTCAGTCCACCTAGTCGGTGGACGTCCTACGCTGCGCTTGCTGGTCCGTGGTCTCCATTCGAGAACTTTAATGCCCCATCGGCCATCCGTTCTCCGAACTATGTGCCCTGCCCATTGCCACTTTAATTTGCTAATCCGCTGGGCTATGTCGGTAACTTTGGTTCGTCTGCGGATCTCCTCATTTCTGATTCGATCTCGCAGAGAGACGCCGAGCATAGCCCTCTCCATAGCACGTTGGGCTATCCTGAGCTTATTCATAAGGCCCACAGTAAAAGACCACGTTTCAGTTCCATATGTCATCACTGGCAACACACAACTATCGAAAACTTTCGTCTTGAGGCACTGAGGTATATCAGATGAAAAGACGTCACGCAGTTTTCCGAAGGCTGCCCAACCGAGTTGGATTCGGCGATTGACCTCTTTCTTGAAGTTGGACTTACCTAGCTGGACTACTTGTCCTAGGTAGACGTACGAGTCAACAACTTCAAGAACCGAGCTCTCAACAGATATTGGGGTGGGTACGACATGGGCATTACACATGACTTTTGTTTTATCCATGTTCATTTTGAGACCCACCTGTTGAGAAACTCGATTGAGGCCTTCGAGCATCGTGCTGAGCTCTTCCATCGATTTCGCCATGACCACGATATCGTCGGCAAACCGAAGGTGAGTGATGTATTCGCCATTGATGTTGATGCCAAATCCTTTCCATTCCAGGAGCTTAAAGGCGTTCTCCAAAGTGGCAGTAAACAGTTTCGGAGATATCACATCTCCCTGTCTGACGCCTCTCTTCAAAGGGATCGCCTTCGAGCTCTCTTCCTGTACTCGGACCGTCATAGTGGCGTTATTATACAAACACTTCAACACTTCGATGTACCGATAGTCAATACGGCATCGCTGAAGAGACTCAAGCACAGCCCATGTCTCGACCGAATCAAAGTCTATAGTAAGGATATTCAAAAATAAATTATTTAAATCCCATTAAGACCGCAGGATCGCGCTGGCTGCAATCCGCCACTAACCTAGGGCCTGTTGAACATAGGGAGTGGGAGGCCAATGTACAACAGTGGACGTCCTATGGCTGACTAATGAACGAAACGAAGCGAACGAAAACGATCACATTTTTGTTTTATAATTATTTAAAGTCTAACCACCATTAATGGCGAATGTTATGCAGGTACGCCTAAATGTATGTTGATCATAACAGGCCTGTGTATTACTGTACTTATTATTAATTTAAGAATGAATAATATGTTCACTGTTGGCGTATCTATAATAAATAAAATAAAAATAGCGAGGATTTATTAATGATCCAGTGCTTTTTGTGTAATAGTAGTGTAGTTTTGTTGTAGTTAATAAAGGCACTTTATAAATAAAATAAAAATAGCGAGGATTTATTTATGATCCAATGCTTTTTGTGTAATAGTAGTGTAGTTTTGTTGTAGTTAATAAAGGCACTTTATAAATAAAATAAAAATAGCGAGGATTTATTTATGATCCAATGCTTTTTGTGTAATAGTAGTGTAGTTTTGTTGTAGTTAATAAAGGCACTTTTGCCAGTTAAAAAAATAAAATAAAATAAAAATAGCGAGGATTTATTAATGATAGATTCTGTACAACGTTTATTACGTTACGTTACTTACATGGGTATATGATGAGGCGGGTACATGGGCGCCGGATGGAGAATGTTGTAGGAGGCAGGCAGTCGCGGCTCCGCGCTGTCGAATGTTAACCATGCTCACACCCAACCGATGATATTTACATTGTGCATAGGTAGTTACGACACGGTAACGGTATCAAACAGTATTGTGACTCGCCCTATCCTTGAAATAAATACCTACAGCCTCGCGTGGCCACGCAGTACGTAACACGCGCTAGGGCTGCCCGCCTGGTAGGTAAATCGCACGCTTACTGATACAAACACACAAGTTCGTTCGTCACTACGGCGCATCTGCGACTGTTGGTGTACCGAGTGTATACCAAACTCCGAGGCGCGTAGGTATGATTCGCGTTCCGAACGTTTGTATGAAGACAGAATACTGTTAGATGCCATTACTGTAGATATGATCACAGAACACAGAGTTGCATAGTAGGGTATAGGTATCACCACACAAGTCGGCGGATGAGACGTTAGCCGCAGATGACACTTCGCCGTGATTCGCTAATTATTGCGCATGTGTGCACAATGACTACGCAAGTGGCGAAGTAGTGAGCACGGGCGTAGGGAGCGCGCGGGAGTCATGAGGTTAGCGGGTGGGTGTGTACCGTCTCGTCTCTCTGGCTCCCGCGCATACCTATATTTGCCTTTAACCTTCCCATCCGCCGACTTGTGTGGCGCGGATTACGGATGGGTTATGATTAAAAATATAATTAGTCTGTCAGTTAAGCCGCCATACGTCGTAAGTACATCGATTACAACGTAAAGCCTAAAACTTGGATTTACAGTTGGACGATTTTGGTTCGTTGGCTCGTCAACGCTGATCGACTAGCGAGCCAAACATTTGCCGTGACATTGGATATGCAAAAATTACGAGCCGCGAGCCAGGCTCGTCGGTTTTTAAAACCGCGGTTTTTGTTGTGATCGACAGGCGAACTTTGTCGACGAGACGTAAAAACAGGTTTTAATGCTCGACGGCTCGCTTGTCGTTGTGCGGCTTGACTAAAACATATTCGACACGTATTTCTTTTGTAAAATAAACAAAAAAAATATGAAGATTGTTTAAATTTTCACAGACATCACGTCTCCGTTGTAATCTTAGAATAATGAAAAACAGTACAAGTGAAATAAAGTAAAAAAAGTTGTGATCCTTGATCTCAGAAACATGGCGTCGAAAACGCATTGTAACTGTAATGTAATCTTGACACAAATGAAACTTAAACTAGTAATAAAATGTGTTTGTATTTAATTTTTTTTTAAACCCATATCTCTGTGACGTCTCCACCGCTCTCAAACTTTGACAAGGTGTCACTTGACTTTGACGAATATTTATGTTACAATAATCTAATTTTTTTAACTCAATGCTCTAAGCGTGATCGAAGAATGAAAATCCGTGAACCGAAAATGGATAAAAGATGGAAAAGATTGTTTAGAACCGTAATGATTTGTACAGATGACATTATTTATGTAACAAACACCAAATAATGCAAGCAAAATGTGAACTTACGTGAGTAGCGGTTGATGCGAATGTGGCGCCATCATGGTGGGCACGCCGAGCGATTGGATATCGGCTCGGTTGTGTCTTATACCGAGCGTTACCTGGATAAATTAAACATTCATTTCTTCAGATAGTTATTAGAGTATCCCCTAAATTTAAAGTGATAAATCATCGAGGACGTAATGATTCACATTTACTGCTAAGTATGTTTTTTTTTGCGGATAAGCGGGCTAAGTATGTTTTTACGACTAAGTATGTTTATACTGTTAAGTATGTTTTTTTTGCGATAATGCGGGCTTATTATCAGTGAAAAGGGGAGGGTCGTGCGGTAAAAATGACCTTTTTCGTCGTTTGCTGTTGAGATTTTGAGTTGTGACCGTTGTTTGAGTTTTTCTCCCTGGCTCTAATTACACCCTGTGGTTTTAGGGGACAGGTTCCATGGTATCGTGTGGTGTAATCGATGTACTCACGTGTCCTCTGGTAGCGGCCTGGCAGACGTACGAGACGGCCCTGGAGTGCGTGGCGCCGGCGAGGGGAATCCCGTCCACTGATGTTAGTAAATCACCCGGACGGAGTATACCGTCCGCTGGACCCCCTGTAAACATTTTATTCATCAACTTTATTGATATTGTCACGCGATAGATCTTGTTTACGTGTAGGTATGCGGTCGCGGGTCGGCCTTTGTTGACGTCCTCTATTGTCTTCGTTTTTTGTTGTTTTGATAACTTTGTAACAATAGGGATTCTCGAACTTTACACTTGTTTACTTTGTCAATTACAATGGCACCGAATATTCTACAGATTTCTAGAGAACCCTTATTCCGATATAAATAGGGCGATGGTTCTCGTGTGATCGTGTTTTGTGCCGGAGCGAAAACATCTCATGTTCAAGTGCAGTGCCAGTGGTTGTGAAGTGACTAGTTTGTGTGAATATCAGTACCAGTGTGAAGTATTCGTGCGAACCGATTTTGTCGTGTGTACTGTGATTTTGTGCAATAAAGTGCAAAGTGAACAATCGGCGTTTTAACTGATTGTTCAAGAACCCATCTCGTAACAATATTTGTGTTGGAAATCAAACATTCCTGGAAAACCCCGAAATCAATATATTTATTTCGTATAATAGGTACATTTATTTATTTAAATAATTAAGTCATTATGTCAACAGAAAATTACATAACAATGTTACACAAAAACACTGTTACGTCTATTTAAGGGACTTGTTGACCTCAGTTAACTAGTATAGTAAGCCCTCGCAAAATACATTTTGCCCAAATGTGCCCATTGGTGTAAGGATTTGCAAAGATGCAAATACATAAATCGGCTGCTCAAAATCTAAACAAGTAACTCAAGATTATAAAATTGTTCAGAAGACAAAAAAAAACAGGTTATCCACTTTGATCGTTTGCCATAAACGAACTATTACAGCTAGAGTTACGGGCCTTGGACCAAAATAATGACGCATATTATCAGCTACATTTTGTCATTGTTCCTATTTCAATAAAGTGGATAGTACATCTTAAAACACGCGCCACTTGACTTACTAAATTCACACAAACGATTAAGTATGAATGGGACAAACAGAGTATGAAACATGGATAAGTTTAAAACGTAGTAAAAGTGTGTGTCTTACTAGGTTTTTAAAAATGTTTTCTGATTTACTATGTTTTGAATTTGATCTTTTGAGGAAACAGTACGTTTATTTCAAATTACCTCGATTTACAAATGTATAATTTAAATGGCTGTTTAGCGGCACAACACATGCGTATAAACCTAGTAAGTCAAAAAACGTAATTAAGTTACTTGGTCTTGATTTTGAACAGCCGAAATAATGTTGCTCTAAAGGGCTCACGAGGATACCGTGTCGGGAGTTAAAGGGACAAGGACAACTACAACCAAACCAGATATTTAAACTGATCACCCAAACTTCTATCCGGCCGGGATCAATTAATGTGAACTGAAAACGCAAAAAAGGTGAACAGCCAAGGAGTATATTTAATTTTTTTTTAACGTACCTGGTACGACGTATCCGACAGCGACACGACTACCATCTTCGGTGCCTCCGACTATTCTGAATCCAAAACCGGCGCTTCCCCGCGCCAGTTTCACTAAAACATCCGCTTCCGGGTCCGCGGCGCCACCTGCCTCCACCTACCGAAAATAAACGTATTTTTGTTACTACTTACTATTGACGAACTACGTTTCGCTATTCGCTTATTAGATATAGGTATTGTGATTAAAGTTGGAGCACAAAAAAAGATTTTAGGTCTTAGGGATGATTTATATTAGACCGCGCCGTGTACGTGGCTCGGACGCTCCATACATTTTGTGTACCGTCCGAGTGACACGTTCCATACATTTTGTGTACCGTCCGTGTCTCTGGGCCGGGCGGGACACTTCACAAAATGTATGGAACGTCCGTGCGCCCGCGCCGTTATAATATATATCATCACTTACTAAGAATTTTACTACTTAGAATGCTTCACAAAACAAGAATCCATATCTAATCTAGGACATTGGTTACTGTTATTGTTCGGTGCTGTTACCCAAACTATGGCACACCTCTTAGTTTGCCCCCTTTGACCCCTTTCCCCGAAAAACTGCACCCAAAGATATCTTAACTTGGCTACCGAGGACGCGGTAAAGATTGCCAGATTTTGGTCTCAAAAGATTTAGTAACATATCATATGTAAATAATGTACACAAAAAAAAACCTTTTATTAGCCATTGCCACGAAATGATGATGATGATCTAGGACATTGTTTTGTGCTTCATCAATAAGATTCCATTGTAGCTGTACTGTACTGTAGCAGCCTTTTTAATAATCCACTGCACGTAGGCCTACCCACGCAGGGTGATTGGGCCAGATCCACCACGCTGGCCCAGTGCGGGTTGGTAGATTCTCAAACGCCATCAAATTTCTTCTACGGACGTATGCAGGTTGTCTCACAATGTTTTCCTTCACCGAAAAGCCAGTGGTGTGAAATCCGTACATAAATTCCAAAGAACTTGGTACAGGAGTAGGATTTGAATCCACGATCACGCGATTGTAAGGCGGATGTTACTACCTCTAGGCCACCACGGCTTTCATAAGACTCTAGGTCTAACGTAAAACCTTGTTACGTAATGAAAAGTAAGGGAGGGAACAGCTTGCCTTCCATAGCTCATTGGACTACTTGGAGGTTATGCTAATATGTTACGCATGTTGAAAGTCTTGGTGATCTAGTGGTAACATGTTCAAAACCCGGTCCCGTACCATATGGAATTTAACATTACTGGCTTTTCGGTGAAGGAAAACATCGTGAAGCAACCTGCATACGTCCGTACAAGAAATTCGAAGGCGTATGTGAATCCACCAACCCGCACTGGGCCAGCGTGGTTGATATGGCCCAATCACTCATCGTGGGTAGGCCACATTCTAGCAGTGAATTATTAAAAAGGCTAGTAAAGGCCGAGTCATACAAGTCGGCGGATGCAAAGTTAGCTACAAGTTGCGCAATATCCAATCAACGCGCGGCTTTATGTGAGCTTCAGTCAGGATTGGATATTGCGAAGCTTGTAGCTAACTTCACATCCGCCGACTTGGGTGATTCGACCTATAATAGTACATTATGATATAAGTGCGGTAAGTTGAAAATTACAGCCTCAGCAATATAGCTAGCCCTAGAGGGCTGTAAGGAAGCAGAGGCTGTAATTTTCACGCGCGCACGTATGTCATACGACGTTTTATAACATATTTGGAAATTAATAAAACTCTGACTTTGAGTGAAAGTCGTGCATCAGTCGTAGCATCGTGCGTTTTACATTACCATAACGCACAAGTGCCGTAATGTCTCTCACTCTCTTGTGTGAAAGTAGGAGAAACGAGACCACAGAGTTCTGCAGTCGGTGGCGGCGTGCGTTTTACATTACAATAAAGCACAAGTGCGTAATGAAATACATACATTACGATATTGAAATTGATGTTATTACAGCCACTTTACGAGCAAATATGTTATAAAGACACTTACGTGTGGGTAGTTGTGTACGTAGAGCGAGGTTGGTTGCGCGTCGGTTTCGTAGTTGGCAGGAGATCGTCGCGAGACGCGCCCGCGTCCCGGCGGCGGGGATTCCCGCAATCTGGACACGAGATTATATCAATTATAATGTTTATTTATTTTTAGATTTACAGGGTTATGGGTAATCAATTAGCATCTAGCTATCTAATCATAGCCTTTAAGGCTTCGAGCTAATTTCTACAGAGCCACAGATCCTAGGTGAAAGTTGTAAAAAAGCGAGCGCCGTCATACATACCGACTTAGACAGACAGACAGACAAAACTCTTTATTCATAACCACAAACAATAATTAAACAATATGTACACACTAAGGACTAAACATGATTATAAATTGGCGGCCTTATCACCCATGGCGATTTCTTCCAGGCAACCATGCACGAATATTAACTAACGATAGATTAACTTAGATATTTACATTAAATAATTCACAATGGCCTGTTTTTCGAATCTCTCGACGTTATGTCACCTATTTAGTGCTTGTAACCGAGCACTTTGGCAACGTGCGGCGTTGTTTTCAGCTCGCAATCGCCTTACGACTAACTAAAAAGCCTGCCCACTACATAGTTTGGGCAGAGTTTTGCCCCGGAAACTTTAGCACGAGTGTGACTATACAGATATTTGCTCGAAGCTTCAGGGGCTTTAAATATTATCTACATCAAAACAAACATTTTTTGCTGTTGCTAAATATAATGTACATCTTAGGAACGAAGACATTAGTTAGTTATACTAAGCGCCACACATATCGACGGATGAGAAGTTAGCCGCAGATGACACTTCGCCGTGATTCGCTAATTATTGCGCATGTGTGCACAATTTTGACGCCGCGTGTCGTAGAGGTGGGCAAAGGCGTAGGAAGGCATGAGGTTCTCTCTGGCTTCCTATTTCGGCTTTTGCGGAGCGTTCTGAGCATAACTTCCCATCCGCCGATTTGTGTGGCGCTTAGTATACGTACCTCATGTTACCGCCCTTGAGCCTGGAATTGGAAGAGTTATTGGAAGGAGATTGGCTCTGCAGGCGAGCAGACGGAGAGTTAGCCAGCAGACGCTCGCTGGCGCTGGCTGTGGACGGAGAGTGGCTGCGGAGACGACCTACAAAACATATTAACATTTTGTCAAACATCTAATACGAGTACTGAATATATCAGAACACGCAACTTTTGGTTTGAAGTTAATTTTATTAAGTATATTAAATTACAAAAATGTCACATTCGATATTCTAATATATCCACTTCTAACCATTATTTTTTTTGTATCGCGAATAAGTCCGCGCTTGACCACCAACTTGATGGTGAGCGACGTTGTGGTCGAAGATGAAGCACGCAGACCTAGAAGATACCTATTCACTCTGACCTTGAAAAGCTTTAGATTATATCTCTTAGGAAACAGGAAAGCAGGAAGACTGTTCCATTCCATGGCGGTACGAATCAGAAATGTTGAGGCAAACCGCTTTGAACGTATCGAAGAAAAATCGACAGTGTGGGGTGGTAATATGGCGTCTTCCTACTTGTCCTGTAGTAAAAAGGGGATGGTAGGATAAGGTCGTGCAGCTCAGATGCACACTCTCCGTGATGAATCATATAAAAAATGGACAGACTCGCAACCCTACGGCGATGCTCCAGGCTATGAAGTTTTTTTGCAACTAAATTTTCATCACCTATAAGCCGAACAGCACGCCGGTCCACCGATTCCAAGGCCTCGAGGTCTCCTCCCATTTATGTCCGTTCTCGTCCCATTTTTGGGTGTTTTCGTCCCATCTATTATAAAATTTACACTAAACATTTTATTTGTGATCAGTGTTAATTTAACATCCCTATTAACTAAATTGCATGAGCGATCAGGAAGAATACAATAGCGGGGGTGATGCGCAGTCTGTAGCTAATTTCACACGTCATTAAGTTAGATTCGATCTATACACAGAGCTATTACAACTAGAGAGATAGCGCTGTTGTCGCTTGAGGCAATTCTCAACCACAAAAAAATGTACGGAAAGTCTTGCCTGGCGCTGTCAAAGCTGTCAAATAAGAATTGGAATTTGAGACTACTGAGAGAAAAACACGGCAACTAGCCACTGAATCGAGATAATTTCCATTTCTCTTTCTAACTCATGCCATATTAAATCATTGCATCTCTTTCTGTCTTTTCTTAACCCACCACATCATCTCTCTGGTATCTCTGTGTACAAAACATATTAAGATATTGCCAAACATCAAATACCTACTGAATATATCGGGACACGCTACCTTTCAGTTTCAAGTCAAAAGGTTGCGGTTTCTGAGTACGTTGCGAATGTCGCAATAAACATAATGCTGTTTATCATAAGAACTGACTAAGCGCGGCGGCGTTGGACGCGTTTTACTTGCATGAGCGAGCTGGAAGAATACAATAACGAATAAACAACGCAGTCTGTAGCTAACTTCACAAGTCATTAAATTAGATTATATCTTCTATCCTTATGATACGTACCGGTGGAGTTGGAAGGGGAATGCGGCCCCAGCCGGCTGGCGGACGGAGACTGGTGCGAGAGCCCTATCGCCGCCGTCGTGGGCGAGTGAAGCATGCCGTCTTCGGGGAATCCTAACAATTGGAAACTTTATTATTGAATAGGTGAAGAGTATATAATAAATAAATAATTAGCCAACGTTTTAAGCTACGGATATATGGTCAAATATGAGAGGGACAAATAATGTCTTCCAATTCAATTTAGGTATTATACTTTCGAAGCCAGGCACCAGGCCATTATTATTAGCCAATCATTATGACATGTTATCTTCTCACTATTATTTCTTATTCGCTCTCAACCATGTTATGTATTAAGTTTTTCTTGGGAGTTGGGCGAGCTATTTGTTCAAAAACTATCACTATTTGTACAGCACATTTTGTTTACATTATAAATTGGCAAGCAAGCTTGCGAGTCCTAATAGTAAGAGATTATCGCCGCATTTGTACAGTTAACATCTCTGATTTTAATAACCTACTAGAACTATGAGACATAGTTTTTCGCCAAAAACGGTATACAACCAACTTCTACCTTGTACAGAATTCGAATAGTTCTTACGAATTGATGTGTCATCCGTGTAGTATTCCATTTTACCATTTTACCATTATTGTCGATTTTTCGATAAAAAATAAGATACAAATGGGACCACCTCTGGAGTCTAAAAATAATTTTTAAATCGCTTGAGACATAACGAAAATATCGATGAATATAGATAAAAAAATATATACTGACGAACATAGTAAGTATTCCATCCTTTTAGGAAGTCGGTAAAAATGGAAAATGTTTTGCATTTACTTACCACCATTGTCGCTACTGTCTGCCACACTAGCATTCCCCCTCCAGTACGCGGCATTCATATCCACATGCACGGTGGGCGTCGGCACCTCCCCCCAATTCCCATTCTCCCACCGCTGCCCATTCTCCTCCCACCCGTTCCCACTCGGCACCCACTTCTGGCTCGTCTCATCCCACTTCTGTCCATTCTCCTCCCACTTATGTCCGTTCTCGTCCCACTTTTGCGTGTTCTCGTCCCATTTTTGTGTGTTTTCGTCCCATTTTTGCGCGTTCTCGGCCCAGTTTCGGATGTTGCTGTTGTCTACCCATGTTTCCTGTTCTTGCCAGGTGTTAGGTTCTGTCCAGGGGGTAACGAGGGGTAAAGTCAGTCGCCCGCCTGGCGTGCTACTCCGCCTGCGTCGGTCTATGAGGCTTTCTCGGTTTTTGTGTTCGGGGACCGCGTAGGTTGCTTCTACTGTGGAGTTAGTGGTTTTTAGTGGATTAGTAGGGTTTTATTACGTAGGTAGGTACTTAATTATATTACAACATTGACTAATGGAACAAAAAGACACGAGGAAGCGGAGTTACTCTGAAATTCATCATTTAATGCAGGTGAAAACCATGCAAGTATGAAACGGAGGTGATTAGAAATTAGATCATCTGAATTCAAGTTTAACCCTAAATTTACGTACAACGCAAAAAATTTGAACTACTCTCGCTCTCAAACCAAATAAAAAACAAAACAGAATGCTGAGAAACAAATAAGTGAGGCCGGCAAAACTACGCTTCGCCGTGTACAGACACAATTTCACACACAAACACATACAACGAAACTACGCCTTAGCTCGTCAGTCGAACTAAACACCGACGCACTCACCACATTTATAAAAACTGGCCTCACTTGTCTGTTCACGACATAGAAAAAGAACTAAAGTAATAGAAACAGTACTAAAATAGCAAGAGATATACATCAATTTGTCCCATTTTAAATATGAAATTTAAAAGGTGTTAGAAAAAGATGCACATACACCCGAACTTACGTAATTTCGAAGGGTTTCACAAACTAGCATTGAGCTATCTCGGGTGTCCAAATTCAAAAAGGTAAAAAGTAGAAAGGTAAAATGATCAGAGATTTGAGCCTTCTTACTGGAACTGGAGGGTTCAAATTTCCGAAAAAGACAAATGACCAAGTGTAACCATTTTGACATTCCAACCGGTGATTTTGACGTATGCGACAGACATTGCGTTTTCTTTTGTTCCACTCGCTCTCGCGTATGCAGTATAACCAGATATGAATAAGACAGCTATAACGTAGTTTTTATTTGAGTAAAATTTAGCACTTCTATTACTTGTAACTCTTCTGAGGTTCACGACATTCTGTCTTGATTTTTCATTTGGTCTGAGCTCTCGCTAACCCTTTGACAGGGCAGATATGTACAATTTATTTGATGGGGGATTTATTTTTACGTTGTTTTAAAGCAGTTCATAGACGCTTTATTGAGCATCTCAGACAGTATTAATTACTTGTATTATTAACACAAACAAAAAGTTGCTAAGTGTATTATTCACATGTCAACTAATAACAAAATCCACGTGGATTGATGGACATTCCACTAAATAATATTTGACAAACATGCAAAATAATTTGCAATACATTTTCTTACCTGAATTCATGCCGTTCATATTGAGTCTGTCCCGTAGAGTATCTTGCGTGTGTAACGAGGGCGATCTCAGCTGCTCAGCGGTTGGTGTTTTACTTCTGCCCAGTTGGGTGTTGGATGCCACTAAAAATAGGAAAAATAAATAAATTGTAAAGAGTAAATCATACCTTAGTTAGATAAGTATTATGAACATTTAACACTTGGTCATTCCGTTATTATGCGTGATTACACGTACATAGGCGCCGACGATCTTGATTTTACTTATTTGGCTCTAATCTCTAATATTTATATAAGGAACTCTATGACGTAGGTACCTATATTTTTATGAGTATGTCTATCTCTGTAAACATGGCGAGGACAAAAAATAAGAGTTTGTTTGGTGTTAGGGGTACTTACATGTCGTAGGATGGTGTCTAAAAGCAAATCAACTGTGAAAACACTCGACCATCCTGACATTGCGCGCGCCCATACACGCTCTTATGCATCTTAGTTTTAGTTATTTGGCGAGATTTTTATAACATACCAGAGAGTATAATGTGTTCGACCAGCATTCTAAAATATAGGTAATGTTATGTGATGACGTCATATGCGTCACAAGTTGAACGCTTTGCCCGATCGTGCCTCTCTATCGCGTGTCCGCCTCACTTGCATGCTCGGCTCAGGCGGAACGTAACTATGAGTCATGCTATTTCGCGCAGGCAGCCAGCATTCATCGATTTAAATAATTATTTTTCGCAAAAAACAGCATGACCGACTTCACCCGTGTACAGAATTCGGGAATATTTCGCACGGATCGATGTTAAATTTGTCACATTATTGTTGATTTATCCAAAATGGCTCAGCCGATTTCAATAAAATTTTAATGGGACCAATTTCGAAGTATACTCTTTCCAATACAAAAATAAATATAGAAATCGGACTACTACGAAAAAAGTTATGCGTGGTTTTACATTAAATATATATATTATATGTTACAGTCATAGTGATTAAATAGTTATTATACATAATGACTGGTCATTATGTATAATATCTACTCAATTTAGATAAAGTGATAATTGACACAAAATTAATCACATTAACTAGCTATTTTATATAATATCTTCGAAGACTTGGATAATGTAATAAAACAAACTCGTAATAAGGACAGATTGTCTCTGGCGCTTCGCCGGCCGCTGCCGCGGCACGCTCGCTTCGCTCGCTCGGCTCGCGCGTTTTTGTCACTGTTCAAACCTAACCTAGTAGGCAGATCAAGAGTCCAAGGAAAACTATTACTAGGTTAGGTTAGGTTTGAACAGTGACAACAACGCGCGAGCCGAGCGAGCGAAGCGAGCGTGCCGCGGCAGCGGCCGGCGAAGCGCCAGAGACAATCTGTCCTTATTACGAGTTTGTTTTATTACATTATCTAAGTCTTCGAAGATATTATATAAAATAGCTAGTTAATGTGATTAATTTTATGTCAATTATCACTTTATCTAAATTGAGTAGATATTATACATAATGACCAGTCATTATGTATAATATCCAGATTTATTACTTTGGCTGTAACATATATATATATATATATATGTATACGCGTCGAATTGAGTACCTCCTCCTGTTGGTTCGTCGGTCAAAAAAGGAACAAAACACTTACACGTAGTAGGATGGTGTCTAGTAGCGGACCGGCTGCGAGGTGCCCTGGTATTATTATTCCTCCAGACTCGAATGGTGGTGTCGTGAAGCGCGGGACATTCTTTTAAAGCTTGAACCACGTGCTGGTGCGCGGCGCGGCGCACGTCACGTGACCCGATCTGTAGGAGCAGGTCTCCTTCTCTGAGACCGGCGCAGCGACTTCGGTCCAAAACCTGTGAATAATTAAATAACACATTACAATCTTAGCTGCTCACTAGGATGCCCCTTTTAGTCGGCTCCTGGGATTCGAGGGTGGGCTAATCCCCAAATGCGCCCACCCTCGAATCTCAGGAGCCGACTAAAAGAGGCACCTGGTATTCGAGGGTGGGCGCATTTAAAGATGAGTTTCACCCAATGGAGTCCGGAGGAGACAACGGCGCGTCTTAGCCAGCGTAGTTGTAAGCAGGCCTGTATAGTCCTGGGACGTCAATTTACAAGCTAGAAGGCACTGGTGCGTTCCAATAAAGATCCCAGTGCCGTCTATAAAGCATAGAAGTCGGCTACCGAGGGGGTTTTAATGGTTAAGACCACATAACCCAGTTGCACCCCAATGCAGCTTAGGTATCTGTAAAAGATTTACCCCATCACCAAAGAAAAAGATGCCTGTTGGAATGCTACGGAACACACATAAACGTGTATTAGGCATCATCATTAAAACATCTGCTCGATTAGAAACATAAAAGGCACATCGGATCATAAGGTTTTAATAAAGTTGTTTTTGCCTGGAATATATGCCAGGATATATACTAAGTTTTATAATCTGAGTTTTTATTAAGGACCTAATTATTTATTACATGAATTGATCATTTACAAATATTGTACGGTAAAAAAATGTTGTAAGTACACCTTTATTTGACATGTAAAATGCTTTTACCAATATGAATATGACTATGACTATAGCTTTTATCTCTCCATCAGACAGCAAATCATTGTACTTATACAAACACTTCCATGCATAAACTCAATTTGTATGGACCTATTTTCTTGAGCTATATTATATTGAGTAAAAGTGGCTGTTTCTACATCGCATATTTCATTTTTAGTAAAAAATATTAAGTATGACTACTTGCTATGAATGTGTTACCTTTTTAACTTTCTGTCCGTGAACACTATCAGCTATAGTGAACCCGAACCCAGCGGCGCCTCTTCGCAAAGTCAGCACGAATTCTCGCCCACTTTCATTTGAATTCCCGTTTTCGTTGCGGTGAGGATCTGCTATAAAAATAACACAAATTATAAGATAATGAATGAAAAGTAATGTTTCGATTTTTCAAAACTATTTACTTATGAATTTTTGGCTAAAGGGTCTAGCAGTAAATTCAGTTGTTTCGTACATTTTGCATTTCGATTCCAAGCTGCAATTTTGTATGAGACAGCTGATTTTATTTTCCTGAATTGGGCTGGCTCCATACTAAAAATAGTTCATAATGATGGTTTGAATCACCTTTCGGCGTGGTACACTCTTTCTGACATTGATTTTATAGATTCTAAGTTGCAATTCCAATATTGTACTCTTCGTACTACTGCTATAAAATGAAGATAACTAAATACCTGTCAATAACAGCTGATCGGCGGGTTAGAGTCGCTGGTAGTCAATTCGTCCAGATCGAAAGATCGCGACATCATACTTCTTTGGGCAGAGTTGATGGCCTTGTCGTAGCCTTGGCTTGACGTCTCGAGGTTTGGGAGTCTAGGTTAAACTTAAAATTAACCTAACCCTGTATAAAGTAGATACCTGTCCATAATAGTTAATCAGTCGACGGACACCGAGGCACGGGCAGGTTAGAGTCGCTGGTAGTCAATTCGTCCAGATCGAATTAACCTAACCTAAAATTAACCTAACCCTGTGTAACATAGATAGATACCTGTCAATAACAGCTGATCGGCCGACGGGCACCGAGGCACGGGCGGGTTAGAGTCGCTGGTAGTCAATTCGTCCAGATCGAAAGATCGCGACATCATCCTCCTTTGGGCGGAGTTGACGGGCGAGTTGTCTGGCTCGTCGTGGCCTTGGCTCGATGACTCGTGGTTTGGGGAGTCTAGGTTAAACCTAAAATTAACGGGGTAAGGGTCAAATGCAGGAAGTAAGCATAACAGATATCTTTATGGAACAAAAGATACGTTGTATTGAATGTACGGCGTAGTTGACTAGTATGCATTATATTCATACAGAAATTCGTAATTTTAGAGAATGTTTTCCGGTCACAGCCACGTCAATATTAGAAAAGTGTTCGTCTGTATGTATTTTTTTGTATGTTCATCGATAATTATTTTCTTCTATTGTGAACCGGTTTGAATGTTTTTTATTTCGGAAGAACATACATATATTTTATTGGAATCGGCTAAGTCATTATTGATAAATCAACAATAATGTACATTTCACATCGTATTGAATTCTGTACACGGTGGAAGTAGGTTGTGCCATTTTTCCGAAAATTAATGATTTTTGAAAAGGAGGACATAATCTTATGGATCGCAAAACTAGCAACAGTATGCGTTGTGAAATTTGGCCAAGGGCTTAAGAATTCAATTGACGTAAGTATACAAAATACTGCAGCCCAGTGGCTACACATAAAAACTTTATATTTTACGTATATAATATATAATATCGTCACACAGTGGGTACCGGAGGGCAGGCGAAAGCAAGGAAGGCCTAAAAGACGCTGGCGTGACGATCTTGACACTTTCCGGGAAGGTTGGCGGGATTTGGCTACAGAACGCGATAAATGGAAGAAAGTGGGGGAGACCTTTGCCCAGAAGTGGGACAGCATAGGTTGAGAAAAAAAAATGTAATTTGAATAAAATTTTGCTAACATATACCTGGTCCTCAAGGCTCTAGTAAGCTGCTGCATGGCGACGGCATCGGAAGAAGGAGGCGACGTCGCATCCACCGCCAACGTACTAAGAACTCGCGTGTTGGAATCTTCGTCGAACGTAAGCGGGTAACCTGTAAATATAAAACAGATTTTTGTACTGTACTGTACTAGCCATTCTAATAGTCCGTGGCAGAGCCTTTAGTACAGGTTTTGTATAGTTTACTTAACCTTGCACGTTTGCGTGTGGCTCCATACATTTTTGTGAGTTCTTCCACGTTTCTGCCAGGGGCGCTGTACAAAAATGTATGAAGCCATACGGAAACTACTGTAGTTTCAATTTAGGTATAATTTTGTAGACGTAGGTCTACCCACAAAGAGTTCTACATTTTAAACAAAATATTTTTGTAATATCGGCAACGGATAACTTTGGCAAACTTTTGTCTAGAGATAGATAAAATTAGTGACTAGTATGTAGCTAAACAAAGTACCTTTCAATGGGCTACTTTATATTTATAAATGTGGGAGTTTGGTGGTTAGCTCATGTGAGCGTGGTTTCAATTTATGTTAAATAGATGTTAAACCTGTGTTATGTTAGATTTAACAACGATTACGGTTTAATAATTACATACCTGTTACAAGTGTGTGCATGAGAGCAGCACAA
Organism: Hypomecis atomaria; assembly: GCA_964007245.1. Classification (NCBI taxonomy): domain Eukaryota; kingdom Metazoa; phylum Arthropoda; class Insecta; order Lepidoptera; family Geometridae; genus Hypomecis; species Hypomecis atomaria. The sequence continues at coordinate 3,976,454 of OZ023305.1, forward strand.
TGTCAGGATGGCTGAACGTTAGGTATAAATTACATAAGTAGGAGAGAGTCCGAATTGACTTTGTTATTTCGGTTGTAGTGGTTGAAGTTGCACAGATGCACATTTTGATTGCAATACGAATTATAAGTAGATGAACTGTTCCTTCTTCACACCAATAAAATATAATAAGCTAGCTTTTGCCCGCAGCTTCGCCCGCGTGGTCACGCTTCACTTTCCGCCTTTCAAACTATGTCTATGCCAAAAACTAAGCCAATCCGTTGCTTCGTTGCAGCGTGAAAGAGAAACAAACCAATAAACCAACAAACACACTTTCGGATTAATAATATTAGTAAGATAGTAAGGATAAACATATAGGAAAATAAAGAAAACTTAAAACTAGTGCAACAATGGCCGCCTTAACTCTAATAGCAATCTCTTTCTGACAACCGTTGGTTTCGATGATTTATAGAGTTAGAAAAGAAGAAAAAGAAACCAAAAAATATCTGTATAGCAGATGCACCGGTTAGAGGCCACTGCGCACTGCCCCGATTTTGGCCATTTGATGTCAACAACATAACACCATAAATATAATTTGTGTGAATGCCGAAGTTTGGAAAATATCTGTTAAAATATAATCTTAACATTGAAATTGTCTACACTACACAGTCATTATAATTCAAAGTGGCCAAAAAAGACACTAAGATGGCCATAACCGGTACATATACCCTACTGACCTCTGACGAGATGTAGGGTCACCTCGGTGCCAGGCGTGATGGACTGGAATATCTGAGCGACCTGCGCGTGTGTGAGGCCGCGCACACTACGGTTTCCTACTCCCACTACCACGTCGCCGGGTCTTAGAGCACCTGAAACAAAAAAAAATAGGAGACATCTTACACACGGTCTTACACATGATCTGAAATCTGAACCTTCTGACTTCAGTCAGAAGGTTGCGTTTTCGGATTTGCGGGGCACATAAGCTGTTTATCATAGAAGACTACTTGCTAGGTTTTGATTTTGGACAGCCGTGATATAAACATCAAGGTATTTTTTATAAAATACAGCAAGCAAAATTCAGACATCTTACACACGGTATCTGACCCCAAACAATCAAGCTTGAGATATGGCTGCCAGAGGCTGACATACTACATTTAAATACATACTTATGTAGATAATAACATCCAGACACAGAGCAAACACCTATGTTCATGAGAAAAATGCTTGACCTAGATGTGAATCGAACCCACGCTTTTTTGGACGAGAGGCAGGCTCATTTGAGTAGGTTAGTCTATGGCAGATGTTTCCCAAATTTGTTTTACTCATAGACCAATCAACGCACACCTTTAGGTAAGTGCGTGCAGTCAGAATTGGATATTGCGCAGTTTGTAGCTAACATTACATGTGCCGACTTATGTGATTCGGCCTATAACATTAACAGTCGCTCAGTTTCTTAATAATAGGCCCGATAACAGAGGCGCCAGCGTAAATTTAATAGAAACGTAAAAAGCGTTCTCTCTATCGAATGCCTAAAGTGTAAAAGAAACAGAACTATGCTATTTAGCTATTATAATTACGATGGAGCCTCTGTAATCGGGCTTATTGCCTGCCTACATTGATAGGCGAAGTCAAGCGGATAAATTAGTTCTTTACTATGAAAAGCAGATAAATTATCGTGGCTCCCCGCTTACGACATGTGAACTCCAATTTTTAGACCCCCTTGAGTCTCCCGTGGACCACTTTGGGAACCAATGGTCTTCTCTACTTCTTCTTTTCAGCCATAGGACGTCCACTGCTGGACATAGGCCTACGATAAAGATCTCCAATAAGACCGGTTGGTAGCAGCTTGCAGTAGAAGCAGCATCCAGCGCAACCCCGCGGTCTTAATGAGGTCATCCGCTAACCATGTGGGTGGACGTCCTACGCTGCGCTGCCGGTACGTGGTCCCCACTCGAGAACTTAACGACCCCATCGGTCATCATTTTTCCGTGCTATGTGCCCAGCACACTGCCATTTAAATTTGCCAATCCGTTGGGCTATGTCGGTAACTTTGGTTCTTCTACGGATCTCCTCACTCGTAATTCGATCTCGCGAAGACTCTGAGCATAGCTCTCTCCATGGCTCGTTGGGCTACTTGGAGCTTACTAATAAGGCCCAAAGTGAGAGACAACGTTTCTGTGCCATAAATCATCACTGGCAACACGCATTGTTCGACTTCAGGCACATTGGTCGAAAACTTTCGACTTCGCAATGGTTATGCCCTTTCATCATCATCATCAGCTTATTTCACAGCCCACTGCAGGGCATAAGCATCCTCCCCCTTACGCCAATTATCACTGTTCTGTGCCAGTCTCATCCAGGTGTTGTCGCAAAACTTTTGGATGTCATCACGCCACCGTTGTATGGGTCTACCGGGACTGCGCTTCCCGTCACGAGGCCACCATTCAGTCCGAGACCTGCTTCACCTGCCATCATCACATCTAGCCAAATGTCCTGCCCAACGCCACTTGAGATTGAATATACGGGATCCGATATCTGTTACCTTAGTTCTCCTACGGATCTCCGTATTTCGAATTCGGTCTTTGGTATATTATATATCTGCCCCAGTACTTGGCTGGCACTTTGTATGTGAACAACAACAGTTTGCTTACCGTCGATCCACGCCGGGCTGTTAGGTACTATGCTCCGTATCTGCAAGTAGCCCTCTGCTTCAGGAATGCCTTCAGCGCCAATCAAGGTGAAGCCTAAACCCTGAAAAATAACGAAACGATATTACAAAACCGATTCAATTTAGGCCGTGTGGCCGTGTAGCCGTGGTGGTCTAGTGGTTGTAACGCTGGTCTGTCATTCTTGAGGTCGTGGGTTCAATCCCGGCCCCGTACCAATGAGTTTCTTTGGATCTTATGTACAGAATTTCACACCACTGGCTTTTCGTTGAAGGAAAACATCGTGAGGCAACCTGCACACGTCCCTAGAAGAAATTGTGAATACACCGACCCGCATTGGGCCAGCGTGGTGGATATAGCCCAATCACCCTTCGTGGGTAGGCCTACGTCCCGCAGTGGACTGTTAAAAAGGCTGGTACAGTACAGATTCAATTTAGTAAGAAAAAACATGCTCATTTTAGAATCCCTAAAAAATATTTCACTGTAAGCCCAGCTAGCTTAGCATGTGACTACAAGCCACGAAAATAGCTCTTTTGGACGTGTCTAAAAGTGACAGATATACTTCGCCATAACTTGTCTCGTTCTTATACATCGAACGAAATATTTCGTGGTGCGCATCCTAGTCCGGCAGGCTTTGTATAGGTTGAATCAAAATTAATGGCCTTTAAGATCTGCTTCCTTAGGACAGCGGTTCAGTCATAATAGCCACTGTAATTTATTTGCTATTGTGTTTTTATTTCAACTATATACTTTGGTTTAAATCTCGTGCCGGGCCTCGTAAAATCAATATGAGTTGGTTACTGTATATACTCTACCGGCCTTTTACTAGAATACTAGAGATCCTAGGCCTACGCACGAATTGGGCTTTATGCACCACACTGACCTAGTGCGTGTTGGTGGATTCGCATTCACTATCGAATTTCTTTTACGAACGTACAACCCGGTCAGAATATCTGTGCACCTCGCTGGAATGCGGCGCCTCTCCCGCTTCCCCTCTCACCTCTCCGCGCACTCCCCGGTGCGACAGAACGGTTAGCATCTTCGTTGCCGATACACGTCCCGATAATAATTTACGTCCGGACGGTATACTAGACGTCCGGTAATGTATATAAGTCCCGATAATTCGATATGACGTCACGAAGTCAGGTGCACAGATATTGTGACCGGGTTGTATGCAGGTTGCCTCACGATATTTTCCTTCACCAAAAAGCCAGTGGTGTGTAAATCCGCACATAAATTCAAATAAACTAGTTATATGGATTATAAATTGTATAGCCCAGTGCCTAAACAAGACATACTCCCTACGAGCTACGTCGTAACGACGTGATTTGGACCATCTGTTTCACATATTTTGAGGTTTCATCAAAACAACATTGTTCACAGTCAGTGATGTGGAACTTCGTGAATGATTCATCAGTTTCTTTTTCAGATTTTATCCATGGTAAATGATGTATGTGTGTATTTTATTTCCGTATCTTTGTTAGTTCCAATTTCGTTCAACTGCAGCGTCAAAGAATTGTGAGGAATAAAGTAACAATCGGCTCATAAAGCAAATGGTTTTATTTGTAAGACTGAGATGATCTTACGCTACATCATTTTATATCAACAAAATCTTTGATTTGCGTTTAATTCAAATGTATGTACTAAGTAAAAGCTTAAAAATAATACTGTTACGCAGTAAGCAGCGCGCGGTACGACGGCTACACCTAATCGCGAGATTTATGGTTTTATGACTCAGGCGGCACCGGCCTTTGTGTCGCGTCTATTGTTTGTTGTTTGTTAGATTTTTTTGTGGTGTTTTTGTAATAATTAGGAACAATAGGGTTTCTCGAACTTTACACTTGTTTACTTTGTCAGTCACAATGGCACCGAATATTCTACAGATTTCTAGAGAACCCTTATTCCGATATAAATAGGGCGATGGTTTTCGTTTGTGCAGTTATCGCGTTTTATACCGGAGCGAAAACATCTCGTGTTCAAGTGCGGTACCAGTGATTGTGAAGTGACTAGTTGTGTGAATATCAGTGCCAGTGTGACGTGTTTGTGCGAACCAGTTGTGTCGTGTGTACTGTGATTTTGTGCAATAAAGTGCAAAGTGAACAATCGGCGTTTTAACTCATTATCCAAGAACCCATCTCGTAACATTTGGTGTCAGAAGTGGGATAATTGAAAATGCCGATTACTCCGTACGACGACGAGACGCCCCGTACACGGAGTCAGCGCCGACAGGAGGAAGCGCGCCGACTAGAGGAGCAGGAGCGCCACCAGGAGGAGGTTGACCAGCGACGCTTCGGAAATAATTCGCTGTTAATGGAAGCCAGCGAGTCCGAAGCAACCAACGACGACTCCAGGAACTCGGAAGCACCTGTTGCGACACCAGCTGCACCTGCTGCGACACCAGCTGCCCCTGCGGCAATTGACATGGCTGCAATGATGTCGATGTTGCAGTCGATGTTTGATCGCAACAAAGAAGAACAGGTTCGTCTACTGGAAGAACAGGCCCGCAACAATGAAAGGCAGACTCGCCAGCTGGAAGAAAAATTGGACCGCAACAGAGAACAGGCTCGCCAGCTTGAAGAAAAATTGGACCGCCAAAAAGAAGATCTGATTTCAAGCTTGCAGACGACTTTGGGCAAAGAAATAAAAGAGGTCAAGGACACGGTCAAGCAGCTTGATACCAGCGTAAAGGAGCACGAATCCCGTATTGTCGAAGCGGAAACACAAATCGCCGATGTGAGGAGGACCTTGAACGTTATCAAGTCTGGAGGCGGAACCGTTGCACCTACAATCTTCTCGCCAGCTTCACAGAAGCTTAAAGTGACGCCTTTCGACGGGACATCATCATGGTCAGCCTACAAAATTCAATTTGACGCTGCCGTTCAAACCAATGGATGGAACAAGGACCAAGCCAAGAACGCCCTCATCATGAGCCTTCGCGATGAAGCTCTGAGTATTCTTGATGCTGTGGGCAAGGAAGTGACCTACGATAAATTAATGGAAATGTTGGAGAGTCGCTACGGTGATGAGCACCTAGAGCGTGTGTACAGAGCGCAGTTAAAGAACAGGGTGCAACGTCGCAACGAAAGTCTTCAGCAGTGGGCTGTCGAAGTGGAGAAACTGTTCCGGAAGGCTTATCAGTCAGCACCATTACCCAACGACGAACATTTGGTGGAAGCATTTTCTAACGGCATAGCAGACTTCGAAGTTAGAACTGCAGTGAAACTCGGGCATCATAAAATCCTAAAGGAAGCTTTGGCCCAAGCCTTGGAAGTGGAAGCTGTACGAAATTCAGCGAGAGATGTTCAACACTTAAGGAAAGTTAAAGAAGCGTCACATCGTACGAGGTTTGGTCCAAGATGCTACAACTGTGAAGAGAGAGGCCATTTATGGCAGAATTGCCCAAAGCCATGCCGAACCAGGGACGATCGACTATTGGAAGAACGGAAGGATCGCAAGGCAACGCATTCACTATGGAGGAATAAACGACCTGCTGAAGAAAGCGGAAAATGGCGAGTGTTATCCGGGCCAGAAAAGCCAAAGATTTTGATTTCACAAGCTCACGATGGGAACAGCTTGATCATCAATGGTGCCATCAATGGAACTTCTTGCAAGCTGACATTGGATACAGGAGCTTCTCGCACTGTCATCAGTTCCCGACTGGCTAAGCGCTTTCTTCCGAACTTCGAAAGCTGCAAAACAGTTCAACTTCTGACAGCGACCGGTCAGCACATATCCGTCCGAGGAGAGAAGCTGGTGCAGTTAAGGTTGGGTGAGAAAACTTTCCAACACAAAGTCATTGTGGCTGATATAGTCGACGATTGCATTCTGGGTCTTGACTTCATGCGAGAACATCATTGTGAGATAGACGTCAACCAAGGAATCTTGAAGTGTGGAAGAGAAGAAATCTTCATGGAAGGCGCCACATCAGGAAAGGTTTATTGTCTGCAGAGAACAGTTCTGCCACCTAGATCGGAGACCATTGTGGCAGTTAGATTACCGCCGAAGTTGGGACATCAACGACGATGTGTGCTAATAGAACAGTCGGAAGGTGATCAACCATGGTTATTGGCCCGAACTCTGGTGAGGACTACTAATACCGCTGTGGTGCGTGTTCTCAACACAAGTAACGAGGAACAACTCATCAAAGGAGGCACCCCAATTGGTACTTGTGAAGAAGTAGACTGGATGCGCAGATGCCAAGAACAACCAAAGGAGAAATACAATTGCGCTGGGAGTTACAACGTGTCAACGCTATTGGAAGATTCCCGTGAAGACCTGTCCGAAAAAGAACGTCTGATGGCAAAGAAGATGCTGCAGCGCTACACTGACATATTTGCTCTCGATGATGCTGTCAACGGGAAGACTGGATTAGTGAAGCACACAATAAATACAGGAAGCGTGCCACCGATACGACAGCGGCCAAGAAGAATACCAGTTGCCAGAGAAAAAGAAGTTGAGTCAATGATCGAAGACATGGCACGCACCGGTGTGATAGAACCGTCATCCAGCCCGTGGTGTTCTCCAGTGGTTCTGGTGAAAAAGAAGGACGGCAGTATGAGGTTTTGCGTTGACTATCGACGACTCAACGACGTAACGAAGAAGGACAGCTACCCTTTGCCGAGAATCGATGACACGTTAGATACACTGACGGGCATGAAGTGGTTCACTACGCTGGACTTGAAGAGCGGATACTGGCAAGTGGAAATAGATCCTAAAGATAAAGAGAAGACCGCATTTTCGACGGGAAAAGGCCTGTGGCAATTCAACGTGATGCCGTTTGGATTGTGCAACGCGCCCGCTACGTTCGAAAGACTAATGGAGTTAGTGCTCGCGGGACTGATTGGAGATGCATGCCTAGTCTATTTGGACGACATCATAATTGTGGGAAAAACCTTCGAAGACCATCTGCAAAACCTGGAACGAGTATTGACTAAGATTCGCGCAGCCAATCTCAAGCTGAGTCCGAAGAAATGTTCCTTCTTCAAGAGGCAAGTGAATTTCCTGGGACATGTGATTTCCGAAGCTGGCGTACAGACGGATCCAGGAAAAGTCAGTGCTGTCAAGGATTGGCCTGTGCCAAAAGACAAGACGGAAGTTAGAGCATTCTTGGGTTTATGCTCCTACTACAGGCGATTCGTGAAGAACTTTGCTGACATAGCCAAGCCGTTGCATAGACTGACTGAGGAAAAACGACCCTTCCTCTGGGATGAAAATTGCGACGCAGCTTTTCAAGAGCTAAAGAAGCGACTTTGTAATACGCCTATTCTTGGCTTCCCGGACACAGAGAACGAGTTCATCGTGGACACTGACGCCAGCAACACCGGCATTGGAGGAGTACTGTCACAAAGGAAAGGAGACCAAGAAGTGGTGATTGCGTATTTCAGCAAATCCCTGTCCAAGCCGGAAAGGAACTACTGTGTGACCAGAAAAGAGTTACTTGCAGTGGTGAAGACATTGCGACATTTTAGCAAGTACCTGCTCGGGCGAAAATTCCATCTGAGGACCGACCACGCTGCTCTTAAGTGGCTACTACAGTTTAAGGATCCCGAAGGCCAAGTGGCAAGATGGATTGAGCAACTACAAGAGTTTGACTTCACCACGGAGCATCGCAGTGGAAAATCTCATGGCAACGCGGACGCACTGTCAAGAAGGCCATGCTCAGAGGACTGCAAGCATTGCTCAAGACATGAGTCGAAAGATTCAGTGCCCGTCAGAATGCTCAAAGCTGACATCGGCGATGAATGGAAAGAAACCCTTCAGGTTGCACAAGAAGAAGACGCCGACATCAAGCCGATTCTTGAATGGATGGAATCAGATGCCCCTAAGCCAGACTGGAGTGCTATCGCTTCAATGAGTGTCACGACAAAGAGCTATTGGGCGCAATGGGATAGTCTGGTGCTTCAGGAGGGAGTACTTTGCCGAAAATGGGAAAATGCTCGTGGCAATCAGTGCCATCTCCAAATGGTTGTACCCAGAGCAAAGATACCTGAAGTTTTGAAGCTGTACCACGAAGGGTTTTCGGGAGGACATCTGGGTGTGAAACGGACACTCTTGAAAATTCGAGAAAGGTTTTACTGGATCAACTGCAGAGATGACGTAGAAGACTGGGTACGGAAATGTACGAGCTGTGCATCAGTGAAAGGTCCGCATACCCGCAGCAGAGGAGCATTAAAGCTGTATAATGTTGGAGCACCATGGGAGCGAATCGCACTGGATGTGGCCGGACCATTTCCTGTGAGTGAAAGTGGCAACAAGTACTTCCTTGTCGTCATGGATTACTTCACCAAGTGGCCGGAAGTCTTCGCAATTCCGAACCAAGAGGCATCGACGATAGCAGACAAATTGGTGCATGAAGTATATTGTCGATTTGGAGTACCATTGGAAATCCACAGTGACCAAGGAAGAAATTTTGAATCTCAGCTGTTTCAAGAGACGTGCCGGTTAATGGGTGCACACAAAACAAGGACAACGTCTTACCACCCGCAATCAGATGGAATGGTGGAGCGATTCAACCAAACTCTGGAGAGGTACCTGGCAAAAGTAGTCGGAAGCAAACAACGGGATTGGGACAAGCATATCCAGCCATTTTTGTTGTCATACCGAAGTGCTGTTCATGAGAGCACAAATGTCACTCCCGCTTTTGCCAATTTTGGACGTGAATTACGGCTACCAGCCGACTTAATAACTGGCATTCCACCGGATTCCCCACAACCCATAACTGAGTACGCCAGTGACCTCCGGAACAAGATGAACGACATCTATGAGCACATTAGAGAGCATGGCCAGCAAGCATCTGAAAGAATGAAGACTCGATACGACAGAAGGGCTAACAATCCTGGGTTCGACGAAGGCTCGATGGTATGGCTGCACAATCCCATACGCAGCAAAGGGAAGTCTCCAAAGCTACAAGCCAAATGGGATGGACCGTACCGAGTGGTGACCAAGATCAACGACGTGACGTTCCGCATACAGAAAGGACCTCGAGGTGCCCCCAAAATAGTTCACGTGGATCGATTGGCGCGATATCACGGATGCAACGATGCTCGGGACGAGCATGTCTTGGGAGGAGGTGGTGTTACGCAGTAAGCAGCGCGCGGTACGACGGCTACACCTAATCGCGAGATTTATGGTTTTATGACTCAGGCGGCACCGGCCTTTGTGTCGCGTCTATTGTTTGTTGTTTGTTAGATTTTTTTGTGGTGTTTTTGTAATAATTAGGAACAATAGGGTTTCTCGAACTTTACACTTGTTTACTTTGTCAGTCACAATGGCACCGAATATTCTACAGATTTCTAGAGAACCCTTATTCCGATATAAATAGGGCGATGGTTTTCGTTTGTGCAGTTATCGCGTTTTATACCGGAGCGAAAACATCTCGTGTTCAAGTGCGGTACCAGTGATTGTGAAGTGACTAGTTGTGTGAATATCAGTGCCAGTGTGACGTGTTTGTGCGAACCAGTTGTGTCGTGTGTACTGTGATTTTGTGCAATAAAGTGCAAAGTGAACAATCGGCGTTTTAACTCATTATCCAAGAACCCATCTCGTAACAATACCTTAAAATAAAATTGTGAGGCGCAACGTAATGAAATGTTCCATGAACAGCCCTACGATTTTTTTCTGAGGTATTCAATTTTAGCTTTGTCTCTGAACAAAAATAATACTTAACTATTCGTAGCCAAGTAAGTCCGTTAAATTTAAAAAGTTTTTAGCATTTTTTATAATTATTATTAGGTAGGTATATACTACGGGACTCATTGCGTACTAAAATTAAGAGATAAATGAATACCTCATCATCCCGACGTCGTCCGAGTTGCATCGATCGTGGTCACAGGTAGACTGATGATGATGAGGTATTTATTTATCTCATAATTTTAGTGAGCGATGAGTCTGGGTAGTATACAGGGTTATTTCTAATCAATTAGCATCCTCTTAGGGGCTTATTCTGTACATCAAAACTAACAACTTTTGTTCTGCGACTTTTGTCAAAATTAAAAAAAACAGCTGTTCCATACATTTTGTCGAGGGTGATATTTTTCTATGGAACGACTTTTTTTTGGAGAATTAATAAAAGTAGTAGAACAAAAGTTTTTAGTTTTGATGTACAGAATATGCCACTGAAAGGATGCTAATTGATTAGAAATAACTCTGTATAATAATAATGTGTTCAAATCGCGAAAGTTTAGTGAACATTATTATTATACAGGGTTATTTCTAATCAATTAGAAAGTTTAAAAACAACATTATTTATAATGTGAGCAAGTACCTGTGTGCCTTTAGTGAGGTTGAGCGTGAACCGGTCTCCCCGGAGCTCGCCGGAGGGCGGAGCGCCGTTGGCCTGGCTCGGGCCTCCGTTCTCGCCCGCGATCTTTTCAGCTGCAACAAACAACACATTCACTTATTGAACTTACTTATCCACTATATATCCGTCCCTTTATTTCATGTCAATGTACAATTATTTTAATTGACCGACGAACCACCTGAGGAGGTACTCAATTCGACGCGTATATTTTTTTTGTTTTTTATGTGTAACCACACATAACTTTTTTAATAATAGTCCGATTTCAATAATTCTTTTTTTATTGGATAGAGTATACTTCGAAATTGGTCTCGTTTAAATTTTATCGAAATCGGCTGAGCCGTTTTTGATAAATCATCAATAATGTGGAAAATGCAACATCGATCCGTGCGAAACATTCTCGAATTCTATACACGGGTGAAGTCGGTCATGCTAATTTTTGGGAAAAATAATTATTACATGTCATATTCACAAGCATTTCACAATATACACATCCTCAAGCTCTGCTTGTAACTCTACATTATCGCATATCGAAAGGGCAGCTTTTACCAAATGGAGCTATGGAGCCAAACCTAAATTGGAGAAAAAAATCCGCTATCCCATACAAAATCGCAACTCAGAATATAACTCGGATAAAATAGATGAAACAACTAATATTTTTTTCGTGACTAAGGAGTCAGTATATACGTAAGTCTTAGCACTTTGCAAAGCGATCCAGTATAAGTAGGTTTATAAAGATGTACATGAATAAATGATGTTTTGGGCCTGACGTATATTTAGCTAATACAATACAATATAACTTTATTGCATACCAAAAAATAACAGTAACAAACAGAGTATTAAAAATGGACTTAAAATTAGGTGGTACAAGTGCGGCCTTATCGCCTTGAGCTATGTCTACCAGACTACCTTTGGATGGACAGAAATCAAATTACAAAAATGTGGTTGGTGGTGGTACAAACTAAGTTTAACATAATGAAAGAAAGTGTTTGAAAACTAGGTTATAGAATACATTTATGCAGAGATTTAGCCTGCCCGATAGCTACAGGCAGCTCATTCCAAAGCAGGACAGATTGCACAATTATTAATCCATTTATTTCAGTCATTACAACCATAGAAAATATAAAATTAGAACTATATAGGATTCAGAATGTCAATAAAAATTAAATTTTAAATAAAACACTTAAAGACAACACAGACAGACACAGTTACATCATAATTTCTGTCCAATAACAATGGCCATCCACTTGTTTTGTATAGGGCAATCTAGTCTATTGAAAATCATCGCCAGGATACTGTTGCGGCTGGCTCGCACTCGCTGTCGTAATGAGGCGACTTTCTTGCGGATAACAGCATGAAAGTCGTCCGTGCGTGCCTCAGCGAACATCAGAGATGCGCTGCACCAGCGAGGCATCCGCATCAGCATCCTGAAGATGTCATTATACTGGACGCGCAGAATGCTGGCAGCCCGACGAGTGTGACTCACCCACAAGCTGCTCGAGTAGAAGGACTGGCAATAAGCCTTAAAGAGGGTAACTTTTACTTCACTCGAGCAACAAGCAAACCGGCGCGCAATCATGTTCCCTCGAACTGCCAGCGCCCTGCGCTCCCTCTCTATATCCTCATCATCAGAGAGATCCTCTGAAACCAGGTGCCCCAAGTATTTAAATCTCGTCACCACCTGCAGGGCCACACCGCTGAGTATAATTGGCGGAATAATGAACAATGAAGGATTTCGTGTAGGAAAGATTGGTATGGGAAGAGTGGATTTTGAGTTTCAAGGCACGGGAAGATCTCTAAGTACCAGAATGAACAGAACAAATTCGAAGCGTTCTTTGAGATAGGATTTGAATTGCCCTTTGATAAAAATTTTTTGAGAACGTTTATCAAAACAGACGGTATTTAAAACGAATACCTACTTGACAAAACTACTTGAAGATACATTTTAAGGTCAAAGAAAGTAACCTGTGACTAACGTGTTGAAATGCCTATTGTATTGTAATCAAAAGCAGAGAACACAACAATACTCACACGCTTTGATTACAATCGACATGTATTGTTATAAAGACTTGTACTTATGTAGCTCAAATTTTTATGACTCAGTTGATTCGAGCAAATGTCAATAGAGTCACAATCGTGCAAAAAAAGTGTCCGAGGCAAAACTCTGCCCAAGCTATGTAGTGGGCAGGCTTTATAGTTAGTCGTAAGGGCATTGCAAGCCGACTACTACGCCGCGCGATGCCAAAGTGCTCGGTTACAAGCACTAATTAGATGACATAACGCCGAGATTCGAAAAAACAGGTCATTATGAATTATTTAATGTGAATATCTAAGTCGGTATGTATGACGGCGCTCGGACATTTATTTACTACTTTCACTTAGGGACTGTGGCTCTGTAGATATTTGCTCGGAGCTCAGTTGTCATAAAATTTCCTCGTCATTTCTACGTATAGTGTAAAATATGACATGAGAAGATCCATACACGAAACGAAGTTATATAATTCAAAGGACTAGTACAGGCAGCTGCACGTAAGTCTAGCACTGAGGGTAGTGTGGAGGGGATGGCTGCGCAGGTTCAATCTTGATTCGCATAATTTGTTTAGCTATAATATCCTTACATAGTATAAAATAAAGTCGCTATTTTTGTCTGTTTGTTTGTCTGTATAATTAAATCTTTAAAACTACGCAACGGATTTTGATGCGTTTTTTTTTAATGGATAGAGTGATTCAAGAGGAATATAATAATATTTATATAATTATATGTATAATACACCTGTGCGAAGCCGGAGCGGGTCGTCTAGTTAAAAATAAAATAAAACCATATTTTTGCATGGTTTCGTATAAAAATGACCTAATAGTAAATATAGACTACTGAATAGCCGATTTGTTTCTGGCACTCGCCGGCCGCTACCACGGCTATGACTATGAAACATTATGCGCATCTAATATTATGAATACACAATTTTATAACAAGATATGTATGCAGAATAACTTTAGGACAAACAATATTGGGCGAATGAATAGGACACCGGCTACGCACGGTGACCGCCATACTAAACCCATGCGCAGCCATCCCCTCCACACTTCCCTCAGCGTTACACTTACATGCTGCGACCTGTATAGACCGAATCAAAATTCTTCGCGGCTGTGAATTTGCTACAAACAGGCATTTTACATTTACACTACATTTTACTACATTTTCTTGAGGCTGATCTAAAATAAATAAATTATCGAATCTGCCTTCTGCACGTCGAAGTCTTAATTAACAACCAAATATAGCGGCACCCAGTGCAAGTTCTTTCAATTATACAAACTCGCGTGTCTAATAGGCTAAATGATTTAACGCCATGTCATTCATAATCATCATCAATAGGACGTCCACCTGTACATGTACATACGCCGCCTCGATGGAGACTATGGATCTCCAATAAGACCGAATGGAGGCGGCTTGCATCCAGCCCAATCCTGCGGTCTTGATGCGGTCGTCTATCCAACTCGTGGGTACACTGTGCATGTACACGATACGTAGTTTCCACTCGAGAGCTTTTCGACCCCATAGGTCATCAGTTCTCCGTTCTATGTGAACTGTTTACTGCCATTTCAACTTGCCAATCACCTGGGCTATGTAGGTAAATTCGGTTCTTCTACGGATCTCCTTAAATCCAAAATTCTGATTCGATCTCGCAGAGAGACTCCGAGCATAGCAGTCTCCACAACTCGTTGGGCTATTTGGTGCTTATTAATAAGAGACCACCGTTGTATAAGCCGAATCATACAAGTCGGCGGATGTGAGGTTAGCTACAAGCTTCGCAATATCCAATCCTGACTGAAGCTCACATAAAGCTGCGCGTTGATTGGGTTTCGCGCTACTTGTAGCTAACTTCACATCCGCTGACTTGCATGATTCGGCCTACACCTATTGAGTCAAATATATTTATTTATCCTAATAAATTCAAAAATATTTCAAAAAATCGGCCTATACCTACTAGAGTATATGCAAAAAGAGAAAGGTTTACTGTGAATAAGATGTTAATCAGCAGTCAGCAATCAGCAGGTACCGACTATACTTGATAGACGCGAGTACTGATGAAAACCGAATCGGTGTCTACCAAGTATCACACTTTGAGTTGTACAGGTAGCGGCCTGTACTAGCAATGACAGAGCAGTGTTGTCAACGTAACAAAATTACTAAAATGGCACACGGGCGACCTCACCTACGACGCTTCTCTTTTTGCACAAACTCTACCTATTCTAATTAAATACCTATCAAATATTGCACCTAGTGCAAGTTCACTCAACTATACAAACTCGCGTGGCTAACTGGCTAAACGATTAACGCCATGTAACAGTTAATTAATAGTATTTTTCAACGCTTTTACTTTGGCCGTCGAGCGGCTGGTATTTATGCAATGCAGTACAAATTGTTCTGTAACTATAATGGCTGTCTGGTTTCCTTATGGGCGCTACACATGATATTGTGCGGTAATTGTTTAAGGGCCAATGAATTCCATTCCATGGAACGGATGGCCACGGTAATGATATAGATGGCCGATGGAGCTGTAAAGTTTTGGAATAGAGAACACGTACCGGCAAACGCAGCGTAGGACGTCCACCAACTAGGTGGGCAGACGAAATAATTAAAACGCCTTATACACGGTCGGAACCAACCGCCGACCACCGCGTCCTTGGTCAGGTTGATGTTAAAATGGACAGTGTAGAAGTCGGTTGATCCGATCAATATTTGGTTTATGCCAACGGCCTTGGTCGAGAGTGTATCGCATGGGGTGTTTTGTGCATTGTCAGTAACACAGTCCTGAGACCTTTTCCCAGGAGTAGGAGAGTATACTTAGGTGAAAAAAAAAAGAAAAAAAAAGGTAACTTTACCTCTCATCCTCCTAGCTTGCAGCACGGGGTTCTCATACTGCGTCCGCCTGTTGATATGGTCCACATAGTAGGACCCGTATCGCTCGTCAGTCACCCTCTCCCAGCCATATGGAAGCTCGTCTTCTCCGCATTCACCGAGGGAATGTTTCCGGACTCGTGCGAGACGGGGGTCCAGCCAGTGGGAGGTGCCTGTGTTGTTGCTGGAAATGATGTTCATTTAAAATACTAGTAACCCAAGAAGGGATTTCAGGATTTACTAAAGCGCGGCTGATTAACATTTTGACTGCCTCGGTGGCTCAGTGGTTAGTAAACCTGACTTCTGGATCACAGAGGCGTGGGTTCAATCCCCACCAAGCAAGCATTTATGTGATAAACATAGGTGTTTGCTCTGTGTCTAGGTGTTATTTAGGTATTATCTATATAAGCATCACCCTTCGTGGGTAGGCCTATGTCTTACAGTAGACTATTAAAAAGGCTGGTACAGTATATAATATAAGCATGTATTTAAAATATGTATATGTAGAATATCTGTCTCTGACAGCCATATCACAAGCTATGCTTAGTTTGGGGTCAGAGACCGTGTGTAAGATGTCCCCCAATATTTATATTTACTTATACAGGGGAATACAAGTAAATCCTTATTTAGCATCATGGGCTCCCCTACTGCAGAGCTTAAGGTTTAGAAGGCGGGTAGACTCCTCAAAAGCAGAGAAGCGTAAATTCATTTCTTTAATAGAATTGCAGACTGCAAACTGCTCAAACTGCTTTCTCGCATGTATCACTGAAGGAAATCATGCGAGACAGCAGACGCCATACATCCCCCTTACAGCCTGTACCATCACAAACCAACGCTGACGCCAACACACCACTACCTCTGCCACATAGTGATCTTTCATTGGAATAGGTTCCCAGAGGATGTCATTTCAGCAAGAACTACAAAACATTTCAAGCCCCATCCACTCTCCCGAGTGACTTGGCCATAATTAACAACTCTTGGCTTAGTCGATTATCATGGCCAGTTCAATTTTATTGAAGAAAAACTGTTTGCAAGGCTAATTCTAAGTAAAGAAATTTTCATATGTTTCATAGGGCATTCCATACAACATTATTGCCCTGCCATAGCCCTCGAGAGTGTGTTAAGGTAATAATGACTTGTTTTACGTTGAGATTGTATGACATGTAATTGGTCATTTTCGAGCAGGTGGTATGAAAAATAAAATAAATATTGATTGCTTTTCAATTTTTATAATTTTTTACATTAATATTATGACAATGAGAATCCTAAATAAAGGGGTTAAACCATCATACATGTCTGTTTACACCATGAATGCATTAGCTTCATTACAGCAGGTGTTATATAAAAATAGATCACTTTGTAAACAAGACTCAGATTATGAGATACATCCATTCAGTTGAGACATGTCCTAGTTTGAACATTGCATCACGAAAGGAAATTAATGGAGTAGAACAAGTGGCTAGGGATTGGTTATTTATGTGCTACACAGATGGTAATCCAGATTGAATAACTAATTTTTTTATTATAGGTACATATACGAGCATGGCAGCGCTCATAGCATAGATTGACTAAATGTTCCTTAGCTACTGCTGAAGTCAAGCAACATTTGCCACAGTCAGTCTCTGGATGGGTGACTGCAAGTGGCATTTAAAACAATGAGAACTGCCCTGGCTCAGTTGTCTGAACAGACATAAATAAATGAACATGGTCTTATTAACTGCGTAACTGGATGGTGAAATATTTTAGCTATTTGAAGCTTATCATGATAACTGCACTGTACTGTACCAGCCTTTTTAATAGTCCACCGCAGGACATAGGCCTCCCACGAAGGGTGATTGGGCCATATCCACCTCACTGGCCCAGTGAGGGTTGGTGGATTTATATAAGCCATCGAATTTCTTCTACGGACATATGCAGGTTGCCTCACTATTTTTCCTTCACCGAAAAGCCAGTGGTGTGAAAATCCGTACACAGGTATATTCCAAAGAACTCATTGGTACGGGGGACCGGGATTTGAACCCACAACATCACGATTGTAAGGTTGGAGTCACTACCACTAGACCACCACGGCTTTTATCATGATAAAGATATAAATAATTAACTATCTGCAATAGTAGCCAAGTTTTGACTATGTATTTTTGTGTATTATAGTTATGTTAAGAAGCTAGGTTTTTGTATCTAAAATGCTTTACCAAATTAGGCCCAACTCCTAAATAATGTACAACTGACACTATTTGATATTATTATGAACCAATCTGATAATTGAATCTGTTTAATTATATACTTAGCTATCTACTATGAAAAATATGTTTGATATTTTAATTTCATGTTTCTAAGCAAGTAATAAGGTTTGAGTGAGCAGGTACCTCAATTAAAGGATCAATTAGGAAGGTTATAGAGTGAGTCACAAAGACTCGTTCAGACTTGAACCAAGACTAGATTGAGGTCAATAGCATTTATCTAATTTACACAACTTACTCAATAAAATAGACTTCTCCTGATGGCGTGTAGGCCTTTTCCCACATCGGAGGCAAAGGCCCTAGATTATATTCATCCTCATCTTCTCTTTTTCTTTCTGGATCTCTGACACCAACAACTGAACCACCAACGGTGCCCGCAGTACCAGAACTATGAGTAGATATCCCAGCTGATGATAGTCTGTCTGAGTCCACAGAACTTTGAGCCATTTTAAACTGTTCAAACAATCAAAACACCATCACTTCAAATCACTTGCACTTTTCTGTCTATTGTAACTTTCCCGCTCCTAAAAGTTTATCTAAGTTTCAAACTTGGAATGTTTATCAAAGACACTGGCCGTTTTTTTTATCATCCTCTCGAATTTACTCATCGGCATGGTATTCCATGAGCGCAAAACAATACCAGCCAGCTCGAGACCGCTTATGAGTCATTTTGAGTTTGTTTCTACACAATCTTAATGTCTCATGTATTTTTTACCTGCGTTGCGGTTTCCACGTTACGAATAACAGGATTTATGATTAGTTGCGAGCTGGCTGCGTTCACAATCACACCACAACGCTTTCATTAGCAATACAATGCAATGATATGCATCGCAGGTGCATCGTAACGAACTTCTACGGCAATTATAACACGCTATCACACTAGTAGATACACTATAATTATAACGGTAAATTATCACAAGATGAGTTCCATTTTTGTTGCATGTAAATAAGCTAGGCGTTCACTTTCTCACAAACAAGTAAAATTACGATTTTGAAAGTGGATGCAACAAGTGTAGGCACACAACTATAAAGCAGCTGTTTGTTTATACGACACCGTATCACATTCCACTACCACTTTATTAATTATGGTTGCGTCTCGTAATTAAATTACTGTTACGACTTTTTTCTGGTATGGTACTTGTTATTATTTTTCGATTATTTTGTTATACTCGAGTATGTATTAGATTGGAAAAACGAATTTTCTGTGGCAAAAACACACAAACTCACTCAACACGACGGGCATTTTTTTTTAATCTTTCGTTGAGAAACTTGAGATGAGCTTGATAGGAATATCTCTGCAGCTGTGGAGATCGACCACATCGAAATTAATTACAATAAAATGATAGGTACGTAAATCGTGATATTTGTGAGCGGATGTGAAACATCTACCTGTGCTGTGTAGTGACTTATACGTGAATGATATATGTGTATAAAACTATTATAATATATTTAACTCATTAATATAACTTTAAGTAATTTCGTTATAACGCAATTTCATAAGGTCAAAAGTTACTTACTATAAATTACAAACCATTTTAAGATACTACGTATCTTAAAAAAATAATCCGGATTATGATCCAATTTGATTTTTTTCAACTTTATTTCAATAATTATCTACTCAATACCTACCTAATGTAATAATGAAGTATTGTCGAAAACAAAGTAGTAAGAATTGAAAAATCGATGATGTATTTCATCGATACGTACTCATCCCTAAGTAAGAATAAAAAAAAACAACTGTCAAAAAGTTTTCCTACTCTGCAATAGATGGCACTATTCTGTCGTCAGTTATTGAACTTTTAAAATAGTATGACTACTACACGACAGATGGCATAATGATTTACTTCCCGCGGTATGGATCATAGCTACGAGTATAACTATAAATATTAAGCAGCAGGATTATTTCAAAATCGTTACAAGTTTACTTTATTTTTAATATTATGCCATCATACTAGCTTCATAAACCAAATAAATAATGTCGAACTCTTGCGATTAATACAGTTTATATAATTATTTTTAACATCTCGTATGATACCTACTACTATCGCATTTTACTTTTTGTCATTGTCTAGTAGGTAAGTACCTGCCTAGTAGAGAAGGACCTAGAAAGAAAATTTTGAATAACTCTACTCTTAGCAGCGCTAAACACTATATTTTGAAACTAAGGGTAGAGTAGATACCTAAATAATATAGATACCAATTAAGTACCTACCTATTTATATTAGTTAAAATTACTGAGCATTTAATGAAATCACGATAAAATATGTTCTATTTATATTTATACCTACTATGTAGTGATGAGAGAATTAACTTTTATTACCAACAATTTGGTAGGTATTAAACAAATAAATGCGTTAACCACATACTGCCTAATAGACTAATTAAATATAAATTTAAGACCGCAGGAACGCGCTGGATGCAGGCCGCTTCGAACCGGCTTTTTGGAAATCCATAGTGGAGGCCTATGTCCAGCAGTAGTTGTCCTGCGGCTGATGGATGGTGGATGGAAAATGTACCCACTTTTAACAAACGCTGAATGTTTAACCACTTTCAATTAGTCCTAGCCATGTTAGAGACTTTTCAGCGGTTACAACTCGGGGCTCACTATCCGACCTCACGAATTGACTTTTTTATTAGGTACAGATAGGTTTGCGTTTGACCACATCCTAAGCAAAGCAAGGTAAGCAGATATGCGGTATAAGGTAGCAAGTATAGGCCGAATCAAACGTGTTGGCGGCTGCGATGTTAGCTACAAACTGCGGATAGCCAGGGCCGGATCTACCATCTGGCTTTTTGCACAGAACAGCTTGCCTTCTCTCTCTTCTGTGGCTATTTGGGCTTCAGCCCAGGGCCCCGTAGATTCCAGGGACCCCTTAAGTCAGATCGATAAATTTATTAAATTAAACGGATGGTAAGGTTTTTGCAGCCTTGGGTGGGAATCCTGCGATTAATAAAACCTATTTAATTCAAGTTTACAATCAGGTCTTGGTACTTCGAACTGATAGTTAAAATGATTGGCAGACATTGCATAGGTATTCATTCGATTTCGATTGTACTCAGATGTTTCCCTCTCAGAATCTGTCTCTTTCTACCTTCCTATATCCTATACTTTGAGTACCTACCTAATTAGGTGGGCTCTAAGTAGTATTAGCCCAGGGCCCCCTAAACTCACAGTCCGGCCCTGCCGATAACCCAATCCTGACTGAAGCTCACCGATTAATTCGGCATATAGTACACAAAGTGATTCCTGATGATACTTAGACGTCATTTTAATGACTCAATCATAATCATCAGCTTTTAGGATGTTCACTGCTGGATAAAATAGGTACTTAAGTTTATATAGGCCGGGTGGGAGGCCCTGGTGTCAAAGTTTTAAATCCACTGTAACTACTGTAAGGCCTCTGACATTACTAAACAGTTTTAAAACAACCGGGACCTACAATTTAGCCTGTTGTTCGAGCAGTAGTAACAATTATAGTATCCACGGCAGCGCTCAGTTGCAAATGACACCGGCGGTTACCCGTCCGAAGACTGGCCGTGCTGAACGTTGCTCAACTTCGGTGATCGCTAAGAAACACATACAAATGCTATTAGCGATATTACTGCTGCTATTACCAACTACTAATAAAAGAAAATACTAAAATGACGTACCTATTAAGCATCACAAAGTTTTTAGGCGCGGTTTTTATCAGATCGTGTCGGTGAAAGAAAACATCATGAGGCAACCTGTATACTTACATAATAATAAGAATTTCGATGTCATACATATGTGAATCCACAAACGCGCACTGGGCCAGCGTGATGAATATGGTGAACTAATCACCCATTGTGGGTTGGTCTATGTCCATCAGTGGACTATTTATACGGCCGGTACAGTATAGTGTCTCCACTTTAGGAGTGGACGTCAGCTGTGCCACGGCAATGATATCTTTACTGTGGCTGTGCTTACTGGTACCTACAGTCTCCATTTGAGACTTATAATTTCTCTCGGAATTCGTCACTTCAGAGAAAACAATTAGAATCATTTCCCATTGTAATACCCTGTGGTAATACCTTCTTCCTTTCTGTATTTAGGTATGTATGCATGTATCTACCTATCTTTGGATGCCTTTCCAGGTATTTTGACAAAGGCGTAGTTTGTGAAGATTGGTTTCGTAGAGTTACGACGTTAGAAGCTTTGAAAGCTTTGCTCTACATGAACTCCTTTAACTTTTTAACATTATTAGTTCCTACTTAGATTTTACCCTGAAAGTGAAATAAACTATATGTTATGTAGGAAAAATTATCTTTTAACCACACAACATTCATGAAAAAAACCTCCATAAAATAATTCATCACTACATGATAAATTTCAAGCAATAAATTCTCGGCATAATCTACGTCCGAATGGTAAGAATACCTACCGACAAATTCCATCACGTAGCCACCCACTCATCGCAATGACTCCCACCATCCTTCCAGGACATGATTCAGAACATCCAGATATTTTACCCATCCGCGAAAACGGTCGCATGACATTATGACAAATCCAAAATACATCGTTACCTACCCAGCTTTCCACCCGTGCCATCTAAATTTTATATTAAAAGCACGTGAAACGATCTTAGTTACGTATGCTCGGTGGCCGGGAGCGCAGACTTGCGATAAAAATTCCAACAGCACAAATACAGGCTTATAAACTCGTTAAAATTACATAATCTGACACTTTTGTTGTGATAGCGTAGAGCTCGATTGACGCTTCGCTTCCCGCGCTTTCCGCCGCCATCTTGTTTCGCTGAACTTTTTTCGAGTTCCGGAAGTAAGTGAAAAGGAGTTTTGTTTATACTTTTTTTTTTGTTACAGTGTTGTGTTTGTGTTTTATTATTATATTTATACAGCATCGATTAAGGTAAGAGGTGTGTTTAAGATAATAAATCGAATGAGCTGTTGGCCTGTACGTTTTAGAAGTCATTTAAATCGTTTATTCGGACGTTCAGCTAATTATTATCATTGCGATAGTATTAAATTGAGCTTGGCAGGACGCTAGATCTCGAGTAATATTAAACGAGCAGAATCCAGAATGTCATGACGTGATGTAATCGGTTAGCGAAATCTCGCTATTTTGGGATTATCGTTATTTTAAAATGTAACACTCGCGATTTTTCGTGTAGGACGATATTTTCTAAAAATATTGACGCCATTCATGCTACAAATTATTTTAATACAGAAAACATCTGCATGTTTTATATTTGATAACAGATGTAAAATATAAAAAAAGAAAACTCTTAACAACCTAAAGACATAAATACTCTCGATAGGTTTAGAATTTGATACTTTCTAACTAAATCTTATTATCTAGGTAATTAGGTATATAAGTAGTTGTTGGATCTGTTAACTTTCTTTCTACAACTTCTAGAGAATTTTATGTGATATCTTTACGGTCTCTACCAGTAATAAAATTAAATACCTATAGGTAGGTAAATATAGACATTGTTTAGTTAAGGGATGAAAGAGATGAAATTCGTGACAAAATACGAATTATGAAAATTGCATTTTTGGCGTTTAAATAAATAAATTATTTATCGCGTCTTAACATTCGAAAATAAGACACCTTATATCTAGTTTAAATTTTGAATTTGATTAAAATCTCACCAAAGATTAAGGATATGTCGTTATTTAACATTTGTGACGAGTACGACTACGGATTCTAAGGTTATTAATTTGATTGAGACAGTAAATAATTAAAAGATACCTACGTAATACAACCTCCGTGGAAAACATTTGGGGACTTTTTTTATGTGAGGTCCAAGATTCAGAAAGTATCGTAGAGGATGATGAAACCTTTGTATCTACCTGCTTATTATTTCGTTTTCTTGTTTTCGGCCAATGGGTATTTATGTAGGGTTTCTTATCAACTAGAAATTAGATGTATAGATAAAATAATAACGTGTATAAATACAGTAGAGCTACGAAACAAATAAAAGTAGTAACGCGAATAGATTCTATTGTGATTTTACGCATGGTTAAAGAAGCTTAAAAATTAATTAACTTTTATTTTACTAGTCAACTAGTGGTTAGTCCAGGCTGGACTAGAAATCTACGATTTTTTTTTCTTTACTATAAATACTTTTGATTTATACACGTAAACCTTTCTTTTGCATCATTCTGGCCATTGATGTAATCCGTTTTAAAATTCGTTGCATAGTTTTAAGATTGAAAATATACATAAGGGCGGCAATAAGCGACGGTGTTTTATTCTGTGTAGTTTTACTATTTTCTGTAACACAAATATAACAAAATATTAATAGTTCCAGCAAGACACAGTATAATTAAATCACAACACTAATGCAGTGTTACGTTATAACGTTATTTACGGCACTTCTGTCTGGTTCCTTAATTAATTAAGGCGGGAACTGGGGCAAGGATAGTTTTAGGGTTGGCAACCTTGTTCTATCTAGAAAGATAATAAGTATTAGGTATACTGTTAGATCATTATAGAAGAAGAAAGTAACCAGGTACTTACTAGTTAGAAAGTATACCTACCTACAAACAGACAGAGCGCTGATTTTGTATGTAAGCTACATATACCTATAATCTCCGGTATCACTACACCTATTTGAAATGTAGAATGTGGAACGCTTTGCCTGGGTCTGTCTCCCGCTAAAGTATAACGAGGTTGTCTTCAAATCCCTAGTAAATAGGTATCTCCCTGGTAAGCGTGCTACACCCTAAACCGCATATCTGCTTAACATCAGGCAGTATGTAGTCAAACTCAAACCTCTACGAAATAACAAAAAAAAACAACTTGGTGCTTTCTACAGGCTAACAGTTAAATTAAATTATTTTATTGAGATTGAAAAACGATTTTTCAAACATTTACATCCATCTCACATTAATTAAATCAGATTCAAAAAACTAATTAGAAAATCATTAAATTAGTAAAGATATCAATAAAAATAAAATTAAAATTTAAAATTAGTCAAAAAAATTTAGTTAGACCTTCAGTTAGACCGTCAGTTAGACCGTCAGTTAGACCGTCAGTTAGACCATCAGTTAGGCTGTCAGTTAGACTATCTCTTCTCCTGATGAAGAGATATTGCTCTTCAGTGGGACTGTTCCATACAGAGCTGAAACAGCAATTAGACATTATTATCTTCTGTCTATTCATTGTACGTTAGGATAACTTGTTGTGTCTAAATAATTTTGTAACACCCTATTGTAGTCAGTTTAGAGCAAATACGATATCTTTATCGTTAGAAATGTATTCTAAAACAATTATAGAGCATCAATAGATGACCTATAACTGTGCAATCCTATTAAAAATCTAATTTTAATAACTTAGTTTGACTAAAGTTGAATGCTGTTTTTAGGGATCACTGAAGTAATCCAACGGATCGCCGCAATACCCCTATAGATATATACCCTATATATATATACCCTATATATATATACCCTATATTTACAGTTTCAGTCTTCAGATAGATGGTCAAGGGTGGCATTTAAAACAGAAGGATACCAATGTCTGTCGTGTGGTCCCGGTTTATAGAGTATACTTCGAAATTGATCCCATTTAAATTTTATCGAGATTGGCTGAGCCATTTTTGATAAATCAACAAACATGTGAAAAATGCGACATCGATCCGTGCGAAATATACGCGAATTCTGTACCTACACGGGTGAAGTCGGTCATGCTATTTTTTGCAAAAAATAATTATTGTACTAAAAGAATGTTTGCCTTAGTTTTTCACAGATTTCCACAGAGCTAAAAATGCTCTACATAAAATGAATAACCCTAAGTTCGTCGTTCACAGACCACGAAATCGTACATTTCCCCGAATTTTACAGCAATAAATATTATACCGTTTCACGAGCGGGCGACGACAATGTGTTCGAACCGTTCTTTCGTAATGTTGCCATGGTGATGGAGAAATGGCGAACGGCTGTCGAGCTACTATCTCTTGTGGATTTGATGATAGAGGAATCCCAATTAAGCCGGCGAAGATTAAGTGGCAAACGGGGATCAACAGCTCTAGCACGGAAAATTAATATTTTGTTTTGGCTTTTTGCCGTTTCTTCTTCTTAGATATTAGTGAAAATAGTGTGTAGGTACCAACAAGCATGATGATTGGGTAAAAAACATTATTAAAATAGTCCGTTAGTTAGATGGTTAAAAAATATTTCACACGTATTTTTTTTATTTTGTCAATCAAACAATCAATTAGGTACCAAGATAAACCTTGCCAAAGTTTGGGTGTGGGGCTTGTGACGTCCGCGTCACTAGTGCTACGTAGTCTGTACATTTGTATAGCACTCGTGACGTCACGTGGAACTTTAACAAGCTATATCTTCGTCAATCTTTGTTTGATTGACAAAAGAAAAAAAATACGTGTCTAATTTTCTTTTAGTCATAATGCCTATTGATATAATAAATATTCAAGCCTACTTCAAATATCGATTAAACTACTCTAAATTTGGCTGCCAATTGCCAATATCTGTGGCCAATACAGGCCAAATCAACATTCCAAATTTTGAATTTGCTACTTCCCAATGACTCGCCTCTAGTTCACAAACGCTAAGACGTTTGATTTGGTCTGTACTAAGTTACTCTAAAGAGTGTATTTTATTTCAATTGTAATTCTTTAAATTCAAATGTAATTTCTACCCCTTCTTCAACAAATAAACATAGTCACTTCAGTTAGTAAGTAGTAGGTAGTTAGTAATTCTATGCACAAGTGGCCAAAGAGTATATTATTATAGATGCACTTGGCTAATAAAAACAAAACATTAACATTATTGTACTATGTACGCGTACATAAATATTGCACGCCCGAAGAGGGCAGAACTGTGTTACTATATGAAAATTATTTATAAGACCTTTGTACCAGTTTTATGCAATAAATGATTTCTGATTCTGATTCTGATACTTCTTCACTGTAGAAATTCCCTTCTCGTTATTTTATTTTCCCATTTGATTAACATTGACAATAATAATAAATAATTAACAAAACGGTTGACTCTAGTGCAGCTTATTAACCCATGAATTATAATAGAATCTAAGTAGTCAAGACTAGGTATCAAAATATAATGGTAAGTATTTGGTGAATCATAAGCACAATCTTCTTTATCTGCTATTATTAAAGAATTTCATGATACTCAAAAAGGAATGTATCCCATCTGGCCCGGTGACTTGGCCCGGCGCCGGGCCACATGGGAAAGAAAAGTTTTAACTGGCCCGGTGATATATTAACCGGGCCAGATGACACAAATCAAGTGCCATCGTCCCCGGTAAGGGGAGAAAATAGGATACGCCTCGTAATTTGTGAAATACGGCTTTTTATTTTAATTAGTGATTGACATATCTGAAAAACTTTTCAGATATGTCAATCACTAATTTTAAAAGGTGCATACATTGACGAACGATAAAAAGCGTCATTATCGTCGTGAATAATAAATAAATTATCGTATTGTATTGTTAAATGAACGTTCCTTGCATTTAATTCATAGAAAAGTAGGTATCTAGTCAAGATAATTTTCGGCACAATAATTGCATTATGGCAAGTTGCCAGCGGCCACCGGAGTCGCGAGGTAGCAAGGAAACTGGAAAAACAACCGGTCAAGTGCGAGTCGGACTCGCGCACGAAGGGTTCCGTACCGAATGGAAACCCCTCTTAAATATTTATTTTATTTTAATTATTTATTTTTGAAGTGAATATTTCAAGCATCTGCCTGTCACCGTTATAAATGTCGAGCGAAAAACGGCTGAAAATTCAGGTTTGTTGTATGGGAGCCCCCTTAATTTTTTTTCTGTTTGTAGTATTTGTTGTTATAGCGACAACCGAAATACATCATCTATGAAAACTTCAACGTTATAGCTATACCGTTCATGAGATACAGTACAGCCCGGTGACAGACAGACAGACGGACAGCGGAGTCTTAGTAATAGGGTCCCGTTTTTACCCTATGGATACGGAACCCTAAAAAAATAACTGTGTGCATGCAAGCAAGATGACTGTGGGCAGTTTTTCCAAATTTATTGCGGCAGTCAGTTAATAAAGCAGAATACATTGTAGTAGGTATTCTTGATTATACAGTACAATGTAGTAAGTCACCGGAATGGACGACGTGTCTTCATTCATCACGTGAATAACTCTAGCTCGTATTAAAACTTCTGAAGACTATTCCTGAGTCAATTCAGACGAAGAATGGAGTGCTTTGGCTTCCTTTCATCTTTAAGCAAATGTTTTGAGTAAACTTTTCTGTTTTACTGTATTATAGACAAAATAAACGGCCAAGTGGTAACCAGCCAGTTCCGTACTATATAGAAGACCCCCTCAATGTATTTTATTTTAAATTTTAATTTTTCAAACAACTAAACATTCTGTGAATATTTCAAGCATCTACCTGATGCCGTTATTAATATCGAGCAAAAAACACGTTTCTTCTATGAGAGCCCCCCCCTTAAATATTTAGTATTTTAATTTAATGATTTATTTCTGAAGTAAACATTTGACTTAATATTTTGTGAAAATTTCAAGCATCAACCATTCACCGGTATTAATATCGAGCGAAAAACGGCTAAAAAGTCATGTTTGTTAAATGGGAGCCCCCCTTAAATATTGATTTTGTTCTGTTTTTAGTATTTGTTGTTATAGCGGCAACAGAAATACATCATCTGTGAAAATTTCAGCTTTCTAGCAGTCACGGTTCATGGGATGCCCGGCCCGGTGACAGACAGAAAGACAGGCGGACAGCGGAGTCTTAGTAATAGGGTCCCTTTTTTAACCTTTGGGTACGGAACCCTAATAAAAAGCATCGATACGCCCATGCACTTTTATTCATAGTCATTGTTTTAGGAATAGGACGTCCATTTCTGGACATAGGCCTTTATAGATCTCTATTATTGGAAATCTATTGGAAGGGACGTCCTACGCTGCGCTTGCTTACTTTTATACTCCATAGTATTACGGGTGGAATAAGCCCTCGGTGTAAT
Source organism: Hypomecis atomaria (assembly GCA_964007245.1). Taxonomy (NCBI): domain Eukaryota; kingdom Metazoa; phylum Arthropoda; class Insecta; order Lepidoptera; family Geometridae; genus Hypomecis; species Hypomecis atomaria. The sequence goes on from OZ023305.1 coordinate 4,005,501, forward strand.
ATGCCCTTACCACTGCTATTACCTATATAATTTACCTACCAATACACGCGCCTTTATCGGTAACTTTGGTTCTTTCAGGCAGCACAGTCGGTAGGCAAGTTCGTTTCTTTGGTTTCTTTAGAATACAAAGACCGAAATCTCGTTAAAAAATTGATCATAATTCTCTCTCTTCCTGGCTATGTATCCCACATGGTGATGGGGTCAGCTTTCCTCACTTTTCTCCTCCACTTCGCTCGATCTTCGACATCGTCTTCGGAAACACTGCACTCTCTCATGTCCCTCAGCACTACATCCCTCCATCTTGTTTTCGGTCTGCCTATGGTTCTTCGACCCGGGATAGAAAGTTTCAGAGCGAAGTTGCCTACGTAGTCCGGTGGTCTTCTTTTAACGTGGCCATACCATCTCAGCCTACTCTCCTGCATCTTGTCGACAATGTCGCGTACGCCAAGACTGCCTCGCACGTACTCGTTGCGGATTTTGTCGAGTCTGGTGACGCCGCACATCCACCTCAGCATCTTCATTTCGGCAACTTGGATGGTATGGACGTTCCTTTGAGTAGCAGCCCATGTTTCACTGCCGTACAAGAGAACTGGTCTTATCATGGTCTTATAAATCAAGCCTTTCAGCTTGACCGAAAAAATTGATCATAATTATCATCATCATTTCAGCTAAATAAGATTTTCACTGCTGAATATATAATATATTATGCCTAGGTGTCCAATACGTAATACTGGTTCGAAGCGGCGCAACGGTGTTATACGGAGTATCTACTAGTAGTTCTCCGAACAGTAAATCTCGCATCTGTTTTACTTCATCCTGATACCTATATCTCAACTCTCGCCGATTTCGGTCATACTCGAAAATCTTGTTAGGATTTAAATGTTAAACGGTCTTGGCAAATAGTATATCGGTTAGTATATTAAAAAAAAAACAACTTAATTCATAAATTAGTACCCACAAACATGGATAGTGCAGCCATAGCCATGCAAACTAGGTGAGTACACACCTGTGTTTTGATGGATAGCCTTCCCTAGAGTGAAGCTTGATGTGGTATGTACCTACATATGATCAAGTACAATAATAGATATTTACAACTAATCAAAGTAATGTCTTAGTTTTACATTTTAGCAAATTTATTAATGTATTCATAAAATTATCTAAGATTGTCTAAATCTAAAATTGTCCAATTCTAGTCATTATAAAGTTAGTGAAAAAGAAATAGCGCTGCAGCAAAATTATCCCTTGAGGGAAAAACACCTCCAATCAAAAATTGCCAAAGGCAAAAAATACCAAAAACATACAGAACCCGTGTACCAAGTTTTGTCAAGATTCGTTGAAAAATGTGACTCGTAGAGGAAAATCAGACTTTTGAAACCAGACCCTGAAAATTGTCGACTCAAAACTGTAACTTCACTTCGTTCGGTCAATCAGCTTTAGTTCACTAGTTTTTTTTTGTTGTAATTCCCGACCAATAAACAACACCTACCGCTTATCCTAAATACCCATAACTGTCAAATTAAGGAAAAAGCTTCAATGAGAGATTTCGACACACAAAAATAACCGAGAATTTGTGAAACATAATTAAAATGTCGGCCGAGCCGGGTCGTCTATAAATATCTTTATAGTGTAGGATTCTGTCGAGTGGCGGTTCTTGTAGTCGTGTCATATTTTTAATCCGAGACGATACGAGCAAGCCACTCGTCTGATAGCAAGCGTCTTATGAATAAGAGATAGAAAGACTAGGTGTATAGTAAGCTAACTGTTTCGGAATATTTTGTAGTATATAGAATGGCAACCCAGGGCCCCGCCTTGGCAGTTTTCACTTTCGATATGGTCTGACATTGTTGATTCTAATTGTGACTATATTTGCAAGAATGTCTGTAAAATAAACAACAATGAAACATTACAAATACTAGTTTTCGTACATGGTGTCAGAATGGCAGAAGAAACTTTCAAAAAGCTGTTTGAGCAGCAGGCTCAGCTCCTATCGGCGATGCAAAAACAAATGGGCCTCATGCAACAACAACTTCAGCACCACGTCCTGCCGCCGTCGCCAGGCTCTTCAGATGCCGTACGAAGCAGTGTAAATGTCCCTTGGCCGCAGCCCCTGCAAGTGGAGGCCGGGGACCCTTACGAAAACTTCTGCAACTTCAAAACGGGTTGGGCAAATTATTCGGTCGCCACCGGGATGAGCAAGTGGGGCCCAGAAAGAGAGGAAATAAAAGCCGGAATACTTCTAAATGCCATCGGTTGTGCAGCGATGAAGAAGTATCTAGAATTTGGCATCACCGAGGCCGACAAGAAACAAGAAGTATTAATTTTCTTAAAAATGGAGAAAGAAATAATAAAGAAAACTAACATAATATATGCCCGCTACATCTTTAATATGAGAACGCAAGTAAAAGGTGAATCATTTGACGATTTTTTGTTGGTTTTAAGAAAGTTAATTAGGCCTTGTAATTACCCACCAACAATTAGCGATGAATTACTCCGCGACCGACTAGTAGTCGGAATTAAAGACCAGAATGTTATGAAGGAGCTCCTGCGTCAGCAAGATCTAACATTAGATGCAGCTATCAACATTTGCAGAACTTCAGAAAGTGCCACATTACATGTGTCTGGGATGCACAAAGAAGAAATTAGCAAGATTACCACCAGATCAGCAAAAATGAAAGGTAAATGCAAATTTTGTGGCGAGTCTCACATATTTGACAAAAAGAAGTGCCCGGCCTGGGGCAAAACTTGTGACAGCTGTGGAGGCAGAAACCACTTTAAATCGGTGTGCAAGAAGAGAGAACGGAAGGTTCAGGCCATACAAATAGAAGATGAGTCTTCAGACGAGGACATAATTGTAGCGGAGATCCGTGTAAATGGTAGAGGACACAAGGAAGCTCCACTCTTCTTCAAAAAAGACAAAGACTGGATCGAATCATATTGTATGCTGGACACAGGAGCACAGGTCTGTGTTATGGGAGCCAACACTTATAAAAAAATCTCAGGTAAAGACGTCAATGTATTAAGCCCAGCCAAGCAGGGTCTGAAATGCTTCAACGGATCAGACATTCCAAGTTTGGGAACTTATTATTTTGAATGTAGAACCAAAAATAAACACAAAAATAACAATTTCAAAATTAAGTTCCATGTGGTGGATATGGAACATGAACCCCTATTGTCTGAAAAAGCATGTGTAGCCCTAGGCTTCATCAAATACTGCAATAAAGTTACGTTATCTGATCAGCCTGACAGAGAAGAAGCCTTGAATATTATGCAAAAGTACAGTGATGTGTTCGAAGGTCTGGGGACCTTACCAGGTGAAGTTACTTTAGAAGTAGATGAAACAGTTCCGGGACATATTCAACCAGCTCGCAGAGTACCAATATGTGTCAGGAAACGGCTACAGGAGGAGCTAAATAGCCTAGAACAGGAGGGAATTGTTACCAAGGAAACGAAACACACGGATTGGGTAAATAATATTTTAATAGTTAGCCGAGATAATAAATTTAGAATATGCTTAGACCCTATTCCTTTAAACAAGGCACTTAAAAGGCCAAACTTCCAATTTACAACGCTTGAGGAGATGTTGCCAGAGTTAAGCAAAGCCAAAGTATTTAGTACTGTAGATGCAAAAAAAGGCTTCTGGCAATGCCGGCTTTCTGAATCGAGTAGCAAACTAACTACATTTTGGACACCTTTTGGTCGTTACAGATGGCTGCGTCTTCCCTTTGGCCTCAGCTCTTCACCGGAGATTTTTCAACAAAGATTGACAAGTCTCATTAAAGATCTAAGCGGCATAGAAGTAATAGCTGATGACATTTTAATCTATGGAGTTGGAAACACTATGGAAGAAGCTGTTAGAGATCATAACACCAAATTTGAGAGGCTTCTTCAGAGACTACAAGAAATCAATTGCAAGTTGAACAAAGATAAAGTGAATCTGCTTCAAACATCAGCTAAGTTTTATGGCCACATCCTAACCAACGAAGGTTTAAAAGTAGATGACTCTAAAGTACAAGCCATAAAGAATATGCCCACTCCGAAATGTGCTAAGGAGGTGCTGAGATTTCTAGGAATGGTTGGCTATCTTAGCAAATTCATCAACAATCTCAGTGCTAAAGCAACAAATCTCAGACGACTCACCAGAAATGATGTCGAGTTTATCTGGACTAAAGAGGAAGAGGATGAGTTTCAGCATTTAAAAAGGTTAATAAGTGATCTACCTACATTAAAATATTTTGATGTGAATAAAGAAGTGCATATAGAATGTGATGCGAGTGAATTTGGACTCGGAACTGCACTGTATCAAGATAATAATGTAATTAGTTTTGCATCGAGATGTCTGACGGCAACTGAAAAGAAATATGCTCAGATTGAGAAAGAAATGCTAGCTGTGGTGTTTGCATGTAAGAGATTTAATCAATACATTGCCGGCAGCTCTAAAACTGTAATTAAAACTGATCACAGACCGCTGATAAATATTTCTAATAAGCCACTTGTAGAAGCCCCTAAGAGACTACAAATGATGTTACTGACGCTACAAAAATACAATGTTCAGCTAGAATTCATCCAAGGTAAAAATAACCATGTGGCAGACACCTTATCGAGAGCACCTGTTACTGAAATTCTGGAAGACTATAATCTGGAAAGCAAATTGGCTGAACAAAGAGTTTACAAGCTTATAAGCAAAGTTACTCCAGTAAAATATCTAAAGATATCAGACCAACTTATAGAAAAACTTAAAAACGCCACTGAGGCAGACTCTTATCTGCAGGAATTGATTAAGTTTATTAGGATTGGATTTCCCAAGTATGTATCTGACTTGCCTCAAGATCTTAGATTATATCACTCATTCAAACATGAAATGTCTATCTCTGAAGGATTGATATTTAGAAACGATCAGGTGCTTGTTCCAGAAAGCCTTAGAATTGAGATGCTACAAAAGGTACATGTTAGCCACAATGGTTTTGCCAGTACTTTACGCCTGGCAAGAGGAAACATCTTTTGGCCTGGAATGTCAAGAGATCTGAAAAATTATGTGCAGAAATGTATATTTTGTGCAAGACATGCATCATCTCAACAGAGATTACCACTGATGTGTCATGAGGTTCCCAAATATCCATTTCAATATATTTCCATGGATGTATTCTCAGTGGGTGATTTGAAATTTCTTGTAACAGTTGATCACTATTCAGACTACTTCGAGTTGGATCGTCTCTCTTCCCTTACTGCAAATGAAATAATCCAACTATGCAAAAGAATTTTTTCACGACATGGCATACCCCAAAAGGTATGTACGGATAATGCTACGAATTTTGCAAATGAGCATTTCAAGTCATTTTCAGATCAATGGAATTTCAATCATGTTACTTCATCTCCTCATCACCCACCTTCGAACGGCAAAGCAGAAGCAGCAGTAAAAACAGCTAAGAGATTGGTAATTCAAAGTCTAGAAACTAAACAGGACCTGTGGTATATTTTACTTCATCAGCGCAATATACCTATACAGATGGATGATACCAGTCCCGTACAGAAATTGTTCTCCCGGCGCACCAGAACAGGATTGCCATGTTTGTTGCGACACCTTAAGCCTGAAATTGTGCCAAAGGTTCCAATTAAAATTAAGAGAAGGAAGGAAGATGTGAAAATGAGATTTGATAGGCGTGCAAAATTGGGAACACAATTGCTGGTTGGACAAAATGTTATGGTACAACTGCAGCCAGAAATAAACAATAAATGGACATTGGGAAGAATTATCAAGTCAGTAGGTGAAAGGTCATTCATAATCAAGGTGAAAGATAAGGTGTATAGAAGAAATAGAGTCCACATCAGGCCATTTACAGGAGTAGCATCAGAGGACAAGCAGCAAGCGGAAGATGCCACAGAACTTTCATATGAGTCACCGCTTACTGGTCAGCTGCAGTCACAGTGCTCTACGGGAGAACCGGGGGCAACAGTATTGGCCTATGATCAGAACGTCGAGGACCCGGAAAGCCCCAATTATGTTCAAGACCTGCAAGAAAACCAGTCTTCGCGGCGCAGTGCTCGCGTGAGGACTGCGCCTCATTATTTAGCTGATTACATAACTTAATTTTAATGAGAAGAGGATGTTTCGGAATATTTTGTAGTATATAGAATGGCAACCCAGGGCCCCGCCTTGGCAGTTTTCACTTTCGATATGGTCTGACATTGTTGATTCTAATTGTGACTATTTGCAAGAATGTCTGTAAAATAAACAACAATGAAACATTACAAATACTAGTTTTCGTACACTAACTTCAATTACTGCTATTTCCTAACGGTAACAACATTTTCTTACCTATTAACCATCGGTCATTTGGTAGTACTGCTGAACCAAACACTACCCGTCTAAATAAAATATAAATAAATATTTTGGGGACATCTTACACACGGCCTCTGACCCCAAACTAAGCATAGCTTGTGATATGGCTGCCAGAGACTGAGATACTACATATACTTATTTTTAAATACATACTTATATAAATAGTAACTAAATAACACCCAGACACAGAGCAAACACTTATGTTCATCACATAAATATTTGCCCTGGGTGGGGATCGAACCCACGCCTCTCTGACCCAGAAGTTAGGATCACTATAACCACTGAGCCACCGAGGCAGTCACTAACCACTGAGCCACCGAGGCAGTCGACCACAAAAGTTTTACGCACGCTTTAGACAATGTTCAACAGTAAATATTGCACGGTTAAACAATGTTTATAGCGTGTTTAAATCTTTTGTGGTAAGGCCATAAGTTTTTTCATATGGGCCGAGTGGCTGGATCGGGTGTCAGAGTTTTTAGAAAAGCCACCTGAAAGCAGTTGAAATGGCTAAACAGTTAAAACAATCGCCACTGTATTTTACCCATGGTAAATAAATCCTTTATGGATACAACGCCTCGGGAGCAGGCACTGGGTGGTTATGTGGGAGTCCCGTTGACTGCTCGGTATATCACTAAAACCCTGGAGTGTTCCACCACAGCGCTTAGTGCCGGGACTACGGGTCCAAGCGCTGTGACGGAGAGGTTTTCGAACTCATCCGCGGCTTTTTTTTAAATTTATCTCGTAGATACTGTCCCACTGCTGGGCAAAGGTCTCCCCCAATTCCTTCCATTCCTCTCTGTTCTGTGCTACCTCCGTTCAATCTTTTTTAAACCTCTCGATTTCGTCGCGCCATCGTGTTGGAGGACGGCCTCGGGGTCGATTAGACAGAGGAACCCAATCCTCTACTGCCTAGAATAATTGATGGTAAAACACCGGGACAAAATGCGTCAGTGCAAAAGCGTTTATTACGAAAATAACTTTTATTTTTTTATAATATCGCACTTAAGGAAGACAAAATTACTACTGTACGACATAAATGTATTCCTTTTCTAGTCACAATTATAGGGTACATTAAAATTCCAGACAAGTTTTGCTCCATAAGTATTTCCTTTTTGTTTTTAATTATCTCTCTACCAAAGACCTCATACGTTACAGATGCGCGATTCATTAAACCATTTTTATCGTGATCCTGTACCATCCGCCAACAATCCCTCCATGGACCATGGCCCTCTAGTGGGCCTCTAGAGTCTAGGTTTTCCCTTTTTTAGGGTTCCGTACCCAAAGGGTAAGAACGAGACCCTATTACTAAGACTTCGATGTCCGTTTGTCTGTCTGACACCGGGCTGTATCTCATGAACCATGACAGCTTTGCAGCTGACATTTTAACAGATGATGTATTTCTGTTGCCGCTATAGCAACAAATACTAAACACATAATAAAATAAATATTTAGGGGGGGGGGGGGGGCTCCCATACAACAAACATGATTTTTGGGAGATTTTTGCTCGCTATTAATAACGGCAAGAGGAATGGGACTCCCATACGAAACTGCACAAGTCCGACTCGCACTTGGCCGATTTTTCTTCTTTACTGCTTTTTAAAAACATGGCCGCGGCACTCGTCCGCATTTGCCATTTTCCTTTAGTGGCCAAACTACAAGTACGGAATCACGTTACATAAATCGGTTAAATACAATACCTAGAAGAATAATATTTATTCCAATTTATTAAATCATTTAACTATTCAGTATATTAGTTCTTTACATTAATTCAATCGTGCCTTTGGTATAATTATGCACATTATAATATGAATAATCCTAACTCTATAGAGGTGTCCAAAGACTCATTCGTCACGAGTTACGACGCGCGTTAAGAAATACCGATAAATCTGCAAGTTCTGTGGGCACTGTAAACACTGAAGTGCGGATTGTGGGTCAGGGATACGCCAGATTTCATCTCGGCTGAGTCATTATGATGCAATTAGACTAGCATGATAGAAATTCTGATGACTGATGTACTTCCTACTAATATTATAAACGCGAAAGTTTGTATGTAAGGATGTTTGTTCCTCTTTCACGCAAAAACTACTGAATGGATTGAGATGAAACTTTATAATAGATAGTAATGCGTATACATCAGAATAACACATATGCTAAAAGGCCAAAGGCGATAAGGCAGCCCTTGTAAAACTTTTTTTTGTGTAGTTTCTACTGTACTGTACTGTACTGTACCAGCCTTTTTAATAGTCCACTGCAGGACGTAGGCCTACCCACGAAGGGTGATTGGGCCATATCCACCACGCTGGCCCAGTGCGGGTTGGTGGATTCACATACGCCATCGAATTTCTTCTACGGACGTATGCAGGTTGCCTCACGATGTTTTCCTTCACCGAAAAGCCAATGGTGTGAAATTCCGTACTTAGGTTCCAAAGAAACTCATTGGTACGGGACCGGGATTGAACCCACGACCTCGAGAATGACAGGCCAGCGTTACAACCACTAGACCACCACTGCTACTACGTTTCTACTACTATACCTATATTACTGTAATTTTGGTGTACAATAAAGATTTTATTTTTATTTTTTTCATTATGCTATAATTTATCAAGATGTTGCGTGAAACGAAGTTCGCCTGGTCTGCTAGTATAGTAATAATGCACTTATGTCTTGAATGGAGACCATGTACCTACCTACTGTTAAGGGCAGCCAAGGACATCCACCGACAAGGTGGATCGATGATTGTTTAATTTTTTATTGAGATACAATCGAATACAGTATACATATTGTATATCTCACAAATGATGCTCTAATCAACACCGCAGGATCGAGCTGGATGCAAGCCGCTTCCAAGAGGTCTTATTGGAAATATATAGAGGAAGCCTATGTCCAGCTCTAGATGTTCTACGGCTGATAATCATAATAAGGATGGAGAGGGTTTTATCCAGTGAGTTCTTTGCCGGGACGCAAAGGGATTAAAATAAAGTACTAGAGTCTGACTGAGTCTGTTTCTCTATCCCTATCTGATTTATTAACGAATCATAACAGCTTATATATATATATATATATACCTACTAAATTATATATCTACACATTGAGATCTATCTATTTTACGTAAAACGTCTAAATCACGAACTAGTTATTCGTACTATACTTACATGTAAAGCATTCCATCGAGCTGCAACAAGTTCCTTCGGTAAAAAGAGTCCAGTTCCTGAATAAGAATTGAACTTTATCGGAAAGTCAGATAAAGCAAAGAAACCAAACTCATCGCTTATAACATCTTACGTAGGTACATTAGTCTGCCTACAATGTGACAACTACATTAACACTTTATTAAAATTACAGTTATTATGTCATTTAACTGTACCTACTGTAAATTAACACGTGATGCTCAGATACGAGTACGTGGCATATCGTAAAATCTAACAGCTAGTTATATTTAGTATTTCGTAGAACGCTTCGGCGTAGTAACGCTTCGACGGTCCTCATTTCTATGAACATATCCACAAATTCATCGCCATTATCAGCATCAACCTTTGGTAAACCACTACTGGACATAGGCCTCCTTTTGTTTATGTCACTTACCTCTGTCTCACAGTTGTCAGTTGCCGTGGCTCGGATAAGAGGTAAAATAATGTAGGTTGTGGTTGTTTTATCCGATTAACAATGTCAGAGCTTAACTCTAAGACCTATGCAAATTTATTTTTACCTCTGTCCCTTGCTAATTGCATTCATTTGATGCCTAATGCTCCCTTAATTTCGTCGACCTCTCGAATTCTCGTTCGGCCTGGATTTCTATCCTAACACATGCGACACGACAAATTCATCGTAGACGTCATTCTTTCAACCATAATACTTAAAATATGACGCAATCCTTACCGTACATACATACATAACAAAATGTGCAAATATTGCTCAAATCGAGTATTTTGTTCCTGTCTTTCCGAGGAAATCAACGGATTCACAGAGCGCGAGCGCAGCGAGCGCCAAAAGATTTTGAAAATCGGGGTATACTTTTTTTAAATTTGAACGAAACATTTTCTTGTGGGGTTTGAAACCCATAGCTGTCATTGACGTCTGGGTAGGTACGCCGTACGCCCGTGTACGAGTATAATTAATAGTTTAATAATCATTTATAATTTACATACATAATTATACATAGGTATTAACAGCCGTTGAACAAAAATGCTACGCCAACCTAGATAATCGTGCTAAATCTATAATATATGTTTGTATATCATCGCTCTACATTTTAAATTAATAGCTACTATCTTAATTTAGTTAGATGATGACAACTTTCCGAAAAGCAGGAGTTCGGTTATTTGTTCACGTCAGAGGATGTTAGAGCGATGTTAGGGCGGTCTCCATGTCAATTATGTTCTTGGGTTTTATTTTTATAAAAATAAATATGTAGCTGAGTAGAATTTATAAAATATTAAGTTTTATTTTATGTCATATTTGGCCGACGAAACGGAGGAGGTACTCAATTCGACGCGTTTGTATTTTTTTTGTGTAACCACGCATAACTTTTTTTTTTGATCCGATTTCGACAATTATTTTTTTTTATTGGAAAGAGTATACTTCGAAATTGGTCCCATTAAAGTTTTATCGAAATCAGCTGAGTCATTTTTGGTAAATCAACAATAATGTGAAAAATGCTACACCGATCCGTGTGAAATATTCGCGAATTCTGTACAGGTTGAAGACGGTCATGCCATATTTTTTCAAAAAAATAATTATGAAATATTGTAGTCACTATATCAAGATTAATTTACTTCAGCTGATTGGCAAGTTGAGTTGCAGTGGGCATGGTACATAGTTCGTATAGCGGAAGTACGCAGTATTATTATATCTCTTCTTTGACGGAATGCTGATGTGGCTGTAAAGTCCTCGAATTGAGAGCACGTACCGGCAAGCACAGCGTAGGACTTATACCTAACACTAATTACCACCAATTATATCCGCAGGATTAGCAAATTAAAGTGGCAATGGGCAGGGCACACAGTTCGGAGAACGGATGGCCGATGGGGCAGTAAAGTTCTCGAATGGAGGCCACGGACCAGCAAGCGCAGCGTAGGACGTCCACCGACTAGCTGGACTGACGATATAATAAAGATCGCAGGAACGCGCTGGATGCAGGCCGCTTCCAACCGGCCTTATTGGAAATCCATTGGGGAGGCCTATGTCCAGCAGTGGACGTTTTACGGCTGATCGATGGATGGATGTATATCCGCAGGATCGCCCAGGATGTAAACCGCTTCCAATCACTCTTGTTGTTGGTCTATAGGGGAGGCCTAAGTCCAGAAGTGGTCGTTCTACGAATGATGATGATGTTTGGTTAAAAAAAATAACAAAATCGTTTTGTATCTATTAATTTATATTAATTTATTCCAAGACTAAATTTCTATGATTAATGTGAACTTAAAAATGAGATTTGTTTTTTAATTATATGCACATAACAAAGTTTGTAAATTGCTTTTTCATCCCCCCCATCTCGGAAGGAGTATTTTTGCTAAATCGGAGTGCAAAAGCCGTTTTTATCCGCTAGACCGCTAGAGGATAAAGTAACATTGAGTTTAGAACATCGTGTGCACTAAATTTGTGAATCTACTTTTATATAATTGTGAACTATACCGAGTTGCTTGTACAAGTAAGGGCACGTAAGTCTAGCGCTGAGGGTACTGTGGAGGGGATTGCTGCGCATTTTGACTGCCATACTAAACTCATGCGCAGCCATCCCCTCCACACTTCGCTCAGCGCTAGACTTATATGCCGCGACCTGTACACTTAGTGAGGTTATGTCAGTGTTTGTTGTTGTTGTTAGCCTGTCGTGTCCCACTGCTGGGCAAAGGCCTCCCCCGATCTTTCCACATTTGGCGGTTTTGTGCTATAGTGTAGCAGTTCGTATCAAAGGTTTCAAGGTTATCGCGCCATCTTTTTTGGGGCCTGCCAAGTGGCCGGACCAAGTTGTGGTGCCACTTGGTGGTGATTTTGGCCCATAGTTCTTCCGGTGGCTCACATTGCTGGCCCAGTTCCATTTTAGCTTAGCGGCTTTAAGAGCTACATCGGTTAAGTATCTGCGTTCTGGACCGCAGTTTCGTATTTCGAATTTGGTCGATTAACCTAACACCGAGGATACTGCGCTCCATTGCTCTCTGGTAGGACGTTGGATTTCTGCATTTTAGTAAGTTAGGACGGGGAGAATGCACCATAAGTGCACCATAAGTTAGGACGGGGAGAATGCACATGTCCATTATTTTTCTTTTCAGTGACATTGGAAGGTCGTCCTTCATGAATTATTTCATGGCCCAATAGCTCCTCCATCATGTACCTTGATCAAATAGTCTCCTTCCAGGCTAGACAAGACCACGAAATCTCTAGACGAACAGAAAATGCCTGGACACATGGACAGTGTTTAGCATTATTAAAATTTCTGGACTTTTATTTTATCGCAGGAGGTGTGAAAAGTAGAGTATGTACCGCTGGAACAAAGTCCGTCTTTGTTTTGGGCGGCTCGAACTCCTCGCTTCACTCAGGACTCTAAATAATTTTAACTAGAGTCTCTCGCTACGCTCAGGGTCCAATATATCGCCCGCAATAGAAAACAGTACTTTGACCCTTTGTTGCATAATCTACTATTTATTAGGTATGTATTAAATTCAAAATATGTCGAAGGCTTTTAAACAGAAAACCAAATATTTAATTTCATAATAATGGCAGCGACAACTTTCCATCCTGTACTCATTTCCGAATGGTATTCATCATATTAAAAATTGTGTAAGATCGGTGAAACACCTAAAAGAGAAAAAAAAATCATTCACACCAGAAAGATTGCAGAAATAAAAACAGAAAATTATTTTTCGCAAAAAATCGCAACACCGACTTCCACCGTGTACAGAATTTGAATAATTTGCACGAATTGATGTGACATCCATGTACATTTTTTTGATTTGTCAAAAACGGCTCAGCCGATTTCGATAAAATTTAAATGTTTCTACCTCGGAAGTATACTTAATCGTAATAAAAAAATTGGTTCACAATTGGCGAAAATATCGATGAACACACACAAAAAAATACATACAGGCAACATAGTACCTCCTCCTTTTTGGAAGTCGGTAAAATTAAAGTTCTTAAGAATATTTAGCAGGGGTGCTTCAGGAGTATCTCTTATCTCCCGTAAGTATACACATAGGTATATCTACTTTACGTAATCTAAATAAAGCAAATTCATTTTCCGATGTCTAATAAATCAGTCTTCTGAGTAAAAATTTTTGTTCATAATATGAAACGAAAAGATCGATATTAAGTTTCCATAGAAATCTAATTTTTTTTCGATATAATTACTAAGTAATGACGAAAAAAATATATTATAGTGTTCTATGGACACTTAAATACGATCTTTGCATTTATCACAAAAAATGATTTAAAAGACCAATTATACAATCACTTTTATAGATCTCTGTGATAAGTCGGCAGTGCCTGCCACCTTAGACTCTTTTCGCCCTGCCCAGAAAAATTGCAAGTCAAAATATTATCAGTCTTACCACAAAAGTTTTACGCACGCTTTAGACAATGTTTAACAGTACAAATTGCACGGTTAAACTGTGTTTAAAAGCGTTATTAAATCTTTTGTGTAGTTCGTACCGCCAGGGAATGTAACAGTCTTCCTGCTTCCCTGTTTCCTAGGAGATATAATCTAAAGCTTTTCAAGGTCAGAGTGAATAGGTATCTTCTAGGTCTGCGTGCTTCATCTTCGACCACAACGTCGCTTACCATCAGGCGTGTTGGTGGTAAGCGCGGATTTATTCGCGATAAAAAAAAAAAAAGCGGTATACCTTTCTCCAATGGGCAAAAGAAGTAAGCAGCCCAAAAAAATGGACGGTGGGTCTGAAACGGCTTTGAAATGGGTATAGGTATGATGCTTCAAGATGTGGCGATGGCATGCCTTCGCGGTCGCCAGCGCTACCGACCTCCGCGGTCTGCGGAGGTCGGTCGCGTCGCGCGGAGGTCGGTAGCGCTGGCGAAGGCTCGCCACAAAACTACTTGGTACTTACATCAGTTAGAGTTGAAAGACACACTGTTTTGAATAGAGTACGTATAGCAATAGGCTTCAAGGTACGTACTAGGATCATTCTAATAGTGTTTCGAGCTCTGGGGTTAAATGTGGTTTCCCAGCCGCACGAATATACTGCTGTGCGAAAGTCATTACCCTAGAAAATTAATTATAAAAACTTTTAAGTTACGCTATTACAATAAAAAAAATCAGTTAAAAAAACAACACTACACAATGGAATTTTTAATGCAAGATCCTTAGAATCTACAATTAGACACCTAGATCTTGTGTATTCATATACGGAAAACTGGACCTCACTGTAGGAGGCTTTTACCCAAACAGGGGTTTCCATCCAAGAAGATGTACCATGAAGAAAAGAAAAACAGTTTTGTACATTTAATTATATCATTTTGAAAAAAGTGTATAATACATATTTCGTAAAGTTATATTATGACTAAAACTATGCATGTAATACTTAAGTGATGGGAAATAAAGAAGGCTTGTAATTATAATAATTACATTAAAAAAAACAATTCGACTAATTTGTCGTAATCGTCAGTTTGACCAAGCTTAATTAAGGTAAAAAGTAAAGCACCGAGACAGGTATCAGAGTTACGCAGGTTCAATTCCTGCGTTCGCGACAAATTTTTCACTTGCAACTGTTGGTATAGATATATGCAATCGTATCACAAAAAATATCTTCTTCGAATTTTTAAGTTTTGCCTAGCACAATTTTTCGCATAACGATAGATTAATGAATGGACGTTTGTCAAAATATCAAATTAATCACTCTACTCATTTTGATATTGGCACCCACGTTTATAGAATACGTAAGTACTGTGGTAGGCATTCAGATTTTGTGATAACCTACACCTCAAATAAGAGGAGTTCCTCAGAGTTAACCTAATTTTTAGCTGATTTTTTCAATAAGGTGAACAAAGGGTAAATGATTGAAATCACTAGTAGTTTTAAGCGTGAGCACAACGAGCGCGAATAATTTCGAGCATTTCAAGCTATAACCTCCGTTTAGCTATAGCCTTGGTGGTCTAGTGGTAGTAACACTTGCCTATCATTCGTGAGGTCGTGGGTTCAAATCCCGGTCCCGTACCAATGAGTTTCTTTGGAACTTATGTACGGAATTTCACACCATTGGCTTTTCGGTGAAGGAAAATATTAAGCCCGATTACACAGGCGCCAGCGTAAATTTAATAGCAACGTAAAACGCGTTCTCTCTATCGAATGCCTAAAGTGAAAAAGAAACAGAACTATGCTATTTAGCTAATATAATTACGATGGCGCCTCTGTAATCGGGCTTATTGCATGGCAACCTGCATACGTTCGTAGAAGAAATTCGATGGCGTATGTGAATCCAACAACCCGCACTGGGCCAGCGTGGTGGATACGGCCCGATCACCCTTAGTGGTTAGGCCTACGTCCTGCAGTGGACTATTAAAAAGCTTGTTCAGTACAGTAACCTATAACTTTGATTTGTATTATTTACCTTTCCTATAAGTAGTTCACTGTAGTAGCACGGACAGCTGCTAATTAGGAATCCACCGATGATGAATGTTATAAACTCGAGTACACTCTCTCCCTTGCGTAATGACTAAAAAAATTTTTTTGACTAAAATTATTAATAGATTAATTTTGAGAATTGCGAACTCTGCGAACTAGATGAAAAGTTTTTCACCTCGCGCGTCTGAGGCGCGTTTCGTAATTTCGAAATTTTTAAGCATTTAAATAGCCCGATTACAGTTGCGCCAGCGTAAACTTAATAGCAACGTAAAAAGCGTTCTCTCTATCGAATGCCTAAAGTGAAAAAGAAACAGAACTATGCTATTTAGCTAATATAATTACGATGGCGCCTCTGTAATCGGGCTTATAAACTGTACTAAGACTTTCATAAAGTCACATGCATTTTAGTTCATAAATGTGGGACACATGAGTTTTTGGGACATGAGGATGGACAGACGGACAGACACAACGAAATTACAAGGGTTTTGTGTTTTCTATTAAACCCTAAAATATATTTATTCATTTATTAGCATCGTACTTACTTCAATAACTTCATAACAAGTGATAGGTAAAATAATGGACGAAGCAGTTAGAGTCAATTCGTAGTTTATTCTAAAAGAGAGCAAAATTTTATCTGCAATGCTGTAAAAGTAATAATTATTATGATTACTAAGTATTATTGGTATAAATAATTATTTTTTGAAAAAAAAATGGTAAAACCGCCTTCCATCGTAAACAAAATTCGAAAATTTCGCTCGAGATGTTTACATTATTGTTGATTTTTCAAAAACGGCTCAGCCGATTTCTGTAAAATTTAAATGGGGGCCACTTCAAAAGTATACCCTTTCGAACTAAAAAAGAAAATTTCGATTCGGTTTACAATTGGCGGAATTATCAATGAACAAACACAAAATAAAATATACATACAGACGAACATAAAACCTTCTCCTTTTTGGAAGTCGGTTAAAAAGTGAACATAGGTAGTAAAAGTCGGCATAAAAAACAACTTCGAAGCTATGTTTACAATTACTTATAACGTTATCATCTCCTTACCTATAAATATACTGCATCCTCTGAACGATTTCCTTCAAAGTCTCCTCTACCTCCCCTCCTTCTTTAAAAATTCCCTCAACCTTTTTTTCAAGAATCTCAAGTTCTCCACATAGATGTAACATGAAAATAGGACCCAAAGGAACAAACGAAACGAACATGCTGGCTAAGTACGATCCAAAAAACAGTATTGTTGCATATATCACTGGATACACAAATATATTCTCTTTATATTCTTCTATAATTCCAGGGTAGACGAAGTCGAATAACGGTAGTAGTTTAGGTTCGCCAATGGCTATTTGATAGCATGTCAAAGTCAGATTTTTCAAAGGAAACATCCCAATACCACATATGGATATTATACACCACTGCGTAGAAACATATTTCCCTTTTTTGACATACTTGTACATTATCTCCTGTTCTTTAGAAGATAGTGATCCTGCGTTAGCGTAGTCTTTTTTTATAGATGTGATTAAATCTAGCAAGTAATCTTGTTTCCAAATCAGTATGCAAAGCTGAAAACAAACTGCTACGTACGTGACTGCTAGGGTACCATTTTTGCAAATTTGGTCGAAGTCGTTTCTTTTTATATTGAGTGTGATATTGTATATAATTAAAATGAATACTAAGGTGACAATGCTGAAGTTCAAAATGAAATAGGTGAGCCACTTTTTGTCTCTTTTTATGCTCGGATGGACTGTGTTGATATTCATAGCCCGGACGGGGTATTTATAAAATTCGTCGAAATTAAAATCCATGGTTTTACTCCAAGTACGGTCAGAAAGCAACTGATAAATGATTGTACGATTTGTAGGTACAAGTCTTTATTATTTTATGTTTTTTCTTTGCGGCTACTTCCTTTGATTTTTGTTAAGGGGAAACACACCTACACTACATAATTATTGGAATATTTTTCTTGAAAAAGAAAGATTGATTCATATTTTCTTCTCTGTCTTAGAGATTAATGAATTATACATGGTTCTTTTATAGCTTTAAAAATACAGATTTCAGTAAAATAGGATAGACAAGAGTTGACAAGACCATAGGCAAGTGTCCTAGTTTTTTGAAGTGAAAACTTCTTCAGTGGCGTTGTGCACTTTTTGAAATAGGTAAAAAATGTTAGACTCGCGTCAGGACACGGGACCTGATCCAAAATTCGTAAGACGGAGGGAGAGTAGACTGCCGGCGCGGCGTAATATCCCCCTCTCTTTCTACCGCGCGGCGAAAATGTATGCCTGCTCTTGCTGTTTCGTTTATGCGGCGCAGGGTGCTTGCGCGAGTGTGCGTGTGTGATATTGTATTTTACTACATAATTTACACTTTTTGATAAATAAAGCAATTCATGCGCAATCCATTCCTTAACCATTCCAAAATATTAAAAAATGCACAACAGGAATGTTCAAGTTTTCAGTTCTGCCAGCACCCCCGGAGTGCAACTCATTCTTCATTTCTGTAATCTTATTCTCTTAGAAGCAAATTGTTGAGTTTAGTACTAGATGATATTTCGATATGCCCGCATGATATTTCGAGGCGCTACCTTACCACCCTTAATAAAGGAGGTAGAAAATAAAGAAACAAAAATTCGATTTGACATTTGTTCGATTCGACAGTTCTTTTTTGACATTTCTTGGAGCGTACGCTAGAATAGCTCTCAGATGACAGAATTTTTCCTACTTACTTAACACTTATTGTTATGATATGGAAAATTTACACAATATCATTATAATTTATAGCCTATGTGTTATTCTGATATATAAGCTATAAAATTGCAAAGTTTCATCTCAATCCGTTCAGTAGTTTTTGCGTGAAAGAGTAACAAACATCCATCCATCCATCCATCCATCCTTGCAAACTTTCACATTTATAATATTAAGTACGAAGTACGATTGCAGTTTGACCTTTTACCCAATCACATACATAGCGTTTCCCCTTAACTATTTAGCAAATGTTTCAATGCTATTTTTTTATTTTCAACACAACAAAAGCTTTTTCTCTAAATAATAAATGTGTTACGCTGCCAACTTCTTGAGGTAGGTAATTTGTTTGAAAGCGCAGGTAAATAATTTATAATGTAGGCGAGCTACTGGAAGTATTAAAATAATATCTAATGAAGCTTTTCATTAGACGTCTAAGTTAGCTCGCAAAAATAACGTTATTTTATCCTTTTTAACCGACTTCCAAAAAGGAGGAGGTTCTATGTCCTTCTGTATGTTTTTTTTGTGGACAGCATTGTTTTTTCGCCATTTATGAACCAAATCAAAAAAAATTTTTTTTTAGTTTGAAAGGGTATACTCCCGAGGTCCCATTTAAATTTCATAAAAATTGGCTGAGCCGTTTTTGAAAAATCAACAATAATGTAAAATTTCACAAGTCATCAGTACATCAAGTCGAGCGAATTTTGTACACGAGCAAGTCGGTTTTGCCATTTTTTGCGAAAAACTATTATATTTATTCGAGGATTGGGTTATCAGCAATGATATTTATGTAGTTCAATGGTTATCAGCAGCTTGCAGCTAATATCACTGCCGCTAAGTTGTGTGATTCGGCCTATACTTAAACCCGCACAAGTTAATAAGTAAAGTCACAGCCGTTGGAGCCCAATAGCTCTTAAAAATAGCTTTAAAGTGATTATTTTTAAACTACAGTTAAAACAAACTATAACAGTAGTCTTTCTAAGATTTATTTGTTTAAAACAAACCGGAAAAAATATTCTCGAACGAAGGAAACGGCATCATAACCGTAAAGATCTTCCATTAGCTCGTGGGAGTTCAATTGGTTTATAATTGTTTTTTTCTTTTGAACCTACAAAGATACTCGCACTTTTAACCGCGTAGGTTGATCCGCGTCGTATTGATTTAAGAGATCTGTATAACAACAGTAAGCGCAGAGTAGAACATTCACCCATAAGATTTAAAAAAACATCGTACTAAATCGGTAGATTGCACCAAACCGAACTGCGGGCCAGCGTGGTGTATATATGGCCCAAGGCCAGCGGGGTGTATATGGCCCAATCATCCTTCGTTGATAGGCCTGTGTTCAGTTTAATACAAAAATGTGGAAAAATCTTACACTACGTAACCAGTGACTGTAACTATTTATTCAGTAAATATTATGTATCGACAAGCATAGCGTAGAACGTCTTCATAACACATTGGATGCACGCTGATTCCAACAGTTTTTTACTATCTATATGAGAAGTACCTAAAACGATCAATGTCTTACAGCTGATAATATCAGTGGCAGATTTACGTATTTGCCACCAGTAGGCTGTTGAATTTTGCTAAATCCACTTTGATACTACACTGTAAAACTAGTCATATAAAACATGTTGTTTTTTCACTCTAGACTTTATAATGTTGTGGTTTACAAATTAATTTTATATTTTTGTCAATTATAAAATTAATGGTCCGAAATTTTGCCGCCCCCTAAAATCTGCCGCCCTAGGCTTTAGCCTACTCAGCTTGCTGGTAAATACGCCACTGGCTGATATAGTACCAATGATTTGTACTGATGATGTACCAAGAGATCCAACTCGTCTTACGTCACGGGTGACATATTTAGAGATCAGCTGGGCAATTCTGTTAACCGATCTCGTTGCTGAGGTGACGCTTTCTTGCGCTTCTCTCGTTTTTTTGACAGCTTTGAGCTATCAAAACTGTCAGAAAAGCGAGAGGGGTTCGGGAGCATATCACTTCGGTGACGAGATCGGGTGACAGAATGCCCCGCTGAGTTCATGTCGCCTAAGACGAAGACAGACTTCCAATTTTAAATCACTTTACTCCCTAGTGAGTTTCATAGAACATTATTGACCTGCCATATTATCTAATTGTTGTAGTAGATAGCTATTTATTTTAATCATTGTTTAAATTCGTTGCGATTATGTATTGTGATAGACGAGATATATTTTGCGGTACTTTATATTATTGTACAAACTGTTGTATTTATAATTTTAGTATTAAGCTCAATACATCAACAAACGATTCTAATTCTAATTCATAGCCTTCAAGATTGTTAAGACAATAATGGCTTGTTTTACATTAAGATTGTACGACATATACCTGCCTCTAATGAGTCATTTTCGAGCAGGTGCTATAAAAGTAATATATGATGACGCTACGCTCATGAAGTATTGTACTTAAATAGCGTTTTGTACTAGGCATAAAGTTAGAAACCAACTAAAGCGTCAGAAAATATCTGTTTACGATACTGAAATGAACTCGCAAACAAATTGCAGAAGATGTGAGATGTAAGATTAAAGACCATCTGGTAGGCATCAATAAACAATTATGATTATGAATTAAGGTTATGACTTATGATAGGCACTCGAATTCTATGATATGATTATGATATGGAAAGCGTAAGCCTTCGCACGGTTTCATCAAGACTCAATAAAATGATGTATTTCATCATCATGATATTAGGCTTAGTATGTCAACTGTTGGATATACGGCCTTTTTGAAGTGAAACGTGTAATGCGACTTCCAACAAGATTGCGTTAAACGTTTAACGCTACCATGGGGGTATGAAAGCACTGTTGCGTCGAAGTTTCACTTCTTCCGCGCGAAGGGACTCCACTTGGACTTTTTTTTAAATATTCTAATGTAATAAGCTTACTTCCCAAAGGCAATTGGGAAGTAGTATCCACCAAGCTGGTCCAGTGCAGGTTGATGGATTCACATACGCCATCGGAAGTATGCAGGTTGCCGCAAGATTGTTTTCCTTCAGCGAAAAGTCAGTGGCGAGAAAATCTGTCACATAATTGATCGATGAGGCGATAGAACAATGAGGTTACAATTTTTAGAACGGTAACTAGGATAAGCCTACCGGATATTCAAACCATAATGCGGCTTAAGATTATTGTGTTACAACAATGCCCGCCAATGAAAATCATCGAAATCCGCAACTTCCTATCGGAGCTCCCATAAAATCGAGCGTTTACGAATTTTCATTAAAGCGCTATGCACGACGCTATATTTTTAGAACGAACCGGCAATTCCGAACTGAGCTGGTACTGATATTATATTTTAGCTACTGTTAGAACGGTACACGATACGTTTAGTCGTTTCGTAGCACAGCCCTAGTTAAGTTTTTCTGTGTAGTGTCGTGTTTTTGTCTTTTTTGGTAAGTTATTTGTGGCCAGTGTGTTATGTGATATTTTTCTTTTTTTTTGTAGACAGTGCTTTTCGACGTTAAATATAGGTACTTTTCAGAAATATATTGGTGCATTAACGAGGAAATTAAAAAGAAAATTACGAGTTTACATTTCGCTAAAATTTATAGTCTTCCAGATGATATGTAATGTTAGTTTGAAGATATGTTACAGGAATTACGCTTCAATTAAAATTTATTCAGGAAATATCAGAAAGTATTGCTAAAACTCATTAAAAGTCAGTGCTAAGTACCAATTAAATGAAATTATATAAATGAATGGAAGCAACAAAGTTTGGTAGAGTTCACACAATGGTATGAAAATTTGAATCGTCTATTATAAGATCCTATCAAATAACAGGCTAACAACATTACGATACCAACAATTAAATCTATTAATATCTGAACAATGCGAGCAATAAAATTTAATACTATTGTACAGAAAACATTTAGGAATGTCATGTGATTCGTTTAAAACAAATGGAACCTATCAATTCAAAGAAAAATCAACATTAGGCCGTGCATCTTGTTTTAAGAAAAGTTTTAACCACTCGCTATCATCATTAACACCTAATTAAACAGACTATTGTAGGGTGACAAATGAGGCGGGAAAATAAATGAAAGTAAAAATCAAGATGGCCGACTTCAGCTGTCAAATTAACATAGCTTGCTGACAGCGTCCGTCGTCAACTGTTTAAGAAGAAATGGCAACTGATATTATATTCAAGTGGCATGGCAACACTAGAGCGTGCTAGTGTGCAATTTTTTAAATATTTTCGGCCAGTGACGTCAATGTTTAAATTCTTAATTATTTTTATAGAACGAGGTGACCCATTTTGCTTTTTATAAGTTTGATTTATGCTAATGACTCCTGAAGGATCAATTAGGACGTTTACTGTCAAAATAACTTTAGCGTGTTGTTGCTACATGTTTCTCTTAATATTTTTTCACGTCTGAAACGAACAAAATTAAACGTGGATCTAATTTTTTTTTCACACAAATCTTAACTTTTACCTCGTTTCATTAGTTTTCAAAACTTAATAACTAGCCCTAGAAGCTCGGAAAAATAAGATTATGATGTATGGATAAGTAAGGCTAAAAGTTAAAATAAAACTCTTCATGGAACACAACAAAAATTAAAACTAAGGACACAGACGTTAAAACTAAATAAATAAAAAAAAACTAATTTCACTTTCACAGATAGTAGAAACAAATCAGACCTCCTCTTACCTCCTACAAAAATTGTCACATAAAATTATCTAGGCCAAAAGGCCAAGGTCTCGACATATCCTCGAAGAAGGTCGTCCTAGTTCACGCGAACTCTCATGGCCTTCCCAGATGCGTCCTTCGACAAGGACGCGCAAGGACGTAGGTTCATAGGTTCACGGACGTCCGGATTCGAGCCTTGAACTTTTGAACCTTCAAGGACTAGAACGAATGTAGGTTTGAAGGTCGCGGCGTCAGAGGAACGTCCTTGAGGTCAGGGCTGTTGGATCCGGGTTGAAGGCTACGGTTACACGTGGAGGACATTTAGACTGTTGTGATTTATGTAGGTAGGTGTAGCTATGTGTTTGTACTTTACGACCCGTACAGTAACATTGGTGACATGAAATGTTGAACCTTTTTGGTAACCGACTATGAATGATTCTTGTTGTAAGTTTGTGTGTGTAGAAACTTTGGTTGTTTTATTTTATTTTTTATTAGCTACAACAAAAAAAATTGTTGACTAAACATAACAAATATTCTGTTATGCTTAGCTGCGAAAGTTAGGTTTGGAGAAAAATATTTTGACCCTCAATGGACCATTATTTATTTTAATTATCACAAGATAGATTAAGACTGAGATTAGTTTTTCAGAATAATTACTAGGGTCATCCTTTGATTATAATTTTATTATTACGCAAATTAATGCATAAACAGTGGAAATAAAAGAGATTTACTTAGGTACTCCTGAAAAAAAAAACTGGTTTAATTGTTTTTGCCGCTTCTTTTCTGATATCCTCTTCATTACGTTCGCCCAATTCACGTGTCACTAAACTTATTATAGAAATTCAAATCTATATTTATTACCTTTTTGATTTATTACACAACGCTAATATGTTTAACAGAATTGCAACGTCTAAATAAAACATTAATCTGAGAATTGTGAGAAGTTATTACAAGTTTTAAAGTCTTTATAATCTTTTTATTGCTTCCTGAGAAGGTTGGACGCCATCTGCCTTGAGCTATTTAATAAAATATTTCTTCGTCGTCGTATCAGTCATGGGACATCTACTGCTAGACATTGGCTTGCTCTATAGATGTCCAATAAAATCGGTTGGTGGCGGCTTGCATCCAGCGCGATGAGGTCATCCGTCCATCTTGTGGGTGTCGAGCTTCGTCCCGTGAAATGTGTCCTGCTCAATGCCATGTCGACTTGTCGTCATTGATATATCGTTATAGGAATAATGGTGTAATTATAATTACCTTATATAGGTACCTCAGATAGTTTCTTACGATACCTAGGTCTCTGCTAAAACAGAAAAAATCGCTTAGATTAAGACGAGATATCCTTTCTCGAGAGATTTGTGCGTTTTCTACTAAAAAAATTCACCGCATTAATAACTTAAATTTCATGATCATCACTCTGTCCTTATCCCACTAGGTGGGGTCGGTCGGTGGGTTGCCACTTCACTCTATCAAACGTCATCTCATCATCAACTCCTTTCTCTCGCATACCATCTTTCACACAATTCATCTACAATTTTTTTTTGAAAAGAACAAACTAAAAATTACTTTATTTAAATGTAATTTAATAAATGAATTAATTAAAATATCTAAAGTTCTGAAATACAAATTTAAGAACGGATACCTATTTTTTCTATATATTTTGCATAATACTTAAGGAGTCATAAAGTCTTCTTATTACGAAAAGGGTTAGCTATCCAAAAACGCTTGCCAAATGCGGGTTGACAGACCACATAGATACAAAGCACTTTATTATTTACATCGGAATAACAGTTCTGCTGTTCTGTGGGAATAACTCACGTCGCTCAAGTATCTTCGAGGGCAGGAACTCACAGACATATAGGTACTAAGCTTATTAACGAAGCGTATTTTTTTAAGCTTCAGAAAACAACGAAGTTATTTTCAAAAATATGAAAGTCTACGACCTGAGTATTGAACTTCGATAATACCTTTGGATTATCATCAAACTAGACGACCCGCCCCGGCTTCGCACAGGTGTATTATACATATAAACCTTCCTCTTGAATCACTCTATCCATTAAAAAAAACCGCATCAAAATCCGTTGCGTAGTTTTAAAGATTTAAGCATACAGACAAACAAACAAAAATAGCGACTTTATTTTATACTATGTAAGGACTACCCAAAAACAGTTCGAGATAGATCCAATTTTCACAAAGTAGCTGACCCAGCAAACGTTGTTTCAATATAATAAAAATCAGAAGAAGATCAAAACAACAAACAAAAATCTAGAAATATTAGTCTAGAAATATAAACATTAATCTTAGAGTCAGAAATCGCCTAGGCGATAAGAGTGATATTTTTATATTTCTGGAAATATAAAAATAGCCTACGATTTATTTACTCACATACTTTGCTCGAAATAACAGACTTACCAAATATACCCAAAAAAATCATAAAAATTGAAAGACAGGGAACGTAAAGGAAGAATAAATAAATAAATAAATAAATATTAGGGGACATCTTACACACGGCCTCTGACCCCAAACTAAGCAAAGCTTGTGATATAATGGCTGCCAGAGACTGATATACTACTTATACATATTTAAATACAGAGCAAACACCTATGTTCATCACACAAATGTTTACCCTGGGTTTACAAAAAATTACCCTGGGTGGGGATCGAACCCACGCCTCTTTGACCCAGAAGTCAGGGTTACTAACCACTGAGCCACCGAGGCAGTAAACACTGGAATGCAGAGACTTAGAGCCAGTATTATTTTATAAATAAATACTCGTATTTAGATTATATTAGATTTACTAATACGCAGTTTTTTTTTTTATTCTATATAGGTTTGCGTTTGACTACATACTGCCTGATGTTGAGCAGATATGCGGTCTAGGATGTAGCACGCTTACCTAGAAGATACCTATTTACTCGGGATTTGAAGACACCCACGTCGTACTTTAGCGGGAAGACAGACCCAGGCAAAGCGTTCCACATTCTGGCTGTTCGTATGAGGAATGAGGACTCGAAACGCTTGGTTCTAACGCGCGGAATGTCCACCATAAAAGGGTGGCGCTTTGGTCGCGTCTGTCTAGCCGTACGATAGAAGAAAGGGGCAGGTGGGACCAGATTGTGCAACTCCTGAGCGTACTCTCCGAAGTGTATCCGATAAAAGGCCGACAAACACGCCACCTTACGTCGATATCGCAGAATACCGAGAATACGCTGCGTAGACGTAGTAGAATGGCAAATTTCAGGGTGCGGCAATAAATAAATAATAAATAAAAAAATAAAAAGCCTTATATTTTCCTTAATAAAAATTTAAACAATGAGTTGTTCTTAACCTACTTAATTAATCTAACTCTAGCATGCAAATTTCACTAAACTATAAAAACTTAATTAAGTACAAGTGGCAAATATTAAGGACCTCTCAACGAGTAAAGGCCTCCTCCGTTTTTCTCCACATTTTTCTGTTGTTTGCCTTTCCTATCCAGTCTCTTCCTGTTAGTCTTACGATTTCGTCAAGCCATCGCTCCGCTGGTCTGCCTCTGCTTTTCTTGCCTGTGGGACCGTTCCACAATGTTAACTTCTTTGCCCATTTATCATCATTCATGCGTGCTATGTGGCCGGCCCATTTCCATTTTAGCCTTTTGCAGTGTTGTAGAGCGTCGATGACTTTAGTGGTGATTCTTATGTCTTTGTTCCTTTTTCGGTTTTTTAATACTCCGTTCCATTGCTCTTTGCGTGGTTGCTATTTTGTTTTTTGTATAATTATTAAAAATCCATGTTTGTGAAGCATATGAGAGACATGGTAGGATGCACGAGTCAAGAATTTTTTTCTTTAAATGTATTGGAAGATTAGACTTAAGAGCTTCTTTATAACTCCAAAATTTGTTCCAGGTAAGGTTCACACGTCTACTTAGCTCATCGCGTTGTCTGGTCTTTTTAAATGATATTTGTTTGTCCAAATATGTATATTCTTGAACATAATCCAGCGTGATTTGGCCAATGTTTACAGGGGTCTCTACATTATTCGTCATTACTTTAGTTTTGGATATGTTTAATTTCAGACCTAC
The DNA here is from genome assembly GCA_964007245.1 of Hypomecis atomaria. NCBI lineage: Eukaryota > Metazoa > Arthropoda > Insecta > Lepidoptera > Geometridae > Hypomecis > Hypomecis atomaria. The sequence continues at coordinate 4,032,870 of OZ023305.1, forward strand.
CCCGCGGCTTACAGCTTCTAATTCATTTACCATTGTTTCCAGTTGTAGAGCGTTTTCCGAGAAGAGTACGATGTCGTCTGCAAATCTGAGATTACTTAAAAACTGTCCGTTAATTTTTATACCTTTGTTTTCCCATTTCAGCGTCTTCATTACACTTTGTAATACGGTAATGAAGATACGGGGTGATAGTCCGTCGCCTTGACGGACGCCTCTACCTATATTTATTTCAGGACCTTTTTTATCTAGCTTTACTCTACTGGTGCTTTTTCGATATATGTCTTGAATAAGTTCTATCGTCTCTAAAGGAACATCGCATTCTTGAAAAGCGGTCCATATGCTGTCATGAGAAATAGAGTCGAACGCCTTTTCATAATCAATGAACGCTAGGTAGAGCGGACGATTCATTTCCTTGAATACTGACTGCAAATGGGCAAATCCGTCTCTCCAAGAAGCTGGCTCAATTATCATATTAAATGCAAAGCTGGGAAGGGCAAATACTACAATAATTCCATCGTAGAGAATATCAAATAATCTGTGGCTTAGTTCCACCAGATGTTCCTATTCAAGAGATTGTTTGCAAGCTGTCAGATAGTCTGGCTCCAGAAACCTATACTTTATTGTTCCGACGAAAAATAACCGATATCTCACGTGTCTCAAACGGTTGTAAAACGAAATGTCGGTGAAACGTATCATTTGTTTAGTGAAAGTTTGAAGAAATCGGATTCATGCGTTTTCCTGACTAGGTACGCCTATTACTTACTGATTTCTTTTGTCTTTTATTAACCCCCGACGCAAAAGAGGGGTGTTATAAGTTTGACGTGACTGTTTGTGTGTCTGTCTGTCTGTCTGTCTGTGGCATCATAGCGCCCGAACCACTGAACCGATTTCAGTTTAGTTTTTTTTGGATGAAAGGAGACTTAATCGAGAGTGTTCTTAGCTATGTTTTATAAAAATCGACTGAGCCGTTTAAGAGTTATGGTAGGTTAAAGTGGGGATGGAAGAACCAAAATTCTACAAATGTGCCCAAAATGGTTGTCAATGTGTCGGGGGTTTTTTAAATTTTTAATTTAAATTAGTTATTGTATATTTAATCAAATTGCATTTGCCTAGCGTCATATATTATATGCATCCGTTGTTAACTGTTTTTTAAATGTATCTATTTACTACGATTTGCTTGCTTTTTAGCGAAAATGCACTCGTAAAACTCGCTGCATCACTCAAACATGAAGTTTGAGTGATTTCTCAATGACAAAAACTACTTCAAAGGTTTAAACAAATACATCTAAAAATACAGATAAAAAATCGGCCAAGTGCGAGTCGGACTCGCGCACGAAGGGTTCCGTACCGTATGGGAGCCCCATTCCTCTTGCCGTTATTAATAGCGAGCAAAAACTCCTAAAAAACACGTTTGTTGTATGGGAGCCCCGCTTAAATATTTATTTTATTCTGTTTTTAGTATTTGTTGTTATAGCGGCAACAGAAATACATCAACTGTGAAAATTTCAGCTGAATAGCTATCATGGTTCATGAGAGACAGCCCGGTGACAGACAGACAGACAAACAGACGGACATCGAAGTCTTAGTAATAGGGTCCCGTTTTTACCCTTTGGGTACGGAACCCTAAGAAATCCAGCCTCTTTCTAAGCATAAAAATAAATCTAACATACCAATTAGTAGGAAAGTAACAGCCGATAGTGCGGTGATCACGATAGATGTCAATCACATCCCGATTGTTGTGCCATTTAGTAATTATATCAAATTAACTTATGATTGTGAACCACCAAATTTAATTACTTACTGCAGTGGCTGCATTTATTACAAAGATTAATTTTATTTTATTATTTAGATTTTACGCATATTTAAATCGTAACAATTAATTTAAGTTGAATTTAATTGAAGATTCAATTTAATCTATAAGTGAAAATTTTCAAACTATTTTTTTGCCTCAACATACAAAGATTTTACCACAATTTTACGAAACAAAATAAAAACAAAATCCTTGCTCATTTAACGAAACAAACAAATAAATCTAACTGACCAATTAGTAACAAAAAATAACAGCCGATCGAGCGCGGTGATCATGATAGATGTCATATAGATGTCAATCAATTTCCGTTTGTAATGAAGCAGCTGTCGTTGGTTCTCAAACTGGCTTGTCGCCACTAAATACTATAAAATGAAGTGTTATGTTTTTTAGATTTTTAAAATATTTATAAGCTAGGGTTTACTCACCTTTTAGCAATAAAGCACTCGTAAAGCGCAACATGGCTAATACACAATCAGCCAATGATTTCTCAAAAACTATTTAAAGGTTTTGTGTGTAAAGATTTTCTAACAATATTTTCTCTTTACACAAAAAGATTTCACTAAATTAAATCATTATAAAAATATAACTTATTAAATACCTACAAGCTTTTGAGACCCTGGATATCATGTAGCAGCAGAGTGCTAGCCCAGATTAGTAAATGAAAAAAATAAAATAAAATGAGCCCAAACACGACGGGTCTATATTGCTTAGTACAGGAGTTCATTTGGCCACCTTCCGACTCCATCATCAGATCAGCTCTATGGTACCATATTATTGCATTGTCACGCAATATACATATATCCGTGCAAAATTCCAGCTCAATCGGAATCCGGGATGTTGGTCAAATTTAACTTACAATTCGCAAGTTAAATGAAAGCTTGTAAATAAAACAAACAAATAAATCTAACCAACCAATTAGTAAGAAAGTTACAGTCGATCGAGTGCGATTATCACGATAGATGTCAATCACATCCCGAGTTCCGATTGTTGTGCGGGCGCGGTGCCAGCGGCTGTCGACGCCTATCACTCTGACGGGTGACATCACTCGGATACTGTGAGACAAAGTAGCTGTGTAGTAGATTTTCGTAGCTGCGATAGTTGTTTGATAGCTCAATGGTAGTTGCTATAGATACAAATGAAAAAAAAAATCATAGGGGAAACGTCCTAACGGAATCATTTGGCCAGTGGAACGTATCCAATATTCATGGTCGAACCATACATTTTATATGAATTCTGTACTGATTCCCGCAAAGTTCTCAAATGGAGACCAAGGACCAGCAAGAGCAGCATAGGACGTCGACCGACCAGGTTGACTGACGATATAATAAAGATCGCAGGAACGCACTGGATGCAGGCCTCTTCCAACCGTCCTTATTGGAAAGCTATAGGGGAGGCCTATGTCCAACAGTAAACTTCCTACGGCTAATGGATGGATGTATGTACTCATTTTGTAAGCTCCAAGTAGCACAACGAGCTATATAGAGGCTATGCTAGCTTGCTATAGTCTCTCTGCAGAATTGAATCAGAAATGAAGAGATCCGTAGTAGAACAAAAGCTACTGACATAGCCAAGCGGATTGGCAAGTTGAAATGGCCGTGAGCAGGGCACATAGCATGGAGGACTAATGACCAATAGGGTTGAAAAGTTCTTGAGTGAAGACCACATACCGATAAGCACAGCGTAGTACGTCCACCTACAAGGTGAGCAGATGACTTTATAACGTCCACAAGATCGCGCCGGATGCAACCGGTTCAAAACGCTTCTAACCGGCCTTATTGGAGGTCTATAGGGGAGGCCTATGTCCAACAGTGAACGTCCAATGGCTGAAACAACGACTACAATTTAACTTACTACTTGAGTAGAGGGCCGTAGCAGATGTACAAAAAAGTCGTAGACCCAGCTACGGTCCTAGGGTTACGACCGTAGGCCGTAGATTTTGTATTTTTGACCCGAAAGCCGAAGAACACGCTAATTGCCGTAGAATTGGTTACACTGATACTTGTATAAGCCCATGTGAAAATGTGGTGGCTATGTCCCAGTCACCTTTCGAGGGTAAGCTTATGTTCAAAGGTAGGTACTACGTACGAGTCTGTAAAGGTTAATACAGTACTGTATGTATATCTGAAAAAATTGCTTTCAGCTAAGTATCAGTGAAAGCAAACGTCTTCGAAAACCTGTGCTATTACTGCACTCAAAGTAATAAATAAAACTGATCGACATTAATATAAATAATTTAAGCATTTTCAGAAAATTGAAATAAATGTTGTTTATTTTCCTTCACGTCATAGCGTCCCACGTGTTAAAAAAAATATTGCAATATGTGTGATAGAAAAATCTTCGATGATACACGTTCGACGACGGTAGGATAGTGTTGAATAAGTTGATATTTTCGGAGAGTGGTGATGCCATATCCTGTGTTAAAGAGTAGGTGGTGGATGACGATGTGTCTGGTGTTCGGCACATCGTCATTCTGGCGGGAGCCGAAGCTCCGTGGTGGGGCCCAAGTCGGGCCAGCGCTGTCGGGTGCCGCGGAGGAGTGCGCAAGCGTGCCCGTAGCCCCGACACCAGGCGCAGTGGTGGAACACCCAGGGGTTTTGGTGGGTATACTGTCCAGTCGGCAGGACTCCCACATAACCACCCGCCTGCCCACGAGGTGTGGTGGTATCTATAAAAGATTTCCCCTGGCTAAAAAAAAAAAAAGGTGGTGACGGAGTCAATGTTATCGAAAATTCGTTATCTACATTTTTTCACAAGATAGACACAGTCTTAAGCCACATAAAACTCCTTCCTGGAAGAGATTACTAGATTACGTTAGTTCTTGTTTTTAAGTGCCTATGTACCTAATACGAGTTGATTTAACTGCTCGCGCAGTGACTCGCGGTTGTGACGTCACCGCTGGTCCCAACATAATATCAGTGCTGGTTGTATAATATAACCAGCAATATGCTGAGTTGGGATCAGTTTCGTGGCAAGGCATTGGGTAACATACTTGGTTTGTTTATTATTCTATTTTTAGTTGTTTCCGTATTTTGTTTGTGTGTACCTAACTGTTTTGTCCCGAATAAAAATTTCTGTATTCTGTATTCTGTAAGTAATAAGGCCATCTTTGTTGCACTAGTTTTAAGTTTCTTAAAAGAAAAATACAGTGCACCATTGCAAAATAAACACTCCACAACAGACTGAACTAAACGAACATACTTATCTACAGATCTCTATTTCCTCATTTTTTAATTCAATATCTGTCATATAGCATTGCACTACAGATTGCACTCTGCCCCACCATTGATGGGGCAGAAAGGAATTCAAAATGTCATGCACTGCACTGAGTCACTCGTGAGTCGTGACGTGACTCTATAAAATGACACTTTCATTGCGAATGCTTCAGGAATAGGTCGCTCACATACAACATACATCAAATACTCGGTCGACAATAAAGTGTTGTGGCTAGTTCGCGTCAATCTTTATGGCCGCTATTTTAATGGGATAACAAGAACAAGATCGACCTCGCGTCACTGCCACTACAATTTTCTATTTGACTTCTAGTAACTGGTAACTTCCACCACCCATGAACTCAGTATTCCTTGTTATTTTGAGAGTGCAAGACAAACTGTACCTACATTTAAGACTGCTGTGAAAACGGTAACAGTTTGTGCTTGGTTAGGAAAAAAAATAGTGTTTTTTTTAACAAAAACGGAACAATACTTCAAACAATCAAGCTCAAGCTCTGTTTTTTGAGAACTAAATTGCTTTTGCTGAAAGAAGCGGTTTTGTTTTTCGATTTTTGTAGTCGCTGCGATCACTGACAAAAATAAAGGACGTGCTTTCGGACTACATAACATATATTATACATAATACATACAGATGTGAATTTCCATCTTTCTAAAAGATATCCTTTTGAGCCTGAACAAGAAATCGGATATATTAAAGAAATTAACACAAAAGAGGCGGGGTCCGTCAGTTCCCAGCGGCCATAGAACTTGGCAAGTTCTGTACCGTAAATCATGTTACGCTTGCTCGGTGGCGTTTAACACTCGATTGCAAACTGAAATACTCATTGAAGTTTGAAGTTCGCGGGCTAATGGTGAAGAATACAGACATTTGTTGCTAGATTAAGAGGGAAGTCAATCAAATCGCGTTTTTAATTATTCACCTTATCACAATAACTAAACAGCTTTAATGAAGTAGATGATCATTTTTCGCAAAAAATAGCAAAACCGCCTTCCATCGTGTACAAAATTGGAATATTTCGCCCGATTTGTTTACATTATTGTTGAGTTTTCAAAAACGGCTTTGCAGATTTCTGTAAAATTTAAATGGAACGACCTCGGGAGTATACCCCTTCGAATTAAAAAATAATTTTTCGATTCGGTTCACAATTGGCGAAATTATCGATGAACATAAATAAAAAAATACATACGGACGAACATAGAACCTCCTACTTTGTGGAAGTCGGTTAAAATATTAGAAGAGGAAGGGAGTATATTAGAGGGGGAGGGAATTACTCGACATGTTTTCCCGTAGACGTGTTTCCCCTATGGTTTTTTAGGAAAGCTTGTTGAAAGAGGCTAGCATCCATCGTGTTCCAGCGGTCTTGATTACATCGTCTGTCCGCCTTGCTGAGGGACATCATATTTTTATTGGTTTACCAACCAAATAACAATTGTTGCGGATAACGCTTTAAAATTGAAATGCATGTTACTAAAATACTTACCTCTATATACCTTTACTTACTTTACCAGCCTTTTCAATAGTTCACTGCAGGACGCAAGCCTACCCACGAAGGGTAATTGGACCATATCCACCACGCTGGCCCAGTGCGGGTTGGTGGATTCACATACGCCATCTAATTTCTTCTACTAACGTATGCAATTATGCATGTTGCGCACCTATAAATACAATAGATCAAAGTCGTACACGTCTTAATATTTTAATCCCACGTCATTTGTTGACTAATTTCTAACAAAATTCCAACAAAACATCTGTAATTGTCAAGAAAAGACAAGTAAAAATTACTTTAAACGACAGCAATATCACAATATGTATTTATTTTTCTCGAAAATCGCTGCAATAGACAGATTTATTTAGAGTGATTTTCAGTATGAAGAGACGTAAGGTGACTTTTCGGAAAATAGACTGCCATTTTTAATGACAAGTAGGACATGTAGGTTAGAGGAGGTTACGTAGTCCGTAGTTACTACAATATTCCTTTAGTCCGTAGGTGAACAGGTAAGTAGGTAATCCTATCTTACACGTGTTCCAAAGCTAAGAAAATTAAATTGATAAATAGCCCGAGTAAATAGGTATCTTCTAGGTAAGCATGCTACATCCTAGACCGCATATCTGCTCAACATCAGGCAGTATGTAGTCAAACGCAAACCTATATGGAATAAAAAAAACTGGTTTACATATTTATTAAAGAAAAGCTTTTAATCATCACAGTACTCCACTGTATTTTGTTGCTAAATCCAAATCCAGGTAAATCCAGGTTTCAAGCTCAGACAATAGCCTTAGTTCTACGTTGCAATAATAATACGTATATTGTATTGTCATAATGCTCGATAGCACAAGTTGATTTGAAACATCAACATTAAATTTTATCTTGTTTTCCATATTGATAGAGTAGGTACCAATAGACCGACAGACGTGAGAAAATTTGTCGTAGATATCTTCATCGTCATATTCTCGAAAATATGTAATTTCGGTCAGCCAGCTCAGTTTCAGGCGATTTCAGATTAACCACATAACTCTATTCTCAGAAAAGAAATACAATATCAAACATACTGAACTGATAACGAAAAAGCGTGTCTGAATTTGTTGCCACGCGAGCTTACATACCTACATAGCTCTGCCCATTTTATCTGCTTTTCCACCCTTCTCCCACATTGCATCATTTGGCACCTCCGTCGCTTCATCAACTGTATCACAAAGCGTGAAATCCAATATAACACGGACACTAAAAACCCACATGTTTAGTAACTCAATCGAAGATCGTCGTCGCCAAAAATATCCGATCACAATATTACTGTAAACCAACTTACATATTCACTTCAATCATGACACCACAGTCGAATTTTCCCAACATCACTGGAAGTCTCACGCGAAATGCTAGTTCAGTAGCGTAACCAACTGCACGAATAAATTGGTATATCTTTGTAGCCGAAACTAGGGAATTGGCTTATTAGAGTTGAATGATCTTGTCGCCTTGGACTCTTTTGGATTCTGCTTTTTTAAAAAGATTTTTATGTAATTCTAAAATCTGTTTAAATTATTGCAGATTCTGAGCCAAAATTTTTGGTGCGTAAAATTGGCTATTGTGATGTGATTCATCATATAACTATGTTTTACGTAGATTAATCGTTTGCTATGCGACTATTCAGTGTTCAAATTGTCTTGAAATGTCCTATTTCACGATTATCATATATTTTTTCAGTCCAAAAGTACTGCAGCGAGCTTAGGCTCTATCATTTTTCACTAATTTTCATGAAGGGCCCATGAACTAAAGAAATCTGATACTAAAAATATTTTATTTCAATTTTATATTATTTTATCACACAATGCACTTTTATAATAAACTAGATTTTGCCCGCGGCTTCGCCCGCATGATATTTCGAGGCCCTAACTTACCACCCTTAATAAAGGAGGTTGAAAAAAAAAAAAACGATTTGACATACGTTCGATTCGACAGTTCTTGGAGCGCACGCTAGAATAGCTCGCAGATGGCAGATATTTTCCTACTTAGTTAACACTTATTGTTATAATATGGTAAATTTAGGCAATATCATTATAATTTATAGCCTATGTGTTATTCTGATATATTAGCTGTATAATTGCAAAGTTTCATCTCAATCTGTTCAGTAGATTATGCGTGAAAGAGTAACAAACATCCATACATCCATCCATCCTTACAAACTCTCACGTTTATAATATTAAAACTAGCTTTTACCCGCGGCTTCGCCCGCGTTATATTTTGATTTTGGCTTATGGTTATGTCGGCTGCGAAACCTAACCTAACCGACAAATATCAAAATACCTTAGAGGAATGCTTTTGTTGGTTAAGTTACGGTTGGAGTGTATATACAACCTACAATCACCCCATGGAATTCTCGCCTTGTCGTGGGGAAGGTCTGAGGCAGCTAAAAAGGGGGCGCTCGAAGTCTCCCTCTTCTTTGGGTCTTTTCCCCCAAGGAAGCTTAGAGGCTGGCACTCGAGGTTCAGCCGCTTTTAACTAAAGCAGCTGAGAGGATGGCCGGTAGGTTGCATGCATTATGAGGAGTGTCGCAACTTAGGCGGGCTGCAGTGCCGCTCTTGCGACGCTGCATCCGAGGATTTTTTTTTTTATTATATCGCGATATATCCCTGACATGATCAGGGGTCTTAATTACAAATGAATAAAAACTATACCTATATTTCAATGTATTTGGCTGTTTGCAGTTATAATAAACATTACAATGGTACAGCAAAGTTTATACCTACTTGTTCCTAATTATTGCTTTTTTTACAAATAAACTGGGCATTCCAAGATTATGTGTAGTGGAGTCTCCTCTTTTGTGGGTTCACAGATTCACGATGGGCTTTCCCTCAAATCGATGTAAGTATTGGGAAAACTCACCATGCCCCGTCAGCACTTGAGTTATGATTCCCACTGGTGCTATTTCTCTTACGATCTTGTATGCGGCCCTTGCATCCGGAAAATATGTTTTGGTTACCGCCGCTGTGTGTCTATCCTGATACCGCCGGTTCCACTCGTCAAGAGAGTCCTTTCGGATTTCTCGCTTGACGAATGAAACGGGGCAGTTATCCTAAATAGGTCTGCACTTCGAGTGCAGTGCTGCTTCCTGTGCTAGCTGGTCCGCTCTCTCATTTCCCTCCATCCCCGCGTGCTATTTAATCCAATAAAGTTTCACTATTTTATTTTGTGCGTGTAGTAAATTTATGTTAGCTTTGAATTTACTGCTAAGGGATGGAGGGAAGATACGCCAACTACCGTTTCCAGTGCAGACCTGGAGTCACAAAAGATTTTTGCGATTTCGGTAGCCTCAAGAAGTGCCAATAACTCGGCCTGGTACACGGAGCACCAATCGGCCAATTTCAGCTTGCGGGTACTGATCTCAGAGGCATCATCCCAAATGGATAATGCCGCCCCAACTTTCCCTTTAATTTTGCTGCCGTCTGTAAATATGTTAATTTCTCGGTTAAGATTTTGCTCTAGTGCTGCTCCGTCTGCCAGGCATATGAACTCCAGCTCCTCCTGCTGCGCTGGGTGTGGCTTCTTTTCTGTCTCTCTATCTCCAGTTACTTGCTGGGAATAACCTTTCTCAATTTCATAAAGCAAGGCTGCTTCCTGGACTCTGATATGACAGCCGAAGATTAGGGGCCGCGGTGGGATATATGGAACTGGTGGTGTGAGTGCCGCCACCTACCCTACCTTCCGCTAGGCCGTCAACGTGTTGGCAGACGCAGTGGGGCTACAGGGGAAGAGAGGTGTCGGTATCGCGATGGCCGTTGTCACTGCCCTCTGCAGTTGAAGAGGCAGGCGCTGGGCTACTATGACTGACCCGCTGCACTGGGACCAAGGCGTTGGAATGCTGTCTGACGTTCAGTACTGGTGAGTCCCGAGTGGTGGATGACGATGTGTCTTGTGCTCCGAAACACTTCGTCATTATGGCGAGAGCGCAAGCTCCGTTATGGAGCTCGAGTCTGGGCTAGCTCTGTTGAGTGCCGCGAAGGAGTGGAACGTCCTAATCTTGCCATGACAGATTATTTCTGGCGCTTAGACGGCTGCTACCACAGCCCGCTCACTTAGTTTTTATCCTATCCTACGGGAACTGTTAAAGTTTTTGCGATAAAAAGTGGCCTATGTCACTTTTCGTCTTTCAAACTATATTCATGCAATAAGCCAAGGCAAGTTGCTCCGTTGTTGAGAAAAATGTATTGTTAAGTCCTTCGGGAACCACAATTTTTTCGGGATGGAAAGTATCCTATGTCACTTTCCGTCTTACAAACTATGCCCACCCCAAATATCAAGTCAATCCGTTGCTCCATTGCTGAGAAACAGTTATTGTCCTATCCCATGGGAATCACGAATTTTCTCGAGATAAAAAGTATCCTATTATTACTTTCTGTCTTTTAAACCATAGGTATCCATACCAAAAATCAGGTCAATCTTTTGCTCCGTTGCTGCGTCAAAGAGGAACAAACCAACAAACTTTTCGGATTGATAATATTAAAGTATGATGATTCTGTACCATAAAGGTAGAATAAAGAAACATGTTAAACCTCTAATGATAGAAGATTTAAAAATATTTTTAATGTCAGACAAAATGACGGCCTGGTATTAAACGTCATAGTAACATGTAGCATGCAGAGGGAAAAAAACGTTTTATCCAATTTTAATGTCAGTTGTCATTTTCAATCCATACTTTATTTCCTCTTCAAGGGGATATAATCGTGGAAAAACAATTTGTCCCCTTGCCATGCTACTTGTGATTTATAAAAGTCTGCAGACAATGTCACCTGTCATCTAATTACGTTTGGCTGTGACGTTTCGTTAGTCCATATTAGCGTCATAGAGGAATTAATCACTTAGCGTCTTTGTGATAGTGGCGACAGTTTCGCTTTCGATGGTTTTTGTCCTGTCCTACAGGAACTATGCAATTTTTCGGGATAAAAAGTATCCTAAAGCTCCTTCCGCCTTTTAAACTATGTCCATGCCAAAAATCAAGTCAATCCGTTGCTCCGTTGGTGCGTGAAAGAGTAACAAACCAACAAACCAACAAACTTTTCGGATTTATAATATTAGTAAGGATATACAATTTAATACAATGCACTGATAGATACTTATGACATATCACTTCATGCAATACTCAAAATTAATAATTTAGAATTAGGTATCCATACCAAAAATCAATTCAATCTTTTGCTCCGTTGCTGCGTCAAAGAGGAACAAACTGTAACAATCCTAGCCTAACCAAATTGTAACAAACCTAGCCTAACCTGCCTAATTAACCTCATTTATAAACCTAAGAAGAGTTGAAACTATTTTAAGAAACCTGTCTAAATTAAAATATCAGAGAAAATGATTATAGAACCTTGATTTGCTTTCAATGAATCCTAGCTTTATGTCAAACTAGCTAAGCGTACTGATTCCACTTGAATTTGAACAAATTCTAAATTGAACCTCATGAAAGAAATATCCTAAAATATTAAGAATGCATTAAATATTGATACAGACATTCAATATGATCCCAGCTTTCATTTCGTAATGATAAATATCAAGAATTACTAAAAACGTAACTATGAACCTCGCAGGTTCAAGATAGAATTATACTCCTAACACCATCTGCTTGATAAAATACAATCTACATTTTGATACTAGTATTCTGCAGTGTGATTCCTAATTTATTTACCTATTTATACGTTAGTTTGGCCAGTGTTCGTCTTGTGGTAGATCCTGCGCTACAGGCCGCATAAACCCCAGGTAAAGGTGACTCGAAACACATATTAGCTACCTAATTGATTACCTAAGTTCAGAACAAAAACCCTATGTTTTACCTATTTTGAGTTTCTATGATCCTGAAAGTATATTACTAATCTCAGAGTGAAATGAAGTACCTAGCTAATGTCTCAAGAGCTATATAGAAAAAGTGATTCTAGAGCTTCTCTGTTATATATGACGTTAATTTAGAATATTTGTGTATAACGTAAATAAGCTTCAATAAAGCTAGGTATAAAATATTAATTTAGTTGCTTAAGAAAATATTAGACATGAGATGAGAAGGAAATTCCATTACATTAGTACTTTAGAACAAAGAAACTCTATTATTGAACTAATATTATTATCAAACTACGAATATAATAAAAGATTGGAATGCCAGAAAGAATAGTATTAATTTATTTCTGACAATTAATTTTGATATTTTAAATTTATTCAATTTTATTTAGGTATCAGAGATTTATTTTATTTTATGTTTATCTCTGTTTATTTAGTCATGGCGCTCGAGAGAGCTGAAAACCATGAAAATGACTCTACTCTGATTTCGTAAATCTAACGCCATCCTGGAAAAAGAAAGCAGGAAAGAAAACCAGGAGTCGCGAGTGTGTCAGTAGTCATCTTATCTACATCACTTCATAAAGTCAGGAAAATCATAAAACTTGCATGAAATCCAGAGTGTTCTCAAGAAAAGCTCCAAGACTACTATAGATAAAGGTTCGAGAATCGACTTCGCCTCATAAAATAATATTCAAATCAATAAGCTATCAATAGCTTTATTTCAAAGTGATCAGAATTTACACTCTAATACGGACACGGGATATCCCTCCATTTCGGAAATGAGAAACACTGGCCCAAGCTCTATCTGGCTTCAAGAGTTCTGCACACTAATGAAAATACAGCATTGATCGAGTAGCACTTACGGCTAGTATTAAAATAATGAGATGTAGCAATAATAAGATATAGCAAAAGTCGACTCTTCAATCCCCATAATATAAATAAATGACATTTTATCTATGAACACTCTGTTCTTCGCAAATTGTACGAGTAGGTAAAGCACGTCATGTCTGGAAATTTCTCAATTTCTGGAGATTCTCAATCCGCATAGAATATAATATCTTAAGATTTTATGTTCACAAATAGTCGAAGCTGAAAAAGACAAATAATTAAAACATTTGTAATTCATACATAGAATCATAAAGGGCGAGAGTTAGAAGCTTCTATCTTCTACTCGTGAGTAAATGCTCAATGAAGGATAGTTTCGTCAGTAACATACGAGTACTTCTATAGAGTAGGAAACATCGTAAGTCAACTTATGCAAGACCGCCATAGGAACCTGAAGATGTATGCGTATTTATCAACCCGCAACAGGTCAGAGTAGATAATATTGCCTTGTTTCTGTGGTGTAGCGTAGCGTCGTAAGCAACTCGTTCATACTCATAAAAGAATAGATACGTGTGAGAATCTTCCATACCGCATCGTTTCAGTAAGGCGGATATAGGCCTATATTTCTATGATAGATCTTCTCTTTTCCTCTGATGTCCATTTGTACATTAATTCAACAGTAAATCATCCAGAAGTCTAATGCAGTGCTGATCAGGACGAATACTAACCGCAGAACATATTCTATATCTACAGTGAGACTTATCTATTTAAAAAGAGATACGTTTATACGAAACCAAATCCTCTAGAAACATCCTCGTCCTTTGATCGAAAACAACTTTCTTCCAACTTCCACTTTTTAGGCCAGGAACAAAATTCTCCTAGTTAGTAAACTCTTCTCTGCTTTTCCTTTCTCTGAATCTTGCGGTACAAAACTAAAAATATCCTAAAAAATGAAATATTCAAACGTTTTTCTATAATTTTTCTCCAAGTGAAGTCCCTGTTGTCAGTCCCGTCAAATTCTCTCTGTTCTTTTTTTTTCTCTTATTTTAAATTCTCAATTTCTGCAAAGAGTTTTCATACCTAGATTGAAGTTCTGTTGCTTTTCTAAAATGTATTTATTTTCCTGCTTGTTTGTAAATCATTTGAATGGAAAGTTTCTTTAGATAACATTAGAAAGAATTATAACCTCATGTGAGATACTCCTGACAACTACAAGAATGCCTTATTCCTATGCCTAATTACTCAGATGTGGACGATCAAACCATCTGAGGTTTGTTACAGCACCCCCCAAAATTTTCGCAGATGAAAAGATGTTGGTAAACATCTAAATCGAAGTAAATTTTCCTAAAAAAGTTATAATAACTTTAAATTTAATCAAGTGCAAAATTGTATTTATCAAAATTCGAGTTCCAACAATGAAATTATATGTTTCTAATGTGAATGTATCCCTACTACAATATGCGAAAATATTTTTATACCAGTCTACAGATAATCGTCATAAAACCTCTTGCTCTCAGTTTGATTACATATCTACCATGAAGAAAAATCGCCTTCCCCACTAAATTGTTATAATCTGCAAGGAAGTTCTGGTTCGGTGACAGAAACGGAGCCCTCGTAAGGGAATTCTGTTTTGAGGTAGAACCGACCTGAATGGTCGCATGTTGAGTAGTCTCAGCGAACCAATCTTCCGTTCGGAGATTTTCCCAACATACCCCTTCCAAACTACACGAATTGTCCATGAAAAAGGAAAATAATTCCGCATGGCATCAATGTCCCGCCAAGAGTGAATGGTTAAAATTCAATTGTCTTTAAACTGGAGCATGTGCAGTGTATCAATTCAGAGGTTCCTGCCTTGTAGAGTAAAGGACCCTTATGAAATCAACTTATGTTGATGAATTGCCTGCTGGCCTACTCCTAACACCACACTCCTTCATAAAGATCTATTTGTTCAAGTGATTGCTAAAACTCGAACCCTGACAAACCGCTTCAAATCCCAGCAATGCTATTGTCATTTAGTTCCTCTTGTACTGATTTATTTTTACTATCACTCTCTTCTTTATTATTATTACATTATTATTTCACAAACGCATAATTTATGAAACAATAATATATCATCAAATTCATCAACGCTCCGTCGCCCTTCATAAAACAAAATTCTCAAAACCACCTTCCACCGTCTACACGCCAACTTCACGACGTAGCATCACCTTTTGAACTCAAAGCGAGCCAATATTTGCACATTCCCCATTACACCCTATAGCAAAATATTTAAAATACATCCACACCCTCGTAATAAACTTCTACCTCACTATCCTTACTAAAATATTTACAAGTTTGAGGTTAATTATAAACTGAACCTCGGTTAAATTTTTAATTATAATTTTAACCTGATTTTTTTTTTAAATATTCAGCATACTTTCCTACTTGCATTTATTTACCTAAGAAACTCTCACGTATTCTCATTTAATTTAACGATGTGCAAATAAATGACAAAATGTTCACTAAAGAAAATTAATTTCCAATATTTTTTTAGCTATAACAGCTTCAGCTTTTAGAATGGCTTCACCCACTAACAAAATTGAACTAGATAATAATGTGTCAATATGCCCAAGTTTCCAAGTAAGTAAAATTTACACTCTACTAGTGGAAAGGATCTCTTCCATATGGTTAGAGAAACCAATTCCTGGCGCGGCATTGCTTGGCCATCAGAGTTCTACCTACTCGAATCCCGACATATCTCCACGCGTATAATTTTTGAAATTGAATAAATATTTGAAACGTAAGTTCAGCCAATCCATCAAGCTTATACTCTACTTCCTTCAAACCAGCAAATCATCTTTGAATTCTTTAATGAACATTTGAAATCAATTTTTCAATATAATGTTATATTGAACTTGATTTTTTTATTTTGCAAGTCTTTTTTAATAATGTGCTATTTTTATTTTCTAATAACATTCATTTTTCTTATTTTGGTGTATCTGATTTCTAAACATCTTGCAAAAGTATACGACTGAACTTTAATTTAATTTGAGATAAAGAAAACTATTTGTTGATTTACTTAGTTTAGTTTTCAGTATCATTCACTTTTAACAACAAAAATTTAAATGTATGTTTTTGCATTACATTCACTTATTTTAGCTTACACTGAAATATCTTAAACCAAGTAATCTCACAGCTATGTTTTAACCCGTTTAGTAATTAACTAATCAGTAAAAGATACGCTAACAACAAGAGTTGATTTGATTGATGATCGACAATTTAATTACCCAGCAATATATTATTATTTTAAGTGCAATAACTATTATAGTTTACCTGATTATTTAGATTTTGAATAATCGCTGAAGATTTAGCTAACACCTGTTTACAATAATTATAACTGATGTCTAAGAATAATAATAATGTTTACCTACTATCTGAAAAGATTGAGCAAATGTTCCACCCCCCCTGACTAGAATTTCCTTGCTTTAATTTATAAATCTACCTTTTATTTGCTTAACTCTTACAACCCTTTTTTTTAAATCGCGAAAAACCTGCGTTTGACCACCAACTTTCCTGCTGATAAACAAACTCGCGGACGCAAATGAAGCTTACTGAGCTAGAATATACCTATTCACACTAAATACAACTTGATTATTACGAATTTAGCATTAGAATTGTGTAACTGGGTCTTAGTTTATTTGATTGATTTAATTTACTAAACTCAGTTTTTTTTTTAAACTGACCATTTATTTGTTGATACAACCTCCGTTTAAAAGTCCTATTTTAGTCTACTTATTTAAAACATTAAATTAAACTTCCCTTCTTTACGTCATTCCAGATACTAATCTGCTAAATTATCTATTCTCCCAAATTATCTTATTGTAAGTAAAATTATTTACCATTTTGCAATAATATTTCAGCTAATCGTAACCTCAACCTATATCTGATAGATTTTCAACAAGATAACACTTTTAAACATATTTTTCACTGTTAGACTACTTCGATATAATTTTGATGTAAGCGAAATAGACGTCTAAAAATTTATGCAATCCCAATTAATACAAGTAGGTACACAATGTAGATTAACCCTATGTTTATTTTATTTAATAACATCTCTTATTTTCCTGTATTCAATTTATTTGGAATTTAATAAAACAGCCTGATTGTTAGATTTAATTATTAAATTGATCTACTTGCTAACTTCCTGTGGTAAAAGTAGTATAATACAAATGTCCAAAAAAAAAATCAAAGTCATTCCGTAACCTACTGAAACATATCTCTATCAATGAAAAATAATTCACATTTTATTACTTTAATTTACAACGTCGATAGATTGTTAAGTATACTCTACCCTCGGTTTTCTAGTCTGCAATAAAATTATATAAACGAATCAAATCCCTGACTTTTCTATTTTATAAAATTAATAATATCCTTTGCTTTGTATGTATAATCATATCTTTTATTATAAATTGAATATATTTACTATCTACAATTATTCAAGCTATACTTATACATGAAGCAATAAATTATATTATAAACACTAAACTAATATACCATATTTACTACAAATACATTACCTACATGAGTGACAAATGATCCTTGGCTAGTACCCCTTTTTTTTAAGCTGAACGAAATAATTACCCATCATACAAAATGCTTGCTATTGTTTGCAGTCTGTTTTAAAAACAAATCACCCCCCAACGTTTTATTCTGTTAATACCCTAAGATAATGATTAACCTAAAAAATGATGAGATATTCGTCACCTTGTCTAATGAACTCGCGATTGAAACTATTATGTAACCCTAGTTATCACTAACCTACAAATTTCGAATCACCATCGTCTCCATTTCACAGCAACAAATTGTGTTCAGATAGTCTGACTACTGAACACAGTCCTATAATAAACCTGAATTGACTTGCCTAAACAACGTTATACTTAAAAATCTAATATTTATGAGTTCCGACTATATTCTTTTATCTCGAAAATATTTTAAACCTATTTTTATGATAAAACGAATCGTTTCTATTGCTAATCCTGGTCACGGCCAACAATTGTAACGATCCTATCCTGGTCGCGAAACCAAATTGTAACAAACCTAGCCTAACCTGCCTAATTAACCTCATTTATAAACCTAAGAAGAGTTGAAACTAATTTAAGAAACCTGTCTAAATTAAAATATCAGAGAAAATGATTATAGAACCTTGATTTGCTTTCAATGAATCCTAGCTTTATGTCAAACTAGCTAAGCGTACTGATTCCACTTGAATTTGAACAAATTCTAAATTGAACCTCATGAAAGAAATATCCTAAAATATTAAGAATGCATTAAATATTGATACAGACATTCAATATGATCCCAGCTTTCATTTCGTAATGATAAATATCAAGAATTACTAAAAACGTAACTATGAACCTCGCAGGTTCAAGATAGAATTATACTCCTAACACCATCTGCTTGATAAAATACAATCTACATTTTGATACTAGTATTCTGCAGTGTGATTCCTAATTTATTTACCTATTTATACGTTAGTTTGGCCAGTGTTCGTCTTGTGGTAGATCCTGCGCTACAGGCCGCATAAACCCCAGGTAAAGGTGACTCGAAACACATATTAGCTACCTAATTGATTACCTAAGTTCAGAACAAAAACCCTATGTTTTACCTATTTTGAGTTTCTATGATCCTGAAAGTATATTACTAATCTCAGAGTGAAATGAAGTACCTAGCTAATGTCTCAAGAGCTATATAGAAAAAGTGATTCTAGAGCTTCTCTGTTATATATGACGTTAATTTAGAATATTTGTGTATAACGTAAATAAGCTTCAATAAAGCTAGGTATAAAATATTAATTTAGTTGCTTAAGAAAATATTAGACATGAGATGAGAAGGAAATTCCATTACATTAGTACTTTAGAACAAAGAAACTCTATTATTGAACTAATATTATTATCAAACTACGAATATAATAAAAGATTGGAATGCCAGAAAGAATAGTATTAATTTATTTCTGACAATTAATTTTGATATTTTAAATTTATTCAATTTTATTTAGGTATCAGAGATTTATTTTATTTTATGTTTATCTCTGTTTATTTAGTCATGGCGCTCGAGAGAGCTGAAAACCATGAAAATGACTCTACTCTGATTTCGTAAATCTAACGCCATCCTGGAAAAAGAAAGCAGGAAAGAAAACCAGGAGTCGCGAGTGTGTCAGTAGTCATCTTATCTACATCACTTCATAAAGTCAGGAAAATCATAAAACTTGCATGAAATCCAGAGTGTTCTCAAGAAAAGCTCCAAGACTACTATAGATAAAGGTTCGAGAATCGACTTCGCCTCATAAAATAATATTCAAATCAATAAGCTATCAATAGCTTTATTTCAAAGTGATCAGAATTTACACTCTAATACGGACACGGGATATCCCTCCATTTCGGAAATGAGAAACACTGGCCCAAGCTCTATCTGGCTTCAAGAGTTCTGCACACTAATGAAAATACAGCATTGATCGAGTAGCACTTACGGCTAGTATTAAAATAATGAGATGTAGCAATAATAAGATATAGCAAAAGTCGACTCTTCAATCCCCATAATATAAATAAATGACATTTTATCTATGAACACTCTGTTCTTCGCAAATTGTACGAGTAGGTAAAGCACGTCATGTCTGGAAATTTCTCAATTTCTGGAGATTCTCAATCCGCATAGAATATAATATCTTAAGATTTTATGTTCACAAATAGTCGAAGCTGAAAAAGACAAATAATTAAAACATTTGTAATTCATACATAGAATCATAAAGGGCGAGAGTTAGAAGCTTCTATCTTCTACTCGTGAGTAAATGCTCAATGAAGGATAGTTTCGTCAGTAACATACGAGTACTTCTATAGAGTAGGAAACATCGTAAGTCAACTTATGCAAGACCGCCATAGGAACCTGAAGATGTATGCGTATTTATCAACCCGCAACAGGTCAGAGTAGATAATATTGCCTTGTTTCTGTGGTGTAGCGTAGCGTCGTAAGCAACTCGTTCATACTCATAAAAGAATAGATACGTGTGAGAATCTTCCATACCGCATCGTTTCAGTAAGGCGGATATAGGCCTATATTTCTATGATAGATCTTCTCTTTTCCTCTGATGTCCATTTGTACATTAATTCAACAGTAAATCATCCAGAAGTCTAATGCAGTGCTGATCAGGACGAATACTAACCGCAGAACATATTCTATATCTACAGTGAGACTTATCTATTTAAAAAGAGATACGTTTATACGAAACCAAATCCTCTAGAAACATCCTCGTCCTTTGATCGAAAACAACTTTCTTCCAACTTCCACTTTTTAGGCCAGGAACAAAATTCTCCTAGTTAGTAAACTCTTCTCTGCTTTTCCTTTCTCTGAATCTTGCGGTACAAAACTAAAAATATCCTAAAAAATGAAATATTCAAACGTTTTTCTATAATTTTTCTCCAAGTGAAGTCCCTGTTGTCAGTCCCGTCAAATTCTCTCTGTTCTTTTTTTTTCTCTTATTTTAAATTCTCAATTTCTGCAAAGAGTTTTCATACCTAGATTGAAGTTCTGTTGCTTTTCTAAAATGTATTTATTTTCCTGCTTGTTTGTAAATCATTTGAATGGAAAGTTTCTTTAGATAACATTAGAAAGAATTATAACCTCATGTGAGATACTCCTGACAACTACAAGAATGCCTTATTCCTATGCCTAATTACTCAGATGTGGACGATCAAACCATCTGAGGTTTGTTACAAAACCAACAAACTTTTCGGATTGATAATATTAAAGTATGAGGATTCTGTACCATAAAGGTAGAATAAAGAAACATGTTAAACCTCCTACGATAGAAGATTTAAAAATATTTTTAATGTCAGACAAAATGACGGCCTGTTATTAAACATTTTATCCAATTTGAATGTCAGTTGTCATTTTCAATCCATACTTTATTTCCTCTTCAAGGGGATATAATGGTGGAAAAACAATTTGTCCCCTTGCCATGCTACCTGTGATTTATAAAAGTCTGCAGACAATGTCACCTGTCATCTAATTACGTTTCGCTGTGACGTTTCGTTAAGTGTCATGAGGAATTAATCACTTAGCGTCTTTGTGATAGTGGCGACAGTTTTGCTTTCGATAGTTTTTGTCCTGTCCGACAGGAACTATGCAATTTTTTGCTTAACGTCTAATGCTTAGCATCTAAAATTCGACGCGCTTGGTTTTGCTCTTGAGTCTCAACAGTTCTTTGCGCTGCGTGATGCTCGGCATCTAAAAGTAGCTGCGCTTGACTTCCTCCTTAAGTCTCAGCAGCTCCCTGAGCTACGTGACGCTCAGCATCTAAAATTCGACGTGATTGGTTTTTTGCTCTTGAGTCTCAGCAGTTCTTTGCGCTGCGTGATGCTCAGCATCTAAAAGTCGCCGCGCTTGACTTTCAACTTCAGTCTCAGCAACTCTCTGAGCTGCGTGACGCTCAGCATCTAAAATTCGACGCGCTTGGTTTCGCTCTTGAGTCTCAGCAGCTCTTTGAGATGCGTGGCGCTCGGCATCTAATGTCAAACGCATTTAAATGTGCTCTTCAGACTCTTGGCTTCTAGCAATTTTCTTTACGCGAGCTCCGCTAGATTCGATTTGCGTTTTGTAAGCATACCTATTAGAATGAAAACTACGTAATTAAACTGAAAAAATACATGTAACCTTCTCTAAATTTTACAGGAAAAGATTGATTGACTTTGACATTTGCAACTCGAGCAGCCTTGAATGGGCATTGGGCATAGAGAATGTAATTTGGAAAGTCAAGATGCAAATTACCATTTGTCATGGTATAAAATAAGTTTTTTCTTCTAAGATTCTAGCCAATGCGTTTTCATCCCCCGTTTTCAACCCTTTAAAACTATTTTTTCGTATCAAAAAGTAGCCTATGTCCTTTCTCAGGCTCGAGACTATCTGTGCACAAAATTTCATTCAAATCGGTTCAGTAGTTTTAGCGTGAAAGCGCGACAGACAGACAGAGTTACTTTCGCATTTATAATATTAAAATAAAAAATAAGTAAGGATAGGAAGTTCTTACAAACTAGAGTCACTGACTCCGTAAGGGCATCGCAGGTTTATTCCTGATCGAAGCAATTTAAGGAGGGAACATTAGCTCTACTAGATATTAATTAAGAATCAAAAAATTATTTACTTCTAGTTTTCTAGCATAGTTTTACAATATTAGCAGACTATGAAGATTAATCACGCAAAAATCATTTAAGAGGTTCTAAAATCAGTAGAGACCAACCGTGAAAGTTTACGAGCCGCATTAAATATTGTTTGAAATCCCCTTTTATCATATTTAGTGAGGAATACTAGTATACTTATTATCTTTGAATATTTTACATGTGAAAATCTTGTAATTACTTAATCAATTTATCTACTACTCTATCTCTCTATCTGTTGTCTTATATATTCTGTGATATTAGTAATTATTAAAAATTTGTTTCGGGCAAGTTTGCTAGCTTTGATGACAAAGTTATTGGGCTGTCGGAAAGTTTATGTCACCTGACATCTGAAAACGACTGATATTATGTGGTTTAAAATTAGAAACTTATAACTACCCTTACAACCCAAAATAACACCACGCCATTTCCATTCAGTCCATTGCCGCAGCAATGAGCATGGTCAAGTTGAATAAACAGGGAAATGCGAGAATGTAAACAAATCATTTCCAATGCCATTGTCGGCACGTTGCCGTTCGCATTGCCCGGCCATACCCTATTTGGCGGGTTTTCATCAGCCATCAAAGCGCGGCAATGCGAGCAAAAACGCGTGTTTAGATATAGCTCTCTCAAAAGATTTTAATATCTTTAATAATACTTACATCGTTCTATTACGATTAATTGCGATCATCCACCATCTCCTCTGATGACGACATCTCTATTGAATTTTATTTATTTTTAAATAATTTTGTAGAGCAGCGTGCTGACGCTGCGACAATTCCCACGTGGTTCTTTACCCAGAGTTGAATTGAAAATACCTACATATTATGAAGCGGCAATGTAAGCACTTATTTTCGTTGACGTTGCCAAAGCAATATTTGGGGAAATATGGACGGTAGGGCAACCGGCAATGGCTGTATAAAAGTCATGTGAGAAGCGGCATTAAAGTTCAGCGCAGCCCAACTATGACGTTTTACGAGCCGCACTAAATATTGTTTACGGTCCCTTGTTTATCATATTTAGTAAAAATAATACTTATATTCTCCCCTCCACCCTTCTTCCAGTATTTTAAAAGACAAAACCTTGTAATCACTGATCAATTTAATACTCATCTATTGTGTTATATTTTTGGTAATGTTAGAAAGTATATAATTTTTGGATGAAGTTTAATATTAAAGAGTTATAAAGACCTTCACAAACCAAAATAACACCACAAAATCCCATAAAAGTCATATAAGAGACGGCATCAAAGTTCAGCTCAGCTCAACCGTGAACGTTTACGAGCCGCACTAAATATTGTTTACGACCCCCTGTTTATCCAAATGACATAATTTAACGACTGGCTGAAGTTTTCAGAAAAAAATGTGGGCGTCGCCTTTGTGATCGTAAAGTAGAGAAATAATAACCCGTTAAAATGCTCCTACATAACCGCAGTGGATAATTACTGAAAATATGTTTCTTTGAATTTTGGCATGCGTTGCAATGTTTTTTATGACTTCTATATGACGATTTAGAGAAATGTAAATTACTTGCTTACTATTATTAAATGGAATAATTTATGAGACCGCGTTATTTCTTACAGAGAATAAAAGTAGTGCTACGAAAAAAGTACACATAATTTGTACGAGATGTAAAAAATAATGTACATTGTGAAATTTTTATAAAAAAAATTATTATAAAAATAATTTTTAAATACAGTCTACTCTTGTTAATTCACACCTGCGATAATTCGAACCTCTTTATAATTCAAAATTATCACGAGTTTCCTACAAAATCTCTTTATATTTTGAACTAAATCAATACATTTTTATGCACTTGGTAATTCGTACGAAAAAATCATTGCTATATAACAAAACGACGCGTTAATTCGAACTCATCGGCGTCCAACACTCGACAATTCAAAGTTGCAGAGAGAAAGAGGCGGAAAGCTTGTGAGTACTGCGATAAGTTCAAACTTGTATTAACGTTTGTTTGTTGAGCCTTTGTTTTTGCTATGATTAATTTGACTTATTGGACACACACTTCCTCACGAATTGGTTTGTTTAGTTATGTTTCAGTTACTGTTAGTCTTTTGTTGGTATACAGATTAAGAGTTTGTGTTACTTGATATTTCAAACACTCGATAATTCGTAATATTTTCTGGGTCCCTCGAGTTTCGAATTAACGAGAGTCGACTGTACAAGCTTTTGAGATCCTGGAAATCCCGTAGCAGAAGAGTGCTAGCCAAGACAAGTAAAACGAGCCCAAACACGACGGGTTCAGTACAGAAGTTCCTTTGGCCACCTTCCGACTCCATTATCAGATCAGCTCCTTGGTACCATATTATTGCATTGTCACGCGATATAAATTTGCGTGCAAAAATTCAGCTCAATCGGAAACCGGGAAGTCGGCAAATTTAACTTGCATCATGCAAGATGACGATGATCAATCGCGTATTTGTTCGCGATAAAAAATAGATATAACTGTTACTGTGCTGTACCAGCCTTTTTAATAGGCCACTGCAGCGGGCTTAGCATAAGGACCATAAAATTATACTATCGACGTGTCAGAACGTGACAGAGTTATGATGAAGCATATATCTGTCACCTTTGCACACGTTGATAAACTCTTGTCGTGGTTTTGTATGCTAAGTACACAGGACGTAGGCCTACCCACGATATATATGTTACTTAGCCCTGAAATTCCGTTATTATATTATGTTACTAACTTTCGCTTGCGTGATATTTTGGTACTATCCCTTAAGAAACTTTTAATTTCTACATAAAAATAAAAATCGGAAATAAAATATTTAGTAGGTACATAAGATAACGCTCACCGATTTTTTACCGACTTCCAAAAAAGAGGAAATAATATGTTCGTCTGTATGTATTTTTTGTGCATATTCATCGATAATTTCGCCAATTGTGAACCGATTTAAAAAATTGTTCCATAGAATATACTTTCGACGTGATCCCATTTAAATTTTAACGAAATGAGCTGAGCCGTTTTCGATAAATCAACAATAATGTATATGGATGTCACATCGATTCGTACAAACTATTCGAATTCTGCACACGGTAGAGGTCGGTGTTGCGATTTTTTTCGAAAAATAATTGTATTCCATTCAAACTATTAAGTCAATCCCTCCGTTAGCTGCCTGAAAGAAAAAAAACGTTGCAAACAAACCAATTAACACACTTTCGGGCTTCTAATATTAGTAAGGTTATTACAATCAATATCACTACATACAGACAGACAGGGAAGTGACTTTGTCTTATATCTTTAAAACTAGACAAAGGATTTTGATGCAGTTTTTTTTAATAGATAGAGTGATTCAAGAGAAAGGTTTATATGTTTGATATACTTGTGTGAAGCCGGGGCGGGTCGCTAGTTAATGATAAAATAAATGTCGATGTGGTGAATGAAACGAAAAGATCAATGAAACCATCCTACGCTACTATCTGCCATCACTGACAAGATGTATTAGATCTAGACAGCTGGTATTAGCTCTACAGTAACCTGCCCCCGTCGAGTATTGGCATGAACGTGTTGTGAACGGTGTCATACAAGAATACGCTAATTAATCCAATTTAATACCTCGGATTTTTTTGTACATTTTGAAAATAACATAAATTCTGCGAACATTAGTCTTCGCATCTATTAATCTTTACACGAGTAAGCCCTCTACTTTAGCAACTTACATGGTCCTGGCTTCGCCCCGGGAAGAGTCATCGCCGATTCGCCCCGCGAGCCGAACATCTTGCGGGGCGAAACGACGACATAGCCGGCACGGACAGATTTCAAAAGTATGATAAACAAATGCTGTTATAAATTAAGATATAAACTAACCTATCTCTCAAGTCGGATGAAACTGCACATAGTGTACAAAATTTGGATAAAACCGGTTCAGTAGTTGAGGAGTTCATCGCGGACAAACAACGTGACACGTAATTTTTATAAAGATTATAAGTATATCGATTTGCTCTCGACTGATTTTGTTTGATTTGCCAATTATATTCAGATTGCCAAATATTATCAAAATTGGTTAGTAAAAAGCGCTCAGTAAATTTCCCCCCATTTTGAGGGAAATACTCAATAATATAATACGATAAAAAATTAAAAAATACATAGACCCGTGAACCAAGTTTCGTCTAGATTTGTTCAGACAGATAAAAGCAAAATTGTGAAGTCAACACTGAGACGCTTCGCTGACTTCGTTCTTTCGGTCAACAATAAAAATAACCATCGAGAACTACAGCCACGTTTGTGTCATAGTGAGCAGTAGTAATGTATGTATCTGTGAGCTATTGCACCGCACCGCACAATGATGAGGTTCGAGGTCACACTACTTTATAAAGCAGATGCCTTCCATCCACTACTTTAAACTACAGGTGGGTGCCCCACGATTAAAGTCAGGTCCTGTCATATTTATTTTGAAAATGGGAGAAATTTTCAAATGTTCAGTTCGATCGAGGAGCTTGAGGGCCCCGGGGCACTGCCCTGCCTAGCCCCTGGGTAGCTAAGCCACTGGGTGGGTCGCATTCGTGACTTCATACGAGCAATACTAGCATACTCCGTCGGAAGTAATTGGAACTTTATCCCGCTAGAGTTATGCGAGTGACGTCTAAAATATTGTAAAAATTGCGAAGTTAAAGTTTTTTCAAAAACTAGTACTTTTAGTTAAAATCGCCAAAATTTAAAAAAAAATACGATTTTTACGCAGTTTTTTCGATTTTTGACAAAGTTGCGTTCGGCGCTCGAGGTTACAAACTTGGATTATTCATTTGGCCAACATCATAAGCAAGTCTGCAAAAAATCAGAACTACCGGATTTGACGCATTCTACTCCATACTTTCCGTTAAGTACTGGATTATAAATTTATTGACTGTTTCAAGTTTGCATAACATCGAATGTTTTAACACATGCTCTAGATGTCTATATCAATTACGAATACAGTTCTACTATACGCACGCTAGTGTAGAACTCTACTATAGAACAATAAAATTATTGTGAAATACTTTAGATAGTATTGTTTCAGACTTTAACCTAAGCGTCTAAATTAGAACATTATCCGCCTTAACACAAAAGATTTAAACACGCTTTAAACACTGCTTAACCATGCAATTTGTACTGTTAAACATTGTCTAAAGCCTGCGTAAAACTTTTGTGGTAAGACGGTTTGCTTTATTGTATATTTTGTCAAAGGTAATTTGCGATTTCGGGATCATTGATTCTTTAGAAAAAGCTGTTTACTTACATTACAGTGTCCTCTTTTCAATTTCCAAAATAATCTAGAGAGCCTCGTAGAGTATGTGAAAATATGTGTAAAATTAAATATGTTCAACCTCGCTCAAACACTTATCGCGAAAACGTAGGTACCATTTTTGTTAATTTGTCCTTACCTAAGCCAGACCCTAATTATTATCTAAAACTAAATCTAATATACAATTAGCATTGCTATACCTGAAATAGAATAAAACAACGCCTTTTCTCCGTTCACCGACAAAATTACCCGACGAGGGCGGGGTCAGCAAGATTCTTTAATTGTACCTACTTTTAAAACCTGCGAGTTCTTTTACGATCTGTAAAACGCAGCTGTAAATACATCAATTGCGAACTAAAATACACACATAATCGACTTGTAGACTTGTTTATCCAGTTAACATTTAACTCTCAAATCACAAAATACTAAGAGTACAGAAGTGAAATTTTATAAAATTTACAAAGATATTTGAAGCTAGTTAAAGTTCCACGTGACGTCACGAGTGCCATACAAATGTAAAGACTTTTGTCAGAGAAGTGACGTCACGACCCCTACTCCCAAACTTTAACAAGGTTTGTCATTGTCATTTGTTGTTTGATTGACAAAAGAATAAATACGTGTCCAACATTTTTTGACAATCTCACTTACGGCCTATTCGGGCTCAATCAACGCCCACATAGACATGGCTCGTCATCAAATCATCGTTCACAGACATGAAATCTTGTATAAGCCGCATCAAACAACTTGTCGGCTGTGATGTTAGCTACAAGCTGCTGGTAACCCAATCCTGACTGAAGCTCACTTAACAGATGCACGAGGATTGGGTTAGCTAACAGCACATTCGCCAAGTCATTTGATTGGGCCTATACAAATAGAAATTCTTTTAAGACATATTTATGTGACTGTATAATCAAGCTAAGCATAATATTTTAAAACCTTAAGCTCATGAATCTTTTTTGCGTGGATTAAATATTTTATTCTTTGATAAAGCCCCAAGCAATGTAGGTAATACTATAGTGGAGTCATTTTAATAGGTCACTTTTGACAGTTCATGAATGCAAAGAAAAATATACCTTACACTAAAGGAATAAAACTCATGAAAACAATATTGACGACGACCGATAAGTGTTCTCGAATACGGCTTGGAGTTTTATTCCTTTAGTACAAGGTATATTTTTCTTTGCATAAAATGAAATGTCAAAAGTGACCTATTATCTTGTCCCTACTTTAACATTATGTACCTAATGTGTATGAGCTATACTGATTTTAATTCTTACCAATAAAATACATTTTAATCAGAACTGTCTTTCATGATTCTGATATATGTAATTAGGGTGAAAAATTTCTCTATGAAGAAATTCGAGTGCTTTTTTTGATATTAGTTATAAAATGTCTTAATTTAAGCGTTAGTAACCCAAATTTACCCAATAAAATTAATTTCAAGTACAGTTCACAAAGTTTACATTATTACGCGGGTCACTGAGCGAGCGAGTATGTGTTGCTCGACCTAAAATTACGTATGAAGATATTATACGCGTCACGTAAAAAGAACGCTGCAGTGTCAAGCTGCGCACAAGGAAATTTAACCCCTATTGCATTCGTACTAGGAGTTAAATATCCGTGCTGCCATTAAAGTTGCGTACTAGGAGATTTAACTTCTATTGCCTGTGCCATAGGAGTTAAATTTTCTTGTGCACAGTTTGAAGTTCCAGCGTTATTTTTAATGACGCTACCTGTACTTCTGTAGTCTCGTTGTTGTGTGATGAAATGTTTAACGTTCGATCGACTGGATTATCCATCAAGATCGAGTCGAGTAGGTACCGGGTTGGATTAAAACAACTTTTCGACTCGGAGTGGGTTAAATCGGTACTAAATCAGCGCCATAAAAGTTTATTTGACTGCTGTTCTTTATTATAAATTCATTAACAAAATTATAATATAGAAAAGCGTTTGCAAAATGTATTTCGACCTTTGAGAAAGGAGACTTAATCG
Organism: Hypomecis atomaria; assembly: GCA_964007245.1. Classification (NCBI taxonomy): domain Eukaryota; kingdom Metazoa; phylum Arthropoda; class Insecta; order Lepidoptera; family Geometridae; genus Hypomecis; species Hypomecis atomaria. The sequence continues at coordinate 4,062,470 of OZ023305.1, forward strand.
AGAGTGTTCTTAGCTATGTTTTATAAAAATCGATTGAGCCTTTTAAGAGTTATGGTGGGTTAAAGTGGGGATGGAAGAACCAAAATTCTATAAATGTGCCCAAAATGGTTGTCAAATGAAAGATAAGATTTCGTACTTTTTTTAGGTAGGTTTTTGTGTCGGGGGTTTTTTAAATTTTTAATTTAAGTTGAGAATATTTTGCATATGCAAATAGTGCCATTTTGGGAACAGATTAACTGTTAGTTTACTAGTATTTATTCAGCAGATAGTTAGGTAGATAGAACTATCTGGAAAATAAAGGAGAAGCGATCGAAACAGGCGCCAGTTGTCTTGAGAATTTTAATCTGCGCAGCAGCTGCGAAAACAAAACAATGTTGCTACGAAACGAGTATTTTTGTTGCCAGACTCGTAGAGATACTACTGAAATTGTGTCTGTGTCTGTTTTCACCAAAGCAAAACATGCTACGTTTAATAAGTAACCCAAGTAGCTCAACGAGCTTTAGAGAGGGTTATGCTCTGAGTCTCTCTGCGAGATCGAGTGAGAAATGAGGAGATCCGTAGAAGACCCAAAGTTACCGATATAGCCCAGCGGACTGGCAGTGGGTACATAGCTCGGAGGACTGTTGACCGGTAAGGTCGAAAAGTTCTCGAGTGGAGACTGCGTACCGGCAAGCGCAGCGTAGGACGCCACCCACAAGGTGTACGGATGACCTCATTACATTGAAGAATTTAAAATCATTGCCTCATTAAGACCGCAGGATCGCGCTGGATGCAAGTCGCTACCATCTGGGCTTATTCGAAATCTTTAGGGGAGGCCTATGTCCTCCATTGGACGTCCTACGATACGAACTATAGGCCGAATCAAACTTCTCGGCGTCAACGCGAGGCAAGTCGTTGCGCAGTGGCAAATTCGTTATGGCAGCTGCGCGAGAAGTGGGGATGTGACAGCTAATTTACAAACTTCACAGCAGTGTTTTTACTGAGATTTTTTTCGCCCTAAATTTAAGGATTTGTTCCGAAAAATATCCCTAAATGAGAAGTCCTAGGGAACCCTTTCCCTCCTCCTTCCTGGGAGTCGCAACGCGGAGCCATGAAGTCATTTTACCCTAAATAATACCTAAACTGTGTGACATGAAGTCATTTTATCCTAAAAATCCCTAAAACTGTGTGACATGAAGTCATTTTACCCTAAAAAAATCCTTAAACTGTGTGACATGAAGTCTACCCTAACTCTGAAGTTTACCCTAAAAATCCGAAAATCTTGTGGCATGAAGTCATTTTACCCTAAAAATTCCTAAATCCCTGTTTCAATTTAAAATACACTAGACGACCCGCCCCGGCTTCGCACAGGTGTATTATACATATAAACCTTCCTCTTGAATCACTCTATCCATTAAAAAAAACCGCATCAAAATCCGTTGCGTAGTTTTAAAGATTTAAGCATACAGACAAACAAACAGACAAAATAGCGACTTTATTCTATACTATGTAAGGATAGGTACATATATTTTTATATTTCCTGGATGAAAAGTGGTCTATGATACTCTCCGACCCTTAAGCTACACAATATCTCTTTGTTGTTGCGTGGAAGAGTAACAGACAAACTTACATACACGCTTTTGGGTTATAACATTAGCACAAGTATGCTGAATCTACCTTCTTGGCGGCTATGATGTTGGCTACAATGCTGCGGATAACTTAATCCCGATAGAAGCTCACTTAACAGCTGCGCGAGGGATTGGGTTATCCGTAGCTTGTAACTAACATGACAGCCACCAAGACGTATTATTCGGCCTATACAACACTTGAATTGAGCTCAGTAGGTTTTGACCTTGACGATTTCTGTTACCCTAGTAGTAGGTTCCTACCTATTTGGCTCAGAGACCTAAGGTATAATAGTTCAGCCGTTCAGAGAATGCGTTCCTGACACGCCATCTTGAAAAAATGTTTTTGGCCGATATCTCGGAAACTACTTATATACTTAAGGGCAAAAAACATAAAGATCTTAAGTACATAGTTTCCGAGATATCGGCCAAAAACATTTTTTCAAGATGACGTGTCAGGGTCAGGAACGCATTCTCTGAACGGCCGAACTATAGCTTTTAGTGCAGGGTATTAGATTCTAGTTCTCTTAACTTAGGCTTGCTCTTTTTATAAAATTGGCCAAGTGCGAGTTGGACTCGCGCATGTAGGGTTCCGCACCGTATGGAAGCCACCCTTAATCCTTAAATAGTATAAAATAAAGTCGCTATTTTCGTTTGTTTGTCTGTATGCTTAAATCTTTAAAACTACGAAACGGATTTTGATGCGGTTTTTAATGGATAGAGTGATTCAAGAGGAAGGTTTATATGTATAAAAATTCCCGAAATTCCCACGGGAACGGGCACAACGCGGGTAAAACCGCGGGGCGCTGCTAGTATTAATATATTTTACTTTAATTTACTAATTATTTTTGAAAGGAATATACCAATAGTATTTCAAGCATCTTCCTGTTGCCGTTATTAATTTAGAGCAAAAAATTACGTTACGTGTAGGAAAAGGAAGCCCCCCTTAAATATTTAAATTATTCAAGTTTATTTATTTATTTTTAAAGTGCAAATTTAACTATACGTTCTGTGAATATTTCAAGCATCTACCTGCCACCGTTATTAATATCGAGCGAAAAATTCAGGTCTATTGTATGGGAGCCCCTCATAAATATTTATATTTTTAGGGTTCCGTACCCAAAGGGTAAAAACGGCACCCTATTACTAAGTTCTGATTTTAGTATTTGTTGTTAGCGGCAATAGCAATACGTCACGTATCTGAAAATTTTAACGTTCTAGCTATTACCGTTCATGAGATACAGCCTAGTGACAGGCAGAAAGACAGTCGGACAGACGGACAGCGGAGTCTTAGTAATAGGGTCCCGTTTTTACCCTTTGGGTACGGAACTCTAATAAAAGTGAAAAACTAATGCGTTTTTCGCTAGCGCTTTTATGTGTAGTCTTAATCATTATCATCATTGATCATCAACAGCCTTCTTTATTCTGCTGCTATCTATTCACACGCCATCTGTTATTGAGTAGCTTAACCATGAGAAAAAGCTCTATAAATCAACACATTTAGATTAGCGCCATCTAGTCGATACAGTGTAAAGCTACGAACTAATGTTCGAACCCTACTGAAAACATTTTGTTACAGTGAAAGCTTGATGTGATATATTTACTCTGCCAACGTGAACTTGGGGAGTACGAAAATAGTTTCAGTTTGACATATGAACGAAAGAAAACATGTAGTTTTTTTTTATTTTGAACATCTAAACCGTACATATTTAGGGTTTAAGTGCGTTTTAGATGACTATCAACATGGATTCAGGGTAAATATGACCATAAGCTTCTGCTTAAAGTGTTGCTATTTAAAATCTCAAGGCGTTTCGCTGAAATCGAATGTTTAGGTTTGGCATAACCTTATCCCTTTGTTTTTTAGTAGTTTGGAACTATGTCAATGTTAAGTTCACTGTTTTTACTAATAGATTACTTTTTAACGTTATTTACGTACTTACCTTTAGTAGCTTTGAGGTTTAGGTACTTCAGGAATCTTTAGTTTGTTTCATATTTTTATTATTAAAATGAATATCCCATGTTTTATGGTTGAATACCTAGTTCTTAAAAATATCAGAGACGAGGTCGTAGGTACACCTACACCGTAAAGTATTATCGACTTTTTATAACATGTCGGAAATAACTTTTCCTGTAACTTTCATTTCAACAAGTCATTATCTTTGAATCTTATTGCCTTTGTGGTGAAGATGTAAATGAAAGTGAATCTGTTACTCATTTTCATAACACAGAAAGTTAGTATGTTGTTCCAAAATATTGTTATAAGTACAGTAATGTACTCTAGTTTCGCTATTCATCCATCCATCTATCAGCCATAGGACGTCCACTGCTGGTTATAGGCCTCCTCCATAGATTTCCAATAAGACCGGTTAAAAGCAGAGTTTTTTACCTAAATCTATGATTCAATATCATTGTCATCAAAATTCTCACCCTTAGGAAATCCATTGGACATAGGCCTGTCTTATGGATTTTCAATAAAACCGGTTTGAAGCTTGCTTGCATCCAACCTGTTCTATCCGTGAATCCTTACAACTATCTATAGTATACGTAGTACATAATATGTCAGTCACTGGTAACCATATCAAGCCCTTTCCTTAGTTTGGGGTCAGAGATCATGTGTAAGAAGTCAACTAATATTTTCTCTTTGATTGCAGAGGCAGCGCCAGTAGGCTGGGTGAGAATCGCGACCCGCACTGGTACATCGACTCTGTCTACGCCTCCTCCCTCAAGGTCTCACTTCGTCTACCCACCAGGCAGTTTCTAGAAGGTCAGTGGAGTTTTGAAACTATTCACAATATAGAAATACGTCACGTCGCGTACAAAGGACGCTGGAGTGTCAAGCTGCGCTCAAGAAAATTTAACTCCTACTGCACACGTCATAGGAGTTAAATCTCCCTGCCGCAGTTACTGCGTACTTGGAGATTTAACTCCTATCGAAAGTGCAATCCTTACTAATATTATAAATCCGAAAAGTTTGTTGGTTTGTTGGTTTGTTACTCTTTCACGCACCAACGGAGCAACGGATTGACTTGATTTTTGGCATGGACATAGTTTAAAAGGCGGAAGGAGCTTTAGGATACTTTTTATCCCGAAAAATCGCATAGTTCCTGTAGGACAAGACAAAAACCATCGAAAGCGAAACTGTCGCCACTATCACAAAGACGCTAAGTGATTAATTCCTCTATGACGCTAATATGGACTAACGAAACGTCACAGCCAAACGTAATTAGATGACAGGTGACATTGTCTGTAGACTTTTATAAATCACAAGTAGCATGACAAGGGGACAAATTGTTTTTCCACGATTATATCCCCTTGAAGAGGAAATAAAGTATGGATTGAAAATGACAACTGACATTAAAATTGGATAAAATGTTTTTTTCCCTCTTCATGCTACATGTTACTATGACGTTTAATACCTGGCCGTCATTTTGTCTGACATTAAAAATATTTTTAAATCTTCTATCATTAGAGGTTTAACATGTTTCTTTATTCTACCTTTATGGTACAGAATCATCATACTTTAATATTATCAATCCGAAAAGTTTGTTGGTTTGTTCCTCTTTGACGCAGCAACGGAGCAAAAGATTGATCTGATTTTTGGTATGGATACCTATGGTTTAAAAGACAGAAAGTAATAATAGGATACTTTTTTATCTCGAGAAAATTCGTGATTCCCATGGGATAGGACAATAACTGTTTCTCAGCAATGGAGCAACGGATTGACTTGATATTTGGGGTGGGCATAGTTTGGAAGACGGAAAGTGACATAGGATACTTTCCAACCCGAAAAAATTGTGGTTCCCGTAGGACTTAACAATACATTTTTCTCAACAACGGAGCAACTTGCCTTGGCTTATTGCATGAATATTGTTTGAAAGACGAAGAGTGACATAGGCCACTTTTTATCGCAAAAACTTTAACAGTTCCCGTAGGATAGGACAAAAACTAAGTGAGCGGGCTGTGGTAGCAGCCGTCTAAGCACCAGAAATAATCTGTCATGGCAAGATTAGGACGTTCCTACATTTTTCGCACTCCTTCGCGGCACTCAACAGAGCTAGCCCAGACTCGGGCTCCATAACGGAGCTTGCGCTCTCGCCATAATGACGAAGTGTTTCGGAGCACAAGACACATCGTCATCCACGAATCGGGACTAACCAGTACTGAACGTCAGACAGCATTCCAACGCCCTGGTCCCAGTGCAGGGGGTCAGTCATAGTAGCCCAGCGCCTGCCTCTTCAACTGCAGAGGGCAGTGACAACGGCCATCGCGATAACGACACCTCTCTTCCCCTGCAGCCCCACTGCGTCTGCCAACACGTTGACGGCCTAGCGGAAGGTAGGGTAGGTGGCGGCACCCACACCACCAGTTCCATATATCCCACCGCGGCCCCTAATCCTCGGCTGTCATATCAGAGTCCAGGAAGCAGCCTTGCTTTATGAAACTGAGAAAGGTTATTCCCAGCAAGTAACTGGAGATAGAGAGATAGAAAAGAAGCAACGCCAAGCGCAGCAGGAGGAGCTGGAGTTCATATGCTTGGCAGACGGAGCAGCACTAGAGCAAAATCTTAACCGAGAAATTAACATATTTACAGACGGCAGCAAAATTAAAGGGAAAGTTGGGGCGGCATTATCCATTTGGGATGATGCCTCTGAGATCAGTACCCGCAAGCTGAAATTGGCCGATTGGTGCTCTGTGTACCAGGCCGAGTTATTGGCACTTCTTGAGGCTACCGAAAAAGCAAAATCTTTTGTGACTCCAGGTCTGCACTGGAAACGGTAGTTGGCGTATCTTCCCTCCATCCCTTAGCAGTAAATTCAAAGCTAACATAAACGCACAAAATAAAATAGTAAAACTTTATTGGATTAAAGCGCACGCGGGGATGGAGGGAAATGAGAGAGCGGACCAGCTAGCAAAGGAAGCAGCACTGCACTCGAAGTGCAGACCTATTTACGATAACTGCCCCGTTTCATTCGTCAAGCGAGAAATCCGAAAGGACGCTCTTGACGAGTGGAACCGGCGGTATCAGGATGGACACACAGCGGCGGTAACCAAAACATATTTTCCGGATGCAAGGGCGGCATACAAGATCGTAAGAGAAATAGCACCAGTGGGAATCATAACTCAAGTGCTGACGGGGCATGGTGAGTTTTCCCAATACTTCCATCGATTTAAGTTGAGGGAAAGCCCATCGTGCATCTGTGAACCCACAAAAGAGGAGACTCCACTGCACATAATCTTGGAATGCCCAGTTTATTTGTAAAAAAGCAATAATTAGGAACAAGTAGGTATAAACTTTGCTGTACCATTGTAATGTTTATTATAACTGCAAACAGCCAAAAACATTGAAATATAGGTATAGTTTTTATTCATTTGTAATTAAGACCCCTGATCATATCAGGGATATATCGCGATATAATAAAAAAAAATCCTCGGATGCAGCGTCGCAAGAGCGGCACTGTAGCCCGCCTAAGTTGCGACACTCCTCATAAGGCATGCATCCTACCGGCCATCCTCTCAGCTGCTTTAGTTAAAAGCGGCTGAACCTCGAGTGCCAGCCTCTAAGCTTCCTTGGGGGAAAAGACCCAAATAAGAGGGATACTTCGAGCGCCGCCTTTTTAGCTGCCTCAGACCTTCCCCACGACAAGGCGAGAATTCCATGGGGTGATTGTAGGTTGTATATACACTCCAACCGTAACTTAACCAACAAAAGCATTCCTCTAAGGTATTTTGATATTTGTCGGTTAGGTTAGGTTTCGCAGCCGACATAACCATAAGCCAAAATCAAAATATAACGCGGGCGAAGCCGCGGGTAAAAGCTAGTAGGAGATAAATTTCCTTGTACGCAGCTTGAGCTCCAGCGTTTTTTTACATAACGCACAGAACAACGATCGGGCCACATCGCCCCCGCGCGCGGGGCGACACGCATGGACTTCAAAGCTCTGTGACATAACGCGACCTATACAGATTTATTTAGAAAGGGTGTAGGTATACTGTATTAACCAAATCAAACTTAATTATGAACAACGTTGACTTACTCGTACCTACTAAGTATAAGGTATATTTGGAATTTCAGAAAAAATATCAGCTGTCCCGTATAAAATCGCAACTTGGAATTGATAAAACGTTAACAACAGCATAACAGAATGATTTTTTTTGGTGTTGGTTAACAAAACTAGAGAAAAAAAATTCTGTCACCCTTAGTAAAAGATGTCCAGAATGACAATGTGAATAGCTCCTCTTTTTAGCTTACCTAGTGCACCAACACCCTTTCTAAATTGCTCTCTACAACAACTGTGGTGCCTGATTAGTAGGTACTCGTATCTATCTTCATTAGCTGTTATCAACAGTCCCACAATATCCAAAACTGCGTGTGATCCTTCAAAAAAGATTATGTAGGTAACGTATGTGAAGGATGAATTGTCTTTTCAAAATTTAATTTTAATCACAAAAGTTATGGTCATTGCAACGTGATTCGGCCTTTTGAAAATTTCACGGTAGGTACAAGTAAATTGATCACAGATCGTATCATCTGCTTTATTTCAGGGATATTATATATGAATATCAGGATTCTGTTGGAGATGTTATCTTTTTAGTTATCATATATTTTATTACAAAAATCGCTTACAGACTTCTACCACCCTTGGCTTCGGCAAAGTGATCTCAAGCGATTCATAATGGGTATGCAGAATTTATCCCAAAGTGACTCACTATGTCCTGTGTAAACTTACAACATGTCGGTTTTATACTTTGTGTATCGTCTTTATATGTGAGAATGTGATGTGGCTTAAGCAAGGAAAATTAAAAAATAAAAAGCTAGAACATCGCGTTTTTCAGCTTTGAAATTAGCGCCATCTGTTGCTTTTTCTCGAAACTAAATAGTGAGTGAGCTAGCTTTCAGCTAGTTTAATGCAACGCAACGGTGTAATAGTTCTAAAAGTTTTCGCTAGGTGGCGCTGAAAAAAAAAGCAGGATGCAGGCTAGTTATCGCATATAACGGCAGAGGGAGCATGTATTAGATAATTTCAGCATTTTTCAGCCGAGGTGATTCACGCACGCATGATATTTTTATGCACCTATTTCTAATACATCTAATAATATTTTAATGTGTAGTTTTAAGTTTGTTTTTATATATTCTCGAGGTGACAAATACGAATGTATCAGTTACCAACCTACCCGACGACATAAATCAGTTGTTTCTGGGAGAATCTGGATAATTTTCAGCGAATTACTTTTATAAAAACACGAAATGAAAACTTGTCGTCAACTGTAAATCGGCGATGTGTTCTATGAACTATGCATTTTAAACTCTATATTTGTTCATGGAACAGAAGCTCTGCTATGGTAGAGTTGATATTTAGGGAAAGAATAAAAAATACCAAAGCGAGGCTAGATAATGCGTACGCAGAGATACACGATTTGTTGGTACCTACTAAGGGTAGAATTTTCTTTTAGGTATCCTGCGTAATGGCCTAGCAGGATGTGGTTTATAGGTACATTATATTTATGTCCAATGTATAAAAGTGTGTTTACTCGACAACTTGGTCTTCTTGATAATGACCAGCTTACATTAATCCAACCCAGCAGTAAAATCCAGCGCTGGCTTGCACTCAGCACTCCAGTGCATTCCAGTGCCGGTTAACATTTTTCCAATTGCCATTCAGTGCTATATTCGAACGCTGGACTGAAATAATGTAAATCGGCCATCAGTTGAACTTTATGGAGATTAATTTCAAAACTGCAACATTCACAAACCTACATCACACCCGTGTTGACGAAACCGTCAGCCGTCGCGTCGTCTTATTTATACTGATTAAAAAAATAGTAAATATAACTTATCACCTCGCCGCGACGGGCCATTAAGCCGCTTTCCGTTTCGCATAAAGTTTGACGACGTATTATATTTATAACTGCTTTATGTACAATGCTCGCGGCTCTATAACCTCGCCACTTGGTGTTAAAAACCGCGTAGTTACTGGTTAGGCAGTTATGACAGAGAGGACGTTTGGTTTTATAACATCTCTAAATAACATCACATTGTTAAAATCACAATCATCATATTATTAGTAGCGCTCGTAGCGTAGTTTGACTAGGTGTTTGACAGCGATCACCGAAATTAAGCAAAGTTCCGCACGGTTCAGTATTTGGATGGGTGACCGCGGGTGGCATTTTCCAACTGAGCGCTACCGTGGCTTAGATGACATGTTAAATTGTAAGTCCCGGTTGTTTTATCCATTTAGCCATGAGGGCTTTCAGGCGGCCTAAAAATTCTGACACTAGGGCTAGCCACCCGGCCTATTCGAACTTGCTTTATCATATTATTACCAATGTAATTGCAAAAACGTTGCCAAATTCTGCCCTCGAATGATTTCTTTGCCAGAAAAACTAGAAGCACACTAGAAAAAACATAAAAAATTCGTGCTCGCAGCGCTCACGCAATACTTTTGTTATGCTGGGCTCGTTTATTTTTTACTTTACTCATACCCTGTAATTATTAAGTTATCACCTGAGATTCAGTTCCGTAAAAGAACCAAATATAGCCCATCGGATTTTCAAGGTAAAGTGTTAGGTAGTACAGAAGCAGCCTTCCCGTAGCAGACCTTAACTTGGTTGAACATAATGTACCTAGATTGGTAATGCATTAGACCTTAGCCACTAAGGTCCTTAATAAACTTGTAAGTATCCAATTCTGTAACTAACACTGTGTACTGTATGGGAGCATAAATAAATGAAATGGAGGACCTTCTTTAAGGAGTAAACGTTCTACGTCTCATAATACGATTAAGACGCGATGTTTTTCTCTAGCTGATCATTGGAATTTGAATCCTACTTCTACGACATCCGAAACAACCACGTCAACCATTGAGCCATCGTCGTTACTATGTATAAACTAGCCACCTGTTCCCATATAACATATCAGAAATGCGTCACTTTTAATAAATATATTCATGCGCGTAAATAATGATAACTCGGTCGTTTTTGTGAAAACTGTATTTCGGTAGGGTCACCTCCTGAATGTTTTGCATTCCGGAGATTAGTAGTTTATTAATATGTTTTTAATGGTTATATATGTATAAGGAAGCGTATTATTGTAAATCTTTATAATGGTCTATTTGTGGGCAAAAGAAAATTTAATCCAGGAAATGAATACATTCCACAGACGTGTAAAGTTGTGATGTGGAACTTTCCGAGTCTGTTTTTTGCATCGATTTGGCGTTTTTTGTATTGATAGTTTTTCGCAAATATAACGTAGAAAAAAGTGGTAAAAACTATGAGGACTTATGTGTCCTGAAGTGGGTTAAAATAATCTGGTTCACCGTATAATGACATTAAGTTTATAGTTTATGGAAATGATTTCATGTTGCAAAATTTTTATCCGTTATCGAACGCTTTCTCTTCTTATTCTCCTAAAGAAGAAGTAGTTACCTAGTTAAGTTCATTATATATTACTTTACAAACATATACAGTTACCAACAAGAGTCTTGAGAGTCATGTCTATCACGCTTCAGGGTTTTTCCAAATGATTTTATTTTACTTCGATTAAAAAGATTAAAACGAAAGAAAGAGACGTCTATTGGACGTCTCATCACATAAAAAAGAAAGATAGATCACATGAGAAAGAAAGCATTCTTTTTTATCTGATCTAGGTATGTACCAGTCTCATCTCAGTCCTTTTTTATTTTTTTTCATTTTTCTTTTCTATTATGGTTTTCATTTGATAAATAATCAGTATATTGTGGCCAATCATAAATTATTTTCTTTATTCACATTTCCTTACAAAGGTAGTTTTCATTGAATCTACATTTAAATGACTAACAAAAATTACAAAATTATCGTCATCTAAAAACTTAACTACAAACCATTTTCCCTGCGTAGGCATCCATGAGTCAGTGGCATCGAAAATAAGTAGCACTGATGTACCAGACATACCTAGTTGGTTACCCAGGCACTAGGGTTGGCACAATTCGACATTTAATGTTTTAAGGTCAATTTAATGAAATTTCATTAAATGGGCCATAAATCGTAAACGGTAAGTTTTACAAAAAAGTTTACATGAAACAAAAGATGCGAAATTTTATTTTCTACAAATGAGCTCAATGTTTTTGCCCTTAAGTACATAGTTTCCGAGATATCGGCCAAAAACATTTTTTCAAGATGACGTGTCAGGAACTTATTCTCTGAACGGCCGAACCATAGTTGAATTAGCCATTTTCGTTTCACTACTCAGGTGAAAGGTTTATTTATCCTATTGGTATCCACTAGATTGATTTGATCGTTATACAGGGTTATTTCTAATCAATTAGCATCCTTTTAGGGGCTTATTCTGTACATCAAAACTAACAAATTTTGTTCTGCGACTTTTGTCAGAACTCAAAAAAAAAAACACCTGTTCCATACATTTTGTCGCGGGTGGACGATATTTATCTATGAAACAACAATTTTTTTAGTTTTGACAAAAGTCGCCGTACAAAAGTTGTTAGTTTTGATGTACAGAATAAGCCCCAGAAAGGATGCTAATTGATTAGAAACAACCATGTATAAAAAGCCTTCTAACGTCAACCCTGGGACACACCCGGCGAACACGCCCAGAAATATACCGTCGACAGATTTTTATACGAATATTAGAATAAATCGGGCGTTGCGTGAAATTACGCGTTTTTATGTATCAGTGCTATATTTTAGTCTTGTGACTTAGTCAAAGGTCATCATAATATTTTTATCCAGATCCGGGAACGTTAGCTGCAGTCTAGTGAAATTTTATTTAACTCAATTTGTACTGGGGAAAACATTTAAATTTATAGCTTTTTGGATAACACTGAAAAACCGGAGTTATATTACGAAATTAGTAACAAAAAATTAATTTCACGGCAATAGTTTCATCAAATTTTACAATGCATGCATTAATGTCTTATCACTGATTTAGTTTTGTGCCCTGCGCATTTTTTAGTTAAACTAATGTCACGGAACTAATTTTAAACGCGTAAACGCGCTAAATTTTATTCACGAAAGCGCATGCGTGTTTATGTGGTTGAAAGGGTTAAAATGGCGTAATAATAATAGTTTTGAATTGGGTATTTTCAGGAAAACAAAACAAAAAAGAATTTATGGGGTATTGAATGACATATTTTATGATCACATTGCACTTATAAATATGACGAACTAAGTTCGGGATTGACTCCAAAAAAAAAAAATAGTTTCATTCATTTTGTTGAAAGTCAGTAAAATTTCAAATGGATTAGCTGCCTATTTTTGCGATATCAGGGTTGGTCCAACAGCGAAATTTGGTTAGGTATACTGATATTTAGAATCTATTCATCGTCCCTACATTCCGTTTAAGTTTTTAGATCCCACCAAAAACATTTTCATATTAACTCGTACTGTCAAAAAGTTATCAGATCTCATGTAGAGCTAAAGCTTCTATCTTTACAGGCTTCAATTCTACAAGCCCTAACTTCTCAATAAGCCCGATCACAGAAGCGCCATCGTAATTATATTAGCTAAATAGCATAGTTATGTTTCTTTTTCACATTAGGCATTCGATAGAGAGAACGCTTTTTACGTTGCTATTACGCTGGCGCCTCTGTAATCGGACTTAATATCTGCACAAAATGTGTGGCTTGGCTGTTTCACTACCGTAGTCTCCCCACGTTCGGCAAGCGCAGTATTAGACCACAAGGTGGACTAATGACCTCATTTAGACCGCTGGACCACGCTTTTATCTTGTTTTCAACCGATCTTATTAGAAATCATATTTAAAGGATCTAATGAAGTTCCTATATCAAGTAGTGAGCGTTCTATGACTGAAAAGAACGAACGATGGTAAATTAACCCAGTCAAAATAGTATTTTTTGGTCACATTTGCACTAAATTTCCGATCCAATTATAAGTCACTTACTGAGCATAAAATCACAAAATGCAGATAGATCCGCCCGAGATAGAATAACCGGCTAATTAAATGGGCCATAAATAGTAAGTTTTACAATAAAGTGAACAGGCAATTAATGATTAAAATTTTATTGCAAAGCATTAAAGTGCAAAGTTTCCGAGATATCGGCCGGAATCTTTTTTCGAGATGGCGCTTGAAGCACCAGCTGGCCACTATAAAGCTTAAAAAAATTGAACTGTACATATTGCAAGAAGATCTTGCAATATGTACAGTACAGTAGCCGCAAAAGCTTTAAAATATGGCAAACACATTCACAAAAAAAAAGCAACGCTATTTAATGCTTAATTAAAAAGGAATTTCGAATTTCTAATTTGATTTTTGTTCAAGGCCGCCATCACGCCACCATATTTTACAAGCAATGTCAAAAGATAATAAGATCCGAAAATATTAAATTCCTTTAAATTGTGATTTTAATCAAAGAAAATAATAGGAAAATCATTTTCCAAAACAAATAAGGCAAATATAATTAAATACTGTACTAGGCAATGGCCTAAGCTGGATATATTTTGCATCTTTTTAGTTCAAGATTGAATTCTATATTTACTGGGATAAATTAAGTGTATCAAACAAAGTCAGAGCCTGTCAAAATAGTTATAAACGTAGACGAATCATATTCATTGGGCTAATGACATTCCTAAACAATTATATCTAGACACGGGTTGCCGAGATCGTTGCCAAATCGTAAGATCCGTGAGATCTGGAACACGGTAACTACCTACTGGAATTATTGTAAACTAGCTTCCCGTCCTGGTTTTGCTCGGCTAAGCTTTTTTTAGGGTTCCGTACCCAAAGGGTAAAAACGGGACCCTATTACTATGGCTCCGCTGTCCGTCTGTCTCCAGGCTGTATATCAGGAAACGCTATAGCTAGAAAGCTGAAATTTTCACAGACGGTGACAGACAGACAGCGGAATCTTAGTAATTGGGGCCCATTTTTACCCTTTGGGTACGGAACCCTAAAAATCTAAGCTGATACATAGCTGATACAGACAGACACATTAAAAGGAGCGACTTAGCTTTATAATAAATAAATGTAGTGATAGTGGAATGTACCCACTGGGACGAAAAGTTGCCAGTTATTTCAATGTTGCACCACACTTGGAATTCCATATAGGAAGAGCATCCAGCAGACTAAAAAATGTAGAGCGTAGATGCATTCACTATACTGTAGAGTTTGGAACAGTATTTAAAGAATATCGTTTAATAGAGTCAAGATAATTATTTTTTGCAAAAAATGGCATGACCGACTTTAACCGTGTACAGGATTCGCGAATATTTCGCACGGATCGATGTAGCATTTTACACATTATTGTTGATTTATCAAAAACGGCTCAGCCGATTTCAATAAAATTTAAATGAGACCAATTTCGAAATGTATTCTTTCCAAAAAAAAAATAGTATTATCGAAATCAGACCACTACGTAAAAAGTTATAAGTGGTTTTACAAAAAAACAAAATTTGCGTCAAATTGAGTACCTACTCCGTTTTGTCGGTTAAAATACATGAAATAATAATTCTCAGCTCACTTTTTGACATTTATTTTCTTATATTACTTACTGTTATAAGTTTTTATGTTGTAGTGTCGAAAACAGTAAATTGTTGTTTCTTTTTACAATGTACCTACGTACCGAAAAATTTGCTATTACTAATTTCTAATTGAAAAATCCGAAACCGAAACATTTTGCGTTCCCGCCAAGTAGTAACATTTTATTACAATACGAAAACAAAACAAATAAAAACACAATGAAAATGACAATACCCACTCATCCCTCTTACGAAGATATAAAGTTTAATAGCTACATTTAGTTTGCAAACAAAATAAATTCCGTGCGTGGTTAAGCGAAGCTCTGTCAGAATTCTTACAGTTTGAGGTTTGTTTATGAGCAACTTTTAGAGGTTGTTCAATTGTTCATTATTTTTTGTCGATGACGTCGGTCGGGCGACAGTCGTCATCACATTACGGCAACTACGGTGGACACACAACGGGAGTGAGTGCTTCTTCATAATTTGTAACACAAATGCAAATAATTTATTTACAAATTTATGGAGAGCACTTAAATCTTTAAATTGTTTAAATTCTGCAGCACCACACTAAAAAAACTATTATGTCTTAAGAGTCCAGGTTAAGTAACAAAACAAATTGGCTACGGAAGGCCCTATTAGATTATTTTGTCATTAAATGTTGTAGAACATTAATTCAGATTAAATTTATAAATATTTGCACATGATTCTATATTTAAGAACACACACTTTTATGTAATATTCGTAACTGACTAATGTTTGATTCTATACTAATTTTATTTATTATTAGTAAGAAAGATCTAAAGAAAAGAACCAACTAACAGTTGGTTGTTTTCTTTACATTTTTTTCAAAGCCATCTATTTCCAGTCCTTAATACAGATTGAACTTTTTAAATTCTATACTCAGATGAGTCAGGCTCAAAACATAAATCCTTTTGCAGCTAATACCCAAGAGTTCATTTTATAGAACGACGTAAATTACTTACACTCGCATACATACAGTGCTTACGCAAACTTAAATTATCAATACTTGTTCCTGCTCTCACAGACTAAAGGATTTGCTACACGGGATGCGTTTTGCGGTCTCCGGTCAGGTCAAATTGAACGCAGCCCGCATTATGTATGAACATCATTGTCGATTCTATATATTTTGTACAGACAAGCGATCTGACCGTGTGAGGAACGTTAGGACGCGTACGGGCGTTCAATTTGATCTGACCGCAGACCGCAGAACGCATCAAGTGTGACTGATCCTTATACAAGAACAATTAATAATAATTAATATGAGAAATATAAATAGATAGATATAACACTTTATTGTGTGCAACTGTTAACTACAACAGAAGGTATAAAATAGATATTTGTCTTAAATTAGTGCCACAAATGGCGGCCTTATCGCTGACAGCGATCTCTACCAGGCAACCACTGAATGGAAAAGATCACAAACAAGAGTATAAATGGTAGGTACTCAACACAACTGATAATAATATAAATGTTAATAATACATGTATAAATACTACAATAACTAATATAAATTAACAATTTAAAAAACCCCCGACACATTGACAACCATTTTGGGCACATTTGTAGAATTATGGTTCTTCCATCCCCACTTTAACCCACCATAACTCTTAAACGGCTCAATCGATTTTTATAAAACATAGCTAAGAACACTCTCGATTAAGTCTCCTTTCATTCAAAAAAAAAACTAAACTGAAATCGGTTCAGTGGTTCGGGCGCTATGATGCCACAAACAGACAGACAGACAGACACACAAACAGACACGTCAAACTTATAACACCCCTCTTTTGCGTCGGGGATTAAAAATATAAATATGTTATCCAGGTGAACATTTTTGCTCCTTATATACGTCCAGCTTAATATTTAATTATATTAATAAAACATAATAAAACGTAGCTATAATTTGGCAAGACTTCAGGTACATGAAAAAGTGTGAAATACTGAAAATGTCTCGCTTCTGAGTCATTTTACGCCATGGCTTCATTGGACTTGCTCAAATATGTTAACGAGATTATTAACTACTCTATTTCGTATATTTGTAGGCGGATGTAATTTATGGAAAGATTTATTTCATATATCTTGAGAGACTATCCGAACCAAAGCTAATAATAAATATCCAAACATTTCCCTTAATTTTCAGTTCTATTTTTATTTCTTTACTTCTGCAATGTAATATTTTATGAATTATGATTTATTACTTTGACAGTTAGTCAAATACAGCCAGTGAGTCCTCTAAATTTTTTTTTATTATATTTCCAATTTAAGAAACTATTATTATATAATATAACTTTTAAATATAAGCTTTTAAGACCCTGGATATCAGTTAGCAGCAGAGTGCTAGCAAAGACAAGTAAAACGAGCCCAATCACGACGGGTCTATCTTGTTTGGTACAGGAGTTCCTATGGCCACTTTCCGACTCCATCATCAGATCAGCTCCATTGTACCATATTATTTCAATGTCACGCGATATATGTAGGCTTGCAAAGTTTCAGCTCAATCGGAAATTTGACCAACGTTCGATGGTCAAATTTAACTTACAGACATAGTTACATCCATTGCAAGTTAAATAAAAGCTTGTAATATTTAAAAGCATTTCCTGAAAATTTTAATTCGGAAAAGAGAGTCGAACTTACAAACTAGCTTCATTAAATGTAGTACTGAAATCTACAAAAAAAAATAGAAAGAATTCGTCCTAATTTTCAGCCACTGAATCATTTCTAGTAAAAAAATAATAATTTCATTATACAAATCTCTTATGCCACGATTTATAAATTAGGGGTTATCTCTATGAGCGATGTTATCGAGGCGGTTTTAACAACTGTGAAATAGGTTCAATCTTTCCCGCGATATCCTAGGACAATTTTTTATACACCATTTAACAAAATAAATTTGTATTCAGCTAGTAATTCTATGGCGTAGGTTTGTGAATCGACCAACTCGTAGGTACCTACTGGGTCAGCGTGGTAGATTTGGCTAAAATGCCTGTCGCAGGTTGACATGTTCAGTAGTGGACTATAACAAGGCCAGTTAGTTATACATAGCCAGTTGAAATTTAAAAAACTTTTTTTGTTCTAAATATCGGAACAGTGTTTTTTAACCGACTTCCAAAAGAAGGAGGTTGTATGTTCGTCTGTTTGTATTTTTTTTGTGTATGTTCATCGATAATTTCGCCAATTGTGAACCGAATCGAAAAAATATTTTTTGTTCTAAAGCGTATATGGTGGTCCCGAGATGGTCCCATTTAAATTTTAAAAATATCGACTGAGCCGTTTTTGAAAAATCAACAATAATGTAAACAAACAATTCTCGCGAAATATTCGAATTTTGTACACGTTGGATTGGAAGGTTTTGCCTTTTTTTGCGAAAAATAATTATTATCTAAATTATTACATGGTGAAATTTTTTTTAGGAATATTTTTCTAAATAGTATATTTCTTATACCTAGTATATACTTAAAAAAAAAACAATAGCACTGTGTATAATTTAAACTAAAAACAGAGCACCCAAAAGTTTGCGTCATAAACGTTGTTTGAGATTCAACCAATTCAACAAGACCAAAAAATCAACCGACAGAAAACGCTCGTGCAAACGACGTTTTCGCCTCGTAACCTTCTCCAGCCAGCAATAGCTATGAAAGCGCTATTCTTATTGATTGTTTCAATCTGGAAACACTGCTGTTGTTACAACGTTTTCATAACATAATGTGTTCGATAAAAATCTGCTAATTGACATCCATCTATCATAAATAGTGTTATAAATGCTTCTCAACTGTAGGTACAAAAGAAATCAAGTATGCGACAAGCAATATTTTTTTACGTTCATGTAATACATCCATGGAGACAAGCGAATCAAGTTTTTTTTTTCTTTTTTATTCTCTATAGCTTTCTTGTTCAGGAGGACTGAAAAGTTAATTTTACTATCGGCGCGTCATACAGAAAACGCTCGTATAAACGGCGACTTCGCCTCGTAACCTCTCCAGCCAGTAATAGCGATCAAAGCACTATTCCAGCCGAGGCTGCAGCTGACGGATGCGCGGCGACGATTCCGCGCGTGGAGTTGGCGACGGGACACAAGGCTAACGTGGTCTATTGGCTCAGGAAACACTAGGTAATACTAATATTTTCAAACGTGTCTACATTTAAAAAAAATATCTTCGTTAAGGGATTGAAATTGAAAAATATTTTGTTGAAATTTTACTGAGAACTATTTCGGTAGCAATAGATTTCAAACAAAAAACTACTTACCACAAAAGATTTAAATACGCTTTAAACACTATTTAACCATGCAAACTGTACTGTTAAACATTGTTTAAAATGTGCGTAAAACTTTTGTGGCAAGACGGCTAATGTTTCGACCGCATTTGACGATTTTTTCAAAATGGAGCAGGTACTAGCGCGCGATTGTTTCTGAAACTCCCATTACATCTCTTATTCGCGTTTAAAAAAAAGCATTGTGGGCCGGCACAGATTTTAGAGTGGCCGTGTGCAACCGTATTTTGTGTGAAAAAAATACGTGAAAATGTATGTTTTTTTTTAAACTATAAGGCTGTATCTGTAAAATACGTAATTTTCATACAAAATATTTGTACAAAAATACGTCTTTTTAAGAGCAGTCGCAAGCCGTATTTTGCCTTATTTTGAAGGCCTAAAACCAGGCACATTACCAGCCATATCAGGAACATTACTGGACCAGCGGCGTGTAGGCCTCGAGATGACAGGAGTTACGTTGGTTAACACCTGTGTTATATTCTAATTAAAATGTGCAATAACCTCGCTAGTTTCTATTATAAAACTAGGAAATAAGTAAAACAGAGTAGCGTAGCCTAGTTTCACACAGGTCTAAGATTCTACTAGAATCGAAACGACCCAAGGTTAGCACAACGTGTTTGATTGGTCACATGGAATTATTACTCATACGTGAGACAGTGAAGAGGCGGATCCAGAACTCACAAGCATGTTTGACAAACAGATATTTCATACCACCTGCTCGTAAATGACTCATTATATGTCGTACAATCTCAACGTAAAACAAGTCATTATTATCATAACACAATCTCGGAGGCTATGGCATAATATGGAGTGGCATAATGTGATTTAAATTTAGAACGTCTAATTCGTATGAAAATTTCTTAACTTAGAACATTGAACGACAGCGTAAAAGGGTTTTATTTTGTAAAATCGAATAAAACCTCTTTACATTGCTTGACAACGGTCATTGTAAGGAGGTTATATTCGATTTTATAGAATAAATCCTCTTTGCAATGCCCGTGTTAGGCCATGATAATCGAGCTGGCCTTATGTTTTCCATTCTCTCTGTCTACGGTTTTTAAAGTACTTAGGTAGTATTTACATTCTCTGTTTAGTTACGGATTTGTGTGCGATTCTATGAAAATTCGTAGGTACATTCTAATTTGTTTTATTTCATTGTGAACAATACCAAGTTGCCTAGTCTACCTACACTTAGTGAATTTATGACATAAGTATTACTCATATTCCTGGAGTTTTATTTTCTCGCAGGAGGTATGAAAAGTAGAGTATGCACCACAAGAACCAAGACTGTCTTCGTCTTGGGCGAATTGAACCCCTCGCTTCACTTAGGACTCTAAATAATTCCCTCGCTTCACTTAGGACTCTAAATAATTCCCTCGCTTCGTTCGGGAATTAACTTATAACACCCTCGCTGCGCTCGGGAGTTAACTATAGAGCTAGGCTACGCTCAGGGTCCAATATGTCGCCCGTGACGAAAGACACGACTTGGTTCTCTTGGTACATAATCTACTATTTTAGAGAACATTTTTTTATTTTAAAACTATAATATGTATTTAGCTCTGAGTTATATCAGCTCCTTTACATGGCTATGACACGGCTAGAAAAATGAAAAAGGTTATTTCATATCCTTTGCAATATTTTGTTTTATCGGGCAAAAGTGCGTTTATTATATACAACAAAACTACATCAGTACTACATAAAAAGCATTGGATCATCCATAGACCTTTGAAGGTCTAAAGATAATTCAAGTGTTCAAGCCCACTGCAACTTATTTAGCAATAATTATATAGCTTAGTAAGTTACAGAGTTTTTATAGTTAAAATAAAATTTCTAGTATGCTAGCTTAAGTAAGTACATTATATATATCTTAACCATCATGCTAATTCATGCTTGTTGACAGACGAATTACAATAAGACATAGACATAGACAGAGGCAGACATTGTAATGTTGCAAACGGGGAAGCCGTTTGCAGCACCACAAGTTAAAGAGAATTAGAGAGGAACCCGTAATGTTGCAAGCGGGGGAGCCGGTTGCAGCACCACAGGTTAAGAGACTTCAGCGAACCTAACCAAAGAGTCCTGCCTAGTGAATAGGATCCCTAACGGTTCGGAGAGAGGAGATTAAAACAGAAAACTAACCTTAGTATTTACACATTTATTTACACTAACACACACTGCACTTATCGTCTATTAAATCTTCAAGAAACGGAGAGAGAGAGAGAATTTTGAAGGAGTCCTTGGAAAGTTAGCCAAAAAGGGAGAGGGTAGCACTCGTAGAACCACGCTGGAGGCTGGCCGAGGATTTTCTATAGCCTGAGCTGGACCCGCCGATAGTGTGGCGCCAGCCAGGTAGCGCTAGGTGAGCGCTATCGTGGAGACATCTGTCGACTGAGGTGGAGGCGCCGGCCCAAACCGGCCGACAGGCGCCGGCCCAAACTGGCCGACAGGGTTCGAAGTCAGCGCCAGCCCAGTGCTCCAGGGTAAGGGGTCAGTGGCCCCAAAACAAGAGATCCTCCTGGAATCAAAGTCAAAGGAACCGGAGCCTCTCACCCTGCCTGTTACTCGACGCTCATGCCGTTTACAGGACTCGTCCACGCAAACTCAAATTCACATCTTTATAAAAAAATGGTGTCTCCACGATAACTTCCAACTCAAGACTCCTCGAATTTTACCAAACAAGGATCGCTGATCCTGTCAGAGATAAACATTTCAAAAATTTGAATAATTTCACAATTAGAATTGTTAGTTGGCAGTGTTATCGTTAAAAGAGTCTGAATGTAGAGAAGCTAACAAAAAGGTTAGTTTCTCTACAACATCTAAACAAAAAAAACGCAGACGAATTAGGAACCTCCTCTTTTTTGGAAGTCGGTTAAAAATACAATAGCACAATGACACCAAAATTCCAAATAGTAAACCACAAAAATAGTCAGAGGTCACGTAAAAACTGTAAACATACGAGTAGGTATATTTCTCTCAACAGGACATAACTCAAACCTTAATCACTAAAGCACTCTCGTATTTATGTAATTGCTAATGGCTAAAAACAATTGAAATTCAAACAACAAGGGCGGCGGGTCAGTCGCCTTCAAACGAAAATATTCATAAATAATTGCTAATGTGAAGACATGTGGGGATGTTTGTTTGTTATTAACCTCCACATGGTTCAGATGAAATGTTAGGTAGGTACATTGTGGGTCCTGCTTTTGTTGTAGGTTTTCTTTGTATTGTTATTTTCACCGTTTATAACTACATGTCAGAGGTTTTCAGGCAGCTTAAAAACTCTGAAACCGGGACTAGCCATCCGACCTATACGAACTTACGAACTTAACATATAGTATGCGATTCTAAAAGTCAGTTTCTGTCTGTTCAAAAATGAAATCCTGCGATATATACGTCGTCTAGAAATACAACAAATAAATACACACCAATTTAATTTAGTTGAATCTCCGTTTTTGAGTCTGAAGCTCAGTTTTTGAACAGACAGAAACTGACTTTTAGAATCGCATACCCCTGTCATATTATCTCATATCGAAGTTCAGTGCTCGCTCCCAACGGCCGTATTGTGTACGCGTTCTGATGTTCGGCTTCGTTTTTTCTCCTGCTCACGCCAGTTACTCGTGCCACGAGAGAGAAGAAAAGCGAAATCTAACGTCAGAATGCGTACACAATACGGCCGCTGATGTTAGTGCGACTGCGAACGTGTTCGCATGCAAGCAGCCTTACTGCTTAAAATAATCTCTTTCTAACAATTTTAGCAAAAAGAGAAGGGGGTATCTAATTAAAATAAAACGCTGCAAGCATAGCCGCAAACAACAGCCACTTAGCCAAATGTATTAAATACAGGGAATCCACGTTATTTATGCATTTTGACTCAATATGCTAACGGATAATGCACATTTGGTACTTTTCCAGAGATAGATTAGTTTGTGTTTTGGCATCAGACAGTTTGGATAGTTATTTTGGAATTCTGGACACCTGGATTCCTGAACTTGAATGTTTATCCCAAGGATATTATTATGACAACTAGTGAAACACGACAAATTATGTGATCGTGATTTATTGAGGAAACGATTTTCTTGTAGCGATGTCTTGTAAGATGACTCATAGATATTTTTTGGGATAGGTAACGTACATGACACAACCGTAATCATTATTATACGTTTGTTTATTACAAAAAAACAAGGCTCTTGTCAGTAGAGCAATTTCTACGCTTGGTCGTCTTCTGCTAACGCTTTTTAGGATTCCGTACCCAACAGGTAAAAATGGGACTCTATTACTAAGACTCCGCTGTCCGTCTGTCTGTTACCAGCGAACTTTGATAGCTAGACCGTTGAAATTTTCACAGATGATGTATTTCTGTTGCCGCTATAACAACAAACACTAAAAACAAAATAAAATAAAAATTTTAATGGGGCTCCCATACAACAAACCTAAACAATTAGCCGTTTTTCGCTCGATATCAATAACGGTGACAGATAGATGCTTGGAATATTCACAGAATATTTTATTGTTGCTTTTACTTGAATAATTAATTATTGAATTAAAATAAACTAAATATTTAAGGGAGCTCCCATATAGTACGGAACCCATCGTGCGCGAGTTCGTCTCGCACTTGGCTGATTATTTATCTTTCTGATATGACATTTAACCTGTTCTTTGAATGTTCTTCGTGGTTTTTTTTTCACCTCTTCTTCAATACTTACAATTATTGAATTGTCCATTTGTCCCGCTGCTGAGGAGGTAGTACAGGTTTATACGTAAATTGAAACTACAGTCGTTTCCGACTTTCCGTGGTACAGCGCCGTTTGTGAAAACGAGGTAGAACTAAAATAAATAATATAGCCACACGTAAACGAGTAAGTTTAAGTAAACTTTGCAAAACCTGTAGCTGTAAAGGCTCTGATCACTGCTTTACTTAGTACGAGGAGGTTTCATACTTCAAATAAATAGTATAAAGATCTCGTAACACTTTCTTTAACTTGCATTTAGCAAGTTACAGACAAAGTTGTTTATCCATCTCACTTGCGACTAAATCAGACTCAAACTTACATTGTACAATACATATAATTGTGTTTCCAAATTAAAATAATCATGATATTTAGATGTCAAAGCTTCAGCTGCTTGGCATGCTCTCACTTTTCTACTACGATGCCACCGGAAGCATGCATACTTTGATCCCAAAGTGATTAATGAGGCGCTCACTACATTGTTGTACTGCAAGTGGTGGATAAACAAATCTACCGCCAGTACGCCATCTAAATTATGCCGCCCCTATTGAACTCTATAAATCAATAATTCTAGCATTTGTTAAGGGCGGCATTGATTTCACTTCATAGTAAAGGTAAAGCGAAACCGTTATTTCTGTACGTAAGTCTGTCTGTATTTCCGCTTATATCTTCCGAACTACACAACAGATTTTAAAACGGTTTTCACTATAGTTTAGAACATTTCATTAGTATTCGGGCGAAGCCTGATTGTGCAGCTAGTAGAATATATGATATTTACCGTCCAGCTACAAAATCAGCGCTTACAATTAGTCACTATGTAAAAGCGTTTACTTGCAAATTTTGATTAAAAGTTTTAACTAAGTATTTGTAGTGTATATGTACGCACGTTTAAACTTGGCCTTAGTTTTAAATACAAAATTACATTAAGAATTTTTTTTCTACATTTATTTAAATGGTAAAACAACATTTGCCGTTTCAGTAAGTAGGTCAAAAAATGCCATACAATTAATTTATTTAATATAGTTGTGTGAGTGCAGAAGACCGGGAAAGTAACGATTTAAAACAAACCCAATGAAAATCGTTCCTCTAAAAGCGCTCTGGCTTTATAACCTAGGGATATAAAAATATCTACTATATTCTCAAACCTATTAAAAATACATACACAAAAATTATTACGAGTATAATTCGATGCATTCCAAATTCATATTTGAGCCGTTAAAAAAATAAAAAGGACGTCACCTTTGCCGCTAACAATGACCACAAAAACATGTTATGTACAATCAAAGTAATTGTTATTCCGAGTCAATTCAAGTTCTTTTTTTGAACTTTAAATCTCAAAAGCTTACCGCGTCTTTTTCCCATACGTTGGTGCTAAAATGTTTGACTGATTGTTGTTTTAAATCGGAATTCTTCCTTCGAGGTTCGTTGACAGCCTCTTTTGTCGACTTAATATAAAGCATCCTAAAAATTAGGCGTTCAGCCAAATGTCAACCCGCACGAGAGAAGTTATCTTTCACATTGTTGAGTTACCGAAATCGTCAAAAATAAGGTTGAAAAACTTGTGATATATCACTGATTGCACTTAAAGCAAGTATGCAAGTCGAGAGTACAGAGTGCAACTTATGTTTTGGCGGGAAAATTATTGAACGAGTATGAGTAAGTTAAGATATCCTTTCCTTTTTACGCAGTTTTAAATTTCATTATCATATTTTCATAATTATTATATTTTTTCCAGTTGTAAATTCATTTAAAGTAGGAAAACGGTAAAATGTAGAGTTATATATGTCTATACCAATATTATAAATAGGAAAGATTTGATTGTTTGTTTGTTTGCATCGAATAGGCTCCGAAACTACTGAATCGATTTGAAAAATTCTTTCTTAGAAAGCTACGCTAACATAGGATAGATTTTCAAAAATTTAGGGATCCTTACTATTTGGTTTCACCAATCGTACCGAGGCGAAACCAGGTCGGGCGGCTAGTATGGTAATAAAAGATAAATAATAAATCATATCATTTTTTCAAACCAAAAGAGATAATGCAAAAATAAATCGAGCTTAGGCCATTAACTGGAAGAAATCGCTTAAAACGATAAGGCCGCCAGTTAGAAACCTAAATTGTATTGTTTTGTCCCAGTAATTTATTCTTTATGTAATGTGGTTAACTAATAAAGTGTTATTGTTTGTTTGTAACTTGTACATGTACAGTACTCAATTACTTGCTTTATTGTTTTGGAAAAAAAAATCCAATTATTTTTATTCAAATCAATATATCTTTTGACATTGCTTGCAAAATATGGCAGCGGCCTTGAACCAAAATCAAATTTTAAAATATGGAATTCTATTCAATTAAGCATTCAATGTGGTTGTTTTACTCTGCGCATTTATTTACTATATTTTAATGGTGTGGTGCTATAATTTACTACTTTGAGCTGCTGTCCACAATCTGGTCCCACTTTGCAAAATCTTTGATCGGAAAAAATGTTTTGATACCTATCTTTTTCTTATATGCCCATCTCTACATTTGGCTAAATATAGCTGTCTTGAATCAAATAAATAAGTAAGTGTAAAGTACCTACTTACAAACGGATCTCTTGATTTTTATACTTGGTTGAAAAGCAAAAGACCTTTTATCTTACGTTATATACTTTTTTGAAGCATTTTTCGTCATTATGTCTTGTTATTCTGTGTTTCATTTGACTAATGCACGTCTTGAATGTCTTGACAAAAATCCCTTTGATTGTAAGTAAAAACATTCCATTCCGAAAATCAAAGCAAAATTCGCTATTTATGTCTCAATCATATTTTTCGAGCCTTAACAAGATGCACAGAAATATGCAGTTATGACAGCTGTAGTAATAAAGTATACTTTATTATAAGAAGTAGGAATTTACGCAATTTCTTCGCAAAAATACACATGTCATTGCCTTGCAACCTGTCAGAAATGTCAACCTTTGGCATGTCAAATAGGTGACTATCGTCAATTAAAAAGCTGTCAACTAAAATTTATTTTTAATTTTTCACTATCCGCACGTACGCGGGTAAAGGCAGACACTTTATACAGAATTAAAGTCAAAACACGACGATTACCTACCGATTTATTGTGGCAGAAATACGTGACCAAAATATCTTGTGCCCGATATGTGAAAAATAAACATAATTAGTGTAAAATTATATATAATATCCATGTTTCTACAGCTTCAGCGGCGAGCGGCCCTAGTCTCGCGTCGCGCTCAACGCCGTGCGGTACATTCTGGAATTCAACATTCGAATTCAAAAAAGTGTCCAGTGAAGTGACAGTGTCGGTAAAATTTAAATTTGGAATTACGGTTGGTGTTTTTCTAAGCAGAGAATGGCGACAGTATGACATTTTATACTTTTTTATTTTTTTAATGACAGATTCATATTTTTAAAGCATAGATAATAAAATATGGTTTGTGTCGCTCTCGATGGAGTTACGTAAAGAACGCGCGCTACGAAAGCGCTACGCGGTAATGCGGTGCTACGAACGATAATTTATTGGTAGAATCAATAATCTCAACGTTTTTTACTAAAATATTGTGATGTACGTATTATAAATACTTGGAATATAGCCTTGGTGCGTCGTAAAATATAAATTATACGCTCTCCGAAGAACTTTTTTTTATAAGTGGCTATAAAATGAGTAAAATTGCTCGCGGTTATAAATGTAATCTTTTCAAGGAATACCACCTACAACTGTTGTGAAAAGTGAGAAAAGTATTTAAAATGACTGTTACATAACGTGTAGGTTGAGATTATACTTATTTTAGGACTATTTTTGCGTAAAATCATCTGTGAAAATCGACAGATGGGACCTTAAAATGATAAATCTTAAAAGAATAGATTGAAATCATAAACTAATGGACTTCCAAATCTGGATTAATTTCGTATGGTGTAATAATTTGTCCAACTAGGCGTTTGACTACAACTCGTTTTGTAGAATGACGCTTTGACCTATCTAACGAAAATGGATATTAGATAGATGTATAGCAACCGATTTTCAAGTGCCTACTTAAATAGCAAAATATACCCAAAAAAGAAAGCATTAGAGCTAAGAATTCAGTTCTTACTATAAGTGTCTAAATGACAAGGATACATAGATGCGAAACAAGGAATTTCCATACTTCTTGATGCGAAATAAAATTATAGAGAAAGAGACTGCATATACCCGTCTCTCTTTCACATTAAAGTATAAATAAAACAGATGTGTAGTTCAACAAGATCACTGGAACTAAGTAACCTGACCTAGTTAGTCTTTGAATGAGTAGTGAGTTATAAAAATACCTATTAATGATGCCTTTACTTTGAAGCTGGCTATACTTACACAGTTCAATTTGTAATCATAAAAGTATGTCACCTATTTATGAGGCTTTCATTTTGAAATTGATAAAATTTACTTCTTTTTGTGAAGCTTTTACCCAGAAACTGGCAATATTTACACTTTTGTATGAATCTGCTTATATATGGGGCTTTTGTTTAAATACTGGTAACATTTAAAAAAACAAGCTTAGTCTGTTAGTAGCTTGTGTCGTAAGAAAATCCCACAAAATAATCACATAAACTTGTTAAATTTAGTGAATTCAGAAAGTTAAAATTACAACAGAAGTTACTTAGTTTTTAAAAACTGCTTATAAGCTACTACTTACTAAACTTCTAAATAAAAAAAAATGAAACACATAAAGGCATAAACTGAAACACACACAAAAAAAAAACTAAATTCCTTTTCTCAAATTTCTGAAACATTTTTTGATATAGGAAATTAGATCGAAATCTTACTCGTACTAGTCAATTAAAAGATTTATTTTCTGCTTTCTTCTGTGATACTGTACCGTGCCGGCTTTTCTAATCAAGTTCACTGCTGAACATAGCTCTACCTTCGAAAGGTGATCGGGACATATCCCCCACGCTGGCCCAGTGCGTGTTGGTAGATCCTCATACGTCATCGACTTTCTTCTACGTACGTATGCAGGTTGCCTTACGATGGTTGACGGCTTTTCGGTGAAGGGATTTCATCGAGAAGCTAGTGATGTGAAATTCTGTACATAAGTTCTGAAGAACTTATTGATCCAGGATCGGGATTTGAATCTATGACCTCACGATTGTATGGCGGGTTTTACTACCACCAGACAGCCACTACTTTTGTTTTAATGAGGGAAGGAAATACTAAGGTAGACCTTTGTATCATAGTTTCATGGTATAATTTAATCAATTTTTTTAGAATCCTTAGTACTACTTAATACAGTATGTCCAAACTGACAACAACTATAAAATCGTATAACATACTGCTGTTTCTTAATTAAACTGAATATATTAAACTACCTATCCTAACATCAATTCGAACACAAAATCACAAAATAACGGCTGTCTGCGATACCACTGATTTATTTTTGATATCATCAGCGTGGAAATGTGGTTATTTTATGATACTGTAATTTAAGATTTATTATATTTTTTAGTTCAGATGTTTGAGCCAAATTAATTATTTTTATTGGATTTTTCATCGGGAAATTATTTGGTACTGGTAACATTGGTCACATTCGGTTCAGTAGGTATGTCAACACTTGTTTTAGTGGTGTAAATGAGTAAGGTTTAATTATATTATATTTTGAGCTAATTTTGTAAGCAATTTGAATTTGTACCTCCCCTGAGCTTTGTTTTTAAAAAATGTAAACATAATAAAGTGCTTTATCTTTTCTACTCTACAAAATATTTAGGGAGTCTAACCTTGTAATTACTATGGAAGAGTGTATTGACAGTCTTACTACAAAAGATTACGTTTTAAACACTGTTTAACCGTACAATTTGTACGTTTAAACAGTGGACCAGTTGGAAAGTGTGCGTAACACTTTTTTGGTAAGACGGTAAATCTTTAGTAAGTACTAGTTTTTACCCGCGGCTTCGCCCGCAATATATTTTGATTTTTGTGCTATCCCATGGGAACCCTTTATTTATCCGGGATAAAAAGAAGACCATGTCACTTTCCGTCTTTTAAACCCGAGGCCCTACCTTACCACCCTTAATAAAGGAGGTGAAAAAAAAAAAAACTATTTGACGGTTGTTCGATTCTACAGTTGTTTTTTTGACATTTCTTGAAGCGCACTCTAGAATAGCTCGCAGATAGCAGAATTTTTCCTACTTAACACTTATCGTTATATTGTGGAAAATTTACGCAATATCATGATAATTTATAGCCTATGTGTTATTCTGATATATAAGCTAAATTATTGCGAAGTTTCGTCTCAATCCGTTCAGTAGTTTTTGCGTGAAAGCGTAACAAACATCAATCCATCCATCCATCCTTACAAACTTTCGCGTTTATAATATTAGTAGGATTCAGTGCCTATTTTGCGCCAAAAATCTTAACAATATTAGTTAGCCAGTTATAATTTACAACCATAGGTAAAGTATAAATCATACAAAATTCTCAAACTTCAGGAACGGCTTACAAGAATGAGTTACAACTACAAAAATGAGTTATACAATTTTAAATCAAATTTATAGCATTCCGTACATTCTTATCTATTTTTTAGGTTTTAGTGCGTCCGATAAATATGATTAATATTTCGCTGCATACGATATAATTTTCAATTTTGTTTTATTTGTCGCAGTGACGTTGGCGTCGGAACTATGTTCACATTCTTGATTATTTGTTATTCGCCGTAGCTCTTCAAGTTTATGAGCTAATATGGAGTGGATAGATGATGAGTGTTTGAGACCCTAACTGTAAATAACATAGAAAAAGCTTACGTAAATAAACGCAAGAAAATTTAAATTTAAATTACCAATACTGGGCCTAAACCTGCTTTACATTGACCACGAGCGCGAGCTAACTATAGAAGATCTTCCAAAGTGGACTCAGACTATGTATAGCAGCCCAAAAATGCTTTAAAATATGTTCAACAAATTCACAGAAAAAACAACGGCATTTAATTCTTAATTAAAATGGAATATCGTATTTTCCATTTTAATGTTTGTTCAAGGCTGCCATCACGCCGCCATATTTTACAAGCAATGTCAAAAGATAATAAGATCCGAAAATATGAGATTCCTTTCAATTGTGATTTTTACTAAAGAAAATAATAGGAAAATTATTTTACAAAACAAATGAAACAAATAATTAGATACTGTACCAGGTGATGGCCTATTTCGATATATTTTTGCATTATCTTCTAGTACTACAGACTAATTTCAGCCTCATCTAAAAAAATAGCTGCTAGTATAACTCATAGATAATGTCACGTTCTGTGCGCGATAACCTCTAATTTGCCCTGAACTGTCACTTCAGAATATTTATAATCAGGAGGAATGTGTAATGATGCGGTGTGACAAGACATCACTAATTATTTTCGTGAAAAATAAATTAATTGTGCCACTGGATGTGTCACTGAAAGTGTGGGTGCTTCGGCACGAAACTATCACTAGTCACATAAGTTGTAGTAATTCCTGTTTTGTCTTTTTGATTAGAAAAAAAAGAAACATAATCAGACATAACATAATTGAATCGAGGAAATTCGTGTGTTTTGATTTTGGCTCGTTTAATATGAATTAGAATTTTTATTGACCTTATAACTACGTATGTTACATTAGGTACGTCAAATTTACAAACAAAAGAAAATCAATTATGTGAAAATCCATTAGTTTGAAAAACTGAAAATTTATCTTGAACAACTTTCCCAATAAAAAGTACAAATTAAGTAAAATGCTAAAAAGCATAGCGCACATTTTGAATCTTAATTCGTCATAATATGTTTTGTCAAAATTTAAACCAATTTCGCATTTGTAAATGAGTTTTTATGTTCTGAAAATGAATTTCTTCTTTATTTATAAATTTCAAAGTGTGTTGTACACAAGTGTTATTCCTGAAAAATATGGAACCATTTTTTATTGTACCAAGTAACACTCGGACAATCTCTGTTTTGTGATTATAAGTTGTCTTTACATTCGATTTGTATAAAAACACCTAATTTAGACAAAACAATTCGATTAAAAATACAAATAATCCAATAAAAAATTGGTTGTCTGAAAACGTCATAAGAAAACGTTGTTGAATCAAACTGAAACAAGCCAAATGTATAGGCAGATCGTGCCTCTCTATCGCTTATTCCACGATCTCGCTTGCATGCTCGGCTCAGGCGGAACGTGACACTTTTTAGTGCGTGCAGCCGGCGTTTATCGATTTATAAGACGTTATCATGTCAAAAATGCCTTATTGCATTACCTCATCCTAATTTCACGGCTTCACCTACATGTATCACAATAAATAAATAAATGATTTATTGACACCAGTATTACAAATCACTATTAATTATAACATATGTTGAAAGTTACTAAATACTAGTCGTAATTATACAAACTCCAGAATCTAACATAATTACATAAATAGCTTATGGGTCTGGCTGGTGCCTCTACTAGTAATTAAACTGTGCTACTGGCTACAGCGCCCTCCGTGTACAGGACTACTAACTATAATGCGTAGCCAGCGACCTTAAAGATAGACACCTAATCATACAAAATGAAATGTCGCCGACCAATATCAACCAATCATAGAGAAATCCACCAATCCAATAACCAGTCTACATTAGACTGGCGTTGCGGTCGCGTCTCAAAGCAACGAGGTAAATATGGTGAACTGCGCCATTTCATCTTGCCAAAATACACGGTTTCGAAAGAAATAACGAAAGGCACTGTCACATACCATCGGTAAGTAATAAATATCTTTGTGATTTACAAGCAAAATAATTAAAATAAAATCATTTGAAAATGTAAACAGAGTGGAAAATTTCTCTATGGTCAGTTAGGAATGTCGGATAATGTCTGTATGAGATCGAATAATGACTCGTCAAATCGATTAACGTTAAGGTCAAAATTGATTTTGACCCGGGCGGCCGGCGATGTAAGACAATTCTTAAACACAACGAAGCGGATCGATTTGTGTTTCACGTGATGTGTTCATATTTTAATCAATTTACAAAAAGGAGAAGGTTCTTTGGTTAAAGCTTAGTGAATTTAGCGGTACTTAAGGCTGCCAGCTGTTGTTTAATACTAGTGTTATTGACTTGTTCTCGATAACTTCTGGAATTAACGATAAAACTTATTTATAATTACATAAGTCTATCGATTAAAAAGAATCAAGATGTGAATAGATTAATCGAAATTTCATTGCCAGTCCAACTTAACATGACATGACGTCATGCTAGACTCGAATACATTTAGGAATCGATTCTTTTCATCATGTATTTTGAAATCCCTATTTCAAAGTTATTTCAGTGTTTCCACAAGATATTTTTGTAATTTCCCTATACATTTTGTTTAGATTTCCTAAAGATCCAGTTTGGGCCGATCGGTGGATAAAAGTAGTTCGCCAAAGTAAAAAAAAATATTTTTGGAAACCTAGTCCCTACACTAGACAGACTAGCACATTCCATATGTCGTAGCATGTAATGACAAGCAGCTGTTAATTTTATTAAATTGTTTTTAATTATATTATATTCCCGAATACTGCTTTAGTAACAACTCAATGCCGGACACAATAACTTTAGACAACTTATTGTAATAAGTCATTACGTAACTATTTATCAATATGTAAATATGTGTGAATTTGATCAAAAAATTTCATTAACATCAAAGTAGCCTTTTTATTTCGAACCAATCAAGCGAAAAAGATCCAACCAACACTTTTTTTTGAAAATGTCGTTCCGTTCTTTAATTATTGCTGAGACTCGACATAGCATTGTTACAGTTGTTAACATACGCTTTGTTTATAGTCATGTGATTTCTCTTTAATAATTTTATTTGTAAATATTTCCCCTATAAAATTGGGTAATCACTTTTAAATTTGCAAGTTCACTCAAAAGTTGTCTATGGTACAAATTGTATTTTTCACATTTCCAAGTCTTGGTTTGTATGAAGAGGCTCCTTCTGTGCCCTGTGTAATAGGGCCTATTCTGTGTGCGTAGCAACCATAAGCGTACAAAGTACATGTTCTAAGTTCTATAAGTGCTAAAGAGATGACGTTCAAGATAGAACTGAAATACTGACACACCCGATACAATTTACCACAGAACGTGATAGTGATAGAATAGCCCGGCAGCCAACGGATACATATATTGGTGACATTCTTGGCGTGAGCAGCACTAAGTCACGGCCCGGTGACGATCGTGATATTTCGGACTGCGCGTCATGTGAATTATTGATATTACAACATATTCCACCGGCATCAAAACTAATATTTTACATTTACAATTTTACATTTTACATGCTTTGATGTGGAAAAAGTTTAGAAGGGGAGGTGAGGGAGAGTTTAGTCTACTTAAGGACTGAGTTTTAACTAGTATTAACACTGCTTTAAGACTTTGACATTCTGTAGTATTAGTATTTTTTTAATTTGTTTATTTTACGTTATATCTTAAAATATTATACTCAATGTCAAATCTGTACTACATATTTCTTATACTATTTCTTCTTATTTTCTAATTCTAATGTTCAAAATAAAAACAAACCTGAATAAATATGTACACAACAAAATATTGTTCCTTGAGTAGGAACCAGATTCCAAAACACGGGTTCCCTAAACCCAGTTTGGCAGCTAGAGCCTCCGAAAACTTGATGTGCTTTCATAAATAAATACTTTTTGATTTTTTTAAAATTTTGAATTCGTTAATATTTTACTACCTTCCTCCATAAAGCTAGGAAAAATAGTTTGTTCGTTAAATTTTTCAAATGTTTTTTTTTATAAATTAGTTCTTAGTAAAATTAAGTCGTGTTACAAGATTAGTAGTAATGAAGTATACGGTATAATCCATACACCATAGTAAGTACAAACAAAATTTTATGTAGCGTGAATCCGTTTTAATCCAATGAAAGTACAATAAAAAAAATTATAGCAAAACGTATCTTCAATGGAATGATTATTGTTTTTATTTTGCAAGCAAATTCGCACTTTAATACATATGTATTAAAATCAAGTTAGCTATGACATACTTTATCGTAATTAACTAAATTTGGTAAAAATAGAGTTTGTGTATCAACATTTTCGGTGCTATTGTATTGATAGTCTATTGTTAACGTAACCATTTTCTCCCTCCTCTCCCGAACTACAATGTGGGTTACTTGTAATGCATTCCGACAATAATAATGCGCAAGTGTCGAGCGACATGAACATTTTGTTCAGTAAAATTTAACACTATAATTTAATCTGTGTAATGTTTAGTTTCCGCTCTAGAGTTAATTTAGCGAAAAATATATTATCTGAGGTGCTAGCGGATATAGATGGTCACCAGTAGTGACTTTTCTGTCACATTTATGCGTTCGTCTAGCTGCTCTCGTAAATAACTTAGGTCATCTTGTATACGCGGAACATGACACAATTGTAAAAAAAGAATCGTTTTCGTGTTCAACTGCAACTCAAATTCGATATACATAGTTGATTCAAGATTAGATAATTATTTATTTTTCGCTAAACATGGCAAAACCGCTTTCCATCGTGTACAAAATTCGAATATTTTGCTCAAATTGTTTCCATTATTGTTGATTTTCAAAAAAAGCTCAGCCGATTTCTGTATAATTTAAATGGGATCATCTCGGGAGTATACCTTTTCGAACTAAAATATAATTTTTCGATGAATCGATGAACATACACAAAAAAAAACATACAGATTAATCAGTGAAGCTCTTTCGTCACATTTTTTTAGCTTACATCTGCTGGATCTGCTCAGTTTTGTTACCGGTTATTTTAACTATTTAACCATGTCAGAGGCCCTCAGGCGGCTAAAAATCTCCGACACCAGGGCTACGGTACCCGGTTTATACGATTTATACAAACTTACTGAATACTGTTCTCTTTCCTTGTAGATCACATACCAGTAATGTGACAAGAACTAATGTAGCTTTGCAAGCTTTTACCGCACGTATTTCAATACATATCAAATAACTCAAAAGAGGCACTAGTTAACGGATGAAACATATTAATAATTCTGTATTACGTGTCTTCTTATTAATGTTTCAATGAGGAAGTACATAGTTTATTTATTTAACCCTTTCAGACCTGAGGTGCACAATTGAGGACATAAGTTTAATAAAATTAAAAATACTAGGAAACGTATCTTTTCTGAATTGTAAACGATTGTAATCGTTTAAGAATATATTAATTGAACGAAATCCGAAATCCTAGCGCCATGTTTTTCCTGTTGTTACTACCTTTTTCACGGTTTTCTTCCAGTGGTCAGTGAAGTTTGATAGTGTGTTAGTAAGCCGATTTTGTTTAAGCTAAATAATAGGTTTTTGTAAAATTCTGGAGCTAGAATAAATATCTAACACTATGTTATACTAACGAGATCATATGGTGTATGTCAGTTTACATTTGTTTAATTTGTTTTACGATTTATCTTGATTTTCAGTTTTGTCCTCAAACGTGGACATCAGGCGTAAATGATATTTTTTCAGACTACAAAATATCAAAACCGTTGCAAAAGAAATTCATTATTTCTACGGAATACCTGCAAAGTTGTGTAATTTTTACTATTTTTTGAGATTCTTTTCACTAAATTTTATTTTTTGTATTCGTTTTTGAAAAAGTTCACAACTGACAGTGGTTCAAGCTATGAAAAATGGAAAACTCTTGGACTTGGATTATCGTCTGACAAAGAAGACGATAATGATTCTCCTCAGCAACAAAGATCTCTCCAAATAGGTGCTGACGTAAAAAACCTAAATCAGAGGGAAGTCTACCCACTTGAGTTTGAAAACGATGATGTTCCTGCTTTGCGTATCTGGTTCTGTAGCACGTCAGCCTCTTTCTGACAGCACCAATCTTGAAGCTGTTCCCAGATATGATGATACCGATCATAATATGGTACAATTTTTGTCTTTAGCTATGATTGAATGCCTTTCTCCAGAATTGAACTCAAATTCTGTGAAAAAAAATTGGGTATGCTGCCACCGTTGTTCTGGAGCTAGCAAAACGAATGGCTGTTATATTTTGATAATTATTTCTCGTCGTACCGTTTACTACAAATAATTATGAAAAAGAAAAGAAGCTAAGGCATATTGTACAGCTCATGTCGATCGATTAAGTGAACCCCCATTGTTACAGGACAAACAAGTCAGTAAGAAACATAGAAGATTTGCTGAAGAATTTAGTAGTTTAGATGGTCATGTTATATCAGTCAGTTGATTGGATAATAAAGCTATATATATGATATAGCATCAAATTTTATGGGGGGTAGGCCATAAGGATATGATCAAGAGGTGGTCTAAAAAGGCCAAACGGTTTGTAGACGTTGAAAGACCTCAAATAGTGAAGCAGTAGCTACGGGGGGAGCAAATTTACTTGACTAACTGGTGAGGTGCTTCAGAACATTCATAAAATTAAAGAAATGGCCTCATCAAATGATATTTCATTCATCAGATCTAGGAGTTGTTCAGCCTTTTGAAGAATACCAATACGAGGGTGATCTTCTTCAAGTGTCAAAACTCAAACGACTGCTTCATTTTCGCCGAAGAGTTGGAATGAACTTAGAGCTTGGTAGCAAAATAATACCAGTTAAAAGGGGTCGTCCGTCCATCAGCAGTCCTATGCCGGATATAATTCCAAGAAGACCTGGAGAAGTCCGACCTGGAATAGAAATAGCTCGCGATGGTGTTGTCCATTTTCCTGCACATGACGATGGACTTGGAACACGCTGCAAATTTGTAGGTTGCAAGGGAAAATCGTGTATTAAATGCATCAAGTGCAAAGTTAATTTGTGTCTTACTAAAGACAAAAATTGTTTCCTGTCTTTCCATACCAAAATAATAAAGATATTGCCTATATTTCAGCCTTTTTCTTGAACATCTTATATAATCTTTCATTTACGTATAGTATCATATTGCCCGGATGTCCTCATTTGTGCACATAAAGAAAAACAACATTTTCTCGCTAACTAACCATCAAGGATTTTTATATTTTTTTTTTACGTGCAGCAAGTGTTATTTTACCATAAAAAAATTTACCACATTAATATGATTAAAAATAATAATTCAGGTTTGAAAGGGTTAACTGTCAAGTTTATATCTGTTACGTATTAAGTATTTTATGATGATACAGATTAATTTTATTGCCTAAACATGATGGTAAGCGGCAGAAATGGGAGGGGACGACCAAAAAAAGCGTGGATGAATTGTGTGAAAGATGATATGCGAGAGAAAGGAGTTCATGATGAGATGACGTATGATAGAGTGAAGTGGCGAAAAGAGACGTGCTGTGCCGACCCCACCTAGTGGGATAAGGGCAGGATGATGATGATGACAGATTAATTTTATTATTCCGATATTAAATTAGTATTTCATACTACTATTGCGGCAGAAATTGTCTTGAGGGAAGTTGCGGAAAAGCTTTGACACTGAAGTTTCCATAACAATTGGTTGACTGTAAAGTCTGTTTACTGTACTAGCCTTTTTAATAGTCCACTGCAGGACGTAAGCCTACCCATAAAGGGTGATTGGGCCATATCGACCACGCTGGCCCAGTGCGGGTTGGTGGATTCACATTCACCAACCCGCACTGGGCCATCGAATTTCTTCTACGGATGTATGCAGGTTGCCTCACGATGCTTTCCTTCACCGAAAATTCAGTGGTGTTGAATTCCGTACAAAATTCCAAAGAACTCATTGGTACAGGACCGGGATTTGAACACACCACTTCACGATTGTAAGGCGGGTGTCACTACCTCTAGACCACTACGGCTTCTTCTCTTGGGACGATAATTTTACGTGATACCGTCATAAGAAAACTTAGTTGTAGAAAAGTTGGACGCCTGGAAGAAATCGCTTAAAGCGATAAGGCCGCCAGTTAGAAACCTATAAATTGTATTGTTTTGTCCCTGTAATTTGTTTTTCATGTCATATGAATGTCTAGTAAAGTGTTGTTGTTCGTATGCTTGAATCAACGGCTGAAACAAGACAAACGCTTAGGCCAATCGTGCCTCTCTTTCGCTTGTTTCACACTCTCGCTTGCACGCTCGGTTCAGGCGGAACGTGACACTTTTTCGTGAGTGCAGCCGGCGTTCATCGACTTATGAGACGTTATCACGTCAAAAACGAGATTTAATTAATTCAGTAGAGATACATAATTAATCGTTGATTTAGTCTATAAATATAACATTTGTCTACCCTCACTAGTTCAGGTGGCTTCATTGGTCAAAATTGTATCACTGTTCTGTTTGTAAATGCCACTTTTTTAACATTTAGCTACATTTGAACTATGCCAGAAAGTACTTTAGCAAAAAATAGAAAATTATGCTACTATTCTGAAACTGAACTCCATTAAAACCTATGTCTAAATGGAACAAGTATTATATGTAAAAAAAACCCTTAGCTTTTACTGAATAAGTACTCGCCAAGACGAATCAAACGAGCTGAAACTCGATAGGGTTGCGTCATTTCATTACAGAGTTCCTATGACCCAGCTCCATCATGAGACCCTGGTTACCAAGACAAACTACTCTCAAAGACCATTCAAATGAACCCAAACTCAATGAGGTTGTGTTGTTTCATTGCTAAGTTCATTTTGCCACCTTCTAGGTCCATCATCAGATCAGCACCATGTCAATATAATATTGCATTATCACGCAATTCACACATGTATGCAAAATTTCAGCTCAATCGGTAACCGAAAAGTGGATCAAATTTAACTTGCAAGATTTGATTACAGAACGTCAGACAACGGGACAGGTGAAAGTAAATAATTTAATTGTAAAAATAAATCCATTTAGAAATGAAAAAATTGTACTGCTTAGAAAATGGTAAATAGAACCTAGAAAGTGATTCCAACTAGGTTAAAATCTAAGTGTTGTACTCTACAGCAAATCCCTGCTCCAGTTTCCAGATTTAAAATGAAGCGCTGCGCTTGCGCAAATATTACGGCCGATATGATATTCTTGCACAGGATGTTTCATTTAACTGTCGCATGTTTTCAAATTTGAAAATGTCGTGGAATGTGTTTGATTGGTCTGTGACAAATAGCTATGGGAAAGCTTGGTGTCATACGGGAAATTTTTGGGAGAGTTCGAACAAAAATTAGTAGTGTTTACTCTTTATAACACTAAGTAGAGCGAAACTACAAAAATCCACTAATATTATAAAAATGCGAATGTTTGCATGTATGGATGTTTGTTCCTCTTTCACGCAAAAACTACTGAACGGATTGAGATGAAACTTTGCAATAGTAAAGCTTAAAAACATAGATTATTATAATTTATAAAGATATTGCGTGAAACGAACTTTACCGGGTCAGCTATTATTAATAATTAAATAATAAGAAAGTGTGTTTGTGGGTTTTTGGCATGGACTTAGTTTAAACCGCGAAAAGTGACCTAGGCAACTTTTTATTCCAAAAAATAAAATACTCTCATGGGATAGCACGAAAATTAAAATACCACGAGTGCAAAGCCGCGGGCAAAAGCTAGTACGTCATAAATAACGTACGTCGCGACGTACGACGCGTCGAACTTTAGTTATGGAGAGCGCTACGCTCGAAAATTTAGTGGCTCGTATCAGGAATGAATCATGAATGAAAATATTAATAAATAAACACATTTTACAGACACAGGTACAGTTCTATTGGACAAAAAAACAATTAATTGCAATGAAAGTCTTGGCCCTGAAAAAATGTAGTGTAGAGTGTATATTTGCTAAATAGGCGGATAACTGATCTGAAAAAGGATAGGATATGGAAGTTGCAAGAATACACTTTTGGCAAGTTACTCCGTACAGTATGTAGTGAAACGCAAACCTTTATTAAATAATAAAAGAAGACTTTCAGCTTCCATGGTATTGGTATGTAAAAAAAGGTATACGACCAGTCCTTCTTTCTATAGATTCAACAAAAACTCTACTAGCCTGTGAGTAGCTCTTGTGACGCTACGGTTTTCTACTACCAACATTCTTAAATCTGCCAGTTCAAATAACAATCAGCCTGTATGTTCTGGAACAGCTGCTTTGATGGCATATCATAGAATTAACCCGGATTATAATTAAACGCGTTTAACTCCGACAAATGTACGCGTTACTTTAAATTGCTTTAACTAATTGGTTATTTATACACCAGCCGGGATAATTAACAGCCGAGAATCACTCATAATTTTAAAAGCAGAGTCGGGGTTTGTTGATTTACTAAACACTTTACAGCTTAATCAAAGCTGAAAAATAGTTTTTATTGTTCCGAATATCATAAACACAGAGCAACAATAGTTTAGTGTGAACGTGTATAGTTGATACTTAAGTTATCTGCAAACATATTTGATTGGTTCATTTGTAATTTAGACTTTAAATATTATTTTTGTTCCTAGAAATAAATGCAATAATGGAGGGCGCTGCAATCCGAAACACAAGCCGCTGGCTTAGTTCGGCAACAGATACTGGAATAGTAAAAAATTCCATTTGCAAGTTGAAGTGACAGTGGGCTTAGTACATGATACGGAAAATTAATGACCTTTAGAGCTCTTGAATTCTACTAGCAAGTACAGCGTAGAATGTGCACTCGCAAGGTAAACTCATTATGATCGAAGTGTCATGCTGGATGCGAGCCACTTCCAAACTGTCTTATGGGACATCAATAAGCGAGGCCTATACCCAGAAGTAGACTATGGCTAAACAAATGATGGTGAATTTTCAGAAAATGAAAAAATCCAAGCAATCCAAGGCACAAACCTCATGAATTGTCTACAGCAAGGCGACTCGTGAGCACCAAATCGATTTAGTTTGTATAAACTATTAATTAGAGAGAGAGTTTATATATTTTTGGAAATATTTAATGAAATTATGTCATATACATATACTAGTTATTATCAAGTAGGTACTTGAATAAATATTAACTACTAAAAAAGTAATTTTTCATCTGTGTAAAAAAGGTGATATAATTTAAATGTCAAAAACTGCTCTCACAAAATACGTCTCTATTGAGATTAGATTTAGTTGACACCACAGAGATACCAGAAAGATAATGTGGTCGATCGAGAAAAGAATGAGATACAATGATTTAAAAGGCATGAGTTAGAAAGAGACATGAAAATATCTCGATTCAGTGGCTAGTTGCCGTGATTTTCTGTGTGGTGCTGGTGTCAAATTCCAATTCATATTTGACAGTTTTGACAGCTCTAGGTAAGATTTTCCATACATTTTTGTGGTTGAAAATTGCCTTAAGCGACAGCAGCGCTATCTCTCTAGTTGTTAGTTGTAATAGCTTTGTGGTTGACACAATGGTCAAGTAGTAGAAAAAAAAAAGCTGGTCGCGGAAATAGCTCATAAAAGAATGGTAGAATTACAAATAAAGTTTGTTTTTTGTACGAGTTTTGGAATCTAGGTTTTAATTCTTTTGCAATCAACAATTGGCAGCCACACAGCTCAGATATTACTCTGATCTATTCAGCAGTCAAATAGATCTGTAAGTTTTTAAATTGAGATATCATCCGACGTAAACATTTTAACTTCTAACGTATAAGTGTTGATCTTACGTTAATGTCTTACTTCAATTACCCATATTCACGTCCGGTTTGTGGAATTTATAACAATCAAGATCAATGAAGTCTATGTTGAGCTGATTGGTATGGCATTGAGTTTGACAGAAATAGCAATAAAGCTATTTTTTGGTGGCGTATGTGCAAAAAGAGAACCGTCGTGGCGTTACGGTGAACTAACAATAAGATTTTAATCAGCAGCCAAGGTACCGACTATACTTGGTAGACGCGAGTACTGATGAAAACCGAATTGGTGTCTTATAAGTATCAAACACTTAGTTGTACTAGCAATGACACACGAACGGCATCCTCTACGACGATTCTCTTTTTGCACCAACAAAAATGCGTTTTTTTAAACAGTACCTAGGCCTAGTTAGACCATTTTAAAACTTGTTTTGGCCACTAATTATATTGATATTTAAAAATACAAAGTTTTTTACATCATAGTGTTTTATAAGTAACTGGATTTGACTGAAATTACTGATATTATTTTCGTTTTAAATACAAAATCAAGGGCTCTAAAGTTTTCGTAGCATATCAATTTAAAGACGAATACATTCCAAAATTAAAACCGGCTCCTATTTAATTAAACATTATCTTTAGACCTTCAAGGGTCTTTGGATGATCCAATCGCTTGTGATGTAGTAGTTTTAGATTAAGTAAGTCTTGTATTTAAGGGTATTTAATATAGGCACTTGCGCTATTAAAAATACATTTCTGAGATTTCAATCAGGTCTTATATTTTCCTTGTGCGTAGTCGTTGTTTGCTAATTATGTCGTGTATAGGTCGAATCAAACTTCTTGGCATCTGTGAAGTTAGCTACGAGTTAAGCGAAACCCAATCCTGACTGAAGCTCACTTAACAGCTGCGCGAGGATTGGGCCTATACACGACATAATTAAGCAAACAACTTCGCAAGCAAATTTGATCCAGCTTATTCATGGTGTCTTTGTTTTGAATAAATATTAAATACCAATCGCATTACCACAAAAGCCTGAGCCTTTAGCCATGTCAGAGGCCTTCAGGCGGCTTACAAACTCCGACACCAGGGCTAGCCACCCGGCCTATACGAACTTTCTTACTTTAACACAAAAGATTGAAACATGATTTAAACACTGTTTACCCGTGCAATTTGTACTGTAAAACATTGTCTAAAGCGTGCGTAAAACTTTTGTGGTAAGACAGTAAATATCTTATTAAAACAAAGATTTGAAAATGAACTTCCGCAAAGTAACGCATGATTTAGCAACTTTTCATTTTTCTTTTGAAGAACTTTACGGCCTCATCTGTTTTATCAGTTTTCTGCGCTATATGCCTCTGTGCCATTTTATCTTGCTAATCCTCTAAACTGTGTCATTAGACTGTCATCTTCAGAATGACTAAACTTAAATCATCATTGCTCGTTTGTCAATCGTTGAATATTGATAGGACACAGGCTTTCACGGGCGGGTACGGGATTCTTATAAGGCCGCTTGGAAACTGTTAGAAAAATAATTATTTCTCGCAAAATATGGCAAAACAACCCTCCATCGTGTACAAAATTCGAGTATTTCGCTTAAATTGTTTACATTATTGTTGATTTTTCAAAAATGGCTCAGCTGAATTCTGTAAAATTTAAATGGGACCACTTCAGGAGTTCGAAAAAAGAATTTTTCGATTTGGTTCACAATTGGCGGAATTATCGATGAACATACACAAAAAAAATACATACAGACGTACATAGAACTTCCTCCTTTTGGAAGTCGGTTAATAACTGAATTCTCTTCAATTCTTTTCCTAATTTCTCCTAAATTCTAACCTAAATGTTTATCTACACGTGTGCGACATAATTATTCACGACCTTGAGTCCGACATCCTTTTGATCTCGTACGACATTCTTCATAATATGTTTTTAGCCTGTTTTACGTCACTAAATAGCAAAAAACATAATTTACGTAGCATAATTGATGATTCCAGTGGCGCCAATACGACAAAATATCGTGAAATCTGTAGATTTGAAATACAGGCTCTAAATTTAAGTGAAATTCAAATGTTTGTATCAAAGTATCACACTGATACACGTAAATCTCAAGTACCTTTAGGTATATGATACGAGTATGTTGCTTCATATGATATACCTATAAAGTGGTAGATTGTGGCATGATGTAGCAGGCTACGTAGCGAAAAAAGGCTCGTCATTACTTAAATAATGCAATTAGCTTACTATACAGGGTTATTTCTAATCAATTATCATCCTTTTAGGGGCTTAACCGGGTCCATCAAAACTAACAACT
The DNA here is from genome assembly GCA_964007245.1 of Hypomecis atomaria. NCBI lineage: Eukaryota > Metazoa > Arthropoda > Insecta > Lepidoptera > Geometridae > Hypomecis > Hypomecis atomaria. Next base: position 4,107,339 of record OZ023305.1, read on the forward strand.
TTTGTTCTGCGACTTTTGTCAAAACTCAAAAAAAAATAGCTGTTCCGCAGAAAAATATCGTTCACCCGCGACAAAATGTATGGAACAGCTGATTTTTTTTAGTTCTGACAAAAGTCGTAGAACAAACGTTGTTAGTTTTGATGTACAGAATAAGCCCCTAAAAGGATGCTAATTAATTAGAAATACCCTGTATGATACAGCTTCGTCATTTTCGTGATATCTTATGAGAACTTTTTCAGATTTACAAATTACATATAAGTAAAGGTAAGTACAAGTTTAATAAAGCAACACCAAAAAAAGTACTCATTTCAGTACAACAAGAAAGTAAAATTCAACCCACTAAGACGAAAATGGAACAGAACAGTCAGATTGATATAAAATACCTTATCTTGTCGATTTTGTCTATACTTGCAGAATATATGTACGGTACCAATGGTTTTAACTGTAAGTTTACGGTACAGATAAATCTATTAACAACTGGTCTGTCTGTTAGGAATTCTTCTGGAGTATAGCTACTAGTGTAAACTATATCTTTTCTTTCCATATAAATGCGATATATCACTTCAATGATTCATCACTTACTACTTGCTATCGAAAATAACTAGTAAGCTGAAATACGTTCCAAATTTAGATTTTATTATTCAGAATAAGTTCAAGTTTGAGTATACTTTGGTTTTATGCTAAAGAGATAGTTGAGATAGACAGAATTCACAACGATTTTAATAAAATACGGAGAACGTATAGTAGAACGTATATTCCTCTATAGTATTATAATAAATGACCATAATGGAACCAGACTGATCCAAGTGGCACTTCTACTAATCGTATCATCAAATGTCAGTAATGTAAATAGTGTTTATCTACACTAATGTTGTAACATTCTACTTATGTTTCCAATACTTGACTTATAATGACTACTGTTATAGCGCAGACAACAAAACACTCAATTTAAGCAATTTGACATGATGTTATAATATCCACATCGATATCGTAAAATATCATTATAACATCAATAAAACGCGACCAATTAACCTGGCGAGCCTTATGTCAAAATCATCATACAAGTTGTATAAAATTTTGATAGTAGGCTGGCTTTTGAAAACAGTTGGGTTATACGTGAAAACTTCGTCGAAACTACTAAACTTACATACACAAAACTCTTTGGTAAGATCTTGTGCCAATGAAATAAAAAAAGAACAGCGCGCGCTCGCTCCTGATTGACCCTGCGCGCGCAGCTGCGCTCTCATTGGTTAGATTTTAATGGCGCCAAGTTCACTGTGACAATACAAGTACGCGTGAATTTAATGTTTCGCAATATGTTTTTATTTTTTATTTTTATTTTTATTAGTGAAGATAAAGTAGTGTATGCAACTGCATATAACACGGGTATTAAAACACTCGTTACTATTATGAAACTCGCTGCGCTCGTTTCATAAACTCACACTCGTGTTTTAATACCCTTCATTATATGACAGTTGCATAAACTACTATTATATCAAAGATAAAATCAAGTGCTTTTTAGGGTTCAGTACTCAAAGGGTAAAAACGGGACTCTATTACTAAGACTCCGAATAACTGTGGTATTATCACTAAAAATATTCAAAAGTTTTAATGACAGAGTTGACTGTCATTTTGTTACAAGTATTAATTTCACTCCCTCAGTAGTAAGGCTGCTGAGTAATTTTTCATACTAGTAAGTTCCGTCACCTTGGCCCAGTGTGACAACCACTCCAGCAGATTATTTATAAAAAATAAATTATTCTCATATAATCCCGAGATGACAGATAGACACTCCAGTTTCCTATGACTAATGAAAGACCTAGGACACCATCTCATTCACATTTTTCAATGACGCTACAGAATTATGACAGCCTTTGCTCTGGCTGATTTATTTTGAACTTTAATGTGTAGCTAGAATGTGTTAAATTAGGTTGACACAGTTAGTTTGTCCAGATAAAAATTGTCGGTCAGTGTTATGTGAAAATCTAAGAAAAGAAGCGGATGCCGGAGATTATAATACTGGAAAGAAGTAGAAACAAAAGCTATACATATTATATATTATGTGGATTATAATAGAAGGTTTCAAATGTGCCAGATTTATTTAAAAAAGAAATCATCAAATGTAATAAGACATGAACTTTAAAATAGTAATTTTCTTGTTCTTGTTAGTTCTTTGTAGTGAAAGTTGTACCTATGTTTATTAAAGTGATTCGTAATTTAATACTGGAAGAATTAAAAGTAAAAGTCACACTTAGGTAATTATGAGAGAATGGATGGAAAACTATGATGATGTAGAATGAAAAGAAAAGCACTCGTTTCGCTTCAACTATTACCTACTTAGGTAAATATTGGATGATGCTATTGTATACTTTTCCTGCTATTTTGTAATTTTAGCTCTTTTTTTAGTCCAGATCTTAAAGTAAGAATATCCATATAGCTTTGATGTAACTGAACTGAATTTTTGTCCATACACTTTTTAAATGACGCCAACTTTACTCTATATTCTTTTTGTATGTATTGAGTTTATAATATTGGCTGGCACATGTGCCATACTCGTGATCGGGTGCTGCTTGCAGGTCGCCGGTCTGCTCGTGGCATTCACGCAATGCACCGACTTAATAACTTAGGCTAAGATTTAACTATGTTATAATACTCTTTGCACAGTAAAAAAAAAAAAAAAGTTAATAAAGGAACGAAAGGAAAGCACAGACCCTGGAGTCTGTGGTTGCAAAATTTCCGAAAGGAGATATTTCAAAATGGGCTCAGACTAGGTACAGTAGCTCAAAAAATCCGTTAAACTATGATAAATAAATGCGCAGAGTAAAACAACCGCATCAAATGCTTAACTTATGAGTAATTTCACATTTTCCAATTTGATTTTTGTTCAGTCATTGAATTACTGTCATTTTGGTCACATGTAACCTTAATACCCGAATATACGAAATTACTTTTAATGGACAATGTTATTGTAAAAAATAACAGGAAAATCATTTTCCGAAAGAAACAAAGCAAATTATGAAATACTGTACCCTTTATTGGCCCAATTTCTATGCATATTTGCAATATCTCCTTTATGATATTTGTATAAGCCGAGTCAAACATCTTGGCGGCTGTGAAGTTAATAGCTACAAGCTGCAGCTATTAAGTGAGGATTGGGTTTTGCGCAGCTTGTAGCAAATAAATAAATAAACAATAAATACAATTCTTTATTTGGCTCAAAAATTTAGTTCTAAACATAGGAACGATACTACCTTTAGTAGTCCGAAAGACTGAATTGTTTGTGTGCGTGTGTGTTTGAGTGTGTGTCGATGTATGATTGCATTCAAGTTATAACTGTAATCTTCGGTATTTTGGTAAGATCTCAGACCAAATTAAAAATCAAGACAGAATTTTGTGAACAAACAAGTGAGGACGGTAAAACTACGCCTCGCCGTGTACAGACACAATTACACACATTTATACGTACAACGAAACTACGCCTTGGCTTGTCAGTCGAACTTAGGCAGCGCAACACCGACCCAATCACACATGTATAAAAAACTGGCCTTACTTATCTGTTCACGATGTTCAGTCTTGAATTTTTTATTTGGTCTGAGGGTAAGATATCACAACCGCCAAGAAGTTTCGTTCAATCTATAACATCTCTCCAGTCAACTCTTACAAGTATTCCATTTGGTCGTCCGTGTAAACTGACGTTAAACAAGACATAATTCCGGTTGTTTACGAGCCACATTCCCCTCCAATTAGAAGTATTCAGAGCCATGTTCAAAGCAACAAAATAATAACTCTAGTCTTGTCGCGGGCTCGTCTGAAGATTGTTTCATCGCTCCCTGTGATCAGGACGGTTTATGACGATCTCTGGCTTGTAGAAATCACACTGTTATATTAATGTTGTACGTGTGACAGTTTGTGGCTTGTCTATCAAGCTTTGTATGTGCTGACTCTACAGGGTTATACGCTTCAGTACCGGGCCGAAAGGGAATGATTAAGATCCTCATTATGAACATTTTTCATTATCGAGCCAGCACGGAATTCGAGTAAAAATCAGCTGTTTTATACATTTCGTCGATTCCAAGATGGAATTTTGTATGGAACAGCTCTTTTTAGGATTCCGTACCCAAAGGGTAAAAACGGGACCCTATTACTAAGACTCCGCTGTCCGTCTGTCTGTCACCAGGCTGTATCTCATGAACCGTTATAGCTAGTAAGTGAGCGAGAGGAAAACTGCCGCCCGAGATACAGTTTAAACTAGTTCGGGCGGTAGGGTAAATCTTGATTATTTACAAAGCAGAAATTAAAACGAATACCTACATAAATGTTTTATGTAATTGTTGTATTACGAATAGGTGTGTTTCAATGTTAATGTTAATGTATAAATCTAACAATTCAATGTACCTACTTGTTCGTTTTATAAGAATAAATAAATTGATTGATTGATTGAGCTAGAAAGCTGAAATTTTCACAGATGATGTATTTCTGTTGTCGCTATACCAACAAATACTAAAAAATAGAATAAAATTAATATTCTCATACACCAAACCTATTTTTTAGTCGGTTTTCGCTCGATATTTATAATGGAAACAGGTAGATGCTTGAAATTTTCACAGAATATTTAATAGTATATTCACTTCAATAATTAATAATAAAATTAAAATGATATGTAAATTTAAGGGGGGCTCCCATACAGTACAGAACCCTCCGTGCGCGAGTCCGACTCGTACTTGGCCGATTATTTTATCTTGAATTTTGAGTCTGCCCCATAGTAAACATTGCTCGTAATTATCGTCTTAATCACCTCCTTCTGCTTAGTACAGGGCAAGCAGATAACCATGTATAGTCTAGTGTTCGTCAAGATTATTATTAGGCGATCGTCCATTACTTTGTATGAAACAGCTGTTTTTTGTGCGATTTCACAGTTGGTCCCTTATAAAAGTTTTTCGCATTGATGAGCCTTTATTTATATCTTGTGGAAGTCCATGTGCTTTGCAACGGAGCACCCTGTCTATGAAGCCGTGGTGGTCTAGTGGTAAGGACACTCGCCTTACAATTGTGAGGTCGTGGGTTCAAGCCCCGGTCCCTTACTAATGAGTTATTTGGAATTTAAGTACGAAATGTCACACCATTGGATTTTCGCTATAGGAAGACATCGTGTGGCAACCTGCATACGTCCGTTACGTAGAAGAATAATCGATGGCGTATGTGAATCCATCAACCCGCACTAGCCCAGCTTAGTAGATGTGGCCCAATCACCCTTTGTGGGCAGGCCTCTGGTAAATTACCCCATTTAAGATACATTTATTCTCGTTCATCATATGGTGGTACATTATACCACACGGTCCACGGACCGCGCGTCAAATAACCCCTAATAGATCAATTTTTTTTTAAAACCTTCACTGACCTAAAAACACAGACCTAAATCCTCCGAACTATAAACTGACTATAAACTCGTAGTAACAATTAGCGCGGCGACTATTCTCAGAACGCGCGGTGGAGATCTTACCACTTCTATTACGATTATGAGTTATGTCTGTGCAAAGAGGTTTAGTGCCCGTAAATCAGCCTCTTTAGAGGGAAATGGCTCAGTACACTTACCGACAAAATTGTGTGATGTGCTATGGAAATATGTATATTTGTATATGGAAAACCGTAGTGGTCTAGTGGTCATGCCAGCCTGGCAATTGTGAGGTCGTGGGTTTAAATCCCAGTCCCGTATCATTGAGTTATTTGGAATTAATGTACGGAATTTAACACCACTGGCTTTTTGGTGACGGAAAACATCGTAAGGCAACCTACATAAATATGTCCGTAGAAGAAATTCGATGGCGTATGTGAATCTACCAACCCGCACTTGGTCCTGCAGTCAACTTTTAAAAAAGGCTGATGCAGTATGTGGAAATAATATTTTGGATGTTTCATACCACTGGCTTTTTAGAGATGGAAACCATCATGAAGAAATCTACATACATTTACATCCAAGGAAAAAATCGAGTTGCAGGTTAATAAATGCAACGCGAATTAAACTAGCTAGCTAGAGCATTGCCGATACGCTTAATCGCTCTATAAGGGTAGGCATAGGTTCAATAGTGGTCTACAAAAGGTTCCCTTTCCTATTGCTTATACATACGCCACCGTCTCTATATAAGTCTGCACATCTCTACATGTTTGTCTGAAAGAGATTTAGATTGTTTTGAAAAGGTCGCCTTATGAAGTAATTGTAGAGTTGTAATATTTTGAGTCGACAATTATGAAAGTAAGTATTCATTAGATTTTTTAATAAGACCATAATACAATCTCATTGCTAAAAATCACAATATTTTTAACTTTCAGTCTTTTTATTTCGACATTGTTATTCCAAGTTTCCGAAGCGGACGCATAAAACAGCGTCAAAATAATTAATATAACACGCCATAAATCTAACATCAAAATACTGTAAATACGTCGCAGAAAACTGTATCCGTTCATTGACATACAGATAAATTAATATTTGGCATTAGCAGTATCACAAGTCATATTTGTTTGCTTATTAATAGGCTATCACAAGCTGGGAAAACCTAAATTAATAAATGAAATGAAAAATGTTACAAGTCAAAGTTATAATGTACCTACTACTTATTTTTGTACTACTTATATCTATAATAATCTCTAGGATCTCCATGAATAATATAAAACCCGTGCGTTACATAAACGTTAATCAGTCCTTTTTGCAAAATCATTATTTTAAACTTAGTTCTTAATTTAAAATTGTCTTATCCAAAGCACTATTACAAAAAAAAAATCACGAAGTTATAAATTTCGTAGCACGCTATGCACTTGACCTGAATGTTGATAGAGAATCAGGGTCTATAATTTTCAGTTTGAGTTTATATTTATTTCTTTATGTTAGAGATACATTTTTGAGGTGTAACCCAAATAACATTAACAGAATACTAAACTTAGAAAACTTGACATAAAATAATTATCAAATTATGTAATTAATCCTGACTAAAATTTCACCAATGCTATATTAGCTATGCTATATTATGGTCAGAGACCGTGTGTAAGATGTCCTCTGATATTTATTTATTTATTTATTGAAGTCTATTATTTTACCAGATTAGTCAAGATTCTTAATATAATGTAATCTTAATTCTTAATTATTTTTGTGTCTCCTTATTTTTCTAGTAGTAATAATATATACTATATTATTACTACTAGAACACTATTACTACTACTACTACTACTATTATTACGACTACTAGAAAAATAAGGAGACACAAAAATAATTAAGAATTAAGATTACATTATATTAAGAATCTTGACTAATCTGGTAAAATAATAGACTTCAATAAATAAATAAATAAATATCAGAGGACATCTTACACACGGTCTCTGACCCCAAACTAAGCAAAGCTTGTGATATGGCTGCCAGAGACTGATATACTACATAGACATATTTTTAAATACATACTTATATAGATAGTACCTAAATAACACCCAGACACAGAGCAAACACCTATGTTCATCACATAAATGTTTGCCCTGCGTGGGGATCGAACCCATGCCCCTTTGATCCAGAAGTCAGGGTCACTAACCACTGAGCCAACGAGGCAGTCGCAATTCAAGAATAGTTATTTGACACAGACACGTAGCGTAGACATTTAGAATTTAATAAATTCTTGATTACGATATTTACCAGCTACAAAAACTTACACGCCGATCTTTCCGCGAACTGACCTACTGTTTTACCCAATACTGTGACATTATTATTAATACATTAAATTAATTGCATTGGAATCGGGCCTAAGAAAGCAAACAAAATGGCACGTTCAGAGAAATATATTTGTTTGTCGAAACTTCATTGAAATCGGTCACACGTGCGCTAAAAACACAAGCATTTTCCTTGTTGAGCAATCTCAATAATTTGCTTTTCATCTTTGGGTCTAAAAGGCCTTTGAGTCCTGAATTTAAACATTGATCACAGCTAGCTCGCTGAACGGATGTGTTTAGTCTTCGAGGAGCGTTGCTAGCACAATTATTGTTATATGATCTATTGTTTTCCCGGAAAATCTACGGTTCCTTAAAGGTTAATGCTGGCTCATGAAAATTTTAAGAGATTACTAGTATTAATCACAAGGAGTATGGGGGAGACTTGCGATTCTTTATAGACAGTAGAAGAAAAATCTGTATAATAACCTAAGAAAGGTTAGATTTAAATAGATACCAAATTTTAATTTAGAATATTAAAATATAATTCAATGCTGCTTGAACCTTCTTAAGTTTTGTTATGAATCAGTTATTATTTTTCGCAACAAATGGCAAAACCGCCTTCCATCGTGTACAAAATTCGAATATTTCGCTCGAATCGTTTACATTATTGTTGATTTTTCAAAAACGGTTCAGCAGATTTCTGTAAAATTTAAATGGAACCACCTCGAGAGTAAACCTTTTTGACTAAAAAAGAATTTTTCGATTCGGTTCACAACTGGCGAAATTAGCGATGACAGGTACACAAAAAAAAAATACAGACAAACATAGAATCTCCTCCTTTTTGGAAGTCGGTTAAAAAACAAGATCACTACTTTAATAAAAACACAATGTTGGGCGTCTGGTTTGAACATATTCACTACCTATCAAACTACTAGCCATTTGACTATTTAAATGTGTGGTGTACCCTAACCAACGATACATAATTTACAATCTCATTGATCTTAACCCATTAATATGATCATAAATTGATATTTTAGCAGACATCCTCAAGGAAAAATATCAGTGTTCATATTTAATCGCCCCACAAGATGGACAGATGACCTCATGAACACCGCAAGATTACATTACACTGGATACACGCCGCTACTTCTTAGTTGTTGTCGGTCTCGTTGGAGATGTTTATTCGTTTTAGTGAGCGTGTGTCCGGCTGTGGCTGAATTAATTTTTAATTTTTCGAATGCCCTTGGGTACTTATAGGAAACGAGGACAACCTCATCAATTCTAAAATTAAAAGCGCCAAAATAGTGCAAATTCAGGTGGTGTGGTCCCTTTAAACTTTTTATTAGCAAACAGTCAATAAAGAGAGTTTTACGAGCTCGCAGTCACTCACGAATACATTAGTTATTTTATGTTTAACACCTATAATTTCCCAAGAGGCATAAATCAAATTAATTGTTCATAATAACAATAAATATGTCAAAAATATCACCAGAATGGAACCAATGACAGAAACCTTTTATAAAATGAAAGATATGTGTCATTTTCCATTAATAATTTAGTTTTTCCGTTAATAATGTACTGTTTTTATTTATAATTGGAAAGTGTGTGTCATCTGTTAAATAAAAAATAACTACTCGTTTATTACAATAATCTGAAGAGTGATCAACAAGTGGATCACTGTTTGATGTTAAAATATTATTGATTTGGTTAATTCAATTTAATTTTGTGTAGTAATGTAAGTAATGGAACTGTCTTGGCAAACTACGCCGTTTTAGTTGAGAGGCAGTTAAATTTCCCATACTAGCTTAGTTGGTACCTAGTGAATCTGCATTAAAACAGGAAATCCTGGATGCAATAGATCGCGAAAATATTTCATAATGATAAATAAAACTATTTATTTTGGGTCTGTCTATTAGTTGCCATTGTTTATTTATCGACTTCATTCTGAATGATGAAACGTTATTTTTTTAAAAGAAGGAGGTTCTATGTTCTTCTGTATGATTTTTTTTTGTGTATCTTCATTGATAATTTCGCTAATTGTGAACCGAACCGAAACATTTTTTTTTATTTCGAAAGAGTATACCTACTCCCGAAGTGGCCCAATTTGAATTTTAAAGAAATCGGCTGTGCCGTTTTTGAATAATCAACATTATCGTAGACAATTCGAGCGAAATATTCGAATTTTGCACACGATGAAAGGCGGTTTCGCCATTTTTTGCGAAAAATAATTATAACCTATACCTGTTTACCGTAATCAATCGCATAGGTACTCGTATCTAATAAAATGGTATATTATAAGTTTTTATACTAAACGTGAACACGTAGCTACATTTCCCACAAATTGAAAATTGTAGACACTGTCAAATGTTTCACATTGACTTAATATGTTGAGTCATAAGAGCCGATGACACTAAATTTAAAACTAAAGATATTAAAACTGTAAAAAACAAAAATGCGTAAAAAAACTTAGTTGTTTTGTTCGCAATGATTTTCATAATACGTTTTACTGGCCATTATTATTTCATTATTTTCGAGGAATGCAAAAAAGATGCGTAGATTTTTTACATCGTAGCCAACACGCGCTCACGCATTAGCTAGTTCGGTTGCTAAATAAAAAACTGCCAAAGTCTATAGAAAAAAAAACCGTTGACATCGCCTAAAGTAATCAAACCGTCGCCGCTGGTTAGAGGTTATAATAAAAATGTCCACGAAATTAGAGTAAAAATGCTGTTCGGCGGTTTTTTCGTCTATCACTATGCCAAGAATGTTTACGAGCTAATGCAGGGACATAAACAACGGTTTTTATATTCCGTGCACCGGGAAAGCAGTTGAAGGTCGTCCTAGTAATGATAGACAAGCAAGCTTTTTGATTTTATCAACTCCAGTCGAACTCTAGTTAATCCGAGTTTCTTTCTTAGATTTTGTTTGGAGCGTTAGAATTAATTACTAAATCAAAGTCGTAATATTATAATTTTTACAGACCGAGATGATGTAAAATAGTTTTTCAGCTAGTCTATTAAGAACTTTTCGAATCCAATTAAAACTTATTGTAGAAAACAGTCTTTGTCGGATCGGTTTTAACTAGAGCACAAGGTAAATAATGTAATGAAAAAAATGCAAGTGGAGTCCGCGCGGAAGAAGTGAAACTTAGACGCAACAGTGTTTTCAGTTGGGGGTCCTCCATGGTAGCGTTAAACGTTTAACGCAACCTTGTTGGAAGTCGCATTAGAAGTTTCATTTCAAAAATAAGTACCGTCTCCATCAAACCCCAAAAATTATGATATTGGTTTATTGTTTAACTGTGTTTAAATTAAAGCTAGAAAACTTGTTATCGATCTTATTCGATTTAATTCACGCTACCATGATTCTTATTACCTACATGGTAAACGATATACCTACTTGTCACATTGTAAGTAGGTCCGAAAACTAATTTCGGTAGTTCTAGACAATTCACTTAAGCGAATTTTACTTTATTGATATTTATTCGAAAAGATAGTATCATAAAATATTTCAATAGTTAAAATGTAGGCCACAGAAAAATCGCGACACTCCAAAATCATATGACAGCTGAAATCCGGAAATATTACTCAAATTAATAATCCAGACAGAAACCTTGCTAAAATTAAGAATACGCACTTTGATCCTAACCATCACTCCACCTAATTCTAGACGAGCGATTTTTTAGAACAAATCGAGTGACACAAATTATATTTTATATTACTACCAGAAAATGTTTTGACAACTGTTCTCTCAAAGTTTCGAGTGAATCAAAATAGATGGCGTTTATGACTGGTCTTTGGAATTCTATCGTTGGTGGTAGCGACAAGGAAGAAAATTGGTCCTGGATATCTCAACTATACATAGACAATACAAAGAAATACTTCTCAGTGTCTGAGATAGATAAGGAAGCACACGTGATAGTGTTCGGAGAAACACATAAAATATCTTTCAACAAGACTGGAGGAATTGGAGTGAACGTCGGCTTTGCACCGTTGAATTTTATCTCTTGCTACCACATCGATACTAGAAAAGGTTTGTATTTTGTAATACTTTTATACGATAAAACAATAAGTAACGTATGTGAGCTTGATGATGAAAAGGACAATTGTAACACCTAGAAACGATACCGCAGAGCGTTACTTGCTTACTCTTTAGTTAGTGCGTTAGTTACCTATTCTACTTTACCATTAAGAGAAAAGTAGTTAAAAATGTGTAAAAATGCAACAGCATTTATATGAGGCGTAAATCAAAACTACATAATCCATGCATATGAGTTACGAGTGTGCTATTGAATGTAAATTGAACGATACGTTTTTTTCTATAATAGCTATGCTATGGTACACGTAGCTGTATTTGCGTCAATCCTTAAAAATCATGCGCAAAACATGAAAACTCAGGAAAACAGGAAATAGCTGAGGTACTTTTTGATTAATGGTAATATTTCTGATACATATTAGTTATTTTTGTAGGTACTAGTGTAATTTGCACATCTTTATACCTATTGTCATAATTATGGTTATTGAACATTTTGACCATTGTTATTAAGTTTAGGCATCAGTAAACTTTTGAAAAAACTTGAAAAGCAAGGAATGGTATTTTTTTTAAAAAATTTATGTCTTTTTTCTAAAAGTACCTACTTGTTAGGTATGCGATAATCAAAATTCACATGGGTACTATTATTATTTATTAATATATAATCATTTTTCTTTAATTACGTTTTATGATTAATACGAGTATGTAACAAATAATTTTATAGCAGTTATTTTTATTTAAATTTAGCAATCCGAAATAGTTACGGCCAACTGAAAGTAAAGTTTTCAAATATTAGGCTATTCCATAATTTAGAAGTAAAACATGATTACAAAAACATGTGATAAAGACACTAAAGACCATTAGACTCGAGCGTATACCCATTATTTAGTACATTTTCTTACCCATTTCATTTTATTCACTCCATAAAATTGATGAATCATATAAAACGTTGTCAGGTTTTTCTAAATCACTGTAGGCTAGAAACAGTCTGAGTTATTATAAGATTGTAGCAATTTAAATGATATTTTTCTTATTCCTTCACTACGTTATATATTCTGAAGACATCGCCACATTAATTTCTGTCTGTCAACTCTACATTTCTCTACATTCTTGTCGATAATTTTAAAAACTAATTGATCAAACTAAAGGACTCTAAGAACTCCTAAAGGACTCACATTAATTTGTACCATGTAATACGTCTACGACTCTTATTGGCGTCATAATTTAAAGGTAAAAATGATTTCTATTTGATTGGACGTACCTATGAACAAGAAAAAAAAAAGTTTCTCAAGGACGTATGGTTAAGTAAGAAGGCTACTAAAAATTTTAAAAGAGCCTCCTTAAAATGTTTCCAGTTTAGTCAAGCTAGAACGAGATTGTAGGTGGACGATAACTTTGTACTGGGACAGTGAAAAGCGATGAATGATTAAACCATAGACACAACTCTTATGATGTTTGGTAGAAATGAATAAAGGAAACTTAGGTATTGATAGCGCGCGAGTTGAATGCAGTCGGGGTCTGAGGTAAAGAGCGGAAGCATCTCCCCCCGCTATCCGCACGCCCCACCTCACGCGCCTGGGCGGGTTGGGCGTGCGGATAGCGGGGGGAGACATTCGCATTCCTAAGCTCTGCATTCAACTCGCGCGCTAACAGTAAGTACATTGCTGTACCTACTTCGTTAACTGAGAACATGAAAGTAAAATTACGAATGGCGATGATAAAATATAGCGTGGGTAAATAATTACTATTAAGTAGGTACATGTAACATACTAAAGGTGTAGGAAGTTGTAACAGTACTTACCTAAATCAAATTTAATGTAGTGGTAGATGCCGCATAAGATGCACATTCAATTAGGTATAATTCTACATACTGTATGGTCCGAGTATACCTAGTCTGTGCGCTCATCATGTAGAGAAATTCGCCTATTTTATCATAATGTCTTGAATTCGATCCACTAGGGAACGGAGTCGGTTCAGAATATTGCAGGTAAACCTACCTGTCTTAAAGCATGTTGAAATAAGAATGATAGTATGATAGAATAAATCACGCAATAAACTGTGAGTTTTTATAGGAAGATGTAAGTATGACTGTCGCGTTCTCTTCCTCTATTACATGTAATTTTCAAGTATTTATCGCTATGCATAAAGTCATATTTACAGAGCATTTATTATGAAAACAGTTATGTTTTATTTGATAATGTTTGTAAGAATCTGCATCGTGGGAATTGCGGTCTGCCTACTCAGACCGGCCCAATTTATAATTTTGATAGCTATGACGCGATAAGTGCGTCAAATCATGAAGTATTTGTAATGGACTGCTTGTGAATGTTGTTCGGAGAGTTTTATAATACATTTTATACAAATAATGTAAGATATTCTAATTCGAGAAGATTTATTGGTGGTTTCGACTCGGTGGCATTTTTGGAGCGCCGCTGAGGTGTTCTGTTAACATAAAACTTTGATTTTGTGCGTGAGTTATGATGGAAAATTAGTCGTGCTATAATAAATGTCTGGTATGCTTTGTAGATAAATTAATATAGAGTATAAACAGTTTTCTGGGCAACGTTTTTAAACAGCGGGAAGTTTAATCAATTTGAAGCCACGGAAACGTGAAATCTTTTGTAGTATGGTGTTTAAGAAGTTTTTGGTTCCGTAGCATCTGTCTATTAGGTACTTTATTTTAAAATAAATTACCATTTCTCTAACCTTGGAACTTGTAAATGCTAGGTATGTACAATTATATTATTCATGCTATGGGATATACGTGTGGCAAATAGTTTTGTCTTAGTTTCATCATTTGCCATTTCAAAAGTACCCAAAGTTCAGTTAAGTTTCTTCTCATGTGGATTTTTCAAATGCTGAAACATGCTTAGAAGAATCAAGGTCAAGTCAGGGTTAAAAATAGTATTGTATTTTATTGTAATTAATAAAGGCACTTTTGCTCGTTTTTGCCCTATTTTGTTGTAATTAATAAAGGCACTTTTGTCCGTTTTTAAAACTCATAGATATATTTTTAAATTTCCAGCGGAAGTCAAAATGCCGAGCGGCCACATTGACCAGCCCGTCATTGAGGACAACAGAGACGGTACCGTCAGCATCAAATATGACCCCCGTGAGGAGGGTATACATGAGCTGCTCGTCAAGTACAATGGAGAACATGTGCAAGGTAACGATGTTCTTATATTTTTTCTTTTTGGGGGGAATAATGCAAGTTACAGACCGAACTAAAGCTTAAACTAAGTTAGATAATTTAGTCTGGCGGAGTCCATAGCCGAGGAGTTTCAATACTGGTCATAGTTTTCTGTCTGTAGCGTAAGAAATACAACAATCTCAGCCGTGGTCCATTAACTAGTTAAAATAACTTAGCTCGGCTTTTAATATACTGTTCACCATTATTGGCGTCATTTAGCTGTACAAGCCCAGATCCTTAAAATAATAGAGCGTGGTACGACGCTAGCATAACTGCCAAAATTGTTTTGGTAGTAAACATTCTATCAAAGGAATAAAAACATAAGCTTTCCACTTATTAAAGGCGTAATAAAATAAAAGTTACAACTTTCCTATTGACAGTTAGATTGTCTTTATTAACGTCAACTACGTAAACCACCACTACCTCAGACCACTACAGATAACAGTAAATGGATAATTCACAGATTATAGAAAGTTATTGCATGTCTATGGCGTGAAGAAGTGACGAAGCGGTTTGCGCATTGCTCACTGCATTTTTTAGACGTTTTCTTAGAATATTATTTGTGTTCCAGGGTCCCCATACAAGTTCCACGTGGACTCCATCTCCAGCGGCTACGTGACCGCGTATGGACAGGGCCTCATCAGCGGCGTCAGCGGCGAGCCCAGCCAGTTCACCATTAGCACTAAGGGCGCTGGTGCCGGTGGCCTGTCCATGGCCGTGGAAGGTCCAAGCAAAGCTGAGGTAAAAATCTCTTTATTGTCCTTAGTTTGGCTCTCTGCAAAGATACACCGCCTCTTTCGTTCAGCAGTCTTTGCTACCATAACGAGTGGAAAGTCCTAGCAAAGTTAAAGTGGCAGCTTAATTCAGCTTACCTCAGAGCATAAGCTTCCGATACTCTTTATTTCGAGAAAGAATATTGGCCTTTATAATCAACACCAAGGGCATTGGAGCCGGTGACCTGTCCATGTCCGTGGTAAAAAAACTGAGGTAAATATCACTATTAGCATTCTTGGCAATTAGTTTAACCCTGCATAAGTTTAAGCTAAACTTCTTTCACTATCAAGATCACTTCGCCCACGGCTTCTTCATGAGCATGGAAGGTTCCAATAATGCCGAAATAAGCGCCACTAGGAGTATGCAGTTCATGGTTTAGATATCATCTTGTCCCATTAGTCACCATAAGCCAGCGACAGATGCGCCGTGCGATTGCACAACATTGGAATCCTAAGTTCTCACATCAAGGGTAGTCTATGGTAGTTCTTCGGTGCCTAAAGCAAAGTTCTTAATGATAATATTACTTTCCAGATCACCTGCCACGACAATAAAGACGGCACCGTTGCTGTGTCGTACCTGCCCACCGCTCCCGGAGAGTACAAGGTCTCCGTCAGGTTCGGAGAGAAGCACATCAAAGGATCGCCTTTCACCGCTAAGGTAACACCAGTTTGAAGATTCTACCATCCCCTTTTTACTACAGGACAAGTAGAAAGACGCCACACTACACTGTCGATTTTCCTTCGATACGTACGAAGCGGTTCGACTTAACATTTCTGATTCGTACCGCCAGGGAATGGAACAGTCTTCCTGCTTTCCTGTTTCCTAAGATATATAATCTAAAGCTTTTCAAGATCAAGTGAATAGTCTAAGTCTGCGTGCTTCATCTTCGACCACAAACAACAACACAACGTCGCTTGCCATCAGGCGAGTTGGTGGTCAAGAGCAGACTTATTCGCGTTAAAAAAAAGACTTTAGTTTAGAGTTGCTCACTGTACGATTTATTTCAAGAGTTTTCTTTTCACATTTACTTTACTATTATATCTCAATACATAAGAGAAATTATAGAAGCATACACAGTTTATAGGGTTCCGTACCCAAAGGATAAAAACGGGACCATTTAACTAAGACTCCGCTGTCCGTCCATCCGTCTGTTTTTCTCCAGGCTCTATCTCATGCACCTTTATAGCTAGAAATTTTCACAGATGATGTATTTCTGTTGCCGCTATAACAACAAATCCTTACTAATATTATAAATCCGAAAAGTTTGTTGGTTTGTTGGTTTGTTACTCTATCACGCGCCAACGGAGCAACGGATTGACTTGATTTTTGGCATGGATATAGTATAAAAGGCGGAAGGAGCTTTAGGATACTTTTTATCCCGAAAAATTGCATAGTTCCTGTAGGACAGGACAAAAACCATCGAAAGCGAAACTGTCGCCACTATCACAAAGACGCTAAGTGATTAATTCCTCTATGACGCTAATATGGACTAACGAAACGTCACAGCCAAACGTAATTAGACGACAGGTGACATTGTCTGCAGACTTTTATAAATCACAAGTAGCGTGGCAAGGCGACAAATTGTTTTTCTACCATTATATCCCCTTGAAGAGGAAATAAAGTATGGATTGAAAATGACAACTGACATTAAAATTGGATAAAATGTTATTTTCCCTCTGCATGCTACATGTTACTATGACGTTTAATACCAGGCCGTCATTTTGTCTGACATTAAAAATATTTTTAAATATTCTATCATTAGAGGTTCAACATGTTTTTTTATTCTACCTTTATGGTACAGAATCATCATACTTTAATACTATCAATCCGAAAAGTTTGTTGGTTTGTTCCTCTTTGACGCAGCAACGGAGCAAAAGATTGACCTGATTTTTGGTATGGATACCTATGGTTTAATAGACAGAAAGTGATAATAGGATACTTTTTATATCTCGAGAAAATTCGTGATTCCCATGGGATAGGACAATAACTGTTTCTCAGCAATGGAGCAACGGATCGACTTGATATTTGGGGTGGGCATAGTTTGGAAGACGGAAAGTGACATGGGATACTTTCCATCCCGAAAAAATTGTGGTTCTACGGGAACCACAATTTTTTTCGACTTAACGATAAATTTTTCTCAGCAACGGAGCAACTTGCCTTGGCATATTGCATGAATATAGTTTGAAAGACGAAAAGTGACATAGGCCACTTTTTATCGCAAAAACTTTAACAGTTCCCGTAGGATAGGATAAAAACTAAGTGAGTGGGCTGCGGTAGGAGCCGTCTAAGCGCCAGAAATAACCTGTCATGGCAAGTTTAGGACGTTCCCACATATTTCGCACTCCTTCGCGGCACTCAACAGCACTAGCCCAGACTCGGGCTCCATAACGGAGCTTGCGCTCTCGCCATAGTGACGGAGTGTTTCGGAGCACAAGACACATCGTCATCCACCACTCGGGACTAACCAGTACTGAACGTCAGACAGCATTCCAACGCCTTGGTCCCAGTGCAGTGGGTCAGTCATAGTAGCCCAGCGCCTGCCTCTTCAACTGCAGAGGGCAGTGAGAACGGCAATCGCGATACCGACTCTTCCCCTGCAGCCCCACTGCGTCTGCCAACACGTTGACGGCCTAGCGGAAGGTAGGGTAGGTGGCGGCACCCACACCACCAGTTCCATATATCCCACCGCGGCCCCTTATCCTCGGCTGTCATATCAGAGTCCAAGAAGCAGCCTTGCTTTATGAAACTAAGAAAGGTTATTCCCAGCAAGTAACTGGAGATAGAGAGACAGAAAAGAAGCCACACCCAGCGCAGCAGGAGGAGCTGAAGTTCATATGCCTGGCAGACGGAGCAGCACTAGAGCAAAATCTTAACCGAGAAATTAACATATTTACAGACGGCAGTAAAATTAAAGGGAAAGTTAGGGCGGCATTATCCATTTGGGATGATGCCGCTGAGATCAGTACCCGCAAGCTGAAATTGGCCGATTGGTGCTCTGTGTAACAGGTCGAGTTATTGGCACTTCTTGAGGCTACCGAAATCGCAAAAATCTTTTGTGACTCCAGGTCTGCACTGGAAATGGTAGTTGGCGTATCTTCCCTCCATCCCTTAGCAGTAAATTCAAAGCTAACATAAAGTTACTACACGCATAAAATAAAATAGTGAAACTTTATTGGATTAAATAGCACGCGGGGATGGAGGGAAATGAGAGAGCGGACCAGCTAGCAAAGGAAGCAGCACTGCACTCGAAGTGCAGACCTATTTAGGATAACTGCCCCGTTTCATTCGTCAAGCGAGAAATCCGAAAGGACTCTCTTGACGAGTGGAACCGGCGGTATCAGGATGGACACACAGCGGCGGTAACCAAAACATATTTTCCGGATGCAAGGGCGGCATACAAGATCGTAAGAGAAATAGCACCAGTGGGAATCATAACTCAAGTGCTGACGGGGCATGTTGAGTTTTCCCAATACTTACATCGATTTAAGTTGAGGGAAAGCCCATCGTGCATCTGTGAACCCACAAAAGAGGAGACTCCACTGCACATAATCTTGGAATGCCCAGGTTATGGAAAGCAGAGATTTGATTTAGAACAAAAAATTGGAATTAATCTAACACGAAAAAACCTTAGAAACAATTTTATCGAATTTTTGCACAAATATTTGCAAAAAAGCAATACTTAATTAGGAACAAGTAGGTATAAACTTTGCTGTACCATTGTAATGTTTATTATAACTGCAAACAGCCAAAAACATTAAAATATAGGTATACTTAGTTTTTATTCATTTGTAATTAAGACCCCTGCTGATCATGTCAGGGATATTTCGCGATATAATAAAAAAAATCCTCGGTTGCAACGTCGCAAGAGCGGCACTGCAGCCCGCCTAAGTTGCGACACTCCTCATAAGGCATGCAACCTACCGGCCATCCTCTCAGCTGCTTTAGTTAAAAGCGGCTGAAACTCGAGTGCCAGCCTCTAAGCTTCCTTGGGGGAAAAGACCCAAAGAAGAGGGAGACTTCGAGCGCCGCCTTTTCAGCTGCCTCAGACCTCCCCCACGACAAGGCGGGAATACACGGGGGGGTTGTATATACACTCCAACCGTAACTTAACCAACAAAAGCATTCCTCTAAGGTATTTTGATATTTGTCAGTTAGGTTAGGTTTCGCAGCCGACATAAACATAAGCCAAAATCAAAATACAACGCGGGCGAAGCCGCGGGTAAAAGCTAGTACTATTATAAAAACAATAAAATTAATAATTTAGGGGGGCCTCATATAACAACAACAAACCTGATTTTTAAGCCGTTTTTCGCTCTATATTAATAACTAGCTTTTACCCACGGCTTCGCCCGCGTTGTATTTTGATTTTGGCTTATGTTTATGTCGGCTGCGAAACCTAACCTAACTGACAAATATCAAAATACCTTAGAGGAATGCTTTTGTTGGTTAAGTTACGGTTGGAGTGTATATACAACCCCCCCGTGTATTCCCGCCTTGTCGTGGGGGAGGTCTGAGGCAGCTGAAAAGGCGGCGCTCGAAGTCTCCCTCTTCTTTGGGTCTTTTCCCCCAAGGAAGCTTAGAGGCTGGCACTCGAGTTTCAGCCGCTTTTAACTAAAGCAGCTGAGAGGATGGCCGGTAGGTTGCATGCCTTATGAGGAGTGTCGCAACTTAGGCGGGCTGCAGTGCCGCTCTTGCGACGTTGCAACCGAGGATTTTTTTTATTATATCGCGAAATATCCCTGACATGATCAGCAGGGGTCTTAATTACAAATGAATAAAAACTAAGTATACCTATATTTTAATGTTTTTGGCTGTTTGCAGTTATAATAAACATTACAATGGTACAGCAAAGTTTATACCTACTTGTTCCTAATTAAGTATTGCTTTTTTGCAAATATTTGTGCAAAAATTCGATAAAATTGTTTCTAAGGTTTTTTCGTGTTAGATTAATTCCAATTTTTTGTTCTAAATCAAATCTCTGCTTTCCATAACCTGGGCATTCCAAGATTATGTGCAGTGGAGTCTCCTCTTTTGTGGGTTCACAGATGCACGATGGGCTTTCCCTCAACTTAAATCGATGTAAGTATTGGGAAAACTCAACATGCCCCGTCAGCACTTGAGTTATGATTCCCACTGGTGCTATTTCTCTTACGATCTTGTATGCCGCCCTTGCATCCGGAAAATATGTTTTGGTTACCGCCGCTGTGTGTCCATCCTGATACCGCCGGTTCCACTCGTCAAGAGAGTCCTTTCGGATTTCTCGCTTGACGAATGAAACGGGGCAGTTATCCTAAATAGGTCTGCACTTCGAGTGCAGTGCTGCTTCCTTTGCTAGCTGGTCCGCTCTCTCATTTCCCTCCATCCCCGCGTGCTATTTAATCCAATAAAGTTTCACTATTTTATTTTATGCGTGTAGTAACTTTATGTTAGCTTTGAATTTACTGCTAAGGGATGGAGGGAAGATACGCCAACTACCATTTCCAGTGCAGACCTGGAGTCACAAAAGATTTTTGCGATTTCGGTAGCCTCAAGAAGTGCCAATAACTCGACCTGTTACACAGAGCACCAATCGGCCAATTTCAGCTTGCGGGTACTGATCTCAGCGGCATCATCCCAAATGGATAATGCCGCCCTAACTTTCCCTTTAATTTTACTGCCGTCTGTAAATATGTTAATTTCTCGGTTAAGATTTTGCTCTAGTGCTGCTCCGTCTGCCAGGCATATGAACTTCAGCTCCTCCTGCTGCGCTGGGTGTGGCTTCTTTTCTGTCTCTCTATCTCCAGTTACTTGCTGGGAATAACCTTTCTTAGTTTCATAAAGCAAGGCTGCTTCTTGGACTCTGATATGACAGCCGAGGATAAGGGGCCGCGGTGGGATATATGGAACTGGTGGTGTGGGTGCCGCCACCTACCCTACCTTCCGCTAGGCCGTCAACGTGTTGGCAGACGCAGTGGGGCTGCAGGGGAAGAGTCGGTATCGCGATTGCCGTTCTCACTGCCCTCTGCAGTTGAAGAGGCAGGCGCTGGGCTACTATGACTGACCCACTGCACTGGGACCAAGGCGTTGGAATGCTGTCTGACGTTCAGTACTGGTTAGTCCCGAGTGGTGGATGACGATGTGTCTTGTGCTCCGAAACACTCCGTCACTATGGCGAGAGCGCAAGCTCCGTTATGGAGCCCGAGTCTGGGCTAGTGCTGTTGAGTGCCGCGAAGGAGTGCGAAATATGTGGGAACGTCCTAAACTTGCCATGACAGGTTATTTCTGGCGCTTAGACGGCTCCTACCGCAGCCCACTCACTTAGTTTTTATCCTATCCTACGGGAACTGTTAAAGTTTTTGCGATAAAAAGTGGCCTATGTCACTTTTCGTCTTTCAAACTATATTCATGCAATATGCCAAGGCAAGTTGCTCCGTTGCTGAGAAAAATTTATCGTTAAGTCGAAAAAAATTGTGGTTCCCGTAGAACCACAATTTTTTCGGGATGGAAAGTATCCCATGTCACTTTCCGTCTTCCAAACTATGCCCACCCCAAATATCAAGTCGATCCGTTGCTCCATTGCTGAGAAACAGTTATTGTCCTATCCCATGGGAATCACGAATTTTCTCGAGATATAAAAAGTATCCTATTATCACTTTCTGTCTATTAAACCATAGGTATCCATACCAAAAATCAGGTCAATCTTTTGCTCCGTTGCTGCGTCAAAGAGGAACAAACCAACAAACTTTTCGGATTGATAGTATTAAAGTATGATGATTCTGTACCATAAAGGTAGAATAAAAAAACATGTTGAACCTCTAATGATAGAATATTTAAAAATATTTTTAATGTCAGACAAAATGACGGCCTGGTATTAAACGTCATAGTAACATGTAGCATGCAGAGGGAAAATAACATTTTATCCAATTTTAATGTCAGTTGTCATTTTCAATCCATACTTTATTTCCTCTTCAAGGGGATATAATGGTAGAAAAACAATTTGTCGCCTTGCCACGCTACTTGTGATTTATAAAAGTCTGCAGACAATGTCACCTGTCGTCTAATTACGTTTGGCTGTGACGTTTCGTTAGTCCATATTAGCGTCATAGAGGAATTAATCACTTAGCGTCTTTGTGATAGTGGCGACAGTTTCGCTTTCGATGGTTTTTGTCCTGTCCTACAGGAACTATGCAATTTTTCGGGATAAAAAGTATCCTAAAGCTCCTTCCGCCTTTTATACTATATCCATGCCAAAAATCAAGTCAATCCGTTGCTCCGTTGGCGCGTGATAGAGTAACAAACCAACAAACCAACAAACTTTTCGGATTTATAATATTAGTAAGGATAAGGATAGTAACAGGTAGATGCTTGAAATTTTCACAGCATATATAGTTGTATATTTACTTTAATAATAAAAAAAAAAAAAAATTAAAATAAAATAAATATTTAAAGGGGGCTCACATACAGTACGGAACCCTCCGTGCGAGAGTCCGACTCGTACTTGGCCGATTATTTGAGAAGCAAAAGTTACATAAAAAAGCTCTAGCCCAACCAGTTATGGAAATCCGATAAAATTTGTAAATTATTAGTGTGAATTTTAATTGCTTGTAATGAGCGTTTATAGCCAATTTCGTAGTTAATAAATTCATTATGAATATTTAGTAGTATTTTTCGTACGTTAACAAATATATTGGTATTCTAGGTGACAGGTGAAGGTCGCAAGAGGAACCAGATTTCTGTGGGTAGCTGCAGCGAAGTCACTCTTCCAGGGAAAGTCGCCGACAGCGACATCCGCAGTCTCAATGCTTCTATTCAGGTAAAAAAGGAAGCTTAAAGCCGGTACTGTACTGTTTCAGCTTTTTTAATAGTCCACCGCAGGACGTAGGCCTACCCACGAAGAGTGATTGGGCCATAGCCACCACGCTGGCCCAGTGCGGGTTGGTGGATTCACATACGCCACCGAATTTCATTTACAGACGTTTGCAGGTTGCCTTACGATGTTTTCCTTCACCGAAAAGTGGTGTTAAATTCTGTAGGTACATAAATTCCGAAGAGCTCATTGGTACGGGATTTGAACCCACGACATCACGATTGTAAGGTGGGTGTCACTACCACTAGACCACCACGCCACGGCTCAAGTTTAAAGCCTACTGTACTTATTTAAAACGTACTTTGAAGCCTGATGAGAGAAAGCTCGCTTTAGAATCGTGACGTTCGAATTCGCAATGTAGACAGAGTAGTGGATATATGCGTGTGGTCCAATAACCTTTCGAGGTTAGCCTCAGTATTAGACTAATAAGTGTGCATAGTAATACGATGAACTTCTTCCTCTAAAGTCGATCACTATAGTCGTCATCGAGAATAACTTCAAATAAGAGAAAATTGTTGGAGAAAAGAATAACGGTCTTACCGCTTGACCGCAGGAAGAAATAATCTAAAGTGCAGTTTTGAGCTGTCAAAATGAAGTTTTGTTAAGTAGGTAAGGACTCCTGACAACCTTATAATTTACGAATCATATTCTAATTATACTGTTCTCTCTCCAGGCACCATCTGGCCTCGAAGAGCCTTGCTTCCTGAAGAAGCTTCCATCAGGCAACATCGGCATCAGCTTCACTCCGCGCGAGGCTGGCCAGCACATCGTGTCCGTGAAGAAGATGGGTGTCCACATCCAGAACTCTCCTTTCAACATCACTGTGGCGACGGCGGAAGTCGGTGACGCTAAGAAAGTCAAGGTAGTATTTCTTAGTATTTTTATAACTGCTAATAGTAAGCATCACCCTTTGATTCACTAGTTCTGGTGTTAAAATGGAATAGCCAATGTTAACTTGGCATCGAAAGGTATTTTAGACGATCATATACATAGTTAAATAATTAGTAGTTCACATCTATCTATGGGTAATAATTAGTGTATCACTCATCATCTAACTATACTAAATTAAAAGGTTATTGAGTTTTTATTTAATACATTTTTGAACTTTTGCAAAAAAAAAAAACATCTTTGACGATCCAGTACAAGTACTTATATTTCAAAAACTTTCTCTCTCTTCTTTTAATGTCTCTTTCCTTCTATTCTCCTTCTTATCCTTAAAAAAATAAATCGTTTCTTTATCATTTCTATTTTTCAACATATCGTTCCTTAAACACTCCTTCTTACAAGTTTCCATGTTAAATGTTTATTTTCTTAACGTTTAGTTTTTCTTTTCACCTTGCATCATTCAACCATTGTAATGAGTTTATTTCCATCAGGTTTCGGGTCACGCTCTCAGGGAAGGCAAGACTCACGGCGAGAACAGCTTCTCAGTTGACACGAGGAATGCTGGTTATGGTGGTCTGTCGCTCTCTATTGAAGGTAAGGTTTAAACTTTATTCTATATAACTTTTAGATTTGGTGGCTTCCTTCCCAATTAGTTTCCAACTACCAACATAATGGATCATTTGTTCACAAACAAGATAGACATACGACGTAAGACCGCAGGGAAGCACTGGAAGCGACCCGCTTCCAACCGGTCTTATTGGATGGCTTATACAGAAAAAAATACATCCCTGAAAGCGATACCTGCTTGCTTTGTAATAAGCCATTGGGGGTGATTCAGGCCATCATTATAAACAATTTTACAAGCTTTCATTCACTTTCACCTGTCCCGTAGTCTGTAATCAAATCTTGTTAATTGAATTTGATCCACTTCCCGGTTACCGATTGAGCTAAAATTTTGAATTTATTGTATAAATCGCAACACAATGCAACATTATGATGACATGGTGTTGATCTGATGATGGAGCTGGAAGGTGGCCAAAGGAACTTAACAATGAAACGACACAACCTCATCGAGTTTGGGTTCATTTGATTGGTCTTGGCGAGTAGTTTGTCTTTAAATGGTAACCAGGGTCTGATGATGGAGCTGGAAGGTGGTCATAAGAACTCTGAAACGACGCAACCCTATCGAGTCTTCGGCTCGTTTGATTCGTCTTGGCGAGTAATTGTTTTCAGTAAACTATACAAGCTTTTAAGCTTGATTTAAAAAACAAAGGATATGTTTAAATACATTCCTTTTTGACTCTGTCCAACCCGGAAAGCGGGAAAATTAATATCAGCTGTTCCATACAAAACTGCAACGCCGAATCAACAAAATATAGGTAATCAGCTAATTTTTTTTCTCGTATTCCGGGAATGGGGTGGCCTCTTAGTAAAAGTTGTTCATAATGATGGTCTGAATCACCTCCTCTCGGCTTAGTAAGCCGGTTCTGGATAACCCTCAGATCATTTAAGTGAAAGTAAACAGCCCTTAATAACTACGAAATATTTAAATACACCGAGACTGCCTCAGTGGCTCAGTGGTTAGACCCTAACTACTGGGTCAAAGAGGTTCGAGATCGAAAAAGGGTTCAATCCCCACCCAGGGCAAGTATTTATGTGATGAACACAGGTGTTTGCTATGTGTCTGGGTGTTATTTAGTTACTATATATATATATATATATAAGTATGTATTTAAAAATATGTATAAGTAATTTATTAGTCTCTGGCAGCCATATCACAAGCTTTGCTTAGTTTGGAGTCAGAGGTCGTGTGTAAGATGTCCCAAAATATTTATTTATTTATTTATTCCAGGTCCCAGCAAGGCCGAGATCCAATGCGCGGACGGCAAGGACGGCGTGCTCGTCATTAGCTACAAGCCCACGGAGCCCGGCTACTACATCATCAACTTGAAGTTCGCTGACCACCACGTGGAAGGCTCGCCTTACACTGTCAAGGTAAGGGGACGAGGGTATTTGTGGGTTGTGTTTGACATGAAGCTGATTTTGAGGAGAGTCAAGTCCACGTTTTATATCTCATATCTGAAACGTTAAAGTTCTCAAATGGAGACCACGCACCAGCAAGCGCAGCGTAGGACATCCACCAACTAGGTGGACTGACGATTTAATAAAGATCGCCGAAACGTGCTGGATGCAGGCCGCATCCAACCGACCTTATTGGAAATCAATGGGGGAGGCCTATATCCAGTAGTGGACGTCCTACGACTGATGGATAGATGGATGGATGGATCTGAAACGTAACTTACAGTTGCTTCCTAAAGTGCAGGAATCCGCCGTCTATTCATCATTCTCTGGATTGATGCAGAAACCAATGTTCGCACTGCATGGTCACCTCGTCTTGTCTAAGATTTGACTTTTTGCTTAATGGTTTTGCGTTGTTACTTCCATGTATTTTGTACGGATTTCTATTATCCTTACTATTATTTCTTCTGGGTCAATGTTTTGATACACAACCTCGCAAGGAAAGGTCTGAAACATATATTTACAATAGAATGGAATAAACTTCGGCACTAGTACGGAGACAAGTTTTTGCAACAGTGCCGGAGGTAAGCGTAATCATTTCTAGTACTTTTTTAAATTTTTATTTTGTCCATACCTTCAAGCAAATATCTACAGAGCCACAGTCCTTAAGTGAAAGTAGTAAAAAAATGTCCGAGCGCCGTCATACATACCGACTTAGATATTTACATTAAATAATTCACAATGACCCGTTTTCTCGAATCTCGACGTTGTGTCACTTAATTAGTGCTTGTAACCAAGCACTTTGGCATCGCGCGGCGTTGTAGTCGGCTTCCAATCGCCTTACGACTAACTAAAAAGCCTACCCACCTCGAAGATTGGGCAGGGTCTTGGTTCGGACACTTTTTTTGCACGATTGTGACTCTATAGATATTTGCTCGAAGGTCCATACGTGTCAAAGTTAAAATCTAACAGTGCTGGAATGTATTATAACAGGTTATCGGTGAAGGCAGCAACAGGCAGCGAGAGAAGATCCAGAGACAGCGTGACCCCGCGCCCCTCACTGAAGTAGGCACTAACTGCAAGCTCACCTTCAAGATGCCTGGTAAGATGTAACTGCTACACAGATTTCAAAATACCGAAAATAGCAAAATCAATATCATGGCATAAGAGCCGCTGAAGATTGACCTTCACCCACGTGATAACCAGATGAGACATACTTTTTATGAAATGTTATTTACATACAAATAGATTTTATGATAGTTTGCCTATCGAAAAGGGTTCATGGCTATTTTTTATTATATTTAAAATTTACCAGGTATGAGTAGTATGAACCAAATTAAGTAAGCAAACCTACCAAAGTATATTCTCTACATTGAAAACTATTAGTGGAAATAAATAAATACCGGCTATCAAAAGAGCATAGGGTAAAAAAAAAAACGAATTATATAATTATATATAGTCCCGAACATGTTTCGAAAGGCAAGCTAGAAAGTAGCTATTTAGTAGAAGTAGCTTTAATTAGTTTTCGATAGGCAAGCTAGCTTATTTATCATAGGCCTATTTGTATGTAAACAACATTTCATAAAAAGTATGTCTCATCTGGTTATCAGATGGGTGAAGGTCGTTCTTCCACGGCTCTCCCCCTATCAGTACCTGGTATCAACATGAGTGTATCAAATTGTTACGTGCAAGATGGAGTTAGCTACAATTTAATTGACGGATTTTTACAGTGCCATCTGTTTGCATTTTATTGTATCAACTCAACTTCGTAACTCTATCGAGGCATAGAAAAATTGTGAAACTCATACCTTCTCACTCCCTGATCTTGAAAATGAAAATGTATGCAACACTCCCTTGCGGCGTAGTTTGTCCTATGGGAATAAATATCTAAACCAAGCAAGGAGCATGATAACCATGCTTATGCTCCTTGAAACCAAGGTTTCCCTAACTTTCGTGACCCACTGGTGGGTCTCGAACGAATATTGAGTGAGCCACGCCACCACATTAAAGCTAAATACCGATTTAAATTAGACCTTACAAACTCACTGCGATTAAAAATAACTTGAGTTGGAGTTTATGTCAAAACTGTACTCGTAATGGCAAAAAACATAAGAAACAATCTCATCATTCCTATCAAAATAGTTATTTTAATAATAACTTTTTTGATGTAGTAAGTTGAAAATATTAATTTCCAATTCATTTTTTATTTGCAAAAATTAGTATGTATTTTTAATTGCAACAATAATATGTATCTATCCGATATTCCCCAGGCATCACCTCATTCGACCTGGCAGCTACAGTCACCAGCCCGGGCGGAGTATCAGAAGACGCCGAAATTCAGGAAGTGGAAGATGGACTGTACTCCGTCCACTTCGTGCCCAAGGAGCTGGGAGTCCACACCGTCTCCGTCAAGTACAGGGAGATCCATATTCCTGGTGAGTGGGGGGAAAAGCTCGGGAGTTGACGGCTGATTTCTGATTGCTTGGCATAAATACTAGTTATGTACACTGACATAGTAGACAGACGATGTGATCAAAACCGTAGAAACACGATTTTAAGTGGTCTTATAGGAAATTCACTGGTTTTCCTACATATAATGTCCAGCAGAGGATGTTCAACTGCCGATATGAAATGATGATAAATATATTAGGTACCTACTTCTTACACACAGTGGTCTCTGGCCCCAAGCAAAGCTAGTAAAATACGGAGTATGAAATTTTTCATACATTTTTTCTAAAGTTTATTTTTGCTGATCTTTTTGCTATTTTAGGGATAGTTTCGTAGCAAGACTTGTTTATAACGATATCCAGATACACCTACTTATTTAGATATTTCTGTAAAATGCAAAATAACAGTATGTCTAAGTAGAAAGAAGCCCACTAGGATCCTTAGCACAGTTGATTTTCTTTTGACGCCTGTTATGCAATTTAGATCTACATTTCTGATCCCTAAGGCCAATGAATGAAAATGAAATATATTGGCTGTAACAAACGTTTCTTATCAATATATTAACACTGGTCATGACACAGTAATTTAGCAAGTTGAGAGAAACACTGCCATCCAAGCTAGGAACAAACCTGTTTTGGAATAGCACATGACATATGGCACATATTACAGCGAGTCACAATGACACATATTTTCCACCCATTTACACTTATATTTTTTCCTTCCAGGATCTCCCTTCCAGTTCACCGTGGGTCCTCTCAAAGACTCCGGCGCCCATTTAGTCAAGGCCGGAGGTCCAGGCCTGGAGAGAGGCGAGTCGGGCCGCTTCAACGAGTTCAACGTTTGGACGCGGGAAGCCGGCGCAGGCCAGCTGGCCATCTCTCTTGAAGGACCCAGCAAGGGAGATATCGACTTCAAGGACAGGAAGGATGGATCCTGCGACGTATCTTACAAGGTCGATGAGCCTGGTGAGTATTTTACTTTTAAAGAGTAGAATACAACATTAAAATGAACGAGTAGCTTGTCATCTCCCTGTGGAATCCAGAAAAAGGGAAATTAAAAGAAACCAATATAAAAAGAAGGTCGGATACTGCAACGTGTTCGTTGAGCCTATTGAACATCTAGCAAAGATGATTAGGTCTTTTGTGCCTACTTAGTTTACAGTTTGAACGAGGAAAGGTGGCACGTGGCAGCTTGAATTACCGAATCATTATTACAGAATTACCTACCAAGCGGAATATAGAATCAGACAAGTAGGCCTGTACTTATTTTACAGTATGAAGGGAAAAATGTGCTTTTACGGGAGGATTACAATCTTTCTGGAGATTCCAATTATGCATGTGCTTTCAGGGTAAGAAGAATAATTGATCAGCCTGATGGATTTACTTCCTTTTCTGACCTGATTAAACCGCCATTATTTGTAGTAGCAAGCTGTTTCCAATCAGCTTTATTCGAAATCTCTAGAGTACGAGTATCTTCTGCAGTGGATATTATTTTAGATACGAAATCTAAACACTCTTTCATTTTGACTAGGTACTTACTAGTCAAAATGAAAGAGTGTTTATTTAGATTTCTTTGGATGATTTTGGTAAATAATGTTGCTCTTTCTGAAAAACTTTTGGATTCTGTTTTGAAGATATTTTTAAATTGAATACGAACATGAGCATATTTATTATCCATATCCAGGAGATGAGCAGGACATTGTTATAATACTTTTAACAAAACAGGTAAGGATAATGTATCACAATGTATATTCTAAGCACCCTGGATTTCGCACTAGGCTAGTTTGTGTCGCGAAATACAGTGTTACTTACTACTTTGGATATATACTACAGTACATATTAAACAAGGAAATTAACACTGAAACATCGGTGGCCACTGACATGTATATTTTAGGTATGTAGTGAACGTTGTTGTATGTGTGTGTGTGTGTAGGGTGCCATGTGGTATAGATGAGTGACGTAGCTGCGTAACGTCAGCCTCACGAGATCTGGACTCACAAATGCCTACATCATAAATCACCACACGAAAATACTGTAAATATCAAGCCAAACCTCGGCGGCTATCTCAGAAAAGATCTTCAATTCAAATGGAGTCCACCCGCTGTGCCTTACGTGGACACGTCATGGTGGACGCTGCAAAAAAATAGGGTTGCCAGGTGCTCCGTAGGAAAGAAGCTATATTTACAGCTCGGAAAGATTGCATTTTTTGTAGATACGTTTGAGTTTGACTACATCCTGTCTGATCTTAATCAGAAAAGCATGTTTACACTTACCCAGATTGGGATAAGCCTAAACGTGCTGCAGAGGAAACAGGTACAGGTTCCATCGATGGTACCGGTTTTCTATCGATTTGAGTCTCCCAGATTGTAAGAAAGATAGTCTCAGGCATAGATTTTCACATTCTTGCTTTTCGTACTAGAAATGTGTTGCATTTTAAGATTTTTTAGTGACTGTGTAGTATGATAAAGGATTAGATATGTAACATTATTTTGCTGTCATGTAAGACAGTCACTATTTGTGAATTTAATATTTTAACGATTGATAAGTGTCAGAGAAAGTAATGTTACTGTAGAGAATTCGAATATAGTAATATACTATATTCGAATTCTCTACACTCTAATTACTTACACGCTACATAGTGAGTTAAATAAATTGAGGTTCTTATGCCCGTACGAATAAACACGTTACATATCTATGCGTATAAATTCTGGAAACATACATTAACTAAAAAAATATGACCTGTAACGTCAACGTAGCTTCTTCCTAAAGCTAGTAATAAAGTCGCAAAGCTGGCATCACAGGGCAATACCATACGGACCATACAAAAACTTAGAGAAATGCACTTCATAAATAAATCCATGAGTTTCTTTGACCACGCCTCTTCAACTTGCAGCCAATCCGTGCCCCTCGCGCGCAAGCGCGGCAGAATTACCGCGCACCATTTTGACAGTTCGATTTTTTAAATTTGTTTTTCTTTTTTACCAGCCAGCGACGCAAGTTTTTCTTTTTAAACGCGGTAATGGTTGTCGCATTTTTGGCGGCCAGTGATTGTTTCGATTTACGATAAGAGTTTTTGTTAATGAAAGTAATAACTTTGAGGTTTTTCTCGTGTGTTTTGTTTATTTGAGTTGCCAGTATGTCGGAAATTCTGTACGTGCCTTTATTTCCGTTTTTAAAGTTTATTTTGATGTCTTATTTTTAGTGAAGTTTCGTTATTTACGTTTGTCAATCCTTCATGTTGGTAATAAGTCGTTACCTAAGTGCCTCAGCACGCTACTGGTAGAGTTCTATAACATCAGTAATAAATTCTTAAATTTCGGGTATTCAAATACATTTTAAGAGTAAAGATTGTACGTAAAATAAACCTCAAATGAAAACAAAAACACTAAATGAAACACGAATATTTCAAGCTTTCAGATTATTATCAGCGGACGAAGTCGGAGCAAGTATCCTGTACGTTATAATATACAGGGTTAATCCTAATCAATTAGCATCCTTTTAGGGGATTATTCTGTACATCAGAACTAACAACTTTTGTTTTGCTACTTTTATTAATTCTCAAAAAAAAGTTGTTGCTCCGTACAAAAATATCGTTCACCCTCGACAAAATGTATGGAACAGCTGTATTTTTTTTAGTTTTGACAAAAGTCGCAGAACAAATGTTGTTAATTTTGATGTACAGAATAAGCCCCTAAAAGGATGCTAATTGATAAGAAATAATCCTGTATATGTATTATAGTAGTTAGAAATATGACGAGGTGTCTTATGCTAGAGAACACTCAAAATGTAGAATTAGACAATAGACATTCGCACAATAAGCCGAAAGAAACATAATAAATTTAGTTTCCGCTTATCTGTTGTTATCAAATATGTTTGTTAACGCTATTAAATCATCCAAGCTCCCCGTACATTCGCTTAGAAAACGCGCACAGTGGCACTTTGCGCTCAAAAACCACATATCGCGGCAATCAAAGCGTGCCTCACTACTTACTAATATGGGTACTGTTTGTATGTTCCGCTCTGGGCGTGCTTTGGTCAGCTAATTATAGCTAGATTGAGATTTTATGTTTTTTTTTTATTTTAAATTTGTAAATTGAAATAATAGTATTTTTACATACTTGTAGTATACTACTGGTTGTTGACGTGTGACGTGTAAATAACAAACTGAGACTCGCTTTACTTTTTCATTAAGGAACTGTTTGTATGGTTCGCTGTACGTCTGCTTAGGTCAGCAAATTATAGTTAGAATTTACTTTTTAGGATTCTCTACGCAAAGGGTAAAAACGGAACCCTATTACTGTTAAGACTCCGCTGTCCGTCCGTCTATCTATCTGTCTGTCACCAGGCTGTATATCATGAACCGTGATAGCTAGAAAGCTGAAATTTTTCCAGATGATGTATTTCTGTTTTGCCGTTACAACAACGTTCGCTCTATATACCTTCATGAATTTTGTTAATATTCTACATACATTTTTAGGAACTTGTGCATAGTTAGATTTTGCAGCATATTTGGTTTCAGTACATAAACTATACATTTCTACAAAATAAATTTACTGTAAAGCAAAAAATGAAAATTATTTAATAGCAGACCGAACTTAGTCTACAGAAACTTCTGCTGACATTGTAAATTCCACCCAAATAATAAGCCCAAAACTTAAGTCATTACGTTTTCGAATAGCTCAGAAATCCGCGATACACTTATGAAGTATCCGCATACAAAAAGACAACTTCTTCTGTTCTTTGTCGGATGCTGCTGAACTTTTTTCTTTGGCTGAATACAATGGGGCATGAGACAAATTCAGCTTAGGGCTTTAGAGGCCACATTCCAGGCTACTGGTGTTTAACAGTCATTTTAATTGAGCGCCTGTTTTGGTGAGGGTAGAAATCCACTTGGCTTTTCAAAATCATCATCACGTTATCAGCCGTAGGACGTCCACAGCTGGGTATCTACTGTAGGAGCGTGTAAGTATGAATGAGTTTTCTGTATTCGTGGTTTTGTTTACAAGCAAGATGTATGAGCGGCGCTCGACGACCAGTTACTGCGTACTGGGTCGTACCTTGTGGACGTTATTGTAATTGGGAAATTAAGGGAAAATAAAATAGTTCCATAGAGTCCAAAATTGTCGGATCGTTTCCACGGACTACCACCTAGTGCTCGGCAGCTCCGTGTAGCCACCAACCCTATCATAGGAATAATTAGGAAGTAAAACGCATCTTGCGTAAGCCCGTAGTTGGGCTCTTGATTATTCATTTAACTAATATCTAAATAAGTTGGTGTCGAGAGGCACCAACAATAGGTGACCCAGCCAACACTACTATTTATATACTTTCTTAAAGATCTAAATTAAGTCTGGTTAAAAACACCGTGCATTGAGAGTGTTTTGGCTAGCTTGGATTGTCTTCTGTCAACTGGCATACGTCCGTAAAAGAAATTCGATGGCGTATGTGAATCCACTGACCCGCACTGGGCCAGCGTGATGGATATGGCCCAATCACCCCTCGTGGGTAGGCGTACGTCCAGCAGTGGACTATAAAAAGGCTGTTTTTTAATCGCGAATAAGTCTGTGCTTGACCTCCAACTAGCCTGATGGTAAGCGACGTTGTGGTCGAAGATGAAGCACGGTAAAGATTGTCTTTTGTCTTTTCGGGGGTAGATCTTACGATGTACTTAGTTGCTAGTACGTGGTCTCCACTAGAGAACATTTGGGCTTGAGTCATCGGTACTATATCGATCTGCTCAGTAGACCTTGGGGCTATGTAAGCATCTTTAATTCGCCTACGAAAAAAAGGTTAAAAGCAATACCTATTTGGAAACATAAAAGCACGGACTTTATTGAAAACCTAGCTGACCCAGTGAAATTCGTCTCACCATCTGTCAACTGTCAATGATAACTTCTACATGCAGGAACATTTTGTATGGGATAATGAAATTAACGTTTTTATTATTTTTCTCGCAACTTTTATAATTTATCTCAGCAACCTTCCCTTAACTGCCACAGATATTTTAAGACCATAATTAGCCAAATCGGTTCATCCGTTCTCGAGTTTTAGCAAGACTGACAACCACGTTTCATTTGTATAATATAGAAGACAACGTAAAGACTAAAGCAGGTAAATAATTATTTTTCGCAAAAAATAGCACGACCGACTTCACCCGTGTACAGAATTCGCGAATATTTCTCACGGATCGATGTAGCATTTTCCACATTATTGTTGATTTATCAAAAACAGCTCAGCCGATTTCGATAAAATTTAAATAGGACCAATTTCGAAGTATACTCTATCCAATAAAAAAAGAATTATTGAAATCGGACTAGTAGGAAAAAAGTTATGCGTAGTTATACATAAAAAAATAAAAAATAAACCGGTGGTTCGTCGGTCAAAAACATAAATTTTTCCGAAAATCACACTTTCATTTTTCACACAGCAACATTTTCCTAAAAAAAATTTTCTTAAATATTTTTCTAAGAGTAATCTAGTTTTCTAAATATTAGTTTTATCCCAGTGGGTTGCAAGTCTAATCGTTCAAAAAAAGATTTTTGAAAAGTCGAGAAAGGAGAGTCGCGCTATGACGGAATGCCACTTTGGACGGGTTTTTGGCCACGAGTTGTGGAATCCTGACCTCTGGGCGTCGTCGGTTTTCATAGGATTTTTATACTTATGTTCAAAAAGGTTACTATCCCTGTTCGAAATTGAAAACCGATTGAAGCATATTGAAAAGAAAGAAATTGTGAATTTTTGTTTGTAGAACGACAATAATTATTTTTCGCAAAAAATGGTAAAACCGCCCATCGTGTACACAATTCGAATATTTCGCTCAAATAGTTAACATTATTGTTGATTTTTCAAAAACAGCTTAGCCGACTTCTGTAAAATTTAAATGGAACTACCTCGGGAGTATACCCTTTTGAACTAAATATTTTTTTTCGATTCATGAACATACACAAAAAAATACGTACAGACGAACATAGAACCTCCTACTTTTTGGAAGTCGGTTCATCAACAGTGACAGATAGGTAAACTTTTTATTAATTCTCTTACTCGCACACCAGTTATTATAACATGTTTATAAAGAACCAAAAAGAGGTCTAACGACTAAAAGTGAACTCTTACAGGCAATTTTAACAGGGACAGAAACTAGAACTGAAAGAAATATGACTAGCTTAATGTAGAAAACTTGAAGCCTCGTACAGCACTATGCAACAATTGCATTTGCAACATTCCAGAACATTGTTATAAATGATGATGATACTGCGACCATTGTCTGCCTTTGTGGTCTGAGTGTTCAAAGTAATCGACATAGTCCAGAGGATTAAGCAAGTTGAAATGGCAGTGGAGGACACGGAGGACTGATGACTGATGTGGTCGAAATGTTCTCGAGTGGAGACCACGTACCGGCAAGCACAGCGTAGGACGACCACTCACAAGGTGGACGGATGCCCTCGTCGAGACCTTAAGTTCGCGCTGAATGCAAGTCGCTTCCAACCAGTCTTATTAGAGATCTGTGGGGAAGCCTATGTCCTGCAGTGGGCGTCCTATGGCAGATGGATGGATGGATGAGTCCTCTCATGACTGAAGTACCCAAGTTTAGCAGTGAATGTCCTAGGATAGTGGTGACATGTGAGGTCTCCGTGATATAGGAAGGCGGTTCGTTTTTAAGATGATCTCTTTTTATGTCCATTATTGTGAAAATAAAGAGTTTATAGGTATTTTCTTTCTGTAATAATTAAACGGTTTAATTTAACTTCACTTACCCGTTTTTAGGGTCAAATCTAGTAATTAAAATTGGACCCCTCCCGTTGGACAGATTGATATATTTAGTTTTGATGACAATTTTTTTTTTCCTATTCAGCATTGACGTAAATACAAGATGGCCACCGCCACGACATGGCGGATTACATTTGTTTACACAACCCCCTCTTAGGGCTTTACATGTAGAACACAGTTTTTAGTGACAAAATAAAACACAAAAATAAAATTATTAAAAAGTTTTTAAATTAAACGGTTTTATGTACTAAAAGCCAAAAATAAACGCAATAATAAAATCGTGGGGCGCAACGTAGGTACATAATGAAATCTTCTAGGCGAAGGCCCCACGATAGTATTTAAGAGTTTTCATTTTTTAGCTTTTAGTACATAAACGTTTAATATATAAAGT